>OY754302.1:21931543-23242918 GCA_963573255.1 Chironomus tentans
TGCCTCCATCTCTCTCACTTTCACTTTACATCCATTCTGTGACATTCGATTAAATGTACTTTCTTGGCAATAGCTGGAAAAGCAATAGTAATGAAATGTCCTGCACGCAACTTTTTTCTTGTCTTTTCTACTTCTTTGCTGCCGCGTGAATTTTTAGCGCATTTTCCTTAGAAAGTAATGCGCTTAAAGGTCCACTTTGGCTGGCTGGCTGGCCCGCTGGCTGGCCTGCTGCCTCAAAAACTCGGCGGAGGAAGCACGTAGAGACTTCGGGTTTTTTGCATTAAATAGCTGCTATTTCGTAGGGGTGCGCAACGTATTTAGTTTTTTAAAACTCCCCACCAAAACTTAATTAAATTAACTTTTCTGTTTTTGGTGTAAAAAATCACTGACGTTGGATTAGTCAAAGTTTAACGTGACGCTTAAAAAGAATACTTATATTAAAAAACCCTTCAAGTCGTGGGTTCGATCCTCTCCGCGGGCAACTTTTTTTTACACTTTTTTGATTCTTTTTTACACTTTTTTGATGTTTTATGATATTTTATGATTTATTAATGCATAATTAAATTTATTTGAGTCATAAAACAGCAAAAAAGTACATTTTTTCATAAATTTTATTTTCTCGAAATGTAAATGTATGTAGAACCATACAAATGTTGCTGTCATTACTTGTGAAGTATAAGTGACAGATTTAATTTGTACTAAAACCATACAAATGTTTTGAAATAGTCTCCGGAATTTTTTTCAGCTACAACTTTAATATATTTCAAGCATTTATGCTATGTTTTCAATTCATTTGGGAAATAAATTAAGTGGATAGTTATTTTTGCATTCTGAATTATGGATTTATTTACTGATCTGGGCGGGAAAATGCGCTTAATTCCCTCGATGTATAACACGAGGACTTTCTACATCTTTTCATTTCTATTTCCATTTTTTCCAGCACTTTTTTCATTTTCATTTCATTTTATTAGAAGTCATTTAAGTAATGGCATGAAACATGAAAGCGAAATGGCTGAAGAAATGAGAAAAGTAGGAAGAAGCAGCCAAAGGAAAAAAAAGAATAACAGAAAATTTGAAAAATCTCAAAAAAGTTTGAAAGATGAAGACAAGTAAGGAAATTTTGAGGTTTTTGGTGGCTAAAGCGCATTTTTCAGGAACAAATTTTAATTTTTGAGGAACTAATATCCATATTTATAGTTCAAATAACTCAAGTTTGTCATATTTCAGTCACCAGACTTAAAGCTTCCATTAGCTCCAAGAACAAGCCATAAAAAGTCATGAAGATCATGAGATTTTCATATTTTGACTCGACATTTCTAGAATATAAAATTGGCAATTGGCAAGTGAGAATGAGGAATGAGAAAAAATTTATTAAATTAGTTTATGGCTCGGATTTTTGCTATTCCTTCACTGACTGCTTGCGTTTCAATGTCGATGATTTGTGTGAACAGAAGAGAAAATTTCTTGCTTTAGAACTCTACGATTTATGTACGACAGGCTTCATGCTTTTCATTTCAAAAATGAATTTTTCCTTCTTGCTTTCTATTCCCTTCATTGCCTGACTTTTACCATTCATTCGTTGTCATTGTAATGATGCTAATTGTTGAATTATGTTAATCAAAAGTTGAGATTATTTCCAACTCCCTTTTCCTCTTCCTTCATTCCCTTTTTGGCTCACTTTCTTCATTTCATCTCATTCTCTCCAATTTCATTCCATTGCCATAAGCTATTCACAACGTAACATCCACATCGCGACATTTCATCATGAAAATGAATGGATCGCATGCAAATTGAATAGAGATGAGATCTGATGAGATACGTAGCGGAAAATTTCCTCAGGAATTTCGTGTGATTTCATGTCATAGAGACGAGGTGCGTTGTGGAATATGAACAAAAATAAATATTTTTTAAGCGTTAAGGCATTAGATGGATCTGCTGCTATTGACATAAATGACAATGTATAATGAGACGAGTTTTGACTTATTGCAGCATTTGTCCATTGGCATATCGCTAAATTACTTTTTTCATATCTCTTTCGTGTTGTTATTTGTGTGACATTCAGCAATGAGCTTATCTTGTGTCACAAATCTTCCTTAATGCCATCTTATGTATATATTATATTCAAAATGAGGAGTAGTAACAGCGGCGAGGATGATAACAAAAAGAATTAAGTCATGCCATAAAGATTCATCCCCGCAGGTGCTTCGTTCTAATTAAAAATGTTAATGGACCTTAGTTGGTCGACGTTCGGTCGTTTTTTATTTTTCATTTTTTTCTTGTCGCTAAATGAGGAGCCGAAAAAAATTATAGAAGAGTGAAAAAGATTGAAAAAATAAAAAAAATGTTTAATGAATTATTGCACCTTTTTTCACTTCCGATTTGTCCCCTTTTTTGCCTCCTTTATTTCAACATTTTAATGGACATTCAAGAGCTTCATGGTGCGGAAACTTTTCTGTTTCATGGGATTGTTGACAATTTAATTCTCTTTTTTTGTCTTTCGTAATTGTCAATTGTTATTATTAAAGAGCACAAAGATTTATGGTTCGAAACAGTAGCGAGGACGACACCAACAAAATAGACATACAGTTATGTGATAATAATTTTCTTTTTACTTTCATGCACACACCAATTTCAGTTGAATTGTTTTTTATCTCAGTCTATTGCCAATTATTTCTCACTTTTCGATTCGAGCTGGATATATAATTTTCAATGGTTGTTGATTTTGTTCTAGATGGTTTGGCAAAATTCACTTTAACTTCAAATTTATTGGAATTATTTTTAACGGTTTTTAAAAAATTTGAATTTGTTTTGCATCTTTTTGCTTGGATCTTCAACTTCAAATTTTGTTTTGTGAATATTTCGGTTTAAACTGGTTTATTTTCTCAAAAACTTATTGATTCTGCTAGAAAATAATGGCAAAAGTCAAAACAAATCAGTTTAATTCATAATCAACCCAATTTTATGGTCAGTTATTGAATTTTTAGAACTTCAGTCAGAAAAGAAGCAAAAAATGATGCAAAATTCAAAAAATGTCCGTTAAAGTCTAAAAGTAATAATCCATAAATAATTTAATACTCTTACTGTCACTTAGTAATTCGTGTCCCTGTCATACCTGACGAAAGCATTAACTTGTTTTGCTATTCCATTTTTATTTCCTTTCATTCGCTTCGTCGTTGTTATCATTCAATTGAGTAAATTTGTTATCACAACGGAGCTACATATAAAATTTCTCGTGCAATAAAAAAATTTCCATAGGATTTTTATATGAATACAGAGCGAGCAAGCGATGGGGGAAAATGGAGAGAACGAAGGACATTTGACATTTCTATTGTTAGGGTGAAGAGGCTTGTCGCTTTAATCTATCTCCCTTCATCCATTTTTACGTCGTAGAATTTCGTTATTTATATGAAAAATATTTTCTTGTCTTCTCTCACTCAATTGTTGCCATAGATTTCTTGAATATCACGAATCAAATTTGCATAAACTCCCGCTTAACAGCAGCCATCATGTCGACTAGATTATTTTTATTTTTTTGAATTTTTATCATTTCACAATCATTAACTATGGTTTTAAGACATTATGTTTGACAAGGGAGATGAAGCTGAGGGATGAAATTTTAATGGAAGTGAGGGAAAGTTTTAGACACCTTGCTGATAAATTGTTACTTGTCATTTGATTCTTCCCCTTTCTTCGTGTTGTCTTAATGATTTTTTGTGTGCCTTGGGCTAATCTCATGTGTTATCTTCTTTTTAGTGCTTCATACCCACACTCATGAGCTTAATGCTTGGCAGGTAAGGAAATTCTTAAAGAACTTTACATTTATAGAGAAAGTGAACGCATTTCTAGAATGATTTCTTTTTAAAGTGCACGTGCTTCTACATTTGCACTAAAACTTTGAATTGTTGCCATGGTTATCATTCAAAAATATAGGTATGGTCATCAAATTAAGTACTTAAGTATGAATTAGGTCACAGATACCCAAGATAAGTACTTCAATCGTCACGTCCTAGTTTATTAGTATCAAAGATTTTTGTGCAACCAGAAAATCTGAAAGTTTGCGCCTTATTTAATTCCCCTTTCTCTCTTGCTACATCACAGTAGTTTACCATCCAAATCAAGCTTCAGTAATATAAAGAGCAACATCCAATTTTGAGCAATCACAAAACATATTAACCGTAAGACCAGCAAAACATAGTAAGGGCAATATCACTTTCACCATCAAAAAGGTTATAAAACTGTACAAAAAAGCTCATTTTTATTTCTCACCGTTTATTTTTCTCTTCCGTCCGTAACTGTACGGTGGCTGTAAAAAAAATTGTATATGAAGAAAGATTTTACGCTATTGGAATGGATTACATATGCTTTTCTCACCATAAACGAAGCATCAAAATGAAGATAGAGTGAAAATTCTCTCCTCACATTTACAGTCATCGTCATTGTCATTTGGAGCTTAATTGACGAAGATTTTTTCGCTCACAGCATGAGAATGTGTCATGTGTTTCATGTTCATCATGTAAATCCATTTTCAACCAAACAATCTTTTCACATTGCATTAACATCACATTCACAAAACATTACATTTACACCGTCATACTTACCTACATGTTATATGCTTTATCTACCCAACCAACCTATCCTTCCAACACCTATCCTTTCTACCTTGTTAAACATTTTTATTTTCTCGCTCTGTGTTTTTTTTATTTTTTATTTATTGATTTGATAAGCGTATTATATGAAGGAAGAAGTAAAAAAAGCGAACGGAATACACATGCCACATACATACATTTGTTGTTAGTTATACATCAATATTATCTTCCTACCATTTCTCAACTTGCAAGCACACATGTGAAATTTCTTGAGGGGAAATGAAACTTTTTTTTATACATTTTTATTTCTGCTGATTTTAAACTTTATTTTTATTTCGAAGTGAAAAATAATCTTCGTGTTTGTCTTCTTCAGGAGTGAAAATACGAAAAAAAGAACGAATTGAGATGAAAATTGATGACTGTTTGTTTTTACTTTTAGTGCATTTTATAGAATAGAGCTTAAAGGGTTTTACATCGACAGTTTATATGCTGACTGTCTGGAATGTAAGTTGATCATTTAAGAAATTTTGTGTTTTTTGAGTGTCTTTTTTATTGCCACGGAAGTGCATTTGCTGTGGGAAGTGGCTTTAAAAGGATGTTGTCTTTTTAAAATAAATCCATCTGGGAAATTGGCAAAGCAATGTTTGTAGGATCATCAGTCGCTCCTGTTTGTTGAAGCTTGCTTAAAGTCACTCAATATTTGCTTAATTGAAATTCCTTGTTTTTATTGAAGCCAGATCCAAACAAATGTGTAAAAGTCGAGTCACAAAATTGTCCAAAAACTTAATTAAACTTACTTTAAGAAAAATATTGTATTTTCCCACACAAAATATGTAAATAAAAGGGTAAAAACTACTTTCGTTCAATTTAACGAAAGTTGAATCAATCAAAATTCATATATGAAAAAACCGTTAATTTAAAATTGATTTGTTTGAATGAATAGGAACTAACGAATCTGATTATGATTACCAATCCTGTTACGTCTTTGGCTGATACTACAAATGAATAAAAGAGCGCTCAATACACTCCTGCCCATCACATGCCTACATTAATTTAAAAAAACTTATTTGTTTTGTGAGATTCCTGTGATGTTTTGAATCAGAGTCTACCATGCTGTATGCCGCGAGAAAAGTTATATCCTAAAAGTACGCTATCAACTGAAAAAGTTCAGTAAACGCTGTTTTAAATCAAAAGACTCACTCGAATAAAATTTCGTCAGCAAATGTTTAGAGATTTTATTAGCATTTCCATGTCATGCTTCTGATGTTTTACTTTCTGCAACGATAATGCTTTTGGTAATTAAATTATGTCAATCACAAAATTTAATTTAAAATAAATATCCTGAGGAATGGAAAATTAATGAAATTGAAGGATGAACATCAATTGAATCTTAGTAAGAAAAAGTTTAATGAAAAAACAGTTTGACGTACAGACTTAAATTTAATATCCCCGCGGTATTTGCATGAAATCGAATAGTTGAATTTCTTTGTTACGTAGATACAGCATTCATTTCCATTAAATTGAATAACTGAATTCTGTAATTTAATTACTCAAACATCTCAATGAAAATTGAGAATTGCTTGAGTTTCTTCAAGATTTATAAATTTTTCAGCATCTTAAAGATTCATTCTGGTTGTAGGCTCTTTTAAGTTTGATAACTGTGAAGAAGTTCAGCAGAAATCATTATAAACTTGATGTTTCCATTCAATTTAATGATACTGAATGTAGAATGTAAAGTTGAGCCACAAGTGCCCTTAAATTTGTACAAATACCAAATAGTTTTTTGTATGGAAAAAACCAAAAAAAATATTATATATTAGCAATAATGGGGTCTAAATTTTGTCTAGAAAACCCTATTTCACTAATAAAGTGCGTCAGAATTTAAATAAATGATTCAGAAATTAAAATACTTAACAATTTATAGATAAAGTTTTAGGCACTGCATGAAAAAAATTATATTTTTCTACAAGAATCATGCAAAAGTCAGTAGAAATACTGATAAAATTGCAGGCTAAATTAAATATTTTGATAACTAAATCAAATTTAGAGAACATAGTTCTCAAAAAATAATAATATCTCTTCTTAAAACAATTCTGTTAATTAATTGAGCTAAACAAAATCTGAAGCTGAATACTTCAAAATGTGTTCAAAACTTTATTAAAAATTTGATATCAAAGTGTACAAAATTTAACAATATATAGTTTTTGAATCTCATTTTAAAAATAATTTTTTGTACCCAAATTATTTGGGTGTAAACCCAAGTATTTGTATGACCCCAAATAATGCTAAAAAACCCAAATATTTGTTATTTGTATCTGACATCTCTACTGCTATAGCAAATTGATACACAAGAATTTTTTGGACAATTTCTGAGTCGAAAAAGCAGTAGAAATGCAGCAGTGTCTCAGATGACCTAAGGTTGTTGCTTTTTATTCTACCAAGCTTAGTTTAATTCCGGAAAAATTAAAATTTTGAATATTTTCTAAGCAGTCCATTGCAGCTCCTACAAAAGTCATTTACCAATGATAAATCACTTGACTTGTGAAATGGAAACAGAAAAGAGTGAAGCTTTTATATGGCATTTTGCAATTTAGTCGAGGAACCCCAAATAGCTCAGAGGTAGAAGCATGCGACCAGAAATGGTAGAACATGGGCTCGAGTCCCACTTTGAATCCGTTAGTTATTCATTTTTTCTGTTGGTTTATCATCTAGATTCTAAAAGTTCGAATCCTCATTTCTAGATTTTTCAGCATTAAATACCTTAGAATTTTCTTTTCAGCAAAAAACATTTTATACAAAAAAAATTTAAAAATCCTTGTAGATGCGGCACTTTTGGAGATCAATAAATATTATCACAAAGGATTATCTCTCGCTTAAGCCACACATTACAGCAGGTAAAAAATATTTTCGACAGAAAATACTCGAAAGCATTTTTGAAGCTTAACAAAAGCTTTACATAACTCAACATAACATTTTTGAGGTGAAATCGAATGGAAAAGCGGATTGAGTTGAGGAAAATAACGAAGTGAATGTGTCAATGTGCAGGAATGAAGAACTACGGTATATAGTATGACACACAACTATTTTCAGGCATTTGGAAAATGGGAATGAAACTTTTTATGCTGAATTTAAGTTATTTAACCCCTTTTGGAGATTTCAGCAATAATAATTGACAGTTAGGCTGTTAGGCTCGGTTGGTCTGACCAAATTAAATTAAAATAAAAAAAATGCTGTATAATGAAATCGGTCCATGTCCCATTTGCACACAGCATCACAGACCCAATTATTATAGACATGGCAACAAAATATTGGAAAAAGTACAAAAAAGCCTTAGCACTTTTCTCAGAAGACTTGTGAGCTCAAGCATCAAAAACATTTTGTGATAATGCCGACGAAATGTCAAAGAATTTATCAGAATGAATATTTAATAAGCTGCAATTGAGCAAAAATTTCATTGTTTCCTACACAAAAGTCTTTAAATATGAAATGAGCATTCATCATGACTTGAAGTCTTCAGGCATTTTATTGAATTCTAAAATAAAATAGATGAATCGAAGATCTTTGAGTCTAAATATTGATTTTCTTCTTCCTATTTTTTATTTGTTTTTTTCTTCTTTCTTTACAATGGGAAATTAATTTTCAACAAAATCTCATTAAAAAATCAAGCGACTTTTCTTGACATCAATATAAATTGCTTGACATCTTTGTGAAAAGCTTCTTTTTGTTATTAATTTATTATTTTTAAAATTGTTTATAAATTCGGAAGAATTACCCGAGCTACACAAAGAGACAAAGACAGTCTTAAGAAATCTGTATGTTGGGTTTCAAACTTTATTAATAAAAAGGGTATCAGTGACTCGGTGAATCCAACTGAGGGCTATTGTACCATCGAACTCTATTAAGCTTTTATCACAAATGGCATTGCCACCATTTAGTTCTAAGTATACTGCCAATATGGCTGCTGCTGCATTGCTTAAGTTGAAATTCTGTCAAATGCTTAACAACTCCCGATAACTCAGTAGTAGAAAAACTAAAATTTAAGGGGTTTTATTGGATTTTTTCATTAAAAACCCATAGCAAATGGAAGAAATTTTCCCAAAAAGGTGGGGGTTTTGACCCCTAAAACCCCACTCTGAATACGCCCTTGAGTAGAAGCATGTGACCGGAAATCTTAGGACGAGGGTTTAAGTCCCACTCGGGAGAAATTTTCAAAATCTAACAAACATTTAACAATAATTAGCGCATTTTCCGAACTTTGTTCGAAAGGCGCTATTGTCCGCACTTTGTCCGTTATTCCGTTATTCCGTTATTCCGTTATTCCGTTATTCTGTCTGATCTCGTATCTACTTTCGCAGGGAAGGTCCAATCGACTTGAAATTTGGCACACTGGTAGCTTTTATATCTAGGACCAGACCGAAGAAAGGATTTTGGAACTGGTCACTTCCTTCCCGACTTATAGCCATTAGAAGTGACTGTTGTCCATACTTTTCATACATTTTTCATACAAATTTGACTTTTTTATTGTAACTTTTGCATAGTTTAACCGAATGAACTGAAATTTGGTACACAGGCTCCATGGCTGTGCCTGATTATGGAACCGACGCCATTTTGGATTTCGAGGGGCATGCAACTACGCCAAACTCATTTTAGCTCTAACTTTGATGTGTTTTGACCAAATTAATTGAAATTTGGTATATAGGTTCCTTAGCTGTACCTGATTACGGAACCGACGCCATTTTGGATTTCGAGGGGCATGCAACTACGCCAAACTCATTTTAGCTCTAACTTTGATGTGTTTTGACCAAATGAGCTGAAATTTGGTACGTAGGTTCCTTAGCTGTGCCTGAATATGGAACCGATGCCATTTTGGATTTCGAGGGGCTAGAAGCTACGCCAATTTGATTTTTGCTTTAACTTTGACCAAATGAGCTGAAATTTGGTATGTAGGTTCCTTAGCTGTGCCTTAATATGGAACCGACGCCATTTTGGATTTCGAGGGGCTAGAAGCTACGCCAAATTGATTTTTGCTTTAACTTTGACCAAATGAGCTGAAATTTGGTATGTAGGTTCCTTAGCTGTGCCTAAATATGGAACCGACGCCATTTTGTATTTCGAGGGGCTAGAAGCTACGCCAAAGTGATTTTTGATTTAACTTTGACCAAATGAGTTGACATTTGGTATGGAGGTTCCTTAGCTGAGCCTTATTATGGAATCGACGTCATTTTGTATTTCGAGGGGCAAGAAGCTACGCCAAAATAATTTTTTCTCTAATTTTGACCAAATAAGCTGAAATTTGGTATGTAGGTTCCTTAGCTGTGTTTGAATATGGAACCGACGTTATTTTGGATTTTGAGGGACTAGAAGCTACGCCAATTTCATTTTGACTTTAGCTTTGATCAAATGAGCTGAAATTTGGTATGAAGGTTCCTTAGCTGTGTCTGAATATGGAACCGACGCCATTTTAAATTTCAAGGGGCCAGAAGCTACGCCAAACTCATTTTAGCTTTAACATTGATGTATTTTTTTATTTGCGGCTTTCTGTAATAGGAAAATGCGCTTTCGTACCGCATTAATTCGGACGTATTGCTTGTTGTGTTACTCGGGCTATTTATTATATTTTCAATTGAAATTAAATTTTTTCATTTAATATAATTTTGAGGCGTAACCTTCAAAATAATGGAAAAACAGTAAGAAGCTAAAGTGTGTATCATTATGAAGAGAAATTTTATTAGGAATTATATTTGGCATTTAAAATATGTTATAGAAGCGCGTCAGAAGCAAAAAATCATACACGTTGGGAGGTTGTGTGCTCCCTTTCCTATACCTATGACTTAAAAAAGTGAGAAACTCCCCTTCCGAGTCACTTATACAGTATCGCTGGGTTTGCGTTGAAATTTTCAAAACTTGAAGTGATGTAGCAAGGGTGGTAAACGGGGCCATGATCAATTTCTAGTGAGAATCAAACCCACGTCCTCAAAATAAAGAAGATTATAAATTTCTGATCTGTATCCTTTACCACTCGGCTACTGGTCTAAAACTCTTGCACTAGCAGATCAATGAGCTTGATTAAACTCTGTTCTAACACCATTTAACCTTGGTTATCAGAACTTACCTCAAATCAACTCTAATTTAGAACTTCATTCTATAATGTTGATCACAAAAATCAACAAAACCCGACAAACCACGAAACATTTCATCACAAACTCAAACAAGAGGAAGCAACTCAACCCAAATTTATTCCTCATGTTCATAAAATTCGAATGATACATAAAACATAATACCTAATAAATTGATGTTCTTTCTAGCAGAATAAATTCACTTATGCGCTCATTTATGAAGAACTTTTGTTAAGTGAAAGTGAATGATTGAGTTGGCGAATGGAAGAGAATGAATGAGACGTGGAACAAAGTAGGAGAGGGAAGCAAGATATTTGCTAAGTAAAAGGATGTCATATGAAAAATAACAAATCGATTTCCCATCTTGACACGCATGTTATGCTATATTATGGTAAAAAAATGAAAAATGAGGAAAACGATGGAAGCGAAAAAGAATTTGATGGATAAAAAATGGAATCAGCTTCTTTCTCAATATATATTTTTGTTTCGGAGAAAGTTTCATTCGTTTCCTCATTTTTACACCGCTGCAGGATTGAAAACATGGAAAAAGAATTTATGTTTACCTCGTATAATAGCAATAATAATATAGAATAATATGCACGAGTATGTATATGCGTATATCAAGTTTGCTTATGATGAATATATAATAATGATAATATATGAAGAGAAAGCATCGATGAGGAAGACATTCACGTACCATGAAAAATGATTCATATTATACGAAAATGGAATTCAATATACGCAGATGTATCACAATACAAAGCTCATCAAAACATTCAAAATTCCTCATTTATTTCATATTTTACAGCCTGTGTCAATAGCAACAGTAGCTGTAATCATTGACATGTGCGCATTATTTCATTCACTCCTCTTATTTATACAGCACTTCCTGAAATATATAAGTGATCTCAAAAGGTTTATGTTTCACCTTATTATTATTATTATTATTATTGTATGCTTAGATGTCAAAATAAACATATCAAGTCAATGCACAGCTGTGCTTATTATGATCATTTTGAATTGATAGCTTTTGTTGGGAATATATTTTAAAATTTAATTAGATTTTGCTTTCTATGGGAGATGAGTGTGAAATTATTGCATAATTAAGTGAGAATTCAAGAATTGCAATCATTTGCATTAGTTCCTGGGTTACTTTATTTAGAGAGGCTTTATAACATTTTTCCTGCGGTGCAGTGGTGTCCAACCTTTTTTGCACCGCGGCACACTCATAGACCAAATATTTTCTACTTATAAGTACTTACAAATACTTATAACCCAATGGTTTTTTGTGTCGACTTGTTTTTTTTGCTTCGGTGCTTGGGTCCATCTTATCTGGTGTAAAAGGTTTAAATTTTCAAAAAACTAGGTATTTTCAAGTATTTTTGAGGTTTCTGGAATTTTTTCGCGTCACACTAAATTTTTTTCAGGTTGGGCATCACTGCTGTAGTGCATTGGAATCTCCTTAGACCTCTGTGACAACAAGGTGTCGCGGAACACTATACACGAATGCATATAAACGAAAAACTGACCCCTAGATTGTCATATTCCACACCCTTAAAACCATTTTCAAAACTTTAAAAGCTGATTTTTAAAAAAATTTATAAACTGAAGTAAATTAAATTGCTCGGACTGAGAACTGAACCCATAACCACTTGATTGGTAGCCTAGTGCTCTAACTTTATGGCAATTTAATTTATTTCAGTTTAAAAATTATTTTAAAAATTTTCCATACAAACTTTTTTAATTTTTTTATGGTTGCAATAACATTGCGTGAACCTTAAAGGAGCCATTCATAAATGACATCCAACCAGGGGGAAAATCACTTGGTCTTGAGCAGAACCATAATATAAGATATTCTGACACCGTTTCCACCAACCAATATTTAAGGACTCAAAATTATTGCACAAAATGTGGTTGGTGGAAAAAAATTTTTTGGTGGAAAATGACTTTTTTACACCAAGTGGTTTTCCCCCTGCATCCAACATTTATGGGAGAGGGGGTCTGGAGTTTTGTGACACATCCAAATAAAACAATTTTTTTTGTATGAAAGTTTTCTGGCAGAGGGAGATTTCGTTTTTGCGTGACGTCATTTATGAAGATAATTTTATTATTATGATTATATATAATTTAATGTTTTTTTTCTAAAGTATGCCTGTACACTTCTATAAAAGCTTTTTATAGCCGAAAATTATAAATAAGAGCAAACTCATCATGCTTGATAGACCACAGCATCTTTTTCGATGTTTCTAATATTTATAAGCCAACCGATCAATAATCCATCCATTTAATCTTACTTTCTATTAGCTCAAATTAAAAAGAATTCTATTTTGGGATAAGACAAAGTCGATGGATTATTCTTAGATATCTGACGGTTTTATTCTTGAATTCTTATTATCTGATACACAATATTTCTAAAAATAAGAACAGCACACGAAACAAAAGCTCATTATTTGCTGTGCATTTGAAAAAATCTTTTTTGTTGTGTGCCTTTAGGAGCTTTTCCAAAAACCATCAAAGCGGAATGAAAAAAATTTTAAAATTCAAATGAAAAATAATTTTAGGCAATAACAAATAACAATAATCATCTGATTTTATGCCCAAGGCATGAATGAATTTTTTTTAAAATTTTCATATCCATAAAGAAATGAGAAACACTTGAAAAGTTTTCTTCACAATGACTTGTCAAAAATTGTGTAGGACTAGCCGGAAACTAAAAGCTATTCAGAATGAAAGTAAATGAAATAATATGAAGTGGAAAAGAACATCACTGGAAGCATCTAAAGGAAATCTTTTTTTTTCATCTTCAACAAATAAATAAAATAATTTCTTATTTCTTTTCTTCAGGCACAATTTTCTGTCGTTTAGGTCATTTCTGTTTAAAATTAGAAATGGCATTTAAAGATCATCTGTCTGTAGGTCTTTTGAAAGACATTTTTGCATGTCTGGATTACTCGTGTATTTCTGTTACATATCCTAAGGAAATATAAATGGCGTATTATTCAAACACAGGAAGGGAAGCGTAGGATTAGAATTATTTTACAACAACAATCTCAGGAACAACTTCATCCAACTCATATTTTAGTTGTTTTTGTTTGCATAGCTAACGATTAATTAAAAAATTCCTTTTAAATTGCTCCAGGATGATTGTTGGTGATACAGGATTGAGAATGAAACAATGAAATTCAAAATACAAGCAGTGTCGTTGTTAACTAATTTGTTAAATTAATTGAAAGTTAACGGTATTTTGGAATTTAAATATTTTTGATCTACCAAAAGTAGAACTCATAAAAACTGAACGGTAACAAGTTCAGTAAGAAGAGAAATCAAAAAAAGAAAAATCTCGAAAAAAAGATATAAAACTTTCTAATCTAAGCTGACAATCGTAGATGAAATTTTTGATTTAACCTCGGGTTCCAAAAACTCTTGCTAGACTGCCGTCAAGTTTAGATTGAGATTCATTCATCACAAAACCAGAGTTTTCACATATATACCTTTGCGGTTAAAACAGTCATTGACTTAGGAATGAACTCAGAAATTTCGAGTTAGTGGCAGGGTCGTAATTAGGAAGAATTTCACTGAAGGGTATCAGGACCCAATTGAGTTCTCTAGCTTGGATCAGATATCACACAGACAAGAAAACCTTGCTTAATAAAAGCTTGCAAATGCGCCAATGCCTCAATATTCATAAACGAAATTTTTCTTTTATTCTCAATTGTGTCTATCTCATACATCCAAACAGGTTTCTCACAACAATGCTCGACTGAGTATATGAATGCGGTCTATACATGAATATAAAAGGAAAGAATGGAAAATAAATATTGGGGAAAGAGTTAAGCCAGAGAAAATAAAATGAAAAATATTGAATTCAAATGGGAAAATGATGGATGGATGGATGAATCGAGGTTTACCTTAAGATTTCTTCTCGTACTTTATTACAATTTCTTTATTTCACTGCCTTTTCTTCCTAGCTATTTATTCTTTGTCGCTGATATGTTGTCGTCGAGAGAGAGAGAGGAAATCGTGATGCTGGATTGTGGAAAGAAAAGAAGTAAATTTATGTGACAAAATATTTCCATAAAGTAAAATAAGATGTAGATATGAAGGTAAAAGAACACGAAAGGGGTTTTTTTTGTTCATCTTCAGAGTGCTAAGGATGAGTGGAAAAGGATTCAAATTTTTTTTGGAAAAAATAAAGTAATAAAAGTTACATTCCGCTAAGCGAATCGGAAGGAAATTTCATTGCTTTTGAAGAAAAGTAGATGAAAATCTTCTTTTGTTTTCATTTTTATCCTCCTTTTTTTCCATCTCAGATATTTTTTTTCCTTTACTTCTCATTCTCAAATAATCTCCAACTCATCTCTTATGAAAATCTTTTACGACAGTCAAGTGAAATTTGTATTGTTGTATATTTTCACTAAAGAGAATCAACTTCAATTGTTATTGTTGTTATTGTATATACATCAACCAGGGAATTTGGACAAATTATATGAGAATGTAAAGGATGAGGAAATGAATAGACCGAACCGTTGAAAAGAAAAAAAGAAAATAATCAAAAGTAAGGGATTGAATAGGAAAAAAAGCTTATCGATGAAAGCAAAGTAATTTTCATCATTTTGGTATACATCCACGGGCTTCATTCGTTCCTTATATTGTTAGATCTCGATGGAATCCAATAATACTCAATATTCGCTTCATCCTAATCTTCCTTACGTATCCATTTTTCTTTCGCTTTCTTTTTACTTCTATCTTATGTCTTTTAATAGACTGTTTGGAATGACTGTGCGCTTTTGTTAATATTTTGTCGTTTTTGTCATGTCATCAAGTTTACTTAGAGTTTCAATTAGGTTTTTGTGGAAAATATTGATAATCATTTACGGTTGAATTAAAGTTTGAAGTTTTATTCGACTGAGGCTATGTGTGAGTGAACGGCTATGCACATCCAAGCATACAGGCTAGTCAGAACGATACATATTTGTACGGATAATATCCATAGTGACTCAAGTAACCAGGCAACTGAATAACTAGTCCTATGGTAGATAAACCCTGTTTCACCTTTATACCTTGTCTAAAGTTCGTTCCAAAGTATAGTGATGCATATTAAGCTTCTTTTGTTAATGTCACTTTAAATTTTTCTCGGTTAAAGCATTAATATCAGACTGCGAAGGAGCAATTCACTTCTAGCGTCACATAAGTATCTTGCTGTAAAAGGCGTAAATCCAGTCAGAAGTGAAGCTTAAAAATATTTTAATTAGTGTTCATTTATCGCCTTACTTTATTAAATTAAGAGCACTTCTTCAAAAAAAAAATTCTAAAGACTACTTATCACTCTAAAGTTGCACAATTAATGCTTGCAATTAAATCCACAAGTGCTCGTTAAAACACATCCATTAAAGCACATCAAAGGAATCATAAATACTCACAAGTAGTTCCACATTTCTTTTCAACACGGAAAAGCGTTTCTAACTTGATCTTAACTCAATTACATTCCAATTTTATGCTTATTCCTTTTTTTCATCATCTACATGCCATTCGCATATATGAACAAACGTAGACGTATGTAAAGGAAGTATATTGCATTCTATTTTATCCCAATGTAAAGCGTTATAGCAAACTATTTTCTCAGGTAAATTTTCCATAAAATATCATAAAATATCGTTGATTTACGTCGTATGTACGCTTCCACTCCTTCTTCAAATAGTCTTTTTTTGCTCTCTTCTATTTCGATAATATGAAAAAGGGGCTTTCTTTCTTATTCTTGCGAATGAAGAGAGATGAATAGGCTGGTATAGATGGTAAGTAGCAGAATGTGGTGTGGGAAAGGTTATGCAAAAATATTGCTTACAACTTATCATTTGGGAAAGGAGGAGGCGTGGAGTGAGCAGAAAATATAATATCATTAGATATTGAAAAATATTAGTTTATATAAAGAAAAATTTCCACGTTTTCAGCAGGCCTGAAGGCTACAAAAAAAGTATTTTGATTGCATAAGGATTTTCTTTCGTCCCCTACATCGGAAAATTTTCAAATTTCATGGCCTACTGTTGATATCCCCTCTCATTCCACTTCCTAAAATTTCTCTTCTTTTCTCGATTTCTTTATCAATGATTTTCGTGCCTGTGGTTTTAAGCACGATTGGATACTTCTAATTGGATTATGTTGATTCGATTTAGTGTATATATTATATGGAACATATCCAGCTAGGCAGGTAGGTAGATTATGATCCTTGGCGAGATTTTGAGGGATTTTTAACTTAATTATTTGTTTATCTGATAAAAAATGCTTAAGACTATTATTAAATTGTGTATTTTTGATCGTTACTTACTTAATTGATTTGCTTGGTAGCTTCTTCTGCTAGAATGCTCTATTATTCAATAGATTTCACCAATAAATCTGAATAATTTTGTAAATTACAACAAAAAGGGATTTAAACTATGAAATTTTAAAATTCAATTTAATGAAAGGACTGAAACTACGCATTTATTTTACACATTCAAATTTCAAATAACCGTTAAAAATTATCTCTTCTACGAACCAGAGTTCATCCAGATTTCAATTAAGAATCCCATAAAACTTTATCTAAGGGAAGAAGTGCGGATTTGAATGTGGTGGAAAGAAGAAAAACAGCATAAGTGCGTGTGGGGGGCATGAACAGAAATAGACAGAACAAATAAAATTGAAGATGAAAATAAAAATGTGGAAAAAGAAAAAAGAGAAAAAAAGGAAATGGTAAATGTAATTTAACACTTCAATAGCCTCATCTTTCCTCATTTCAATTTTCTTCCGAAAAAAATACACAGAACCGAGAAGACGAATTGTTTGTGTGCTGGCATCTGAAAATTTACTGCCATAAATTTACTACACACTACTTATTGCTGTTGCTGCTATTTCTACATCCCATCTATTGAGATGAATATGAAGCCTTTCCCCCTCTCTATCTAACTCTAAGAGGTTGAGTAATCGGAAAATTATGGATCTTTTATTCAAACGTTTTGACTATAAAAAATATAAATTTATATGATCATAATGTGAAGATATATGTGAGGTGAGATAAGGCATCGGACCCTTGAGATGTCGAAGCAAAAAAAAAATTCTGATATGTAATGAATTTAAAGAAAAAAAATTAAGGTCTCTGATCATGTTCAACTGAACCTTTCCATTCAATATGGGATTCACATGCATCAAGCAAGCTCCCCAAAAAATAAGGTCGATATGTGAAAATTACATGCTAAGTGCTCCGAAATGAGAATAAATTTATTGTTGCTTATTTGTTCTACTCATATACTTAGGAAAATGAGGGCATCTATCGATTTGACGTCGTAGAAATTTATTAAACTTTCTATGTTGTGCTGGAATGCTTGAATGAGATAAATTGTAATTTTATGACGATTTTCACGATCCAGAAGAGCAAAAAAAATAGCACACGAGAGTAAAGTGTTTTGATGTTTTGTGGGAAAAATTTATGTGTGAATGAAAGGATTGGAAAGAGCTTGTTTTTGAGAAATTGAAGCGCTTGATGAATGTTTGTGTACAAAATTGGGACTTGGGGAATTGTCTATGCCAATGAGTGTGGGTAGAAGCAAAAAATGATTGAAGATTGAACTATTTTCCGGTGCTTAACAGTGCCGTGACCAGAATGTAGTTTTAAATGTCTGGCTTCACGTTTATATCAGTTTCAAGCCAGTACTGGGCTTTCAGGCTGCTTACACGTCTAGTTTGAAGAAAAACCATTGAGAATCTTCTGGAAGTATCGCAATTTTTCACTCCATCCAGTCACCAGTCCAATGATAAATGACAAGCACAACATAAGCATACAAACAAGCATTTCAAAGAACTCAAAAAAGAAAATACATTGTAAAAAATTTCCACATTAGCATTATTGGAATAGAATTCTCATATTTCCAAGAAGGCAGCGAATGAAGAAGTGTAAATAAAATAAAAATGAAAAATATTTCATTGCTGCTCGCAGGCAGCTTAGCTCAAAAAAATAAGTGGTGGTAAAATGGAGACTAGTGATAGATGCTTCAATTTCCATTATAGCGTCATAAATCAAACCAGACATCTCATGCTTGCTTACTTGCTCTCACATACATAATCATAACATAAAAAGCATACACACACACATACGCTCGCCTAAACACCCACAGAAACTTTACAGTGCAAAATTCCATTACTAAAAAAAGACGGAGAAATGGTTCCTCGCTCCACTTACTTTCCGCATCACATAATTTTATGATGAGGCAAGGGGCCTCATTTCTTAACAGCATCCGATGCTCCTTACGTCTCTGACATTAACGAATATTACTTAGTTTAATGGTTTATCGCGGAAGGACTCTCGAGACAGCACTCGCTTATGAATTATAATTTTCTTCCTTATTTCTGTGCTCATGTCACTTCAAATAAAATTTCTTGACATGTGAACTTTCAAATGAATAAGCATGCAGAGCACTTTTTGAATTTAATTTATGAGTTTATATAATAATTTTGTTTATGAAATGTTTAAAGGGCTTATCCGCTTATGATGTCTCACATTTTGATAGGTCAGACTCAAATTTAACATTTACTCCTCCAGTAGTGTTATTGCAAGCATAAACATGACTTGGGATGGTTTCTCGGATATACCCTTGCCATTACTAAAGACAATATCTGGGGTATACCTTACTGTATACCCAAGAAACCAACCCCTGTACCTGTTTCTTAAAGTGAAATCCGAACCACTCCTTTTATGTCATTACTGCCTGTGTTTACAAAAGGAAACTGCATGCTCGTTTTCAGTACATATCAGAATATAGTCAGCAGTTTTTTTAAGGTAAGGTATTCGAATTTGGAAGACTATAAATTCAGATATTGTATTCAGTATGGTAAGAGTATACCCTGGCTACCTACGCTCCTGGCACATATCATTCTGAAAATCTACAAGGGAAAAATTTCCTTTGCAACAGAGTTTCGAACCCATGCCTGCTGTGTCAATATCGTAATAATTAGGTCTGGAAGCATTCAACCACCAAACAACTTCTGCTCACAAATGACGCCTATCTAAAATAGGATAAGAATAAGACCCTCTAGTGCTTATACAAAATCACTGTATTGTTTCTTAGTATCACACAGCTTCTTCCAATTTTGGACGTTATAAGTGAATTATCCATTTTTATGTGTCTAGGCCAAATTTCAGACCCGACCAACAAAAATAATGACATATTTCAGCTTAATGGGGTAATTGAGAGCCTCAAATTCTCCAAAAGACCAATAAAAAAGTATTCCCTGTCAAAATGTACGGAGGGAGCAATCTAGTCCCATTTTCATATTAGAGATGCCGATTTAAACATTTATGGATATAATATGTGAGCGTATCGCACTTTTTCCTCATTTTCTATCTCTCCATCGTATCATTATGTCTTTCACTGAGGCCATTCACGGAAAATTTTTTGTCTCATTTAGCAACTAATGTCATAGAAAGAATGTCTACTTAGTGAAAATATGGAGACGACGACGAAGGAGGGAAGGGCATGGAACACATATACAGGAATGAAAATAATATTATCGCGTTTAAATGTATGCGATATCATGAAGATAAAAAAGATGCTGTAACTAGCAGATACTTCTTCTTGTGACTGAACAAAGATGATGCTGCAGAAAAAAAGGAAAGGAAAGAAATAATTTTTCTTCCTCTTTTACATTCCATTACATTAAAAGCAAGGAAGAGAAATAGAGATCAAGAGATTGTTATGATGAAGAAAAATTTATTAGAAAATTATAGCTTAACTGCTTCATCTTTGTCTTCATCCTCGTCTCTATCGTTCCAATTTTCTCGTCACTTTCCTGTATCGTCTCAGATTTATAATCATTTTAATGAAAATAAGCTTTGACATATGACACATCAATAAATTTTTCTCGGAAGGAGCTTGTGTGATATTTTTAACTTTATACAGACATTTTCTTTTTGTTATCCACAAACAACATAAATATTACTTTTCTGAATCCTTATGTAAAATGTTATTTCACTTAATATTGACAATGAAGAAAGGCGTAAAAGCATACACATACCTTTTGAGCTATTGAAATTGAAATGGAATTCTTTCGGCCTTATGATTGTGAGGAATTGTAATTGTATTCAATGACTTCTGTGGGTTTCATACAAAAGGGTGGAATTTATTCAATTGAATTTCGGAGAATGAAAAATATTCAATATTATTTGAACATAAATGAGTTTTGTACGGTCCATTAATTTTTAGAACAAGTTTATTGGACTCTCCTTTGCCTCCTCCTACCCGTTGTCACAAAATTTTTGTTTGAATTGTCACGTAACCTCATTAATTATGTAACTGTCGTTTAAGATTTGAATTCAAATCAAAGCAAATTCATAACTTTTTCCCCTGCAGAAGACAATTTCGTAGCTTTTGACCCTTTGGTCAATTTAATTCCTACGTATTTTCACTCATTTTTATTCAAAGTAACTTTTTTACAACAATGCTACCCCCTTGAAATTTCCGAACACAACAACATAACAAAGTCCAAATTCTTGCCTGAATTAAAGTCAAGATAAGTTTAAATCGATTCAGCTAAGATTTCTCACAAAAAGCTTTTTTAAATTTTTTTCCCATAAAATTTAAATCCTCCATATAAAATATCTTATGCATCAACAATTCCATTATGTGTCTATCATACATGTCATAACAAACACAATTTCAACATTTCATATTTCTAGACATTTATTGAATCGAAGGCAATTTTGTTTGCATTATGTACAAAATTGAAAAAAAATCTGAAATTGATGCGCATTTAAGTGAAGGCAGCGAGGAAAGTCTAAAAATACTCAATCAAACATTTTGACGCATCTCACGGGAATAATTTGAAAGAAATCACTGAATATCTTTTCTTGCATATTGAAAGTAAAAAGTTTCACGAGGAAATAATTCATATTAAAGTCGATTATCGATGCTGACGGTGACCTACATGAAAGTTTTGTTCTCATAATGAAAAATCATCGCATGGTTTGAAATTGAACAAATAAATTAAGATGAGGAAGAATGAAAAAGTTTTCATCCTTAAACATTGAATAAGTATAGAAGTGGCTACACATTATTGACAAAGGCGCATTTTTCCAATGCCTGTGAGGATCAAAATGATTTTATCAAAAAATATTTGAAAAATAACGACCAAAAAATATTTGAAAAATAACGACCAAAAAATATTTAAAAAATAACGGTAAAATAACAATTTCCAAACAATAACGCCGTTGTCCACTGGAAATATGAGCTAAAATTTAGTGAAAATGGAAGTAAAGAGTGGTAAAGAGAATCTTTTTGAGAAAATTTTCTCTTCTTCTCGCTTCCTCATCTTGATTTATTTTTATCACTTGGTTAAATAAAAGTTTATAAAGTTTCTTACTCGTACCACTGAGACAAGTCTGTGTAATCCTTCAACCCTACATGCTTATTTCCCCATTTTCCATTCAACTCAAACTTTACCACACAAATTATCAACGACTTCAATTAATTTCAGTTTAGTCTAAATACGTGCCGTGCTCTTACTTAACTCATTTATTTCCAACACCCGCATTCACATTCACAGCTATCATCTTTCCATTTCCCTGTTCTTTTCGTTTTCCTTTCTCAACTTTGATTAAGTATTATGTTATTTGAAATTGACTTTTAATTCCATCTTAATTCAGTTCATATTACTTTTTACTACTACGTTCCAACAGCTTCTTCATTTCTCTTCTTTCACCACTCTCTCACTCTACGTTCTATGCTCGAAAAATTTTCAATTCCAAAATGAATTGAAAAAATTTCTTCTTTGCCTTCTTATGAGACATTTTTGTGGAGATGTGGAAGTGCTATCGATTGGATTTTTTATCATTTTGTCTGACTTATCTGATTCTCCTATGAAAGCATATTGAATTGAAGTAAGATTGTGATTGTTATAGTTTGTGGATGCATGTATATAATTAAATGGGATGGTCTGCATCCTGAAATTATATTTTCAAGCATTTTGTCGAAGTATGGCAAAATTTGAGATGAGAATTGTCTTGAAAGACATGAACACTAACTTAGATTTATTGTGGTAAGCAGTTCTCTTCTATTATCAAAAATCTTCATCAACAACACTCAATAAAATGTTTGGTAATGATCTGTTGTCTAGTCAGTAAGACATGGAGTTCTTATTCTGACACACAGGACCATAGCAATGATCCAAAGCACCTCAGGCAAATATTCCCCTTCTCCACCTACCTATTAGGTTACCTGTCAGATCCGTCTACTATAGACATGATACCACAGATTCCACACTTTTCATCAATCACGTATAGTTTTTAAGGAGAAGTGTATCTAGATATGTATGACATTCGATACAAATAAAAACAAATTTTCTAATGGACGTCACATATAGAAGAACCCCATGGCAATGTTACCTTGATTATTTTGTCCATAACAGCTACGTCACGTGTATCATTACTCACAACAACAAGCAAGTTATTAAAATTATGTCATGACAACATCATTCTCTTGAAGAAACCATTAAGGTTCCTTCAGAAGCCTCAATAAGCCAAACAATGCAAATCTGAATGAATACGTTACCATTGTCAATGCTACTGTAAACAAGCTGTACTTCATACTTGTTCATTAAAAAACTTTTTTTGTGGTTTTTTGATAATTTGTTTGGTTTGTTATTTGCTTGACTGACTCTTTTGTTATTATACTTCTTCGTCGAACGAGAGAATAAAAAGGAAGGCGACAATGGGGAAAAAAGAAGAATCCACGAACTCAATGTTCTGTTATACGATGGCAGTAATGGTGTCTATGAGAGAAAGAAAGCGATAAAGCATGAAGGAGAAAGTTAAATTGAAGAATATGTTAGAGAGGCTTACAGTATGAAACAAAAGAGCAGACAGAACGAAAAAGAAGTCATGCTGTCAATTTCCATTTAGGCAAAAAAAGCCCTAAATCATTATTACATCACATAAATTATGTTACCCCAACAAACGCACCCCGCTTCTATGTATTTACTCCTAAATTATGGCTTCTGATACTTTTCTGATGTTGATGCTGTAATTATTTAAACATTCATTTATTGCTAATGTGTTAAAACCCCAACAAAAAAAGGAAAGAATAAAAATCCTCACACAAATATTGAAAGTTTACATTTCTCACTCTTTCGTCAGTCTCGTACAACACTTTGCATTCCTTTATTATTATTTTTGCCATTATACTGCTTGTGGTTCCGCACACACAAACACTACAAGTGCACAACATTCATTAAAATAAATTATGTGCAGTTTAATTCATCACCATTTAATAATTTAACTTAATGTTTAAGCTTTGAAGTTTTCAAGTACGGAAAACACTTTGAAGGTAGTTAAATGTTATGAAAACTTGAAAACAACTCATACATGCTGTTTGTATTTCACCAATGCAATAACGCCTTTTTTTAATAATTCACTATTTTTTACCTTTGAACGAGATGAGTGCAGAATGTTGAGTCTTTAGTGCTAAATTTCTTGTGAGGGGGAAGATAAATTTTTTGTCCGCCTGCACCTCCTTCACTATCTTTAAATATTGGACGACATAAGTGAATGACTCTATCCTGATTGGCACAGAAAGTGAACGGTTTAGAACCAAGCGGTTGTCATGTCCGCCATAGCGTATTTCTAAACATACTGTTTGCCTTTAGTTTTTAAGTAAAACTATCCTCTGAGATTATATTGATCGTGCAGAACTTGGATGTCTTTAGAAAATTAAGGCATTTTTAAAAATTGCTTAGCATCTTTGAGGTTCGTTTCGCAAAAATCTTGAAAAAAGAAACTGTTCATTTAAAAATTAAAATGCACGTAAGGAAACGGTTTAGAAACCGTGTGACAAAAATTTTTGAAGTCGTAGTGCATTTTAATTTTTAACGAGCACGAGGGGGGTCTTTTGTATTGAAAAATTTAGATCAGGATTTTTTTTTGGATTTTCTTATCCTCAAAAACCTTAGCAAATTGCCTGCAGCTGACTAAACAACCTATTATCAGACCAAGTCAATAATTTTTTACGCTCACCAACCAGTTCTCAAGCTCTATGCCGAGGCACACTAGTGTGCCGCGAGAATTTCTCAGGTGTGCCGTGAAATTTTTATAAAACAGACAGGAAATAGAAATTTTCCTTGATTTTTCACAAAATTTTCTCCAGTTTTCCAATCTAGGAATGTATTTGGAATTTTTCAAGAACTAATATTCTGCTAGGCACTCTAAAATGCGTTTAAATTTGAATTTTTGGGACTCTATTATGCCACTATATTTTCAAAATGGCGGTTAGTGTGCCTCGATCAAAAAGTTTGAGAAACACTGCACTATAGTGTAGAAAGATTCCTAAATTTAATTCTCCCAACATCGACAATCTTAAAACCAACAAAATGTCACCAATAATGGCATCAAAAGTCAACGGTTGCAGTAACATCAGCAGTCATCAAAATGGTAATGAGGAATAAAAAGTTTTCAAGCATAAAGAGTTGAAGTATTCATAAACAGGATTTAATTGTTTCTGTGCCGCAAAATCTCATTAAAAATGAATAATGCCACAAATATGCTTCGAATGATGTTTTCAGCTCACTTTATTTTTGTTCATGCACTGCCAACATGAAATAATTTTCATAATTAATATTTTTTTCCCCATTTCTCGTACGCCTTTTACATCAATGGATGCTTTTAATTTTCGGTTGTTTGCTTCTCAATTGAAATGGAGTAAAAAAATGCTGGAAATAGCGTTAAAATTAATTTTTGCTGTAGCACTCATTACTCAAATGAAAATGAACTTAATTTGAGTTGCTAGCAAGCGAGAATAATTTATTTCCACACATTTTCTTCTGTCGACAACAACACTTCATTTTTCATTTGAACTAGTTTTGACTCGAAATGTCTGTGAACTGTAATGATCTCGTTTACAACAAATTTGATTTTCTTTCTAAGATTTGAATTTTGAGTGATTTGTATAAATTTATAATTTTAATGTATTGCTGACTCGATTTGTGATTATCTAGAAGGGCCGCACCCAGAGGGTTCCGAATTTTTTGATCCCATCCTCACCACTGTCTACAAGTACCAATTTAGAAATATATTTGTCGATATCAAGGCTCGATGCTCATATTATTGATCAAAAAGTGCTACACGAGTCATAAAGTAATTCTATCCAGTCATGATCAGGGATGTATCCAGAAATTTTTCGAGGGATAAGTTTTCAAATTTTTTTTGTATGGACGGTAAAATTTACTGGGGGTTTTGGTATTTTTTTTCTTAAAAAACCCTAGCAAATTGAAAACATTTTCCTGAAAAGGGGGGGGGGGGGGGGTTGAACCGCAAAACCTCTCCCTGAGTACGCCCCTGCTGACATGATTATAATTGCTGAATGCAAAATTGTCAAAGGGACCGTTCACCCCCTATATCAGTGTTTCTCAAACTTTTTTGACTCTAGTCGCCATTTTAGGAATTCAGGAGCACAACTAAGGTCTAAGAAGTTGTGTTTTACCTTCGTTTTTGTTTATAATCTAGCTTAAATATGTCTAGTATCATTTAAAAATTCAATAATTATCTTGAAGAACCAAACCTTGACGCGGAAAACTAATGAATCCGATGAAAAACTCTGAAAAATTCTAATTTGATAAAAAAAATTGCTGCACACTAGTGCATTTATTTTATGTATTTATTCTATTACATATTTTGATGTCAGCTATACCTTGATGATGTAGTCTGGATATGATTGAAATTAATTGACAAGCAGTATGAACCAGATATTATGTTACATGCTTATCATAGCAGATATTATTTTACAGCATGCAATGAATATAGAATAATTGGAATATGAAATCTGAGCAATTAACATAAATGCGTTTTGTATGCCCACATTCTGATATAAAGCTAATCCTCTTACTAGGCAACTCAATAGCTTTCAAATGAAACAGAGTATAAGCGTGTAGCGAGTAAAAGGCAGAGAGAAATTTGTAAAATTAATATGATTACCATGACGATAAAATGTCGGGTCATGAATAAATGTTGCATAGTTGAGCAACAAAGACATTCAGTTAGCATAGCTTAAATAAATTGCGATTTTTTCCGTTTCAAAAGAGACCTCACAGACAGATCGAGACTCATACAATTAGTTATGTTGTGTTTTATTATGTAATACATTATGCTGAACACTCCTAATGGTGAAAGCATTCACATAAATAAAGTAAAGTAAAATGGAATGAATGAGTGAGATGGAAATAGAGTGATAAAGGATGAATGGGGGTTGTCCCCTATTGGAATAGCATTAACTATCTAATGTACATGTTTCGTGACATTTATTCATTCAATTCATTTTATTGAATATAAAAGAGCACACAGGGCAAGAAAGGCTAGGCTAAGCCAAGAATGTCGATCGAATGGAGGAAAAGAAAAATTAGTATAGATGTGGTCTATCGTGAGTGCCGGAAGCGCATTTATGAACAAATAGAGTATGCACTCTGGTAGCCACTTTTGATGCCACCCATTCCCACCATCTCCGTTCGATGCCCTTAACTCTGACCCCTCTGACCCATCCTCATCTCCCCCTTCAAATTCCTTAACGTACGTAACCAGAGCTACATGAGGCTCCATTTAGAAGCAATTCGTAGAGTGATCCTTATGGATTCCATATGGCCATATATGGTACACTACCCACGTTGGGTCGCTAGGGTAATTATAAGTTACGTCAGGTCAGATACAGGAGGCATGTTATCTAGTTCCTGCAAAAAGAAGTGACAGACCAAAAATATGCTTTAACTGACTTAAAAGAGACATTTTAATCAAGGTTATGCTCCAGACGTACAAACAGACAGACAAAGCACGTCCACAAGTGACGTTTCCCCTTAAGAAATGCTCGTAAAAAATGAGAAAATTAATGTCAGAATGAGAAGCGAAAATTTGTCGTCGTCAATCGATTTTCTTTATCAATAGAAATTCATTTCATTTACTGACCATGTTAATACAATTCATTCGTTCATTCATTTATTCATTGATTTATTGTGTAATTTTTTTCCTCTTCCCTTGCAACTTTTTCTGCTTCTCTGCCTCCAAACACGTCAGCTAGTTCGTGCTTTAGTCTCATTCCAATCAACGAGCACATATTTGATTGTGTCTTTATTTTTGTTTCATAATTTTGTTCCATGGAAGCATTTTTATCACAATTTGTGTGGATAAATGCGATAATTTATTCACTTGGACTGATTGATATAAATGAATTGGACATAGAGCATTTTAATCGGGGTAGTATTATCATGATTTATGTAGGTTCTCTAAACGATTCATTTGTAAAACTTTTCTTCGGAATTGCTACAAACTTTTCTTTATAGCCAAATTGTTTTTCTTGTGGCGTTATTTTAAGGCGTAATCGTTTAGGGAATCTATAGGGAGTGAGTTTGGAAATTTGTTATCATGTCTGAATGTGATTTTAAAATTTAACGGACTTTTGTTTTTCGAAGTTTAACGGACTTTTATTATTTAAATTGTAACGTATTTTTTTGAATTTTAACGTATTTTCAAAATTTCAGTTACACTAATTCTTCAAATTGCGCTAGTTCATTGTATAATCTGCTATCTCAATCACTTTCCATCCCAAAACCAAATACACACGAGCACATTTATTTCCATATAAGACCGATTGTTAACAATTAGGACGATAAATAAATTTATATTTATTTATTTATTTTTTCTGTCTCTTAATTGTCGAACTTGCCTTAAATTGGAAGGATCAAAAACAGAACCAACACGAGCAAATGAGGGAAACTGTTATTAAATGTTGCCTTTCTGATTTTCCACACAACTGAATCCAGTTTGCGTAATAATTGAGTTAAATTTCCTCCTTTTTTGCTACTGCTTGATACATTCTATTGTGTATTTTATGTATGCCTTCTGCCCGGGCACGAAAGCATTGATGACTTCCACTCAATACAATTTCATTATATTTGAAAGCTTCTATTGCTGTGTTGGCTGTTGTTCTGTTGCCTCAACTAAATAAACATTGAAATAAAACTTTTTCTTTTTTTTTTTGTTATATCCATCACACTCGTTCCATTTTCATTTGCTGCCATCTTTGTTTGTATTCTATCCATGTATGAATGAATATGTATGGAGATAGATCTGTGGATATTTTTAGTTCAGCAATAATGCCTTAATCAAAATACCCTTTTGTTTCATGATACTACAATTGTTGATACTTAATGAATATTTGTAATTTCTGTTAGAACACGCTCCAAATGTTTCAAAAACAACTCATGATGAGCTGTATCGAATCATTTAACTCCCTTTTTTGACTAAATCACCCTCCTAAATATCCTCAACATGTATATGGACTTCATTATGCTCTTCTATTTGTTTTATTATCGCATCGACTAGTCATTTAGCTTATCTTTTGTTTTCTGTCAAAATAATGGATATAAAAATTATATTTATGGATGTGCTAGGGTGTATCGATTTTTTTCCGGATAATAAATGGGATTATTTTAAATTAATTATCATCATGACTGGAACTTTTAGTTGAGAGTAGGGTTTTTGGTCACAGAATGTCTCTGGATGTTATGAAGAGACAGAATTTGTCATTAAAAATATTCTGTCTGGTTGTCAATAACTGATGCTGAATTTTTGGAGATAGGCTACCCTTAATCTTAATGTTAAGGCTCCAATCTTATATGCAAGACTCTAGTGTCGCCAAAAAGAAAGGAAATTATGAAAATTCAACATATAAATGACCGTTAAAATATTTGAATTCAAAAATAACCGTTAATTTAAAAGAAAATAAATTTAATTTAATTTATTTGTCGGAATTTACTACACTTGGATGTGACTATGTTATTATAGACATAATCCTAAATTCTAGTAGATATGACCCTAAACGTATGGATACGACAATAAACGTGTGTAAATAATCCCAATCTTTTGGATATGAGTTTAATAATTACATCCAACATAAAGAACTAAAATTTCTAATTTTTCCTGAATTTTTAGGGAGTCAGAATTTCATCTTTCCAAAAATGTCATCACCCAATCCCTCATTTCTTGTGAATAAAAATTCATTTAGAAACGGACTCTCTAATTACTGCAGGGTATCATATCTACAGTTTTATATGAGGGTTGTACAAAACAGTAATTTCATTATTCATATGGCTATGGTATTAAGCAGATTAGTTTGGAATGTGAATTGAAATTTTTCTCCTTTTGGATCATTAATTTCATGAAACGAAAAAGAACAATTTTTTCCGAGAATTAGAGATTTTAGTAATATTTTTATTATATCAAGAGATTTGCCTTCATGCTGGTTCTGAAAGTAAGTTTCTAATAATTTGTAGCAGAAATCGGATTCATTTTATGTATGTGCAGTTATAAAGAACATTCTTATGGTTTTATGTGACTTAATATAAAAATTAAACAGGTCATTGAGCTTCCTAGAGTTTTGGTGGTTATTCTGTTCATGTTTGTAAACTAAAAAGCCTTTTTCGGGTTTCTAATTATACTTAAAAATGTTGTAAAGCTTCTCCTCATTTCACCCACATGCCAAAGTCATCTACCTTCTATAATCCACCACAATCTCACCTTCCATTTATATTCAATAAATATAATGAAAAAATTTTCCCTATTGTTTTCCAAACTACCTTAAATCCTTCATATTCATTCACTAATCCCTTCCACAATAATGATTTTTTCATTAAAAACAGAACAAGAAGTAATTAATATTAGCCATTTATTATTTGCATGTCTATTGATGATTATTGCAACTTTGTGGTCGGTTTAAAATAATTTTCAATATTTTGTAATTTAACATTTCGTGTAAGCATGCTTTTATCATGATAGGAATTACATATCGTTGGCAAAATTGTAATACAACATGCATGTTCTTTTAAACTGGGCTTAATTTGATTGGAAGTGCTCATGTAAAGATAATGATAATATGTTAATTAAATTTCTTAGTCTATAAATTACTAGAAACTAGAACTTATGAATTCAAACAAAATTGTAACGGCTAAGAATAATTCAAAATTTCTTTCGTTGAGTTTATTCAAAAATTTTGGAGTCAACTTCAAGTCGAACTTTTCTGTTAGTAAACATAAATCTGATTTTAATTGTAATCAGCTTTTTTGACAAATGTATCCATTTAATCTACTTTGTAGTAATAGTTTTGATGAAAAAATAGTGTTTGTAAGCTATTAAAACAATTTTATCATTTAAAACACTTATAATTCCACAAATTGCCAGCTAAAATTGAATATTACATTAAAATGTATGAAAATTATCCTCAAAAAGTTTCACATACCAAACAAAAGTTCATAGTCTAACCAAAACACAAACAACAATACAGCGAAAGCAATCATAAAATACAAGAAATGATTATTGAAGCAACAATGATTACAATGATAGAAACTCATTTGTTATAATTGACTTCAACATAAAACTGATGTTGATTTTAATTAGAATTTGTGGCATTGTGGTATATCACTCGAGCATACACACATTATAATCAGAATGGAGAAAATAAGGAGAAGGAAAATGGCAACATCAACATATGAAAGCATACACACATCCAACAAACACTATAATATTGGTATACAAATATTAACAGAGAAATCAGCATCATATAATATGAAGGAATGGATGGATGAATGATCGGATAAAGACTATTTCCAAAATGATATTTTCGTTCTATTTTGATACATTCCCATCATAGCTAAGGATTAATTTCTCTGATGAGGGATAATTAAAAAGCCCACTAGTCCCTCCTCAGATTTCTCGATGCCCCCAACATGATTGTGTGTTTATTCATCTCATCGACTCCTACATGTACACATAATAATATGGATTGTGTATATTAAAAGGAGGAATATAATTGATGATAAATGAGGTTACAAAAAGGAAGGAAAGAACTATTGTGTAATTAAATCCAGTGTCAATTCAACAAGAAACCGCAAAGAATGAAGAATTATACCTTGCCTAAAGCATCGGAACTTATTCAACGTGGAGAAAAGTCGAAGCAGATAATTAATTTTGCATTGATTCAGGCTGGCAACAGGACGACGAAGGCAACATTGGGAAATGACAGAAAAGATTCGATAACCAACATTTTTCTATCGTCAACCACAGCAGCGGATATGCCATAAATTCTCATACACGTTTTCACGATTAATGAAGGCATTATCATCAACGAAGATTTGTGGCTGACGATAAGCTCTGATGTAAAACTCTTGTAGAAGTGAAATTAATTTTTTTACGAGAAAATATGATGAAGTCTGTATCAAATGTCGCTTCTAGGTCACAAATTGTGTCAATAAAATTTTTTCCACTTCCTTTTTAATTTTTTACATCCACTCGTACCTCGTTTCTATGACATGAAATCTCACAAAATTCCACATAATGGAAGAAAAGGAAAAATGTTCTACGTCTCATTCGGCGTGTCTCATCAGATCTCATCTCTATTCAATTTGCATGCGATCCATTCATTTTCATGATGAAATGTCGCGATGTGGATGTTACGTTGTGAATAGCTTATGGCAATGGAATGAAATTGGAGAGAATGAGATGAAATGAAGAAAGTGAGCCAAAAAGGGAATGAAGGAAGAGGAAAAGGGAGTTGGAAATAATCTCAACTTTTGATTAACATAATTCAACAATTAGCATCATTACAATGACAACGAATGAATGGTAAAAGTCAGGCAATGAAGGGAATAGAAAGCAAGAAGGAAAAATTCATTTCTGAAATGAAAAGCATGAAGCCTGTCGTACATAAATCGTAGAGTTCTAAAGCAAGAAATTTTCTCTTCTGTTCACACAAATCATCGACATTGAAACGCAAGCAGTCAGTGAAGGAATAGCAAAAATCCGAGCCATAAACTAATTTAATAAATTTTTTCTCATTCCTCATTCTCACTTGCCAATTGCCAATTTTATATTCTAGAAATGTCGAGTCAAAATATGAAAATCTCATGATCTTCATGACTTTTTATGGCTTGTTCTTGGAGCTAATGGAAGCTTTAAGTCTGGTGACTGAAATATGACAAACTTGAGTTATTTGAACTATAAATATGGATATTAGTTCCTCAAAAATTAAAATTTGTTCCTGAAAAATGCGCTTTAGCCACCAAAAACCTCAAAATTTCCTTACTTGTCTTCATCTTTCAAACTTTTTTGAGATTTTTCAAATTTTCTGTTATTCTTCTTTTCCTTTGGCTGCTTCTTCCTCCTTTTCTCATTTCTTCAGCCATTTCGCTTTCATGTTTCATGCCATTACTTAAATGACTTCTAATAAAATGAAATGAAAATGAAAAAAAGTGCTAGAAAAAATGGAAATAGAAATGAAAAAATTTCACGCGGCAGCAAAGAAGCAGAAAAGACAAGAAAGAAAAAGTTGCGTGCAGGACATTTCATTACTATTGCTTTTCCAGCTATTGCCAAGAAAGTACATTTAATCGAATGTCACAGAATGGATGTAAAGTGAAAGTGAGAGAGATGGAGGCAGTCATGAATGATGGAAAAAGTTTTTCCCAATTTCTTCTTTTGCTTTTCTTAATGCCATTCCAGCTTACTGATGCTCGTGGTCTTCAATAATCATGATAAAGGCTATGTTGATGTCACCAGAAGCAATGTGAAATTGGATGTTGACTGTTCTGATTCGATCTTCCAATTTATTTTTCTAATGAAACCACAGAAATATTTCTTTTTGTGGATGAACAAGACGAAAATTTTATGTTCAGCACTTCTGCATGAATTCATAATTTTATAGGCAAATTGGTGCCTGATATGTCATGTGAGTTGTTATTGCCATTATTCTGCTTCATGAAGTTTGATTTCTTACAAATGGATCTTGGAGAAAAATTGGAAGGCTTGAATGGGTTGTCAAAAATGGAAGTGACGCTTTGGAAGTGAATGATCCATAAATTACAGTTTCTAGGAGTTCTATTCTCTTAAAATCTAGAAAAATTGATCAAAATAATGAATACCAAGTTCTGTAGAAAATTTAATGTGGCAAGCAACATGTGGCAATGTTGTATGTGACATTATCACAAAAGCATGCAACTTGAGCTTGATCACTAAAGAATTTAGATCCAATTACTCTAGAAATGATCATCAAAATGCTTATGTGCTGAAATTATACAGCCACAACCAACAAATTCACCAAGAAATAGTGACTTTCCTACTTGCTTACTAGAGCAAATCCTTAAGTGACTGAATATGACGAGAATGAAACAAAAGGAACTAACAAAATGATGAAGACAAAGAAAAGAATGGAAATTTAACACGAAATGGCACAAACTATTTTCTGTTATTGCCTTGTAAGTTTCTATTGCCTCCAATTTTTTTCGTCTTTCTCATTTCCTTCTCATTTTTTATTGTTTTTCTCTCCCCTTTTGTTGATATTCACTGAACGGAAAGGTCATTTGAGATAAGGAAATAAAAAAAAAGTTTTTCACTTTCTCACATTTACGACTTAAAAAATAATAAAAAAGGAACAATTGTTTTTTAAGTTCCTCATACTTTGCTGCTCACTTTCATCAACTTTGAACTCATTTCAATTTCCCTTTCTGCTTCCTTTCTATCAGCACTAGCAACATCCATTCGTTCAAGATGATTTTATAGCATTTTTAAGAGCAGCAACATCAACAAGCAACAAACAACAGGAAGAAAGTTTTGAGGAAGGAAAAATAGTTGCAAAAGCTTTCAGGAATTTCCATAAGTAAAAGCTCACTTCCTGTTATCAGTTCAAGACATGAGAAATCACATCTTTGTCACATCATTCATAGAGAATATCATTTGAATAAATTTTCCACATCACAAAAGTCAGCGAGGAACAAAACAAGGCAAGAGAAAAAGAATTTCCTTGAAAATTTCCACATTTGTGACTGTATGTGTGTGCTTGTTTGTTTGTTTGTTGAGATGAGGAAGAAAGGAGTGAAAGGAAAGTGAAAGTGGAACCAAAAGAGCTGTAAAGCGTGATTTGAATGTGATTGTTGTGTACAATAAGCGACAAAGGCAGCGGCACTGGGGAATTTTTATCGCATTTGTTGTTAGTTTTTCAGCCTATTTACTCTTATTTTTATTTTCTTTGCCTGTGGTGTTCCTTGACATATCAATGATGGAAATGGAAATGGAGATGGATGGATTGAGGAGAAAAAAAGTTGCGGACCCAATCCACAAAAGCTGCAACTTTTCTATTTCCACAAAACCTTCAGCTTTCTTTCATATTCTTCCATAAGAATAGCATTAAGTCGAACATTATTCAGGCATTCCTAAATTTATTCAGCCTCTTTCCATCTCTCTCTTTAATTCACTTAATGTACGTAGATTTGCGTGCGTATATGTCTGTAGCTGTATGCGAAAGTGAAAGTTTTCAATCCTCTTGGGATTATTAATAAAGTGATAAACTTTTTCCCTCCTCACTTTTCATCCTTTCCATCCCATTCCACATCCACTGAAAAACACTTTTTGAATATTTTCGCAGGCAAAGCACTGCCACACATATCCTCGAGACTTGAACTTTGCTACAATTCCTTTCACATCATCGTAATATGAGATGAGATGAGAGATTATTGTTGTGCTTAGTCTCAGTATGCGTGTGGATGTGTGTGTGTCTGTGTGTGGATTCATTGTATCAAGTTACGCAATTTTAATAACAATTCTCGAAAGGAAGTTCTTCTTTCGACGGAAATTTCGTGTGAGAGGATGGAAATGGGAAGCAAAATAAAGACAATGTGGAAGTGGCAAGAAAAATTTAGCAAGAAAAATAGAATTATCAGGATTGGACTAGAACTTTGTGCTTGTCAGTATTTGTGGATTAATTTGTGTTGATTGATTTAGAAACTGGATTCTTTAGGTATCTTGGTTCTTTGAGGACATTTTAGGTTTTTTTGAGTGTTGAATTTTGTTGAATTATTGAATCATAGTAATCAGTTTTTGTTTAAAAAATAAATTAATCATTGTAAAAAGTTTATCGTTTGATACAGATTGTTCAATTTAAATCTTGTTAAATAAATATCTACTGATTTCAATAAGTTCAGTTCCAACTGTTCAAATTCATTCCTGGTCATTTACATTCTCGTCTAAACTCATCAAAATCGATAAAGTCTGGTCATTTTCCTTGACATCTGCTTATGAATCCTCAAATTTTACAACTTAATCAGTCAGCATCCAGAAACAATCCAAAACCAATTCAAATTCTCAATAACTTGACAGACTAAGATTGAAAACAATTATACAGCAGTCGTATGTGACATGTAAGGAACAAAATGATGCCGATGGAGTTGTTGTTTTTATATTATTGGATGGAGGATGGAGGAGATTAAACTTTGTAGAAGGCGAAAAGCTCCTTTTTTAATTTTAATTGTTTGTTGTTCTCATTCCAGTCGATAGACACCCCATGTAGAGGCAAAACAACACGCACGAACCATAATCTCATTACGTATTTTAAAGAGCTCACATGTTTGCATTAGATTTGTTGGATATGGATGTGTGTGTGTATTTGTGTGCCTCAGTCTGTGCTTATTTTCTTGTTTGTTTATTTTGTGATCTTTTTCCCTTCTCATTCTTAATCCTTTAAATATTTTTTTTTCTTGTGCTACTCTCATGTCTATTTCTGTTACTTAACTTTTTTCATTCAGTTCCTCATTTTGACATTTATTTTGCAACTTTTGTTGTTTCCATTGGAATTTAATTCATGCAGAAAATTGATGTTTTTGAGTCACAAAACTTTCTGATAATTTATCTCATTCCACTTCCATTCATCTGCCTTAGTGCTGATTGTTAAAACCACACACGCAAATTATTTATTTATTCCTCTCCCATGAGAACGCATTCAGAATCAAAATATCCAAATTTATCTTGTTGTAGAGCACGAGGAAATGAGTAAGTAAGGTATGAGGGCATGAAAGGAAGGAAGGAAGAAGACACGACTAAAAGAATTTAATTAAAAATTCATATTTATCTCATTGTCGTGCGCAAGAATGTTCAACAACTCTGTTGCTGCTTACTTTCAATGTAAAGTCGAGAATTAAGGCACAAATTTATGATTTTATTAAATGCTTCGAGACGTGCAATGAAGATTTGAGCAGAAACATCCTCGATAGACTCAAAAACTGTGTCGAAATCAACTTGATGTGAAGTAACTGCGTGTTACTGTTGTGGTCTAATGGAATGAGGATGTTGACGGTTTTGTTCAACAGTAAATGACTCTACAAACGATCTCGATGTTGATGATGACGGGAACAGGAATCCACACGTGGATTATAACGCGTTGTGTACGAGGAGGAACAATTTCAACCACAACAGCTTGTTCTATTCGGTATGTTTGATGTCGTGTTACAACATCATGTTTGTCATGTGCTTAAATGATTGGAAAAAGGCACTTGACGTAAAGAGTAAATGTAAATGAATCAATTGGGAATCAAAAGAGTTGCTTTTATGCATGCTGGATATGGTTGTTAATAGGCATTGATTCCTGTGTGGCATTTCCAATAAAAACATCATTCGATGCGGATATTTAAATTGCAAAGCTCAGATGAAAGGGATTTTGTCTCCAATCAGCAGCTTGATTCATTTATTTGTGGTGCTTGACATTTTTCAGCTTCTGAATTAAAATTGCTTCGTCATCGGAACTTAATTGACGATATTGTGAAAAATAAAAAAAAAAATCCTCCCTTTCCTGCCTGCCTGTAAGTTCTCTGTAGCTTTTGTGAGGGAACAGTAACAGCAGTTGGCAATTAGAATCTAATTAACAGGCATCAACCTTCTTTGTTGTAAAATTTTGTGCGCATTTTGTGTATTTATTTCAACTTTAATGGCTTTTTGGCTCTGAGCGAGATGTTAGAGACGGCAATTATAATTGGATAATTAGAGTAATATGAAAGAAGTTTTTATATCTCCACCCACAGCCAGTTCTGCCTCTTCTAATGAACTCGTTTCTAAGTCTTTTAATTCTTTGGTTTTTCTTCTAATTTGCCTTACTTTAGATCCTTTCATCTCAACCCAAAAAGTGGAACTAATCTCTAACTTGTAATTATATGAAAAATTTCGTTAATTCGCGTTTGTGTCGTTGCCATAACTCGTTGTCATTATGCCTTAATTTTTACAAACGCACGTGTTTAAAATTAACAGTAGCAGTGATGACAAGAGATGGAATGAAGATGTATGTAATGTAATTGTTGAATGCATCCACAGAGGATTCAAAATCAACGCACGGCAATGAGGAACAACGAAAAAAGGCATGAAACACATTTTTGACGTAAATTCACTTCTTGAGCAAGTGAAATAAACCCTTTTTTATTCCCTCGATTCTTCCATCTTCCATTTCGACTCATTTTATTTTTTATTTCTGTACAGAGCAGCTTGCTATTTTATTATTTCTGTTGGTGATGAGGAATAAGAAGGAAGAAGGAAGGAACGAAAAGCTCAGAAATTTTCCCTTTTCACTTTTTTATGGTTATTGGTTTTCATTAAGTAAATTATAGAAAAGAAAATTTTTTATCTCTGCTAACTCTCGCACTTGCTTATGCCTTACTGTGTGCTGCCTTTTTTCTTCATCTCAAAATGGATAAATGACTGGGAAATGGCTTGCAATGACGATGATGACGATGATAAAGAAGGAAAGTGCCGAGAAGAAAAATAAAGAAAAGTTTTGCAATTTTTTACCCATTGCTGTTGCTTTTTATCCTCCACCTCCTCCTTATTCTTATCAGCAATTCCACTCAAAAGGAGTTTAAAAATAAAAAAAGGAAATTTTGCATTTGTTGCCTGATCGGCTGAGGAACGGTGCTGTAAAATATCGAAAGGATGTTTGATAAAATCTTCAGCACGCACTTTTTTATGTTGCTGCTGCTGTTGCTTTACTTATCGCTGCCTGGAGACTCACAAGAAACATTTATTCTCTTTCCATTCCAATGAACTTCCTCCATTATTCACCGAGACACATTCACACGCACATGCGAGGATAAAGAATTTTTTTTGTTCTTGCCGCAATTAAAAGGAATTATTACACAAACTTCTCGTCGAGATAGCGACTGAATCCTTCCATTTCTACTTCCATAAAGTCTTTAATTACATTTGTGCTTAATTCAACATGTTGCAATAATTCTTTTTCCATCCTCTCGCACGATGCTCACATCCGCGTGCACTAACAGAAAGATTTATTGACGTCATTGACTCTTTTTGTGGATGTTGAGGATGTCAATCTGATGACATTTTGGTTTATATTGTCTCAGGTTTTAAATATGTCATCAACTATACTTGAAAGTAGTTTGTATGTCGTAAAGAGTAATCCTCACAGTCGACTATAAAATGTAAGAAAAATGGGAGCATCTATGGACTTCTTACATCCTACACAAGTGGCACTAAATTCGCCATATTTTATAATTAACAAAAACAGGTGTAAATTGCTAGTTCCACTTCCTTTTTATACTTTTATGCCGTCCTTTTTCACTCTCATTTCAACATAACAAAAAGCATAGCATCAGCAGCAAGAACAGAATCAACATAAAATCCAGCAACAAATTTTATTCTCACCTCCATATTTTCCCTTCTTTATGTTAAATTGAGTTGCTGCTTCTCTTTTGTTTCCTCGTGTTTGACATTTTTTGTATTCACACCAAAGGATACGGTCACTAGTGTCGTCAATCATTAAGAAAGTCTTATAGAATTCGTTTAAGACCTAACATTTGTTAAACAGTTATTGCATGGCAGTGATGGATGTCGCTTTGGTCAATCGGTTCCATCAACAATTTATAAATAAGAACTCCTGTTCCTTTCCTGACTTTTCTCGTTTATTTTTGGAAATTTCAATAAGTATACATACAACAGAAGCAATAAGAAAGCTTAAGTGATGACAGGTTGAGGTTTATTTCTGAATGCGTGGACTTTCTCATTTCAACATATTCGTTCGTCCTTGTTCATATTACACGTCTTGTGTACAGCCACGGTATTAGAGTAAATTGCAAGCAAAGAACACAAATCGTACTTAAGTTAGATGCCAAAAAAGAGAGAATGAGAAAATGAAGAAGATTTTCGGACAATGGAAGAAAGTTGGTGGAGAGAAAGGTCTCATAATGTAGTGGCAATGGCAGTGAAACATTGAAGGAGTAGCAGCTGTGTGAATTCACATCTAAAGTAGACCGAAAAATAGCAACAGCAAGCTGTAGAAAGGAAGAACAAGGAATGGAAGAGGATGAAAGTAAAAATGTGCTACAAATGTCAAATTTATTGTGTTTTGGGCTGGAATGTTTCATGGAGGTGGATGGGGAGAGTGAGGATGGGCGGAATGGACAAAAATTACAACATAATTTTCCATAAATCTACTGGGAAAGTGGAAAAGGTCGTTGCTACGAAAATTTCAATAAACTAAAAAAAATGTTCCTCATTCAATATCAATTTTCTCCGTCTCAGTCATCCATCCATCCTTCTTGTATCTTCTATGCAGCAACGTCAGACCTTCCTTTCACTCATTGTAGATGTAAAACTTGTTATAATAAAGTTGTTGAGTGAGAAAAGATAAAAATAAAAGCAGCATAAATATTTAAAAATAAACACCTTACCCGTCATTGTCGTTTGCCGCTCATTGTGGATTCTGCCTCTGCTATTGTCTTCGTCTGTAAATTCACATGGAAATTTCGTTTCCTTTTGCCACCCTCAGTTAAAATTTCCATTTTTATTCAATAAAAACGGAAGCCAATAATGCAAGATTCACGTTGGATGATAGCATTCAGTATAGAAGAACAACATTATCACTTATTCACACGTCGATAACGATTCGTATCATGTATTTTTCATATTTCATTCGGTTGATTGTGATCATCTGAATTTTCTACACTCACTTTTCCACCTAACACACCGTCATGCTACTGTTTTATAGAAACATTTTCGAATGAAAAATGAGTATAGTGTTTTTGTATGGATTTTATGACTTACTTCGAGTTGGAGGAGCTGGATGAAGGTGTGGAGAATTTTTTAGAGCTTGAATTGTTATTGATAGCTCAAAATGACGATTTTTGTCAATTTTAGTCAAAGTATAGAATTTTAAATTGCTTCTAAGCTTAATTTATGTATAAAAAACGAAGTAAGCACATAAAATACGTAGATTATCTCATAATATGGTTCCAATTGAGTTAAATTCATACTTAAAAATGATTAAAATTGCAAATTTACAGAAAAATTTCATTGTTTATGTTTTTTTTTGCTTAGGGGTCATTCATATATGACGTCCACAATTTAGGGGGGAGGGGGTCTAAGATTTTGTGACACCTTCATACAAAAGAAATTTTTTTGTATGAAATTTTTGTGACAAGGGGAGGGGGGGTCTAAAAATCCCATTTTTTGATGGACGTCATAAGTGAATGACCCCTTACATTTTTTTTCGGAAATAATATTCGATATAAAGTTGCTTTTTTAAATATTTTTTGGCCGTTATTTTTCAACGTTTTTTTTCTTTCGATTTTGTTCTGGTTGCATTCATGTTGACATGTTTCATAGTGCATTCATGATGTCAAAAAATTGGTTCAGGAAACCAGCCTTGAGCAATTCTAGCTTATGCGATATCAATTTCTACCAATCTAAAAAAAACAGCTATAATTACGTCAATTAAATACACTTGAAATTTTCAAATTGTAGAAATTAAGCGCACTAAATTATTCAATTTATTGTGTGTTTGTCTCTCAGAATAGATTATAAAATTTCAAATCGAAAATTGTGCATTAATTTTCAATGAAGCACTAACATAACAAATTATTCAATAGATAAAAGCATTTTAATTTGAATACCATTCACACCTCAAACGTGTTACCCCACATGAACATTCTTTATTAACAGCAGGAGAATCTTCCTAATTATCGATTAATTGTATAAACAATTCACGTTTAGTGTTTGAAAATAAACATTAGAAACCATTATTGAGCATTATGTTGGATTTTTTCATATTAGTGTGATTTATTTACGCAATATTGATTTGTTTAGGGTCCGTAGGATATTAAGGGGTCATTCACCTATGAAGTCCTTAAAAAATTGGATTTTTACACCCGTAGTCACAATATTTTCTATCGACTTCAAAGCAGCTTAGTTTCGTTCATAAATGACGTCTTACTTTTAAGAAAGAAGGAATTTGGAGCTTTATAATACTCCATACCAAGAAAATGTTGCGAGAAAATTTTGTAACACAAGAGAACCACCCTGGGGGTACAAAAAACACTTTAGGGGGTCTGGATCTCTAAAAATTTGAATTTTGAAAGAAAAAAACAATCGCACCCCTCCATGAAAATGAAAAATGTAGGAAGAGGAAAATTTGGACTTCTTCATCAAAAAACTTCTGTCGACGCCTCTATTAAAGTCAGCAAATTTGACAAAAATGCACCAAAAACAAACCAAATTAAGATGTAAAATCACCTCACACCTGATGTCTTACATGCGAAAAAATATTGCCATGTTTAACAACAGACAACGAAGACGACACGACACATGGGTAAAGAACATTTTCGCACAACCACTAGAAAAAGAAGAAAATCATAGAAGGTGGCTTGGGTGTCATTAATTTACAAAGTTTATTCATATTAATTCATTCTATCGCTCTACATCAGTGATTCTCGACCTTTTTCGAGCGCGACACACATAAAGGCGTTTCTAGTGCAAAATTGATACTTTTTGCAACACACATGAGAGGGGAGAGGGTCAAACTCTTGCATTGTGTTAGACGTGAACTGGATCTCATGAATTATAGTTTGAGTAGCACTGCTCTGCATGCTCATCCAATCTGCAAATTTTCCATGGAAAAACTTTAGCTCATTCTTGAGCAAATTCTTCATTAAAAGTATAAAAATTTAATTTCCTAATTTAATAGTGAGATATACCTTTTGTATACACAGCAATCACATAAGAAGAAGAGGAAGAAAAATGGAAAAATAAATTTCTAAATTGGCATGGCATGACACTTCATTATTGTGCAATATCAACATTGAGTCTCATTTGCAGAAAAAATAATGAGATGAGGGGAAGTATGAAGCATAAAAAGAAATGTCAACAATTTAACAGAGACAAAAGGAAAATATTTTCATTTCAGTTAAGGAAGTAATATTGCCCATGTAATAAAAAAGAATTTATTGTCTTACTAGGCAAAAAAAACTAATAAACTCAAACTCTCGACGACGTTTTGTGTACCGAGAGAAAAATTTACTTCTTTTATCTCTTTTGAGGTGCGCATGGCTGGTGAGAATTCAGCGGTTCTCGTCAAACACTCTCGGAGAATTTGCTGAAATAATTTTCTTTCGTCTCTCATGCTCAAAAAAATAAAATAAGAAATAAGAAAAAGGCAGAGAATGAAGAAAGCCTTATTACACAAAGTGATCAAATTATCTCAGATTACCTTAATGATTTGAAAATAAAATTGAAGGATTTTTATCTTTCCTTTTTTTGGCTTCATGAAAAAAAAATTATTTTCTTCTTTAGATAATTAAGAAAATTTCATTTTGATTTGTTCCTTTTCATCTTTTTCCCCTCTTTTTGTGGTTTACGTATTTTACATTCGTTGGAAGTGAATAAGTTGTAAATGTGTGGGGGATTTTATTAAATTTTTGCTTTTGCAATTCTTCTGACTAATTTTTTTATAGATTTATCCTGTAAATTTAGACTGTGGTATTTAATAATGAGAAATTCTAAAACAAACGTTATTTTTTTCAAACATTTGAATTTTTTCCGCGCTTTTGTTTTAGAAATTCAAAACATTTTTTATTCGAAAAGCATTAAATTTAGAAATTTGCAATTTTTTACATCAATTAGGTTGAGTTTATGAAGAAAATTAATACTAGTAGCTTTGCTCATACTTTTAGAGCACTTTAAAGTCATTAAAGTAACGAATAGACGAGAAATGAAGCCCAAATTGATGGACAAAATATCGATATGGAAATGTAAACAAACCATTTTCGAATATGAACTTTTCGATATCGAAATTTCGAAATTCGATTTCTAAAAAACAATATTAATATCAAATATTTAAAATAATCTTGTTTTCATTCTATAATTAAAAAATCAACATGTAGAACAGAATTCATCATTTTCTCAGCAATTACTTTGTTTTCGAAGGAAATTTTTTCAACTCCCACAATTATAAATACAGACTTGACTGGAATGAGGCGTCGCTCTTGACGTAGTTACACCTGATTATATCAAAAATGTCAAAAAAAAATTTCAAGCAAGGAAAATATTTATGAATCATCTGAGAAGCACTGAAAATTTGATTTTGAAACTCTAGACAGTGTTTACGTGAAAGAGAGAAGCTTTAAAGAAAATTTTATGTTGTCAAGTTTCTTTGACAAATTTTACCTCCTACACAGACACATTTAATGCGATTCATTCAGTCTTTCTTGCTTCAAAATGTTATTTATGTGAATTATTCTCATTTGACCTTGGCTACCTTTCAAATTAATGATATTGCCTTGGAAATTTAAGATTAATTTCTATGGCTCTTGAAGACTTGTGGCAATGCATAACAAGATCGGTGAAACCAATGAAGTTGAGCAGTGGTGTACCCAAGGTCCGGACCCACCTCGAATTTTTTTTTTTGGAAAATTATGCTTTTATTTAGAAATTTTTCCTCGAGGAAGCTTTAATTAGTTGACTAATCATTTTTTAGTTAGTATTAGCAAATAGTACAAAACCATGAGCACAGAGAAGAAAAAAAATTTGGACCACCTAAAAAAATTTCTTTGGATACGCCCCTGTAGTTGACATTTTATTTCTTACCTTCTTGGAAATCTATGATATTGGATACGACAGGGTGAATTGACTTTTTGATTTGATTTATTTTTAGTGATTTCAAATTGATTGGAAGGAAGCTTTAACCAAAAGATTAGCCTTAATGAATTTGTAGAGTAGCAAAATATAATCTGAAACATTGAGTCATAAGTTGGTGAATCTGTCAATGCAAAACTAAACCTTACGTAACCGAGTGGATAGATAACTAACTGGAAATCTAATACCCTCTTTTTTAAGAGGACGTGGGTTCAGTTCCCATCCAAAATTGAATTTACAATCATTACATAGAGTGTTGTCGATATGCGAAGTGATTCATTCACTGTTTAGAGTTCTTTACTCAGGTGTGTAACTAAGGTCCATGACATCCCGAAAAAAGGCCAAAATACGCTCCATTTCTTCATTTTGGTAAGGATTTATTGAATTTTGCGCCCCTTAATACGTGGCTTTCTGAGCAAATGCTTCTCCATCCTTGTTATTCAGCTTCTTGATCCCCTCCCCCAGCCACAAAAATTTCCTTGTATAAACTGCTTATTTGACATAAGATAACGACCCTCTTTTCAAATGAGTGAAAAAAATGGTTACCTCGATCACAATTCTCACATCTAATTCAGCTTTTATCAAGAAATCGATAATACCAAGCATAAAATCCAGTACAAGCCATTCAATTACATATCAAAATTCACAAAATAAAAATTCTATGCAATGAAATTATGACTGACAAGTTAATTAATTTAATTGTTTGATTTACAATTCATAACTTTTCTTTCACACGACGTAGAGCATAAGTAGAACATTGTTGTTAACATGTAATTACTGAAGTTGATGTGTGACTGTCAAGCTAATTGTTACATACAAGTACTTTTAAAAATTCAAGAAAGAAACGATTATGGAATAAAACATGAAATTAGGCTTCACTTCTCTGTAGGAGTTTTAGACGCAAAAGCCTGAAAGCATTCAAAAACATCAAATCATTAAGAAATTAAAGAGTAATTTACCGTCGAATCAAAATGAAAAAAAAAAACCTTAAAAGCTTCAAAAGAAAAGAGAGAAAAATAAATGAAATAAAAAACACTTCAAATGTCTTTAGATAAAGCTTTGACAATGATTTCATTCAGTGATTCACATTTATTTAAACATGAAATGCGCATTTAAAAAAAAATTAAATTCGATTTTCTCTGTCTTTTTTCCCCTTTGAAATTCCTCTTTTCCTTAGTTCCGAATGAGATTTATCGAAATATAAAACTATTTTCTCTGCTTCTTATTTTAACGATTTGATGAAATAAAAAAAAATCTTCAAAGTAAAAGAAAAATGAAATTGAAATTCAATGCTGAGAAAGAGAAATGGCAAGTTTGGGAACTTTTTTGATACGATTGTGAATGTCGTGCATTTTTGATTGGTATTAAGTCGTCTAGCTGAATTGGCAATTTGTCCCTTTTTTGAATTATAAGGATTGAAAATGAATCTCCACAGTCTTCTTTTGTAGGTTATAGCTAGAAATGTCATCAAAGGAGTGGTTTGGATCAGGGCTGCGATGGCTGGGCTCTGACACAGGCATAAAATACTGATTCCTTCATACGTACTTGTCTATTATATAAATATACCGGTGATGTGCAAAATAATGATGATTACTGATGTAACTAGGATGTGTGAAGTGATTTCTAATAATTCTCCTAAAACCAACTTCCCTTGAACCAGGGGCTTGAGGGTCAAACCCTTCCTAGTTTTTAAAACCAATACGGCCATGATTGAAAAAGATTTCCAACAAAAAGTCATGCTGAAAAATATATCCGAACCAACCCCATCCCCCCCAAAAAAAAATTATGGATACGTCACTGCCATGACCCTAGTTTAAGGGTGCTTTCTGCAAATTATGAGGGGTTCGACGAACAAGTCTAATTTACAAAGGTGCTAAAAGTGACCAAAATAATTTTAATCTAGATATTCAAGCCATTTTCTTTAAATTCACATCTCTTTCTCCTTCTTTCCATATTTTATCCACCACACCAGTAAGCACACTGTCAAATTAGACATTCCATAAATATCTCAACTAACCCCATGAAAACCTGCAAAAAAAGACTATCCACAAGACATAAAATAAAACTTAAAGACAAAAGAATAAAAAATCTAAAAATGAAAATCAAAATGAAGTTAAATTATTCATTAGCTTTCACAATATATAATCACATAAATTGCTACTTGATATGTATCACAATTTCCCCAGCAATATTCCACATCCATACATTATTATGATTCAACATGAGTCGCTATTCTCAAATAAAGTAAACGAATAAAATGACTGAATAATAAATTTTCATTCTTCTTCTTCTCCTTCCCAATTTTCCATTCAGCCACATAGCATTGAATTACCAATGCTGCTCTTGATATTAAGCAATCAAATTAATTGCATGGAATTTAACATATAAGTAAGTACGGATGATGCTCATCGAAGCAACAAAAAGAGAAGGAAAAGAAGGAATTTCTTATTTTTATGCTGATTGAGCTTCTTCTACATCCGTATATGTAAAAGTTGATGTAATAATATGTAAAGTATAGGCAAAAGGCAATGAGCATGTAGATCCCGTTTATATAAGCATAATTCAATTGAATTTTGATGATTAATGTCAGTAATTACGCATACCAAGTTATATAAATTTATTATTTCCTCTCCTTCATCCACAAGTATCAATCACTAGATCCCTATAGAATATCTATCGTCGATGACAGAGTTGGAAATCATTATTGGGTTTTGAAATAAGATTTTTGGCGGGAAAATTTGTTTTCAAAAATTAAATCTTTTGTTTACATTTCCACATCAGCATTTCATTCTTCATTTTTTGCTTAATTTTACGATTATAAGTAACTTAGGTTGTTGATTAGTGTTTAAAAATTAAGAGCAAAGCAGTAAATATAATATTTATTAACCAAAACAGCTCAATTAATCTGAAAATTGCAAATTTCTAAATTCAATATTTTTTAATATGAAAAATGTTTGTAAACAAATAAGTTGAAAAAGTGCGGGAAAATTCAAATTAAAAAATAACGGCAGTTTTTTCATTTGCTTAATTTTTAACAAGATATGCTTAAAGTTTCAAATTCGATGCCTTTTAGGCAGTTTAGTGACTTAATCTGTTGATTTAACGTCAAAATTTAGGATTTTCGATAATAAAATTGCCACTGTTTCAAAAAAAATGACAATTTTATCCGAGCAATTCAAAGCCAGACGTGTGGATTCCATATGGCTGTCTTTACTTATTTTTCAACAATCCCGGGCAACACAAAGCAGGCAAAATGGAGGAATGAGCTACGTATGGCTCCCAAATGGAGCCTTGTGGCCGGGAATATTTACTGTCTGAATCACAAGAAGCACAATTTCAACCTTCAAGATCAAAATGTTGGCACTGCTGCTACTCCATACAAGCTCTGTCATTCCAACCCAGCAATTCGTTATCAAACATTATTTTTTCTAGTCACACACGCGTGTCTGTATGTGAACCTGTAACTTGCGATATCTTTCTTAACACACATATTTCAATTTTAAATACACACATGTGAAATAATTGAGATAAGATAAGATAAGAGCTAGGGCGAGGCACCGATAAGGTGTAATGAAGTTCGTAATCAGCGAAAATTTCTTCAGTTTTCGTATAATTTTCAGTCATTGCAGTTTAAAATTGAATTCGTGAAAAAGTTTTAATTAAAAAAATTTGCATATTTGAGTGAGTAATTGATTGCTTGCAAATATCGGAACTGAATATTTTTAACAAGCACAAAAAAAAAGAATAAAAGTAAACATCACCAAAAGAGCATTGTTTTAAGTGAACAAACAATTAAAATTTCAAATTAATATTCATAAAAAAAATAAAATAAAAAAACATGGATTCACGAAAAGTTGACACAAGAGGAGAAAGTGCAGCACGTCTAGCGAGGAATATTGCATGCGTTAAATATACGCTTTTTTGCTTCAATATAGTTGCTTGGGTATGTCGAAAATAAAAACTTTTTTTAGTATGATTTCATTATGATTCTCTGAATGAGCTTTTATTTCAAAGTTTACACAAAACAAGTGGAACTCGAGAATTGCTAGCTTTTTTCATATTACTGATGATGACTGTTGTTATTGAAAAAGCGAGGAATTTCGTTTGAAATTGATAAGTGATATGAGTATAATAATTGAAACATGTATTTCACTTCAATTTGAAATGCAATGCTCTGCTGTAAAAATGGATTAAAACTTTCATAATCTAGTGGAATTGAGGATTATAAGTGCGGGTTTTAAGCACTATAATGCACTACTAAATTCCGCTTTTATGAATTTTTGTTTTGTAGAACAGCATAAATTTTTTAAGAGTTCACTACAGCATAACCAGAAATTTTAGATTTTTGACATAAAAAATTGAAAAATTCTTATTCTTATTCGTATTCAAAAAGTTTTTGAGGGGAGTAAATTGATATTTTTTTGTATGTATAGCAAAATTTTTGGTATTTTGAGATTTTTATCTCAAAAATCCTTAGCAAATTGAAGAAAATTTCCGTCGAAGGTGATGTTTGAACACCCAAATCACCCCCTGGATATGCGTCTTTATATGGGTCGCTTAGACTGTAACCCACAAAAACTTTAACGTTTGCTATGTTACTGGCTTATAAACTTCAAGTAAGTGCATTTTATGAGCACAAATTTAGCTGTATCATTCATTCATGACATCCTTTAAAAGTGTGACATAATGACCTCTTTTTGCGTCCATGCAAAATTCAATTCATTCTTTTAGACCGAAGCGTAGACAGAAGATTAGAGGGAAAATTTAAATTTGGGGGTGGGGGTTGAGATTTTTAAATTGTTTTCATAAAAATAGATAAAAATCATTACAAATTGAAAAAATATTTCCGTTTATGGATGATTTGTCCCCCGAATCCATCAACCCTGGCTAAACGGCGGTCTTCTACCATTCAACCTTCAAACCCTTCTTATTACTCCCATAAATGCTGCACGTCATAATTAGACGTCCCCATAGACTGCAGATACTGAAGACTCTCGCCTGATTTTTAAACTGTTCAATTTATTCAATATCAAAATTAAAATTCCCAAAAGAGACTTCCATGGGTTGAAGATTCAAGACAACATTCTGTTTGGGATTAAAAATTTTCCCTCCATTCCTGAATTTTAAATTAATTTTGGAGCACAACTCCTGAGTTTTGTTAATTATCTGTATTTGAGGAACAGCATTAACTACACAAAGGAAGCATGTCATACTTAAAGATAATTCCATAAACATTTAGGTTACCTTTTAAAATGCAAAAAATTCCGTCAAAAAATAATTTCAATTATGGAAATTGCGAGACAAGAAAGACAAAAGTTCATTAAAAATTTAGAAATTCCTTCTGCTTTTCTTTCCTTTTTTCCACTCAAACACACGACACTAAAAATTACATAAAATTCAAATTTGAATTCAAAATCCCCCTTTTTTTAGCTGACTGCCTCCCTCTGCATTAACATCGACATTCATGGACAAATAAATCTTCATTAAAAATCTTGAAATAATGGTATTTAAATAGCACTTACTTACTTTATCATGATCATCATCATCATTTTAATGACGTACACAAACACATCCATACGTTCCTACATATTCAGTGTGTCATAATTATTGCGAAATATGATTTCATTTAGGTTTAAAAACATTTTTTTTATCTGTAACAAAACGAAATTATTAAAAAAAGATTGTTGACTAACCTGCCGTTCCCTAGAAAATATATATACACACTTGATACAGCTCGAGACACATATACAGTGACAAATATGTTTGCTGATAAGATAAGCTTGATAGGGAGGGAAAACAAGTCAGAGTGAGGCGAAATTTTATTTGTTTGATGATTTCATTTTTTCTTTTCTGTGTAAATTCTTTTTTTTGTCGTCGTCGTCGACGCTCTCTCTCTCGCATGCCACACTGCTCGTATCATGGCATTTTTACACCTTTTACACTCGTTTCTTTTTGCTAGTGTGAATGGATGAACAATTTTATCTTTTATGGCATTAGAAAATAAAGTTGAAAAGCAATTTATATTTTTTTTTCTGAAAAATTGCAAAATTTTCATGAGGAATTCAGAAATTGAAATAAAAAAGTTTCGGATGTAGATCAAAAAATTTTTATTGGTATTTTCGGAGAAAGTTTTAATGGAGAACATATTACTTATAGTTTTTGCTGTATGAAGCATCAAACTTACGTTCAGGGGCGTATCCAGAAATTTAGATCCAGATCCAGGGGGGGGGGGGTAGGATAAGTAGGGGGGTGAAATTTTTTTGTATAGACAAGAAATTTTAGGGTAGTTTTGGGATTTTTTTTAAAAACCCCTAGCAAATTGAAAAAAGTTTCCCAAAAGAGGGTATGTTTTGACCCCCAAACCCCTCCACCATCCAAATACGCCCCTGATTACGTTCATAAACTCGAACTGCAGATGAACATATCCACTTTATATAGTTTCATGCTAAATTGAGAGTTTATTAAAATATCAAACTTTTTGTTTTAATTCTGAGATACTTTATGATGCTTTACCTTTGGGGTCATTCAGAAATGACGTCCAACAACCAAACTCATATTCAAGTCCATTTCCAAAGCAATAATCTTCTCATCACACAAATTTCCTCCTGTCATCCTCTTAACTCCATCTCCAATCTCAAAAACTCATTAGCTGTCCTAAAAAACATCCAGCATATCCCACACGTGTTCCGTTCATCGAGATTAAATGGAATTTGTGTTTTCTGCAATTTCATTTCGTTAATGTTGCTTGCTTACCTGAGTAGATGTGGAGAGAGAAGAAAAAACGCAAAAAAGTAAATAATTTTTATACATGTTATATCTTTATATAAAATAAGCCAAGCATATTCCCCACAGGATATCATTTACGTGAGCGTTAGCTCGATTTGACGTTGAAATGAGAGCGGAGAGGAAGCGAATGCTGTTAGAAAGGGGTCATTTGGTTGTGATGTTCAATATTTAGGGGGGGGGGGGGGGGTAGGAGCAAAACCAGATGTTTTCAGGGTGGTCCAACCTCGGAATGTCGTAGCACTCCAAATGAGTCAAATTGACGTCATAAGCAAATGACCACAAAGAGAAAAAACCAGGGGGAAAACAACTTGGTGGAAAAAGTTGCATTTTGTGCAATAATTCTAAATCCTTGAATATTTCTTTGTGGATGGATCTGCTCAGGATAGGACCAAGTTTGAGTCAATGCATCTTCTACAAAACTTTCCACCAATTAGTTTTCCCCCTGAAAAAACTTTTTTTTATCTATTTAGGACTGAAATATTTATAATTATGATGACGATACCATCGGGAAGGAATGGTGGATGAAATTTATGATATTTTGCCTTTTCTCTCTCTCTCGTCTCATCTTCTTTTTCACCTCTCGTGCTCTCTTCCACAGACACAGCAAATAAATGAAGAAAATTATGATTACAATTTTCACCCTCGACGAGAATCAAACGAGAAGCATAAAAAATAGCATGATTGCGATATTACGAAACGACCAACAATTCTTCTTACTTACTTCTTATTTTTTACATCATCATCGCTGTTTTCATTTTCATTGTCATTGTCGACTTGCTGAAGATGGCGTGGATGATGAAGGAAACATGATTGTTCTCATTAAATGATAATGTGACACATTAAGATATAATGTGTCCTTCCTAAAACTCCTGAAAAAAATATCAAATTTCCTTTTCGACGATATTAATTTTTTTTTGCTATGCTGTGTCATATTTGGCTCAAGAATATTCTTTTGAAGATGAAGATTCTTTTGGCAGAAGGTCATGTATGGCTTTTGAAAAAAATTTCAGTCGAATTAATGTAGATTTTTAGACATTCCTAAAGAGCATTTTTATTAAATCTTGACATAAACTTACTTAAACGTGATGGACACTTATAGGATTATTGGATTTGTAAGCATTTTATAGAAATTCTACATTCGTTCATGGCATTAGTCGATTTTTTTTGGTACAGTGGCATGTCATAGTAAGTGGGCGACCAAAGGGCCTGGTCCTGGATTCGTTCGTGAATTTACAGTCACCTATATCATCTTTTCCTTTTTAACAACAAATAATACTCAATTCTACTTACCCAGCTTAGGGGTCGTTCACTTATTACGTTCACTTTTTAGGGGGAGGGGGGTGTGAGATTTTGTAACAGGTGAAACAAAGAAAAAATGGAGGGGAGGGATAGTCTAAAATTTAGTTTTTTTTGCTTAACGTAATAAGTGAACGACCCCTTAGGAGTCATTCACAAACTACGTCACGCTTTTGAGGAGAAAGATTTTGGGAGAGATAAAATAAAAGAAATTTTTTCCATGGAAAATTTGTGAGGAAGGGGGATTCAAAAAATTAGACTTTTAGCGTGACCTAAATTGTGAACAACCCCTTACAAGATTTCACACTTTTCATCTCATATCCATCAATTTTCTTTCCACGCTTAAGAAAATTCTTTACTATGAAAAGTTTCTTGTTACATAAAAACCATAAAAGTTGGAGCACATCCAGTTACAACCATACTTGTTAAGAAATGATTTTGTCAGCTGCTGACTGTCACATTTACTGCCATTGTCAGTTATTGAAATTGCAATGTAATGTTAGTTACTTTGTTGCATTGGCACGTCAGCAGAATGCACTTTTTCAATCTCGTCTTGCAACATGTGGTTTTCATGAGAATCTGAGCATATCCAATTAGATATTTTAAAATTGAAATATGAGCTTTAAATTTCTCTTGATAAGATGGAGAAAATGCAATGAAGGTATTGATGCGTGCTCTACGTGACGAGAACGATTTTTCTATTGAAATATTTTATCCTTAATTTTCCAAAAATGACCATTTAAGGCACATTTAGAGGCACATTCAACATAGAATAAGAATGTTTAATTTAATAGAAAATAAAGCAATAAAAGGGAGCATGTGAGTGGATATTGTCGAGGGTGAAAATTAAGCAGTAAGAATTAAAGTAGGAAAGATGTTGAGCAATTGTTAAAAAGTAACGGTTAAAACATATTTGAAAAGTAACGGTCAAAATATTTTTGAAAATTATGGTCTTTTTGAAAAAATAACGGTTAAAAAATATTTGAATCTTATTCCCAAAAAACTGGCAGACAAAACTCAAACCCCTTTTTGAAAATCCACCAAAAATTGCTAATTTTTACCTGAGCATAATGTTCATAATAACAGTCAATAATAAGGAGTCGAGTCAATGAATTGAAAGAAGGAGAAAGGAACTCCATCAAATGCACAACATGAAAATTTCCCTCCTTTATTTTCTTCCACCTTCCATCATCAGTTGATTGATGAAACTACCTGACGTATGTCACATACATTCGTCATCCGTTGACTTCCCATATTTGACTTTATGTAATATTACGACGCACTCGTGTCCCAAACGCTTTTACTACCCCTCATCCAGCCATCCGAAGTCACCTTATCCATTAGCGCTAGCAACTTTCTCCTGCGTGCGTTCTTATCAATTTCCTTCTTCTTATTATTCTTATTACATTCTCTCCACAACCATCGCACCATTGTCATCATCATTATATAAAATCTTCATGACTTTCTTGTCGTATTAAAAAAGTTTGTTTCTTAAAAAAAATTTAACTTCTGGTTTTTTCCATTTTCATTCTTCTTCCTTCGACTTTTTTGGCTGTGCAGATTCAATTATCCGTAGAACTCATTATTACGCACCCCTGTAGATTTAAGAGAGTATTATCGTTTTAGGAATAACAATTTTCAAAGTGTATTGGATTTCTCGCAACATTATGAAGCGAAGAAGTTTCTGTTTTGTTGTTGTTGAATGAGCAGGCAGTGGTTGGGGTAGAAGCTTTTGCCGCTGTTTGGTCTAGTTTATGTTAGTGCTCTATAATAATTTTTCTTTCTGCTCGGTTGATGCTGCGACTTTTTAATGCTTGATTCTGAGTGTATGAGTGAGTATGCTTAGGGTGTATCTGGAAGTTTTTCAGTTGATATGGGGGTTTATTCAATTTGATGCTCAATGTTTTTGTTATTTAGGTTTTGAGGGCATTGTCAGGTGAGGGCAGGTGTGTAATAAGCTAAAAGTATGGTGGCCATAAAAATTCGAGATATTTCTATAAATGTAATAAAAATCCAGGAATTTTAGAAAAATTAAGGGGTCATTCATAAATGACGTCCAATTTTTAGGGAGCGTGGTGGTCTGACGCTGTGTGACACTTCCATACAAAAGAAAATTATTTGTATGAAAATTTTGTGACAGAGGGATGGGTCTATAAAAAGATATTTTTATACAAAAATGCGTCATGTCCAGAAAAAATGATACAAACTTAAATTTAGAAAAAAATAGTCTATAAGAATCGTTAAGTAATAATTGTTCCCATTTTATTTGGAATTCGAACCCAAAACCTTAATTTTTTTCTACAATTTTCATTATAATTCATAAAAATTTCTTGCTTTTTATCCAATTTAAGCATATTCCTGCTAAAGTTCCAAGTCTATGTCCACCAAATAGAAGCTTAACATTTTAAATCCATTATAAGATGAACAAAACTGTCAATTATTTTCCCCTTGAATTATTTCCCACCTGAAGTCAAACTTCCATTTCTAATATTACAATTCGATCCAAATCACCTTTGAAAAATGAACGGTGGAATCAAAAACGATATGCCATAACCCTTTTCAAGTACATAAAAAATATGTCAATTGACGTTCACCTAAAGGATTTATATCCCATTAAAAAAATTGACAAATTGATCATTTCTGAACATCATACAATACATGACGGCAGCAAAATCTCAGTATTTGAAGCTAACATACATTTAGTGGGCACGGAAAGAACACCGAAAACCAATTAAGTAGCATGAACAATTCATTCAGGAGGGAGAAAAAGAAAAGATGAAAAAACGAAAAGTTTTTAATGTGTCATTTACGTTGTTGTTTCTATATTTCAAGTTGAAGGACAAAAGTTTTCGCTTGAAAGCATTTCTGTTTTACAAATGGAAAAATGTGTCCTCTGCTTTGTGCTTTATTTCTGCGTAGGAATGTACAACAAAGCAGAGGACCGAAAAATTTTTATCTTTGACTAAAATTGGCGACGGAACCAGAAAAAAATTGGTCAAATCGTCTTTTCAAGCTCCGCTAAATTACCTTTAGTCATTCTCTCTCGCTTGCTCTTGACAAGAAAGGTCTCGCATGAACAGCCAATTCCATTCGAGTTGATTTAATCTAATTTCAAATGCAGAAAATCAAAATTGTGTTAGAATTAAAAGCATTTCCAAGTCATTTCGTGCCCGAGAGGCACATTTTGAGAGTCCTTCAATTATTGAGAATGGGACTTTTAAGTTCTATCTCCCAATTGCTGGTCAATCACTAGAAAAAGAGGGATTTCAGTTCTTCTCGCTTTATTAAAGAAATGTCCGTTACAAATTTGAATTTTTTGAATTTTTTCGCAGCTAACTTCAGGTTGTACAAATTTTTTGTTTATCTTTTAGAATTTAATATATTTTCAATCAATTATCCCATTTAAAAGGCAGACAGCATATAAAATACACATGATTACATGTCTTTGTAGCCGAAAGAATACTCAAAAAACTTTAATTAATGTAAAGTTGAAAGAAAATCCACAAAAAACAGAAATATTCAATTTTCAAAACAAAATCTCATTTCCGAAACTCAACATTGGCAACAAGTCAGTCATATCCTCCCCGGCACAAAACACAAACTCAGACCATGAGAACATGTCGACTTGAAAATAAATTTCAATCGTGATATCACAATGGAGCTTTCATTCTTCTAAGTTTCACATAATTCTAATGTCATGCAGCAAACTCTACAGCACCAAAATCCCCCCCGACAAAGAAGAAAGACTTTTGGCGCCTAAAATCTTCAAATCTACATGCCTGTGTGACTTGATGATAGACATACGTATACGGAAATTTTCTCACATTCGCATACATAGAAAAAAAGGAATTATTATTGTAGTTCCAGTTCAAACACACATATTTTTTCTTTTAAATAAAATGGAGCAAAAACTGTGATAGGAAACACATTGAGGAGGAAATGGAAGTAAATGAATTTATGTGAATGAGATCAGCAGCTTTTTTTCCTCATTTGTCTACATCGATTTATGATTTCTTTTTTCTTTCTTCTATCTCATTTTCCTTTTTGTTGAATCTCAGTTAATATCTTAAGGATTTTTATCGCGTATAGTGTCAATAAATTTACGATAGAATTTTTGTGTGCCATGTTATGTCGATAGAATGAAAATATATATATTGAACAACAGACACTGATATGAGCCAATCCCCATAATCGCGTGCATGGCCTTAACCTAAAGCACACAGCATGTATACAACAGATATAAACATTCAGGCTCATCCATACAAATCGATTTGAGCAATTTTTTTTATTCTCTTTGGCATGGCTTCCCTTTCAATTTCAATTAAAGTGTGTTGAGATCCTTATTGAACTTTGTACATGTTTGGAGAGGAAGAAGATTTGAGGATAATTGATATTTATTGGAAGTTGGCTTGATATTTCATTAGATTTTGGTGCTAGAATAGAATAATTTAGGGAAATATGCCAGGTTGGCGTCTGGGGATGGCTGTTTGGGAAGGTTTGATTTTAAATATAGGTGGTTTTGACTTACAAAAAACCCCTGGATATGCTTCAAGGGTAAACTCCTTGCATACCCCAGCTATTGTCTTTAGTATGGCAAGGGTATATCCGAGAAACCGGCATCTGGGTGAGTGTAAAGCCTAGGTCATAACGATTAACAATTCAGGATGCGAGTCTTTCTGTAAATAAGTAACAGACCTTTTATTTCTAGAATTAACTTAATAGTATAGTACCTGAAAACTATGTAGTTGACTATGTGATTCCTGATCCTGAAACTAGGTAGGGCACCTTGCTGTTTCTGAAGTATGAATTATGAGCATATTTTTCCTAATCTAAAGACCAGTCTCTTTGGGGTATATCATTCTAATTTTAATAATATTTGGATAGCTATCCAATGGGTATGACCTAGGGGCAAGGAATGACATGAAGCTCAGTTCTTACTTTTTGTAGTGTCTACATCTCGATTATTATCTATTTGCCCTAACTAGTCGTTAGAAATGAAATATTTTTCATTTTGTTGTTTAAATCCACAAATTATTTTCAAGCAAGCTTCACAAAAGTACAAAACGGTTTCTTCTTTATTATTTTTTAATTATTTGCGCCTTTTCTTCTTCAACTTGAGGATCCTTGAGTTTCTTAATCATCTTATGTCTTCTTAAAAATGGCAAATGAACTTTATTCCCAATTTATAATGCAAAGAACAAAAACGAACTTCCAATTAAGAAATAAAGGCGATGAAAAGGCTTCATCTCAATTCGTTTATGATAGAAATCGGAACTGGGATAAAAGTTTATTTTTCATTTTCTTTTAAGATAATTCAATTATCGGATATGAAAAGAGAATAGAAAGCAGAAAAAAATGATGATGTAGACGAAAACGGAATCGAATAAGTTTCATCATCAAAGTCGTTTTTTGCCTCATCCAACAATCGCCGAAAGCTTTTCAGGTGATATCCTATCCAATGCACTATGGGAAAAAATTGAAAAAAAGCGGCCATTCACTTTGATTTTGGCAATGTTTTAAATATCCATTTTAAAGTAATTTTTTCTTGTAAAGGACATAAAAGTAGACTTGTATGCCAAATTTCAGGTCATTTGGTGCTGTTTCTGCAGTTCTAGGGCTGTTTGAAGTTGAAAAGGGGACAAAAATCCAATTTTTTCACACCATATTCAAACTGAGAATTGTCTACAATGATAAAAGATATTGAAAAACGGTTTTCAGTTCCTAGTAGTGCTATATAAGAGCTTTATTTTGACATACTACAAAGTTTATAACTTTATAATTTTGGTACCGGTGTGCTAGAAAGTGCCTGAAAATCATAGGAAAAATATCTTCAAACGTGCAGCAACTATCTTAGATGGCCAAACTTAGGTAGTTTTTTTATACCATCGTGTGGCCCCTGACTTCTAGTTTTTAAAAATGTGCAAATCTTTGAAAAGCTTCTTGGCCAAAAAAAAGTTATGACAGTTTTAGTGAGTCGATCTAAATTTGACCAAAAACTAATTTTCCTGAGAAAAAAATGAGAACTATGAATATAAATATTGTTTTTGATGATTTTTGTTCATTTATGCTGTTTTAAGACAAACTGTGAAGAAGTTTTTTCAAAAAGTTCAAAATATACCGAGATATAGGGTACATGTATTCTCTGACGACTTGACCCTTTTTCACCTCACTCAAATAGCTATAACTTTTTTAAGATTCAATAGTTTTTAATTCTGTTTTCTGTTTATTATAGCTTATATCAGTACCTTTCTAACAATATATAATACTTGATAGTTTAGTATGCTCTTATTCATGAATGTGGCCCTTGTTTGTGACCGACCCCAAACTAGTAAAAATCTCAAAAACATCATTCCTTAATATACTATTCAAAAGCATATTTAGACGTTGTATTTAGGTTTTTTATGTTTACTTATGATAATTATGACTATTAAAACTCAAATTTTGTGTTTTAAAATTTTTTTGCTTCCTGTGGACAGTCTCTTGATATTCTCCTATGAAGTACCCTAGTAGCCTCAATTTGATCAACAAATTTTGCAACTGAAGCTTTTTTACTGACTTTTATCGATTGACGTATAATATTTATGCATATTTAAGGCCAAATAAACATGTTTCTGGTAAAATTCATTGAGAAATTGGGATTTTTGGTAATTTTGTTTAAGATTGGCTTGCGTTGGTCACATTCAATACACTCCCATGGCAAGAATAACTAAGTTATATACAAGTGTTATATATTTTTATAAAGCTATTGACATCAGCTAGAAAATTCAGAAAACAGATACAAAAAATATTGCTTCTATAAAAAGTTATAGTGGTTTAAGTAGTCTCAAAAAGCACCTAGTCGGCAACCATCATAGACAAAAATACAAAATTTAGAATTTAGATGAAATTTCATAAGAATAAAGGGTAGAAAGTGTCTATAACTCATATAGGAACTTAAAAAATGTATAAAAAAATCCACAATAGGCATAAAATTTCCAAAATATAATTTTTACCTATGCTGGTTGCCGACTAGGTGCTTTTTGAGACTACTTAAACCACTATAACTTTTTATAGAAGCAATATTTTTTGTATCTGTTTTCTGAATTTTCTAGCTGATGTCAATAGCTTTATAAAAATATATAACACTTGTATATAACTTAGTTATTCTTGCCATGGGAGTGTATTGAATGTGACCAACGCAAGCCAATCTTAAACAAAATTACCAAAAATCCCAATTTCTCAATGAATTTTACCAGAAACATGTTTATTTGGCCTTAAATATGCATAAATATTATACGTCAATCGATAAAAGTCAGTAAAAAAGCTTCAGTTGCAAAATTTGTTGATCAAATTGAGGCTACTAGGGTACTTCATAGGAGAATATCAAGAGACTGTCCACAGGAAGCAAAAAAATTTTAAAACACAAAATTTGAGTTTTAATAGTCATAATTATCATAAGTAAACATAAAAAACCTAAATACAACGTCTAAATATGCTTTTGAATAGTATATTAAGGAATGATGTTTTTGAGATTTTCACTAGTTTGGGGTCGGTCACAAACAAGGGCCACATTCATGAATAAGAGCATACTAAACTATCAAGTATTATATATTGTTAGAAAGGTACTGATATAAGCTATAATAAACAGAAAACAGAATTAAAAACTATTGAATCTTAAAAAAGTTATAGCTATTTGAGTGAGGTGAAAAAGGGTCAAGTCGTCAGAGAATACATGTACCCTATATCTCGGTATATTTTGAACTTTTTGAAAAAACTTCTTCACAGTTTGTCTTAAAACATCATAAATGAACAAAAATCATCAAAAACAATATTTATATTCATAGTTCTCAGTTTTTTCTCAGGAAAATTAGTTTTTGGTCAAATTTAGATCGACTCACTAAAACTGTCATAACTTTTTTTTGGCCAAGAAGCTTTTCAAAGATTTGCACATTTTTAAAAACTAGAAGTCAGGGGCCACACGATGGTATAAAAAAACTACCTAAGTTTGGCCATCTAAGATAGTTGCTGCACGTTTGAAGATATTTTTCCTATGATTTTCAGGCACTTTCTAGCACACCGGTACCAAAATTATAAAGTTATAAACTTTGTAGTATGTCAAAATAAAGCTCTTATATAGCACTACTAGGAACTGAAAACCGTTTTTCAATATCTTTTATCATTGTAGACAATTCTCAGTTTGAATATGGTGTGAAAAAATTGGATTTTTGTCCCCTTTTCAACTTCAAACAGCCCTAGAACTGCAGAAACAGCACCAAATGACCTGAAATTTGGCATACAAGTCTACTTTTATGTCCTCTACAAGAAAAAATTACTTTGAAATGGATATTTAAAACATTGCCAAAATCAAAGTGAATGGCCGCTTTTTTTCAATTTTTTCCCATAGTGCAATGACCAAATTCAATCTCCTCGAGGCAAATAAAATATTACAATTATCATCATCAGCATCATTATTATTATTTGATAAAGATTAAAAAAGTAGTTTTTTTTTGCTACTCGTGTGGCATGACATGCAATGTATGAATGAAAAAATATAAGCATTTTGTATCGATTTTTCTCTCGTTGAATTTTCGTTACATAAATGGTTTGTTGTTTTCACTTTGTTCTGTTGTCTGCTTTATCTTCAGATTAGCTTCATCGTCCCATTATATACTCCATTGAATGAGACACAACAAAAGGATTAATTTCTATCTATAACAGTGAATTGTTATGTCATGAGGGATTTTGCAACAACTATGAGATATTTACATACTTTATTATGAGAATTGCTCGATAAATCTGCTCTTGTTTTTCATGTAGGATGAATAAAACTTTTTCATTGTTGTAAATTTATAAACTTTGGATAATGTGACAATATTTGTCGATACCTGATGCAGTTTCTGAAGATTTATTGTCTGAAGTTACTCGAGAATCTAGAGAATTGTAGTTAATGTATTTGTTAGTTAAATTGCTGTATATTTAAATGAGAATTTACGAGTGTAGCGACTGGATTGATGAATTAGGAACTTTTCTTTCCCTTCTCCTTGCTGCTACCTTGCGTTGGAACTGCTTTGTTTGAATTTTGAAGCTTGAATGAAAATTTATGGGCAAATCCTGAAATCAAAAAAAAATTTTTTTGTTTTTACAAAACTTTTTTGTTGATTTTTTCATTAATTAATGCACATATGTAAGTAATTTTAGTACAAATCTGCTGTAATAATGTAAGAAGAATAAGCAGCTGTGCCTGGTTTCCTTTATAGTCCATTAATTAATGAAATTTTTCCATTTTTGTAAATCTCGGTCAGTCACATTATTGTAGAATTCAACTTTAAATCAAATTTTCTCGACAACAAAGGATTTTTACTAAGAAGAACTTTCAGTGACTACTTTATTTTGAGTTTCTAAACTAGTTTTGATTAAAACATGAAGCTATTAATAGCTATTTAGTGTTTAAATTAAAAAATCTCTGTCAGTCACACAAGCGCTTCATCAATGTTTAAATTTGAAATTTCCGCTAAAAAATCATTACTTTTTGTGTTAAATCAATCAGTAAAATACATGAAATTATAGTTTAGAGTCTACAATTGGCTCACGTATACATATTAGCCGAAGATACAGCTAAATAATGATAAAATTTTACAAAATTTTAGAAAAAATTTGACAAGTTGAAGAAGAATTACAACTTAATTTTTCTCGTTCCACATTCTATGGGATTTGCCCTTATTCTTTTATAGAAGATTTTTGGCGCCATAAAATACAAAGTTCAAAATTTGAACTTCAAATCTAATTTTTATTCAAATTTTGAATTGCCGTTATTTTTTAAATGGCAAATTTCCGTTAATATTTTGCTGCTGCTTTAATGCTCAATTCTCAATGAATACAAAATAAAGTATTTCTGCTTACTGCTACTCATACCTTTCCAAATAAATCTCTTTGGAAATTGCAAAAATATCCTAAAGTGTTCTGTTTTTAGAATTCGAGAACCTTTACGTAATTGAACAATCCCAACCTACAAATTACCGCGAAATACCCTTATCAATTATTTTTCCTGCGACATCGCCCATAGCTTAACGTGACTTTTAAACTTGCAACAACAACAGCAAAAATTTCCATTCACATTTTTTTCTATTTATAAAAGATCGGTCGACTGTCATCATCATTTTTGAAATAATCCCTCCAATCTGAAATCCAATTTTATTTGTCATTGAGAAAATTGCCCTTCTTTCGCACACACAACAAATATCTCGACGTTGATGCTTCGTTTGTTCCACTTCTTTCTCCTCCTTTCATTTCATTTGTTCGCAACAAAAAAAATAGAAGCTGAAGCATGAAAAAATATAGTTTTTTTTCTTCTCTCGTCTCTTTTACTTATATCACAGATCTTCTATGATTTTTATTTTTCTTTTCCCTTTAAGGCGACTTCAATATAATTGAACGACATTCACAAAAAAAAATGAAAAAAGTCGAGGGAGAGGACAAAAAACATTTTCTTTTTTTAAAGCAAAAATCATTTTGGGATTCTTTTATTTGATATTCCAACCGTAAAATGTTACATAGCAACCATACCAAACGATTTGAATTAAAATGACAATGACAACGACCACAATTTTCTGCTGCTCTTCTTACTACTTCAGCTGCTTACCTAGATGGAATGAAATATCTTTGCCAAAAGTATATAAAGTTTTTCTTTCATTTTTTGATGCTGTAGATGAAATCTTGTTGTTGTTTATGATCCTCGGCTATAAACAATGCTAGGGATGGGAATTTGAGGAATTTGAAGATGCAAGAGTTTTATAGATGGAATTTTGTGGACATTTTTATCTGCCAAGAATAAATTTCTAAAATTCCATAAAAATGTAGCTTTTAAAATAATCATCAAAATTCACTCCTACAATATAAAGTAACATATAAAGTAACCCCACCTAGACAATAATATGCTGACGGTTATAACCGATAAAAATGAATCAACAAATTTGTCGTTGACGTCGTCATCCTCGTAGAAGCTTAAAATGAATTGTTACAAATATAAAGAGAAATTTTATAACAAAAATAAGTTTATGTCTTATTTCGTTCTTTTTTCATGCCTTTTTTTGAGAGTGGCAGTCCGTTTTGTGACGCTGAAGAGACTCTCATGCAACAGCAACAAAATAGGGACGAAAAAGAAGTTCAAGAGAGTAAAAGGAATTGAATGACAAAGAAAATAAAATTTAAATGATTTCTTCATTTCATGCGGGAATATAAAACTAGTATAGACGTGGTCTCACGTGACAGACGAAAGCGCATTTTAATACACAATTAAAGTTATCTGTAAATAATATTTGAAAAAATAACGGTCCAAAAATATTTGAAAAATAACGGTCCAAAAATATTTGAAAACTAACGGTTAAAAAATATTTAAAAAATAAAAAATATTTGAAAGTAAAAGAATAGTTGATGGACAGGATGAAAAATAGCCAGCCATCCTTTTCCTTTTAAAAATGCGTTAAAAAGTATATTTCAGGGTATTAAAATAAGAAGCACAACGGGATAACGGATACGAAGTAAAAGAGGGAAAAATATTTTTATCTATTGTGCTCAAAGCATTCTCGTGTTGTTATTATAGTGCTTTTGACATAAATCCAAATATTAAGCATTTTAATAGTGCTGAAAAATAATAATAATAATAAAAAATGTAGAAGGGAAAAAAACTTTTTTTCCGGATAATTTAGATTTTTTATTCAAACTATAATCAATGGCACCACAAGCTATAAAGGCGTTCTATATTAAATATTACGACCTTTATCAACAAATTTTACTACACGCTGTGTGCCATTTCAATTTCCACTTTATTTTTCGTTCTCCTACTCTTCCTCGCTTGTTTGCTTTTCTAGTTTTTTTACGCACTTTTGGTGGCAAAACAAGTGTGGCTATAAAATTATTTTGACTGGTAGGGTTGCCGTGAATAATGTCTTGATTTTAACGATTTAGTGATGAGATATAAACTTTTTTTGTGGTCTGTAGAAAGATGGGAACATCTTTTTAATGGAAGTCAAAGGTTTTTTAATGGGATGTGATTTTAGCTGTAGATTCTGAATGATATTCAGGTAGTGAACCTAGTGTCAAGTTTCTACTAAGGAATTACATCTAAATCTTCATCTAAATTCATAGTTCTACCAAAGCAAAAAGCACAATAACCTTTAATCCATCATTAATTTCAATCTTTAAACTTTGTGGCAAGATCCAAGCCATAAAATATCCTCATAATCGTTCAGAAGAAAATACATAAAAGCTAGCCCGATAAAACACTTTCTGGTCATTTTCATTACTTTTTACGATTCTGATTTTTATCATCAGTCTTTTGATTGTTCACAAATATTTTTGTTTTTCAGTCGTTAAATAATCAAATGTTGATGTTGATTCGTTGCAAGTTTGTTGTGTGTGTGTTAGAAGAAGTAAGCTACACAACCTACTTGGTAGCTTAGCAAATGGTAGCCATTTGCCAAGAGGGTTGACCCCCAAACACAAAAACACCCCCACCCCCTCCTAAACCTGAATCCAGTTTATGAATATTAGAAAATTCTTGGCTACAAATTTAGATAGTTCCAGAAATTTCACTTACCATGACACTAAAAAGGTTCAGTTTGTTGAACTTTATATTATTATTCATTTAATTGAATTCACACTTACAAGGTTTTAAATTAGTTTATTAATTTATTTATACAAAAATGTATTCTTCTTAATTTTGAATGATTCACGTAAGTGAGGAAAGTCCGTGAGAAAACTACTAAATACAATATAATTCAAATATCCGAAATACGTTATTGTTGTATTCCAACACAGTTAGTACGAATAAATCTCTACTTGGTGAGTTAACCGAGTCAGTCATTCAATTAAATGGTTATGTCACCAACAAGGGTACGGAACTCATCAGTTAAGCATAAATACTCCTTTGCCTCATTGTATGACTCGTTTTGATGATTAAAAAAATTCGTTTCAATGAAAGCCGCCCAAAATAACTCTCATACTTCCCAATCCATAAACAATAAGGAAGGAATAAATACAAAATTACTGGATTTTTCAAATCCAAGCTCTATGAATTTCCTATTCTCAATTCCTACATGAATAAAAATATTTATTAGCAAAGGATTGAGTTATTTTTCTATTAGTAGAACAAGAGACCGCACAGCAAGCGCAGCAGTAAACCGATGACAAACAGTATTAGGAATGAGGAGAGAGAAAAAATAAATAAAATAAGGAGGAAAAAGTGCGGAAAATGTTACGGAATAATTGTTTACCAAGAAAAAAACGTAATTAATGGATTTCTTTCATTCCTAAATTTTTTGCTTCCTTTCCTTTCATTTTTTTTACTCGTGAAAAAGTTTCCTTTTATCAGAAATGTAAGGGAAGTTCTATTTCGTTGATGAAAATTCACCATTTCGTGTATTTTACGGACTTGAATCTTAAAACTGTAAATGAAATTGAAATAAAATCCTTTTTTATTTGTTAGCAGATTGAGGCAGAATGCCTGTTGTCCGACCAACTGAAACAGTTCCATCTGTCTAAATTCCAAAAAGCCACAAACTTCATAAGTTAATAATATTATGGCAGCTATGAGTTGGCTACCATGATGAATGATGACCTCCACAAAGGATATAGATGAGTGTTAAGCTAAATGTTTGAATGACTTGATTGCGTGTTGACTGTAGAGATGACAAAATGAGTAATTAATTTGCTAGTTGAATGGATATTTATGAAAACATAATATCGACTAGTGTGAGTTAATGAATTTACTACAGTTGGGCTTTGGGGTCGTTCACAAATGACGTCTATGGCATGTTGTTATTTTTCAGACTCTCCATCCTCCTCTGTGTATCATAAAATTCATTAAAAAGTTCTAAGGTGTGACACACAACCTACTTACTAAAAGTGTGACACCATAATTGAACAAATCATTCAGAATAGTATGTTTTGTGCCTTGATTACTTATTTGCTTGATTTCCTTCTGAGGACATGTATGTGTATAGTAAATTGTGGTCGAGAGAATAGCACCAACACACCTGGAAGCTTTGAACTACATCAATAATTAAATCTTTGCAACTAGTCAGAAAGAAACCACAAACTTTAAAATTAATATTAGTGTCAGCTCAAGTGCTGCTGGGTATAGTTTAGATTACAACGAAAGGCTTTCCATCTGACTCTATTTAATGTTTGGACCCTTCTACATCAAAATTGTTTAACCTAGTAGCCCAATCTGATTCTGTGGTTGGCCTATTCACCTAAATTGTAAAAATTCTCTATCCGCACATTAGGCTGACATTTTTTCATCAATGTTCTACGTCATGTAGCTCCAGGACGCCTATTACTTCCAAAAATTTGAAGTGTTGAGGCTTAATCGGAAAGGATGCGTGAAGCTGTTTGGCACTTTGTAAGAAAAGTTAGGTCATTTTCTTTAAGTGTGTTTCTCAAACTATGTGCCACGACACACTTGTGTACCACGAGTCGAAAAAGTTTGAGAAGCACTGGGGTTAGTTTCTCGGTAAACCCCAGCTTTTGTCTTTTATATGGCAAGAAACTGTGTCCTGGGTCCTAAACATTAAAGTATTTAGGATTGTTTTAGGAATCTGAGTTAACAGATTGGAGATCATTCACTAATGATGTCTAGAAAGGAGAAGGATGAGCAAGGGTATCAGCAGCGCGACGAATCCTGCTGAGGGCATTACGACTTCAATCAAATAGAAGTTCAAATAAGAATCGATCAATTATGACCAAAACACCGGTACTAAATAACCAAAATACCATATATCCATGTTCAATAATTAATAATAAGACTTATTACACCCACAATATCCTCAGAAATTTAAATAACCAGGAAGAGTCATTAAAAAATTATTTTCATATTCCTCAACATTCTGCTCATACAGTACATGCGTCATTTGTCCATTCATATTTTCCAACACAAACTCTTTTCTCCTTAGTTCCTTGGTCTACTGTTCAGTTTCTTATTTATTTACTTATTCACTTTTTTGTATTTCAACTCGTGTACAATATAATTAAATCAATAAATAAAATTGAGTTTGAAAAAAAGGAGCTGTAGAGAGAAAAAAAGTGTATTTATACAATGTGGCGCGCGTTGAATGAAATGAAAAAAAAGATTAAAATGCTGAGATAATGAAAAATAATTCTTGAAGGAATTCCAGCACGAAATACAAATTATGACTTTTCACGATTGTAAAGCACAGAAACACGCTCAAATTGCCGCCCTTTTCCCTTTTTCTCTTGATCCTTTTAACTCACGCAATTTATTGTGTACGTGTATGAATGTATAGATTTTTTTTTTTGTGAAATACAAACTACTCCTTATTTTTGTGCTGTAATACACAACTGCGGATACGGTCAACTAGTCACGCTATGCAATAACAACAAACAGTATTTTAATTATAGAAATTGGATAATGAGTCAGTGCACTGTGAGATCAATGAGAAAGTTTATAGGAATATTTATAAATGGGAGGAAGAGTAAGATGGATGAGGAACTGACACATGCTGAAAAGTTAAACGCATTTTTCTTGATTTCATTTGGAAGTTAAATGAAATTGACACCGCACCCACATAATAAATCCTCTAGAGACTCAGTAGGTGGACATTTTTGAATGAAGAATTTTTTGGGTGGGGTATAAGATAGGTGTATATGCTGAATTTATGATCGTACTTATGAAAATCGTAATTAAAGCCACATTAAGTGCCTTTTTGTGTAAGCTTATAATTTTTAGAAATTAAAATTTGTGAAAAAGTTTTGCTCTTATTAAAATTAACCTGAGTAGTATGTGCAGGGTGAACTGGACAAATTTACGAACACGGAACAGAAGCGTAGCTTGAGAGGGACCCTGGGTGGATCCCCTTCGTGTTTTAATTTTTTTAAATCCCTCGAAAAAAAATGTATTTGAAAAAAATTCAGGAACCGCTTTCGGAGATGATGGACCAAGGGTTTAACTGGGACTTGAACTCAGGTTTTGGGGTCCTTAGGTAACCGCCCCCCCTCTTGAGATCATAATTCCAGGGGGAAGATAACTCAATAATATTAATAATATTAATTTTTTTTTTCAAAAATAAAAAATGGTGTGCCTTCAAAAATTCTGGCTACGCCCCTGGGTTGAAATAACTTATAGTCGTAACATGCAATTGAATCCAAATTTTCTCAAATTCCCCCCAATTCTGAAAAGTTTTACCACAATTTTATTAATCATCCTAATGCATGTCAGCAAACTTTCTTGAAAATTTCAGACTTTTTTGTTGAGAAAGTTCTTTTTTTCGCAAGCTTGTCCAATTATAACTTTTTTCAGGTTCTTTCTGTAACATTTTGTTTTTATTAATATAATAAGACATATTACTCAAGAAATTTTAAAAATCTTTTACATAATTAAATTCATCTGGCGTTCTTCATGATTTAATAAAACATTTTTAATGGCTTATGAAGAACAACTCTTCTAAGAAGTATGAATGGTCGTTAGAAATAAAATGCTCAATAAAAACAAAATGTTTAGTGATGTAGGAACCAAGAGACAAAAATAACAATTCTAGATGAGAAGTCAAGGTTCTTTTAAATTGATTGTTAAGAGCATAATTAGTTATTGGTTGTATAAACATGTCCTCAGTCCTTTTCTAAATCGATGGGATGGGTTTCTCGACATACTCCGATACCAGGGGTACCCTATGTTATATAGCTACCCCTACCACTATCACACCCCAAGACTACACACCTAGCTAGAATACCTATGCTACCTAGGGTAGGTAGGGTATACCCTAGAATATCCCACCTACCTTACAATATTAAGATTGGTTACCCTACCCTTATCCTCCACTTAAGATATCTCAGGGTAGGTAGGTTACCCTGGATAGCCCTAGAAATCAGCCCCAGGTATATATTCCGTCACAAAATGTCAAATTTGACAAGCATATTCTTAGTAGTTGTGTCTCAGACATCGCCATAACATCAAACAGTGCGCCTGCATGCGTTAAGCCTCAGTATGAGTGTTCCTTTAACATTGACATACTGGAGATAATTCGATGGGGACTTACTTAAAAAACAATCTTAATTGAGCATTTTTATATATTTTTTTGTTCAATAATAGTCCCAGCACATTATTCACACCCATTAAAATTCAGTCCCTATCTTCACCAATTCCTAAAAAAATTAAGTCACTAAAAATTTTTCTATATTAAACAATAACAATTTGCAATGTCAACAAGACTAATTAAATCCATAAACACATACCCTTTTAAATGGTGCACTAAAAACAAGTTACGTGACGTTCTTGGGAATTGAAAATTGGCACTTTAACTGCTTATTCCTTTCCTTGTTCATTTCTCTCTTTAAAATTTTCATGCGTATACAAGTTAACATATAAAACTTTTTTTTATGTCTTCAACTTTTCACTTTGAAAAAAAAAACAAAAATTATTTATGAAGTTCTTTGGAAATTAAAAGTTGTGTTGTTTATGAGGAAGGATGGAGGAAGTTAAATAATAATTAAAATTTTTAACGACTTTTTAAAAGTTTTATTTTTTTTATTTGCGAAAGGTTCAAAAAAAATTTATTTTTCTAACATTTTTGATTGTAGGAACATAAAAAAGAAATATTACCATCATTATGTACTAAAAGGGTTCTAAGTCATGAAATTTATTCACAGTCAGTTCCTCTTCTTTCTTCTCTAGACGATGATTCTCTCTTTTCTCATCGTTCGGTCAATTTCCCATTGACTGCATGTGTTTTTCTTTTAGTTATGAGCTCAACATATTGCCTGCAGCATCCTGTAAGTCATTCAAAGGATGCTTAATGCAAATTGAATGTTTTATTGATTTACTGAAGTTAATTTAAAATTCTTTGTAAAAAAAGATGTAAAGGCTATTGCAGAGAGATTTTGTTGATGGAGAGGATGATGTGATGTTGATGTGTCTGGCAAATTAAATCTCAATTTTCTTTCTAAATTCAATGAATTGGATAAATTGCAATTTAACATGAATGAAAGTAAATTGGAAATCTAGCCATGAAAACCAAAAAAGCCATAAATAAATCTGTTCTATTGAATTTTCTAATCTTTAGACAAGTCAGTTTGTAGAAAGAATAAGAAATAAATTAAATGTATTTTGGTATTTTCTTTATTACCAATTAACTTTATTCCTGAAAATTTACTTTAAAAATTCTTATTTTTATTAAAAGTTTAAATTTTTTGTTAAAGATTCAAAAAATTTCGTAAAAAATTCAAAAATTTCTGTAAAAAATTCAAATTTTTCGTTAAAGATTCAAAAACTTCCTATTAGAATTTCAAATTTTTCGTTAAATATTCAAAAAGATTCGTTAAAATTCGAAAATTTACGTTAGAAGTTCAAATTTTAAGTTAAAGATTCAAATATTTCCGTTAAAATTCAAATTTTTTGTTAAAAATTCCAAAAAATCTGATAGGGTAAAAAATGTTAATTTTGGTCATTTTTGCACTTGAAAACTTTGAAGGCTTTGTACTCTTCACTGCTTCATTTAAACTTGCTTAAAAATATATCAAAATGTCACAATTTGTGGATATTTTCACTCCAGAAAAAATCAGAATCCACAAACTTGTCGTATCCAAGATATATCCATTTAAAAGAAAAATGTATTTTTTGGTCAAAAAATGTATTTTTTGGTCACAAAAAATGTTAAAATTTGTACTTTTTTTCCGAAGTGAGCATTGAAATTTCTTGTCAACAAACAATTTTTAAAAAGTTTTATGGATGATTTCATGCCTTTATCTTGCAGCTATGTCCAAATCCTTTATGTCAAGTAATATTTAGACCCAAACCTTTAAATCCTCATCAAAAAGTTTCAAACTTTTTAATACTTTTGATCATTACAAAATGACCAAAAAATACATTTTTTTTGACCAAAAAATACATTTGAAAATGGGTCATTTTGTTTCCAAGTTTTTGAAGCAATGCTTTATTTATTTAAGAAAGTTGGTATGAGCATCGATAGAAGAAATCAAGAGCTTTCTTTGTGTATACTCATTATGTTATGAAAATTATCTGCTTTAGCACAAATGACAAAACCAAAAAAGTACCAAATTTTGAATTTTCTCACATTTTTTTGTTTTTAAGATTTCAAGTCACAGGATGGCTTAAAATTCAAAAGCTCAAAAACGTATCCTTATTTTTTGCTCCTCTTCAAATCTTGTGAACAAATATGGTACCTAAAATGCTTACCCTAACAGGCAATGATCACGATCAGATCGTATTTTTGTGATCATGAAACGAGGTTGTGATCATGATAATTTTTCATGATCACTCCATACATTTCAGTGATGTCCCCTAACAGGCAATGATCACGATCAGATCGTATTTTTGTGATCATGAAACGAGGTTGTGATCATGATAATTTTTCATGATCACTCCATACATTTCAGTGATGTCGGTACGGTACCGACGCGATCGCGCTTTTGTGATCGTGATCACTGATCATGATCACGATCGCGTCTGATTACGATCACAACTTGTATACAAGTTGCAAACTTGCATACAATTTTTTCACTTGCATAATCACTGATCATGATCAGTGAGTATAATCATAGTGATCATGATCACTGATCATAATCACTGATCGTAATCAGTGATCGTGATCACTTGTGATTTAGTGATCATGAAAAAACAAAAAAAATTAATTAAGTTAACCAATTTTTTGGGTATTTTTTTGAGTTGACCAGAAATTTTTTAAAGTATTTTTAGAATTTGTATTAGTAGAATTAAATTTTATTAAAATTTGATACTTAGAAATTTTTCCGGTCACCCATCTTTGTTTGAATTCGTCCTTGCGTTGCTTAACTTTCGAGATCTCGCATTTTTCCTTGAAGTCACCATCTGTAAATATATAATAATATAAATATGGCAAAAGACATATTTAAATTATTATATTTTTAAACATGCTAATTTCAAGGAATAACGGTTCTTCAACGTTTAAAATACATCCAATAATTCATTAATTAACTTAATTAACTTTTTTTGCTTAAAAATCTCTGAGTTTGATCATGATCGTACTCAGTGATCGTGATCAGTGATTATGATCATGTGATTATGAAATTTTTTTGGCTACTGATCACGCTCAGTGATCATGATCAAACATGATCGTGATCAAACAAAAAAGTATTTTTTGGAAATTTTTAGAGATCATGCTCAAATTACTTCTGATCACACTCAGTGATCGTGATCAGTGACCATGGTCAAGTGATTATGAAAATTTTTCGAAGTGATCATGCTCAGACCTCATCTAATTACGCTCAGTGACCACGATCAGTGAGTATGATCAACTGATTACGATAATTCTTTAGAGTGATCATGTTCAGACCACATCTGATCATGCTCAGTGATTATGATCAGTGAACATGGTCAACTGATTATGAAAATTTTCGGAGTGATCATGTTCATAGCACATTTGATCACGTTCAGTGATTATGATCAGTGAACATGGTCAAGTGATTATGAAAATTTTCGGAGTGATCATGTTCAAATTACTTCTGATCACGTTCAGTGATTATGATCAGTGACCATGGTCAAGTGATTATGAAAATTTTTCAAAGTGATCATGCTCAGACCTCATCTAATTACGCTCAGTGACCACGATCAGTGAGTATGATCAACTGATTACGATAATTTTTTAGAGTGATCATGTTCAGACCACATCTGATCATGCTCAGTGATTATGATCAGTGAACATGGTCAAGTGATTATGAAAATTTTTCGAAGTGATCATGCTCAGACCTTATCTGATCATGCTCAGTGATCACGATCAGTGATTATGATCAGTGAACGTGCAAGTTTTTTGGAGTGATTATAATCAAATCACTTCTGATCATGTTCAGTGATCGTAATCAGTGAACATGATCAAGTGATTATGAAAATTTTTCGAAGTGATCATGTTCAGACCACATCTGATTACGCTCACTGATCATGATCAGTGAGCACGATCAAGTGATTATGAAATTTTTTCGAAATGATCATGTTCATACCACATCTGATTACGTTCAGTGATTATGATCAGTGAACATGATCAGTGATTATGCATTTTTTCAGAAGTGATCATGCTCTGATCATGATCACAAGTTGTGATCATGAAAAATCACTTGTGATGATGCTAGTGATTGCAATCACTATCACGATCGCGCCACGTGATCACGATCATTGCCTGTTAGGGTTAGTGTTCATTTTAGAAAATGACCAAAAAATACATTGACCAAAATTAACATTTTTTACCCTAAAAGTTCAAATTTTTCGTTAAGATTCCATGTTTTTCGTTAAAATTTAAAAAAAAAACTTTCTAAAATTCAAATTGTTATTCAAAAATTCATTTCTATTCAAATAAAAGAATTCAAAGCCATTAGTAAACAAAAGAAATCCACCTAAGTTCCATTTTATATTCTTAACTGCTCTAAAACAATGAGTTTCTTGACACCCATAAAAGCTAAACCCCAAAGCTTTCGTTATATGCACAATTTCCTTTTATAAGTGCAATAAAATTAATGCTGACTTTACACCTATACTTGAACATCCTCCTGATACTCATGATACTCTTATATGCACTAGAATTGCAATGCAGCAATAACAGAAAAGAAGTCAGACATTAATTTTTTTCTGTTCTTGAATTGTGCTTTGAAATAATCTGTAATCGTTCCTTGAGGAAGGTTATGAGCTCTTTTCATACTATGAAAATATTGTTTCCTCTTGAATAGTTTTACTAATGCTTGAGGCAGTGCAGCATAGAATGATATTACTGTGTGGAAATGTTCGATTTTGACGTCCGGTTGAGATATTCAAAGTTAGAATTTTTATTTTTTCTTAAAAACCTAAACAAATTGAATAATTTTCCGGTAAGAGAGGGTATAAATCCACCAACCCCCCCTCCCCCCCTGGCTTGAATTGAATTAAAAATTATTCAGTCTGGCTATATTTGCTTTCACAACAACAATTCTTTCCACTTCCCCATGATTTATACAATTTAAATTAAATTACACTAATATTAATCATTAAAATCCCACAATAAACAACATGAAATAATAAAATTTAAATTAAAATATTTTCTAAATCTACAGCAATAAATCTGCTTGCATTATAGTATTACTAAATATGATTAATTTAATTTTCCATTCCCACATTACGCCATTCTCAATTCCCGTTATTTAATTTATGCATAAAAAATTCTTACAAGAATTTACTACTTCATTTTCTGCTTGCGTTTCTAGTCAATGCGGATGTAAAGAAAACTTTAATAAAAAAATATTTTCCTCTCCTTTTTTCCACATGGAGCGAAGTTCATTTTTTTTAATGACAAAAAATAGGGATTCGGAGAGGAAGTAAAGGAAAAAAGGCAGCATAAGTATTCATGAGAAGGGTGCACAGGGAAAATCGATTTCCTTTTGCGCTTTTTTATGCTTTTTCATTTTCATTGGTAAAAGTGTCCAAGGGTTGGGTATTTTCAGGTTTATTGGGGTATTCAGGATGAAATTGCCTTTTTCTTCCTGTTCCTTGTCATTTGCGTCCTGAAAATATTTTCATTTATCCCAAAAATCAATTTCCTGAAGTATCCAACTCCTAAAACAGCATCCAAAACACAGCATTGCTCAATGTCTCATCCTCTATCCTATAATACGCTACACAATGAGTCCCAATGGTATACTAAGCAATTGCAGACATTTAACTCTCAACACGGCAGCTAAAACTCATAAGAATCAGCATGCAAACGGAAAATTTTTCTTTTTTGACAGAGAGTCAGCAGTAGCGCATAGAGATGAGAAATAGAAACTGTTTATGAAGAATTTTCAGTTATTTTTTTTCATCATCATCATTCTTCACATTTTGCTGTTCCACTGGGCGCTTTAAAAAAGCGGAAATTTAATAAAAGGCAGCAAGCATTACATTACGATACTCAAAAGAGTCTTACAATTTCTATATACTTTTTTATCATCATCATCCACTTCGATGCGCGAAACAAAAATTCAATTAGCCGTTCAAGTTCCGTTTTAGCTTTTCTCTTCCTTTTCTTTGCCATAAGTTTCTTTTTTTCTTTGTGGAAATTGAAGAGCAATTTTTATGTCATAAAATTAGCTTAGAGGCTTATTGTGAACGGCTTTGATGGGTGGCTGGGAGAAAATTTTGAGTTAATTTTGACATATTTTCAAGATTAAAATGAGATTTTTAGATATTTCGATTATTTGTTGCTAAAAAGAGTCAAAGTAGACATGATTTGTTCATTTAGAATTTTAACGATTAAAAATTATTTAAATTTTAACGTACAAAAATTATTTGAATTTTAACGTACAAAAATTATTTGAATTTTATCGAAAAAAAATCATAGTTACACGCTCTCAGTAATATTTTGATTAAAATCAATCTCATTTGAAAATTTAAAGAGTAAACTTCAATAAAATGCATTAAGATAAATCATTGATGCTGTTTAACTAATCAGAATCTATAATCTTATCAATTTAATGCAATTTTGCTCAAAAATGAGAGCTCATCAAGATGAAAATTAAAGGAAAACTTAAAATCAATAGAACTTTTTCAGTTAATTAAATAAATTTAAGAGCACTTAGCAAAGAGCTTTGTTACTTGCCATTTTCTTGGAGCACTTGGAAAAGCTTAATGATATTGCTACAAATTACTTTATTCGGCTTTTCTTTGCTCTTCACTTTTCCATCAATTTCATCGTTTGACTTTCTTTTTCCTTCTTTTTATTTTATTTATAAAATGTAATTTCAGCTTCTCATTCAAGTAATCAAAAGGAATTTAATTTTCTCCTTACTCATTTTGAAAGTTTCATGATGTTAAAAACTCAATTTCTTCTTTTTATTTCCTTCATTACAGTTATGCGGTCTCGGCTTATTTGCCTTCTCAATTTGGATTCGTGTGGAGCCGGGCTTTGAGGAATGGATACGAATTCTTGATGTCTATGCATACTACATCGGTGTTTACATTCTCATTGCACTTGCAGTTATCGTTCTGGTTGTTTCATTCCTTGGATGTTGTGCGGCATTGGTCGAGCATGGACTTGGTCTGATGATCGTAAGTATATAAATTTTATTAGCTATATTACATGTAATGATTCGCATACGGCATCACATTACTCCTTTGGAGGATTGTGCCACATGGGAGAGATCGATATATCCATTTTCGGGGAAATTTTTCTTAGGCGAATTGCTGTGTAGAATGGAAGAGAAATAGCACCAATCTTTGGCAATGGAAAAACACATAGAGAATGTTTCTTTTTTCCTTTCTCTATGAAAAATATCCCTCAATTATATGTGACAGGCTAGAAGAAAAACTACTTTTTCACAGCTCCACATTCGTCCCCTTTTGCTCACAAAAAGAAACTCTTTTTCACTCCATAACCTACTATTTTACGGTTCATATTTATGGAGTAAAAAATTTTTTGAAGCATATTTTGGTGTGGGTTACATAAGGGGAAGGTAGAGTGGGTTTTGGTAAGCAAAAAACTTGGAATGTGCTTTAACGTAAATTTTTTTCCTTCGCTTGTCTTTCCACCCACAACTCGACAATTCCAAATGAGGAACGATAGCAACAACAATGTATGACTCGTAGGGAGAGAATGTCGAGAGAACGGACACGAGAAGAAAAAGCATTAATCATAAAATATATATGTACATTTATGTTGTGACATGTTTCTTTAATTTTTTTCGCTCTCTTATGCTTGATGTTTCCTCCTCAGACCAAGTTGTGTCCTTTAGTAGGAAAAAATTATTTTTTATATTCCCTTTTTTGTGCTGTTGTGTGCTTCAATGTGTTTTGTGTTTAGTTCTTGTGTTGGGGGATGGTAAATTGAGTGGAAAGGTATTGGGGATAGGAATCTTATAGAGGAAGGAAGTGAGGTTTAGTTCGTGCCATTGAGTTACTTCCGTACTGGGTCAGGATTCAACTAGACCTCATCTCCTTGGATGTAACCCTGTGAGGTGGGTACCTACTACAAAGCAGGAAGATTTGTTGTTCTATCCTCTCTAGAAATTTCTTCAATTTACTAGAGGTTTTCAAAAAAAGAACCAACCCATCCGTCTAAATTTTTACGTCTATACAAACGTAACCCTTCCCCCTGCAATCCACTCTACTTTCTTGTGTGTGGAGTGTGTCCCCACTGGTGGTTTTCCCTTTACGAACTAAAAACGTGCACATATATTTCTATCAAATGATGCTTTAACTTATAAGTCATTCTGAAAGCGATTCATTTTCGACTTTTGTCTCCCTTTGCTCTCTTATTTACTTCCCTCGTTCTCGCCTTTCTTTTCATAATTTATCCTCATTTTAACACATTATTTTATGCTTTAGTGTGGAGTGGGTGATGTCCATTCATTCAAAATGTGCTTTGTGTATCTGTGTTCTTTATATGGTCACTTTTTGTGTCTCTAAAGAAGCAATGAAGTTTAATTTGGTTTATTGCCTTAGCCAGAAACATTAAACTTTTAAATTATCTTCATGGAAACGTTTTATGGTCCGGTCAATTCCTGGTTAAGCTTATTTTATGCTTTTTTATAATGAATTGAATTGGAATTTTGGGTAGATTTAGTTATGAGGAAGTACTGGGAATCTCTTTTGATGTTGGGATTTGTGGAGGTTAGTGGGAGTTTAAGGAAAATTAGGCAGAATCCTTTAGATTTTAACCGTAATTCTCAGAATGATGGGCTTTGTTGGAAGTTATTGAAGTAAAAAAGCATGACAACTCAGAGGCTATTCATAAATGACGTCACGCATAATACGACCTTTTTAGACCCCTTTACCCCCTTGTTCTGTCATAAAACTCCAAACCTTCTCCCTTCTAAATGATAGACTTCATTTATGAATGGTCCCTTAAGTAAAATTCTGATTTTTTTGAATTTTTAAAGTTCGTTATAATTTGTACTTTTAAAGTTCGTTAAAATTTGAATTTCAGAAGCTCGTTAAAAATTTAAATTTCAAAAGTTCGTTAAAATTTGAAAGTTTTCATAATGGATGGTTTTCATAACTTTCATAATGGAATTTATCCAATGGGGGAAATTCAAGTTCGCCAGACTTTTCGAAAGTCTAGGGGTATTAAAATACAAAACTCAAAAATTTTGAATTTCAAAAAGCCGTTGAACTTTTTTTCTCATTTTCTTAATGTTTTTATCGATTACACCCAATGGGGGAAATTCAAGAATTGTGACCGTTAAAGTTTCCTAATAAATTTGTAAAAATTGCTTATTTGTCTGTCTGCCATACAAAAATCGAACTTAAATACCCCAGTTTCGAAAAGTCAAAAAATCAAAATACTTGAAAATAGCAGTTTTTATAGGAAATTTCAAAGAAAAGGTAATGTAATTAATCATTTGTAGCAATAACAAAGCTAAATGCTTTGTGTAATCGATAAAAACATTAAGAAAATGAGAAAAAAAGTTCAACGGCTTTTTGAAATTCAAAATTTTTGAGTTTTGTATTTTAATACCCCTAGACTTTCGAAAAGTCTGGCGAACTTGAATTTCCCCCATTGGGATTACACAAAGCATTTAGCTTTGTTATTGCTACAAATGATTAATTACATTACCTTTTCTTTGAAATTTCCTATAAAAACTGCTATTTTCAAGTATTTTGATTTTTTGACTTTTCGAAACTGGGGTATTTAAGTTCGATTTTTGTATGGCAGACAGACAAATAAGCAATTTTTACAAATTTATTAGGAAACTTTAACGGTCACAATTCTTGAATTTCCCCCATTGGGAATTTATAAAGAATTCTCGAACCAAGCAATTTTTCCTACTATAAAACAATGATCTGTGTTTTTATAAAATGTTGAAATTCCACAGCAAACTAAAATTTCAATAAAAGTGTCCTTGGAATCCTCATTGCGTTAAAATATCAATATTAACAGTTATTTTTCAATATGAATAACTCTATTTGAGAATTCAAGAATACAAATGCCCTTCATTACCATTTATATTAATTTTCCGTTCTCGTTTCCTCTCTTTTTTTACAGTTCACAGTTCTACAAATAATTTGCTTCATTCTTGCAATCTTCGGTACTGCAATATTACTGGAACATTCAACATACGAATCCCGAATTCAGCCAATGATTCGTCACACAATGAATCAATTGATTATGTATTCGGAACATGAGCCACAAAGGACAATGTTGAGGATGATTCAAGAGAGTGTAAGTTATGCACAAATAAAATATTTTTAATAATAAAAAATATATTTTTTTCACCTCGATTATTATTTTGTGGACGGTGTGAATGTAAGAGACAGCAAAATGTGTGAAGAGTGGAATAAAAGTACTTGTAATATCAAACATAATTGATAAATCTGCATAAAAATCTCATCTGCCACGTAATCCTCTTTAAATAAATTGAAATTTTTCTCTTTCTGCTCCTCGCATTCATTCATTTATACAGTTTTGCCCTCGCAATTCCTTTTTCACAATATTTTTAATAAATAACAAGTACTTGTTTATCTCGCAACCACCGAGATTTTTCTTCTTTATTTTTATTCATCCACAATATTCCATCAAAATTATTATTAAATATTATCATTCTAGAGAGCCTCAGCAAGCATAAACGATTCAGTTTTTTTTTACACTTTTTTTCGCGGTATTTTTCTCTTTTACCATTTTGCAACAAAACCATAATAAAAACATTATAGTAATCAGTTTTTTACTGGCTCGCTGCAATCTGCGGTCGACACTCATTTTTCTCTAGCACAATTTTATGGAAAAATCTTATGCCTTCATTAGCACTTTTGTCTGAGTAATCCGAAGTTATTTTTTGAGATAGAATAATAAAAGAGAAATTATTTAGTGCTAGTTTACAATGGCGTAGCCAGGGACGTATCTTGAGGGAGGGGGCGTTGACCTTTTTTTTTTCTTTTTTTATAAATAATAATATTTTATTTCTGTATGTTAAGTATGTACAAAAAAATTTAAAATACATGTTCTTGAGGTTGGTTTTTAAGGAACCAGACTTGAAGTCTTTTCGTCACTTAGTTTTGGTTTTAGATTTGAACTGTTTTGCTTTATTCAGAATTTTGTGCTGCAAGACGAATGTTGAAATTCGCTTGCAATTTTCTGACGTACTCCTCGATGGAGGGTACTTTTGCTTCTGTGTGTAGATCTTTGATCTTTTCATATCTTGATTTGTTGAGAACGATTCTCAGGAATTTGTTTTGTAAAACTTGAAGTTTTTGAAGATGAGTTTTTGCCATGCTTTCAAAAGCTGGACAACCGTACGTGAAGATCGGTCTGATGGCTAGCTTGTAGATGAGAAGTTTGTTACGAACGTCGAGATGTGAATTTCTGCTGATTAGCGGATACAGCAATCTGAGTGCAGTGTGAGCTCTGTCACTCACGTACTCCACATGCTGCTTTAGAGTCACTACATGCTGCTTTAGAGTCACTAAGGGGGCGTTGACCCTAGTTAATAGAATTTGGTACCCCTTACAAATTATTTTGTGCCTCTTTAGGTATATGATAGGTATATTTCAAAAGAGTTAGGTTATCCATTTTGCTATGTAACTGTGCCTACCTCTTCATGTGAGTTGACATTGCAATATTAAATACTTAGCATATTTATTGTCACATGAGCAAAATTAAGGTACTCAGGTATAAACTTATTATACTCAATACATGAGGATTAGGTTTAGATTAGTATACCATACAAGAGGTAGAAGCTTAGACAGAAGGTGATTGGGAGAAAAATGACCCTTTCTAGGAAAAAAATTGAAAGGTTTGAACTGAAAGAAGCTACGCAACTAGTGAATCTAGAAATCTTTAGAAATTAGGGTAGGAAGTTCTAAAACTCTAAATTAGAGAAGGTTGGACTTTTTCTAAAAAGTCACTTAATTTGAAATAATTGCGAGCAAGTTGAGGGGTTGGCCCTTAAATCCGTTGTATCCAATATTCAATAGCATTTCAGAAGAGTGGTTTAGATTCAATTAATATTTAATTTTAACCTAAATTGTCATCAAAACCACACAGATCAGGTATAAACAATTAACATTGTTAACCGTACTCTTCATGCTACCCCATTCAGACAAATTAGTTCACACTATTAAGCAATTAAATTCCGCTCTAGTAATTGAAGCACCAAAAAAAAACTTTTGCGCTCTTTTAATCAACAAACAAAAGAAGCTGCTCATACCACTCTGTCGCTGTTGTTATTTTCATACCAACTTAATGGCGGTTTATGAAAAAAAAATTTCATTGTTTCATATTATTTTCATTATTATATGATTATATACCATCACTCTCTTCCTCTCACGCTACAAACGACATCGTAGGCTGAGCCGGATGGAGTGGGTGGATGTTACGAAAATAAATACACATCAAGTGAAAATAATAATAATAATAAAAAAAAGCTTCGCGAGAGCGTAAATGAAAAAGTACATTTTTGGATGAAAATTGAATGGGTTGTGACATAATTATAGAGGACGTCAGGGACATTTTCATTTTAATTACTACATTATATTATTTTAATAATCATTTTCGAGGTCGTTTATTGAAATTAACCTCACTCAATTTTCTCTCTCTCGCTTACTCTCTGACAGCCGAAAAAAAAAAGAATAAAAATCCCCAATTCATGTCTCGAGGGCTAATTAATTTGCCTCAAAATAGGATTTTTTTTCGTTTCATTCTCTGCTAAATGAGAGAAGCATGGTTAATCGTTAACGATTGGAGAATTGAGATTAGATTCTTGTGCGTTAATTTGTGTGATAAGACCTTAAGGGAGAAAAAGGTAGAGAACAAGAATTAACATAATATTTAAAAGTTGAAGAAATTAAGGATTAAAATTTGCCCCATCAGCTCCTTGATTTCAAAGAAAATAAGCATTTTCTTAGAGGTAGATTCAGTAAAGATGACCAAGAGTATGAGATTTTTATTTCTGATAACCCGTCGTGTAGGAACGTAGACAGGGGGTCCTCTTGGAGTCACGTGCCACTATCATGAAAATTTCTGACTACATCTTTGCAGAAGCGTATTCAGGGGAGGGGTTTAGGGGTCAACACCCCCTTTTTGGGAAATCTTTTCAATTTCCTAGGATTTTTTAAGAAAAAAAATCCCAAACCCCATTTAAATTTTTCCGTCCATACAAGAAAATTTCAACCAACCACCCCCCACACCCCAAGAAAAATTTCTGGATACGCCCCTTTCATCCTTGCCTCCGTGTTTTTAGCTTTATATGACGCAATAGTAAGGTATCGACTACACATGACTAGAACACTTAGTAACCAAAAGACAGATCTATTCCTAGATCACAACGTCAACTTCCCATTCTCCTTTAACCTTTCCACTGTTTACTGTCCCTCAATTCTTCTATCAAAACCATCACAATTAATTTCACATGAAAGAATCATTTGAAAAGTTTCATGATTCAATAATGAATTCATCACTGAGTGATGCAGTAAAAAACTTTATTTTCTAATTTTCTCCGAAAGATTAATCGTAAAACAATTAAGAGAGTGAGCAGGAAAAAAATGAAAAAGTAAAAGAAGAGAAAAACTATCAAACCGTATAACCGATAATTGTCTTAATATGATGAAATCAGTGAACTGAAGTAAATTGATTATCAATGAAATGATTGAAGAAATGAAAATAAAGTAATTGGATTTTTCGTATGCTTCTTTTTCCTTCATCAACAATATCAACGGTGGCAGCAACAACACGAGAGTATGTTTTTCAATTTTTATTTTAACGCGTTGGAAAATGAAATGAGGAAAAATACAAAAGAAGGTTGTTCCGATGTTATGGAATCGGAAAATTGTTGGAAGTGCAATTACAAATCGATTTGAGCGCATTTTTGAAAGAAGATTAGTAATTTAAAAATTGAAATTTTTAACGGTTTTTTAAAATTCAAATTTTTTGGGGTTGATCCACGTCAATCAAGATTGAATTTTTTCATGGACCTTGAAACCCTTTCTTCAAAAATGTCAAACATTCAGCTCACATCCTTTCATTTCTAACCAGCAACAAACACAACAAGATAAAATAACCTTAAAATCCCACTTTAACGTCCATATAGCACCAAAAAGAACAAGCATCCAGATACGATGTACATAGAAACAAATCGACAATGTCAAGAGGAAATGAAAAATTTTCCACTGCATTCGAAATATGAGGCAAAAATCAGGAAAATATGGGAAGGGGAACGGGGTGGCAGAAAAGAGTGTACATAAATTTATTGCCAAGTTTCCTGAGCTATTGCTTGCTGTTATTTCAGCTTTAAAAAAAACATACATACGGGTATGAAAGGAAATTTTTTTCGAGAGATGAAATCGATGACTCGACACATGTAATGTGAGAAATCGGTTGCAATTTATATCACATTATACAGCTTCTCTATGGCAAAATGTGAAATGATTATTGTAGTATGAGTTTAAATGAGGAAGAAAATTGTGGAAGGAAGAAATCTTTCTCTCATTTTCTGTATTCGATGTCAAGCTATCAATCACATTACGATGATTGATTCCAATGAAATAAATGAAACTGAAGAAAAAGGGAAGGAGAATGATACTTTTTTTTCGTACAGCATATCTGTTGCCATTGTACAATGAATGTGATTTTGAATGAATCTCTTGTTACCAATTATCTTCAAACTGCTATTTAATCTTCTCATGTTTTGCTATAAATATCCTTCATTCTGTTATTTTTCATTCGTACAACACACAGGTTGCATGCTGCGGATCGGAGGGACCTAATGACTACTTAAATCTCCGTCAACCATTGCCGATTGAATGTCGCGATACAGTCACCGGACATGCTTTTGCTAGTGGATGTGTTGATGAACTGACATGGTATTTGGAAGATAAATCGATTTGGGCTGCCGCTATGGCAATGTCATTGGCAATGATCCACGTAAGTTCACTTGAGCCTTGAAATCTGCTGTCGAAAATCATTTAATGCTCATTGTTATATTATTTCTCATTCGTAGGTTATAAATGCAGTTTTGGCAATCATTCTGATGCAAGCGTTGAGGCGGGAAGAGCAAATAATGTATCGTCGAAATTAGGTTATCGCAGATTTATACAGCGGGAAATGACCCAATTTTCTTTTCTGTGTACATCCAGTGAGAAGATAAACATTTCAGGCATTTAAGGAAATTTTATATAATTTTTTTTAGCAGAACAGATTTTTTCCTCCATTTCCGAGCGACATACTTTTTGCTGTTGTAAAATAAATAGCATTTCTGTGCTGCTCGGCACCATTCATTCTTATTAATCTTAAATTTAACCAATTTTTTATGAATTAATTTTCTTCATCTTTTTCGCGCGTATGCAACAATTCCCATTCGCATGAACTTAGATACATAAATTTATATCATGAATAAATATTTACTAGATGTAATAAATACAAGCAACAAGAACAATAACATACAATAAGTAACATAGAATATGTATATTTTTTTATATATATATATTGAGATCGAGTCATGTCGATTTCCTTCCGCCATGACCTCCATTCCTCTTCCTCACTTCCTTTTAAGAACATTAAAAAATCCTCCCCAGAATACATAAACATACACATCTACCCTTCATTACTTCCTCTCTCTCTTTCATACTCACTCACTCGTCCCACCACCAAATTTAGTCATTTCAGTTTATTCATGATTCCTCCTCAATAATTGTGAAAAATAACATTACGACGAGAATTTTAGCACGGTATTAAAAACGAAGAAAATTGATTTTTGATTTTAGGTATGGATGTTTTCTCTGAGTCATATTATTTATGTCTCAAGGGTTCTTTTGGGTGAAAATGATCAAAAAAAGTCAAAAGTCATTTTGATCAGTTTGATGGATACTCTGGGGTAGCTGGTGACAAAAGTTTAATGCAGAGTCGTTTGCAAATTACGTCACGCAAAAAAATGACTTTTTCGACCCCCCTTGTCACAAAGAAAGAAAAAATTTTGTAATTTGCGAATGACCCCTAACCTAAACAGTGGCGTAACAACGGGGGGGGCAGCCGGGGTATTGGCCCCGGGTGCAAACTAAAAGACTCAAAAATTCCCATACAAAAGGGCACAAAATTTTTTTTAAGGGGTACCATTTTTTACGGGGGCGCAAAAATCCTGATTTGGCCCTGGGCGACGAACACCCTTGTTACGCCAATGAACCTAAATCATAAATTGATCAGGCAAAAATGCAAGTAAAAACTGTTTGACGTTAGGTATGTCTGACTTAGGATAGGATTGAATCAGAACAGGTGCGTAGACATGGAAAGGAGAGGATTGATGGAAAAAATCCTCCCCACCAAAAATTTTCTTAAATTTGTTAGGTATTTTAAGAAAAAATCCTAAAAACTCCCTCGAAAAAAATTTTTTGTCTACGTCCCTAGAGTGCTTCTCTTAAAATATCCTAAATAATCAGGATTCAGTCGCTTCTTTTCTTAGAGTTACCCTAGTACCTTCGGGATTATCTTCGGATAAGCACCAGAAAGCAGGAAATTTTTTGGCTTATGGCTGTAAATCGAGCTTAACATATAGCATTTAAACATTTATGATTGTGAAACTCTAATTTGAATTTTTGGCAGAAAAAAATAATTTCTCAACAACTTGTCCCGACTGGGAATCAAACCCACGCTCTTATGATTTTCAGTCACATGCTCTATCTACTAAGTTGACATGAAATAAGTTGACAGAATATCAACTTTAACCATTGACCTGCTCTGAGCAGTATCTTTGGTATTATCGTTGATGTGGCATTAATTTTGAACCTCTTACATAAAATCATACATAAAACTTCTTACATCCATGCTAGAATTCACGTCTACTTACCAGTATTGCTACAGACTTCTTCTCTATCTCTGTATAATTTTGTTTACGATTCATTTACATCCTCCACGAGCATTTTTTTCTTGTTATTTTATAAAAAATATACATTCTAAAAATATATAAATAAATGAGCATAAAAGAATTAAATAGGACTTATATTTTAAGGATTTCATCATTGTACAATTATTAATTTTTTTTCGAGAACTTATTTTTTATGTAAAACAAAAATTAAATTGAGACATTAAATAAAAAATTTTTTTCCACATCGCTGGTCGTGGCGCGCAGGAAATAATGGGAAATTTGCTGTGCGTTGCGATGGCGATATCAAACAGACTGTTGTAATATCTTGATTTCTTTTCGCGTCGTTTCCATTCTCCCTTCACATCCGCCAGGAAAAAAAATTGTTCAATTTAATTCGATTTTTTGACGCTGCATTGTTGATTGAAATTTGATTGTTTGCTCACTTTGTCTGAGTGGATTTTGTAGTGTTATGGATCTTTATTGGAACAAACTACAGGCTTTAATTGATTTCAGATTAAAGTGCTTTAGAAATGGAAGGTAGAGAATGGATCTACTTCATTAGTAAGTGAAACTCTTTTATTGAAATGTAAATAAATATTTTGCTTTGCTGATTTTTTGAGATGTTTAGCAATTCTGAGTATTTAATTGAATTTTGTTCATTGCTATAATTCATTTTCAACTAACTCATGCGAAGTTTTGTGCATCAGCTAGTAATATATGTTGGTAGATACTTTACATTGTTTACACAGACTTTTTAATGAGATACTTAGTATTTTATAAAGCTATGAAAAACGTTGTATTGTAAATAGTACTTGAAATCTTATAAAAACTGCCAATACCGCAGAATATATTAATTTTACCAAAGGACAGGGGCACACTAGCTGTTTAGGCAAAAAAATTAATTTTTAGACCCCCTCAAGCCCCTTGTGACAAAATTTCCATACAAAATTATTTCTTTTATATAAAGACGTCACACAAGAGCCCTTCCTCCTTCCTAAATGTTGGACGTCATAAGTTAACGACCACTTAGATCAAGGGCGTATTTAGGATATTGTTTTGGGTGGGTTTTTTTCAATTCATTACCTTTATTTGTTGGTAACAATCATGACTTTATGTTTTAAACTAGTAATGGTTTTTTAAAAAATTGTGGGGGTGGTTGACCATGAAACCCCTTCTCCACACGGATATGACCTACCTTAAATCAACGAGATTTAGTAGCTTCACTCAAGTGCAGCATACGGTGTGAATTTAACGAGTGAATGCGTGTCAGATTATGGCACTCAAGCTTATATGGTATGGTATTGTAGGGGATTCCAATCACTCCTTTGATGAAACCTTACTAAAACTTACAAAAGTTGAGTCTAAGCTGCGTTTCCAGTACATGTGATTCGAAAAAGTTATAAGTAGTCCATCCAAGTCTCGAACCCATGATCGCTGTATTAATATTCTAATATTAAAATACTAATTAACTAAACAACCCCTAGTAACAAAAACCGTTAAAAAGTTAGTTAATAACTAGCTGTGACTAACTTTCGCATAGTTTTTAACTAACTTTTAACGGTTTTGGTTACTGGGGAACTGCACCACTGAGCCTTTTTAACTCACTGAAGTGTTCCTGGAATAACTATAATCAAAAGCATTCAACCTTTAAATCAGATAATCATTATGATTACCATTCTATGCGCTATGCTATATATTCATCAATTTGAATGACTTTTCAACTCTCAATTGTTACGTTTCCTACTCGACAAAATATTCCTTTTCATTTTTCATGCATAATGTAATATTGGGTAATATTAAATTGAAGCGATTGGCAAATAAAATAAATGGATATTAAATATTATTACTGTAAATCATTAAGAATTTTTTTATGTTTTTCTACGATATTAAGATAGCGTAACGAAAATAATGGTGTAGGCATTTCTGACATTGTTATGTTAAAAGTGGGGGTAATTTTAGGAAAATTGGATTGAATATTGGAAAAAAGTATAATATTTTTTAGCAAATCCAAAAATTTTTAGGATGCATGATATGATTTTTAGATTAGACGTAACTCTACCAAGAGATCTCTGGTGGGAATCGAACCCACGTCCTTAATAAAAATAGATGAGATAGAGATTAACCACTCAGCTACAGAGGACTTACTCTCCGACTGGCAGATTCGCCTACATATGACTCGATATTCTAGATTGAGCATCTACATTTTGAGAATGTGGGCAACTATTAGTGGAAAATCATTATTATTCCAATAATGCCTTCGTATCTTAGGGAAATAGTAATCAAGCTATCCTCAAATAACATCTCAATTTTAAGGAAGCAACTCCCACATCGTTAAAATATTGAATAGACAATAAGGTTGATTTTAACATGAAATTACAAGCCATAATAGAATGTATGCTTGTATATATCTCAATAATCGTAGTCATAAAAAAATGCCAAGATATTATGGAAAAAAGAAAAAAAAACTGGGAGGGAAGGAAGGAAGGAATATGAAGATGAGACTTAACACATCTACAATCAAATAGAAAAACACATAATTTCATAATTACATATTTATGTATGGCTTTATCATCATAACATCGCATCATATCGTCTCTCGAACATATTAAAATATGTGTAAGATAATCCATTGAGTTCCTCCTTCGTCTCATCTAGTGACTAGCTGTTATAATTATATCATATTGTGTACATTGTACAGAGAATATATCTGTGGCTGTGTCTCACTCCCCCACCCCAGTTATATCCTTTTATATTCATTCATTATGTGGTTTAAGTTATAACTGTGGCAATAGCAACAGCAAAAATGAGAAAAAAAGGCAAAAGCATGTTAAATGAGTATAAAAGAGTATCCTCATTTATGTCTACTATACTACGGACTAAGCGAGATATATAGCCCTTCTGCCACCATATATTTATTCCCATATCTCTTTCTCATAATACAATTAAATTGCTACTTTAATAAATGTTACAACTTTCTCTCCTTTTTAGTGCATTTTCCCAAAGGGAAAAGACACTATTGTCCGCGTTTTGTCCGTCCGTCCGTCAGTCCGTCCGTCCGTCCGTCCGTCCGTCCGTCCGTCTGCCGCTCCACACCGCCTCCAGTTTAAGCTTTTTCGATGGGGTTTTTTGCTTAAAATGTGTGGACTAGGTCAGAGGCAAGAATGACGAGAGATTTTTTTGATCAGTGCAGTAGAAGGTTAATTAAATTAACTTTTTTGAAAAAATTACTTACGTTTTACGTACGTATTTTTTACGTAGCCTTTAAAAACGTGACTTTTCTTACAATCTTCCGGCCAGGGTTCGAGCCCCACTCCGAGCAACTTTTTTTTTGTACTTTTTTACACTTTTTTGACATTTCATGATGTGTTATGAAAAATTTTTCCATTTTCAGATTTTTCCTGACATTTTCCGAATTTTTCACGAAGCTAAATTAATTAAAGCTTACATTACGTAAAAATACGTGTCATGTAAATTTACATTACGTAAACCTTGCTTGGCTTGAATTAAAGGGGGAAAAGGGAAGTTGAACAAGGGGGTACGAGGGGGGGGGGGGGTAAAACTGGGAGGGGGGGGTATTATTTTTATTTTTCAAATATTTTTTTACCGTTATTTTTTCAAATATTTTTTGACCGTTATTTTTTCAAATATTTTTTGACTGTTATTTTTTCAAATACTTTTTGACCGTTATTTTTCAAAAACTTTTTGACTGTTATTTTTTCAAATATTTTTTGACCGTTACTTTTTCAAATACTTTTTGACCGTTATTTTTCAAATACTTTTTGACCGTTATTTTTTCAAATATTTTTGACCGTTATTTTTCAAATAATTTTTGACCGTTAATTTTTAAATATTTTTTGGCCTTTATTTTTCAAATATGTTTTGACCGTTATTTTTAAAATATTTTTTGACTGTTATTCTTTTTAAAAACTTGTATTTATTATTCTGGGCGTTAGTGTTTTATGCGTTAGTTTTCTTTTTCATTACTAGTTTTTTATACGTTTAGATTTCTGTGCACAGTAGTTTTAAGAAAATGCACTTCCGTCCGCAGCCCGTGGACGCATTACTAGTTTGCTTTTGTCTTCTTACTCATGAGCAGCAGTTTGATGCTACATTTCTGTGTTCATTCATTACTCTTCATCTTCGCATACTCATCCCTTAACACTCTTAATTTCTTTACTTGATTATATTTTAACGTACATTTCTTTTTCCTCTTCTTCTACACTTGAACCAGTTGTATTAAGTCATGTGTGGGTGCAAAAAACGCATATTTAATGATGTTCATAAGATTGCTGGATTTAATGTACTGTAAAAGTATTATTGAAAAGGTCAAGTGGAATTGCTGATATTAAAGATAGAAATCGTAAGAATGGCCGTTTGGAAGTCAAATGAGGAACGTTAAGGAACTTAATAACTTTTTGTAGCATGGAAATATGGTTTGATATATGAATAATTGTATATAGGAACTGAAGTGACTCAGTAGCTCAGTGCATCGGTCAAAGAAAATTGTAATTCTAAAACAGGAATCCTAGGTTCAAAACTCAGCAGAAGATGGGATACTTTTCACAAAAATTTCGAATAAAATGTGTTTAAAATGAAGCTCCACAGCTTTTTATAGTAGGCACCAGATCTAAAGTTGCCTTAAAGTTCTGCAAATTGGATGTCATTTGTGAACGACCCCAATGAGGTCTAGTGATCTCATATTTCTTAAACTTTTAGACCACACGATGACTAAACGGGCAGTATACTTAGAACCAAGCAAGTGTCAGCCAAGTAGCTGCTATTTACTTTGTGACAGCCGTTTAGTTCTAAGCATTAAATACTGTCAGTATGACCACCATGTGGGCCAGTCATATCCCTTAACCGCTTCTAAGGACATTTTTATGGAATGAAATCATAGAATTAGATATTCATTTATCCTCGAAACATTTGCCAGCACTGAATATCATGCAATTGTCCTCCTTTAAACAAAATTAAGCTTTATCATAAGCAATTCAGATTAAATCAATTTCCATGTATTATTCCTCCATTTTATTACAAAACTTGATAGTATGTCAGCCATAAGAAATAAATGTAAAACTAAAATATTCAGCATAAAATTATGCTAAAAACATATTTACATCTTCATATAAAATTATAAGCATGATAATAAAGTTAGAGTCAATTTACAAACAGTCATTACATATCATATTATACAGCCATTTTGACTCTAATTGGGAGATGTAAGGATCGAGAAAATTTTTATTGCTCACGTCCTGCCTTAAAATTGCTTTATAAATATATATGGTAAAGGACTCATGGATGCAAAAATATATGTAAATTGGGATGAATTATGTTGGTTAAATATGAAGGATGAGGAGAAAATGCAGTCGTTCATATATGATGTCTAACATTTTTTAGAAAACTATTTTTAGGGTTCGTTTATGAATGTTGTTCATTGAAAAATGGAAATTTCAGATCAACTCTTGCAACAATATTATCAAATCATTTGTGAATGGATTGATACTCTCTGAAATAACAGAATAACAAAATAATTCCTACATTGAATTCCAAGTTAATGGAATTATTTGAGCTTTCTGTAATTTTATATGATACCAATGGGTTCGATCACCCTAGTGACTTAATTTTCATTAGGTTGGTCAATTTTTAATTTGAATTTGGGCCCCAAGGACCCTTGTTATACTCCTGAGTCATTCTCTTATGGTATACTTACTTACTGGCCGTAGTACCAGATCAATTGTGATCCATGACCTTCCTCAGATGTTGCCTATAACTCACTACCGCCTGCCAATTTCCAATACCAAATGCTATACTACTTCTATTGGCAGCTTCTCTCCATCCATGAGATTCTCGACCCCCAATGTGATCACTTGCAATCCACAAAATCTTACTTAACGGACCTTCTGCAGGTCTCCTTACATCCTCCTTACCCTCAAGATATATTACTGTGAACCACTTACTCATTTAATCGATGATCCAAAAACTCGCAATAAACGATTATGAACTTTAAATAAAGCCATAAGATAAGCAGATTACCTTATCAGTATGCTATAGCTCTAATATTTATTGAGTAATTAATTCATTTTATCATTAGTTCCTCCCATTCCAATCTTATTCACCCCTTCAAAATAGGATTGTAAAATTTACGTTGTATCAAAAACTCTATCTCTATTATTCTGGGAGCGATAAAAATTGGTTACATGGTTTTGAGGACTATAAAAAAATATTTCCATGTAGATAACGACTATAACATTTTTTTCTGTTGCCTAACATAAAAAGTTTTAGGTTACAAAAAATTTTCACCTCAAGCGAGATAGTTGAATTGATATTTTTTGAGGCATAAAAACTGTTTCTCGCACCAGTGTAAAATTTCTCGTTCAACGATGAAAAAAGTATAAACACAAAATGTATGTGTAAAGATTTTTTTCACGAGCTCGCTAAACAACACTCCTTTATTTAGTTCTAACCCCGTTTATATTTTCTAGTTTCTCTATTTCATCCACAGCATAATGCATGTTGTATGCTTTTTTACCTCCCTTGTTTGTTGAACAGTTTATAAAAATAAATTTACAATTCAAATTAAACAGAGCAATTTTATTAGGGGTTGTTCATAAATGACGTCTAATTTCTAGAGAGGAAGGGGGTCTGATGTTGAGTAACACTTCCATACAAAAGAAACTATTTTTATGAAAATTTGTAGAAGAAATTTGGGAAAGGGTGTCGAAAGATCTCGTTTTTTGTGTCACGTCATTTAGGAACGGCCCCTTAGAGGCTATTCAATTATTATCTCAGACCCCCTTCCATTTAACGTGATACTTAATAAGTGAACAGGCCCCTTAGTTGGAAACTAAAGTGACTTTTCATGAGAAAGGCGTCGACACAAAATTCATACGAAAATGCAAGAAAAATGAGAGATTTTTGAAGGATAAAATATGGGGCCGTTCATAAATGACGTCATGTAAAAAAAGAAAATTTTAGATCCCCTTCCCGCTCTGTCACAAAATTTTTATATACTTTTTTCTTTCTTCTTTTGAATGGAATTTTGTGTCGCACAGCGACAGACCCTCCTGACCCCCTGATTAGTTCTGACCAATGGCACAAAAACAAGACTCACATCCAATATAAAAGTTGGGAAGAAAGAATTGATACAAGCATCAAATTCCTGTGAAGTCGTTTCATTATATTTTCTGGATATTAAAATCGAAATTAGAAAAACAATTTCAAACAGTTTGATTGAAGACTTTAATTGAATTCCTCTTGACCAACTTTCGTCAGTTAGAAAGTTTTTTTCATTAGAAAGTTACTGAAAATATTTGCAAATCATTCATCCCATCCTTAACGTCAGTAAGGGATGATTTCAATTTTGAGAAAAAAGTAATTAAAATTCTGTTTAAAAATTTATTTTAATTGAAAAAAATCAACAAGCCGGATAAGTTTTTCATCAGTCTTATTCCATATTCATTTAAGTTTCAGTGATGAATAATGATCACTAACAAGGAATGTCCATTAAAACTAGATTTTGTTGAGAAAAATGCTTATCATCCCAAACATATCTTTACATCTCATTTAATCACAAAGTATTCAAAACATTCCGTATTCTATTATAGCTGAGAAATATGGAATGAAAGTACCATTGACTACCCTTACAAAAAGATGTCGGAAAGTATCTCTGGAATGTAAACGTCCTAATAATTAGTATGTTTATTTCTCTGTTGTAGAAAATTTTTATGTGTCAATCTCCACACCGGACATTAAACTACCTTTTCTAAATGAGGATGGAAAAGGGAGAAGTCCTGTAGACTATCCTCAAATATCTACACAAAAGGAGCTTATATGTACGGTGCTCTAGATTGTGTGGAAATGAGCAGAGTTTCTCTTTTTTGGTAACAAACATTAATAGCCCTGATGGTATCTTCCCTTCCTATTTCACATATGTGCACATCTTTACCTACGTATGAATATTGTGTGCATAATCTTTTCCTCATATGAGCATACATACTGATTATACTTTCGAATGGTTCGTTGGTTGGGTTTCTTTACCTTTCATTTCTTTATATCTTCACACAGTAACAAGTGAAAGAGTTATTTTGGGGTGGGTTGGATAAGGTGCATATGTGATTTTGTGTAATCTTAAGGATTTTGAATGTTATTTTAGGTTAGATGCTTGTTATCTGGAGTAAGGATGATGAATTGAGATTTAGAGGTGGTTATAGAGCCCCTTTACTTGTAACTTCTTAGTTATTTCTTAGTAATTTAACAGACTGTTGTGCTGTTAAATTATTGAAGTTCATTAAGTAACATGAATATTGATAATCAGTGGTCAGTTTCTCAAGTAGACTCCGGTATACCCTTGTCATACTAAAGACAATAGCTGGGGTATGCCTAGGGTATACCCAAAAAGCCCGCCCCATAGGTGTTGTTAGTTGAATCTTATGTATCGAATTATGTTAAGCCATATACACTGCAAATCATGTGCTTAGGTACCCGACTGAATACATTTGAATCTTGGATACTCCCCTGACCAGATCCCTGCAATTGAAGCTACAAGACCTCCCCCCTCAGTTTTTTAGCAATTTGATTGAAAATTGAGTTAGTTCCATGTTTAATTAGACAAAATGAACAAACATTCTAAAAGTCACCTCCTCTACATACCCAAAAAATGCTAAAAACGAAAAGGAAAAATTAGGAAGCAAAAATATATTTTTTGTGTTAAGGAAAAAAGATCAAGATAAATTTTTCTTTCTCGCTTTTGAAAATTCCATTCCCATTCTCCCTCTTCATGTTCAGTTGTTCTTCTAATTATTTCCATAGATTTCAAACCAAAGGTTCATTTTATCTTTATTTTCATTGTAACAAGAATTTTTTTTTAAAAAAAAGGCACAAAAATTCACATCCAATTTGATCTTTTGTTATTCAATATTTTCCTTTCTTCAATTGAGTCTCCTTCTATATGCTGAATATATACAAATTTTTGTTAGTGTGACCCTTGATTCCTTGACTTTTATGTTTAACATGCATTGACTTGGGGCTGAGTTCAATTTGTATATTTATATATGCGAATATATCTTCACATAGCTGAGGCAATAAACTACATGTGCCTTGTTGAATTTTTTTCTTCTTCTTCTTCTTTATATTAAATAAGATGAAAAAAGGATTAAAATGATTCTGGAGATCAAAAAAAAATAACCATAAGAGGAATTCTTTTTTCGTAATTGGATGTTTGACTGAGAATATGTAAGTTAGAAATTAATTGTAAATTGATGATTGGAACGTTTTTTGAAATGTTTTTTCGAAAGCAAATGACATTCTGTATAGGTATTATTAGTGTAGTGGTTGTGAGTCTGTAAACATAATAATAAACATAATGCATACAAAATAATTCTTTTAGCATGCAAATTTCGTGATAGAAGGGGAGGAGGTCTAAAAATCCGGTTTTTAGTGGACTTCATAAGTAAATCACACACTTAAGTGTGCAATCAGCATAAAAATATTGATGTCCATCTTTTAGAGGTATATGCAGGGGCGTATTCAAAAGGACCTTTGGGGGTTTTCCCACTTTTGTGGATTTTGTTCAACTATCTTGTGGTTTTTATGAAAAAATCCCAAAACCCCTTAAATGTTCCCAATTTACCCCAATTTCTCCCCCTCTCGAAAAATACCCCATGGGTATATGAGAATGACGCTGTATAAATGTTTTGTGGACGTCATTTGTGAACGACAATGTTAATAAGATTTAAAAATATAAAATTCAAAATTTTAGGACTGGTCATTTTACAAAATTAATATATTCAACCTATTTGCTGCAAGCTTTGATTAAAATAATTCATTCCTAACCTAACACTTTTGATTATGGAAATAAAGAAAAATATTTACATCCATTCAGGCGCTGGAATTTTTTCAGGAGGGCCCTCCTCGAGGGGGTTTACAGACTGAAAATTTTTATAGGGTTCTAGGATTTTTTTCCTCATAATTTTCCATCGAGGAATGGAAGTTGATTGACCCTTCCTCTTGAAAACATTCCTGCCTCGATTTCCATTTTACATCCAATGCAATATGAGTAAATTGTCAACATGTCTCACCGAGAAACAATCAAAAAGCCTCAAAGGAGCACAAACTTTTGATGAATATATTTGTTGAAAATGTATGTACAACTTGAGGCAGACATGTTCTCCGAATTAATAAAAACAAATATTCACAAAATGAATGGACAATTTTTTCAACTCAGGATGACTTCAATTCATCTTGTATTCAAAGGAATTTGTCATTGAAATGTTTTTGTACAGGATGTTTGGGTTAAAAGAATCATAATTTTCCTGTTCATTCGTATAAACTTCCTTTGAACGAATGTTTGTTTGACAAATTACTTCAACAAAACTGCCTCAATAGCTACTTTCATCAAAAAGACAACCTTCCTTTCACTTAGTAGCCATCTGCTTTACAAGAACACAAAAAATATGCTAAAAGCAAAAAAAGCTCGAAGCAAATTGTGCTTTTGTGCACTTATTGGCCATAAAACCATGAGAAAAAAAGCTACAATCTCTGCACAAGAGTAAGGTTCATCTTTTCTTTATAAACAAAAATCTTTTGTTATGAAAAGTTTTTTTTTTTGCGAGATATTTTTTTTTTACAGTTGAAAAGATTTTCAGATTTTATTTTCAATACAACTTTGATACTGTTTGTGATAAAGGAACGAAGGAATCTGAAGAAAAAATGAATAAGTAATGAAAACTTCGAGTATGAGGTCTGAAAACGCACGTTTTCTCTCTAATTCTGTTTTTATAGGTATGTTGTTTAAAAATTTACATGTTCTTGAATTTGGTTTTTAAGGAGCCAGACTTGCAGTCTTTTCGTCCATTATTTTGGTTTTAGTTTTGATCTGATTAGGCTGAAATCAGAATTTTGAGCTGCAAGACTTGTGCAAGATGAACTTTCATTAACATTGAATGATTTTTATGAAAATTTGATGACCAACAGATAGATGGATAGACCTCTATACCAAGGGTACCCCAGTGGTATACCATCCCTTGGTGTACCTAGCCTATCCATCCCAAGGGATAGACAGAGAAACCAAGCCTAGACATTCATTGACATTGAATGATTTTACGAAAATTTGATGACCAACAGATTGATGAATCGACAAATGCACAAACAGTCAGGCAGACGAGCAAAAAATTGGCACATGCGACTTCCAACTCATTGAAGTTGTGACGAGAAGCATATTTTTTTCAATGAACAGACCACGAAGATGAAGATGATGTTGATGGGCTCTTGGGAAACTCTCCCATCTTTTTTTGTGCTGTTGTGCAATTTCAAACCTTTGATCTTCTTGCCTACTTTCAGATTTTCCTTTATTGTTGCTCTGCGATTTGCCTGCGAGGGTCAAAATATTCATAAAAATACCTCCCTCAAGTTTCAATTAAGAGCTTTTTTGGATTTTAACCCACCGTGGTAGATTTGATTTAAATGTGATAATCAACAATTTATCAATTTGAGATAAATGAAAAATTTAATCCTTTTTTATGACATGAAAAAAGGCCAAAAAATGCTAAGCCGTTATTCATGAATTTTTTAAAAAAGATATTTTTATGGTTTTTAAGCCCCCACAGCGTCATGAAAATTATTATTTAAATTATTTTAAGTTAAATACGTCACAGCGGAGGAAGCCAATAAAAATTCATGCATAATTTGTTGATGTTTTATATTTTGAGAAAAATATAATAAAATTGTTAAGCTTCGCTTATTCTGTTATCTTTCTGGGAGGCTTTTTGGAGCTTATTAGAAATTAATTTATGAAGGATTCGACTTACTCATAATGTTTAATGTGAAGAAAATTTATGAAGAGGATGACTTGAATCTTGAACTTTTGAGCGACCGGCCTTTTCTTTGTCCTTGTTAAAAACATACTATGAACCTTCAAACTTTTTTGCTATGTAACTCATACCTAAGTGGTAAATTGGAGCTGTCTCCTAGATTTCTAAAGCTAATACTCTTTCGACTATTTGTATCTGAACAAGTAATTTATTTAATTTTCATCGAGGGGGGTGTTTTGACCACCAAAATACCCTCCTGGCTACACCTCTGTATATAAGTTCACTTTTGCTAATTTATTTTGTAAAATTCTTAACAGATGTTTTGTAAAAGCTGATTAGCTCCATCAGGATACATCCAGATCATGACATGTTGATATGTTGAATATAAACCAGCCAAGTAGCTGCCATTGCTACTTTTGGTGTTTGAGCGGAGTGGAATCTTTGGTATCACACTATAAATAGGCGAATCTGTATATATGTCAGTGGGGAAATCTGTATCACTCTTTTTGAGAGTACGTGGGTTCGATTCTCACCAGAAGCCGAATTTCTCAATTATTATATAGAGTGTTGTTGATATGACAAGGATTCACACAATGGTCACAACCTTAGACTACTAATTCGGTCGCTAGATTCTAAGTATATATACTGTCGGGTTAGATGTCATGTGCTCATCATTTCAAAATGTGCCAATTGGGGATATTTTGGAGTATTTTTAATGGAAATATACAATTTTGGTTTTACTAACATAAATAGTGCATCAGAACTCATAAATGAATTTAATCTGCTACGCAATTATTTCTATATTTTTTAACTGAAAGCTGTATTTATCAAATTTCAATGAATTCAATAAAATGTATTCATGAAAAATAGTCCACGAGATCATAGAACATTCTGATGAAATTAATCACTTCAAACGTTTCCATATTTTCATAAAGCCTCAACTACAGTAAGTTTGAAAATTAATTTCCATTGATGCTTTCACATTTTCATTATATTACAGGCAGTAATTTTAATAATTATTCCTTTGAGGGTTAATATTGATCATTGCATCATTACTGCCCTACATACTTTTGTCAATAAATAAATGCAAATTTTCAACTTGTATCCAAATTAATGGCTTTTCAATGATAAATATTTAACCTCGTTTTTTTCTCTTCCAATTTAATGACCATTAATCGTTTGCCATATTTTTTATATATTGGATATAATAATAAGCTACATGCAGTGCATATAAATTAAAATCTTTACTCTCAACATAATTGTTATTCACACTCAATAAATGAATTTGTATTTTATTTAAAAAAAAAGGCTTTTAATTATCGTCCAATTTAATTGTTAATGGGATTGTGATGATGATGATGTCGAGGGATAATGTTGATGATCATAAAAGCACATAAAGATAAAACAAAAAGCTATTGTAATTAAATGGATTAATTATTGCATGCAAACGATGAAACTTTGAAGGATGAAAATTAATAAATCATTTATAAAGGAATATTAATTAATTTCTGCTTGATGTGTGATAAAAATTAAGTGGGAAGGAATGTAAGACGGGGTGAAATGAGTACACATCAAAAGGAGGAAGTGTGCATTATCGTAATGAATAATGTCTAACAGTGTTGTTAACTTAGAAAGTTGTGGAAGCTTCTTTCGTAGATATTTTAAGAAATGATATCTCAAACATGCTCCGACCAGACATCATAAGAAGAAAGGCTGGGACTGGATTCATAGGTGCAAAATTAGATCCAAAGCTGAACTGAAGACCCTTGTACAAGCTACTGCAGCTAGCTTCTGACCAAGAATCTGGAGCTGGTCAAATATAATCAAAAATGATCTGAAAATGTTTACTGGTACAGTGTATTATGTACTGAGTATTATGTGTTCTTAGTGGATATATTACGGTGCCAGTGAGCATGCTCGTTATTTGTTAGGGATCAAAAGTCATTTGATTAGTTCTATACATTTGGTTCAGACACAAAAAAACATTCTTTCTGAGCCAAGACGCAGTCTAGCTTTAATGTCATCAGGGATATGACCAGATACCTAGGCACAGACAAAATTTGGATGAATCTTGAAAAATCTAGAAAATTATACATCTAGGCACCCTTACATTCCTAAAAAAGACAACAAACATATTCCCAAACGGGATCTAGTCTTGACAACGTTTAGAAATAAACATTATTTTTTGATCTGACCAGTGGCGTAGCCAGAGGGGGTGAATGGGTGCTCACACCCCTTCTGTGGAAAAATGACTCAAACTAAAAAATTATTTAAAATTGCTAGAGTTTTTCAACTGAAAAAAAATTCATTCCCCCTCAAAAAAATTTTGGCTACTCCGCTGGATCTGACTAAGTCGTAAGTTCTTCACAGACAGGTCTGACTCAGGTAAAAGCCTAAATAACATCCCTGAATTGTCTAACGTTTATAAAAGTTTTTTTTTCATTCAAGATTCTTTTTTTACACTGCAGACAGACTTTTTAAAAATAAAGTTTGTACTTTAAATTAGTTTTGTTTCCTTGACAAAAAGTGACACGAAATTATATTAAACTGTATTATGTTCATTATATTAAATATGAAAAAGTTTGTTTATTGTAGTTAAACTTCTGTGCATTGGCGTACATTGCACAAATTTGTTGAATGAATTTTGATTATGAAAGTTTTATTAGCTTATGAAAAATATTCTCGACGGTATTTTAAGTGCGAACAGATTTCCATGTGAAATTAAAACTCATAAAATAAGCATCAATTCTGCATTGATTGTTCTGGACTCGTGTACTCTAAACAATTGTATATGTTTTTCATAAAATGTACAGTTTGTTGTTTAATTTTTGAACATCGAAATTTTTAAATGAACTTTTTATTGATCATTAAATTGCATTTGAAATTAGTCAATTAAGCATGCAATTTGAACATGTACATGCTGGGGGACATATTCAAATTAAAACAAAAATTTTGTTACATAGAAATTTGTGTAATTAAAATTTCTGAACAGGACAGTTAGTGGGAATTTTTTTTAAATTTACTACGTTCTATACATAGTCAATGTAGCTTGCTGAAGTGGCTTGGTGGTTATTTTCTAGTGGTTAGTTGACTAAAATAGTTAAATTAGTTATTTTTCTAATCATAGAGACTAGAAATACAGCTGTAAATGTCTCATTGAAGAAAGAAAGTAGAAATTTCAGCAACTGAGTGGTTTGAATCCCATTTTAAGGTCGTATTCTAATTAAATACAGGTTTAAATAAAAACCCTACGCTTATAAAAAAATTTAAAAAACCGTTTTTAAAAAGTTTTTAGAAGCCACTTTAAAAAATATTTTTAAAATTCCGAAAGCTAATTTTTAAATTTTTTCAACATATATTGTCAAATTGTCATATCATTTAATTGCTTCGGTAGCTTAGTGGTTTGAGTACTGGGCTACCATTTAAGAGGTAACTGGTTCGAACCTCACTCTGAGCAATTTTTTTTTCAAAATATTATTTTTTTAACGGCTCACAATAATTTGAAAATTTAAAAAACATTTTTAAAAATTTAAAAAAAATTTAAAAAATCTTTTAAAATCTCTTCATACAAATTTAAAAAAGTTTTTTAAATCTCCTAAAAAAATGTCATGATTCGAACAGATATTTAAAAAAGATCGTGATTCAACCCCCATAAAAAAATTGGATACGCCACTGGTTCTCATCATCTACACCCTCTATTTCCAATAAAATTAAGATCCAGTAAGATCAGAACCTCATATTAGACTTTCCTAGCCTTGTTCGAATTCAAAAGCACACAATTAAGAATAGTAAACTAGCACAAATTACTAACTCAAATTGATGAACAAATTTCACTGGAAAATGATCAGGATCTATTTTAACAGTTCACAAAATTTTGAGGTTAAATGAAGAACTGCAAACAAGCACTAATTTCTCAGTCAGCACCATAAAAACTCAACCTTAAAAACCACAGTCGCATTGAAGCAATTAATTTTAATTCAATTCAATATTTATTTAATTCACAGGAAAAATGTGTGATTTTAATGCATGGTGGCTTTATGAATTTCCCAGACGCAATGAAAAACACAAAAACCTTTTTTTTCCCAAAAGCATTTTAATATTTTCGAAGCTTTTTCTAATTTATTTCATGCAATATATTTGCTGCTGTTGTGTATCACAATGTGCATATGTGCACAGCACTCGAATGCAATAGGACATAATATCAGATCGGCTTCATTATTGTACTTTTCATTGATATATTGACATAATTTATTTCACAAAAAAAAGAAAGAATCCAGCATTTTCCAGCCAACAATAAATAACATCAAAGTAAACTTTTCCTAAATAAATTACCATTTTGTAAATTAAATAGTAGGAAAATACATAAGCAGGAATCATCATCCTAATTAACTGTATAGTTTTCAACTGCGCTTCCTGTTAATTTAACAACAATAAATAACCCGAAACGAAATGAATGCAATCTGAGCTATATACGAGAATAAATCTTCTTCTGACTATAATTTACACTTTATTTAATTCGTGTACAACTTCGTAATTTAAGCCAGTAACTCTATACAGCCAGCACTGTATAATTAAATCAGATATGATAGAAAACAATTTTATGCTGCACAATTCACAGAAAAGAAAGCAAAAAAAAAACTAAAATAAAAGAAAGGAAGGAGGAAGAAAAGAATAAAGATTTGGATATAAAGGAAAGAAATATAAAGGAAATGAAAAAAAAAGTCTTGGCAATAAGGAAACAAAGGAAAGAAAGAAAGGCTATGGCATGAAGGAGGAAATTTCGTGATAAAAGTTTCAATAACCTAGAAACAAAGGCAAGAAAAAATAAACTTTATTTTTTGCTAGCTGCCTGCCTGCCAACTGAAGGTCATCAATGCAGAAATGGTGAATGGGTAGTGGGATGGAAAAACTTTTGACGGATTTTTCTTCTTTCCTTTCCATTCTCTCGTATGAAACAAAAGAAGCTTGATTTGGTATTTTCTTGCTGACAGTATGTGACGTAATTTGGATCAATTTGCAATTCTGAAAAGAATTGTGTTTAAACTACGTGACTGTATGTGAGTGGGTGTTTATCGGACTCTGTGGTCGGTCCTGAATGTTTGCCTGAAATTATGAATGGATGTGTGAGACGAAAAGGATCTGAATTTAAATTCTATGGATATTTTCAATTTCACACTCATGTGCAGACTTTTTAAGGTATTTAAGTTTTTGTCAGCAAGTTTGAATATTTCTAGTTCTTGGTTCATTAGTTTATGGAATAAGAATACTGTGTCAAGCATACATAATTAATTAATTGAGTCCAAGGAATGTGAAGTAAAATTTTAACGTTTTTCTGAAAATTTGAATGAAAACAATTTTTTGGCTGGAAAATTTCAAATTCAAAAAGTACGTTAGAACTCATTTTTGTAGAATTTCCAACTTGAGCTTTGCCTTAGTCATGTATCAGTCATATGCTTTCAAATCCTTAAGGATTGCATACAACATTATATTGCCATACAACATTACTTCAACAAAGTCCCTCGGTTCCCTTAGCAACTTACATTAGCAATGACATTTGACACTTCTTAGAAAAAGTTGGAAGCACTGTACACTCTTGAGATGTAACTTTTTTATGTTGTAAAATACAGAACATATCTCAAAAAGTAGCAATAAACTTCATCTTTACATTTGTGCATTTTACATCCAAAGCAATAAGAAGTTGCAATAAATTTTCAATTGCTATGGAACTGCTAATCCAAATCAATTGAAAGAAGCAACAAATATTTCTACTTACAAGAAAGTTCATTAGAGAGATTAAAAAACTTTGTGAAAATGATCTGATCCGAACATCCCCACAAAACCATCATGAATTCCTGCCCTCGATTATTAGATGAAAAGGAGAGAAATAGAAGAAGATGAAGACGGGAAAAGGAATAAGAATTAACAATCACATTCTGCAAGGATCTACAACATTAAACATGAAAAAGGAGAGAAATAAAATTCAAAACAAATTTCAATCATGACGAACTACGTGAATGAAATTTTTAAGCAGGTTATTTCATGTTTTTTCACCCCTAAATTTGTCTTGAGGTTGCGAGAAGGTTTAACATTTTTCTCATGTTGTCGACATTTTACACACAACATAGAAATTGAAAGTGTTTTTCACTTTACTTATGTAGATTTTTTTACCCATTCTTCTTTTTCTATCTCTCATTCTCGCTCCTTAGCTCTCTACCCTTACGCCCTTTCAATATTTATCTCTCAATGTATGCACGCCCGAGTAACATATCATTTGTTTATTGGTTTTTGTTATTCGTTGGCGGTATTGAATTTTAATTAGGTGCTGGGGTACATTCAGAAATGACGTATATCTAGGTGCGTAGTCAAGAGGAAGAATTGAGGGATCGATAGTGCCTTGACTATGCTAACCACGTGATTTTTGTCTACTGTACCGCCAAGAAATTTCCTTCAATTTACTAGAGTCTCTAGGAAAAGAATCCCGAAAATTCACCCAAAAAATTTTTTGAGGAACGTTCATCATCCAATATTCTATGGAATGTTATACAGCTCTAAACCTTCTCTCTTCAATATTGAACATCATAAGAGAACACTCTCTTTTGAGATGAAGAAACGAGCTTCTTCACAAGCAGAATCTACTTCCCAGTTATGCATCTACCCTACCTTACTAAGGGATATATGCCTGCCCTCATCTCTGGACCTCCCCGTAGATTAATATTTCTTAATTTCTGTAATTCGATAGATTAAAGAAGTGAACGAGCAGCCACATGGTATGTAGGTTTTGGACCGGTATCTAAGACTATCTTATTTAGTGTAAATAAGTTTAGTACAACTTTTCATAATACACCTAATGACACATTAGTGAGGCATAGTTTGAGAAATGGTGCCTATTAGTAGGGGTATAACCAGGGGGTCTCTAAGTGCCTAGTTACACCCCTTGAGATTAAAATTCGATACCTAAAATTTTAAAAATTTTAACCAAAACTAATATAAAAGTAAAATAAAAAACTCAATGTTCAAAAAATTAACCGCCCTTCCTCCCTTTGAATCATGGCTAGGAAATAGTACCCCTAGTAAATAGTAAAATAGGATTGAAAGTTAGGTGTATACCGAGAAATAAATTCCAGATTTGATTAGAAATGTTTTAGACATTTTAATTTAAGAACTCGTTTGTTAGAATCCAAATAAAAAATTCAATCCTTGTAACAGAAATGAGCATCAAAATTATTCCATGAACCCCTGATTCTAGCACATAAAAATCCCATTATTCGATTGCTTTTCACCCATTAAAAATTCCGATCACAATCTTTAATTTCACAACAATAAACTTAACCAATTAAATGTTTAATGCTTCATTGAGTATCATTTTTTTGCAGTTGCCCTTTTCACAGAAACCCATATGTTGGCCATATGTCACTCGGAGTGAGAACATAACACCAACGAAACGAATATATAGGACAAGAACATATACATGCATAGAACAACGCATTCATCAGATGAGATAATATTTATTTATATTTTTTTTTCTTCATTCTATGCCTATAATACAGGCATAAAAAGAGGTGAGAAGGAAGAAAACTAATAAACTGCCGACTTTTCCTCATTTCCTTTCTTCCTATGAATGAGAATAAATTTTAACTCTCTTTAGATATCAATCAATTGACTGAATATAATGACGGATAAGTAATATATGAGGAAGTATTGGATATGCTGTCATTTATTGTCACAAAAGATGTGAGGAAAAAGGATATTGTGAGGAACAAAGTTTATAATAAAGATTTTCACGTGATAACATAAAATAGAGACGAGATTTGTGCATTTATTGACCCTTCTCTCACAGCCATGACTTCTCTCAGAGAGAAAAAGTGCCGCAAGAGAGTCACGCTGAATACGCTCACGAAAGAGTCAACAGACGACGTCTTGTACAACATAAAAAGGTTTATGTTGGACTCAACGTCTCTTCAGTCTTCATCGTACTCTTAAAAAACGCAGACATGAGAAATAAACGGAAATTTTCGCACACAAAAATAATGGATTTGTGGAATAATCAAGTGTAAATGTCTTAAAAAATTGTGCAACATTAATGTAAAATTTTTCTATCGTGAGATTTAAAGTACAACAAAGTTAAATTATATAGTAAAAAAGGTTTTTACGGTGAAAAAGTCGTCGGAGAAGGAAGAAAAAAATGTTTATTGAATAAGAAAGAAAGTTGATCGATGAAAAGTATTTAAAATCGACAAAACTAAATGTGATAAAAGTATCCAACAAGAGATATCCTTTCTCCATTAAATGTTTTAATCAAAAATAATTGTGAGAAGAAAAAAAAATTCGCAAAGTAGAAAATTTTTGTTTTCTGTCCACACAAAAAAAAGAAATGAAATTCTAACACATATGCAAAGTTCAAACCTGTGACTGCCGTTAAAAATATTTACAAAAAAAGAGAGAGAAAAGTTGTTTTTTTAAAGAAAGAAATATAAGAATTCTTGGTGGAAATAATAGTGTGTCTGTATGTTAGTGCTACCAACAATCAAAGTGTCTCCAATTGGGAATCTCATTAAATCATGAAAAAATAATAATAATAAATTTTTGCATCTTATGTTTTGTGCTGAGTTTTTTATGATTGTCGTCGATTTGTGATAAGAAAGAAGGCGAGGAGAAGAGAAACAAAATAAAAGCAGCAGCATTCGACTTTAATATTGCTTTTTTTTCCTTAAAAGAAGAACGAAGGAGTAAAACAAAATGACCAAAATTATTCGCATAAATTTGGAGACGAGAATGAAATAAAGTTTAAAAAAAATATAATTTAGTGCAATTCGCGAATGTCGATAAATTTTTATCATAAAACTTGGCACCAAACGAAACCTGTTTGCGTTTTGCTTACTGAATTGTTTTTTGTCACATCACAAGAATAATTGGATATTTTATACATACGTACACAGTATATATATAGACATACTGTATTACACTACAGAAAAAAATATACAAAAAAGAAAATATTGAGAACGAGACGAGGAGAAGAAATTAAAAAAAGGCATAACAATAATGACTTCATATGTATATGGAGCGACTGTAATTTTAGTTTCCATCCTTTGCTACTACAACTCCCTAAATTGCAGCTTCGTCTTCGATGATATCTCAGCGATAAAGGAGAATCGCGACTTGCGTCCCCATTCGCCATTAAAGAATATTTTCTTTAATGATTTTTGGGGAACACCAATGCACAAAGTAAGAGATGAGGCTCTTTATCGAATGAAGCGAACCATCCACTCATTAAATTTTCATTTCAAGATTACCTTCTGAATAATTAAGTGCCTTGTGAACGAGACACTTGTTGAATTTTCCATCACTTACACTACGTTTTCATTCTTTTCCTGCTCCCTGCTTTTATGATTGAAAAGTACAAAAAAAAATATTAATGCAATAGAAATGTTTCCATTATTTTTCCTGAATCGAATTTAATGCACGACTAATAAAGTGTTTGTGTGAATGAGTTACTATGGAATTAAAATTATTGAAAATAAAATTCTCCGTCAGCTTATTGATAAAGTGTCAATTCAGTTGATTGCTGATAGAAATAATTGAAAAAAAATGGAATTGAATATGAAGTGATGTGATGTCAAGTGGTGGGTAATGGCTCATAGACCTTTATGGTGAAGCATTAATTTTTTTCACTTTGGATTGATGAAAATTTTATGACTATATAATTTTAGACAGCAAGTGTGTTCTATGTCTGAATTTTTAGTGTATCCTTTAAGTAATGATTTTTTTTTTCTCTTTTTTATATAAACAAGGCAATGTCCTTGAACCAGAAAAAATCATATATCAAGTGTCTTGAAAATGTCTGTAAAGTTGCATAACTAGCTTATCAGGTTGAACTTAAATGTTTTTATGAATTTAGTTAAAATTGCATCAAATTTTAGACAGATTGGTCAATTATAAGGACTAATTGTCAGATTCTTAAGTTAAAAATAGGACTGTAGACAGAAAAAAAATGTTAAAGGTACAAATTTCATTTATTTACTCTTGCAATTTCTGTTAAATTTATTAAAAAATCCATTTTAAATTTGAGAATCAGAAAAAAAATAATTTTAAATTTTTTCAAAGAGTGGAAGTTCAAACCATCTCAGACCCCCTCTGACTATTCAGAAGCTAGACACAAGAGCGTACCCAGGGGGTGTTCCTTTTCCTTCGAGATCAAAATTCTAGAGAAGTATAAAAATTAAATATAAAGGTTAGATTTCAATGATTTTTTCAAAAATAAAAAAGTTGAGCACCCCATTCAAAAATTTTGGCTACGTTTCTGATCAGACATAAAAGTTTTAGTAAGGTTAAAAATTGCACTCTTAGAAAAAATTCAACAATTTTTCTGGTCAACGCTATTTTAACAAGCGCCTGGTTAAGTTTTTCATACATTTTACGAGAGTCTGGTAATTTTTTTTCTAAGAGTGTGTGAAACGTTCATAACTAGACTAGCTTTTTGAAACAAATTTGAATTTATCCCTGGACTGAGTTTCTCGGTATACCATTACCCTTACACCTACCCTACTACAAATGTGTGCAACAGCATGCAGCATGAAAAAATTTAAGAGATAAAGAAATAAATAGAATAATCTGTTTAAATTCAAATTTTTCTGATTAAAATGAAAGAATTAAAAAAAATTAAAAATCTCCAAATCCAAACCGAGTTGCACAATAGCTGACTAAAAGTTTCTAAGTTCCATATGGTTGTCTTTGCTTTTTTGTGTTGCTCAGAAGAAAAAAATCAAAATAAAATTGAACAAAAAAAATCGAAAATTTTCCACAATTTCCAAAAATACTCTCGCTTCAAGTTAACTATGTCTTGAAAGTCATAAAAATTTAATGAACACTTCAAGCATAAAATTCTGGCAATGACAATGAAAAAAGATCCCTTCAAGAATTGACATAAATTTTTATTTGTGTAAACATCAATTTTATTAGACATTTCCGAAAAAAAATGATGTTAAATAAATATGACATTTATGCAAACATTTCAGACAAGAAAAAATTTCCAGGAACTATTTTTAAAATAAATATTTAAAGGAGAGAAAAAAGTTATAAATTCATGAATTTAGACAGAATTTGACCTTGATGAAAACTTGTTCACACACTCATAAAATTTTCTTCTTTTCACATGAAAATTCTTTTTATCCTTTTTTCACATTAAAGTTGATTTTTCCACCGCACGAAAAAAAGGCAATATTGACTGACTGTAATTTAATTTCTTTTCCCAACGTATGGCCAGTGAAACCACGAAACATATAGTAAAAAAAATTCTGTTAATTAAATCAAAAGAGGAAAAATCCATAATAATATTAAAATAATTAAGTTGGAAATAAAAATGTTGACAAAAATTCCGTTGTGGTTTCTGCTGGAAAGTTTAATTTTCCTGCCAACTTTTTTTTCCATCCTGTAAGCTAATTTTTTATACAATTTTTATTGAGGAATTTAATTTTCGAGGAATTTTTTTTTCAAATGGAATTTTGTTTTTCTTGTGAAAATACTTTATTTTAACATTAGAACTTTTTTTGATGAAGGATAAGTGGGAAGTTGTTTACGCAACAGTTTAGTGCTTTAAAAATTCATATTCAAAAAAATCCAATAAGATAAATTTAAATATTTTCTGAGAAAAATTTTGATTGATGATTTTTAATAGAATTTAAAATATTTTTAAGATTGCTGAATTTTTAATAAAATCAGAACTGATTGTAGGAAAATTGACTATTCTGTGGGTGGTATTTTTTAAAAAAATATTTTAAGGAGTTTATAAGTTGAAAATAACGTGATATAAATCTTAAGTAAATTGAATTTGGAGTGGTGATGTGGCATGGTTGCATTGTAGATTGTGATGCACAGTGACCATAGGTTCGAGACATACCAAGACGAACTGTCCCTTTATTGAACACAGCCTAAATCTTCTAATTTTCAAGTCTACGTGCAGAATTGTCATGAAAATTTATTAAGGATAACTCCTTTGGCTAACCACTCCTTTGAGACAATTTTACAATATTTTTGTTAATTTCTTGAAGCATTTTGCTGTTTGTTCCTCTTTTTAGTTGTAAGGGATCGTTCGCAAATTACGTCACGCAAAAAAACTACTTTTTCGACCCCCCTCCCCTACTTTGTCACAAATTTTCTAAAGAAAGAAAAATTTGTGTTTGGACTGTCACAAATTCTTCTACCCCCTCCCCTCCCTAAAGTGTGACGTAGGCTATGGAGCCGCTTTTCTAGTACTCATGATTCCAAAGAGGACAAATGAAAAATTTCTCTTACCGAGTCTCGAACCCATGATCGCTGTGTCGTGTAGAAAATTTAAGTCCCGAATAACAAAACCACTACACAACCGACCAGGACTACTTACATTTCACATTTTTCTCACATTCCATACAAAAAATTTAAATTTAAAATTTTTTTTTCTATCCGTCGTGAAAAGTTGATTTTTTTTAAAGTTAATTAAATTTTTCATACTTTTAATTCAATTCTCAAAAGCACAAAAGAGCTTTAACCATATCAGAAGTCCAACAAATGATACAACTTCCCAATAAGCTCACCGTTCTTTGTGTTTCAATCCAACAGACAATTTGAAAGCCATACAGAAATCATTTTCCGATTCACTTCCATCGAATCCGCTAAAAAAATTGTTTATTGAAATCCGAGACAATGCAAATGAAAATATTATTGAGTGGATGTTGTATATGCATTTGTAGTATTTCATTTGACAGCTACAAATGGCGAAAGCACAGTAGCTTCACATTCAATTATTGTATTGTTCTCCATTTCCAATTGTTTTCACATAACAAAACAAAAAAAAATCTCAATTTTTCTCTTTCATTTCCACAACAAAATTTTTGATTAACTAGGAGCAAAGTCATAAATCATATCGGCCATTATGTGTATTGACGTTTCGATGGAACTATGCAATTTCTGGGATGGAGCCGATGACTTATCATCTTGTGAATATGCTCTTACATGCTTTAGTGTCAGTCATGTATTATCGGTAAGTGTGTGTGTAGTTTTATGGTATTGTCACCGTCAAGAGTGTATCCAGGAATTTTGAAGGGGATGGGTGGTGTATTTATCAGTATCATTGCTGGGGATGACCGAAATCATGGATTCAAGCGCCTTTTGATCTGGATTGAAGAAAAATCCAATCCAAGGATGGGTTGACCCCCATACTTTCCCCCCTGAATACACCCCTAGTCACCATTCAAGTGTACAGTAAGAAATAAAAAAGGAGAGAAGCATCGAGAGATAAAATGTCAATTTTCATTAGAAACTTCACAACTTTGCCAAATTGTCGTTTGTTGCTTCTTTTTATACATAAATAAATCCTCTCTTTTACATTTTCAATATAAAAATTCATCTACTACAGTGCAGGTATTGAGATATAAAAAATAAATATCTACTCGTACTATAAACCATTCTCTGAAGGGATGAAATAAAATATGTGAAAATGGAATGTAGAGAGCTGAAAAAGGAACAACAAAAAAAACTATGGATAAAGAAAAGAAAGAAAACTTTGAAAGTTAATGATTTGAAAAACGATATTGAAAAGATTGTGTGTGTCTATATATGTGTACATATCTTCTATATGTGACTGAAGATAAGGGGATGGACGAAGCTATGCATATTTACACACATAATATATCTTGCCCTCCAGAACAAATGCTATTTTCATATATGAAATAAAAAAAACTTAAAAAGTAGCAACAAAATCCGATAAAATGAACGAAAATGTATGTATAAGAAAAAAAGGGAAAAAGGACGAGTATAGGTAGATAATTTTCATATGGAAAAGACTTTTTGCTGTAGAATCTTACTCGTATGTTGTTTGCAAAGCAGTATAAGCAAAGGAGATAGTCGCTATCGGCAAAATATTTAGACGCATCTTCTTTAATATATTTTAGAAAAATTTATTTGGGGAGAAAATATCAAAAATCTTTCATAGAATGCTGAGTTCAAGAGTTGAATTTTTATAGAATTATGTTCATTGAAATTTATTGCAGAGTTGACTTGAAAATGTATGAAACTTTAAAAAGTTTGTCTACTACTAAGACTTTTTGTAGCTTATGCAAATTTTTTAATGTTTTCATAAGACTGCTTTCATAAAATTGGAACTTTATTCATCTACTAGAGTTTTTAGTCTTGTTTCAATATGTAATCTTTGTCAATTTTGCAATTTCATTGAGAAAATTGATTCCTGAACATCAATAATTTCTACATTTACTGTTTTGAGTTTTGCTTACCTAAGTTGCATAGAAAACTTAAGAAATCTACTTCAGATGCAATATAGTAATGCAATTTTATTAATTAAATTAATGCAAACAATAATTTAGAACTCAACTCTTCGAAATCAAATTCGAAACTAAAATAATCAACAAACCAGAGGGGTAAGCAACTAGTAACTGCAATTCGAGTTCAAAAATAATTGAACCGTTGACAAAAAATGTTCAACAATTCATTTAAAACCCCTTAAATTAAAGTATATTCAGACAAAATTGTAATGGTAAGAGCTTCAAAAGCTCTTCAGACAGACAATAAAATTCATGCTTTAAATCTCTTCTCGTCCCACGAAAAAGAAGCTATAAGAAAATTTTCATTCAAATTCTATACACAATAAAAGACGACATAAGAAGATAAAATTCTCTCGACGTTTTGGCATTTTGTGATTTTTCTTTTTATATTCTTACTCTACATCTATCTCTCAACTTTATATTCTCGTTTTCAACTTCTACTTTGAAATTGGAAACAAAATTCTTTTTTGTGCTTTCCTCAATCAATTGATTCTCTAATGCTTTTTATTCTTATTTCTTCCTATCATCTAACATCCCGTGTGCTACTTCCATTTTATTGAATTGGCGTACCGTGTGCTACTATTCCTGGTGTAACTACAATGAACTCCCATTATCCTCATTTTTCAACAATATAAATATAATTTTGTGTGCTCACCATACATTCAATACAACAGCATGAGTACAATAATTCTATCCGATGTGACAGCTTTCATTGCTGCATTGCTATTCGCTGTTCATCCAATTCACACCGAAGCTGTAAGTACAACAAAAAAAAATGTTATAATTAATTCACATTCAAACATTCAACCCAACATGCATCTCCTTTTGTGTTTACTTACGTTTACTTTTTTTTACTCTATTCGCTCATTTTTTGCTGCTGCTGTTGTTAATGCACGAAGCCAGACGATGACTTTTAAAGAGCCTGAAAATTTAATTTTCCATCGTCATGAGTCGCAGCAACAACAGCAACGATACATAGAAGAAGTAAAAAATGAATAAGAAAAATTTCTCATCCTCAAAGTTCCTTCCTTCGACACAAAAATGAAGCAAGCAAATGGTGAGATGGAAAGAGAGAAAGAGCGATTACGTGTATGGAATATAAATACTTGATATTACTATATTCACACGAAAATTTCGTTATATGCCAACTATGGTGATAGCATGAAGCTATAAACACATAGATCTACGTACGTATGTCTATTGTGTTTAGGTCATATCCTCTTCAGAACACCCTGCTTGCGTATTTCTCTCATTCACCAAGCCGCTTCTTTTATTCCTTATTTTTTTTCATCCATCCTCAGTGGAGGAAACTGACAGTGTAATGTAATACATTTCAATTCATTCGTTTCTGTACCATACAGCTGTATCTTTATTCTTTAAACATTATAAACGCTTATAAAAGAATCATTCGCGTTGACAAACAGTAAAGGCATCAGCTCAGAAACTTGCATCTAAAAGCTCGCGGATGTATTATGTTGCTACATTTTTCCTATTTCCATAAACAAAAGTAGAGCTTATTTTCCATAGTGGTGAATAGACTTTAGTTTGATTCATCATGCAATTTCTAATTAGTTCTTTTGAAACGGATGATGATGGAAGATTTTATAGACAATATATGTGGTTTTATTTCAACTTTTTTAAATTTTCTATAGAAAGTCAGTACATCACACTTATTCTATAGACAATCATTTTTAAATATTCGTCGCATTGGTGTTATACTGTTTCCTATGATTTAAACTTATACTTGTGGCGACTTTAGCACTTTCCTACCCTGGTGCTGATACCCTTATTCATTATTATTATTATTATTAAGGGCCCAGACTTAAGAGCTCTACGCACTGTGATCACAGAATCTATTGTACCACATAGAGTACGCAATAAGACCTGATGTACCCTGTAATATACCTAGTTTTAATTCATGAGCGCAAGATACCCCCAATAAATCATCCAGATACTATCCTTGTGGATATAAACAGCAATAGAGGCACATTATGCACCAAAAACCTCAAAACTGCATCCAACTGACACTTGTCAAATGTCTACGCTCTACCAGGCTACTTATGTCATTTCACCGTCGAATAACCGTCATGGTGCCGTTAGAGCATCTCCACGTCTCTATTACGTTTTTCTTTTAACATAGTATCGTAGCGGTGCTCTGGCAACTATGTTGTGATGCTCTGGTACTGAAAGGTACTAAAACTAACTTAAATTGATTGTAATTGGATCCTGAGTTGGATTATAAGCTGAATTCTCCATAAACTTGAAACTGCAACAAACCCATAGACGCATTGTCTAAAACAGATCTCGAATCAATGTCCTTCAACCTTTGTTCCTATTTTCTAACCACAAAACCATCGGGCGCTGCTATAAAAAATTAAGAAATTCCAATTTAAAATTATTTTTTGTAACTGACATGTGCTTGAATAATCTAACACAATAAAATATACTTAACCAATAAAAAATGATGCAGGAAATTGATATTTTTAGAATTTTTCTAGTCATTAAACCAGCACATCGCTGGGATCCAATTAAGTTTGGTATCGTTTTTCTAGATGCTATAAAAATTATTATTATAATTTTGGGTGCTAATAAAACCAGTTAAATCTGATATTTAAGATGTTTTTAATCTGTTGAGAGCATATTCAGTACAATAACCTCAAAATTTCTTGACAATCACCCAGTCTGACAAAACAACGCAATTGCTACATTTTCATAAAATCCCACATGCTGAAATATGGCAAGTAAGCTCCATTTCTCTCTGTCCGTGATCGACAGGCGGTATTGTTACATTAAATTATTTCTCCTACTACGCGTGTTCCTTATATTCCAATTCCTATAAGTCAATAAATATTATACAGAGATATTGTGCAACATGAGAAATAAAACAATGTCCTTATCCACAACATTCCTCCTCTTCTTCTCTGTCGCGTCGGCATGAAAAAAATCAATATTTGTCTTTTAATAGACGCTGTTCATTTCTTTACTTCTTTTCATTCATTTTCTTCTCTTCTTATTTTTTTTCGAAAATGCGAGGCAAAAAGCAAATGAAATAAGAAGAGAGCTACATAAAAGAGCGGAGAGGAGAAAAAATTTCGAATGGATGAGAAAAAATTTTATATTTTCACCACAAGCGTCAATATTTTCAGCTAAATTAAATTTACAGCACAACATAAAGCTACATCTTCTTTTTATTGGAAACCATAGAAAATATTCACTCGTTTTTCACATGAATTGGTTAACATTCAAAAGTATTTTAAACTTAAAATGATTTATTGGAAATTTGGAAAGCGGATTTCAATGATTTTATAACATTAAAATCGAAAACTTTTTCTTGGGCTCGTTCAAAAATGACGTTCTTTGATAAAATGATTTTCCACTTCCATTTGACCAGAGCTTGAAGTCGATTCGGATTGTATATGGAAAAGTCAACAATCCAAGTCGACTTCGAGCTCTGCATTTAACACCAAAAATTCCTATGGATTGTCATCCAACCCCCCATTGGTAGACATCATCAGTGAACGACTCCCAAGCAATAAAGATAAAAAAGTTTTCTTTCGTAGAAAAAGTTTTCGCGAAAAGTTTATTGCAGTTGAAAATCCGAGAATCTTTTTTATTACTTAAAGATATTAAGCAAGAATTTTTCTTCTTCACGTTTGATAAATTAGAAGATTAACTTGAATTTGAACTTTACGACCTTATAGTAAGTTAATTTACGATGTTATGGATATGCTTCGTAATACATTGAGATTTTACGTTCCATTTTAACAAATTTTAGTATGCTATCAAGGTATGAGGAGGGGTGTCTTGCAGTATGAGGTTAAGTGCTTTTGTTGTAAAGAAATTGCATACATTATGGATGACTTTATGCTTTCGAACTGCACAAAAATAGCAGCATGTTTAAGAGAAATTTCAGTTTTTGACCTTTAAATACTTTGAACAGCTTGGGTGCATGGATCCGACCATCCTCCTTTTGCAAATTTTTTTCTGAAAAAATAATTGTCTTAAAAGTTTTTCGAAGCTCTAATTTGCAGTTTAATCATTCAGGTCCTGTTAAAATTAACAATAAACACAAATCTATGAGTATAAACTTGAAAAAATTTGGACGCCCATAGGCCCCCAAGTACACCCCTACTAAGATTTCTATTTAAAAAGTCTTTCCATAATTATGAAACTATTGATAGACCTGATTTATTGTCCATCTGTGTAATTTTGATCAAAATTATCGCAATTTTATCATAAGTGTCATCCTAAAATTACTAGAACAACACAATCATCCTGAATTATGCTAAACAAAAACCACCTGGTCGCAATGCATGCAAATCCCACTCGATAACCTCAGGAAAATTTGTACCACTTTTGCCATCGTATTTGCAATTTAAGCACCCATAGTGCAAAGCGTCAAATGATAACAAAATCAACACTTATTAGGGTCACTCAACAGTAAAATCGATTCCATCATTTAACCATAAATTTTGGAAATCATTAAAATTTTGATTGCTGTTATATCTCTGGCAACAAAATAATCATTATTTCTCAGTCATTAAACAACAGCAACGACAGTGTGAACATTGAGTTATTATAAACTTAATCCATGTAATTATCAGATAGTAAAACTAATGAGTTATTTAAACTTTATGACCCAATCTTAAATTTTCATCATTATTTTTCAAGAAGGATTTTCAAGATGTCTCATCAATTTTTTAAGCAGGTTTAAAACTTTTCTTTTGGCTATAAAAAAAAGTCTGAAGTTTAATAAAGTTTTGCGAAAATAAAACTGCTATAAAAGCTTCAAAAGCTCCCGAAGGGGATTATCGTTCATGCTTTCAATAAAAAATAAAAAGTTTCTCGTGCTTCTTATTCGCAGAAATAACCAATTTTCATAAAAAGCAATGAAACTTCATAAATTGGTGTTAAAACACCTTCAATAAGCTCTATTAATTAGCATCAAAGGATTTAAATAGCAACAAAGTAACTTTTAATATGATTTACAATGTAAACTCTTCGATACATTTTTTTGAAATTTATGCATGAGCGCCTCACCATGAAATTCAACGAGAAAAATTTATGAATAAATTTTGCCACCCACTGAGTTTAACTAATTTTCCGAGTTTCCATAAATTTTATTGAAAATTATTATTGATTGAAATAAAGAATACGACAAACTGGATACTTTATATCAGAAAAGTTTGTCAGAGAGAATGAATCGGAGGAAAATGAGTAAGGATGTAAGGAAAGGAGATGTACTTAGCGCATTTTTGGAGGTTGTGATGAGTAACAGTGTTGCTTTATACCTATTTGACTTGGTCAGACAAAATCTGAGTATATTCTGATCAGCAATGATTTTTCTTGTCGACTGGATGGTGTCTGAATGGCGTCTAGATGGCAAAAAGCTCAAAAAGTCGCAGAATGGACGTCATTTGGCTTTCACTAAGCTTTCATTAAGAAAATGTACCAATCGGATATCTGTGGTTATGATGCGACTTGTCAAGAGCAAAACGTGATGTCTTTTGCCAGTAGTTTTACAGCTACTTACAGACAAAATCCAGCAAGACACTTTAACTAGTCCAAATTTTCAGAAATGTGTCCCTATGCTCAAACTTTACTGAATTTTACTATTTTTAATAGGTCATTCGTAAATTAAATCACATAAAAAAGTCTTTTTTGACCCCCTCGTCATAAATTGTTCATAAAACTATACTTTTTTGAACTGCCACAAAATCTATTGCGTGACGTAGTTTACGAATAATCCCCAAGATAGTGTACTTAATAAAATAATAATCTGACATTCTCCATCTAAAAAAATTTGTAAATTAAAACATTCCAAAATTCATCTCGTCTGACAAAATGAACACATAACCTCAATACACCCTCCAAAAAAGCGCAACAAAAATTCTTTTTGGATATAATTCCATTATTAACATCCCACAATTTTCTTTTTATTATACCAAATTTAATATAAAACTTTCTTCTTCATCATTTTTTATTTTTTATGTTCCATCTCTCTCTTTCCAAGGTAACGGGGGTTGTTGGACGTGCTGAAATTTTGTCGAGTGCGTTCTTTTTAGCAGCTTTCATATTTTATGTGAAAGCGACGAGACGAAAAAAATCGACAGGTGAGTTTTTTCAGCTACTATTTATATTATACACGAGCAATATCAGATTTTTATATGCTTAACAACAGTTACCGACGTCGAGTGAATAGCTAAGAAAGTAAAGTTCAAGGAACGTCTTAATTCTATCAAATTACCCATCTATAGCAGTGAAAATCCAATTAAAATCTGAGCCACATACACACTGGTCTAAAATCGAAAAAAAAGTGCAATTGAACTTTTAAGGAAAAGTTTCACCAAAATTCTTCGTAGATGTCTCATTTTAAAGCTGTTATATGTAGGTACAAATTCCCAAAGTTTCAAATATTTTGGTCCATCTGGTGAAGTATGGCAGTTCCTTAAAGTTGATAGGGGGTAAATATTCGAATTTTTTTTGAACTCACTTGACCTAAATTTTCTAAAAAAACTACTCAATCAATTGAAAAACGAGTTTCGGTTCCTTAAAGTAAATATAAATACCTTTAATTTAGTGTATTGATATGTAAATTTTTTTATGTCTATGTAGAGTATGGTTGGAATATGTGCGAAAAATTGGCGAAAAACCGTACTTTTAACCACTTCGAAAGCCACAGGACAACTAAATGAACAAAATTGGGCACTCTGTTAACACTTTCTAGTAGTAGAAAGTCCTAACTTTCTAAAATGGTGTCAATCTTGACAATCGGACTGCAGGTTTGGAAGTTATTGCCAGTCAAAATTTGGTAAAAATTTTAAATCCTCAAATATTTTATTCTAAAATTTTAGCCTAAATTCTCACTTTTTTCACAAAACATGTCCAAATTCTTTATTTTAGGTTATTTTGACAAAAACAATCTATTTTTGATCAAATTTTGAAGAAATTTTTTAAAATTTACCAAGATACAGGGTACATGTGCTCCCTGACGACTTGACCCTTTTTCACCTCACTCAAACCGCTATAACTTTTTACAAGATAAATATTTTTTTATTCTGTTTTCTTTAATTGATAGCCTATTAAATTACCTTTAAAACGATATATAATACTTGATATTTGTTTATGGTCTTGGTCATGATATTGGCCTTGGATTGTGACCAACCCCTTTCTGGAAAAATCTCTAAAAGACCATTTTTAGATATAGCATTTAAAAAAAAATTATCCCTTGTATTTAAGTTATTTATTATCAATTATGACTATTACGAGTATTTAAGCTCAAATTTTGCAATTTGGAAGCAATCTGATACTCACAGGAAGCTACAAAAAAATGACTAGGTGCTATTTTCAAAAGGACTACCTATAAAGATCAAAAAGTTTCAAAACACAAAATTTGAGTTTAAATACTCGTAATAGTCATAATTGATAATAAATAACTTAAATACAAGGGATAATTTGTTTTTTAAATGCTATATCTAAAAATGGTCTTTTAGAGATTTTTCCAGAAAGGGGTTGGTCACAATCCAAGGCCAATATCATGACCAAGACCATACACAAATATCAAGTATTATATATCGTTTTAAAGGTAATTTAATAGGCTATCAATTAAAGAAAACAGAATAAAAAAATATTTATCTTGTAAAAAGTTATAGCGGTTTGAGTGAGGTGAAAAAGGGTCAAGTCGTCAGGGAGCACATGTACCCTGTATCTTGGTAAATTTTAAAAAATTTCTTCAAAATTTGATCAAAAATAGATTGTTTTTGTCAAAATAACCTAAAATAAAGAATTTGGACATGTTTTGTGAAAAAAGTGAGAATTTAGGCTAAAATTTTAGAATAAAATATTTGAGGATTTAAAATTTTTACCAAATTTTGACTGGCAATAACTTCCAAACCTGCAGTCCGATTGTCAAGATTGACACCATTTTAGAAAGTTAGGACTTTCTACTACTAGAAAGTGTTAACAGAGTGCCCAATTTTGTTCATTTAGTTGTCCTGTGGCTTTCGAAGTGGTTAAAAGTACGGTTTTTCGCCAATTTTTCGCACATATTCCAACCATACTCTACATAGACATAAAAAAATTTACATATCAATACACTAAATTAAAGGTATTTATATTTACTTTAAGGAACCGAAACTCGTTTTTCAATTGATTGAGTAGTTTTTTAGAAAATTTAGGTCAAGTGAGTTCAAAAAAAATTCGAATATTTACCCCCTATCAACTTTAAGGAACTGCCATACTTCACCAGATGGACCAAAATATTTGAAACTTTGGGAATTTGTACCTACATATAACAGCTTTAAAATGAGACATCTACGAAGAATTTTGGTGAAACTTTTCCTTAAAAGTTCAATTGCACTTTTTTTTCGATTTTAGACCAGTGTGCACATATTGAAACTAATTAATGAAGCGAAAAACTTGTGAGACTGATACGAAAAGATTAAACTTTTTCTTATTGTATCGAATTTTCCATTTATGGTTCACATTAGCAAAGTTTTATGGAGTTGTTGAATTTTTTGTGGCTTCATTTTGGTTGGAATTGATATTATTTATTGAAATGAAGAAATTCTTTCGTTTACCCGTGGCAAAGTAAGGGGTTTGTAAGGCAGTGGTGTTGTCAGGATTTTGGTAGGGCTAGGGGGAAGTATGGAGGGGGTGGGGGTTGTAGTAATTTTAAAAATACATCCAACTGGCTACGCTACTAGTGTCCAGGGTTAAAATTTAATCGTTAAATGAAAAAGTTATGTGCACTATGATGTAAGATTTGGTAACCCTTTATATTTGACTTCTTGCCATTTTCATAAGGTACCCAGTATTTGACCCATGGCTGGATGTCATAACTGAAGTATCCATAAGTAATTTTGAATAGTTTTGGTCATTATTGGATGTCTACGAGGGGCAGGTTTAGATTAAACATAGAATCAAACAATAGACAGACACAGTTCAAACTCATACATACAAACAAAGTATCCGTAGCTAAGCTTCTGAGTCTAATTTGTAATATTTTTCCGAAAGAATTTGTAAACAATCTACAGCAACATAACCATAGCGAGCAAATGCTCCTATGCCACCCACATCCAATAAATTTATTTTTCTCTCTAACGTTTTATTTTTCATTTACAGGATGGATGTATCTTATACCGACGGTATTGGCTGTGTCAGCAGCCATGTTGTGTAAAGAGCAAGGAATAACAATTTGTGGAGTTTGTGCGATTTATGAAATATTTGTAGCACAAAAGGTTAGTACATATGTGATACATGCAAATATCCTCCCCCCTTAAACCATATTTGTTGATTCCTCTTTTAAATATTCTTTGATGCTGTTATTTTTTTTGCCCCGCAAAGAATGTTCAATATTGAAATTCTTTTCATCATTTTTTCTCCTCTTTTTTTCTTCCCCCATCCACATGTGACACACAGCTCCACATCAATGATATAAGACATTTGATACAGAATGTGGCGAGTGGAAAGGCACCGTCGCTTTCGACAAATTGGTGGCCAAATGAAGCTACCCGTCGCCTTATAGTGCTGTGCTTATCGACCCTCGGTCTTCTTTTCGCCCGTCTTAACATAATGGGCTCACAATTGCCAGTCTTTACAAAGTAAGTAAAATTGATCCTTTTTTTTCATTTTCAACTTTTATGTACGAGAGAGAGCTTTACATTTTCATCTACGTCATTCAAATATGGCTGGTGTATGAATACCGTATATCCACGACAGGATTTCCTCTTCTTATGTTTAAATAATATAATAAAAAAATACTCTCCGTTCTTCGCCTGATGATGATGATGATTATGGTGATGTTGGCGGGGTGGATATATGGAAGGAGTTCTTTTGTAACTTGTTTTTTGGATAAAAATGGCAAAGAAGAAAAATATTTCTTGGGTGGATTAATCTCAGGCACGCATACGCTCCTTATATTCTCATTTTTATTCTTTTTCCCTGCCTGACTCGTTGTATCCTCCGAACGAACGTTGATCCATCTAACGTTTATTTTTCAAGGTCACCTTACAGTCTGTCTCGCATAAAATGTGTGGGTATTCAATGTAAACACATGCTTAAACCCACACACACACACACCCAGACTCATACATAATACATAAATGAAAGTGTATTTTCATGGCTGCCGAAATGAGATGATGAAGAAGAAGAAAAGAAAAGAAAGAGGAATAAAATTGTTTACGGGTGAAAATGGCAAGAAAAGTGTGGAACTGGAATGAAATTGAATTGAAAGCTTGACGAGAATGAGATGGAGTGGGGGGTCATTGACATAGATACATATATAAAGACACACATATACACGTGGTAAATAAATTTGCAAATTGAAAGCTTCATTTGCTCTCGCTTTCGAATGATATTTTGGGATGGGATGGTTTGGAGTGATAAAATTTTTGTTGATTGTCTGTCCTCAGAGGGGTTGATGAGCTATTGTTAGAAAGAAGGCGTGTAAATGTTTTGTGTAGCTTTTAAAGCTTGATTTTTAGAAGCTTCTGAAATTTTCTGATTCATTCTTCAAAAGGATCAAATTTAATTTAATCCAGAGAAAGTTTAGACAACCTTAGTGCTATTGTGGCTACATGCTTCAGTTTATCATACTGAAAAGCATAGAAACCAACCCAAGAACTGAAAAACTGATTTTCCAATCGAGATTTAAAGCTTTTGATGAGCTTTTCGATAATTCAGTACAAAATCTCATATCCAGTCATCTGTCAAGCAATAACATTCACATTCATTGACAATTTAATTAATTTTTTCCATCAACAATTGAACAGAAGCACTAAGCAACTGTAAAAATTAATTATTGAAAAAAGTTTACAACAATTGTGATTGTCAAGCACACATTGCTAGTGTCTATACGTAATATCATGAAAATATAATGAAAATAAAAAGAAGCACTGTCTGAAGCATCTTATTCTTCCAATTTTTTTTATTCTGTATTTTGTGAAATAAGTGTGCGGGGTTATTTTCCTTTACATACACACTTACACACAGAAAAAGAGATGGAAAAAACATAACTTTTGCTTCATAATAGCTCAGCGCAAAACATCACCATCATCAGGAGCAGCAGTGAGCTTTTCTTATTATTATCATTCGACAATTTAAGTTCATCGACTTACAATGTCTCTAGAAAAAGTTTTTTCATTTTCATTCTTTTTCATTTCTCCTTGAACTGTAGATTCGATAACCCAGCGAGTGTTGCACCATCACCCACACGACAACTAACTTATAATTATCTCGTGTCAGTTAACTTGTGGCTGTTACTTTTTCCCGATGCTCTCGTATGCGATTGGACAATGAATTCAATTCAATTGATTAAGGGCTTCGTTGATCCACGTAATTTATGGACGCTGTTATCATACACAATAATTGGATGGCTTTCATGGATTGCAATTAGTACGGAGAATCGACGAAAAGCAAATGTTCTTATTATGGTAATTTTTGGTGTTTAATTAATGTGCTTTATTGTTTTGGTCAGGGGGACTATCAACTTGAATTTGAAGTTATGGAATGTTTTTGTCTGAAATTTCAATTATTGAGGATTGTACCTGGATTCTCACCAGCTTATTCAGTAAATTTTAGTTGCTTTTATAGCAGCATGTCAATTTTGTGAATAAGAACTGCAAAATAAACTTGAAATATTCCAATTTGTGAACTCTCAAGTTGATTCTCCCCTGCACAGTCAATCCATTTCACATCCAATATCCACAAATATCAATATTCCATCAGTCATTTGCTGGGCCTGCAAAATCATCAAAATTGTAAATTGATTTCAGCCACATTACATAGCAGCAATGCAATGACTGCCATAAATTGATTAAATGTTGATTTGTGGATGCTATTTTTTAAATTAATAGGAAATTACATAAAATTTATTTTCCTCTTCTTTCCATGTCATTTCACATCATATCCGTAAAAAACGACACACATACAAAATAAAAATAAATATAAAATGTAATCGGACACATCAAAATGAAAAATTATAAATAAATGTATAGGGATTGGCATTTATGGTCCTACCATTTCTTCCGGCTAGCAATTTATTTTTCCCAGTTGGCTTTGTCGTTGCTGAACGTGTACTATACATGCCATCGATGGGCTTTTGTCTGATTGTTGCTTATGGGTTTCATCTACTGTCCGAGAAATGTTCAAAGAAAATGGTTTGGTGCTTTATGGCATTCTTCATCCTTTCACATTCAATGAAAACATGGTCCAGAAACTTTGATTGGGAATCGGAATATTCAATTTTCATGAGTGGCCTGCGGGTGAATAAACGTAATGCAAAGCTCTTCAATAATGTTGGGCATGCGCTCGAAAGTGAGGGTAAATTTGATGATGCATTAAAGTATTTCCAAGCGGCTGTGAAAGTTCAAAAGGATGACATTGGCGGCTGGATTAATGTTGGACGAACTTATAATCATTTGAAGTCATACAAAGAAGCAGAAAATGCCTACTTAATTGCGAAAAGCCTCTTGCCAAAAGCAAAACCCGGCGAGTCTTATCAAGCACGTATCGCACCAAATCATCTTAATGTCTTTTTAAATCTCGCAAATCTCATATCGAAAAATGTAACCAGATTAGAGGAGGCTGACAGTCTATATCGACAGGCGATCTCAATGCGTAGTGACTATACGCAGGCATACATCAATAGGGGTGATATATTAATCAAATTAAATCGAACGAAGGAGGCTCAGGAGGTCTACGAGAGAGCATTACTGTATGACAGTTCCAACCCTGATATTTATTATAATGTGAGTATTATGTTCAATCCAACTTATACTTTTTAATGCTCGTTCTCAATTCTGATTCCATTTCTTGATCTTCATGTAAACTGAAAACATATAAAAGTGCTTTCAACTTTTCTAGTTGAATGTAATGCATAGTTGGAATGAACCTCATGAATAAATGGCATGAAAGCGACAATCAAATCGAAAGAGTGGAAAATATTCTTTTTTTGCATAAATCTGTTGCAGTCAAAGAATAGAAAACTTTTCGATTTTCATTCATGCACAATTGTCTCGCACACTTTAGAAAAAAATAGAAGAACGAGAAGATGAAGAAGAAGAAGTAAAAAAGCTGTTGTAGCAGCTGAAAGTTTTTTACTCTCTCCTCTATGCTAATGGAACTTTGTAATTTATTTCCATTATCAGTGAATAAGGAATGTGATGTGGAGATGGAGAAGATGTAGTATGGAAAATATGAACAGTTAGACATCTGTTTGTGATTTTTCAGAGAGAGAAAAAAAGAATAAATATGAACTTTTAAAAAGTATGGAATGTGGCATTTGGCAAATGGTCAGGACGCAAAAGTATGGGATATCGAGTTGTGGGATGGTAAATAAAGTCCATGTTGACAATTTTAATATTTATTGGTTTGAGAAAAGTTTTCGAGTTGATTTACGACTTCAACGGTTTCTAATAATTTGAATTAAGTTTTAGTGAGTTCAGTAAACAAAATTTTGTTTATAAACTCTACGTATTAAATTTCACTTTAACTAACTCAATTACATCTGTCCGAGGTGTAGCTACAACAAGGCTAATTACTAAATTTACTTAATTCCATAAAAGATGCTGCCTCTTACTCAATATTACCCAAGAAGCTTCAATTATTTAAAGAGAGTATGTTAAAATGTACGAAAAACAGCAATCTGCTATTTATTTTAACAGCAGAATGAGTGAAAGCGAGTAAAGCAGAAAAGTTTTCACTTTTCTCCATGCTTATTCTTCTTACACCTCATGCTTCTTCATATTTAGTCATACATATAAATATATTCGTACATTGAAAAGAAAATTCTAACAAAAAAAACCCATAAGAAAAGTTTTTCATTCTTATGCTTCGTAAGCAAAAAGTAAGTAAGCAAGGGCACATGAAAATTGGCAGGGCAATGTATCTTGAAATTATGCCCCCCTTACTCTACATCACATCTTATTTATTCAAAAAGTTTACCATCATACTTTAAATTAACTTTAATATGGTGAAAATTATGAATGAGAAATCAGAGAAAGAGAAAAACTTTTCCTATTTTCCATCATCATTTCTTTTATTTCTTTTTTTGTTGTTTTTTTCCAACAGCTCGGGGTAGTGTTTTTGGAATTGAATAAGCCAGCACAAGCTCTAGCGTATTTAGATAAAGCGCTTGAATATAATCCAGAACATGAACAAGCACTGCTGAACTCAGCAATTTTATTACAAGAACTTGCACGCCCAGAGCTTCGAAAAATTGCTCGAGAGCGACTCATGAAGCTACTCGAAATGGATGGTAAGTATAGTAAATATCTCAAAATGGATTTTTATTTCTGACAGCAAAAAACATAATTGAAAAAATTTCTTTCTTCTTCTTTGAATACAAACAAAAAAAATTGCACAACACGATGAAATTAGATCAAAACGAACGAGTGTTTTTCAACTTGGGAATGTTGGCTATGGATGATAGAAACATTGAAGAAGCTGAACACTACTTCAGGCGAGCAATTCACATAAAGGAGGATTTCAGAAGTGCACTATTTAATCTAGCACTCTTGTTAGCTGATGACCATAGACCATTGGAAGCTGCTCCATTCTTGAATCAACTTGTAAAGTATCATCCTGATCATGTAAAGGGACTAATTTTACTGGGAGATATTTATGTAAATACACTCAAAGATATTGATGCAGCCGAGCATGTAAGTTCTGCCCTCAATTTACATTTATATTTTTATCGTGCATTTTCGAGCTAGTTCCATGCATTACATAGCATGCTGAGTTTGGCATTCTGAGCTTGTCAGATTGTCTGTTGTATCATGAGAATGTAAGATTTTAATTCAGACATAGCACATGAGACTACGTAACTAACAACGTGCGCTGAAAAAGTTTCTATCCTTACTGAAAACATGAACTTTACTAGCTTTTTATTCCTGTTGTTCATTTAAGGGCTCGTTCGTAAATTACGTCACATTTTAGGGGGGTTGAAGAACAGTCCAAATACAAGAAAAATTTGTGACAAGAGAGGGGGAGTTGCATGACGTGATTTACGAAGGACCCTGAAGACTCAATGGAGTTGATTCTCGATTTAAATTAAATTTTATGCATCTTTCTTTCTCCATTTTTCCTTTCATCCACATCATACAATCATGTGCATATATGTATCCACCTTCACATAGTGCTATAAGAGAATCCTTCAACTAGATCCTGTCAACATACAAGGATTGCACAATTTGTGTGTGGTATATGTGGAACGAGGTTTATTGGCAAAGGCTTATGCATGTCTAAACGAAGCTCATAAGCTGGCACCGAACGAAGATTACATAATCAAGCACATACAGATTGTAGAGACACGTTTGGCAAAACTAAAGGCACAGCCATCATCAACACGTGAGAAAGATTTGGCATTTCAAGAGTTTGATCCACGTGAGTTTGGCGGACGTAGCCTAAGGCAGAATAAAGTAGACTTTAAGAGCATGAAAACATCGCAAGTTGGTGGAGAGAGGCCAAAGATTGTGCAGACATCAAAGGATCCTGTTTTTCTCGACTCGCATGCAAATGATAACTTTCAAAAGCATGAAGGCATGAAACGTATTCAAAACAATTATGCTACAGATCTAGATGGTAAGAAATCACAGAAATTTTTTCAGGCATAAATTTTACCCTTTTTTTGCATCCTTTAATTCAATTTAGATCCGTCAAGTGGAATGTCATAGCACTACTATAGAGTTTTTACCACACCAAACTTTTTAGTGCCAAAATGAAATAAATAACCGATGAAAAATTTGTGAGAATTTCCAATGATTTATGTTTCTCCATACGTTCATATATCCCACATACATCCCCAATTATTAATATTGGCACTAAAAAAACCTACAGCGGGAAATGATGCTACAAACATTTATTTCGCTTTAATTTAATTGATGTTATTACTGTGTACATTTTTATATGTTTACATGGAACGTGAACAAAAAATTGAGGAAAAAAATTCCTGATAGCTGATTTTTTTTTAAAAAAAAAAAGACCTGAGATTTATATTTTTTACTGTGCTTGATTTTTATTTTCCGTCATAAAATAAATTTCTTCATAGGATTTATGTTCTATTTGTTATGTTGTATGATGATGATGATAATATAAAATCATGAAGGAAATACCAAGGGAATGATATTTTTTCATTGTTAAAGATGGCGATGATCTTATGGGAATTTTAAGGAGGTCGGAGGTAAAGCTATGAAATTAAACACAGCAAGAGAATGGAATATTGTACTTTTAAAAGGAATTTAAGACTAGCTTTTGTTAAAGAGGGTTTAAATCAAGGCTATGTACATTTTAATGGGATGCTGACATTAAAGATTCTGCAACTTAGAGTTTAATCTTATCTGTATACCATGACTTGAAGTGAATTATTATGAAAAATTCTCGATAATCTTAAGCAGCACAAAAGAAGCTTTTAATAGTCAATAGCTTTTATGAAAAAATAAGATGAAATGATGATATTTTAAAGTAATCAGCATAAGTGGTCATTTACATGATGATGTTCATAAAAAATTTGATACTTATTCACCCTTAGGACCCCTCTGGCTACCCCCGTCTTAAACAAAATGTATTATTTTTTGAAATTTGACACTGTTTGAAAACCATGGATGTGGAGGTCTTTTATCCCACTATTTTGTAAAAGCTATTAAATTATTAAATAATTAAATATTAATTATTATGTATCATATAGAGAAGTGATTATCCTACTCTACAGTTTTATGGTATTCTAGTCTAATTTTAAGGTACCTAGTCTGATATTATTAATATTAATCTAAGATTATACTTTCAACAATGATATGATCTCATGATATATATGAAAGGCAGACATTTAAGTCTGCAAGGCTCAGGGGGGTAGCCAGAAATTTGATTTTTTTTAGTTTACGCAAAAGTTAGGTGGATTATGGGATTTTTTTTTGAAAAATTCTTGAAATTAAAGAAAATTTCCATCGTAGGGAAGGTCTGACACACAAAGGTGTCCCTCTCTGGCAAGGCTCTAATAAAATTTCATTATTAAACCTCCTCATTTATAAGAACTAATGTTTATAAGCTTGTGTCTGTTAATATAGGCCATTAAAGGTTTCTTACATCAAGAACCCTTACCTGTAACTAAGTACCTAGCCTAGTCTAAATCTATTTTTTACCTAGCTACAGGCAACCTCTTGCAAAAAAGCTCTGTTCCCAAAGAATTCTCATCAGCATACACAAAAAGTACCAATCCCTTGTTCAAAGTAGAGGACGAAGGTGTTTAAAAAGAAAAATATGATAAATGTGCATCAGAAAAAAGACCTTAGTTAGCTTTATATATTCTGATATATTTTTTACAAAAAAATGATGAAAAGAGAACAAAAAAAATTTAACTAATCAATGACGTAAATATAAATGTGATGATTGTTTGTGGAAAAATCTAGTGAAAAAAAATCTTGTAGGAAGAAATAGGTTTAAGAGCAGATTTGACATTTTTATGATGATAGAAAAAAATAACTACTTACATCGAGCTCAAACTTTTTCACTGCCTTCGCTTGTCCCATAAAAATAATAATAAATAAATAAAAAGTTTCCTTTTCGACTCCTTCTCATCAACTTTATGAGCTAAAAAAATTGTAACGATAAAAAAGCTAAGCTTAAAGAAGACGAAAAGAAAGCTTCTCTTGTCAATGAGGGCGAGAGTGAAAAAGTTTGAAATCGATGAAAAGAAAAAAAGATTAAAAAAAGACATAAAAGACTGCGCTATTGAATGATTATTAAGGATCTTATAAATTTTTTCGTCTTCTTTCTCCACTTTTTTTCTTCTTTCCTTTCCTCCCTTTTTCCTACTCTTATGAATAAGATTTTTTCTTTTTTCTCCTTATTTTCCTTCCTTTTTCATACACAATTGAGTGAATTGAGATGAAAATTGGACAAGTCCGTCATTGGGGGTTATGGGTGTGCACTGCTTTGGTGATCTGTTATGTAAAATCATTTGGAATTTTGAGATTCGTACTCATATCTTCTAAAAAGAAGGATTTGTGGTCAGGTCGGGTACCTAATCTGAGGTTACTTGAGTCTCATTAGTGACCAGGAGGAGGCTTGGGTATGCAACCATTCATTCACACCATATCCTCAGGATGTATCTGGAAGTATCCAGAATTTGTTAATGTGAGTTGTTAATTTTTTCTTACAGAGAAAAAATTTAAGAAAAGAAAAATTCATAGTTTTCTTAAATAAACCTCTAGTATGGGCAGGGACGTATCCAGGGGGAAGAGTTGGGTTTGGGTGTAACCCACCCCCATCCATGATTCGAAAAGATATCAAAAAGTTCGAACCCTCCCCCCAAAAAAAATCCTGGATACGCCCCTGAGTATGGGTGTCGTTTTGACACTTGAACTCCTTAAAATGGATTTTATTCAATTAAAATCTGTAATTTAAAAGCCTTAATCACAAAGATGCACATTTGGAACCCATAGTAACCTCAAAATTATTGTGAGAATTCATATTAAGTGATAATTCTTGAGTGTGGTTTAAAAATTTCCCTAATTTCTCAAGGTTCTCTAGAATTATCATGAAATTAGCGAAATTTAAAAGTCAAGCTCTAGATCATTATGGATTCACACACCCCCAAAAAATCCAAAACTGGCATTGGCAAGAAAAAACTCAAAATTTAACCGGACTTACAGCATTTTCATTGCAAAAATTCAAATCAAACATCAATGTAATACACACATATATTTTTTGAACTTTCATAGACGCTGATCCGTACTTAATGACATATTAAAGAAGCTGAATGATTCACATGTACAAAAAATACATGAAATAGTCCTCTCCCCTTTTTATTGTAAAGAAATACCTAATAATAATAATGTAATACGATGATAAAATGATAAAAAAGAAGATGAAGAAGAAGAAGAGAGATGAAGGCATATAAAAATCTATGCATATAGAAAACATGATAAAAAAGAAGCTGAAAAATTATATTTTTTGTGCTTTCACATATTTTTGTGTGAAGCATTCAGGAAGACTGTTAACGGAAACGGTAGATGATGATGTTGAGTTGAGTATCATACGAAATATAAAATAATAATAATATTAATATAGGAAAGAAATAAAAAATGAAGCCCTGAAGAGTAAAATAATAATAATGATGATGATGATGAGAAAAATGTTTTATTTTTTTAAAACAAAATATGAGATAAAAAAATGAATTAAAAAAATTGTGAGGAACTCCCATCACATAAGCAGAGAAATGATATTTAGTGAAAATAAATAAAACAAAAAGTTTAAATGAACGTTAGATAAAGTATTAAAAAGTGAAATGAAATCCTCATGAATGAATGATCTATTTAGGCAAAATAGGAGAATATATTACATAAAATACATGTTGTAGTTTTGATGATGAGCAGAAAGTTTTGTTTTTCATTCCATAGAGCAGAAAAACTAGAAATGCATTGAAAAATGAGAATTTTTTCCATTTCAGTGAAACTTTTGTCTCATTTGGGTGATTTTTGCTAAAGCATTTTGGAAAAGCTTTGAGCTTTTCAGTTTCCTCAGCTTATAAGTTGTATCCATAGCAGCAATTTAAATTTATAATTTCAACTATCTCAGCTTAGAATTAAAGTTTTAATTAATCTGAGAAAATTGCATTTAAGTTTTGCATTTAAATCTTATTTGCTGACAAATGTATTTAATTTCAATAGTATTATCTTGTATTAAAGAAATTCAATATCCTAGATTCATTGTTTTTTAGTTGAACAGCAGTGCTGTATGACTAATATTTAAATTAAGGTAAATTTTGTAGATGCTTACTGATTGAGTTCTAAAAATGAACTAAATATTTGTTTACATTTCGGAGAAGGGGTAAGCAACTAAGTTGAAGTTTTGAAAATTCAAAAAAAATTCAACCGTTGTAAATTTCTATCAAATTATATGAAAACTAAATGCAAAAATCGTCTGGATCTTTAAATTAAAACATATGAGCTCAAATCTTCTCCAAAATACTCTACGAGAATCATCCAGTCAAACATATTAAGTTGTCCTAGTTATTAAGTGAAAGGATTAAATGAAGAGAAATTCTTTCGACTTTATTATCATTCATTTTCCAACTAGTTTCATTCTTATTCTTTATGTTCTATCCAATAACCCTCATCACATACACGCCAGACTCCCCCAAAAACTCAGAGATATTTAAATAAAGAAAATGATAAAATCATTATTATTGTGCCTTTAAGAGACAAAAAAAATGGAAATACCTAACAACAAAAGTCATGTTATCATTAATCGCTTAATTTTTTAACCCTTTTTATTATTAACGCCCTTCTCTCTCACACTCTCTTCCTTCTTTATCATTCTCTTTAATTATGTATACTCGAGAGGATAAAAAATATGAAGAATGATGTAGGCATGTACTTATTATACTTTGTGCGTACATAGGACCTTTCTTTCCTCTTTTCCTCTATGTCATTTTTACAGGAAAATACACCCGAGTGACATTTTACGATAGTAAGAATTATGCGACTATTATGTGACATATAAATGACACAGAAAGAATGATAGCAGTTGTATTCCGGGAAATCGTCATGAGAATAGCTCACAATTCTTTTGCTGAGTGGCGGAAATTCCTGAATGTCATGATATAACAAGATTTTAATCTGAACAGTGAAGCTGATGAACTATAGGAACACTAGAATTAATATTTTGCTACCACTGGGGAATTAAATGGAAAAATATGTATACAAGGAAATTAAAGCAAACTTTATATTCTTACAGTCTGGTTAGACTGCGGGGTGTTAATGCTGAGTTGCTTGAATTACCACCACATACATATGTTTTTCACATTTGGCTGGGAAAACTTGTTGCAAGTTCACTTTTTTTATTGCTCATCAAAAAGCACTACATCAATACCGAGTAACACATGTTGCATGGGTGACTAACGTATGGGTGTTAAATTCAGGATGAAATTGACAATTTAGCTTCAAGTAAGCAAAATGAAACAACATCTATGATTTTTTTTTGTGGGGGGGGGGGGGGGGGAAAGGTGTTCCAATTTTTTCGGATATCTTTTCGTCATGACCTTTTTTTGATATGTTTACGAATCATGACCGTATTTGGTTGACCACCAAACCCCACCCCCTTTAAATACGCCCCTAATATTCAATGTGACTGTTGTACATACGGTGCGCTTACGTCACATTCAATTGCTGAAACATGCAGGGGAATTTTTTGAAGGAGGTGTTTTTTATATCGACGGCATTATTTGGGGAAGGGGGGAGGGTGTTTTTGGAATTTTGGCATTATTTGGGGAAGGGGGGGTGTTTTTGGAATTTCTTCTAAATTAATTTAGTGTCTAAACACCCAAATCACCCCCCCCCCCTTCTGGATATGCCTCTGGCAACGTTTGAGCCGCATCATACATAAAAGCCACAACTGCATTCTCACGAAGCGATAAGCAAATCGACACACAAATCATTTGTCACTCGGGATGTTTTTTCCGTCCTCATGAAAAATATTTTTTGTAAAGCATGTTTTTTTCGCAAATTGTACTTAGCACTTAATGATGATGACATTTTCTTCCAAACTCATTCACTTCACTTCACTTCAATCGCTCGTTAAGACAAAAAAAAAAGAGAGAAAATTACATGAAAGAATTTTTTCTTTCATCTCTATATCATCTAATGATGCTTACGGCATTCAACAGATCTCTCTTTTTTCATAAACTCCTTTATAACTAATTAAGTTTTAAAAAGTCCATTTTTCCTCTCCTCCCCTATTATTAAATGAAAATGAGAGAAAAAATAATAATGAAAAAATGTGTTATGAATGTGGTATGAAAGATAGGAAAATTATTAGAGCGAAAATAGAGCGTATATTTATTTATTAAGAATATTTGTTTCAAACAAAACAAAAAAAAATGTCAAAAAACGTTAGAAAAAAAGTGAACATTGATTATGAAAAGTGTACTGTTGTATATAAAATAAAGATTTTTTATAAGTCTTCATAAAAATGAAAGAAAAATGAGAAAAATAAAAATTTGGGAAAAATCGGAACAACTTTTGCTGTTTTTTTTCTTCATTTTCAGGAATTAACAAAGAAAGCTTAGCAAAAGCTCAAAAGTGTAAACTTTAATTAAATGAGTGTAAAAGTTTGTGTTTTTACCACGTTTTTTACATGTCCTCTCTGTTGGAGCCTTGATTCCATGCGTCAATTAATTCTATTAAATCTTGATATTTTTATTTATAATTATTTGTTTAGGGGTCGTTCACTTATTACGTTACGCAAAAAAACGAAATTTTAGACGCCCCCCCTCCCCCCCTTGTTACAAATTTTCCAAGAAATTTTTTTTTCTTTGTTTGGCCTGTTACAAAATCTCAGACCCCCCCTCCCCCCTAAAAAGCGAACGTAATAAGTGAACGACCCCTTATTGTGTAAGCATTTTGGACCCAACAGTTGATTTTGAACTAATTTGAAAAAAATAACGGTCACAAAAATTTCAAATTAAAAAGTATCAAACGGATGGATTTCTAGACATACTCATAAAGATATTTTATTCTGAACTCACCGAATCAGCTAACTAAAGATATTTTATTAAATTTAGAATTGAAATATTTTTCCTTGTTGATTTATATTTAAAACGGTCATTTTTTATTTAAATTTATACCGAGTAGATAGATTTTTTGTGTTCAAAATAACGAACGTTTCTGAGCAGATAAATTTTTTCTAAAAAAAATATAAACAATTCGATTATCCGATAGATTTCTAAACATATTCAATATTTTTTCTGAACTCGTCGAATATTTATTAAAAATCGTATTTCTTGTGTCAATTCGCTGTTTTCTTTAATTTATTGTGCAGTCATCAGGTCACCATCATTATTGGTGTAAGAAACAGGTGGAGTTTCAGTGAATCGATTCTGAAATCTTGACAAAATAACCATGAAGAGTCGTAAATTTGTAAACAGCGATATTGGACCAAAAAATAATGATTTACACCTAACAAATGGATATATAAACAGTGAAAATACCATTAAAAGTAAATTAACAAATGGACATCAAGTAAGTACAGTAATTCATGTGAAAAATGAGGAAATTTCCATTCATGAAAAATCAATAAAAAAGCAACTCCCCAAAAAAGTCATATTTAGTCATGTAGAATTGTACAATGGCCTTCAAAAAATGTCATTAATTATGATTAAATTATCTCTTGCTAATGACAATATTCTGATGGAATAGAACTGTGATTTTAATCAACACTATTTTTCTCGAGTATAATTAATTCCGGTGAAATTAGTTTTTATGATTCTTATCATCCATTCATGAATGACCGTCATTAATATTAATGACATTCCATTCCGTATGCTTGTATGTCAAAGAAAAAAAACAGAGAGACGGACTAGAGATATCTGCATCTAAATTAATTCATTTATTTATTTTTTTCTTTTAACTGTATTCTAGGACAATGTTGTAACAGACAAGTACAAAAGTATTCATGATTCCAAAGAGAGCTTTGAGGAACCGCCTCTAATTACAGCCTGCCTCACCTACCTTGGCTTTTATTTGTTAATGATTATCGGGTACATAAATCAATTATTCTTCGTACCAAAAGTCGCAACTGAGAAGAATCGTGATGGATATGTTCCTTTATTTGATTCATTTGAGAGATTTTATCTACGTTACGTGTATCGTCGTGTAAAGGATTGTTGGAATCGTCCAATATGTAGCTGTCCGGCTGATACAGTCGTGCTTAAAGATCGAATAACTCCAGATTTTGGATGGAGTTTTGTGTTTACTGGAACAACAACGAAATGTTTGAATCTCGGATCATATAATTATTTAGGATTTGCACAAACGACAGGGCCATGCGCTGAGGACTCAATTAGATCCGTACAAAAATATGGAATCGCTACATGTAATCCACGAAGGGAATTAGGCAAGTTTAATTAGTTTAATACATTTTATTTATTCATATGAGTCATCATTTCATTATCGCATCTATTAAGTCATTCATTTCATCATATTCCTATACGTATGAATGTTATACTAATCTTTAATCTTTCTCTCTCTTTTTAGGAACAAATGCTTTGCATACAGAATTGGAAGAATTAACTGCAAAATTCTTTGGTGTTGAGGATGCAATTGTTTTTGGGATGGGATTTGCAACAAATGCCTTAAATCTGCCGTCATTATTATCTCCTGGATGTCTCGTTGTATCTGACGAAAAGAATCATGCCTCAATCATTCTTGGATTGAGACTTTCAGGAGCAACAATTAAAGTTTATAAGCACAATAATGTGAAGCATCTCGAGAAAGTTATCGTAGATTCAATTATAAATGGACAAAAGAACGGCAAGCCATGGAAAAAGATACTGATTATTTTGGAAGGTGTATTTAGTATGGAAGGATCGATCGTCAAACTGCCTCAAATCGTTGCAATAAAGAAAAAGTACGGAGCATACATTTATTTGGACGAAGCCCACAGTATTGGAGCAACAGGTTCTCATGGACGCGGAGTTACAGACTTTTATGGTGTTGATCCTAAAGACATTGATATTTTGATGGGAACATTTACGAAAAGCTTTGGATCAGCTGGCGGCTACATTGCTGGCTCAAAAAGCTTGATTAAATTTTTGCGAGCTAATAGTCATGCTCATTGCTATGCAAGTTCAATGGCACCGGCTGTAACTCAACAAATTCTGACCTCAATGAAAATTATTATGGGTTTGGACGGAACAAACGAGGGTAAAAAGAGAATTGACCAACTAGCCAGAAACACAAGATATTTTAGAAAACGATTAGCACAAATTGGTGTTATTACTTATGGACATGAAGATTCGCCGGTTGTTCCTATGCTCGTCTACTTGTTCTCAAAAATTGGGTAAGTCAAGTCGTAAATTCTTGATTAATGTACTTCACACTCGGCATTTACACGACATGACCGAATCTGACATATCGTGGAAGCATGTCTATTTCGTTTTATGTATTTGTGGAGATCTACGTTCAGACTTTGTTGAAAGATTTGTGGATCAAATCGAATAAACTAGAAGAAAAGCCGTTATTTTTTTGAATTTGATTTTTACAAAACCGTTAATTTAAAGTTCAAAAATTAAAATATTTTTTGAAATCCTAAATGTCGTTAAATTTTTTGAACTTTAATTGTAATCAATTAAATTATTAATTCAAAGAATGATGAACGGTACAAGCTTCTTAGAACATTCATGAATATTAATTAAGGAAAAATGTTATTAATTTTGTTAATTGATTTATATTATATTCTAAGTACTCTCGAGACGTAACGGTTTTCCTTATTTTAGTACAAAATTTGAAATAAGGAACTTTTAGTATTCCTTATTTTAGTACATTCGTTCCGTTAAATTTTTTGGATGAAATCTTGTGAAAACTCATTTTATGCTAAATAAATCAACATACGAAGTAGATGAACACACAAATAATCTGTTTTTGAACTAAATAAGTGAATTAAAACTATCTAGCTCATAGATAAATATAGTTAAATTCAATTCAACAAAATTTCATCTTGAATCATTGTGTTAGTGAGTGTCAATGTTTACATAATTGACCGATTAAAAAAATGAAGTTTTATTAAATATTATGCCCATTTTCAATCAAACTGTCATTAAAATCATAGCATAGCTATAAAAATTAACTAATCTTTAAATTTTCACTCGTAATTATTTCGAAAATGATGAAAATTTGTTTAATCTCAACGTATAAAATTTATTTGAATTATATTGTGTGTAAATTTTTCGTACTGGTAAGGAAATTCAAATTCAAATTTTTGTACGAATTAACGGAAGATTTTGCTCTCGAGAGTACTTAGATTATATTCTATATATGTAACTGTCATGTCTCATATAAAAAACTGGCTGAAATGGATGTGATTAAATATTTAATTTAGTGCAATGTTGATTATCGGTTTAGCTTTGTGTTTTGCTCTTGGTATGTTTATTTTTATTCAACTCGATATTGAAAGGCCAGTTAGTAATGGAATAGTGAACATAGCACGACTCTTGCACAATTGATAGTAATAAAGCTTAATTAGAAGGTAATGTGGATGGAAGGTTTGGAAAAGATTCACATATTAATTTATTGTATGACTTTCACATCGGAGGTGTGAACATTTTTAGATAACGAGAACTTAGATGTCAATTGTAAACTCTGTTATGTCTGTTTATTATCTTTATTATGTCATAAAATACTGTTTACCGTAATATTTCTCTTCTGTTTTCATCGCAAGCTGTTTTTAAAATTCCTCAAAATGTTTTGAATTTTAAGTGTTGTGGTATCTTTGTATTTAAAGTTAATTGCTTTAATTTAAGGACCTTACATAAAAATTTAATTTGTAAGATAATAACGGTGAAAAAATATTTGAAAGATAACGGTTAATTAAAATTTAAAAATTTAAAGTTCAAAAATAATTTGAAAAATAACGGTCAAAAAAATAATTAACATTTAATTCTTAATTTCATTTTAGTGCCGTTGTGAGGACATTGACAACAAGAAACATAGCAGTAGTTGGTGCTGGTTTTCCAGCCACGCCAATAATGGAAGGACGTATTCGCTTCTGTTTATCAGCAGCGCACACCAAAGAACAACTTGACTATGCATTAAGTGTCATTGACGAAATTGGTGACAAATTAGGACTAAAATATTCAAGAAAACCAAAAGATCCGAATCCAATTGAATATTAAAAATTAAGAGAGAAAGTGAAGATATTAGATTAAAAAGTTATTAATGCTGTATTTCCTCCTCTAACTTATGTGCTCAGATTATTAATTATTTTTATTATGTTTTATGTACACAAAATAAGTATTTCTTGGTATAGAGAAGATATTGGAACTAGCTGACAGAATTCGTTCTTTTCTCACTTCTTTTTTGGCTTTGACTAATGAGAATCGACAGTTCTTGACCAGCAAATTGGCTTACATTTAAGTTGGAATTTTGATAAAGAAATTGGAAAAATCTCGGTTTATTTTATTTAACCATTGCATGTATTTAAGCTATAAACCTCAAATATTTTTTGTCTCCCTTTTGAAATTATAAATTTAAAAAAAATATATAGATTGTAATACAACTAAGATGAATCTAAAGTAATAAAAGATTTGGCTAAACTGTACCAAATGGGGCACCCTTTAATTTTTGATTTTTAAAGTTTCTATAGATTGTTTACGTCCAGTAGATGAAGAAAAACACTAATTTGAGTGGCGGAAGCATGTTTTTGTCAAAGTTAGAAAAAAATTGCAGCTAGTTTGCAGTTAATTTGCAGTTGGGCATAATGAGTGTTTACACCCTTTTACAAAAGATAGACATTACCTAATTTTGGTTAATCAGTAATGGAAAACACTTAAGAAAACGATTTTAATATATTAACCCTTTTACAAAAAGCAAAAATAAAGTAACTAAAATAAGTTAACTTTTTTGAAATTAGTAATTAATGGTAATTTAAACTTCTTACAAAAAGATTCCAAAATTCAAATTTAAATAAAAGTACAACATTCTACACCCTTGTACAAAAGTTTTATGTTGAAAAATTCTTTTAAATAGTTCAAAAAAGTTGGCTATCTTGCAACTGCAAATTAACTGCGATTCAACTCCTAATTAACTGCAAGGCAACTGCGAATCAACTTAAAATTGACTTGAAATTCTAATTTTAAACGCTATCTGCTAGCTGACTGCAAATGAACTGTAAGATAACTGCTAATTGACTGCAAATTGGCTGGTATTTTTTAAAAAAAACAGTCAACTGCAAATTATCTTCTATTTGACTGCATATCAACTTCTAGTCAACTGCAACCCAACTGCAAATTTCAAATTTCTAATTGTCACTACACTTAAAAAACTATACTTCCGCCACTCAAATTGGTGTTTTTCTTCATCTACTGGACGTAAACAATCTAAAAACACTTTAAAAATCAAAAATAAAAGGGTGCCCCATTTGATACAGTCTTACCAAAGATTTTTATTAATTCATAATGCGGCTATATAAATTTGCTTCTCATTCATGTTCAATTTCAGGAACAACAATTTAGATCATTTTAGAACATTGAATGCTGTTTGAACTTACAAAAATAGATTAAAATTATTTTTATCTCAAATTGCACCAATAGAATCTCGGCGCGTGTTGTTTTTCTATTATTTTTGAAATTTTCGGCTGCTTATTTACTTTGTAAGGTGAGAATTTGTTTCAAGATGTTCATATTTATAACTTACTTTTTAACGGTGTTTTTAAATTCAAATGTTAACGACTTTTTAGAATTCAAAAAATTGAACTTTACTTTTGAACTTCATATAATTTAAATCTAAAATGACCTAATGCTAATCTAATTAAAACAAGAGTTTTACATTTTTATTCCATATTTTATTATTGAAATTTTATTTGTTGAAACTACTAAATTCCATCAAAAATGCAAGATATTTGATACTTAAGTTTCTATTCGGTCTGTAATAAGAGAAATGCAGTTTAAGTAATTATTTTTGGGGGAAAAACAATAAGCACAGTTAAAGGAACACTCCTAATGATTTTCCGTATTTGTATTTTTATCCGAATAGATTGCTATAACACATTTTTTTACTTCCTTGTTAGTGTGGAAAAATAAATTTTTTTTCACAATTTTGTGATGGAATTTGATTGTGTCTTTAGTTAAGGTATACACAATGAAGGAAGGATTGAACATATAATCGCTTAATGCTTTTGTTTACGTAATTGATCAATAGCAACCTTATGTCTGTTGATTGCATCTTCATGATCCTGAATAGCCTTTTCTCTGAATTCGAGTTCGTGCATTTGCTTTTCCTTCAATTTGTGGAGTTGTTCCTTGCGCTGAAAATGGAAAATAATGATATCCAGTTAGTATAATTCGAAGAACCAGCATGCAACCATTGAACTGGTTTGAGATCCAGAAAGAGAAAGTTGAATCTCAAACCAAGACAAAACATGTCGATGGTCAAGAATTAATGATATTCAATGAATAAATTACGTTCCCGGCAAAGGTACGGGAGAGAACAAAAGATCCAGTAAGTATAAAATAAGATCCAACTTACCAATTTGTAGAAATATTCCTCTTCATGAGCAACTTCCATCTTAGCAAAGCTTCCACCAGCGGCACGAATTGATCCGGATGTATCATGATCACCAGGTCCGTGACTCATCATTCTGAAAGTATTTACAAAGTTTTCCTATGTGAGATTCTAATATTGAAATTTAGTTCCTTAACTGGATGTCAATCATTATTATTTAAATAGATCTCAAAAAGTTTAATGGCAAGCATTAAATACAACATGTTTATCATTTATGGTTAAAACAATTCTAGAAAAAATTATTGGCTCGTGGTTTTTGTTTATCGTCTTTTAAAAAAATAATATTTTTCTCTTGCTTGCTGTCAACAAAGTGTGTAAGGTAGGAAGTAAGAAGAAGAATCTCGATCGATCGAGTAAAAAGGAAAGAGACAGAAGAAAAATCATGTAAATCGTAATTTAATAGAATTTAATCGAAATTCCATTTTCTTAAGCCGCAAAGTGATTGTGTAATCACTGCCTGCATTTATTTTAAGAATCAGTACAGAATAATGTAAACAAGAAGTCTTATGCCTTAAAACTTGTCATTATATAACAAAAAATACCGATAACAAATTTCACCGGTTCAAATTACACAAATTTACCCATCTTTTGGTTCCATTTCTATCGAATTATTATAATATACTAATTACCTGACGCTAGTTGTCAATCTTGGTGCAATTTGAATTGTTCGTCTTAGCGAATTCATCGTATAATTATTATTTTTAGTATTTTACGTTTTCTATTGCTCGCAGTAAAGTTTAGACTGGCGTTAATCCACGATAGTGATGAATTTTTGGTCTATTTCGCTACCGAGTATTGTGTGGCACGTGAATTTTTTTAGAATTTGAATTTCAATTTTCCGTTATATTTAAAAGTCAAAAAGCACTAAAAACTTAATTCAAATTTTATGTAACCGTTAATTTAGGATCAAAAAGTTCTTGTAAGGAGAAAAAAATTAAATTGAAATTTCTTGTTAAAGATATAACAAACAAATCATGTATACATATGCATTGCATAATAAATAAGAAAAATTCAATATTTTAACGGGAATAATGGGAATCCATGGGTATGAGAAAAATGTCTGTCCATATTTTATGACTTTTTTATGACCCAAGATTATTGCTCTTTTTAAAATCTGAAGGAAAAAGTAAAATTAATTGTTGCACATAAAGAATTGTTTGCAAAGATTGTAACGATTCGACGTGACATTGCTTATCATTAAGTATCACAAATAAATCTTTAATTAGGTTGAGGAATTTAAAGCTGAAAGTAATCAAGAAAATAAATTAATGGCAAGGGCTCGAGTGTGTCATGGAAAGTTTTTAAGGGTTTAGAAGGGAATTTAACTGGTTTTAAGAGGTTTGAATGAACTGAACTGACATGAAATGAGTAATACTACTGAACGCATTTTGAACTTCAAAAAGTCTTCAAAAATTTGAACTTTAAAAGTCTACAAAATTTTGAACTTTTAAAAGAATTCAAATTTCAACTGGCCGTTATTTTTCAAATTTCAATTTACCGTTAATAATTTGAAATTATCAATTCAGTTAAAATTTAAACTTTTTTCATTGAAAGTTCGTTATCATTTCTGCCTCATTTTACGTTAAATTGTAAATTCCTTTCGAAACGTGGATCTCACTGACGTTTACTATAATTGTTATTATCAAACAACACCTGTCAGCCTGTTTGTGATAAATTTTAATTATTTTTCTTCAAAAACTACTAAAAATATTTCAAAACCTTTTCCTGAATATTCTGTACACATGCGATTGAAGCGTTTTATAGCTCATCCATGAAATTTTACCACCCTAAATAAAAAATAAAGTCAGTCAATCAAACCGAATACTTTGTTTACTTACTCCAATTCCACCATAGGTCCTATCAAAAACCTTATCACGTTGGCATGACACAAAAATATATTTTTATGACGTCCTTGAAAGCTCACTGAAAGACAATTTGTATTTTTGGACATAAAATAAATTTAATGATGGGATTTTTTTTTCTGTAAGACAAAATTTTTTATTGCGCTCTAACTACTTTGAATTACAAAATATTTTTTAATTTAATTTATTCATCTTCATCTGCTGGAGATGCTCCTGTATGCTCATCTTTTTTGGGCATATTTTTGATGTTAATTAATTTTTATTCTTTTAATTCTAAGTTGTAAATTTCAAATTCGCAGTAAAAAATCTTTTTTTGAAGGAGAAAAATTCATGAAGAATTTTAGTCTAATTTTAAATTCTTCACGGATAGAAGAAACTGGAAAATTTTGGCACCGTGAAAATTTTGGTTTTTTTTTCAAGGGATATTAGGAATAGGATTTTGTAGGATAAGAGAATTTTCCTGTAAATGTGACATTTATCATTAATTTGTGATGAAATATGTGCAATTACATTCACTTTTTAAAAAAATCAGTCTAAATTCATTGAATGTCTTTTAACGTTGCAAGTAGTGAAGGCATTTTAAGTATTTAAATTTATTACATTTTTAAGGAAAGTTCACTGTCTTTAGCTAGTTCATTTAAAGGCACGAAAAAGCTGATTAGTTTTTTTTGTAGTTTTTTGCTTGGCCTAGCTAGGTTGTATGTCTTTATTGCTGACAGGGTTGATAGACAAGCTGTAGATCGATTCTTAGTTTAGGATTTAAACTTCAAAATTAGTTGGATTAAAATAAATCCAACGGATTAAAAATTAAATCCATCAGATTAAAAATTAATCCATCGGATTTAAATTAAATATGCAAGATTAAAACAAATCCTTGGATTAATCATATCCACAAAATCAACAAATTCCTGCAATTCCTTACCAACCCTGGCAGACTAATCTTTAAAGCTCAATTTTTAACATTTTCTGTTTTCTATAAATTTCTTTATTACTTTTTAATATTAATTTATTGTTCCAAAAGATGATGAAAAAGGCCATTGGAAAGTCATGTCGAAATAAGAAGAAGAAAATAGAGAAGATCCCTATCACTCAAAACTAAAAGACAATCTCTAATTAACGAACAAAATATTATTGAAATGTAAAAAATTCTCACGCATTCAAAAGTGAAAAGAAAAATTCAATAAAAAAAATCTTTAATTATTGGAAAGCAAATGATAGAAAAATAGATGAAGGAAGGCAGAGGATAAGAGGAGAGAAATTTTTCTTCACAATTTCTCGATAAATTGTAGTTTTTGTTTTTTTAAATTAATTAAATTATTTTTAAATTAAATTAAATTGAATCGAAAAAAATTAAAATCTTGCAGACTTATCATCTATTGAAGGAAATAAAATTATTTACATGATGTCGATGTGTGTGTGTGGTTGAAGCGAAAAATTTCTTCAATTAAATGAATTATTATTAATATTTTTATGATGTGGCCATAAAAACTTTTATGATCGCATGATTACTATGTAGCTGATTCAACATGACGTGATTCCTTTATCAAGTTCAAGTGTTGGCATTTTTGGATGACATACAAGACATTCGCCGACACTCTCATCATCGCAGCATGTCGTGGTATGATATTTCTTTACTATTAGCTCTTTAAGTTCCGCTTCGTCCTCATATATCATCTTTCGGCATACTTTTGGTGTTGTTGGTGCATCGGGAAACAGTGATATGGATGATGATTTCTCCAATACTAATTTTGCCGTTGATGTATGTGTAAATGGTATCGTGACTTGTGTCGTTATCGTTGCCGTCATATCTTGCGATTCGATAATTTTCTTTATTCTTGAATTCTCCTTGTCCTCCTCATTTACGTGATCGTTGACATGTTTGCCATTTGTCAAATATTTCTTACTATTATTATCATCTTTCTCATCATCATTATTCGATTGTGTCACATTTGATGTACATTTTGTACTTATTATTTCGACAGAATCATCATCTGTTTTAACTACTGTCACATTTGTTGATGTTTGTACGGTTAAGATTTGCGGTAAGAGCTGTTCAATAAACGGTGTCTCATTTCGAAGCCATTTGTGATTTAAGCATCCAGACACATTCAGGCGATCACTGTAAGGAATAAATGAGAAAAAAATTGTTTTAATAACGATTGATGGAATTTTAACGGTTTTTAAGTTTTGAATTTTTTACGGATTTCACAAATTTGAATCTTTAACGAAACAAATTCAAATTTTGAACTTCCGTTAAAATTCAAATATTAAAAAACCGTTGAAATATTTAGAAGCTTTTACTGAAGCATCATTGATGTGAACAAAAAGTTTCAATCCCAAATAACTCAAATCAAACACACAAAAGAGAGAACTTAATTCTTGACATTGCATCGCGATTAACGAGCATTACATAACAAGCCCTTGCAAATATCGCATCCATGATCAATTTGCTTTGTTTTGTCACAAAGCAGTCAACACAGTGAGAGAGCATCGGATGCTAATTATTTCAAAGGCATAACATTCATTTGCAATTCAAAGCAGATTTTGTTGCATTTTCAATTATTTTTTTTCCCATAATCGCCAAACTCAAATGTGTGTGGCTTGAATGCAAACGAAACTAGTCATGAAAGCACAAATGTTCAATATAAAAAAAATTGTGTACAAAGAACTACTTTATAAAGTCTTTTTTTTTTCGTAGAGGAATTAAATCCCTTCCATTCACTCTCTCGCCAATTGACATTTATGTGACCTTTTTTTCCTCATCTACAACAAAAAGCTGCTGCAACTGTAAATTTTCTCGCCATGCCACAGAACGAGAATAATAATAATTTTTTTTTACATTTCGTTGATATGTGACCAGTAGTGCAGATAATTTTTGCACAACAGAAAAGTAATAATAACGAAATATGATGAAACTAGCAGGAATGCCTTTGAAATGACTGTTCTTGAGCGCATTTTCCAGAGAATGTTAAGGAATTCCGGATTAAGCTTCATTCTGCTAGTTATTTCTATGAAGCACAAGACTGACAAAGTGCGGACCGAAAGGGAAATTGCGCCTTAAAGCATGCTGCGAAGAAGAGTGTATAAAAGTCAGGAATTAACAAAGCAGAACAATAAACAATAATATTTTTAATATGAAAGAGAATAATGAAAGAATTATGATGCGGATCGGCACTGCCACTTAGCAAAAAATAAGTTCTCTCAATGTGTAGTCTGCGGTAAACGTCTTTCTTTCTCCTTTCGAGGCAGGTAAATGGCAAGTACAAAAGTCATATTCGCATTAAAATTGGGGCATTCTTTACGGTAATGATCAGTCAAAAGCCATGGCGGTGAATTAAAATCCAACTGTATCAGGAAGCAACGTAGAATTTTACTTAATTTCCGTAGTGTTGATCTTGTTGTGCCAGCAGAGCTTGTCAAATTATTCTAACAAAGTTACTAAACAGCATTAAGTATGAAATATCTTCACAGTTAGATACAGTGAATGTTGTAAGCCCTAAACGATTCCGGAACAGTCAAATAATAGAACGATGTCTAACATTTTTGGTAGCAAAAAGTATCTAGGTGTAATGTCATTGTTCGCTTAGCATTTGATAAGATTTTTTTTGAATTGCTTTGTTGCAAAAATAAAAATATGCTGGTAGAGTCAATGCCCTTAAAAATCGTTGTCTATTCATTCATAAAATGTTGGTTTTTGCAAATAATGCTGGTTGTAAATTCCGGTGTTTGCAAAAATATCCAATTTTAATGATGTCATCAAATAATCGAAGACTTTATAAGGAATAGACCTTGAAATAGACTTAAGCTTGCGGCAGTCATGAGCATTTGATGACACATGACTTGATTTTAAGTTAAGCTAGTGTCTAATGTCTTAATAATCACAATTTAATGCTGATGTTCCCACCTGCTATTATCTATTCATATGCTGGACACTTCTAACTTTCTCAAACAGCAAACAATAAAATTAACAGTTTCTCCAATCTAATCCCACAACAAATGAACCTTTTATGCTTGTTTCTTCTTCTGCCTGAAGACAGACAAGGCAAACAGCCTACAAACAAAAAAATCGAACATTATTCCTCTTTAGAACATAAATGATTATAATTGAAAACCATTAAGAAAGAAATATAGACTTTTTTTATACACAGTAGCATGGCTTAACATCATCATCATCATCATCGTCAAAAAAAATATATAAAAACAAATTAGCGGGTTATTATCTATTTTAAAAGAAAAAGAAGAAGTTCTAATGATTGAATCATAAAGTAACCTAACGGAAGCTTTATTATTTGGAGTGCTAATAGTTAAATAGCCTCACATACAAGGCAAAAAAAAATCCATTTATAGACACATGTAGAGAGAAAGAATGGAGAAAAATTAAAGCAAATATTTCATATTTGTATTGTGTATTGACCATGAAGAAAGAAAGGCAAAGAAGAAGCACATAAAAGTTCATAATCGAAGCAGAAATGTAGAGAGAGAAAGGCACGGGATGTTCAAGAAGACTATAAAATTAAGTAATTTTATTCAATTCTTCTTCAGACATCGTTCACAAATGACGTCAGCTTCAGATATTCCCCTTTAAAGTCATACATAAGAAATACTCACTATGGTTTAAGTCGCAACGCGCTCTTCATGAAATCGATGGCATCATCAGACACGGTACTAAACAGATCATCGGGAAATGTAAGATGGCATTTTGAAATGTTCAGGAATGTCTCCTGTTTGTCATCACTGCCGAATGGACTGTAGCCGGTTAGGAGGACATACGTTAGGACGCCGATTGACCAAATGTCTGTTTTCAAACTTAATGGCTCATACTGAACTATCTCACTATGCACGTGACAATGATAATGGATAAATGGAATGGAAGTAAAAAAGAAGAAAAAAAACAAGTTGAATTAATTAATCAAAATTAAAATTGTTCAATAATCACAATTAATATCAATTAACTTACGGTGCAACATAATCAGGTGTGCCTTGAATCTCACATATATTTCTATTTCCTTCAATAGCTCGAGAAAATCCAAAATCGCAGAGCTTTAATCCATCTGTAATGTAATAATAATTGTTGTGGATTAGGAACAGGCAAAAAAAAATAAAAGTTTTTTTATGGATTAGTGAAGAAAACATCAATTTAAGCTGTTTGAAGTTTCAAAGTCTCGTGTTGTTACATATGCTATATGTAATATATCGTATCGAATAATCTGAGAGACGAAATAATTTTGTTGACCTTCCCAATTTAATGTAGTATAAGGACAAGGTACGGGAAGAATAAAAGCTTTTTGTTATTAAAAAAAATCGTGGAGAATTTGCAGCTATTTGTAATTATAGGCAGAAATCGTGAAAATTGTACGATTCTTGTGTTAATTTTCTTATGCGTTACCCGAGCAGCATATAGACATTGTAGACTTGATGACTAAAGTATAATCTAGCAAATGACAAGAAACAGACTCAAGAAATCAAGTAAAAGAGTCATTTTAGCGTCAAAAGATCCATGTACTGCTAGGGTACATAGAGACGCAAGTATATCACGTTCCTGCTTATCTACAGTGATCTACAATTCACAATTCTTAATATATAACAACTCTACAGCATAATAATCTCGTTCAAACTGTATAATTTCTCAACTCATTACAATTATCCAAGTACTTCATTATAGCACTCAAGAAGAAAAAAATACAGGAAGGGCGATAACTTCCAAACACCCCATAATTTAGTTCAATTTGTAAAAATCTCATTAATTACCTTCTATGTTATTTGTATTGAGCAATATATTTTGTGGCTTTATATCAAGATGAGCAACATTTCGTCGATGTAAATATTCTAATGCTTTCAGCACCTCCCGTACACAAATGCGTGTCTTTTGTTCCGAAAACGAACCGTCCTCGTCTAATTTTGTTTGTAGTTCACCTCCAGCGGCCCTGAAGCGCAAGCAAAGAGAAATAAATAAATGATTAAATTATTATTACAATTCATTAGATGCCCGCTGTTTGCAGGCCGTTAGATAGATTGATTAGATAAATTCACGAGATTAATATTTCTAGCATTTTTTTCAGTTAACTTCTGTTACTGCTGCTCACTGCTCATGAGATAATTTGTCAAGAAATATCTTTTATTTAATTAAATTAAAGCATGAATATTATTTTCTCATGAGAATGGAAATCCAAGTAGGCAATGAGATTTCTTACATTTCCAGAATTAGTACATATTCACTGCGTGTTTCATAAACAGCATGAAGTTTAACAATTTGCTCAGAGTCGGCACTTAACATCAACACTGCTATTTCGTGCTGGATCTGCTTCATCCAACATGCTGCCCGACGCCTGCGTCTCAAAAATTTTGCTGCATATTTTATGCCCGTTTCTTTGTGCGTCGCTCGACGAACCGTTCCGAAATTTCCTCTGTAAATAAAAGAATGAAAAAGAAATTTTTATTTTTTTAGAATTAAATGTGTTGTGAGGCATTGCTGGATGGAAGCGCAGCACATTACTTATTATTATGTTTTTTTTGTTATTATTATACAATTCTGAGAACATTTCTCAGTCAAGCAAAGCGAATAAAATATGTATGCGGCATTAAGTCCACAGTTCATCGTCTTAATGACCTTAATTTTTTTGCCTGTGTTGTCTTTGCTTCAAAAAAAAGAAAATTCTTTCAGCATTACATAGCTTGATTATATAGAATAAATAAATTAAAGAGAAGGAATGGATAGACATGATCCATCCAAACAAAGCTTGTGTTTTAAGTCCCAAAAAGACACAAATAACAGAGAATTAAAGTGAAGAAGAATCCACACAACACAAAAAAAATTGCACATCACGTTTAAAGCTTTCTTTTACAGGTTGGTTGGTTCTCATCGCAGACCTTGTGGGAATATTTAATTGTTTTATAGACATGATCACCTTTCTGACACGATTTGTGTATATATTCATTTCATTTCGTATTGGAATTTAAGCATAGAGACTTTCAAGACACAGAATCAATCTTCATAAAAGTCAAACATTCTTAATTCCTACCTCGAGGTCTCAAATCTAATGTGAAAAGGCAGAGAATGTGCAATGGCACATGAAAATGGCACATGTACTAGGAAGGAAAGATAATAGAATGAAATGAGATAGAAGAGAAAGAAATAAACAGTTAGAAGTTCATAGAGTCGAACTATTACAAACCACATCATAAACTCTATTTTTTTAAGCTTCAAAAAGCATTGTTCTGCCTTCTTTTTTCGCCGTCATCATCGTCATCATTATTATTATTGTAATCAAAGAATTATTGTACCACAACATACAATATCAAGCAATCAAAAGAATTACGTCTTTTGCTCTTTACGTTATCTATTTGCGGAAGACTGAACAGCCTTATTGTGCTACAGACAAGGCTGATGTGCCAACTCGGTAAATAAATATGAAATAAGATGAAGCAATTAATTATGTTGATAAGAATCTCTTCTCTTGTTCCTTAACTGCTCTCAAATTGTGATGGATTTTCATGGAATAAAGTTGAGTCAGCGTAGGGGTTCTTGCGATTCTTTTGATGTTTGGTATTTTAAGATTTTTATGGCATCTCAAGAGGCTTATAATTATAAGTTTCTTATTATTTTTTCTGCAGACGCTTTAAAGTTTTTTTTTGGGAGTATTTTTTTTATTGAAATATTTTAATACCTATCAATCTTACTGCCTTAATATTTGTGGAAGATTGAGAAGAATGATATAAATGAATATGAACAGAAGCACCCCACATGACCAAAATTTGTAAATTTCTTGTTGGAAATCTTCTATATTTTTGAGAGATTTAAGGCATTTTATCTATGAGACTAAAGACATAACACGATCGGAATAGTTTTTTCATGGTTGTCGAGTGGCAAATAATTTGCTGTCTTACGTAGGGTGTTCATCTATTGGTTTTCAAAAAAATAATGCTTGGGTTGACCTCCAACAACCCCCCCCCCCCTTTCCCCCTTAATATCATCTATTTCTGATCTGTTCCCTAACCACTCAGCCACAGAGGACCACAATAAGATGGACTTAGGTTCCAAACCAGAAAAAGGTCAAAAAATACTTGTTACTTATCTTATCAAAAAATCTGTGGTCCCCCTTTGTATTCACCAAGCAGATGTCACTCAACTAAAAGTATAGGATTCTCAAAAAGTCAAAGATCCTTTAATGAACGCTCTCTAAAAATAAGATTTGTGCTATTTCAAGCTGCATTCCGAGTGCGCAGGCTCCAAATTACATTCCCAGTGAAACAACAACCTGTTGATACCAAAGACTTCAATGCTCAAAGGTACAAGTTAATTTTAGACTCAAATTCTTGAAGATTTTCATCCTTTGAGAAGAAACAGAGTGAATTCCAACCTTGAACCTATCCCAATATCTTCTACTACATTGCACCCAAAAAAGACTCTTTTCACACATGCCGCAAATAAAATTAAATGAATTTCTTCTGCTCTTAAAATAGTATTGCATTCCCACACACAATGCCTTTATCAGTTATTTCAGTCTTAATTACAAATGAATATTGGCACAGCACCTGGAGACTTGAAGATGCCATTTCATCAATTTATTTAATTTATTGACACAACAATGTTAATAATTCTTTTCCTTACGAATAATCGTTATCTCTGCACTGTTTTACGACATTTACATTAAAATATTGCTTAATGCATGACACAGGCGACAATAATAGTTTACATCAATTTAAAGCTAAACAGTATATTTATTAAAATTACACACATTTTTTTATTATTATTGATGTAAACGAAGTATTAAGTATAATTCAATACATTGAGTCAATTTAATGTAAATTGTGCGATTTTGCATCTTGTTTCAATTTGTAGACGTCTGTCTTGTGCACTCATTACATTTCCTTATTTAAAGACAGATCGAATAAGTTATTATCCTTGTGATGTTTATTAAAGATTTTATAGATTAACCTTTAATACTATTGAGTCATTTGGTAATTTTCATGGACTTAGAATTTAATAAGGCATATTTGCACTGGTTAATTGGCTGTGTAAGTTATTAGACACTCTATGGATTTGTTGGAATTAGATTATCTTAGAAAATTATAATTAGAATATAAATTTAAAGTTAATTAGAATATTTCAAGATTACATGGTAAAGTGACAAACAAAGACACTTCAGGGTCTTGCATTATTGCTCCTGGTTAATGCTGCTCAGCAGTTAATCTAGCGGAATATCTTTTTACACTAAAAAAGATTTTATTTGGAAAATTAATTGAAAAATGAATCTATTGGTGTACCAAAGAGGGGGGGGGGGGGTCACAAGGGGTGCTCGAAATTTTTTTTATTAAAAAATAATATTTCTGTAAGTTAAAATTACCAACAAGTACAAAAATATGAGTATAAGAATGAAAACTAATTTTAGATCCTCATAATTCCTAAATTTTCTGGCTACGCCACTGGAAGAAGCTAAATTCCATTTTTTATCCCAATTAATACTCCTATAAAAAGAGATCAATTAAGTGACATTCCATAGGAGTCAAAACAGACCCCACAACTGGCGAAAAAATCCAACAGAACAATCTACAACAATGTAGTCGACCCGAAGCATATTACATCAGAATCACTAACCCGATTTCATGATTTCAAAATGAAGACATCTCTTTTCCGTCATCATCAACATAACAAATTTCATGAGTCAAACGGCACTATATAAAAGAGATATGCATATGGTAGCTAATGTAGAAGTATGAATGAGTAATAAAATAACGTAAATAAGGCAGCAGCAGCAGCCAGCAGATCTAAATGAAACAAGTAAGAAGAAGGAAAAATCAACTTACATGATAATAGTCAACTCATTAACAAACATTAAGTCGAGATGATGATGATGATGGAGGAGAGGAAAAAAAGTAAATAAACGAGTTGCAAAGAAATTCTCACACGAAAAAAATTTTTTTCATTATGCAACCATCATCTCATCAACTGGTAAAGAGATCTGACTGGTACTGTATGGTATGGTTGGTTGTTTTTTCAAATGCTGCTGTTGCTGGAGCCATGCTGAGAAAAAAAATTGCGAAAAACACAGATTTTTTTCTTCTACTCTCTTAATGAAGAAGAAATTGATGCGCTCACATTTGTAATTGTCGGGTATTAGGTAACAAACAAATAACACGCGAAATGAATGAATAAAAAAAATTGTTGAGGTTTCAATTAAGTAGGGCAGTGTTGCTCGAACTTTTCGGTTCGCCATTCTATTTTGAAGATTTGTCGACACATCTGTAAACTTCTCACAGCTCAAAAGAGTGCCGTAGTACATGGTTTGAGAACCACTGAAGTGGAGAGAAATAATAAAAAAAGACAAAGGAGGAATTTTTTTTTGTGTCTTTATGCATATTTATCTTCTCCATAACGACAACATCGGCACTGTCACAGAAGTGAAAATAATGTTCTGTCTTTCTCTCGCCAGACAATTAAAATGAACTACACGGAAGCTGAATTGTGTACCAAGCAATGTACACTGGAATATATTAGCTATTTGGTTGACTTTTATTGTTATTATTTTCTTTCAATTCCTTGCACTTCTGTGGAATGTTGACGCTAGTTGAGGGAAGTTATCGTAACCGGATGATTAAGGCATAGCTTTCGGTACAGTTACTTATGGAAATCATTAAGTTACGAGTTTCATTAAAATTAGTTAGCTGCTTGACAAGCTTGACTATGATTGACTTAAGTAATTACGAATTAATATTCTGGTGTGTGAGTTGAGGCGGTGTTCTTGCTATAATTTAAGGTGTTCTGTGTCTATCAAACTATGTGTTGAGGTATGTACTGGTTGTACTGCTTAAATGTGATTCAGCGCAAAAAAGATTGGTAGATACTTTGTTAATTAGTTGGTAGTAGCCTGATGATGGGTATTTCTGGGGTCGGTTACTAGGGTGTACCGAGCAACCGACCCCATATGAGTTCTATGACAACTTAGACAAAAGAATTTTTTTGAATTAAGAATTAGAGACAAGAGGAAGTCAGAAAGGGGAGGTGGAGGGGTATAAAAAGTTCCTTTAATTTATGGACGTCATAGTTGAACAAAACCCACAAAAGACTTGGAATTTCTAAATGAAAACAATGCAAAGTTCTAATAAGAATTTATCAATAAAAACTTTAATTCCCCCATAAATCCAACAACCACAAAATCCAATTTAAAACAAAAGCCGTGCAAAAAAGAAATATTAAAACATTTCTCGCTGGCAAATGAGTTCAGGAAAAACACCAAAGCATAGATGGATTGAAAGAGCAGCCGACACACAGTGAGCGATGGAATAAAATAAAATAAAAAAATCAACCGTGTAAATTTCATTTCTTCACTCAATTAGTTGTCATTGCTTGTATGCTACTTAAAAGTAATCAAAATAAAATCGGAAAAGTTGCAGCTTTGAATTGGTTCACTTTGGAGTGGCGTCGATACTTCCAATATGACCCAGATTTTGAAAGAAAAATAAAAATAATATGAGAGAAAAACGTATTGTGGGAGAGAAATGGCAATGTCCATTGATGGATCTTATGAATTGGTTGTTGGCTCATTAGTGTCACATTTAAATGAGATTTGCAAATGTTACCAATTCTTATTTGTGTTTTGATGCCCGTGAATTTGAAGTATTTCCATTTAAACAAAAGTCAAACTTGAGAGTCACAAAAGTGACCATCATCCAACTGTCGATGGAGAATAAGCACTAAATTGATGGCAAATGAGAAGCGATTATCATTCAAAACTTCCTTTTTTTGATCATTCCTTCTTTCCCAGCAATCATCTCGACAGCTTTTTAACTTTATTTAGTTATTTACGCACTTTTCATTGTTGACTGTGACTCGACTTGGCTCATTCAAGTATTTATCGAGCATTTTTTTGCATATATACTCAATCTTAAAATTGATGATGACAAGTATAAATGCAAAAATGGTCAAAAAAAGATATGTCCATTGACGATCGCTCATGTTGATACTGATTGAAAGTCAAGCACGCAATATTTCGCATTAATTATATTTATTTATTAATTTTACTTTATTTTTTATCGCTTAAAATCATTTTAACATGAAAGATTTTGTTTTTCTGAGTGGGCAGAACGGCACAAGGATTATACGTAAATTGAATGTGCAATAATGCTTGGCAGTGTAAACTTATATTGCAATTGCCTTTTCGTAATCGATTAATTAATTTTCACCATGCATAGGCTGATTAAAGATCGTATTTTTTTTGCAATTTAGTCAACAATCACACACATTTATTGGTAAACGTGTAAGCAATAAATTTGTATTAAAAATATTACAACTTTGTAAAGATTCATCAACCTCCATCATCAATCTCCATGTGCTAGCTACTAGAGTAAAGCTCTATGTCTATTATTATTATTACTGCTGCTCATATATTTATTAAGGAGGAGAGAAAAGGTCACAACGTGTGCGATGTGAATTTATCATCTTCTCATCATGAAGCTGAACATTTTTTTCTATATTTTATTTTATTTTTTTCATATCCATAACAAACTGATTGATTTGACTGACTTTGAAGTACTCCTCATGTTTAATGTGTACTATTGAGATTCTAGAATTATGAAATCTGATGTTAATGCTGATAAATTAGAATAAGAAGCTTTTCTTTGGCATAAACATTCGCATAATTCTTCATGGGGGTTAAGAAACTTTCCCATAAAGTTTGATTCTTTTGAGCTAAGTGAGGTTATAGTCTTATAAAAATTAGATTACAATTTTTGGAGGTGCCAAAGTCAAGTGAAACCTTGGGTATCAAGAAGCATGCAGTAGATTCTGTGTAATAGAATAGTATCTATATTAAAAATTTGCAAAATACTCAAGAGATTACAGTTACAGATGTCTCTTTGGACAAAAAATTAGTCAGCTTTAGATTATTGATATTGATTGATATGTAGACAATTTAAATTATCAGGAAAACGTTCAGTTCAAAAGTTCTACTTTTAGTAGATCAAAAAATATTTAAATTCAAAAAGTACGTTAAATTTCAAATTTCAAAATACCGTTATTACTCAATTAATTGTCAAATTATTTTTCAACAAAATTATCATAATTCCAACGGAACCAACCTAAATGTAAGTCATCAAATCTCAAAGAATTTTGTCACACATAACTAATGCTGTAAAATTTTCGTAGCGTTTTGTAACATTATCTAAATTACAGCACCATTTGACATTTATGGAAGCAAGTAATCATCCTAAATTCCCAATTCCAGAATAACGTTTCCGTTCTCGTTCCCTAAAATCCCATTAAAATATGAATGTCTAAAATTCAGCAATTTTCGAAAGACAGCTCAGATATCCGCATAGCAGGTAAATGGCACTAACTCACCCATTTCTTGCTGAAATTTCATAAATGATTGACTTGCCAAGTGACCGAATTATTCTTGCGAATTGTGTACGTGCATAAATCGATAGACAACACTGCTGCTGACGATTGTATAATAGACCCGTGATTGGAATTCTTGTCATAATTTTAATTAATTTGATTTAATCTGAAAACTTCATGGTTAAATGTCAATAAAAAATCGTAAGCTTCGTGTGGCATCTGTATTTTTAGAATGAATGACGATTTCCTTCCAGAAGAAATGTTTTTTTATAAGCGGATTGATTCAAAATTAATGAAGAGACGCGTGAAAATAAAAATCCTGCAGTTTAATACAGCCAAGAATCCACAATTTTGTATGAGAGCGTCATTGATATAAAAATATACAGAAATTCTCTCATTCATCAACCTCTTTAATTCATTCATTGCTTTATAATTATTAATTCATTATGCCTCATATAGAAATATATAAAAAATCAAATTCTGAATTTCTTTAATTCTTGTTTTTTTCCAATTTCCGCTCTGACCCGAAACATTCAATCATAATTTACAGTTAACTACTACCTTGGACTTGCTGAATGAATGAATAAATAAATTCGATACGAAACCAATTTTTTATTATTTATTTTAGTTTAGTAATAAAAATAACAAATTGAGACAACGAGACACTTCACATAATGCTGATTTCAGGTTTTTAATTTTTTGTTTTGTTAATTCAGATAATAAAAGGAACACGTAGACACACTCAAGATATGACAAAATTAAATCAAATTGAGATTTTTCGCCTTATTGGACATACGACGAATTAGATCAAACATTGGGTGTCACACATCAATAAGCTATCATTTTTGTTCGAAGAAGAGAATGAAAAATTATTTCTTGCGGACATCAATAAATTCTGTTTCGTTGCTAATTTTTTGTTTCTTTTTTCATCTCAAATAATTTAAATGTGAATATAAAAGAGACAGTTTGTGTTGTGTTTTGACCCAATTTGGCAAAAACTTCATCGCAGGTTTTTTTTCTCTTCAGTTAATTATTTAAATTTAAAAAAACGACTCATTTTGAACTGGCGGAACTTGTTCTTGCCGAAAAAATATTAAGAGAGAATGAAGTCTCGCAGTAGGAACAAAAAATATACACAAACAGAAGAGCTATTTCGGCATAATGGGAAATGACATTAAATGAGTCACAAAATAAATTTTTTATTAAATAAACTTTTTAGAATTTTAAAATATACAAGATACGATTTTATAATGAATTAAGTTAAATAGGACATGGTTAGTCTCAGTTGAAGTCTCTTTTTTACGATTAACGATTCTCCATGTCAGGCGAAAAAATTATGTTAATTGTATTTAAGGTATACAGAAAAATATTTAATTGCCTTTTTCGTCTTTTTCATGCGATTAGAGTCATTTATTTTATTGGAGATGAGACGCTTTCAATTGCCCATAAAATTCTCATTTTTGCCTTTTTTATGTGACATATCGAAAATTTCCAATAAAAATTGTAGATTATTAAAAATATCAATGGGGTGGATAGATCTGAAGCATGCCGACTGAAATGTGAGAATTCAGAGTGTCATTTCACCAATTATTATTACACCAATTAAAATTCAAGCAGACCTTCCCGGACTCTTCAAATAATTCAGAGAAAAAATTCAACTTGAATTCAAATCGAAAAGACAAACAAAAGATTCATAAAAATTTATTACACTTATTTAAAATTCTATGTCTTGAGTACAAAATAAACCATTGCATGCCTTATGAATTTCATCAACATAATCATTTTTTACAAAGAAATATTGCAATATTTACGGTGGAGCTTCGCGAGTATTAAACAAAAAGTTATGCAATTCATACAAAAAAAAGATATCGATAAATGAATTCTGTTCTTTTGCGATTCACGTCGACAAAAAGCAATTGTCACGAAAAATGCAGACTGTAGACACATTTTCATTTTATCGTATTTGATATCACAATTTAAATATGATCATTTAATTACTGCAATTAAATTTTATAGGTGTCGGTGTTCTAGTTAAACGAAACATCTTCATTAGCAATTTTACGACGCATACAGTTCACTAGCATTGTGCAATTTGCTGATTATTTCTCTGAATTTTTTATTATTGGATTGAATGTTATTCAGAGACGTAGCAAGAAATTTCTCGATTTTCAAATTTTTTTCCGGTACCCCAAACCCCCCTTGCTATGTCCCTGCTCTCAATATTTTATTGGATTGAATGTTATTGACATTTAATGAGAATTTCATCAGAAATTAAACGCATTTTTTACAATACAATTTCCAATGATCTAATAAGCTACAAAATATTCCCAGAATTAAGTGAATTCCTCGCTAATTGTATATTAAGTAAATCGTAATTGCTAATTTGAGGAAGCACTTTATCAAGATTGCGGTAACCCCAACCGAAAAAAGCATGAAATCCGTATCGTATGCATTAAGTTCAAATAAGAAGAAATTAGTAAATTTTCTTTTAAAATTAGCGATGCTTAAAAAGTCAGAACACAAAGAACGAGCAAGCATAAGAATCCTTAAAACTTGTACGTTGAGGTCAAATATTTATTTGGCAAATGAAACAGACAACAGCAGCAGCATGTACGAGAAGAAAAAGGCAAAGAAAATGAGAGGAATAAATAAGTAAATTGAAAAGAATGTGTAGCACATGATTATGCAATTAATTGCGCGATGCGATCGAGTAAAGAGCATGCGAGAGTGAGAGAGAGAAAAGGAGTTAAGAGACACAGTAACATGAATTTGAATTTAAATTCTCTTCATTGCATTTATTTTTCGTACATGCACACATTTGTATGAAATATTTAACCGTATGAATGAGCGAACGTTGCCAATGAACTTGTTTTCGCTGCCTTTGCTACCTTCTTTTTCCGTCTCACCTCCTCGACATCATATATGTATGTATAAAAAATAAAATTAAGGTATGAATAAATGCGCTTGACGACCCAAAAAATATGCTACGAACAAAAAATTACCTTATACGCGACATTCAAAGTTGATGGTAATGCTGCTGCATATTATTAATGCGTGTGTATGGACAGACAAAAAAGAAATAAAGGAAGGAAAATTCATCGAATGAAGTTCGATGGACAAATTATTCAAATTATGTATATTGACCGTTGTCTTCACCATAACATGCAAAACACTTCAACATTCCAAATTTATTTCATGATCAAATCATGAAATTCGTTCATCTTAATGATTATGATGAGGACGATCGATTGACCCGTCCGATGACAAGCAAATTTATTCATAAATAAAACATTTTGAGTGGAATTTCACGGTTAAAAAGATCGCGCGAAAATAAATTGATGTAACTACACAACGCGCGACCGACTAATAGTTGTGGATTGATGATGAAGAAATTAATCGGATTTTGTTGTAAGATGAATGTTGAAATACCAGCGAAAATGTCATTCTTGCAAAAAAAAAACTGCAATTTCCTCTATAACATAAATTTGTCTCTTTACGCATTTTGCAAGTACAAGTCATACTCTTCTCCTTGCTGTCTGTGTCGAATGATGTAAGAGGCGAAAAAAGACAGCAGAATGTACATAAATTGTAATTAAAAGTCACGGAAACTATAAACTATATATGAAATAATTATTTCATCATCGTCATCAATCGACTCAATTCTTTATCGTTTCGAGCAGTTTCGAGCATTACCAAAATGATAAATGGTACAAAACTGAACTGTATTTATGTCTCATAGACCTCATACAAAGTACGACATTACGAGTTTCGTTGCATTACAGTTCATGCGATTATGCAGTAAATTCTACATTTTATATAGTAATCTATAAGAGTTGAAACAGATTTTTAAGTTACACACACAGACTTTGGCGCCTTTCGACATTCCTTTTAATTTATGCCAAGCCTTTTTTGCCGGCGCAATGCAAAATATTTTTTTATTTTCATTCTGTTTTTAGTTCTCGTCTCCCATAGTTCACTCTTTTTGTGTGTTTCGACATCAAAACACTATGTGAAGTTAAAATTAGTCAGTTAAAGAATTTCAAGGTAAGACGCAGATGCTTCGCTATTTTAGCAAACAGATTTACTAATGAATTACTGCTCTGCTCAGCTCTGTGAATTATGTGCATGCGACAATTATTTTTTTAAATAAGAAGAGAGATGATTATGACGTTGATGATGTGCATACCTTTGCAATTACAGACCAGAAGAAAAAATGAGAGCAGACGAGCGACTAAAAATTAATTAAAGCGCATTAATACTTTGTAGTTGAATTAAATGTGAATTTAATTTTCAGATGCTTTGTTAGATCACATTTTATAGATAATTATCTCTCTACGTTGCATAATTTGAGCTAGAAGTCGTTTTGAATGATACTTTTAATTTTGGATACAATTTTTTATAACTGCTTAATTGCGAGCAGAAAACGGCAAATCGAATCGTACAATTCAAGTCTAATAAAATAATTAAAAGAGCATTAGAATCGTTAGATACGAATCAAATACATCTTATGATCGAATTTACACAGAACAAAAAAAATAACACTTCCTTATTCTTCAGACTTCTATTAATTTGAAAATTATTACAGACATAAAGTTTCTTACATCATTTATTTATATAAGTTCATTAACAGCAGTGGACTTAAGCAGAAGAGGTAATTAAAATAGATATTCAAGAATTCTTTCTTAACGAGCTATGCTATTCATCTCCTCGAATGACTTTATAAAGAATTTAGTTCTCATTCACACTGTAATTACCAATAGTCTCTCTTTTTTTGTGCCTTTTAATTACGTCAAAAAAATGCATCGAATGAAGGGAATTGTACTTATTTCGACGTTCACACAGCTTGAGCGTGTTTTAAAGACAAATCTGTTGTCATTTTGGACTGACGACTGCAAATATGGATGGATTATGAAATAGTAGCTAGATAAATATTTGTTTGTTCAATAAAAGCCTGACCAAATCAATTCAACTCCTTGATTATGTCCAAAATTATTAGAAATGTTCAAATAAGAGGAAAAGTAATTCAATATTTTGACAAAACAGATCAAGATTGACCAAAAAGTGACAGTCAATAATGATAAAGACGACCACACGTGAAATTAATTTTAAAAATATGATCACAATAAAAAAAACTAAAAGCTTTCTGAAAATGCAAAATCATTGCAATTTAACAGTCGCGATTAAAAATTTTACTATCCATTTATTTCAGAAATTGATATGATTTTAACAAGGACTAGTGGAATCTTTATTTATCGACAGACCTAAATATCAACATTAAATTAAGAGACTTTCAAGGAATTTTATAGTTCAGGTGCAACCAAAATACGCTTCAGACACTCCAATTTTTTTAATATTTACGTTTTCATTTTTAAACAATTTACAATCGTTCTGTAAATTCCATTGACGTTAAGAAAAAAAAAGTCAACTATATAATTTTTATTATTATTTAAGAAAATGTAATTTCTTAACAAGCAATAACGTAAAAATGCCACTTGACCCATAAAAATAATGAAATGTAAGAAATATTTAATAACGTACGAAAAAAAAAGAATGGAAAAATGCTGGCTGGTCGAATGTCGAACCAATTTCTTCAAGCCGTCCTCAGCAATTTAATTATAAAGTACTTGTTGGCATGCTAGCACTATCGTCATCGTTGTTTCCTCTTCATTTATTATTGTTGTGAAATGTTATATGTGCATAAAAGAAGTAAGCTCAGGGGAATAACTCTGGTCTGGACCAACCACCCCCCCCCCCCCCCTCCCATTTTCTGAAGCTCTAATTTGTTAGTTAATCATCCACATACCATTAGAATTAACAATAAGTACAAAATAAGATCGAAAAAAATTGGACCCTTCGGAAGCTCCCTAAAAAAATTCTGGGTACGACTCTGGAGGAAGTAAACTTTTAAAGGAGAAAGAGAGAATGAAGAAAATATTTCATTATATCCCTCACATCTCTCGGTATAGATTTATTTTTAAAAAGTATCATCTACGATAAATTTATTGCATTCTTTACATACTACATTTCTCCTCTTTCTGCTTTAATGCATCACTTTCTGTCGCGCTTAATGTATTTTTAGATGCACTCTGTTTAGATTGCATCAAAACATAATCATATTTTTTGTTTTTGTTGCTTCTCTTTTCTATTTAATTTCACTTTCCTTTATTCTTTTCTTTCAAAACCTTGCAATTAATGCCGCGCCGCTGTCACGAAAGAAATTTTGTTTTCATTTCTGCGATGATCTGATAGAGGTTCCAATCAAAAAGTGGGGGATTCCTGACTTTCTAATGAGAAATACCAAAATAATGATTAGTTTATGGACGATACATGAAAAATCGTGCATTTTTAAGCTATTATAAGTAGCAACTCGTGGAGGATATGAGACCATTACCGAATTTACATAAGATAAGATTCAATTAAAATGAAATAAAAGAAATACGGAATGAATCGTGCTTCATATGGTCAGAAACTAGGACATTCTGATTTGTTAATGTTTAGCTGCAATTGAAATGTGGCAGAAATTTTTTTAAGGGATATAAATTTTATGATGAGAATGTATTACAATGGAAAAAGTCGTGCAATGCAGTCGTTTACCGTGGAAATAAACTGAAGTATGTGACGAGAAACTATGTGACAATTGCTGTTGCTGACTCGGCAGTGTCTCACTATGAATGAAGTATAACAGCTTTAAGTAAGCAAGCAAAGCATTTATTAGCAGCAATAAGGTCATTTTCTAATATGGCATCTTCAAAGCAATCTAGCCGATCATTGAGAATCACTACACATAATGCTCGCAACATAATATATGCATTTATAAATAAACAGCAGAAAGAGAAAGAAAAAGTCATCGACTAGCTAGACATCTTAATCGAAATCATGTCCGAATCTATAAAATGCCTTTGACATAATCATTTGTCACCCAAAACTTAACGAATGAATGAGCGACTAATTTATTACATTGAACATTAACTTGTTGTCGTTGATCTTTCTTTCTTTCTTTCTTTTTTGTGTAGATGTAAAAATGCATTTCTCGTTCGTTTTTTGAACTCAATTTTCATTTCTGTTTCATGCTATATTTTGACATCCCAATTAAATAATTTTAATTTTAAAGATACGACAAAAAATTTCACGCGAGACATTTTTACCACTCAGTTTACACTGTCACACTTATTCAATGGCTTTATAACGGAGAATTCTGTTAAACTATAAATGTGAGTATAAATATTTCTCGCACATATTGCATAATTCTGTTTTAGCGCCAGGCAAAGCCATCTACGAGATGAATAATAATAAAAAAATTGCCTCCATCTAGATCGATTTCAATAAATGGAAATTTTTTTATACGTTTTTTACACATATTTATTTGTTTGTGCATCTCGAGCACCACAAAAACCACTCTCAGCTGAGTGGCAAACTTGAAATTTTATTTATATTTGTGTATTTATACACATATATTGTTTGCTTTACATGCTAACAAATTAATGCCGTATTTTTTTTCTTTCTTAACTCAATCAGCTTGTAGGCGCGCAAACTGAGCGCGCAAAAAGTATCAGATTGTTCAACTTAAGATTTCGTTCAGCTTAAATAAGAAAAAAAGAGCCTCAATCTTCTTTTTGTTTGGCTTCTGAGAATTAAAGTTCAATGGATATGCAAGTATGTAGATTAATAATTATTCTACGGCGTAGAGAGGCAACCTTGTAGATCAATACGTGATGATGCCTCACTTACTACACGCTCGAGTATCTGATAAAACAAAAAAAATTATACACATTTAAAGAAATTGCCTGAAATTGTATTACTTTTTACTCTTATCTAGCCCCAACTTACAGCTTACGGTGAAATTATTTTTCATTCTTGAATGTGGAATAAAAATGGCAACTCAGCAAAAAAAAGAGTCCTACACACAGGCATCTCACACATGTTATACATACTCTGTTCATGAACAAAACAGAGAGACAACAAGCTAACAAAAAATAAAATTATACTGAATTATAAGCTCCGAAATTCCATGTACAACTTGACATCAAACAAACATTATTGTTTCAAATAATAAGAAATAAATTTGTAAGGAAAGAAAAAAAAACACAAAAACACCTTCTGATTTCCGAGATTGAATATGAAAATGAATATGTGAAACGCGAAAAGGAAGTGATCGGCTATGGCATACGGCAGCAGCGCCGAAAGAAATATTTCCAAAAATGAACAAAAATCAACTATTGGACGCTATGATGATGATGATGATGATCACAGAAGCAGTGCCAAATATGACATTGCTTAATTTCAGCTCTACCTGATGAAATTTTATATGGCTGTATAAGTATATGTCGATATATCGATCAATCGCACGTGATAAGATAGAACCTAACAAAAATAGCCAGAACAAAGTCTAAAAAATTTTTATTTAATCACATTAGTGCCATAAAAAGTCTGAAATCTCGGTAGAGAAAAAAATATATTAATTAAATTCTTTGTTTGATCTTATATAAGTTAATAAGATACAGCAGCAGCAGCAAACGAAATGTAAGTCTATATACATAAAGAGAGACTTGTTGCCTTTTGTAGGTGTGGATATTACCCCAAGTGCTTGCAAACTCTCTCGATTTAAAAGCAAAATTCTACTGTTGACGATTTTTTTTTATTTTCAATTTACTTTTATTAGCACATGTTTTGCAAAGGGAAAGTGTCGAATGCTACATTGTGTCCGCCTATTAACACAAGACATTTTTTTGAAATGAGAATTTTGCAAGCATTTAATTTTATTGAGCAATTAACATCAAAATTAAACGACAATTTTTAAAGAATTGGGTAATTTTTCGTTAGGAACCGAAACTGCCAACAATTTTTTTTGGCATCAATGCAGGAAGTTTTCATTCAAACGATACCGAAACTTGGCATAAACACTTCTTTCTGAACATATATGGCTTATCTTTGAAGGTAAATGTGTCAATAAAATCTGTGTTTTGAGCATCACGGAAAATGTTTTCTCACCTAAATTAAGAAGCCCTGCGGATGGTCGTAAAACGAATTATCAGAAGCATTCTCGCGTGGGATTTGTAATCTTTGGGTATGGGCAACTAATCATGTCGTTTCTATGCTAATTTAAACGCTTTATTCAAAATCTCTGCATTAGTTTATTCAGACAAAAACTGATGAGATTTTGACATGAATTCTGACAGTACCAATAAGACATGGGGGTATCCAATGGGGTCCAGACCCATACCCCTCGAAAAAACAATTTTTCTTTTAAACATTTTTCCGAAGCTCTAATTTTTAAACTAATCATACACATTCCATTAGATTTAACAAGTACAAGTGGACCCCCCAAAAAAATCTGGGCACGACTCTGCAATCAGAGCTCCCAATGTCATTAAACCCAAAACTGCGCCTTAATCAAATCCATTTCCAAACCGGTTGACAAAAGTAAATTTATTTTTCGTTCAGGCAAGATCATGCAAAAACAAACGAAACTAAGTGCAAAACTAGATAAAATTGAAATTGAGCAAAAATGGGCATTGAGAGTATAACAAGCTTCAACGTGAGCATCTGATTTCAATTTTGATTCAATGAAATTTTTGTAGTATATATCAATATAAAAAGCCACAAATCTGACAGTTTCATCATGATCTGACATGATTTTTCAGTCTTTATAGATTTTCTCTCTCTTTATTTTTTCTACATCCATATTTATGTTTACAGTATTAAATATATTATATTTTTTTCTCAATAGCTCGATACTCACGTTTGACCTCTTCGTCATCTCAAACTCAACGACGTTTATGAAAAATTGAAAGCAAGAAGTATCAAGTTCGGGATGTATTATGATTTGGATGTTATTTTATTCCCCGCTCTAATGTACATTTAAGGACTTTTGTACTTGAGAAATAAAAATATCTATCAATATAACATTTTATTCTATTTTTAGATCGACTTAACAACAATATTATTATACTTATTCTATTTTATTTTATTTATGATAGAAGATTTTTCTTTTGTAGGTTTTGAGTTCGCTATTTTACACATTAATTTGGAATATCATCATCCATTTTGATGATATTTTATTGATCAAGTGGAGAATTTTTATTCTAATTCGTGATTTCATCCATAAACAGCTTTCCTTGAGTCTTAAGAGTTGAAATTTATTTGATTTCCGTTAGATTGGCGAGGTTTCTCTTTCACACAGCAACAAATTATAGTCAATTTTCAAAAAAAAAATATTTGAGCATCTCCCTTTAAGGCATTTTCTTCGACAGAATCAAACATAATTTTTCATCATCATTGCCATAATTCTATTTTCTCATTCATTCATTCATTCATCCATCTGAAAAATATGCGTGTTTGACTGATTAGATTTCACTTCAGACACTCGAGTGTCTTGCCGATTGAGGTTTGTCGGGCCACTCGAATTCTTCAATGATCCAATGCCTTCTCTTGACTTCATTTCTGGTGCCATGAAGATCAAAAACCTTCCTTCTTTTGCCATTCAAATAATAATTTACAATAATGAATGAGTTTACACAACAAAAAGAATGAGTCTCGGATGGAGAATTAACTTGCGCAATTTCTGATTTCAATTTGTGACAAGACGAGAAGAATGAAGGAAAAAAATCGTTTCAATTAAGTCTCCAGCTATAAATTTTATTCTCATATAAAGTGACTGATTTTTTTTTCATACATTTTGGACACGCTCATCATTTTTCGAAAAAAATAAACATTTCAAATTGAACATGATTCAAAAGACAACAAAGAAGAAGAAGAATCGAGCAGATAAAGAAAAAAAATTGTGTTTCAGTCGTTATAATACGTTTATGGGCATGTAATCAAATGTTTTGTTTGTTTATTTAATGAAAAATGAAACGAGGATGATTGAGAAGTGCTAAAAAGAATGAAACCATAAATTTAATTTTAGAATTTATCATCACAATTCAATTATACAATAAGGCACGTTAGAACTGAATGATGAAGATCATCTTCTTGAATGATTTAAGAAATCAAGTGTTTATTATTGTAGAATTTTTTGAGTGATGATCTTACAAGACATGAACATTGAACAATGAGGTTTAGAAAGTCATTGAATGACGTCAGTATGATGAATTCTTTACAGCGCATTCCTGAGGCTGATTAATAAGAGTTGGAAAGGGTTTGATTGAATCTAAAGAGGAGCCGCCTTGTAAAACTCGATGACTCAAAGGATTGCGATTTTTTTTATTGTTGAGAATTTGTTTCCAGCTTGAATAACTGGGCAGTCACAGGGGTGTATACAGAAATTTTTCGAGCGAAGAGGGGGGGGGGCTTTGGATTTTTTTTCTTAAAAAACTACCAAATTGAAAAATTTGAACCTAATAGCAGAGCCTGATGTCGAGTAGTGTTGACTCTGATTTTTTATGGAAATTGATCTCGTATCCAGTTCGAGCGCTGTACAATAGTTTTGAAAGATATTTCCTCGGTAGTCTAGTGGTGAGTATGAAGCTATAAAACTAGGCCAGAAGTTGTAAACAATCAGCTTATCTGTTGAACTAAAATTAAATCCCATTTCTTGAACTTTAATCATTTCACTTCCCATTACTTAATCTTCTAAAACATCAATCCATCTTCTTCGATAACTTATAAGGAAGTTACTTATTCTTCCTTATTTTTAACACTATCTAATCTAATCGTAAAGCGAAAAGCTTCCACCAGAACTTGTAAAACCATAAAGCAATAACTAAGTGATTCATTAAACGAAGCAACTAGCCAGACATCCGTGAAGTAAAGTTTAAAAACTCATCTTGCAGAATAAAGCTGAGAATTTTTAAACAAATAATAAAAGATGGAAAAAATCATCTTCTTCCCGCACATTAAGAAATGATTGAAAAAGTCATGTCTTCAATTAATCATCATTTGTGGGCATAGAATAACCTCTTTAAATGCGTAATTATCGCAGCCAGAAATAAAAAACACATTTATTTCACCATTATCAGAAGTAATTTCTGTTTCTGTTTCCAACTTCCATTCACACACATGTGTGAAGGTAATCAAGCCCGATAAGATAAGACACGTCATAAATGATTATGGAAAAAGTGAGCAAAATATTATTTGTTCATTAAGTTTATCGATCCAAACAGGAACAGGTTTATGCGTATGCTATGAAAAAAAAAACATTCTCCAATTGAATATAACAAATCATCCTTATAACGATCTTCTCGAAGGCATTTGAAATATCAAGAAAATAAACGTCCATAGGAGGAGGAATAAAAAAAAAGCGAAAGTGCTCTAAATGATATGTTAGATATGATGCTCTGTTGTACTTTCATTTTCAATTCATTCGATGTAATTTACTCGCAACTTAATTCAAATAATATGCACATTTGCATGAATAAAAGTTGCATCAACTGTCAAGACATGTAAAGGAACGAGTTGAGATCTCGTGCAGCAGCAAATTATGCGATTTTTTTCTATATATCTTTTCAAAATCAATTAAGATGATGCATTGCTATCATTTTATTATATTTGAATATAAGTATCGTAATGAAATGCGATATCTTTTTACTTCTTCTTATTATTATTACTGATATTGTACTCATGAGCTTCATACTTCAGACCGTCAGTCGTGTAATTGAATCAAAATGAATGAATGCAAGACGGAAAGGAAAGAAAAAGCGAGAAGGTTAAAGAAATGAATTGAGAGAATTTATTATGATATAAAAATTCACAATAACCATTTGTACATGTCAAATGTATTTAGCAATAATCTTTGAATAACCGTTAATGCAAAAATTAAGATAATTTAGATGAAAAGGTTCTCAGAAATTGAGTTTCACATTTGGATGCAAAAGAAGCATTTTATTTACAATAACTACGGTTTTTGATAATGGAAAATTTTGTCGAAAGAAGTCTTTGCCCTCGACAGAAGCCGTTGTGTGTTGCAAAAAGTTTTACAACCTTCAATAATTACTTTTTGGGGCTTTAGACTTTTTTTATAGCGATTTGGGATTTAGTTATCAGTCTGTTTGCTTCATAGATATCACAAGCTTGGATTAGTCACTGCCTTTCAGCATTAAAGTGTAGATTGTAATTATTCACTATTTTGTATGAAGTAATGCAGTGACACAGAAACTACTCGACTAAATGAAGCATAAGAGCTTAAGTTTCGTAAAAATTCCTTGAATTTTTAATGCAGAAATCCTGTGAAGAAATAATCTTTAATAAAAATGCCTCGTTATTAATTTTATGTAGCAATATAATACGATTTTCAATGCTTGACATTCTCATCCTGCATTATGCTCTTCTTCAGCATCATAATTGACTCAGAAGCTCTTAACATTGAGTCGACTTTCCGGCTGAAACAGAAGGCATTTCTCAATAATTGCACTTATTACGCTTTAAGTCTCTTTTTTCTCAAAATTTATTGCCTTAATTAATTAAATTTTGTAACTTTAATTTACAATACACTCAATCCCATAGGCGAAGCTCAATAAATTCAATACAATAAGCAGTCAGCTACGAAAAACAATCTGTTTAATTTTTCCTATTGAAGTTCATGTTTCTCATTAATTATCATAAATGAATGTCAACTTGAAAATGTAATTTGCATCTCATTCTCACTTTTTTCTCCTCGCTCACTGACTTACACACGGTTTTCACTATCCCAAAAAAAAAGCGCGCGGCAATTTCTTTTAAAGGAACAATCTCAAAAGTGAAAGAGAGACAAAAAAAAAGAGTTTAATTGAAGAAAGAAAAAAGTCTTTTAAGTTTATTTTCGTGTTTCTTAATTACTGTGACGATTTTAAGCAGTAACTTGTATACGGCGACAGTGAGAAAATTCCCATTTGATTAGTAAACTGTATATAGAAAAACAAAAGGCAAGACAAAAGTGTTTTTACTGCCATTTGCTTGAAGTTTTTTTAAATACATTGAGCATGCCAACAACAATAAAGTGAAATTCCTCAAATATTTTTGCAAAACGAGCGTAACCCGATTTTTAAGTTAAGAAAACAGCAGCACCGAAAAGCTGAAAAATATGACACGTTCTCATGTATGTGATAAAAGAAGTGAATTTCTTCTTTGCTTTAAGTAATGAAACCTCAATTTTCATTATGTCCCCCTTTTTTTCATAATGATATAAGTAAATGGTTGGACATTTTTACTTCTTTCTTATTAATTGAAAGATTTATTGATTTAATCTTGACTTATAAGATGAAAAATTATTCATTACTTCTCTTATTATTTATCAAGACCTGAATTTTTAAGTCGTGCAAAAGATTTTTTTTTCATTACAAAATATTAATTGGAAATGAAGTGACAGTCAAGTTGAAGATTAACACACAAAAAATAAATTGATACAATGAGGCAAAGCAAACTTGTTTGAAAGAAATAAAAATTCTAATAAATGATTTTTTGATGACTAGACAACAGAGTTGTTAATTAATAGATGATGGAATATTAGTAAATGTCAAACTTTCTATGTGTGCATGAGGTACTCAAGTTACTAAGTGCTGAAATTCTTCTGTCGTTAGTCAGCGAACGTTTATAAATAAATCCTGGTGAGGCAATTCGTTTGCAAGCTTTGTGAGCTGTTGAACTTCTAATTAAAATTGAGGGGTTGTTCATTAATGACGTTTATAGGGAATTAATCTAATTTGAGTTGGAGTGACTGATGGTCCAGTGGTCAGGTGTCCAAAAAACTTTTTTTTCCTTATTCTCATGGTTTTGCATTTTTTTATTATTATGATCTGGACCCCATCGGACCCCCCTCCCCCACTTTGGGTACCCCTTTGATAGTGGTCTAATTCTTCGTGACTGTAAAATGACCCTGCTGACAAAGTGACTACTACAGAATGTAGCATGACTACTTGACTCTTTTTGAATTCAAGAAGCCTGAAGTGAAGCTCATTGTCTCCTATAAATCCTCAAATATCACACATCATAAGCAAATAACCCCTAAAATAGTTGTATTAACCTTAAACAAAAGTCTAAATCAGCATATAGTTCTATCATGTACCAAGACAAACAGCCCAAAAAATTCCAAATTTTCCCATAAAAGGCCATTGTGTAGTCACATCTATACCATCTCTGTTAGCAAGTAAGTGAGAATAAAAGTGTAATAATTGTGAATAGTGAAAGAAAAAAGATTTTTTTAACAAACAAAGCGAAGACCAAAGCTTGATTAAGTCATTGTACAATCCGAAATTCTTCACCACGATTTATTGCGTCTGCTTATTATCTTCCTCAAAGAACCTTCTTTCTGTGTGTGCTTCTTTTCATCATTTCTACATGCTTGACTTTTAAGAATGTTTTCTATCTTTCAATAAAATTATCTTACTTCTAAATACTTCATTTCTTATAATCATTGAGTTCATTCACATTGCCGAATTTATATTTTGCTGTTAATAACTTTTTGTTCTGCTTTAGTCTTAGTTCTCATTTCCTCACATTAGACTACTCATGTGAGCAAATCAGCAAACGATCTCAATGAAATAAGAGTATATAAAATAAAAATATTTAATATAAAGTCAAATGGACATGTCGAACATGTGAGTGGACACTTTTTCTCGCCTTAAAGAATATTATAATAATACAATGATTGTGCCAAAAAAAAACTATATAGTAACGCAGGAAATGTGTGGGTGTAGGGCAGTAATTCGTCGATATTGTCAATAAATACCTGGAATCACATATACGAATCAATTCAGTTAAATTGTTACAAGAAAAGAAGGCAATTATTCTTTCTCAACCGCTAAACGTCGTCGTCATACTTGTGGATCAGTGGTTCTCAAACTTTTTCGACTCACGGCACACTAACCGTCATTTTAAAGATTTGACGACACACTAGAGTCCCAATAAATTAAATTTGAACCTTATTTTAGTTGAAAAAGGAGTCGAGGTGTGTCTAGTAGAACCTTAGTTCCTGAAAAGTCCTAATAATGGTCTAGAGTCCCAACTCCACCTAAGAAGCTCTCACGACACAATAGTTTAACCATCACTGTTGTAGATGTAAAATAAAAGGGAACAAAGCACACAGAAATAACGAAAATCTGACACCAAATGAGAGAGAGAGCTCTACATCAACAATAACCATAATGCTGAACTAAAAGGTCGAATGGTGAAGCAATTTATTTATGCTAAGCTATGAACTCTTTGAATTTATATATCGAAACGTATATTTTTTTTCATAATTCTTTCTTCTTGTACAATAAATTGAGCCGATTTATATTTTAAGATAATGTATACGTAAAGTCGAACAATATTTCTCGGGTAAAGTTAAGCGTAAAACTTATATTGAAGTTTAAGTATCGAAATCTCGATGACTCATAAATCACATAAAAAAAGAAAAATAATGAAAAATGTTCTCATAGTTAATTTATCGATTTAAATTTATCGGGTGGTGGTGGTGGCTGGCTGACTGAAATGAAGTTTAAAGCTTCACCATTGTTAAATGTTAATGGGTACAGAAAAAAAGAGTCATGCAAGGAGAAAAACATAAAAGAATTCTAGAAAGGCTTAAAAAATATAATTTTTGGCGTCTCAAGTCTTGTCCAATGTTCAATTTTGCACGACGAATATTGAACAGGGCATTAAAAGGAGAGGGAATATATGTATATGAAAAATGTTAATTACAATTTCAATTAAGTCACCACATTATTACAATATTATACGGCCATCAGTTTAAACGACATGATTGTGATTTTGCGCAAGAAAATTACTATGCAATGATCATCATTTGTCGACGGCCAGAACCAGTTCGTTGGCTCCATAACCATTGACTGAGAGAGAGAAAAATACCGATGCAATGCTTTATCGTCGCGCCATCGAAATGCTTTTGCGAATTTTCATCTATCTGCCTGCTTAAGAATAAAATATAAGATGGAAGGAGAGAGAGACAGCGAGAAGAAGAAGAAACCGTTGAGAGGAAGAATTCCACAAATATTTGCTTGCGATGATGATGATATTTATGATGATTCAGAACAACTTTTATTATTGTTATAAGAAAAATATCTTTGCATATCTCACATTACATTCTTGAAGCTTTACAATTTTCAATTCCGCTTTCTTGTCTTATTATTAATAATAATAATAAATTTTTATTTTGTTAAGGAAAAATTATTAAGAAAAGATGAGAATTTGCGGTAGCTTATATTCAATTATCTTTCATTATAACTAAAATATTCTTATTATTACTTTTTTTTTGTACGAATGGAATTTCCTTTCTTTTCACGTCTCTCATTGCGAGTCAATTGAACTGATGTCATGATACACACAACATAATAAAAACATGTTAAAAGTCAGCAGCAGCCAAGATGTGATCACGATCCTTATGTAATATCAACAGTTGTTGACATTTTTCTTTTCTTTCTGCATCGCGCAAAAAAAAGAAGGCAGTAAAGAAGAATAATACACAATTTTTAATCTACACACATTTTATAGTCCGTACACGGTGACGACATTCGCTATTCAATTCACTATTTGGCTGATCATTTTTATTGTCATCATCAGATTGTTTATTGCCCCCTCGTGTGACATTTTAAAGAGCACAAAAGAAGGTAAAGAAGGAAAAAAAGTAAATCAAAAAAGAAATAAATAAATAATAATTTTTACAGCACATTTTATTGTGAAAGGAAATATTTGCCATGTCAATATACCCTTTGGAGAAAATTTCGTCAGATTAAGTACTAAATTTGCCGTGACTTTTTGGACAGTAATAAATGGTATCTTATGGACATAATAAAATATTGACCATTCATTTGAAACTTGATGAGTTTCGAAAGACAAGCGATTTGGATGCAAAGTAGTGTGCGAAAATGATCAGCTGTAAAACAAGATTTTGATTGATAAAAAATTCGTTAAAAGTGTGAGATTCCAGTTTCTTAATGGGTGTTCTGATACTTAGGATTGCGCACGTAGCTATTAGTCACTCAAAATTTGAAAAGTATCCAGTTTCTTTGTCATATCAATATGTTCTTGTCAAGAGGTTTGGTTTTACCTTTTTTAATGGAAATATCTGAAGAAATTTCCCATAGAAATTGAGAATCATTGTGAAGAATGAATCATGGTAATAAATTTAAGGTTTAAATAGATAAGGACTGCACCTGTCATTAGGATTTTTATTCAGAATGTTCTACAATTCGATGCATTGACCTGAGTAAGGGGTGTACCCAGCAGGGTACCCATTAAAATTTTAGGGGGTATCCAAAAATTCTCGTGGTTTTGTACTTGTTGTTAATTCTAACGGTACGTTAATGATTAGCTATTAAATTAGAGATTTGGAAAAACTTTTAGAAGAAAAATTATTTTTCATGACCGGACCCAATTGGACTCTTGGGTACGCCCGTGACCTGAGATACATGCCACTGAGATGCAGTGTTTCATTGTATTTTGTGTCACTTTCTAGTTATTCCCCACTCTGCGGTACTTGACTCAATTCAGTTATCCTTCAAAGTCGATTCTGCACAAAATCTCCCAAAAGGGTCGTATTACATGCACAAAATTTGAACAGTTAAGAAGAAAGAGATTAAATAAGTAAATTTTAATTTTTGTTTAAAAATGGTGAAATTCTTTCGCTATGTAGTTATTTTAATTGAAATAATTTCCTTAATTTGTATAGGTATTTTTATATCAACGGACAGAAAATAATGTAAAAATCCCTTTTATAAATAAAAAAAATTCCTCGATGTCTGCATAATGACGGAATATTCATTAATGTAAAGTATACGTTAAAAGTTTTTCGATGTACATGTAATCAATGTTACCTCCTGCGATAACGGAAAACAAAAGAATTTCTTAAGAAATAAATTAAAAAAAAATAAAATACATGAAGAGAGGGACCAGGAAAGGATTAACAAGCGAAACGAAATAAATAACAAGGAAAAAGAGAAACAAACGATCATGACTAATTTTCATTCTAATCTGTATTTATTCCATTGATGGATATGGAATTGAATGGCAACGAGATCTCATCTAGGAGTGTATAGTGTGTTTTTTTTTGACGGTTGAAATCAAAATTCCACACATAAATAGTGTCGATTAGTAGGTAAGAAGCTTGTAACAGAAAAAAAATGTTCGTTGTGTTCACATCCATTCATTGAATGCTCTGCGAAGCGTTACAATCAAAAAGAAGAGAGGAAAAAAGTTTCTACATATACGTTCGAAGAAAAAAAATGATGATCGACTATAAAAAGGCATCAAAAAGAAGAAAAAAAACGGAAAGAAGTAAAAAAAATCGTTAAACGACCTTGCGAAGCTTACACACGAAAAAAAAGAGCAGAGCTGATAAAGCGGCAGTAAAAATGTGTGAATGTGGTCGATGATACCAAAAAAAAAAATAACAAAAGATCATTGCAAGCAAAGAAGGCAAGAAAAAGTAACAATTTGAGAAGAGAAAAAAAGACGTTGAAAAATGAATCAAAATGTGTGCTGTTCAGCAGGAGAGAAGACAGTCGACAACGATGAAAAAAAGAGAAAAGAAAACTTTCACTGGAACAGAAAGAATTGTCTGAGCGATCGACGAAAAAAAATTTATGTTTAAAGTCTCTCAAGATTGGGATGGCAATTGATGTCAATTGAAAGCAATCACAGCATTCGATATAGCACGCGAGTCAATTTACAATTTTTTTTCTCCTCTCTGTCGATCCACATCATAACTTTTTTTTGCACATTTGAGTGAAATTTTTCCTCTATGAAGCTTTGCCTACATATTTCACGCAGTGCAGACACCAGAAATTTGCTATTTTTAAACTCATTACACAAAACTTTTTTCCTACATTAAATTACTCTTTTTGGACATAGAAACAAATCGTTTCGATCAGCATTTAATGGAAACTTGTCAAGTTTTTTTCTTTTCTATGAAATAATTACGTTTCTCTGCTAGATTTCTCAGTGAATGAATAAAAAAATTTATGATATATCCCGAGCTGCACGCTTCTTCAAGCCACACTTTTTTAGACGACAAAACGAACAAAACTACCGTTATGATTTTTTTTAATGATTTGCTATTATAACGTCGTCGCAGCGGTACCATAACGACTACATTGTGCTGCTCGGTAAGCTTGACTGCTTTGTATGTCTATGGGGCCGTTCATAAATGATGGCACGCAAAAAACGAGATTTATAGAAAAATTTTCAAACAAAACTGTTTCTTATGTATGGAAGTGTCACACAGCTTCAGAACCCCCCTCCCTCCCTGAAAATTGGACGTCATTTATGAATGACCCCTATTCTAAACTCATTTTCAGCTCAATCAACACGCTGATGAAGATAATTGCCCGATCATGCTGATCTTGTCCTTGTCAAAGATTCCGAAATTAATTTCAAAACTGCTATAAAAAGAATAATTATCAGCATTTAAATTAGATTCAATTCCAATAAAGCACGTGGCGAATAATTTTGCAAAAAATAATGTAGAAACTTGACCTAATTTACTATCATCAAAAAAAAATGTTTTAATGCACAGTATGATGTGTCAAGAATATTTTTTAATGTTCCGTTTGTTTTGGCTTCTACAAACAAAACTATAAAACATTTCCGTTAATATCCCACGAGCTAAAGAATGAAGAATATAGCTAAGGTAAATCCGGTAAACAGGATTTGATGAGAAAAACGTTTTTTAACGAAAATTCTCGAATAAATCTCTAAATTCACACAAGCTTTTCTTCGATGAATAATATTTTTTATGTACCATAAATGCATAAAAAGCGGCGATGAAGTAATACGTGTTAAAATCATAAAATATGATATGAAAAATTAAATTGAAAAACATGAACATTAAAGGTCGATTTAGTCACTCAGACCTCATTCATAGCTACAAAAATCACTCAGACCTGTTCTGTCTCTATTAATAAATAATTGTTGCTGCTGCTGTTATTGCATATTAGTCTTATAAGAGTCTAACAAACATATTTGACATAATACCGACAGTCAAACAAAATATGTGTACGCTCTTGATCAATCTCTTTTCTACTTTTTTTTTGTCGGCGCTACCTTTTGATGACCAGAAATATAAGAAATAATTAAACTAAATAAAAAAACAACATTAATGCTCAAATAAGTAATAAACACATGTGACCTAATGAAGCAAAAAGATTGCAACAAAAATGTACGAATGTATGTGACGTGACGGACGTGTAACATGCTAAGCAAGTGGTTTTGGTTCAGGGAATCAAAACTTAAGCCTTATAGATTATCTCTACGCATTATCGATACTTAAGATTTATTATTTAGCATAAATAATACGACTGAACGAAAATCAGGCAATAAAGTACACACAAGCAGCCTGAGAGGCAGAGAGAAAAAAAAATCAATTTAATTATCGAGGAAGTCGTCAAAGAGATTGTAAATGAGGGGGAACCATAAAAATGGACACTTAAAATGGATGACGACGTAGACGTCAACGGGTTATTGGAGTGCAATGAAATTTTAGTTGTTGACATTGAAATGCCGGCAGGTTGGAACTTTATTAAATTTCAGTTCATTTCTTTTTCTTCATCCACAAAAAGCCATTCTCCGTCAGCTAAGCATGTGCGTAAAAACAATCGACATTTATTATGAATGAGCAACGTCTCTGACTCGATTTTTTTTTTGCATATTTCAAGGAGGATATAAATTATACTGTTTTGTGCTTTATGATTCGACAATTTATTATTATTGTATATTGTAAGATGCCACACTTTTCATGTCAACATTTTTAAACCAATCAATCAATCAACATGTAGTAATATTTTAAATTGATTATTATTTAAATTTCCGCGACCATCAGATATCAGCTGGAGTGAATGAAATTGAAGAGAATACAAATATTATGCGAGCACAGTTCATTTTCTTTTCCTTACTTAGCTGAATTTACATAATAATAATTATTATTATTATGGCTGTTGTTGCCAATTGTGTAATACTTATCCTTCACTAACAGTTAAATAATCTAAGTTTATAGGAAGAAGAATTCAAATGAGAGGTGCATTAGATTTGAATAAAAGGAAATTCCATATATCTCATGGCTTTTTATAGACATCCAAATGCAAAAATATTTATAGAATTAGCAACGCCCTACATTATGAGCGATCAATTTTTTTTAAAATATGTAATTTCTTTCTTTTTACAAATTCCCACTGGATGTGTCACTATAAAGAGACTAGCAGAAAAAAAAGTCGTATGCGATGATGAGTGAACGAAATTAAAACGAAACGGGAAGAACGATTTTTTACACTCATAATTTTCTTTCTTGTCATGCACTTGTTGATTCACTAACTAGTTTCTCAAGCCTTTTTCATCTATACACTAATATGCTGGCTGGCACATTAATGGAAGAAGCAACAGGCACTTAACGCTTGAGTGATAAAAATGCAAAATGGTCTCGGACTATGTGTGTACATATCTAATTGAAAAATGATCATCTTCCTAAACATTACATTCTTTTTCACTTCTTCTTGCTTCTCTCGTTCGTTCTCTCTATTTACACATATGCAGCTAGCTTGTATTGCATTCATTTTCAATTTCATTTCTCTCACTTTATTCTTCTCCCCATTATTGTGTTGTTTTGAATTAAAAATGCCTTTACTTTGTTATATTTTTGGGGGTCATCTACTCATGACGTCTATCACAAATCTGAAGATCTCTTTAACTCCTTTGTCAGTGAAAATTTTGAGGCAACGGAAGTGAGGGATCTAAAAAATAATTTCGTACTTAATTGACGTCACTCATGCACGACCCACTTTGGAGATTGTAGATTTTCGGGAGGAAATTTCGAAAGCATTTTTATGAGTTATGTGGAATTGGAATGAGAATCGCAGACTTAAAGTTAAGTGCTGTTTTATAACAAAAAAATTTGGAAATATGCATATTATGGTAATAAATTAAACAATAGAATGTAGTTGCTTGATTATGACACACAGGACAAGCTATTTATGTTATGTTAGCCACAATAGAAGCATAGAACATGAAATTATTTGAATTGTATAGAAAAGTATCCAAGGAGTGTCTATTGGCTCTTGTATTCACAGATTATTTTATTTTAGCAACAGAGCTAAATTAAAGTAAGCAGCAATAATGATTTATTTTCATTAAGTCAAAGGAGACGGAAATTAAATCGGCAATTAAAGGAATTTTAATCAGTAAGTCAATCAAAACAACTTGAGCTTAATATTAAATAAGATTGTCTTATCTGAAGACTGATAAGGTGTAGTGTAAGCAACTTGGGTTTTTTTTCTAGAGTTTTTAAAGTAAATAATTCAGTACTGCTGTTTAGGTGCTTCACCTGAGATAGACGAGATTTGAGTTAAAAGAATTCACGTTCTAGAACAGTGTATTCCAAAAGGCGACAAACTTTTGGGTCAATGAAATTTTTGCGACACTCTAAAAAATCTGTTTTGTCCAAAAATTGAATTTCATGACCTTTTAGAGCAAGTCTGAAGATATGGTCATTTTTGGTCTTTTTGAAAAATCTCGCGACACACCTAGAGCTGTCTCGCGATACTGTGAAGAGTCACTGATTCTGAAGAATCTATGGAAAATTTGTATGAGCAACAATACTGATGTGCTTGGAATTAGCAACTGACAGATAGAATCTAAGGGCCGTTTTCACTAAAGTGGATTATCCTAATCCGATTTTTGGGATTATCCTGGGATTGTAGAATCCGGATTCAATCCGGATTATGATAATCCAGGATTATCGTTTTCACTAAAAAGATCGGATTAAGATTGGATCGGATTCTACAATCCTGGGATTATCCAAAGATTATATGATTTTTTCAATTTTTTGGAAAAATTTTCGGATGATCCGAGGATTATCTTGAGATAATCCCTTTTTATTTTGAAAGAATTTTAAAATATATAATGCAATCAACGAATTTTGACTTATTATTGCTTGGAACCTACACCATATATAAATTTTAAAGGAGTATAAACTTACAAAAATTATTAAAACTTCTTAAAATGTTACATAAAACTTTGTTTGAACTTGTAAACTTTGCAAGACTCCTTTACTTGACTTAGCTAAGTTATTAGGCAAGTTCTTTAATTAGGTCTTTCAGAGAACGTTGACAAAAAAATATTTTTTGAATAAAAAAAGTCTACCTCTGTATTAACTTAACATATATTATGCAAAAAACTGCATTAAATAATTAAATTTGAGAAATAGTTTAGAAGCAGAAGAACAGACGGTCTACCGATGCCAATAAAGACATCAGTAACATTTAAAATGTTCCGTTTCTAGCATCGAGAAACGCTAGACAGGATTATTTTTAAGATAAGCTATTTAAACCTCTCAAAAAATAATTAAAATTATTTATAAATAAAAAAAATTATCATATTTACATTATTTTTGATTTTAACAAGCTAATAACAATTATTGTGCACATGTCTTTATAAAAATCTTCTAATTATTCACAAAAAGTATCCTAAATTTATCCAAAAAGATATTTTTACTGTCTATTTTTCATAAAATAACCTTAAAAATGAAGCTTAAACAAACTACTCTTTACTAAATTTCATTTGTAATCTAAAGACATTTAAAAAAGTTTTAATATTTCAAAAATAAAATTTTATAATCCTAGGATTATCCTGAGATTATCCTAAAAAATCGAGATTATCCGATTTCAAACTTGGGGGGTAGCAGGATTGACATTTTCGATAATCCGATCCGATTATAATCCAGGATTATCCTAAATCGATTTTAGTGAAAACGATTATCCGAAGATTATCCTAGGATAATCCCAAATTTTGGGGTGGATGATCCGAAAAAGGGGATTATCCACTTTAGTGAAAACGGCCCTAAGAGTATAGCCTGCTTTAAAAGAATCTGAGTCTACCAACAAGAATCATGTACTTCCACCAAGATTATCTGCAATTTTGACAAAATATCTATCTATAACCAGTATTGAAGAAGACATGAAGAATACAAACAGGAAGAGCTACAAAAAAATCAATTTTCAGGTGCATCAATTAAAAATTATTCATCTTATGGAATCTCAATTTCCAATCAAGACCCGAAACCCCTGCATGCATTCATTAGGACTTGTAGAGCTAATTATTATTCTTCACTTCACATTGTTATTTTGGTTCTTTAAAGCCATATCGAATTTTATGAGCATGTCGTGAAATTCACCAATATATTCATAAAAGTCTAATCGATAAATTCGTGCTCATCAATTGCGTTTTTTGTTCCTTCTTTCTCCATATTCAATATATATATATAGCTATCACATAGTCAGTCAGTCAGTAGGTACGCTTCAAACTTAATTGAAAGGCTTAATTGTGTTGATATCAGCTTTTTTTATGTGATATAAATGTGATAACAACATATTGACGTATGTGGCAATTTTCTTCACTCTAACGTGATTTTATGGAATCATCGGCAGTTCTTTTTCTGCTACGAAAGAAGCGAACAAGAAAACTTTCGCTCTAAATTGAATTTTTTCTTTATTTTCTCTCATTTCTCAACATCATGTCGCTCGAAGCTGAAAAGTATTAATGAACATGCTGCATTTTCATTTGGGAATTTTCTAAAAACAAAAAAAAATATAAAGGCAACAAGACTTGAGAGCACACAAAATTGATTGAATCAGTTTTCTGATGCATCACAACATCGAACGAAGTGAAATTTCGCTTCCAGCTGATGCAATGACCTCTCTGATGAACTTCTCAAACAGAGACATACTGCTGCTGCATTTCTCATTTCCCACAATTACATTACATTATTTTTATTTTCTCTGCGCATTAATTTCACTCCCTTCTATTCTTAGTTCCTTGTCTCCATATGTCTCCACACAGACGACAGCTTGTACAGATCATCATCATCATCAACATAGTCATTGTTATTAGGCAGTGTAATCTGCTTCTACACACACATTTTGCGCACATTATCATTCTTTTTATTAGTCTTGTGTGCTGTGTCACCACACGCTGCTTCTATTTAAATGTATCATATTCTCATAAAGTCACATTTTAATTTAACTTTTTTGGTTTTTTGTCTCTCATGCTTTCCTTCGTCGATCCATAAATAAAAAAATAATCGGCCGATTTCACTAAAGTGGATAATCCTCATTTTCGGATTATCTATTTCTTCGATGTGAGGAAAATCCAAATAATTTATATCTGACGTAGAATTACGTGATTAGAGATAATCCGATGAGATTGAGAAAAAATTTTTATCTTGTATAGTGAATATAGCGAAAAAATAGTTTTAGCAAGGAGATTATCCGAAGATAATCCTGGGATTATCCTGTAGATAATCCATAATTTCAATCTTGGTACCTCTCAGTTTTAACATTTCGGATAAAAATGCAGGATAATCCCAGGATAATCTTCGGATAATCTCCTTGCTAAAACTATTTTTTCGCTATATTCACCATACAAGATAAAATTTTTTTCTCAAACTCGTCGGATTATCTCTAATCACGTAATTCTACGTCAGATATAAATTATTTGGATTTTCCTCACATCGAAGAAATAGATAATCCGAAAATGAGGATTATCCACTTTAGTGAAATCGGCCGAATAATTTTTACATAGCTGATGATGACGAGAATAAGAAGAGATGATGTATGCTGCATATAGGATGAAGTTAAAAATGGTAATGGAGTATAAATAAGAATATATATCTCAATTATAATTTCCTGTTGCAGCAACGCCAAAAACAAAACAGAAATGATCTTTCTTTCTTTTTTGATGATTTTAGAAGAAATTTCACAATTGCTTATTTTTTTATACTGTCGGACGGGAAATTTGAAAATATTGAGCCCGACTTGACCCACTTGACGGAACGTGTAATTTATTTATTTTTTCCAGTGGATTTATTTCTTCATAAGCCATCGACATATCCCCCCAATTGAAGATTAAGTTCAAGTGGAATTTATGTAAAAAAAAGATCTTTAAGCGTGATGTTGACATTAAAAAGTAATAATAATATGCATGAGTGAAGAAATCGTATTGTGCAAAAAGAGTGACTTAAACTTGCGCTATTAAAGCGCATTTTTGCCGATAGCAACTTTATAGATTATCTCGTTATGAATAAAAAATTGTAGCTTAATTAAAATAGTTATTTATGCAATTTTTTTATAGTTGGAAATTTATTTTTTGTTGATATATTGTGAAATTTGACGTGATTATAGCTTTGTGGACATGAACAAGCACGTTTAGAATGTTTCAAAAAATTCTATATGCAATTTATCATCTGATTAGCTTCAGGCTGATTATAACTGATCTAGATTTATTGATTCTGATGAAATTTTTGTCAGTTAGAATTTCCCAGGTGACTTTCTCGATTTTCAATTTAATTTACATGATCAAGCTTAATTAAGTATGATTTAGAGTCAGATAAAGGATCAAACAACAATAATGTTTGGCATTAAAAATTAAAAACTTAGTTTCATACAAAAATTAGTCACATTAGGACCCCCACTACAGTCACATGCCTGTGAGATTATTGAATTCTATCAAGTCATCGAGAGTCAAACGAAAAAGTCAACTAGCAAAAAATGAGACACGTCTCAAGATGTTACTTTATTTCATTTCAAAGAGCAGCAAATAAATAAGGCACATACCCGAGCAGCAAACGCTGCGGCAAACCATACTTTTTTCCGTTAAGTCGTACAAAAATCACCGTCAATTAATTTGATAATTAATTGAAAAGTTAACGTAAATTTAGAATTTAAATTTTAACGTACTTTCAGAATTTGAATATTTTTTGATCTATTAATGGTAGAACTTTTTGAACTGAACGTTTTTTCCTCATTAAGATTTTTGGAAGAGTACTTTGGATGCGCAGAAAAAGAGTAAGAAATGAATTAATCTAAAGCTTATTAATTATACAATTTTGACAAGATTAAAGTGAATTAAATGTGTAATGAATTTAATCTGTTTTCAAAAATCTCCTTTATGAGGAAAAAACGTTCAGTTCAAAAGGTTCTACTTTTAATATGTAGATCAAAAAATATTCAAATTCAGAAAGTACGTTAAAATTCAAATTCTAAATTTACGCTAACTTTGTAAAAATTAGTCAAAATGTATTGAGAATTAGAATAAAAAATTTATAAACTATTTCGTTATAATGTCGACGCAGCGGTGCCCTATCGACTACGTTGTGTCGCTCGGGACAAGTAGTGTCAAATAGTCGTCAAATTGACTGCGATAAATGTGACTCTGTGTGACAATCGTAATGGAATGGATGGAAAAGAAGGAAAGAGAGAGAGACTAACTTATAATTTGCATTGTAATATGGACTTTAAATAGTCATATTTTTCAATTCTCTCACATTCCTTGAATCATATTTCAATTTGAATTGGTATTTCTCGCTTTACGATCTTTATTGATCCATCATATTGCTCTTTTGTTGCAGTTTCCTTTAACTATTACATCAGCTGGCGACTGTGAACAAGCGAGACAGTGCCGTAAATGGAAATTTTCAATTGTTTGCTGTATATGACATTTGCGTAATTTGATTTCAAACAGGCAACAAAAAAAAGAAGAAATAAAATAAAAATAACAACAATTCTACATTAAGTATAGTGCTGAAGGATCATTAGAAACTTTTTTATTTCTTCTACTGTTGCCAATATAATTGCCATCATCGTACACGAGGATTATTAGTGATTTTTTTTTCTTCTCTTCATCATCTGTTGTTCTTAAAAAGTCGATTCAATTAATTTGCAAAAATCGCAATATAATGATCATAATAATGTGTAATATACAGAATGAGGAAGTAAATACCGTATGGTAAGAAAGAAGAAAAACTTTTTTTTTCGTATTCAGCGACAATTACAGCAGCCTTAACCTTCCAAGCTTCATAATGTAATTGGTTTAATGAATACAAGTGAAGATTTGGATCAATGCTTAATTTAATTCACTAATGGGGATCGTTCAGATATTACGTAACAACTGGAATAATTATTTTAATGTCCTTTTCCGCCTTCCTTTAATGAGATTCCATTTAAAAAAATACAATAATTTGATTGACGTCACCTCATTTCCAAAAAAATCCCTTACTCTTTATGCTGATGTACTTAAATGTTCAAGTTTATTTACTTTATGTATGTGCACCGAGTCATACTGACTGCAGTTGTGACAATTTAGAGACTTTTTAAGGTCTTTATCATTGTACAAATGAATTAACAACAAAAAAATGCATTCATTCATGCACTTTGATATTTAATTTAATTTAATAAACACACAACAAATTACAGAAAAGAGAGGGAAGCTGTGAGACGCGATAAAATAAACGACAAACATGTGTTGCCTAGTCGTAAAAAAAATGAGAAACATTTGTACTTAGACGCAATATCTAAAGTGATATATATAAAATGTGAATGATTATCATTAAGTTCATATTTAGTAAATGAAATAATATCATTGAGACAATTGGAGACATCGATAACTGTGCTTCCACGCCAATAAATATCGTTTGCTGCGCAGTAAGATCGACTTTATAGCAAAATTGATCATCACCACTCGACATTCCCTATGATGTTCCATATATGGAATCAATATATATATATTTATACATATGTGAAGCATGAGAAATGATTTTTCAATCAGCAATTTAATTATGATACATGAGTGATATCGATAGTGCTTCCTCATTCGTGAAATTGATACATTCGGTATTTAAACAACAACATAAGCATGTGTGTATGGCAGGCTATATAAAGATAAAAGATGCGAAAGAGACTTGATTGAAGTCCAATGTCACCTAATGATTTGTACAACAACATCATCATCATCACTCAGATTGATTGGCTGGTTAAAATTAACAGTTATATTTGCCTTCTGGAATAAGTGCCTGCCTGACATTATTCATAATAATTTCGCGAAAAGATCATACGAATTGAAGGTCATCGGAATCGCATTTCTTCTACCAACTCCTTTTTTATTGAGGCAATGAGGAAAGACTTACTTATTTCATGGAAAAGCCATAAAATTTTATGGTCGGTCCACTGACAATCATTAATTTTTTTACATTGCAATTATGCTCACTCGAAAATATTTTTGCATACATGCTCAATCTCATCACAATTTCACATTGTTCAGAAGAAACTTCACTTTTGGATATGACCAGTCGTGACTGAAGATCGCGCATTTTTCGACCTGTTCCAAAAAAATTCTAGCATTAATTTGCTTGACACCAGACAAATGGCTTACAAATGGCATCTCTTGACTTTTACAAAACGCGCTAAAAACAAGGAACAAGCATGCTTGTCAGCTGAACAGAAATTTATTTTCCCAAGTTTAAAATTATATATTTTTTGGGGGGTTTCAAATAACTGAGAGTACATTGTGGTATACACGAAAAAAAGGTATAGTGAAAACCTGTCGCTCACTGACTGACAATTTACACACATATTAAGATCACGGAAAGTGCCGGTACGCAGTAGATACATATTCAATCTTATTATTTTTTTTTTTGAGAGTTGTCTTTCTCCACATCTCACATTATGGTTGTGGACTTTCTTTTGCCGTTTTCTCGCGCGACGACGACGACGGCATGTAAAGTTGTTTTTGTCTGAGCCATGCTCATGATAACCTACATTTGATAAAATACAACGCACCATAATCGGCAATAATATTTTTTTCATCTCACTCTCTTCTATCTCTTTGGACGAAGGCATCTAACACATATGCATGCACAAACTAGCTAACTATATGATTATTATTGTTATATTGGTTTTTTTTTCTCTTTTTTTTTGGATTTTAATTTAATGTGTGATTTGAAATATGTGAAGGTTTCCAATGTCGTTTGAGTCATTATAATTTCACATCGTCTGTTTGCGTCACTTTACCCGAAAAAAGAAGACTGTTGTGATAAACATCATGATCATGGACTTACATGATGATAACGAAAAATGTTATAATTTGATTTATTTGATTGTTTTTCGTCGTGTGATTTTCAAGGGTGCCCTTGCTCGAGTTTCCCAACTTTCTTCACTTCCTACATTCTTCTTTCACTGCAGCAGGACAGAGTATGATTTGTTTTAGAGAGGAACCGATCCAAGAAGGCAACAAAAGAAATACTTTCGCTAATAGAAATCTCTTTAATCGCGAAAATAATAATAATAACTCCAAAATCGTCGTCGTCATCGTCAATGAGGAAAAATGAAAGGAAAAATACATGCCTTATACACATTATTGGTTCACTCGCCTGTTCATGCAAAAGAGTCTTGTTGCGAATTTTTTTTTATTCAATAAATGAAGGAAAAAAAATCTGTATTAGCTAGGTAGTCGAGTATTTGTTGAATGAGAAAGAGAGAATATGTAAGGCGCAAGTATATTTCTTTCTACTTCTTATTTCATACTTTTTTTTGTTGTTATTGTAAGTTACATAGAAATTGTGCAGTTTTGCAATGCATCAAAAAAAAAACTTGAACGAATTTTTTGCAGCTTTACTCATAAGAGTGAGTAAGTAAATATGGTCACACAAAGCAAGCAGTAGATTATTATAATAATAAAAATGTGCATAAACGCTTGCCTGTTCTTGTTGTTATTTTGAGAGAGAGAAGCAGATGGAACTTACCTTGCAAATGGCTTAATTTCGACGTCATAATGTTTCTCAATGTCCGTATCTGATACGAGAATCTTTTGAAGAAACTCTTGTTTCGCATTCAACAATCCGTCTCCGATGTGATTAACTTCTTTTGGTAACATATTGGAACTAACTTTTTATTTTTTACTTTTTTTAATAAACACGAATATTTAATTTGGAATTTTTCACTAAATTTTTCTCCTCTTTTTTTAAAAATACGTATTTTTTAAACTTTTTTTTTGTTAAATATATAGGCAGAAATACACTAAAGAAATGTCAAATAATAAGAAAATACTTTTTTAAGACGATCGTTTCTTATGATTTTTTCACTCTTTATCTTCCTCGGATTTTTATTTTTTATGCAATAATTTCATGTTTTCACTAATTTCATCACTTTTCTAACACGAAACTTGATCTTTATATTGTCCATCGCTTTAATATGCTTCCAAGAATTATTCTCGATAAAATTTCTGAAGCACCCGATGGCTGAAACACTGAATTAGTAAATGAATTAATATAAAATAAATTTCAGTCTATCCAACTGTTTTGAATTGGACAGCAAGGTGTAGGAATTCTCTTCCGAATTTTCGAACTTCCATTTGAATCTTTTTCAACCGTTAATTTTATTTTGAGTTATAGACTGTTTTCTTAATGTACTTCTATGGTAACTGTGATTAACTGAAAATTTGTACTTTCGAACTTGATAAATTGGCTAAAAATGTCAGAAAATAGCACTGAATTAGGTAAATTGAGGTAAATAAAATATAACGGCTTTGAAAGATTTGAATTTTATTCGAAAATCATTTCCTTTTTGAACTTCAAAGTTTTAATTCAAAATTGCCATAAAATGGAAGTAATTTCATCTTTTAAGTGCCTTGATATAGAGATATATTTAGTTCCTAAGAGTTTATGAACATCCAGTTATGTTTTTACTTAGATAAAGCAGGTTTTTCATCTTTATAAAAAGAATTTCGAATAGTTTTCGAGCAAGAATTTTTGAAATTTTAAAATCCGTTGGTATTTTAATTACTACATGCTGTTTAATTCCTTGAATTGCTGACTCAGTTTAAACATTTAATTAGTACCTGAATATTAAATATGCATCTGAAACGAAAAAAAATCACAGAAACAAGGATATGTGCGTCAAACTTACGTCACATGCAGCTGAATGTCAGTCTTTAGAAGTCATGGGACATTCAAGACATATTTAGTGCCGTTCAATCTAGATTAGATTAGCCATAAATAATAAACAAAAATAGAAAATAAAACAAATTTGTGTCGATAAGCGCAGTCAAGCCCATTTGCAGCGTTTATCTTTCCTGCATTTTATCACCAAACGTACGTGACGAAAATCAGCCAAAGTCTGAAAAGCATAACAAAATAAAAGAACATATTTTTTAAAGATTCAAATATATATTTTTATTATTTTTATTTTCATTTCTCATTATATTGCATATATCATTTTTTGAAAGTAAATTACATTTACACAAGGTGATTCATTAGCATCAGCATGCAAAGAAATTTTTTTCAAAAAAAATCTATCTCTGCTGTCTGATTCACTGTAGACATGCGACAAAAATTTCTGATTCATATAAATACGTGTGGCTGATTCAAAAATGAATTTCTTGTCTAATTTTGTGTAGATTCCTCAGCAAAAAAGGAGATTTTTTTTATTGGAAAAAGAGTGAATAAATATCATTTCAACAAGTTTAAATAGTGTTTTTTTTTATCGAAAGAATATATTCTGCTACTAATTTCCTGTTTCTTTTCATTCTCATCAATTTTGTTTTTAAATATATTTCTCATCTCGAGTTTAATAAGTCTTTAAAGCAACATTAGTTATTCTGTTCATTTTTTTGTGATTATGATTTTCTTTTAATTATTTAGCTAAGTCAGAAAAAAATATGAAGTTCTTTTTTATTTTGGGGCTCGATCCACAAATGACGTTCCCCATTCAAAGTTTTGGTATCAGTAGCCTTATTTTATCATGTGCGCCAACTTAATCAATTAGCCTTGTGAATTTCCTTTTTTAAATCTCATCTCAATTTACTTCCTTTTCGAGAGATTCATTGCTTCTCACACTCACACACACATGCCCATGCCATGTCAGAGACAAATGAAACTTATAGCAATGAATAATAAAATATCAGTTAAGTCATCACCACTTTTTTTATTCTCTTAATTACAAATCCTACGTGTTTGATTGCTTTCAAAATTCTAACTAATTAGCCATTCTTTATGATTTCTTTTGACTTGATGAAGTTGGGGATTTTTTTACATCGGAGATGAAAGGTTATTGGAATTGACGGGATGAGTTATGAATGACTTAATTCAAGGACGTATCCAAGAATTTTCCGATAACTTCTGGCTATGTCCATGTCCTCATCAGAGGTCACCTTCAAACCCAACCAAACAGTCCTCATTGATCAACCGTATCCAGTCAGTCCAGTCCAAAAATTATGATACTCAATTCCGATTCCTTTTCATCTCCAAGTAATTCAATTAAAAAGTCCAACGGTTTACAGTAAATTCCATTCAAGATACCAGTGCACCCATTAAAGCAGAACATTTTCGAGATATATGTAACAGAAGTTGAAGCTTAATGGATAAATAGTCCGTAATTTGTGCTAAAAAGTTAAACATCTGAGGCTATAAATTTCCAGTTTTCAAGTGCAAGTTTAATAATGTTTTTTAAAAATAATTCTTGCGTATATAAAGAGTCAATGTAATGAGCACAATTATTCTTGAATGAAATCACATGTAGACATTGTTTATAGAAATTTAATTATACACAATCGTGGAAGAGAGAAAGAGAAGAAGAAAACTAAAATATTTATAAATAAAACTCATTACTATAAAAATGACACACATATGGTAAAAACAGTATAAATGAAATACATAAATAAATTAAAGCATTTAAATAGATAGAATGGATAGGATATAACATACGAATAGATTTTGATTAAAAAATTATGTTTAAAAAGATTTTATTCATCTCCAGTTACAGTAGAGAGTTGGGGATGAACATTCCTTTGTTTTCAGACTCAATATTTTCACGCACACACAATAATCTTCAATAATTCAATTTTTTTTATAGAAAAATATTCATCTTTTAGTTTTATTTTACATAAGAATTTACGATGCAATCAGTTTTCTCTTGAAGATCTCTGGTGGAAGATTCTAATTCTTAGTTCTATTGATGGACTCAGTTTGCAAATTTTAACGTATTTTTTCAAATCAAACTGATTCAATCGGTTTTAGGTTCAAAATTATTTGAATTTTTATCGGCCGTTATTTTTTAAATATTTTTTGACCGTTATTTTTTGAAATTCCAACTGAACCTTAATCAATTTAACAAAGTTTAGAATCCACCCACCCTACGACTCCACAACTGTATATCTTGCAAGAAGAAAAGATTCGAACATAAAAATTGTAGATTTTATTTAGCATAAGATATGATTACAAGAAGATAATTTTCTATAAGTTCCTTTCTTTATCATTTTTTAATAGATAGTGTTTAAGCTTACAAATTGTTAAGATTTCAGGATTTAATATTTTATTATTCTATATCAACAACTTTTTATTTCTCTTATGAATTAATTCACTTTTTGATTTTTCCTTCAATAAATAATTTTTTATATATTCATATTTCCTTGTTTTGCAGCCATAAATAACAATGGTTGTGGAAACATGAAAAAAGACTTTAGTCGTCATAAGGGAGTGTCACTAGCTTATGTCCTAATATCATGTTACTCATGTTCTGCTTCTTCTTCTTTTTATAAGAATAAAATTGTTTTGTCATATAATGGAATAATTAATAATTTCCTATAGACTTCAATCATCAAATAAATAATGAGAATTTTCATATTTTTTAGCTATACATACTTGTAATCATTATTAAGATTCAATGTCACTTAGATTGAAAGTTAGATTTTTTTGGTATAGGATGGATTTTAATCTGTTTAAGGTACGGATCTTTTGTAGCAAATTTTCAAATTTCCTTCCATGTTTTACTCGTTCTTGGATGTTTATAATTTAATATAAATTAATTTTTTTGGCAATTGTTTTTCGACACCTAAAAAGACAGAAATTGTTAGTATATTGAAATTTAACGAACTTTTCAAAATTTAAATTTTTAACGGATTTTCAAAATTTGAAAATTTAACGAAGCTTTTCAAAATTTAACGGTTTATACTTACATATGACATGTTTTGAGTGTTTCAGCACATTTGGAGCACGCACTATGTCCGCATAAAAATGCAACATTCCTCCTTCGCTCCATACAAATTCCGCACGAGTGTGTCTCCTCAATTTCTAATATTTTACTTTCTAAATATCTTAAACGATCGGCAGACGGTTGTCTTTGATTCTCTTTTGGAAGAAGTAGTTTTCCATTCATGGCGTAACGTTTGTCAATGACTATTTGGCATGAAAGACATTTCTTCATTCTCATTCCACATTCCTCACAGCATATTTGATGGCCACAAGGATCGAATGTTACTAATAGACAAATCTCATTACAGACAATACATTCTTGCGGTGCTTGAAGTTGTGGCTTTCCATTATAAGGTTGCGGTGTTGGGTAGCTCTTCTGTTGTTGTTTACGACTTATATGTTTTGATGACATTGGAAGTGGCGGTGATTGACTCGTATTTCTATTTGGCGAATTAGATAATGTGTCTATACTGTTAATTATTGAAGTATTGGAAGATGTTGTTGGCTCTGCATGTGGCAAAGGCGGTGACGTTGTGTGATTCCTTGGAAGATTACGGATTTCGGTATTTAATTTCTTTTCGTCTTCTGTCGATGATGTTGATGATGTTGCTGTAGAAGGTGGTGGCGTTGGAACATCTCTCGATATATTATTGTTATTATTAATATTATTATTATTATTTGTTATTGTTGCTGTTGTCTGACGATTTCGTCTAGCTGGTGTTGGTGGATTCGATGAATTATTTGTCACGCTTGTTGATGAATTACAATTAGCCAAAGATGAACTTCCACCACTATTATCTTGCTCTATAGTACTTATTATTGTTGCTGCTGCTGTTGTTGTTGGATCTTGTGGTGTTAAATTCATCATGTCAATGTTATTGTAAAGTTCCGTCATTTCTCTTGATTGATTACAATCATTACTACTGCTTGCGTTACTATTTGCTGGTACTATACGCTTCTTCTCATAACTTAAAATCAGGTCACGAAGTTCGGGTTCAGGTATCCAATCAAAAATTCTTGCACCTTTATAATTTGGTTCCATTTTACATCCCTCTTGTGCAAGATAACATAATAGCGTATACATTAAACGATGTTCTTGAATATGACTTAATTGTTGATAAATTTCATGAATCTTTGGTGCTTCCTGTTGTGGCACTTCTTGAATGAGATTAGCTTTCTTAATTATGGTCAAATGCATTGCATTGTCGCCATCTTCGTCCTTTGCCAATATATCACATCCTAATTCAACCAGCTTCTCAACTGCTGCCGAATGTCCTTGACTCACCGCCTGAAATTAGGGATTAAATATTAAAATTAATTTATTAGAATATTAAACAAAAATTAAATCCAATGGATTAAAAATAAAAATTTACCAGTAAGAAAGGCGTTTGACGTCTATCATTTCGTATATCAATATCAGCTTGTCCCTCCTTCACTAACACTTCACAAACTTGACTATGTCCATTTAATGCTGCTAAATGAAGTGCTGAAAAGCCATCATCCTTTTTAACATCGACTAACTGTCTCGCTAGTTGAAGGATGCGACGTGCTGCAAACTATTATAAAATTGAATTTTAATTAAATTGAAATCTGGAGATGAAAATCGAATAAAAACTTACGACATTTCCTTTCAATGAAGCATGATGAAGACAATTGAAGCCTCGCTTATTGCGAATTGTCAAGTCTAACGATGGTACGTTACATAAAAGCTCAACTACTTCGGAATTTTCCTTTCCTATTGCGTCATGTAAAGCTGAATCGCCTGAAAGATTCATTGCAATTTTATCAAGGTTATTTATTTGTGATAAACATGTCAGCAACAAGAGTTTAGCCATCTTAATGGATTTTAATTATTAAAAAACCGTTACGTTTTTCAAAATTCAAATCTGAAGTTCAAATTTTGAACCTAAATTATTCAAATTGAAATCCAACGACTTTTTTTTAGCAAAATGTAGGAATGAAGAAGTAGGAACAAATTGTTTTTAAGCATAAAATACATGAAAGCTCCCCTTTTCGAGGCAAAAGCAATAAAGCTTAAAGAAAAAGAGTCGAGAAATTTTCAATCAAAGGGATATTTACCATAAGAATCTTGAAGATTCACATCAGCATTAAATTCCAATAAAACTCGCACACAGTGCGGGGGCTTTTTATGTGCAGAAATGTGGAGAGCTGTACAGTGACTGGCATTAAGAACATTTATATTTGCTCCATGTTGTAAAAGAATTTTCATTATTTCTGGTTGATTGCCAAAGGCGGCATAGTGAAGTACAGAGTCTCCTTCTTTATCTACAATATTTACATTTGCTGCGACTGATAAGAGATATTCAACTAGCGCTTTATGTCCTTGATGTGCTGCAACTTGTAGGCACGTCTTTCCGCCGCTCATAACATCGACTTGATCTGGATTTGCCCTGTTTATGGACATGAATAATGAGTTATGAATAGAATTTTTGCAATGTTTTTGATATTGTTATTTACCCTAAATAATGTTGAACATATTCCAATTTTCCTTGTGCAGCCTCACGTACAAGCTTATCGGCAGCCGATGTGCCAGATAAGCCTTGTAAAGGCATAAGAACATGATCTGTTCGTTGATGACTTAAATCCATCATGCTATTTGATCTCTCAGCAGCCGTTGCTATTGGTGAACGTTCTAGTTTTACACATTTGGGATTTAACGTCCAAGCGACACCATCATCAAGCTGTGTAACCCTCAAATCTCCATCAGCATAAATTTTAACGACTTTACATGTTTTACCAAGTGCATTTCTCATTGTTTCGACCCACTCTCCGTGACCTTTCTGAAATTGTTGCACCTTACAAGCATCACTTATGATTGTAACTAAATCGCCCACATGAAAACTGAAAACTTTTACAAGTGCAGCTGGATGAAAAGTCCATCGATTGGAACAGCCCTCGTATTGTACTCTAATTATTATTATAATTATTTCAAAATAGGAAATACGTTATTGATATGTCAATAAGGAAATACATCCGATTACTTACCTAATATCACCTTTCTCAGTTATTCTATGAACAGTTCCAATTTTACTAAGAAACTCTGCCATTCTTGGATTCCAACCGCCATGTCCTTGCTGCAATCTCATAAGACTCTCTTTATCTAAACATACTCGAACACGATCGCCAACATAAAACGTTGGCCTCGTTGCCTGTATAACAGGCTGTTGTTCGTCACGTTGCCCTAAGATCGGCATGTGATCTTTATAATAATATCCTCCTACAGCTGGTACAACGTACTTTAAATCAACGTTGCCTTTATGACCTGTGAATGCAATTATTAAATGTCATTTTTGAGTTCATTTGTGGATTTATGATAGCACATTTTACAACAAATAATCAGTCACTTGCTCTCTGTTGGCAATTTAAGTCAATTTCTTTTCAGTTCGTATTTTTGTCAATTTATCAATTTCTCACCTAATCTATAAACATTTGTTGATCCTGATGCCCAGGAAACATTAGCTACACTCCGACAAGATTCATTATCCCATCCACGAATTTCCATTACACGTCCTGTTTTACCCTCACCACCATCCTGTTGTCCCCATTCCCAATCGCTGTATAATGTGACATAATAAATAAATGAATCATAATTAACATTTTGCTCGGAGAGGTAAAATAATGGAGGGGAATATACATAAATAAATCACTTCAGGATAGAGTATATGTGTGTGATATAATTAAAAATTAATTATGTGAAAAAGATCTAATAATATTGTTAATAAATTGTATTCAATTAACTTACGGTCCACGGACAACTTTTGCATTCACAAATATGCCTTTGAGTTGTATACGAACGGAACCGGCACGCGGAGGAACACGAACACTAGAATATGAGGAAAATAAGCAGAATTAATTTAATCAATTTCTAGTTGCTATGAATCATAAAATACTGTCTCATACCCAACAGAATTTGAAGTCTGATATCGCACAAATGAATGCTCTAAATTGTGAACATCATTTCCATAGCAATGAGCACACAAGTCAAAATTGGCACATTCAGCACAACGGAAGAGAATCCCTGCTATTCCAGCCTTTTTGCATCCGTCACAAATTATATTCGGATGACGAACACCAATCTGTGCATTATCAACTACTATCAGATCGTATTGCCCTTGATATCCAACTCGATAGTTTGTTCTGCAAATTGAAATTCATTAAAAAAATTGAAAATTTCCTCAAAAAATGACTCTTACCGATGGCCCGAGTCCCAATTAACAACGACTGTCTTCTCAGGCGAATGTGTTGATCCCGATCGACCAACTTCACACAAAGTTCCAACGTGACCTTCACCTCCGTCTATAAATAATAATAATAAAAGAACAAATTAAAAATTATTATTGAAATTGAATTTTTCGACTTTATGATCTTTACATGGCTATTGCCTCGGGATTTTGAGGAAGAAATTTTTATTTTGTGCTATTTTAGAGCAGATTTAATTAAAGCAGATTCCGTAATTAAATCAAATTTCCACTTTGTGTTTTAAAGCCAAATAAATATATAAGTTTTTCGTTCATACACACCGACAACAGAAACATTATTGCTGTATATTTATTTATTTCTTTAAATCAGACACAGACATAATCTGTTGGTGATGTAAACAGTCAAGAATTTCTTCATAACATAAACCTTTTTTTGATTTTGATTTTTCTTGTTTCATAACGCGATTTAACATTATTTTTAGCCTCCATCAAGTAATGCCTATCTTTCCGCTTCTGAACAATAAATAGTCATAATTTATTTATCATGGGCATTGAATTAGGCGATAAGCAATCATTAGCAGTATTAATGTATTTTTTTCACATTATTTAATGCTTTATTATTATTCCTCTCACTTTTTTGTTGCACGCCGCAATAATTTGGAGCAGGTGGAAAACCACAGTGATTCGGAAGTAAATTCAATAACTATGTATGGCATGCTATAAAGTTGCAAATGAGTTTCTTGAACGCATTTTCATTACTTTTTCGTGCATTTTAACAACAATGAGACTTTGAAATTGAAGTTTTGGATGCAATAAATTCATATCCATAAGTCGTAGTTTGCTTGATATTTGAATGAGTGCCAATAATTATAAAAATTCTCTCTAAAACCACATTCGAGTATTGAGAACAGAATTTAAGTATCATTCTGGAATTTCCATCTTTTGAACGGTATGAGCTAATTAGAAACTATAAAGATTTTTTTAAAGTTTAGAGTGCAATTTTGGGGATTTTTGAAGCTTCTTAAATTAATTTTTTTTAAATGAATCTGTTTCTGACTGTATAATTATGAATTTAAAGCTTTTAGCCAATTTTAATTAGTAAACCAGATATTTGGATTTATGACAATTAAAAGAGAAGTTTTGTATAGACATATCGATAACTTAAGCACATCTCTTGAATACACCTCTTTTTGGACAAAATAACAACACAGCTAGTAGATTTTACATAAGTCCAGCATCAGAATCAAACAACTAGATTTGAATGACATGCCTAAAGGGTCGTTCAAAAATGACTCTCAACATTTATGGGGAGAGAGGGTTCTGAAGTTTTGTGACACCTCTATGTAAGGGGTCGTTCACTTATTACGCTTTTTAGGGGGGAGAGGGGTCTGAGATTTTATAATAGACTAAAGTAAAGAATTTTTTTTGGTTCAAAATTTGTAACGAGGGGGACGGGGGGGGGGGGGGGGGGGTTTCTAAAAAGAGAAATTTTGAAATCAATTTTTGAACTTTGTATTTGAATTTTGAACTTCCGTTAATTTTACTAATATTTTCAAATATCAATTGTACGTTAAAATATCAAAAGTTTTTTTAAAGATTTTCCTCAAATCATTGAAACTTATCATAATCCTTAATTTTTATCGATTATACCTTCATAAAATCATCAATAAAACAATAATAATAATAATTGCGTGACGTCATTTTTCAATGACATGCCTAGTTTGTCGGCTGTTTGGTTGCCAAGGTCAATAGCTTTACATTTCTGGGAAAATCTTGCAATACACTGATGAGTTTATAGAAAATGTATCTATTAGAATTAGATATGCATGGTTATATAAGATTTTGAGAGATTTATGAGGACTAAAATAAATTTCATGTGATTAAGTGACTAAAAAATAAATCAGAAAAAAAATTTAAAACCTTATTTTGTGTGAGGATACAAATTCAATCCCCACCAGAAGCCCATCTACGAAAGTGCTGTTTGATATCGATAAAAATTCACAACATTTTTACGATAATAAACAGTAAAAATAGATCGATTGAGTCAGAATTATTCAAAGCTATTTAAAGCAATCCAACACATATTGTGTACCTACCCCAAAAAAAAAGATAAGCAATTCTCTGATAATAAAGTTAATTTGTGTGAAAATCAAGTCGGCAAATCAATAAGTCCATTACACCACGTCACAATTGAGTGCCACTTTGAGGATGCTCAAGCACCGAATAAAAACCCAATCAAGCAAGTCAATGTGAACAACACTAACGAAGCACACAAAAGCCCCCAAAAAGTTTATCGACAAAAAAAACAAGAAGTTTGCCCGCAATTTCCATCATAATCAATAAACCATGAAATAATAAAATTCAACTTGAGCAGCCAGATTTCTATTTTTATACAGATTGTTATGAGCATGTACACAATGTATTTTTGCACTAAACGCTTAGAGTACTCATGCTTCCATTAGAGTCAAGTGCAATTTCCTATAAAAAGCAATTCTACATTCTGTTTTCTTATTCCTCCTATTGTTCTCTCACTAACAATGCATCTCTCTAGATTATTTATTTTAAAGCTTTTCTTCTTTTTGTTCACAAACAACACACAAGAAGGAAGAAATTATTTGACGTTCGAAAAGTGATGCATTTATAATGTTATATTGCATGTGCTTACCATAAAATGGCATTTTTCATCTTTAAATAGATGAAAAATATTTGAGAGAACAAAAAATCGAGAGACATTTTGTCATCTTATGGAAGTGAAGCAAATTGAGTATGTAGATATCGATCTGCTTCTCGATTTTGTCTCGATTTTTAAAAGCATGTAGTGTACAGCTTGTGTGCTGCGGTTCTCTTATAGTATTATAATGTAGTTTTCATTCATTTATATTGGCAATTAGCAGACGGTAGTCAGCTATAGGCTACGTCTGAGGGGGGTCATGAGTCACAATTGATTTGTACGGTCAGCTTAATCAATAAGTAAGTAAAGCCTAATTTACAAGTAGTACAAGACACATCAAGCTTGATTAACATCCAAAAGGACAGAAGGACAGGAGGGAGTGTTCCTTAGATGTCCAGTCACCCCTTACCCCCCTCGAAATCAAAATTAAATACAAATTTTTTTATTTTTAAAATCTAAATTTTCTCGTTTTTAGACTGACATGATGCTGAAAGCATGACAAATCTATTTCTGAAGGAAAAATTTTTTAAAGAAAAATATTGAACATTATTAAAAATCACTAAACCCTTCCCCTTCCCCCTCCTTCCTGGCTACGTCCCTGACATAAACCTTAACTCAACCCAGAATAATTCTAAGTTCAAAAATCGAAGTTGGCTGTGTCATCAACCCAAAAAAGGTTAAGAACCTCTTTACAGCATTTAAAACGATCAATAACAAATTAAACTGATTTTTTTAATAACAATATTGTAGATTGCAATCAAGGCTATTAAACAAATGATTTTTGTTGCTCATTATGACTTCATCAATTTGTTAAAAATTAATCATTTGAATGCAAAAAAAATTGAGGTTTCGATTTTTGTGGACGGAATAAATCTGCTCGCACAGAAGCAACAATTATTTTGCATAAATTCAAATTAAATTATTAATTGATTAATTGAAGATTCCTTCAATTGTGGCTTGTTAGAAATCTAGCTGAGTTAGTCTTGTAAGGTTATAGATCATTGTCACTAGATATATTTTTGCAACAAATTGATTTGATTCTTTTAAACAAGCATTCTAGAAGTCATTAATTAGAATCACGAAACAGTCATTGTATATCAAGGATACTCTATTGTTGTTCTATTAAGTTAACCTAGAGCTAGTCTTGTTATCTTAGCATTTGGACATAGAATAGAACTAAAAATTACTAACCTAAGCACTAAAACCATCGACACTGCTTAACAGTCGTTAAAGACAGATTTAAGCAAGGTGACACAAATGACAATAGTTTGATATTTAATGGCTATAAAAACGTGGCTAAAATTATAGGATTTGTGCACTCAAATCTATGAATTAAGTGGAGATTTGTTGTACTTTTAAAAATTATAGATTTAAAATATTTAATGGGAAGCCTGCCCACTTTTTTTGGTAGACAGACACACTCATAATCAATGGCACTAAAACATAAGATTTTCTGCAGAAAAGAACAAGTTTTATTCATTTAATGGAATCACTTGAATTTATTATTCAATGCAGGATCGGAAACTCGTTACATTTCCAGCTGTGTGGCACTACTCACAATGTAGAATAATAGGATAACATCATCACATCCAGCTGTCTTCTTCATGTCAGCTCTAATAACAATTTCCCGAGCAGACGTCCATACAAAAGTGACTGGATTTGATTTTTTTAAGGATGTTACAGTTAGTTACCATTAGTAATCTCGGATGTGTGATTTGAATAGATAGAAGTTTTTAATTGACTGTCGAGTAGAACAGTCGCAAATTTAAGTTACATAAATTATTTTCTAAAGAAGTGAATTTTTTGTACTGCGAGCAAAAATTAAAGTGTGTCAGCAAAAATGGGTGACTCGGATGACGAGTCGAGTAAACTTGACCAATCTGTTGTTTTTGTGAAAGAAGTGAAAAATGAACAAACTCCATTGTGCAAAAGAGAAGGTTGTGCGAAACCCCATGAGTTTAAGGAGACAGAACTATTTTTGAGATGTCTTCATTGTCATGGCTGCTATCATCCAGCATGTGCAAAAATGGACCACCTAGATATGTGGATAGGCTTCATGAAAAGTCCGAAAAATAGAGAAGAATGGAGATATGTATGTGAGTTCTGCAAAAAAGAGATGCATGCTATGATCAGAGTCAAACATTTGGCAAGTTCAATCGCTGAAACTGTCAAAAAAAATCATGAATGGCTAACTGCAAAAACAAATTCAATGATAAAAAAACTCGAATCAATTGAAGTAGTGCAAGTTTCAGCAGATAAAAATATAAATGAAATAAGCGGTAAATTAAGCAGCATTGAAGAAAAGATTGAAATAATTCCTGAAGAGCAGGAAAAAGTGATAAAAGGAATTAATGACATCTGCATGAACAACGCTTTTTCCAATAATAAATTTTTGGATACGTGTGAAGTAACCAAGGAAATTGAAAAAAAAGTCGACAGAATTGATTTTGCAACTAAAAAATTTGCATCTGAAGATGGATGGAACTTAGTACAAAATAAAAAGAAGAAAAATCCTCCTAGTTTTTCTACAGTGTTGAAAATTAAGGCTAATAAAACAGTAGATGATTTAAAGAAACAAATGATTCAAGATTATGCACCAAATGAAGTTAATGTGACTAAAATAATTACTGGAAAAGAAAAAATGATAGCGATATGCGAAAACGAAGAAGACCAGAAAAAATTTGCTGATGTTGCAATAGAAAAATTTAGCGACCTATGCGAAGTAACGATACCTGACAAAAAAAATCGCAGAATTAAAGCATTGAATATTGAGGTATGGTCAACTTTTGAAGACTTGACAAATGATGACATTGAAAAACATGTTAAAGAAGAAAATATCTTTCTTGCCCAGGCTGAAATATGCAAGGTATCGAGCTTCAAAAAAGCACGGTATAAGGGAAAAGATATTGACAATAAAATCCATATTTTCATGGAAGTGGATGCAAAAACATATGATGTTGTTATGAACCATGGCAAGATTAAATATCTATATCAAGAACCAAGAATTGTAGATGGTTTCACAATTGGAAGGTGCTATAATTGTTTATCGTTAAACCACAAAAAGGAAGACTGTCCAATTAAAGAAGTGAAGACTTGTTTCAATTGTGGAGGGGATCACGTAAGGAAAGATTGTACCCAAGCAAACCCTACATGTGTGAACTGCATGAGAGCAAATAAAGAAATATCAGCGGGGAAAAAATTGGACATCAATCATAGTATCAATGACTTCGGCTGCCCGTGCTATGTACGTAAGTTTAATTTTTTGTCATCAAGACTGCCATAGCTAGATGAGTTTCCTATTATGTACACAAACGCCCAGGGGTTAAGAAACAATTTAGAATTATTTCGTGAGTATTGTAAAAATTATGAACCAAAATTGGTAGCATTATCGGAAACTCATACTATTGCAGGGATGATAAATAAAGAAATTGAAATTGAGGGATATGAATTGATTAGATGTGACTCTGACTCTACCCATACAGGCGGAGTTGCTTTTTATATAATGAAAGACTGTAAATACGCATTAATTAATTCAAATTTTCAAAGTAGGACATGGATCCTCACAATTAGAGTTTGTTCGGAAAAAGTCTTTGATGTGACAGTAATTTATAAATCGCCTAGAGAAAAAGGCAATATATTTTTTGAAATATTAGATAATTATATATCTAGAAATTTAAATTACAATTGCAATAATATAATAGTGGGCGATATAAATTTAAATGTGGCAACAAAGACTTTAACCGTTAAAAAATATTACAATTTGCTTAGTGAGCATGGTTTTAGACAAATTGTTAAAGACCCGACGAGACCAAATACAAAGAATTTAAATGCATCATCGATAATTGACCATGTAATAATTAATAATAATAATGTAAGTTATAATATTGATAGAAATGAAAAAATATCAGACCATTATATTATAAAAATTAATTACAATACGTCATGTTTTTTACGTCCGGTACCCAAGATTTGTAAAATGATTAAAAAATATAAGAAACAAAATTTTATCAGTAAAATGTGTGAAAGAATTGATAGCAACAATAATAATTTGGATAAAATTTATGATGATTTGAAAAATGTTATGCAGTCATTTGTAGTTAATGTTGACATATCAAAAAAGAAACGGCACAAGTACAATGAAAAAATTGCTGACTTGAAAAAAAACAGGTGCAATGCATATAATGAATTTTTACTGAGTAATGAGGCTAGTGACTTACAAGCATATGATGAATTAAACAATAAATTTAAAAAAGAAATAAAAACACAGAAAATGTCTGAAATGCGTGATAACCTGAAGAAATTTAGGAATGATCCAAAAAGACTGTGGAACACTTTAAAAAGCCTTTATAAACCAAGTGTAAATGAGATAAAAGCAATCAATTTTAATGGTACTGAAATAGATAATCCAAAAAATTTAAGAAACAGCTTAAATAAATTTTTTATTGAGTCAGTTAAGAAACTAGTTGCTGATATTGAAAAATCTAAGAATTCTGACTATATCGATAAAATTGTATCGCCTGCAGAAGAATTTAATCTAGTTACAATTGATAAAGACCAATTGTTCAAATATGTCGACTTAATTAAAAAGAAGAATTTTGATGACTTCGTTTACGGTGAAAATATTGTAGACATGATAAGCTATGAGCCTTTAGCAGATAGTTTTTTGCGAGCAATAAATGAACTAATAATCAATAGTGAAATGCCTCAATCTCTAAAAATTTCAATTATTTCTCCAATACCGAAAGTGGACAACCCTCAAAAACCTGAGGACTACAGGCCCGTAAATAATCTTTGTTGTATTGACAAGCTAATTGAATCAATAGTTTTAGACCAAATGAATGAATTTCTTGAGTTAAATAAGATTATATCTGACTCACAACATGGTTTTCGTGCTAGCCATAGCACTGAGTCAGCACTTATAACCCTGACTGACAATATTGTTCAGAGCTTTGAAAAAAACAAAATTGTATTAACAATTTTTCTTGATTTCAAGAGAGCATTCGAAACCATCGATAGAAAAATTCTTATTGATAAGTTGATAAAATACAATTTTGGTGTTGAAACTATTGAATGGTTTAAAAGTTTCCTTTCACATAGAAAACAAGTTGTTAAAATTAATGGTGAATATAGTGATGAAATTGATGTTGACTTAGGAGTCCCACAAGGCTCCAAAATTGCTAATATTCTATTCATTCTGTATGTAAATGATTTAGTCAACCAATTGAGTGATTGTAGTGTCATAATGTACGCAGACGATACATCAATATCTGTCGCTTGTAGTACCGTACATGAAGCAGCTGAGATAATGAACAATGTCCTAAAAACGGTTTCCGACTGGCTCAAATTTAATAGAATAGCATTAAACATAAGTAAATGTAAATATATAGTTTTTGAAAATAAGTTGAAGAGAAATATGTTGGGAGATCCTATGATCGAGATTGATGGCATTTTAATTGAAAAAGTAAGTCAAATTAAATATTTGGGGGTAATTCTAGATGAAAAATTGAATTTTAATAAAAATTCGGAAAGTATTGTTAAAAAACTAAATAAAAAATTAGGCTTTCTTAGAAGGCAAGGAAGTAAAATGGATGAAGCGAGTAGAATACTATATTACAAGTCACTAGTCCAACCCCACCTTGACTATTGTTCATTTTTGTTGAATATGTCTGATAAAAGCTATTTGGATTCAATTCAAAAAATTCAAAATAAATTTATTAGGGCAATTAAAATGAAAAATAGAATGGAAAATCATGAATTAGTTCGAAAAGAAATGAATATTGTGAATGTTTCAACTAGATTAAATATTAACGTAATGAAAACTTTTAATAGAATTAAAAACAAGAACATGCCACTTGAACTAAGTAAAAGAATAACGTTAGTTAGCAGTAAAAATAAATTTAACCTTAGACATGGAAATACTTATAATGTGCCAAAATACCTAACAAAAGTTGGAAAAAAATCATTTTTTTACTCTGCACAAAAAATGGTCAATGACGCAAATGAATTTATTAAAAGAAATAAATTAGAAAATAATAATATTATTGTAAATTATATTAAGTTTTTAAGTAATAAATAAAGCCTTTGGGCGCTTATTTGAAAAAAAAAAAAAAAAAAAAAAAACTAAGAATTGGACGATTTTGAGGTTAATAGCTTCATAAAAATTAATTTAGTGCAGTCACTTTCATACCACGGAATCAACTTGACATAGAGGCTCTGGATGATTGCTGGATCTTATTTTAGTGGACATAGAGGCTCTGGATGATTACTGTATCTTATTTTAGTGAAAATAGAGGTTATAGATGATTACTGGATCCTCAGAACTAAAGAAATCTTCAATTTAGTGCCCATCCCACTAAAAATTACCTTTCAAAATTCAAATCAAACTTAGACCTCAAAATCATCAATTTAGATCTCAAAGCATCTCAACTCAAATGTGTGAAATTGGATAAAGTTTACAAAATGTGATCCAAATTGAAAATTCTTGAAATCGAAAGAATTTTCTGCTTGAGAACTGCCTAATTTGGTGATCTGTGTCACTGAAGCTAATTTGAAAAGTTCATTCCACCACTAATTTATAAAGTTTCTCATTCTACATCAAGTCAGAATCATTTTCACTCTATTTTACTTAGAAATTGAATGAAGCTTCTAATGAATGAAATGAGTCATGCACAGCAATTTTGGTCTTGAATCATAGTAATCTTAATTTCCTTCAACTTCCTGTAGTTTCACTCAGAATGTAATTCACATTGATAACTTGGATATGTATTTGAGCATCCATGGAAATGCCAATATCCTTTTTAAGCACTCCTATGTCAACAAAATCTCGATTCTCAAATATAATGAAATGCAGTTGAGTCTAACTAGGAAGAGATAATCTTAATGACATGCTGGTTGTCATGCTTTTTAGACAAAAAATTGCTATTCGTGCATTCAGTCGCTGTCCTTCAGGGTTGTAGCTTTGCTGCCCAATTCTAGTTTGTTCGTCAGTAACGTCTAACGTCATTATAGAATTGGGATGGATCTGAAGTCCTACGTCTCTGTAATGTTTTGCCGTTGACACGGTTACGTAACTGTGTCCTGAAAACTATGTTGCAGTGGGGGCCCCCCATTCGTTGGTTTGGGGGTCAAAAACCCCTCCTTTTTGAGATTTTTTTTAAATTTGCTAGTTTTTTAAGAAGGAAATCCCAGTTCTTAGATCGACGTCATTTGCAAACAATCCCATCCTTTCAATGCTACAGCAAAGATCATATGAATTTTACAACTTTGCCTTGATTTTAATGCATCCAAAAAAGTTTTAATTCGACAAGATTCGTTACACTCAAGCATTTTTTTTCTTCATCCAAATTATGCGAATTAATTAATATAAAAAAATCGTAAAACGAAATAAAAAGTAGAATTAAATATGTTGAAGAACTGTATCTTCAGTTTTATGAACCTTCCCATACGTAAACTTCACGCTTTTTAATCTAGTAACAGATGAAAATTTTCAACTGATTGCCAGCAATATGTACGCAATTGTTGAATTATATTTTGTGAGGCGCACTTTCTTCATATCGGAGTTATGACTGCTTAACATTCCACTCGCAAAATGTTTCTGTTTAGAGTTTGCCTTATTGCGTTTGCCAGTTAATCGGCAAGTACGTTAGATAATTCTACGGATGACTCACATGAGAAATTTTAATTGCTCCCCATTAACTGTGTTTGATTGATAAAGAAAAAAAAATTACACAAAATGTGCTTTTCAAGCACAACGCACTTCCAATGAAAAGGAAAATTACACAAATTCCACAAAGAAACGATTTTAAAATCGAAAGTAAAGAAAATTCCGCTAATAAGTTTTAAAATAAAACAAGAAAAAATGTTTCCACACGTCTTCAATCGGAGATATACAAAATAGTACTAAGCGGTTTTACTGTGTGCTCAACATTGCTGTTAATTTTACTCCAGCCACAAAACAAAAAAGAAAAACTCAGACAAAAACAACAAAAAAAAGTATAAAATAAAACATTTGAAGGCAATGAAATATAAAAAAAATGTAATAAAAATTCATTTAATTTTCTCTCTTTTGCCTGCCTTTATTTAAGCCACCAATGTATGTGAAGTGAAAAATATGGTTTCATATTTTGATTTCCGAGATTTATTTTCCTCTTGTTCTTCTCATTTTTTTTTATTTCATATCACTAAGTGAGCTTGCCTGCATTATTTCTTTGTTAGTCATACTGAGTCATGTGCATAGAACATTTCAACTGAGAGTGAGAATGAGAAACTGGAAATCAAGGAATCACGTCTAGATGTATTTTTATCTTAATTAATTATTTTTTCACTATGTGTATGTCGTGGCGACATGAACAATATTTTTTCACATACACACTAGCATGAAATGATTCACGGATGGATTAAGCAACTGAAGCGCAATCTTTGTTCAATTAAATTATTGGTGCAATATTTTTATGAATTTGTGAATAAACTTTTAAATTTTGAATTTTTAAGAGAAACTTTTTGAAAAGTTTGATGTTCCATACATTTCACAAATGACGACGAGACCAAGGCATGTGATTTTTACTCACTGAGTTTCCCCCCATCCACATAGTCAATTTAGTACCAATTTAAGGTTCATTGAACGAGACTTGGTTTACGACATGCTATCTCTGGGACCTAGTTTCTTGATATCGTAGAATCAATATGTGTAGTGTCGTGAACATTCAGAAATCGGTTTCTGATGAGAATCGAACCTACTTTCTCACAAAAGAGGGTTACAGATATCTGGTTTGTTGTCTATTAACTCGGTCAGAGACCTTATTCTCGCACTGGCAGATTTGCCTACAAAATTATATTACATTTTGAAGTCTTAACGAGTGAGAAGCAAAGGCGTATTTAGAAATTTTTCGAGAGGGGGTTTTTATTTTTTTTTTGTATGGACGGTAAATTTTTTTTGGGGGGAGGGGTGCGTTGGTTTGTTTTTCTTAGGAAGCACTAGCAAATTGAAAAAAAACGCAAAAGAGAGGGGGTTGACCCTAAACCCCCCTCGAATACCCCTTTAGAAAATAATAAATTTAAAGAATATGACATAAGCTAACATGGAACTGACCATAAGCATAGCTATCGATCAGATTATATTCGAATGAAATCTTGGATCACTGAAGTGGAAAGATTTTCATGTCAACAGCAGGTTGATGAACAGGTCTTTCATAAAGTATTACTTAATTTAACCTCCCTAGAATATGACAAGCTTTATGTTAGATAAGTTCTATACACAAAATTTAGAATCAATGAGTGAATGACCTCTTTATTGACCAAAAAGCCAAACTAATCCTTTGAGAACATCAAGTCTCAAATTCCAAAATTCCAATTTAATATTTATTTGACCATTCATTTAATATAAATATTTGATTAAACTATCAAGTTCAAGCCACTACTTTATTAACATTTATCAACCCACAACTATTTTCTATGTTATCAGACTAAAATAATATACATTAAGCCATAAGAAACCTCATTATTGTTTATTATCATCACAACTTCCCACATCATGCTCCACCAACAAAGTACAAAATGAACATAACTAACCGCATTTCTCGAGGAAAACATTACGCTAGAATTTATTTTTTCTACATTTTCATCTCTTTATGCCACGCAACTTTAAAGATTTTTCCTTCACATGCTTTACATTATTCGAGTGGAAAATAGAACAATTTTTTTTAAAATAAAAATATAAAAGGAATGAAAAACATTAGGGACAAATTTATATATATCAGGTATGGGTGCGGCACATTCTCGTAAGGAGTATTAGAAACATCAATAAAATATGAGTGAGCGAGCATTTACCCGGAAGTTTGCATCACATAATCTACCCTATGAGACAACAACTGGCATAGTACACGTATATGTTGTATGTTCTTTTCTATTTTTTTTCTTCTTCATTTCTTGCACCATATTTCCTTCTTCATATTTTTAAGCATTCTACATACATATGTGTGCCGATGACGCTGATGATGATAGTGATGAATGACTTTTTCAAGTTTTTTTTTCTCGTTTTCGGTACAAGAAGAGAAATAAGGGACGAGACGCGTGCCTCAAAAAGAATTCTCAATTTTCTATAACTCGTCGCCTTCACAACGTCTCACAAATATCATGTGTTTGTGTGTGATAAAAATGTATATTGACGTGTAATTCTAAATAAAATATGTTTATACCGTATACGTTTCGCTGTTTGCAGCATGTTCATTAAGGAAGCAGACTGTATGATCCAGTTTTGGCCTGTATGTCTGGAAGTTAGGCATGAGCTCTGAAGCACAGTCATACTCAATATCCCTTTTGGAAAATTTCTAGCTACGTCCCTGGTACCTAATTCCACATCTATAAATTTTAAATTTAATTTGACCGTTATTTTTTAAACAGGAATTTCTTGTCAGTTTGAATTTTCTTAACCCACAAGTTCAAAAAATTTAAACTTAATTTGATCGTTATTTTTACAGAAATTTCTTAAGACATTCTGAATTTTTTGACAGACAAGCTTTATAAAGTTATTAAATGACATTATATACGAGAAAAATGCGCAATCACCAAAAGTCCACAAGTGATCACATCTTTACTCGTTTTTTGGAAGGCCTTTAAAATAATTTTTTTAAAGAGCTCCTGAGGCAGTCGTCGTCGAAATAAAGGGAACGGAAAAATAATTTTTGCTCTTTCCTTTATGATAAACACGACATTCCATAACATGTCTCTTAGCATTCTTCTATTATTCTTCTCAGAATGAGATGAGAAATGAGAACATTAAAATGATATAATGCTTGCCTTATCCATTCACGATTCATTGCTTTAATATTCCCTCTATTTTCCTATATAAAATTCTAATGAACATTATGAATCAGGCACGGGTAGTAGTAAGATTCTCGGTTGACTTGGGAGGAATAACTTTAAGTTTTTTATTTCTTTAAACATTTGTTTACTGAATTTTTTAATGAGAAAAACATGTTTTGGCACATGACTAATGAGAAAACTGATTTGATTATAGTAGTAAAGCATTTCCATTGAAGAATTTAGCGAGCTCTTCATGCATGAATATTCATTTTATAGTTCAAATTACGGCGATTATATCAGATTTCATAATTATTGTTGTTCTAAACAACTTTTTTTTCATTCACAAATAAATAAAGTGAAGGAAATAGAATGTAGTATCAGCAAAAGCCGGTATAATGTGGAATGTTAATGACTTCTTATCAAAAACTTGTCACCTAATTTGCATCTTTCTTGATTTTTCCTATTAGGAATTTGTAGAAGTAATATGAGAATTAAACAGGATTTTTTTGAAAGATAAGGGGTCATTTACTTATGACGTCCATCAAAAAATGGGATTTTTAGAACCCCCCTCCCCCCTTGTCACAAAATTTTAATTCAAAAAAATTTCTTTAATTTAAAGTGTCACAAAATCTCAGACCACCTCCCCTCCCCCCTAAATCATGGACGTCATAAGTGAATGGCCCCTAAGTAGAATTTAAGAACATTAAAATTGACATAATTCAAATGTATTTTAATGCTTTTTGGATTATCAATAGGCAAATATGAAGATTATTGAAAGCAAATAACATAACGACTGTGTATATTGTCTGATAAGCACATTTGTCATGCAATTTACTTGTCTGATGGATTTTGAGGAATAATATCAATAAGGTTATAGCTGGTTATAGCACCATCTGTTATTTATAATAATCGATATACTGGATTCTCGATTTGAATAAGGCTTTTGTTCTGGAAAAATGCTGTTCAAATGGAATTGCTGTATAAAAATGCACAAAAAGTTTTCATCTGCTAAAAAGGTTTGAAAATGTTCAATGTAGAAATTGAGTCGAGTTGATGACCCCCAATATGTCTAAAGCATCCCAAAATTGTATATTTCAATGTTTAGAATGAAAAATAAAGATAGTAAAGCACTATGGGAAAAAATAGGAAAAAAGCGGCCATCCACTTTTTTTTGGGAATGTTTCAAATATCCATTCCAAAGTGATTTATTCTTGTAGAGGACATAAAAGTAGACTTGTATGCCAAATTTCAGGTCATTTGGTGCTGTTTTCGCGATTCTAGGGCTGTTTGAAGTTGAAAAGGGGTCAAAAATCCAATTTTTTCACACCATATTCAAACTGGGAAATCTCAGCGATGGTTAAAGATATTGAAAAACAGGTTTCAGTTCCTGATAGTGGTATATAAGAGCTTTATTTTGACGTACAACAAAGTTTATAATTTTGTAGTTTTGGTACCGGTGTGCTAGGTAATGTATAAAAATCATAGGAAAAATACCTTTGGACATGCCGCAACCACCTTAGATGGCCAGGTCGTGGGTAGTAAAAATACATTCGCATATAGCCCTTGACTTCTAGTTTACAAAACTGTATAAACATTGGAAACGGTTCACACTCAAAAAAAAGTTATGGCGATTTTAATGAGTCGATCTATATTTGACCAAAAACTAACTTTTCTTAGAAAAAAATGAGAAGTAAGAAAATAAATATGTTTTTTGATGTTTTTGAATGATATTTAATGTTTTAAGACAAATTGTGAAGAAATTTTTTCAAAAAGTTTAAAATTTACCGAGATATGGGGTACATGTGCTCTCTGACGACTTGACCCCTTTTTGCATCACTTAAACTGCTGTAACTTTTACAGGTTGTAATATTCTTTAAACTTGTTTTCTGTTTATTGTAGCCTTTATCAGTACCTTTCTAATGATGTATAATACTTGATGGTTGAGTATGGTCTTGGTCATGAACTCGGTCCTTGTTTGTGACCGACCCCAAACTAGTGAAAATCTCAAACACATCATTTCTTGATATAGCATTTACGAACATAATTAAATATTGTATTTAGGTTTTTATGTTTAGTTATGATAATTATGACCATTTAAACTCAAATTTTGTGTTTTCGAATTTTTTCACAGGCTGTGCATAGTCTTTTGGTAGCCTCCTAATATGTATCCTAGTAGTCTCTATTTGGTCAACTAATCTTACAACTAAACTTATTTTATTGACTTTTATTGATTGATTTATAATATTTATGCATCTTCAAGTTAAAATACATCTACTTTTGGTACTTTTTATCAAGAAAATGACATTTTTGATAATTTTGTTTGAGATTGGCTTGCGTTGGTCACATTCAATACACTACCATCGAAGCAAGGACTACGATATATCCAAGTATTATACATTTTTGTAAAGGTTATAAAATCAGCTATAAAACACAGAAAACAGAAATAAAAAATATTTCTCATGGAAAAAGTTATAACCATCTAAGTAGTCTCAAAAAGCACCAAGTTGGCAACCAGCTTAGACAAAATTACAAAAAACCAAATTTCGAAGAAATTTTAGACTTGTTTTGCCTTTTTTAAGTTTGTTTATGATTAACAAGAAATACGTCCACGGGCTCGCGGGACGGAAGCGCATTTTCCTGCAAAGCAAACTAATCCGCAAAGAAAAATTAGTTTGGCGTAGCTTCTGGCCTCTCGAAATCTAAAATGGCGTCGGTTCCATATTCAGGCACAGCTAAGGAACCTACATACCAAATTTCAGCTTATTTGGTCAAAGTTAAAGCAAAAATCAATTTGGCGTAGCTTCTAGCCCCTCGAAATCCAAAATGGCGTCAGTTCCACATTCAGCCACAGCTAAGGAACCTACATACCAAATTTCAGCTTATTTGGTCAAAATTAGAGCAAAAATCAATTTGGCGTAGCTTCTAGCCCCTCGAAATCTAAAATGGCGTCGGTTCCATATTCAGCCACAGCTAAGGAACCTACATACCAAATTTCAGCTCATTTGGTCAAAGTTAAAGCAAAAATCAATTTGGCGTAGTTTCTAGCCCCTCGAAATCCAAAATGGCGTCGGTTCCATATTAAGGCACAGCTAAGGAACCTACATACCAAATTTCAGCTTATTTGGTCAAAGTTAAAGCAAAAATCAATTTGGCGTAGCTTCTAGCCCCTCGAAATCCAAAATGGCGTCGGTTCCATATTAAGGCACAGCTAAGGAACCTATATACCAAATTTCAGCTTATTTGGTCAAAGTTAAAGCAAAAATCAATTTGGCGTAGCTTTTAACCCCTCGAAATCCAAAATGGCGTCGGTTCCATATTCAGGAACAACTAAGGAACCTACATACCAAATTTCAGCTCATTTGGTCAAAATTAAAGCAAAAATCTATTTGGCGTAGCTTCTAGCCCCTCGAAATCCAAAATGGCGTCGGTTCCATATTCAGGCACAGCTAAGGAACCAACATACCAAATTTCAGCTCATTTGGTCAAAGTATGCAAAAATTTCATCAAAAAAGTCAAATTTGTATGAAAAATGTATGAAAAGTATGGACAGCAGTCACTTCCAACGCCTATAACCAGGAAAGGAAGTGACTAGTTCCAAAAATTTTTACTTCTTTAGGGTCCCTGGATTAGTAGCTACATTTTGACACCAAAACGAAGTCTCTAGGTTGTTCCTGGAAAGAGGAGTTGCTGTGACGAACGGACGGACGGACGGACGGACGGACGGACGGACGGACGGACAAAGTGCGGACATAAGCGCCTTTTTTTCCAAAAGGAAAATGCGCTAAAAATTAGTTTTTGGATGAAATCCTTTCAAAATTTCTTCAAAATTTGGTTTTTTTGTAATTTCGTCTAAGCTGGTTGCCGACTTGGTGCTTTTTGAGACTACTTAGATGGTTATAACTTTATCCAGGAGAAATATTTTTTATTTCTGTTTTCTGTGTTTTATAGCTGATTTTATAACCTTTACAAAAATGTATAATACTTGGATATATCGTAGTCCTTGCTTCGATGGTAGTGTATTGAATGTGACCAACGCAAGCCAATCTCAAACAAAATTATCAAAAATGTCATTTTCTTGATAAAAAGTACCAAAAGTAGATGTATTTTAACTTGAAGATGCATAAATATTATAAATCAATCAATAAAAGTCAATAAAATAAGTTTAGTTGTAAGATTAGTTGACCAAATAGAGACTACTAGGATTAGGGATTTCAATACCGGACCAAAATTTCAATACCGGTATTACGGTATTACGGTATTGAGGATTCTCAATACCGGTATTAATACCGGTATTGAAAATTCATATGAAATTCAGTAGAAACTGATAAAAATTCACCTTTTGTAAGCTTTTTTGGTTGGATTAACTAGTCTACTGTATTTGTTAAACAAAATTATGTCAAGATTTGAAATAATATGGTCAAATGAATTTAAAAAGAAATTATTTTTGACCACATTTTTAAAATTTTAATATTAAGAGGAAATCCTTTAAGTTTTAATCAGGTTTTATTAGGAAATTCAGAGCATTTGAGATTATAAAATTTAAAATTCTATTAGTTATAGTAAAAATAAGAAAAACATGATAAATTGCGTTAAAATCCTATATAAAATATATTTTGAAATATTTGGAAACTCTTGACAAATTTTTGTCTCTTTTCCCAGGATATATAATCTTAAAGTTAAAATTTATGCTTAAGAGATCAAAATATATATACCATGAATTCAAAATATTTCTGTTTGAGACAAACTATTTTTTAATAGCTTATGTTCCTTTTATTTTATTTTTTACACAAATATTACCGAAGAGATTAGGTAGAAAAAGTATTTAAATTGTTAATTTTTAAAAAATACGTATTTCATCTTTTTAAAAAAATTTAAATTTCATTTTTTTTGCGCATAATTTTCAAAATTTTATCGCAACCTTAACGTAAAAAGTTATGGTACGCTATAATAAAAAGTTAAATAGAACAGTTTACAGGGGAGGTTTTAGTGTCTTAAACTCTTAAGCATTGCCAAATATCAGAAAGATGAAGATTATTTCTAATTATTTATCTATTAATTTATTTAAATGTTATTTTCAGAACCAATTATTTACAATACAACTTAAAAGTGTTAAAAAACCTCAAGTTAAAATTTGAATATTTATCAAAAATTTCTATATTTTATAATACCGTAATACCGGTTTTAAATTTTTTTCAATACCGGTATTACGGTATTGGAATTTTTTTGGTATTCCGGTATTCAATACCGGTGTTGAAATCCCTAACTAGGATACATATTAGGAGGCTACCAAAAGACTATGCACAGCCTGTGAAAAAATTCGAAAACACAAAATTTGAGTTTAAATGGTCATAATTATCATAACTAAACATAAAAACCTAAATACAATATTTAATTATGTTCGTAAATGCTATATCAAGAAATGATGTGTTTGAGATTTTCACTAGTTTGGGGTCGGTCACAAACAAGGACCGAGTTCATGACCAAGACCATACTCAACCATCAAGTATTATACATCATTAGAAAGGTACTGATAAAGGCTACAATAAACAGAAAACAAGTTTAAAGAATATTACAACCTGTAAAAGTTACAGCAGTTTAAGTGATGCAAAAAGGGGTCAAGTCGTCAGAGAGCACATGTACCCCATATCTCGGTAAATTTTAAACTTTTTGAAAAAATTTCTTCACAATTTGTCTTAAAACATTAAATATCATTCAAAAACATCAAAAAACATATTTATTTTCTTACTTCTCATTTTTTTCTAAGAAAAGTTAGTTTTTGGTCAAATATAGATCGACTCATTAAAATCGCCATAACTTTTTTTTGAGTGTGAACCGTTTCCAATGTTTATACAGTTTTGTAAACTAGAAGTCAAGGGCTATATGCGAATGTATTTTTACTACCCACGACCTGGCCATCTAAGGTGGTTGCGGCATGTCCAAAGGTATTTTTCCTATGATTTTTATACATTACCTAGCACACCGGTACCAAAACTACAAAATTATAAACTTTGTTGTACGTCAAAATAAAGCTCTTATATACCACTATCAGGAACTGAAACCTGTTTTTCAATATCTTTAACCATCGCTGAGATTTCCCAGTTTGAATATGGTGTGAAAAAATTGGATTTTTGACCCCTTTTCAACTTCAAACAGCCCTAGAATCGCGAAAACAGCACCAAATGACCTGAAATTTGGCATACAAGTCTACTTTTATGTCCTCTACAAGAATAAATCACTTTGGAATGGATATTTGAAACATTCCCAAAAAAAAGTGGATGGCCGCTTTTTTCCTATTTTTTCCCATAGTGTAAAGTGCTAATTAGTAAACAACGATCTCCAACTTCACTTTTAAGATGACTTTATGGTACAATTGAATCTCCGAACAAGGGATTACTAGCTTAGACTATTTTCGGTCTAGTCTATATCTTTTTATCTGTATATTTTAGATCTGGCTAAAGAATATCAGTGATTAACAACACTGACTGAGATCTAGAGACGTACCCAGATTTTTTTTTGGGGTGTTTTGGGATTTTCTTTCCACAAAACCCTAACAACCATTGAAGAAAATTTACGCCGAGGGTTTTGTTTTAATACCTAAGATCATACGAGAAATTCATCATGATGCTGAAGAACTATGTAAAAATTTCAGTTCCTGTCAAGTTAATGACAAGCAAGAATGTCAACACTAGATTAAAAGGTTTATTTACCCAAAAACCGGAGGAAAAATCATGAACCCTCTTGAAATCATTGAAAAATCCAAAAGAATACTCAGCTAGAAACTTCAGCGAGCAATTGAAAACAAATCTGATAATCTCAATTCCATCAAAAAGTATTATAAGAATTTCACTTGAAAAAGAGAAGAATTGCACAAATCTCTTTTAAGCGATTCATTGACATTGAAAGAAATGAAATTTTTTAATTTATTACTTTTGAATTCATACAGCCAGAAGAGAAACTGAATGAATGACACAAACCCACATATACTCCAATAAGTCGCATGATATACGTGAAGAAGATTCACATTCATGGAAATTCCCTGATGATTTCGGTAAAGTACTGAGACATACATAAAGTGACGTTGACACCGAATAAGAAAAAAAATAACATTGTTTATCTCAAACGAGAATTTGTTTCCTCAGGCTTTCCGCAAACACACTTTTTTTCTTCTCCCCCTCACACTTTCTCAATGACGAAGTCTGATTTTCAACATCCATGTTCAACAAAATAATATTCTAAAAATAATCAACATGATGCTCTTTTCAACTCACAGCAGTAAGCTGAACGATAATATTGTTAAGTTGAAATGAATGTGCGATCTGCACTCATATTTTTAACTGTGTTACGAGCATTTCTCACTCTATAATCGAAGACTTTTATTTGTTTGAAATAAAGAAAAATTGAGGTTTATTCATTCTTGGTTATTTCCTAGACTCGTTTTAAAGTGAGTCGAGTATTAAGGAGTAAGCATTTAAAATGGAATGTACAGTTGTAGCATGGCAACGAGTGTAAAATTGAAAGCGGAAATAAATTTATGTTTTTGTGTGAGCCTTCGTAAACTCATTCATTCATTCATACTACCTTCCCTCTTGAGAATTTTCCTGAACATGGGAAGTGGAAAAAAGACAGACGTTTTATATCATATTTATAATATAAATTACACGCAACCCCAAAATGTCTGTTCTGTTTATAAAACAAAAAAAAACCGAGAAATGTGAAAAAATAAATTTGATTGTTCACAGATTTAATTCTCAAAAAAATCATAACGATGTATGGTTATTCAGCAGACACTCACAAAAACAATATCGTTTTAACTGTCAATTTAATACCTTCATTAACACGCGCGGAGTGGAAATAATAAAATATGAAAAGGTTTATGTACTGTACATATTGATAACAGCATAGTGGAAAGTGTAACTCCAAGAAATAGCCCCAAACGTACATATAAATAACGCTTCGTTGGCTAATCAAAAGCAACGTATGTATCTTACCTTGATTTTGCCAAATCCAATCAGGCCCTCGAACAACACGTATGCCTGGCGCAATCATTCTTTTTCCTTCCTCTGTTTCTGCTATATTTTACTATTTACACTTTAGAAATTTTATCACTGTCACGTACAGCTCTGCTTATGTGTTCCTTTTTTCTTTCTTTCTCTTTTATTCCTAAAAGTTTATGTTATTTATTAGATATTATTTCTACTCGTACTCATTTATACACTCTGATAGTTGAAAATTCTTTACAATTTTTTTTTGTCTTAACTTTTTTTCTTCTAATTTTCTGAGAGAATAATTCACTGACAATCATTACAATGTTTCACAACACCACATTATTGTATTTTGAAGGGAAGCACACGAGAGTTCTCATTTGAATAATTCTTTTTTTTTTCTTGTTCTTCTACGGTTATTATTATTATTATTTTCGTCTGTCCACTTCTGATACTTATTTTTTTTAAATGAATCTTTTTGATTCTTCTATCTTCCTTTTGATACTATTCCATCCACACTTTATTTCTCTTCTGTTCCTTTTGATAAAACACCAGAAAAATCAATGAATGAAAAAAATCTACGACGATAATAGACTCATGTCATTTAAATTGTTGTACGGTGATCATCATTCTAAAATGGAAATGAATTTGGAAAGAACAAAAAAGAAAAAGGAAAGAAGATTAGAATTTTCATTTTAAATACAATCAATTAATTTAAAGTCATTGAATCAAAACGAAAATGGAATCATGGACGTAGTAGAGAAGGTAAATGGGGTTAAAGTGTCACCGAAGGCGGATGATTAAGGCGCATTGTGAATAAAAAGTCTGCTATTTTTGTTGAAGAGGTATTAATTAAAATATTACGGTACTTTTAATGCTTAAAAGGTTGCCAATTTACTTTTGAAGTGTCATTGGCTCTAGCTGAAAATTGACTCTACAAATTGCTACAAATTTAACGGCTTTTTGAAATTTAAATTGAACTGAACTGGAATGAACTTAAACTGAACGAAAATGAATTGAGACATTTTTGAACTCCGATTTAGTTCAAAAATTCAAATATATTTTCCAACAGTCAAAATGTCCATTATAGCCGCTCCAAAAATGACCATAGCATAGAATTCTGCATTGAAATGTATTGTTCGAAATTGGTAAAATGGATTTATAAAGGAAATACTCATGAGACGACCTAATAATATTATGACACGATGACTCAGACAATCGATTTATTCAGACGAAAGGCGTTACGATAAGAATAAATAAAAAATAAGTGTATAATGGAACTGCGTATATGCAAAATAATAGTGACGATAAAAATAATAATCCTCATTCATCGTGTAGCTAACGAAAAAGCGAGCAAAAAAGAAACATTCTATAAAACTGATCTCGTAAGCGGTTAATTCAAACTAAAATAGAATGAAAAATATATTTAAATTGTGTCGAGACTGATTGGCATTATTCATCGCGAGTAAGCGCGCGGAATATCCATAAGTTGTCAAAGTTCATTCATGAAAAATGTAAAAAGAGCGAGATGAGAGACATAGAAAGGAACAAAACTAAAAAATAAAATGTGAATGTTGTGTTTCAGCCCATGACTTTTTTTGTAATAAATCAATATCGCAAGTGTGTGTGAATAGAAATTTGCAAGCTATCGACTATGAAAAATATGGAAATTCCTGGACTCATTCAGGCTAAACAAGACGAGTGCTTTATAATAACTAAATATCCGATGTACATGAAATAAAAAAGTTTGCATAGATAGGCAGAAATAAAAGTTATTCTTCTTTCTTCACTTTTTTTAAGCACACACAAATGTGCTCAATTTTTTTAAATATCCAGCCTACGTAAGTAAGAAAATTTCATTTTTGAGCACCTTTTGGATGCCTTACACTTTTAAACACCATAACTCACATATTTCATGAGAATAAATGTCTTAATTAATCAATATAACTCACTTCTACAACTCTTTTTTGTGCATACGAATCTTATTTGGGCGATTTTTTCTTCGTACTCATTTTTTTCAGCCAGTTCACATACATTTAATACAATAAAATCTCGACTTTTTTTCCTTTTTTGCTTAGCGCAAGCATATATTTTAACTTTTCTAATCAATTCTCGTCACTTTTCAACTTAATTTTATGTAAAACGTATTTATCAGCACTTTATATCCACACTACATAACTTTTTAATGCATTTAATAGCACTTATCACTGGTTAATTCCATTTTTTAAGGAGTTCAGTGTCTCAGTGTTTTTAAAATATTCCAACTTTATATCTGTGTTTTCAGAAATTTAAATTTCAAACGGTCGTTAAGATACTTTTGAACTCTATAATTCTGTACATTTGTCTGTCGTTTCGTAGAATTTATTAATTAAATTAACCATTATAAACTAACTATTAAGTTGAGTAAATTTGATGATTTTTGTGAAAAATTAAATTAATTAAATTAACCATTTTTGCTGGGACATCAAGCTAGTTGCGAATATAACAGTTTGAATTTTAAAAATACGTTAGTACTTTTCGTTGCTCATTTCTGTGATACTGTAAAAATTGCTTATTCACCTTTCACTCGACTTTAATTGGTGTTAAAAAATATTGAATAATAAAGTTCTGAGGAAAATGAGTAGGCATGGTTATTTTTACATTAATTTAATAAGTAGAAGTGGTCGAAAATCATTAATAACCAAAGTGTAATAAAAGCGTGCATTTTCCCAGTAAATATTTTGAAAAGATCTTTATCAATTCCTCACTATTTTATTTAAAAACTCCTTAATAACCAGATTTAACTTAATTTTACCACGCCAGACTATGGATCATGACAAGATAATTGTGTCCGTCACCAAAGGTATGTCAAACAACTTCAATTCATTAAATTATCTTAATTATTTTGATTTACCTTCAAAAATCCAGACGAAATGATATTAAACTCATACAGAGCAACTAGACGTGAATGTGGTGATTTAGAGAACCTTATTGTGGCACTAAAAGACTCAAATGAGCATGTTAAGAATATAGCTTTAAATAAACTGGATGTGATTGGAGAACAAATCAAATTTCTGCAGAATCAGGCTAAAGAAATATTGGAAGAGGCAGCAAGGAACAGTGAATTACACAAGGTTCCATGTAATTTTGTCAAAGTTCCAGGAACAATCTATCATTTATATCAGAGACCACAGAATGACGAGAAAATCTGGTCAATGATATCTCCTACTGAATTTGGACCAAACTGTAAGAATACTTATTTGGGCAGTTATCGGATGGAATTGGATAAAAGCTTCACAGCAGTTGACAACATAGATAAATTTGCTGATAAACGTCAATTCGCTGAATCCCTGATTAAATCAAAGAACTTGCCAGCCTTAGAATTTATGAAGAAGAAGGAACGAAAAGACAGCGAGATAGAAAGCTGAAAACTGCCAAAAATTAACTTAATTAAGTTTTTTTATATAAGAGACCAGCATCTTTTTATATATAACATTAAAGGTTTTTATTGGATCTTTTTTATCAAGTTATAATTTAAAGCATCAGTTGAATTTCTTTAATTAAGAAATCTTATGGACAAAAAGAATCTTTATTTGGAAGTAAAAGCCTCTTACACATTAAAATTTTCCCACAATTAATGCACAAAAATTAATGTATTTAACATTTTGTTTCCGTCAATTTATCATTTAAATTATTTACAGATGAGAATTTAAATGATATTTCCTTATCAGATTTCAAAAGCTTGTCTAAATCATTAAAATCTAAATTCTCATTTATTGTTGTACGTTTACAAGGCATTTCATTATTGTTATCATCAAAACTGTCGGCTGTTGTTGAAATTGATGATCTTCGAGCTCTCGCGATGTTCCTCATTTCAATATAACTTTTCATACGTCTTATACTTGGTGTATCATAACGAGATTCTATTAATCGTTCACGATCAGCGTCTGATGAGAGTAAGTCAGGTTGACTTGTATTAATGTACCGATTTGGCTTCATGAATGTGTGGAAATCATTTTGATAACGAAGTTTCTGACTATAATTATTACCCTCATTGACTGGTTTTGGCTTATCGTAGCGTGAGAGAAGTAACTGTAGCTGATCATCATATTTTAATAAATATTTCTTATTATCAACTTTCTCAATATCAGCTTTAAATTTCGGTACAGCCCATAATAAATCAATTCTCTTATAATCAAGATCTGTTTCTTCCGTCTTATTGCTCTGAACATCAATATCATCTGTAAATAATAGCGAATATTAGCGATAGAATTAGAAGGACTTAAGGTCCACAACTTACCAACATTTGACAAATACAAAGGATTGGAAATAGCTCCATCAACAATATCAACATCTAAATATTTTGCACATTTTCCTAATAAGCTTTCAAATTTAGCGGCTAATGTTTTAAAGGAAGGACGTTTCATTGGATCATCAGCCCAACATGCTTCAAGTAAGATGTAAATTTCTGGCGAACAATTCTCTGGTCGCTGCATACGATAGCCAGATCGAAGGAGATGATAAAGGTTTTGTGGTGGAATTCCGGGATATGGGGTGGCTCCTAAAGTAATAATCTCCCATCCGACTACACCAAATGACCACACATCTGTCTTTGCAGTATAAACATGATCAGCAAGGCTCTCAGGACTCATCCATTTAACTGGAACTCTATCTTTGCTCTTTTTCAAATATGCGTCATCTTCATAGACATCTCTAGTCAGTCCAAAGTCTGAGATTTTGCATACTCTGCCTTCGGCAAGTAAAACATTTCTAGCAGCCAGGTCACGATGAACAAGTTTAATGTCAGCTAGATAAGCCATTCCTTTACAAATTTGCCATGAAAATGAAAGGACATCTTTGGCCGTGACTGGCTCAACTCCGTCAATTTTTAAATCTCCACCTTCCTCTAACTTTCGACTCAATCTTAAGTAACTTCGAAGTGATCCAAAGCAACAATACTCAATTATTATCAATGGAGGTTCACTCTTTATGCATGCCCCAACAAGCTTAATGACATTTGGATGTGAGACTTCTTGAAGTAATTGAAACTCGGATAATAAAGCCAGTAATTCCACAGAATTGTTTTTCGTCTTAATAGTCTTAACAGCGACTGTTCGAATGGAATTATCCTTATCAATTTCCTGTATGTAAGCTTTGAGAACTTTTCCAAACTCCCCCTCACCCAATGTTGTGTCTAGCGTCAATTTGTCACGATCAAATTCCCACTTGGCATCAAAATCAAACTTCTGATAAGTCTGCAAATAATTCTCCTTCTGTACTTCATTAATGATGTTGATATTTATAATCTCAGTGTCATTACTTCCTCGATAGTAAACTGATGGTCCATTCGTCAGCATTCTCTTCTTAATTTTCTTTACGTATCGTCTCCTCATTGATACTAATATGATTATCATTAAGACAAGAAGGGAAGGAGATCCAATCATTATGAATAAGCATATTGTGCCGCATTCAGGATGTCTCTTAAAGCCTGTTGTTTCAGCACTAACAATTGATAAAATATCATCGGGAATTTCTGAAGTGGTTGGAGGAAGTGGTGTAGTTGTTGTAGTCGTGCGATGTCCCTTATCACAATAACAATTTCCATAGTTACATCCGCACATATTTCCTATAACAACTTTTCCTATTCCACGACCTTTCTTCGGGATTGTAGTATGCACATTATTGCTACTTGCACAATCTTGAGAGCAAACAAACTCGTTGTTATCTTCTGCATATCTTTCCAATGCATCGCATATTCCATTTGCACACGTTTCAAGATCCGGAACGCACGTATAGTAGCTGGAGGAATGTGTATTTGTATCATTTTCTTGAGGCGTGTACGGTCTCCATTTACATCTTCCATTCTTTGAACCAGCACCGCATGACTTTTCGCAATCGTTTTGGAATTCAAAATGCGAACAGAAGACTTCCTCATTTTCATCCTCGGGTTCTTCACATTCTTTGGATGCCTTAATGATTTTAACCTTGATTGTGAAATTTTGCGAAATTTTCTGCTCGGTAAAGTCAGCCGTAACTTGAATATCGTACGTTGCATCCAACGTTGATTGTAAAATCGATGAATCTGCTACGTAGATAATTCCACCAGTTTGAAGGATATCGAATGCTTTCAAATGTGTATCGTTGATGCTAAATCTAATGGGTAATGAATGAAAGATATTGATTACTATAATAAATTATTATTAAACCCATCAATTCACTTACTCAACTTTTGAATCCGAGATTTTACTTTTCGGCTCCGTAACATGAGCCAATCGTGAGGCATTTTGTAGCACAGTAACCTCATTTGGGTATTCAATGTTTGCTATAAGTTTGGCAGTTTTTCCCGTCGCAGAATTATCAACTTTTCCTCTCGTCTTTCTGCTCTTATCTTCACTCGTAAGTTTCTCAGCTTTTGGAAGTGGTTCAAAAACTCGCTCGAAACAAATTGTAGCATTTTCATATCGAACTTTCTTCTTTATGACTTCCTTTGCTTGTAGAACAATACAGTATGGAAATGACGTAAAATGTCCTGTTTTTGCGTACTGCAGATCTAAACAAATTATCAAATTACATAAAATTATGGCACATTATAATAATATTTTGAAAGGTATATCTTACCACATGAATATGCAGCTGACGTAATATTATTGTTTGTAGAGTTATATGAGGTACACAGTTCCATGAAAATATCCTCTTTGTCATTCAGAATTTGAAACTCGATATCATCAATATTTGCATGTAATGTATCATTATCAAGGAATAATATTTTTGTGCTGATGTTATTTTTCTAAATTTAAAATGGTAAAGGTATAAAATGTCAATGACTTAATGTGTATGGATTATGCGCATTTTATTTTTATAATGAATGATTTTAAATATTTTAGAAGATTGATTTGAATTCATTGAAGAACATTTAATGTCAAATTCAAGATTACTTTGAGACATAATGTATGCAAAATCAAAGACAGCCTTAGCTAATCATGATAAAAGAAGTGACTACCAGCATAATATAGTCACATGCTTCTATCACATGCTATAGGATATTGACTAACAGAACGTACACTTGGATAAGCTAGAATCAGTAGACATACTGACCAATACACTTATAAAAAAAGGCCCCCCCCCCCCCCCCCTAAGGGCTAAATACAAAAAACGAAATAATTGGAAATGGAAGGTACACTTGAATTATATTATTTTCTTCTTGATGTTCTTTTCTTCCTTCATCCCTAAGGTCTTTGGGTTTTTTCTCCAAAAACTTAACTTTTAATATGACAAGGTTATACCCAAGAAACCAGTCACTGATCTCGACTGTCATCTAAATATGATTTATAGAATCATTAATTATAAATTTGACCTTGAAATTTAATTGCTACAATTTTAATACAGAAATCCACAAAACAAAAAACACTTTTTGATGAGAACTGCTCAATTCATGTTTTCTGTTAAAGTTAATCACGTTAAAAAAAATTATTTGCATCCTGACAGCTTTATATTTCGCAATTTTAACAAATGCAACGTACAGCTACTGGGGATTCCCAGAAAAAGAGCGCGAAACATTCCAACATAGCACAAATTAATACGTAGAAGTGTAGAAAGGTCATCTAAACCGTATTTCATACGATATCATCAATCTTCATTCCTATACATGCACAGCATGTATTTTCCCAAAAAAAAAAAAAAAAAAAAATACGTCCTTAATTGGCAAAATTTTTGTTCGAACACGCGATTTCTTGGAAATTTTGGCATACACATGTAATTAGTATCGGATAACCAATTAACTTCATTAAAATGTCAAAACATACCTTCTCGTAATTTTGACTATCAAGTTTCACATTCGTTACTTTATGATTCTCCTGTACTTTAACTGGATTATCGTTCAAATCATTTACGGAAATGTTGAAGACTTTCGTATCGTTAAACACAAATGATCCCATCTTAATGTGACATTGAATGTTTACTTTGAGACTTGGATTTCTTTCTCGATCTAGAGTTGTCTTCGTAAATATTTTATTATTCTTGATATCAAAAAAGTTGGTGCCTGTCAGAAATAAGAAGGAAAGATAAAAAAAATTTAGCAACTCATAAGCAGAATGTTCAAGAGTATATTCACAAGTGACGTCAAACAATTAGTGGGATCTAGGGGCTGGTTGCTCGGTATACTCTAGGGAGTACACTCTATCCTAGTGATATATCCTAGGGTATACCAAACAACCGGACCCTAGAGAAGTATTCAATAGAAGTGGATCTATCTGAAAATCCTATTTTCATTTAGACGTCATTTATGAACGACCCCCAGCATTTATGTGAGTAAATTTTACCATTTAGAAGCTGATATTCCACATGGTATTTCCTGCAAATACGACGATAAAATCTGGGTACGATCTCACCAATTTCACGTATTTTGACATTCTCATTGAAATCCTCGACAGCATGAAATTGAATTGAGTCGTAGAAGCACATTGATGTTTCACAGAAATCTCTCACGTTATAATATGGTACAAAATTTAAAGTTGCTGTAGTTTCTGTCATGTCTTCTTCTTCATCATCATCATCATTTGAAGCTTTTGATATAATTTTCAGATTCTCAACAGATGCGACATCCTTTGCATAGTTCTTCTGTTCATTATACCAAAGTTCTCCAGTATTCTCGTCAATATGAAGAAAATCAGCACTTGTTGCAATTGAGAATTTTCGAGAGGATGTTCCATCAAGTACTTCGAATTTTATCAAAGGAAGCTTATCATATGCATGCTTTGTGTTCATAAACATTGGAACTTGCAATGTGATATCTGTTTGCTGAAAAGTCATTCCATGTGCATCTGTAAAAAAAGAAGGAAACAATGTGGTGATTATACAGTGGTTTGAAATAGGATGTCCAATTAATTTATGCATTCTGGGATTTAAATAACGAATATAGTTAAATTAATTACGGATTACAATTGTTGGTCAATTCATATTTTGCCATCAGACAAACGTCACGATACCGCCAGGATACATTCACGACTGTGTGACTGTTATTTGACGGTACCCTGCCGACTAACCTTTGCTGCTCGAAATATCCCACACATTTTAGTACAAATAGACTTAAATAAAAGTTTCACAAGTAAAAATAAAATAATTAATTTAAAGGTACGGAATAGAGTAGGAGTTCAGCTACAAATGCTTTTTATAATCACTAGAGATTTAATCAGCAATATTACGACATCCTACATTCTGTCTAAACATCATATTACTGTCTACTTCAACTACGATAACTTCTGGCTGTACATTTCATAAAAAATAGGGTTCGGAAGTTATGCGCCGATATGCGCCGATCGGCGCATAACAAGGAAAGTTATGCGCATAATTATGCGCATAATATTCGCATACAATTTTTTTCCCATACAAAAATTTAAATGTTATAATTTAGTTGTGGACACACTTATCATTGATTTTATAGCTTTTAATTATTAACGTGTCTTCATTTAGTATAAAAACATTTTCAAAACTTATTATTTGCCTACCAAAAAGTAAAAAAACGCTAAAAATGTAAAGAAAAAAAGGGTTTTCAATGGAAAATAAATGACAACAGGGAAAAGTCTCTAAAAACTCATTTTTGTGCTCCAAAATAAGCACCAAGGGACTTTAATTCAATAATTAACAATATGAAGTATTGAAATGTTGTTAAACTTTTTTCATCACGAAAATTTCCTGATAACATTCTAGCACAAGGTATCCATTTTCAGATGAAGTGAAATTCTGGTTCTTCCATATTATCAACTAGTTAATGTAAAAATAAATATGCACTAATTGGATTAATTATTAGAATCAATCGTACATTAACTAAGTAAAAATTTGGCATTATTAGTTTTTTAATTCATTGCTTTGTCATTAAGAATCTTGGATTTTTTTCACGAGATTGGAAAAAATTTAATTTTGGTTCATTTCGCAACGATAAATTTTTCTGTTTATATATTCATATAAACTAGACGAAGATCAATATTAGAAAAGTTATTTAGTTTGAATATTTCAATTGAGAAATCTTTCAGAAACAGAAATTAGAAATTTTACATATTTTTTTAATACTTTTTTGGCCTTTATTCCACGGCTTGTGAAGTAAAGTTCCAGAAACTTTTGAAAAATTAGACTTTCACAGAATTATCTACCTATAATTTGCTCCAAATGGTTTTCAGTTCAGATCGATAGCTTAATGTAGTAAAAAGTTATTGAGAAATCAAAAAGACCGAGTAAAGTGGCTCATTTTCAAGGAACTACCCTATTACTAAAGTGATAAATTCATTCCAGTAAGTTCAATATTCAAACAAAGAACATACATGCTCAATTTCAGCTCAATCTAATGAGATATGATCAAGTAAGAGTAAAAAAATATTTTGGTTTTTGAATTTCCTTGAAAAAGTTATGCGCATAATTATGCGCCGATATGCGCATAATTCGGCGACTAATTTATCGGCGCATATCGGCGCATACAAAATTTCCGAACCCTAATAAAAAAATACATTTGAAAATTCTGAGGGGTTAATTAAAAATGCTGTCTATGGAGAAATAGTTTGGGAAAAGTAGAAATTTTTCATGGGGGTGTTTTGAGTGGGGGAGGTTAGAGAGAATAGACACCAAATTGACTTTTATGGACGCTATTTACGAACAACCCCTTAACATTTACATAAGAAATTTAAAAATAATAAAATATAAGTAGGATGAAACTCTTTTGTGTTGTTCCCAAGGTGGTGAAACTCGAGATTAATCTCAAACGATCCCTGAGCATGGGATCAACCCCTCGCCCCCCCCCCTGAATACGACCCTGGGTATTTGATGAGTAGCTTCAGTGATTTTTCGAGATTAATCCTAAGTTTCCATGCCTTGATTGTTCCTTAAGCTTCATTAATTTTTGAAATGACAACTTTCCCAAGGCAACAGATGAATTCTGTGAGCTACTCTAATAAATTAGAGAGTAAAGAAATAAATGATGAAAAGTTAAATTAATTCTGATGAAAATTTACGTGAAAAAAAATGTTTTGCCTGAATTAATTAATTTTTTATTTTCCTCGCGGCATAATGAAATTCTGAGAAGGAACAATTAAGCAAAACTTTTACTATGGTGCTAGTTACATGCTCATGAATAGCATACAAAATTTTGATTACATGAAAAATTATAACACATTCAGAATAATATATCCAACAGAATAATAGCACGGATTGTTGAAATTTCCTCGTACGCAATATTATGACTTTCATTTTAAGCATTTTCATTGTGAAAATTCGCCCAACTTTTTGCATATGTTCATATGATTATGAGAATAGTGCTCTATTGTTCTGCCTTTAATGATATTTTTGTGAAAAAATTTTATTTCTCTATTTGTTCAAGCGAACGTTTTAATGAATGAGACATGAATGAAATTTAATTCGTCAAAAATGCTGAAACTTCATTTTTCATTTGAGATTTTTTAGCAAGTAAGAAAGTCAACATGTTTTGGTGTTTTTAGCGCATTCATTAATTCTGTTTGCAATTATCTTTAATAAAGGTAATCAGCTTCTATCCTTAGCAGGCATTCCTCGGAGTCGTTTGCAAAATACATCACGCTTTAGTGGGGGGAAGGATGAAGGTTTGAAGAATTTGTGACCAGGGGGGTTTGAAAAAGTCATGTTTTTTGCGTGACGTAATTTACGAACGAGCTCTAAGGGAATAAAAAAATAAAAATAACATTCAACAGGAGTAGAGTAACTCCCACACATCTTTGAGAAGAAAGGATAGTCATAGTATTTCTTATCAGCTTTTGCACATTCGTGGAAAAAAGGCGAACAAATACATCTTGTGCTAGGGATCAGATTTCCTTCCTAAATGTTCATCACTACGGAAATGTGAAATTTCCTCACTCAAAGAAATAAAATATTAAGTTTGTTCCTGATTTCATCCAGAACTTCCAAGGAAAGAACAAGATTTTCATTAATTAAATTTTGCCTTTATTATGTTACCTTGGAGCTTCTGGGTGAAGAATTTTTTGTTTTCGGCAATAAAAAAATGCGAAGGAAAATCTAATTTTCATTTTTAACACAGATTTTATAACAAGAAAAATTGTGAATAATTTTAAACTTCATGCTTTCCTGCTTCAGTCATTTTAAATTAAAGCTGAATGTTTTTTTTAATAAATTTCCTTTTTTTAAACTTTTATAGAAAAAGTTCTGATGAAAACATGAAAAATCAACCTGAATATTAATGAATCTGGGATGAGAGTACAAAAAGGTTGAAAAGTGGATGTTGTTGGTATTTGAATTACAGAGACAGGAGGATCAAAGATTTGAATGGAGTTTCTCTGAAACAAAAAATAACTACTCAAATCAAAGACATCATGTGCTGGTCTGTGTCTAATGATAAATCATGCATGTAGTATACAGAAAATATAGAAGGAGCAAGGTAGCTACGAGAAAAAGATTCCAGAACAAACGAAGTCGCAGTGTCTCTAGCTAGTCACGTCGTGTCTCTGGAATCCTTTCACATTATTAAGGAAACTTAAAGGTAATCCCTGATAGGTCAGTAGTAGGAGGATGCGACTGAAAATTGTTGGAAGTGGGTTTGATTTTCTATATTCGAGTGAATGCAAGGATGTATCCAATTCTGGATTTGACTCTAAAATCCGCTTTAACTACATTCCTCAAACATTTCCTAGTAGGACTTTTTAAATTTTCCCAAAACAGTTTTTTGTTATTTGATGATCAACTTCTTAAATTTCTTGTAGATGATGAAGTGTAAAAAGTCTCATATTGATGAGAAACTCTTGAACAGTTTGATTTGTATTGCTATAACAACATGAAATTCAAGAACGAAGGCAAGGATTCGATAACTTACTCGACCTTAGAGTACTTTATAATCAACGCAAAAAACTAATTGAAATTGGAGGATAATAATCAGGTGTGGTATTTTATTTTAGAATAATAGGGCATTTGTGAATAATTTCTCTAATTAATTTTAATTAACTATAAATGAATTCTTACAATTTACCCACGCATACTATGCATTAACATTTTGCGAATAAAAATATCGACGTCATCATGATTTTTCCATATTTTCTGGTAGATGATGTATGTGAATTTCATAATATGCATTATTTTTTGATGAAATTTGATACCAGAAAAGTTAATTCTGAAAACACCGCGCTTGATGGAAAAATGGCAAAGCTGTATTTTCAGAATTGAGTTAAAATAATTGACAAAGGATTAAAAGTTCACAGTAGCATGACCATCTGCTTGATTTTTCATAGGACTGTCCTTTATTTTCATAAATTGTTCTCTTTTTTGAAAACTAGCTACTTTAAAAATTATCTGGACACCCTAATGCATGAAAGATTGTCCATTGCTATCGAAAAACAATGTTTTCAACTACGTAGCATAGATATAAGAGCGAGAGTATCAACAAGTATACAGCAGCCTTGAATATAGCACTATCAATTGTATATTTAGGTGGAACGAAAAGTCAGAAAATGCACTTCAAATTAATGCTTTAGGTACGTAGCCATGTATTGATAATTGAGGGACAAACCCCACCATTTCTGACCAAAAAATACCAAAAAGTATTTTATACTTCCTTTTAAAATCATTTATGACGTCTATCATTTAGGTGTATTGTTGTCTAATACTTTATGTCGTTTTTTCTTGTACGTCATTTGGTAACGTCCCCCAAAAGGTCGATTCAACGTTTTTACATCAATGCACCATAATAATCTCATTTATATTTTTTTCACAATTACAATCTGCACTCCAACATGGAATCGATTTTCAAATAGAGAGTATAAAAAATATTGAATGAATACTTTGTGTATTCTTTGAAACCTCCAGCATCTGCATTTGAGAGCTTTTGAATTCATCACAATTGATTGCAACATAGAATTATTAATTCAAATAAAGGGAACAAGTTTATTGTGTAGCAAATAAAAGTTGATAGTCAGGCAAACAAATTCAGTTAGTTAGGGAGAGAAGATAAGTAGCCGTTTATAAATGATGTCACGCAAAAAACGACCCCCTTACCCCCTCTCTCACAAAATATTCATACCCACAGGAAGTGTCACACTGAGTCAGACCTCTAAATATTATACATCATTTATGAACGACCCCTAAGGGAAAAGCAAATAAATTAAAGGGAGACAAACTTTTACAGAATCTCCAATTACGAAAATGTTTTTAGTGCCGAACAATACATTTTCAATTGAGTGAGGACAAGATTTCCCAATAATGATGATTAAGATGTTGATGAATCATAAAAACCTCGTTACTCAGACTCAACCCTTAGCCATAAAGGCGACATTTATAGTACAGTCATATAAAATCCTCTACAACTCTAATCTTGTAAAAGATTACATAGAAAGTAGCTGATTTTATGGTAAGGATGTGAAATTGCTTTGAAAAGCATTTGAGATGAATAAAATTGAATATCTTTTTACATGAATTATATCTTGTTATGCTCTAGCATTATGCTGGTATGAAATTCAAATTTTTGTCACCCTTATCAACGATTCCTTTGATATTGCTTATTACTGAATCTATACATTTTCACGGAGCAAGCAGAAAAGTCATTGAATGTGACATTCTTAGAAAACTTTTGATGTCTTTTGACATTGGTATGAATTTTTAATGTTTTAATCTTTAAAAATTTATTTTGTCGAGTTTTTGTTTAATTCTTTGATCATTAATATAAGCTTCCATGGACTTATAATAAAAATTAAAAACCCGTTTTTAAAAAGTTTTTAGAAGTCACTTTAAAAAATATTTTTAAAATTTAAAATTATTGAAAAATATTTTTGGAATTTGAAAAATATTTTTTAAATTTTAAAAATTGGTTTAAAAAAATTTGATTTTTAAAATTTAAAAAGCTGATTTTTAAATTTTTTCAATATATATTGACAAATTGTCACATACATTAATATGCTTCGGTGGCTTAGTGGTTAGAGTACTGGGCTACCAACCAAAAGGTCACTGGTTCGATTCTCACTCTGAGCAATTTTTTTCAATATATTATTTTTTCTTTAACGGCTCAAAATAATTTGGAAATTTAAAAAGTATTTTTAAAAATTTAAAAAAAGTTTTTAAGAGCCCAGTTTAAAAAATGTTATTAAATCTTTTCATATAATACAAATTTAAAAAGGTTTTTTAAATCTTTTCTCTGAGTGCAAGTTCCTCTCACAAAAAAAGTTCAAAAACTGGATTGTTCCTTCCACTTGTTCCCTGTATGTGCAACACATTTTCCAAACCTCAGACCTTCCCTCTAAATGTGGCTGGATTGGTCAAATGTTAAGGAAAGACCCAGAAGATATAACTCAGAAAGTTGTATTTTGGAATCTGCCAAGCAGGCTAGGTAGACCTAATGCTATTTTCCGAATCAGCAAAGCGAACATATTAATGAGCTTATGACTTTTTGTAGCAATCACATTAGATTCAAACACGTTCTACACATCAGATTGCCGCATCCCCTTTAAAATACAAATGTATGAAGAAAACCAAATTGAAGAAAATTCTTGGAACTTGAATCTTGAATGACAAATGAATCGTGTTTTGTAGCAAATTCTGTTAATCGACAAACGTGTGTGCTCTTACCGCAGATGATGCTTTGTGTAAAAACCAGAACATATGTAAATTTTACAAACGACTGAATTTTTTACATCAAAATTCATCGAATTCCCACTTCAAATTTTTTATGGAGATGCTTATGGTTTTAGTAGGAAATTCTAAAAGGGAAGCTTCAGATTGCATATATTTCACTAAAATAGACTCAGCAGTTGATAAAAAATTGTATTTATAATTTTTTTCGGTTCATGAGATATTTAGGACGATATAAGTGGATTTAGTATCCATTACTGACTAAAATGCTTATTTTCATAAAATAGCACAAAATTTAAAATGATGAATGAGCAAAAAATTCAGTAATACCATATTAAAGGTTTCTTTTCGACCATACAGCAAAAATCATATTATAGACTTGCTTTTCATTCAATAACCGTCCATAGAAATATCAATATATAAAATTGTATAGTCAGAAATTCAGGAAGTTTTTATTTTTATATAATACCAAGTGATTGACATTCGTATCCTTTTTTACCGAAATCTTCCCTTCCAATTCAAAAGCTGTCATGTAGAAAAGTTTTCAAGAAAGCATCAAATATATAAGGCTGTAAAATAAATCTCAGAAGATTCTTGTTAACTTTAAACTTGTTTGGACTTAAAATATTCATGACTTTCTATTTCTTTGAATTATTCTTCAGCCATGTCTATAAAACCTTAATGCTTCTAGGAAGAAGGATATTTAAAATAATAAGATTGAATGTTTTATTTGATAAAGAAACGGAAATCAGGATTAAGATTTTTATCGCGGCTAGACAGCTTTTTTCTTGAATAGAAAGAAACTTTAATTTTCCATGATTCACAAAAGACTGCTTTTATTTTATTTTCGCCAATCTAGATTCTATTTTATGAGATTATTTTCTTTTTCTCAATTCGTTTGGCAAGCATCCAACTGTTTACTCATGTTCAATTGATGATTCAATTGAATTTTTGGAGGGATTAATGTAAACAGTAAAGCTAATTTTGTGGAAATAAATGTCAGAATCTTTTTATTAGCTATGAATTTGACGATTTTTAACGGACAAATTTATTTTGAAAATTATTCATCAAATTTTTGTAAGTTAAAAAAATTGTAAACACAAATCTGCGATGATCCTAATTAATTTCAAATTAATTAAATTTCACGAGTAAAATAACAATCATTTTAATAACATTAGGAAGTAATTAATCACAAAAATGCTCACCGCAAGCACCATAGCTTATAAGGATCAAAAGTAAGCCACAAAACGATTTATTAACTTCCATTTTACTTTCACATTAGCAACGTCAAAAAAAGTCAACAAAAATTATTTTAATTCGAAAATTATCTAGTCAGTTCCAGGCAATTATATTTCACAAGCGAATATTTTATTTATCCGTTCACATTCGAGGACGAAATACGACTGAGGCACAGGATTGTGAAGGAATAAATAAACTTTTTTCTGTTTTCATTCATATTCGCAAACGATGAGCATAACATAGACTCTCAATTGAGAGCATAAAACGTGTATATCGTGGCTTTGTTGTTGGAAAATTCTCTCACACGTCATCATTATCTCTGGTCACAACTTGTTGATGTTAAGTGATAACCACTGATGCCGATGAAAATTGTCTGCTTTTAAATTCATTGGGAATTTCATGTTAATAGGGAATTTAGTTCATGTAAGGAGTTTACATCCTGAACATGTGTTGTTACCAATAAAATAATTGGATTAAAGTTCATTTAGCCAGTGCAATTACATCCCTTGTGCTTCCTTTTTAGATTATGCTCTAATTAATGGGAAACCGAAGCTTTTTCATGCCTTACTTACTTTCCGGAAAGTAATAACTTGAGGGGTAGCAAGCTGATATTCCTAAACAATAAGAAGCCAGAAATATACTAGAATCTATAAGGATATACTTTGTAGTCATGAGGGGGTTGTAGAAACCTAAATCATAAAGCATGTATCAATAAATTATTATTGATGTGGAATCTCTTTTAAGAGAGCTGTATAACGAATTGTTGCTATGTGATTGTCACTTAAGAGGTTTCAAATTCCCCGTAGATACATTCAGTTATTAATATGAAGAACGTTTTAGAAGACATTGCACTTCAGTCTGTACTCAAATAAATCTTATGGTTTTGGGTTTTTACAGACACAAATTTTGAATGTAGTTGAAATTTGTTTATAAAATTCATGAATAATTTTAACTCTATTTACTCCACAATTTATAATCTGATTACCTTTTTTAAATAGACAACATTTCATTCGAAATGAAGTCCACCCTTGCGCCAAAATGGCCAGATTTCTGCCAGATTTTTTTCTTTTGCCAGATTTTGCTAGACATTTGAACGACATTGGACGATTTTTTTATCACACAAAAATCATCATCCGATTATGCACGATTTATAGACGATTTTGCCAGATAAATTTTCTTGCATTTTCTGGCATTTTCTTTCAAAATTTTTTTCGTCCGACCTTGCCAGAATTTGCCAGACATATTTTTTTAAAAAACGTACGACAAATCGTACATTTTCGATCAAATTTATGCAAGATTAATCGAGCAAATTCTAACGCAAAAAATCTTCAAAATATAAGAACGATTTTTGCAAGATTTTGTCCGATTTTGCACGATTTTTTTGAATGAAAATCAGAGACTAAAATCCGTGCTTTTTTGATAATACGTAAATCATTACGTAGAAAAATATGACATTTTGTGTGAAAAATGTTTTCGCTAAAAAACGTGAAAAAAAATTTTACTTAAAATTATTACGTAGTGATTTTTGAAAAGTCTTATAATTTAGGACGAAAAACTGGTAAAAAATTACGAGAAAAAAAGTTGAAGTTTTTTGATAATATATTTTAAGGTTTTTTTCAAATATTTATTTATGAAAAAAAAATTATATTTGATTTTGCTTTAAACAATTAATTCTTTTCAAATGAGCAATTTTTTAAAAATCATATTGTACCTTTGTAGTCATTACACATGGCTTTGAATTACTACTAGAATATTTTAAATTTATTAGTTGAAATTTAACTAATTATCTCTTTTAAATTTTTTTTAATATAATTAATTTTATATTAATTAAATTTCACTTATTAAATATCTAAAAATGATTATTTTAAATATTAATCTTACAATAAATGCATATGCAACTTAAATATGTCTTTTTGCCACACATAAAATATATAATTTTAGATAGCGGTGGCTCAGCGGTAAAGTACAAGACTTCAAAAATTTTCACAACTTAGCGGTCCTCGGTTCGAATCCCAAGACAAATCTGGCATAATCTGGCAAAAATCGGACGACTATATAAGAGTTAAAAAGAATAAGACGCTTGTGAAGTATATGAGAACATGAAAAAAAGATGGGAAAAAATAAATTTTTTAAAAAAAATTTCAAAAAAAGTCTGGCAATATCTGGCATAATCGTCCAGAAATCGACCGAAAATTGCATGCAAGTTGGTAACTTGCATACGATTTGTCTGGCAAAATCTGTCAAAAATCGGTCAGATAAAAAAAATCGGTCCGAAAAAGTATCAAAATCTGTCTTTGTCGTGCAGTTAAGGATTTTCAATGTATGGAAAATCTGGGAAAGTCGTCCAAAAATCGTTCTCGGACGAAAATCGTCCATACGGATTCTGGCAAAATCGTCCAAAAGTCTGGCCATTTTGGCGCAAGGGCATTCTTGTGTGGGAAACATGATGATTGCTCATTGGATTAAATAAATATAATGGATTCTGAGAAGTTTGCTTAAATCCAGCCAGTAGTTATTGGCGATTTTATTGCTTGTGTATATTGAGGTCATGGTTAGTTAACCCTGCAGAGCTAATAATTCTCATTTTATGAATTATGTGTAGCCCAAAAATATGAACTGTATTCATATTTCAAAAGGAGCGATCAAAACCAAATGACCCTAAAACTGAAATTGAATGCCGAGAGTACTTTAAATTTCTACATTAAAATAGATTGGAGCTATGCTTTTTGTTGACTTGACCAAAGTGCTTTAAGGTAACTTAGCAACGTAAGCTTTTATCGAAAATTCAAAAGATAATTGAATTTTTCTCATATGCATGATTATAAAACATATTCAAGCTATGCTTGACAGTATTACTCGAGCGTTCTAAATGAACACATTAAATTAATTGGCAGGTTGAAGAGAAAAGCTTTTTGATAGTTTTGTTATCGGAACAGGTTTGTTATCCCATTAAGAGGTAAATAAGCATAAATTTAAGTTTTCAATTTGAGAAACTGAGTGCAATTTTATGCTTTGATTGCTCTGATTTGATAAATTTAAAGTTCAGGGGCCGTTCATTTATTCCGTAACAGGAAAAGTGAGAGTTTCAGGGTCCTGTCCACACCCATCCTTACTCACAGACTACACCAGGAGTGTAGCTAGGGGTGTGTTTTTGGGGTCAAAATAACCCTTTGAAGGAAATTTACTTTTATTTTCTAAGGTGCTTGGAGAAAAAAATTCCAACCTCCCTCCTAAATTTACGCCCCTAGGCTAGACACCTGATTCTTAGATTAAGATCAAAATACAGACCGGAACAGGGGCGTAGCCAAAAATTTTTGGATGAAAGGATTTTAAATTTTTTGTATGAAAAAAATTGCAGGGGGAAGGATTTTGTTCTTAAAACCCTCCTCGTGCTTCATTGCAGGGGCGTATCCAGAAATTTTCGAGGGAGGGGTTTTGAAATTTTTTTTGCATGGAAGGGAAAATTTAGGGGGGGTTTTGGGAATTTTTTCTTAAAAAATCCTAGCAAATTGAAAAAAATTCCCAAAAAGGGTAGGGGTTTTGACCCCCAAAACCCCTCCCTGAATACGCCCCTGCTTCATTGGGCATAGACATATTACGAACAAAATTTAGAGATAAAAGGGATAAGCGCTGAGTCCAATAAAAGATTCTATAAAAAAAAGTTTGAGGAGAGTCACTTGTGAATGACCCCAAACCCAAATAAAAATGTCTGCATCAAATCTCATGATAATAAATATATAATTTCGACTTGACTCTCGTAGCTCTATAGCTGCAATTATATTCTATATAATTAAAATCAAATCAGAAAGGACTCACTCATTATTCTTCATGGTCAACGTAGAAATGACACAAAGTTGAATAGAAAGAAAGAAGAATGAATAAAGCACTTAATTTTAATTTTCTACGTGACTATGAGAGTTTTTGTTGGATTTTCGACTGAGTGCAGTACGACAGAAAAAAATATTATTATTATCTAAAAAGTAAGGAGAAGGAGAAAGAGAGTAAAAGAGACCCAGGGTTGGCTTATTTGCAGTCTAGTGTCAATATTTGATTAATAAGAAAAAAAATTATCGAATGATATAGCATTCTATTAGCACTCAATTTATCATGTCGATAAGGATCAACAATTTTTTTGTTATGTTTATTTTTCATGGTATTTAAGCAGTGTCTCGTTTCAATTTTCAGTTCATTGAACAAACCCACGGAATGAAGTTTAATAAAAGATCAACGAAGAACCAAGAAATGTTGTTAAAGTTCAGTAACAAATGGATGAATCACACAAAGGACACCAATAACAATTTCATTAAGTACATAGAAGAGAAACCGCAATACAATTTTCTAGTTAAGACTTGGGAAGAGTTTTCAAAGAACTCAAGTATTCATACGGTCCATTATCTAACCTCGGAAACCGTAAATGCAATAGGAAAGTTTTTCTGGTTTTGTGTAGTAGTAATTGGTTTGGTTGGTATGGTTTACTGCTGTATTCTATTGTCAGCACGATTCCGATCGAACCTTACAGCAACAGTCTTTGAAACTACAAACTACCCAATTACTGAGATACCATTTCCTCAAATTGGATTGTGCAACAACAACCACATAAATTACAATAAAACGGATGAAGCTGTTGCTAAGTTTGTTGGTAATGCGACACAAAAGCAAAAGGATTTTTTTGTGAAATTTACTCACATCCTTCAAAACATGCAGTATGGATCAAATGATGAATTCGAGCCAGTACTAGACGAAGGATATGATGGATTTATGGACAATATAAAAATATCAGACATTTTCAGATTTATGATGCATGACTGCAAAGAGTTTCTTATTGAATGTACTTGGCGGGACAAATCCTTAAATTGCTGTGATATATTCTCTCTACAGGTCACTGAATATGGCTACTGCTTCTCATTCAATTCATACTCAAATGTGGGCACACCATTCATAAATCGATCAAATCTATTTCCTTGGAGGAATGCCAATATTGGCAAGAAATCAGCATTGACCGTCTTAATGACTCTTCATCTTGAAACGAAAGTTGAAAGAAATACGGGAATTGATAAACCTGGGATTATTCCCTTTGTGCAGCATCCACAATCACATCCAAATATTGGTATGTTCGTTGCTGTGAACACAAATGCAGCTTTAATTATAAAACCTACAGTATTTTCTACATCCGATGATGTTTCTCGACTACATCCTGCTGATCGACAATGCTTTTATAGTGTAAGTTGCGTAAAATCTCACATACATTACATAATTGAAACATTTTTAATTTTCAGCATGAAGCATCAAAGCTCAAAGGATTGAGTCTTAATAATCTACCCTATATGCGTTCAAACTGCATATCGGCATGTCGACATAATCACATGATGAAATTTTGCAATTGCTCGTTCGCATTTCTATTTTATTCCGATGCTGACAATCCTGAATGTACAGTCTCTCAAATAAGATGCTTAATTAAAGTCAACGATGTCCTGAACATGATTAAACCCAAAGACAAGAATCCGTATTTCGATGAAAGCGAGCAAGGTATCACATGTGACTGCTTACCGGAGTGTAATCGTATTGAATATGAAGTTGCAATGGAACCAATTTATGATGACGATCCAATACCTAAAGGAATGGTTAAAATCGATGTCCATTTTGGGAGTAAGACAATGATCAAGTATCGGACAGATGTTTTATATTCTTGGGTTGACTTGATGGTCGGTTTTGGTGGAATATTGGGATTATTTTTTGGATGTTCATTGCTCAGTGGCGTCGAGATTTTCTTTTACTGCACCATCGGCTTGTTTCATGAATATAAACGAAGTAAGGCAAAGATTGTAAAAATTATTCGAACGAAATTTCCTTTCCTAAATTAAATTCATATTTTCTTCTGATTATTATACGAAACGTGCAATGAACCCTTGATTATTACTTTATTATCACAAAGACAAAGCCGCTCTTTACAAGGATTTTTATAGGCGCGGCATAGTCTGTGTTGTGTGTTTTATCCTCCCGCATAGAATTACTTAATAAATTGAATAAAATGATTTTCTTAGTTGCACATGTTCTCATACTATTATACTACTCGCTCAATATGTGAAAATACTTGTGAACGACATTGTGTTATCAGGACATTACGTATATTGCGATTTATAGACGCATGGAATATGGTATGTCTTAAGCAGATGCGACAATTTTCTAGGAATATTAAAGAATCCTTTTCATAGTTTTCCATAAAAACTCTAAAGGCGTTATTCATTCAACTATCTTTCCATTTGTATCCAATATATAAATTTCCGTCAATAAATTGATGCCATCCAACTATATGTTGACAAAATAGGCGCAGATATAAACTTTAAGAGCGAAAAATGTCATTTTTACGATGTGACGCCGCAAAGTAAAGTAAAAACTGGGTCATTAAATGAAAATTATATACGATAAATAAATTTATCGTGGACAGTTTAGCGTCTTGATGGAACTGAAACTGATTTGATTGTACAGCGTTAAATGTAAACAATTGCTTTAGCTAATTAATTATTGATTTTCGTTACTTAGATGGATGAGCTTAAATTGTATTTTTGTTGCTCACAACTTCATTACCGCAATGAGCAGTGTTTTATGTATTACTGTTGTGTTAATTGGCTGTATAAATCGATTTATTTTCAATGTTTTTAAAAAATTGAACTTTTTTTGAAAATGAAGAAAAATTTTTTGAAAAATTTTCTTTGAAATTCAAAATTTTGAAAACCGTTAAATTTTGAAACTATTTTTGTGAAGCACTAAAAATGCGCTTATGACTCAAATTAAGAACACCATACAAAAGAAAGCTCTAATCTATGAATAAATAAAGGCGACAGTGATTTGAGTAAGACGGAAGTAAAAAGGCATACCACCTTAATAATTCATAAACAAACAGTATTCCTGAGTAAAGGAAGGAACGTGTGATGAGGGAAGGATATTAAGTTATCCAAACTAATTAAAACCTTTTGTTATAATTTATAGACATCTTGGGACTATGACTCTAAAAAGGCTTGTCAAAATATTCATTTAACACGCATTAACTCCCACAATATGCGATATTCCTGCATATTTCATACTTAAATAGTTGCTTTAATTGTCCATATTGAAAATCTCAAAGGAAAATAAAAATAATTCAGAATAACAATGAATGTTGCTTCATTTGACCTTTGCAAATCAACCCATACAATAGATAGACTGATGTCAAGGTAAAGTATTGATGAAAATTAATCATTTCCATTTATCATATGAACTCTAATACATCCATAAAGGACACATATATCAATTTTGGTTTTGTTAAAATAGAAAATTAATTCTGGCATCATGACGTTCCAAGAAGTACACATTTCCGTACGTAATTCACACTGACTATACCAATTAAATTAATCAGTGACGCGCGAAATAAGCGATAATTTTTTGACAGCTGTTACTCAATAAATATAATCGATAAGTTAAAACAGAAATTTCGAATTAAATGTTTTTACTTATGTGAAGATTTGTTATCGAGAATTTAAGCGAAGAACTCTGGACTTAATCAGTTCTGGTAGAATAGATAAAAAAAATAATTTTTGAGACTTTGACGCTCTTTAAGTTTGGGGGTTTAAAAACTTGTGGGTTATTCATTCATAGCATAATTATTTAGATTTAAAGACAGAAAATTTTCTGAAGATTCTTATAAGAACTAACATACCAATCAAGTTACGTTCACTATTTTAATGGTTCTTTTTCAACAAGGGGTGGACGTCATATATGAATGACCCCTTAAATTGTCTATTAAAGATTGGGGTCGTTTACTTATTACGTAACGCTTTTAGGGGGAGGAGAGTCTGAGATTTTGTGACAAAGGGGGATCTGAAAAGTAGTTTTTTTGCGTGTCAATGTTCATCATCAAAATGTGTCCATCCCAAGGTTTTCTTCTAGTCAATTTTATTTCCAATTAATTAAAAAATTTGTACACGAGCTTTAATAACATTTATTGAGATAATCTGGATTTAATCTTAGGAAATTTGATGAGTAGGTACTCCAAAATGTGAGAGTTATCAATTAGAGAGTTTTTGGGTTTTTTTCAGTTTTTTTTTCAAAAACAATATCTGTTGAGTTTAAAGTCTAATCAGATTTAGTCATCTAATCAAAAACTTAGTCTCGTTTTTGGAACTGAAAATAAGTGTTATTTGGCACATTATAAGAGATCATTGGGTTTTGGAACATGTGGTGTCTGTGCTAATTAGAATCTGGGGTATCGAGCCATATGTAGGTGAATCTACTAGTGCGAGAATGAGGCCTCTGTGACTGAGTTGTTGTTCGTGAAATATCTGTGACCCTATTTTTAAGAAGACGTGGGTTTGATTCCCACTAGATAATGACACATAAATGGGCATCAATACCGACTGTAAAATGATGGAGAATTAACTATGTTACTCAAGGGGCCGCGTTTTCTCTACTATAGAGCACATGAAGTGTAGCAGGAACTTTTCGTTTCATATGAGAATATCCAATATTTCATTATAAAAATTTAATAAACTCTGATAAATTAAATATTCAGGAATAATATGTTAACATTTTAAATATATCTCTGAAGAATCCAATCATCGAATGTATAAATGGATTGAATGAAATGAAAATTGTTTTATTTTGTTATGACTTTTCATTTAATTCTGTTGAATTGAGTTTTCATGTATGCTTTAAAAGTCAATTCAACAGAATTCAATGAAAAGTCATAACAAAATGTAAATCCTTTTTGTTAAATTTTATTCATACATCAGCTTACTTTGATTGTTTTCTCTAGACACTTTACAATTTTAAATAAAAGAAGAAAATTACACAAGCAACAAGAGAGTCTTGAATTGTGCATCTCGAGAAAATCGAGAAATAAAATTTTAAAGGGTGTAGAATGGTGTCTGCTAACCTGTGTGTCACGGTGCTTTGGTATGATCCTCTGCCCACTTACCCTACTCACTAGTTGGATGTCTTAGGAAAGCACTTTCTCTACCCCACCCTAGGATTAGTAGAGTATGTTAGGTGGCAGGGTACCCAAGGACATACCCCAGCGAATCCTAATATCCGAACCAATAACAACAATAATTCAGCGTGCCTTTAAAAAAATTACCCTTAAAAGCGTTCCACTGTCCAAAACAGTTGTGCAGACACTGATTCATAAGAAGCTAAGCTGTTTACAAATAAAGGTACTTGAATCTTCATCTCACAGCACATCTATCTGGAAAATTGAATAAAGTTTGATACACTAAACACGTCTGCCTGTGGCACTTAACAGGAAACAGCATGTAGATATAATGATATGAGAAAGTTCGACGCAGCATCAACGGCATTAATGCCAATCAATTTATCCGATATACATTATCAGTTTATTGAAAATGATGCTTTTTATATGAACAGACTGTTTTACCTGATTTTAAAAATAATCCTTTTGATGTCTGTCAGTTTCAGCATATTTATTTCATTCAATTATTCACGTTTTTCATTCTATTCATGAACATGTGGAAATGAACATTTACATTTTTTAATACAATAAGCAATTTCTTTTCTCCTCTCAATAATTATCTATCGAGCATTATCATATTTTAATTACAAATGCAAATGTTTACCATTCATTAACGGAACGATTAAGTATTTAATAATTATTGTAGTTATCTAGTTAGCAAGCACGATATCTATTATTTTATATATTTGCAGCCATACATGTGATAAAATGAATTCAGACAACGGTGTTGACTGGAAGTTTGTCGGTTGGAGGATTCGCTTAAATCTTAATCGATTCTAAGTAATCTGTTGGTTTTAATTCTGTAGAAGAATTCAAAGGAGTTGTATTATCGATAAGAAGGATTACTTAGATTAAAATTTGTTGGATCCACAGAAAAAAATTACGATAATTCAGTTCCTTTGGAAAAACTGCAGACTTTGCTCAAAGATAGTAATGTAATATTTTGCAGAATTTTGAAGAAAAAATGCAGGTTGAACACTTTTTTCTCCAGCATCCTTTGATCAAAATTATTACGTTCGCATTTTAGTGAGGATAGGTCTGAGATTTTGTAACAGGCTAATCTAAAAATATTTGGTTGAAAATTTGTAACGAGGAGGGTAGGGGGTCAAAAAAATGGCTGTTATGCGTAACGTAATAAGTGAACGACTCCTAGAGTGACAAAATAATTTCTATCAAAATATTTATTTTTTGGTTCAGCACTTAAGCCCATTGCTTCTAATGTACAGCAGTTAATTTTCAAAAAAATAGAGGACAAACCTCTGAAAAACCAAGCAGACGGTCATCCTAGTTTTGTGTCGCTCGGGGTGAAAGAGTAAAATACTGAAAAATTGAAAGTATTGTTCATTCAGCAGGAACAGCATATCCACAAGAGCTTTTCAATTTAAATTTTTTATTAAATTCCGTAATAGTGAATATGATTTTCATTCTGTAAATTAAAGTTTTTCAACACAATAGTCTTTGATTGCTGTGCTTATTCTTGTTCAATTTTATAGCTTGAAATTTCAATTTACAATTTCATATGGCATGGCTAGAAGTTCAAGTGTGACTTGAATTCATCCCAATAGCATACAATTTTGGATAGTCATGATAAATAAGCCATGAATTTCTGTGATAAAGTAGTACCTGATAAAACTGGATTCTCCATAAAGGCACCAATAATACAATAAGTCCTTAATCCATCAAAAATTCCCCATAAAATGTGATTTATTTTGAAAATTTAAAGGTAAATAAAAAATCACCGAGACTTATCATAGATTATTGATAAAGAACCGCATATCGCATCCAAAATGTATTACTTGTGGGCAGGGGTGTATTCAGGGGAAGGGGGTGGTTTTTGGAAATATTTTTTCAATTTGTTCTAAACTCCCCCCCACCTAAATTTTCCCGTCCATACAAAAAATGTCAACCCCCCCTCCTCGGAAATTTCTGGATACGCCCCTGCTTGTGAAAATTGAATGCAAAAACTGGATGTCCATTTGAATATTTAAATAACAAGTTCGTTATGTATTTATTTATGAATAAATTCAACCCATCATGTTAATTGAATCAACTTCAATTTCTGATAATTATCAGCATATTTATTTACACTTAATTAGAGTGATTATCACGAATTAATGAAAATGCATTGGAAGTCTTCGATTTTAATAATTTTGACCCTTAAAAATCTTTTTCAAATTAATACATGCAAAATTTCCGTTATAGAAAATTTTTGAATTTTTGTTTAAAAAAATTGACTGCTAAGATTTATTTAAATCGAGGACTCCCTATTATAATTAAATATTTCACTTACCAAGTGCGTTTGTGGTGAGAATTAACACTATTAATCCACACAAAATGATCATTTTTATTCAATTTTTTTTGTCCTTAACTTAATTAATTTTCACAACTTTCCACCTTAAAATATTTATTTATTTTATTTTATTTGTGGAACTAATTAATCTCGTGAGATTTAAAACTGTATTTTATTAATTTTTCTTAAGCTCCGCACATTTTCCATCCATCACGTTTAAAGGATAATACACAACTAACTTTACATGCTGAACTTAATACGATGTGAAAAAGCTATGTAGAATGAAACTCAACATGATATTTATTCTCATTTTTCGAGTTTGTTTCTCTCAAAGAACTCTCCCTACTTCTCTATAGCTGAGTAAATATACGAAAGCAATTTTCTCATAATTTTCTCCATTATCAGCCGGTGCTTTTTGTGTGTTTTATTATTATCATTATGCCACCGTTTATTTTTTATAAAAAAAAGCGTGCAAAATTGTTGCCATTAAATGAAATTCATGTAAAAAGGAGATAAACATCTCATGACACGACACAAGGTCGCGAATTTTAATAGAGAAATGGCAATTAATTTTATGCGAATAATTAAAGTTCGTTGACATGACTGTCTTGCATATTTGATACGCGAAAAGCTTGACAGGGACTTGTTTACTCTAGCAATAAAGTCTAGTATGATGAATTATCCGAATGGAAAGTTTTAAATATGTACGTATTTGACTAAAGTTTTTCCTTTTACAAAAAAAAGTCCGGAAAATGTGATCAGACAAAGTTTTTAGAAATTTATAAACTTCCTTTTAGTCTTGATAAGCTCATAAATTTCGGAACTGAGATGAAATTCTGCTATCTTTTCTGCATTCTTCTATGTCCATTATCACTTTATCAGGCTCTAAAAAGGACATATCCATTTTCTTTAATTTTTTAAAACTAATTAGGGGTAGTTCACAAATTACGTCACGCAAAAAAAACGAGTTTTTCAACCCCATCTGGACCCCTTGTCACAAATTTTCCAAAGAAAGAAAAATTTTGTGTTTGGACTGTCACAAATTCTTATCCCCCCTAAAGCTTGACGTAATTTGCGAACGACCCCTTACCAGTATTTGTTGTTGTTCTCAACTGTTTTCTCCTTCATTTTCAAAACCCCTTCTAGAGAAGTTCATCTTCTCTTCAATCAAAAGAGTTATTGCAAAAAAAGATCTCACCTGGATTGCTGTTAGTTGCTGCAAAAATTAAGGAAAATATTGTTAAAATTCAGGGGAGGAACAACACAAAACGTTCAAATTTTCGAAACATGTTAACTGAGATGAAAAATTTCAAGTACTCCAAAGTGAAAAATTAAGTTGGATTGAAAACATGAAGTATTTAACAGGGGCGTATACAGAAATTTTTCAAGGGAGGGGTTTTGAAATATTTTTGTATGGAAGGAAAAACTTAGGGGGGGGTGTTTGGTTTGGGATTTTTTTCTTAAAAACCCTAGCAAATTGAAAAAATTTCCCAAAAAGAGTAGGGGTTTTAACCCCCAAAACCCCTCCCTGAATACGCCCTTGGTATTTAACATTCCTAATCACTTCCATTAAATTTTTTTTAAAGCTGAAACTGCATAGAAAAGAAATTAAGAAAAAATGTCAATTTTAAACGAACTTTTTGCAAAACAACCTGGAGCACTTGAAAAATTACATCTTAGTTAACATGTTTCAAAAATTTGACCGTTATATTTTGTGTTGTTAAAATTACAAAAATAAATTTAATTTTGCTTTTTTTAAAGCTCTTAACTGTTTGGTGCAAAAATTCATACTGATCAGTTCTTTTCTTGTAAAGAAGATGAGAAAACCTTAAAAATGAAGCATAAAACTGTTTTCTTCAAGTTTGAAAGAATCGACTGCAGGTACGTTACTATATATAGCTACTGTTCAATTGGAGTTCAAATGTTAAAATCACACGGCACATCCAACTTCTCAAAAATATAAGAAATATACATGCAAGATGAACTATGTGTTATTTTGAACATCTATTAGGGACGTTATTTTATATATGGGATCGTTCACAAATGACGTCTCACTTCTTTTGTGGAAGGGGAGAGTGGTGAAGCAGTTTGAAGCAGAGTTTGGATTTAAATGACATAAGGAAGATAAGAAGTTGCCTAAAAATTCAATTTTTAGATTGACGTCATTTATGAACGACCCAGTTAAAGTGTGCTGAAAAAATCATATCCCAAAACAACAGAACATAAAAATTCTCAAGCATAACAGTCGCACATGCACTTTCCACTCCTATAAATTGTCCCACAAATCATACATACTTTTAATCCCCTTTAATTCAGTAGAGTTATGAAATTCTAGAACTCACTTTTATTGCGCTGTTATAGACAACAAGCAAACACAATAAAGGAACACATGTGATGATCGCTCTTTTTGGACGTGAAATATATGAAAATGCAAGCACGTTGTGATTTATTTCTGTTTGCCCAAAATGTCTTATCACCCTCTACCTTATGACAATAATAAAGTGAATGTGCTGGGATTCGACATAATTAGTCCAAATTTAATTAGCGGAGATGGAAAAAAGGAAGGTAGAAAGTTGATGACTGTGGTTAATTGATTTTACAGGACATACGATGATTTTATTATGATTTACAAGATAGATAGGAATAGACAGAACAAGCGTCATAAAGGTCAATACACATCCTGCTGCATTTGCTTTATATCCCATATCGTGTTACAAGTGAGACATTTATAAATGCACGATCATAAAAAAACATTTCCGTCACACAATTTTTTCGTTCTGTGCGTCTCACCTGAAACTTCATATCGCTACGGAGTGTAATAGACAATTACCGCCTATGTGCTATCGTATGACGAAAATAGGGGAATTGCCTTTTGGGGGGTATTAAAGGACACTCCTTATTATGGCAAGGATATTTTTAGAATTTCATGTAGTTGCTGTAGACATAGAGATATGTATAGCTGTACAGTTTGCTTGTGCAGTTCATTCTCATCTGCTTATTATTTTCAAATCCAAATCAATCATCATCTATTTTGTCAAAATTGGTCAAAATATTATGGTTGTTCCTCAAATTGATGCACATAATTATTCATTGGATGACAATAATTAGAGAGAGTGTGGGCGAATGATAAAGTTAATTATAGATACTCATTTTAGGGCACTGAACAATAAACAACCAATAAATCTGGAATTGACGTTTGAAAATATTGCTTATCTATTGCTCATTTATGGCTTCAATAAATTAATTTATTTACAAATTTTCTGACAGTCAGGAAGGGAATTGAAAATTATCAAAGTATGTTTTCAGTAGCTGATGTTGTTTCTAGCTTTATTTTTTAATTGGAAGAGTATTTTCAGGTATTTCTAAGTTACGAAAATTAGAGGCTGTGGTGTCTGAGCAGGGTGGAATTAAACCATATGTAGGTGAATCTGCCAGTGTGAGAATAAGGCCTCTCCCTTGCAGACAAAGAGCATGCTCTCAATGAGTATGCTCACTAAAATGCTCCAACTGAGTATGCTCACGAGTTAGCTCAGTCAGTACATTTAAGTGAGCATATTCATTGAGAGCATGCTCTTTGTCTGCTAGGATCTGTGGGCGAGTTTTTAAGCAACAGATTATTACAGTATAACAGCAATCCTCTTCTGTGAGGTCGTGGGTTCGATTCCCACTAGAAGGCGTTCTCTCAATCATTACATAAAGTGCTATCGTTATTCTATAATTGTTGTAATCAAGGCTTACTCTGAAATTTGAATTAGGGGTCGTTCACTTTTCACGTTACGCAGAACAGCGACTTTTTAGACCCCCTCCTCCCTCATTATAAATTTTGAAAGAAAAGAATTCTTTAGTTTAGCCTGATATAAAATCTCAGACCCCCCAACCTCCCCCCTAAAAAGCGAATGTAATAAGTGAATGAACCCTTAGCAACCCTGATAGTTCCAAGCACGTATGTAGAGTTCACCCTTCTCAACATTGGATCCTTCTGAAATGAAATTACAATGTAAATCGAGTGAGGCTTGAATAAAACATCCCAAGCGGTCGTTCACAAATTACGTCACGCTTTAGGGGGAGGGGGGTTGAAGAACTTCTAACAGTCCAAACACAAGAATTTTCTTTCTCGGCAAAATTTGTGACAAAGAGGGGGGGGGGGGGGTGGTTGAAAAAGTCATTATTTGTGTGACGTAACTTACGAACGACTCCACAAGCATTCATTCAGTCTGCTTGATTTTTGTTTGAAAATTTATATTTCACCTCTGCTCTGTCAATGCTCATTATTTATCGTGCACATAAAATTTAATATCATCAATCTAGCATTGTCATCAAATTGATGAATTCATTTGACGAAACCTTGGTTTCAAGTCACAAAATACATTATTACAATGCAGAATTTTATTTTATCCACCCACAACAAAACACAATTTCCATCCTCTTTGGATGGCATGACAAAAAAATCCAATGACTTTTTTTTGCATCCCAGCAACACTTTAATGATATTTAAATTTTCACATTATTGCATAATTTTCAACATCATCATCATAATCTCGTTCATAGTTTATTGCTGCATTATGACTTGTCATCTTTAGAATCTGATTATCCTTCACACACATTTCATTTCTTATTTAACATATAAAGCGGCAATTCCATTCATTGTTTTCCCCTCTTGCTGGATTCTTTCTTATGAATTTCCTTAAAATTGTCCATTATTTTCTGTATAGCTATACATGGAATATATTCTTGATGGCGTGAATTGTTATGCGTAGTCTACATTACAAAAGCGACATGTCGGAAATAATGTTCTTCTTCCTTCTTCCGACATCCCCCCAAGAACCATTTCTCATATTTTCCGACTGACTTCTGTGTCATGAAATTTTAATGGAAAACTCCTACTATTGCTTAATATCAGAAATATGGAACTACACTTTCTTGTTGCATTAGCTGCACTTATAGAATATTAATTATTAATGTCAGCATTGACCATGAACGTGAAACATTCATTGGAAATTCTGCAAAATTAATTACAAAATCATGATGCAAGAGATGTAAAGGAACTTTCTGTGTGAGGGTTGTTTGCTTTTTACGTAGCCAGGCGACTGGAACATAACTTTTATGATTTAAGGCAAATTAAAGGGAGGGGATATAATGATGCAATACCCAATATATATATTTAGTATTAATGCTTTCTGAATTTTGCAGCATTCAAATCGAGGTATCCCTTGCTGTGGTTATGATCCAAATTTCTTCTGTTAGAGGCAGAAAAACTATAGTAACCTAAAGAAAATCTTCAATGGGAGAGGGGATGACCCCAAAAACCCCTATGGGTACGACCCTACTTCTATGGTATTGCCCCAATAGGCTTCGTACATAAAGGATGTTCATGAGGGGCGTTCGAATATTACGTAACGCTAAAAATGACTATTTAACGACCCCCATCATAAAAATGAGATTTAAAGACTTAGGGTTACCAGATATTTACAAGAAACAGGACATCCCCCATGTCGACTAGTTTTATTTGTTTTCTGGACGAATTAGAACATTACAAATCTTTTTTACTTTTGAAAAATGAAAAAAAAGAGGACAGTTCTCTGAAAAACCAAGCAGATGGTCAGCCTATTTAAAGTTCTTCTGTCACAAAATTTTCATACAAAAAATAATTAGTACTTTAACGTAATTTATCAACGACCCCTAAGCACCAAATAAATGACTCACATCCTCACATCCTTTAAAGAAATTTCCTTAGCTAGACATTTATTATTTACGTTTAAGCAGATTCTCAATCATTAGATTCAAGATAAGAAAATTTTGTGAAAAGTCAATGTTTGTCGGAAGTTGTTGATTCGGATGAAATGAACTTTTTAGAAAAATATTTTTTGTAAACAGTCGACTTTATTTTATGTTTACTACTCGTCCCACGTGAAATAAAAAAAATCGATGGATTCAATTTTGTGCGCTTTACTTTTCAGTCAAATATTTGCCAAAGGCCTTTAGGCTTTTATGATGAAATGCATTAAAGTTTATGAGTTTTTAGAAATAAGTTGCTAAAGGATTAATATTATGCATCGTGGGCATTGAGAAGAGGTTTATTGGAATGTTTGTATCCAATTATGAGTTTGTTGTTTATTTTGAGACATTTTTGGTTCCTGTATTTCATTCATTGATGTCATCTAACTGTTTGTTAGCTCTAATAGTCATCAAGTCAAAAGTAACAATATTTGCATGACAATTCATTTAATGAACACAATTATACATCCAGTTTTCGAGCCTTCACCCAATTTAAGCGATCCTGCACCTCTTAATACTCGTCTTGAATAAAAAGAACTCATTTAAATAATGCAAAGACTTCAAGCAACAATTTGTTATTTACCTCTGAACAATTTCTCCTAACTCCAGAAAACTCAAGCAATTAAGCATTTCAAGTTGCATGGAACTCATTAAAAAGTAGACTTGAGCACAAAAGTCTTGTTTATATTTCCTTCAAACTTTATCTAAAGCACGAGCTCACGTACTCGAAATTCATCATAGTGAGCATTTCAATTTGAATTTTGTTCATCAAGTTTACATCGAAATATTTTTTCTTTTATTACAATTTTTTTGTGAATAAATTTCAGCAATTTGTTCATGCTCTAAGAGATCTCTCTCAATTTCATAAATATCATACACAATGGAACGGGTAAAAATGTATCAGCGAATGCCAGAATCGAGAAACATGACGAAAAATGAATTAATTTCAATCAATAAAGGACGGGTAAGAGACAATAAGATTATTTTTTAAATCCAGAGTTGGTCATCTGGATGTTTGGATCACCTCAGATCATTTTGTATCAAGCATGGGCATACTCAATTGGGGTCCAGACCCTCCCCCTCAAAAAAAATTTTTTCCTGAAAAATATTTATTCTCTTTGAAAAAAAATTCCGAAGCTCACGTACCGTTAGAATTAAAAAAAATTGGACACCCCTAAAAAATTTTTTGGATACGCCTTTCAAGGCAGGGTCACGGGGTTGAGCACCAAAACCTTCCATAACTCTAAAAACACCCCTGCTCAGACTCATTCTATTCCAATTTAGACCAATCTAGGTGCTAGACACTCTAATTCTGTCTGACTGTAAAGTCTAGTCATCTTTTGGACACAGACATAGTTTATCCATCCTGAGTGAGCAATATCTCAGTCACAGACAGGCCAAGATCCAAGATAACAACACTGATTTTGCCACAAGCTTTTAAATCTTTATTACAATTACAGAATACACGTCAGGTATCAATGGATGTCCCGATGAATGAGCGTCCATCAAATTTCATTCCATCGAACTATCACAGCGGACGAATGAATCCAACAATAATCCAGTCTAAAGCACCAACGTCTCGTGCACGTGACAATGTGAGATTCGAGTATACAGATAACATCCCGAGACACTGTCATCAGGAACAAACGAGAAAAGTTTGTAACAATAAGCATTATTCAGCACAGAACAAAGAATTGTATGATGCCTTAGCTAATGATAAAATATACAATAGTTGTATGGAGTCGGAAATTGACAGTGTCTATAGCAGTAACTGTTATCATGATGATAATGAAAGTGAAATGGAATCACTTTACGATCCGGATGGATATACATATCGTGCATTACAGCGAATGGAAACAAAAGTCAATACAATTACGAATAAATTTGTCAATAAAGTCAAGTCGGAGGTTGACGAGACATTCAGCAAGTTAAAGATCCAGTCAAAATTTAATAGTGGAAAAGGAAAGGCACCAAAAGTTGAAAAGGGTTCCGGAGATAAAGCCAAAATATCTCACAAGTCAATCGAGAATGATGCAATGATAAAGAAGATGTTAAAACAGAAGACGGAATGCTATGAGAAAATTGAGCATAATTTGAAGATTTTACAGCACCTCGACAGCCTTACTGATAAATTGTACAAGAATCATGTGAAGCAATAGAATTGATAGTATGAGGTAATTTGATAGATGTATCGTTAATATTGCTATTGAGAGTAAATAAAGGCTGATAACCGGAACACGTCATGCTTGACGAATTTATGAATATATTTAACTCGGTAAGGGATTATTCAGTTATGACGTCTAAAATTATCGTGATTCTCATTAAGGGTGCATCCCAAGATAGATCCATTTTCTAACACATTTTTAATTTTTAGGGGGTGGGGGGTCCAAAAAATTTTCCCATACAAATCTCGAAAGGGGTAGTCTCTACCTGGCTACACCCCTGATTCCCAAGGCATATCTAAGATTTTTTCATGATTAATAAGAGGGTTCAATTCTCAAAACCCCTCCTGAATGGTCTTCATTAGTAACCCTCAGGTGGGGTCCACTCTAGAGTTGACAATTATTCAGATTCGCATATTATGTCACGCTTTAGGGGGGGATAGAAGAATTTATGACTGTTCAAACATAAAAATCTTTGGAAAATTTGTGACAAAAGTGGAAGGAGGTCCAAAAAGACTTCTTTAGCGTGACGTAATTTGAAAATGACCCCTTACAGGAACATTAAGACTCACAGGCAATTTCCACGAGTCACAAGAAAATCACAGACAACTAGCTGAAGATTTTCAGATAATGCCTGATTTCTGATATATCACATTAACTATGAAGGTAAATCCTATTTTTGGGACGTCATTTACAAACTAACCCCCTTAAAATAGGCCAATGTAAATTTGCATATGACGGAGTAATCATGCAATACATGTTTTATGTCAACAACAAGACCGATAACGTAGAAAAGGCAATAAAGCATATCTAAGGATATTCACGTTATGCTCTCATGCATATACATCTGATATAACTACTAACACGTGTTTGTGGTAATGCTCGATTGTATTTTAATCACGATATATTTTATCCTTGACATTTTCTTATTAACTGATGAATGAAATTGAGATGCAATAGCAGATTTTTTTTGGAAGGTCATCAGACTTACTTGGAAGTTTTAAGAACTTTTGTTTGCCAAAATTTACATGAAATTACTTAAGCTGATCAACATTTGAATTTTTAATGTAATTTTACTATAAATCTGGAATGTATTTTTCTTGGATCCTTAGTAAACATTGTCAATAGAATAAACTGTCTGTAAATAGAATGACAGAATGGAAGTTATAAGGATTGTGGATGGAAAGAACGCAGTCTTGACGTTTCTAATTTTTAAAGTTTGAAGGTAAGCAATCTTGATGTGATCTCTAAACAACGCATAAAGTAAGGGGATTTGTTCCCCACACTAAAAATTAACGTCAAATATTTAGGGGGGTTTAATGCTGGTGAAACTTTTATACCAAACTTTTCTGAATCTCATTTTCTTGAGGGTTCATTTGCAAACTACGTCACGCAAAAAACGACTTTTTTAACCCCTTCCCCATTTGCCAAAGAAAGAAAACATTTGTATTTAGACTATCACAAGTTCTTCTACCCCTCCCCCTAAACCGTGACATAATTTGCGAACGACCCATTGCGTGACATCATTTATGAACAGCATCCCTTTGAAAAATTTTTGGTAACTCCGTTGACATAAAGCAATCTTAGGGGACGTTCACTTATTACGTACCGCTTTTAGAGGGGAGGGGGCCCTGTCTGAGATTTGTGACAGTCCATACAAAAGATTTTTTTTTCTTTGGAAAATTTGTGACGAGAAGGGGGGAGGGGGCCCAAAAAGTCGTTTTTAGCGTGACGTAATTTACGAACGACCCCTTATAATCAAATGGAAATATTAAAGGAGAAGAAGGTGGTGGTGGGTTCGAATCCCAAACAAAATAAACTAAATTATTTTCGTCTTTCATGCATGGTGACATCTTTTTTTTTAAAATATTGTAATATTTTTTTTGGATTTAAGAAAACTAATTCCGCAACATGCAACCACCCAATCTAAACAAATACAGCCAGTAGTTCCTAAAAACATGTACAACAGCTTTATGGATGGATATTTAGCGAGGAAAACAAAAAAATTATTTGCAAATACATAAAAAAGCTTTAACACAGCTCGCCGTTCATTTCTTTTATTCATATTTCTTAGATTTATGCTTTTTATGAGACTTTTTATGTGACTTTTTCTTTTTGGACTTCTTTGATTTTTTAAGTTTGTCCTTTTCAATCCATTTCTCTTTTTCCCTGCTAGATGACTTGACTTTTTTGAGCTTCTTCAAAAGTTTCTCGTCCAAGTTGCTGTCAGACGACGACGAGTCATCATCAGTTTTGTTTGAAGCAATTGGAATATTTTTCGGAAGTGCTGGTCCATAAGTTTCTTCCTCATCTTCCTCATTTGTTTCAAGGTTCTTCACATTAACTGATGTTTTGGATGTTGTGGCACCCAATTCAAAAATGCTCTTAAAAATACCTCTCGGAGGTGACGCATTTCTCAGGACATTAATTTCACCGGCACTTTTTGTGTTCAGGAAGCTCTCAATGAATGATGACTTTTGTTTTTCTGTGAGAGTTGAACTTCCTTCGCCAGTATTGGTACTTAATTTTTGAACTACTTCCGCACTTTCTCGTGAATTGCTGTCTATCTCGTCATCGTCTTCACTATCACAGAATATTGCTTTAAATAAATCTTTTTTCTCTTCCGGTTTTTTGTGAATACTTTCAGCTACTTTAATTTCTAATTCTGTCTTTGGCTGTTCGGGTATGATTTTTGTGACTTCCTTTTTGTTGTTCACTTCCGATTCATTTTTCTTCTGTATTGAATCATTTTCATTGAAGAAATCAGCTGCTGTTGCTCGCTTATTCATGAATGATTTCTCTTTTTCAATTGCAGCTAGAAAACTCTTCCTCCTTTCTTCCTCCTCATTCCGCCTGTTATGATCTTCCGTGAGTTTTCTTGGTATGACTTGTGGTGCAATAAAATTTGCTTTCGTATTTAATGGAACTCCAATGTAATCAAATAGTGAGCTTGATTGTTTTTTCTTCTTTTTATTTTCTGCTTCCTCATCGAACATCATTCCACCGTATGGTTCGGGTATGTTGAATAGCTTGCATAGAGTTTTGTGTGGTTTCCACATCACTTTTGTCCGTTCAATGACAATTACTTCCTTGCCATCTTTAAGTTTTTTCTTTTGAACATCTGGCTCGATGTTTATGTCTGATTCCTTTATGAAACGACTTCCTATAAGTGAATCTAATGGCTGATACATTCGTCTGGCTTGAATAAATTCCTTCTTTTCCATTTCACGTTCAAATGATGTCATCGATAGTGGCTGAATATCGTTAAAGAATTTATCGACTGTAGCCTCATCTGAGGTTTTTAAAGCTAGATACTTTTCGTACCTTTCTTGTTTGTCTGGATTTAATATGAATGGTTTAAACTCTTCCTTAGTCTTTGATTTTTCAGATACAAATTGTTTGCTATTCAAAAGTTCCAACATTTTTCTAGATCTTTCCTCTTGTGCTTGTTTCCTACGTTTTATTTCTTCGTTATCTGGTTTTGGTGGCTCAATTGGTTTTTCTGCTTCATTTAGCAATTTCCCACGCTCTTCAGGCTTTAAATCATGTCGTCCAAGACCAAGAACTTTATGCTTATTTTGTGATTCAATTACTTTTATTTTATCTTTACTTAATGGAGCGAATCTTGACTTTCTTTGCAGCCAATTTCTTGGTTCGAAGTCTCTTGGGATGTCTACAGAAAATATGCGAATATTACAGTCACTAATTGTGGCACGAGAAAATCCTTCAATTATTGACGCATCTATTGGCTTTGATATTTTCTTAGTACTTTTATTTCTTTCACCGCCTAATGTACGATCATAATTGCTCATGTCGTCCATAGCATAAATGTCATCATCGTCTTCTTCTAAAGCTCCAACACCAAAAGCTTGTCCTGATACTGAAAACTTCTTTTTAGTCTTTTTATCATAAAGTTGAAATGGCTCGAACAGATTTAAATGTTTTAAGGATGTCGAAGAAGGTTTAAGACCGGAATATTCTAATCCAAACGTATTATCCTTAATGTTGGCAATGAATGGATCAAAATCATCAGGAACGAACGTTATTTCCTCATCACTCATGCTATCATCCTCAGAATCATTTTTATTCTCCTTAGTTCCGTATTTACTGAATGCCTGCATTTCCTTCTTGTTCCTTTCACTTGTTCGCTTCTTTTCACTATATGTCATTCTTGATCCGATTCCTTGATTATAACGCCATCCCATTTTCTTTAATACTCTTACAGCTGCTTTATCATGAACAGGTTTTAATAGATTTCTCAAGACTGGTTCTCCGGGAATTGGACATTCAGATGGAGCTTCTCGTCTTCGTTTATTGCCACTCGTTGATGCTGTTCCAAAATCTTCCTTCGTCTGGATCTTTTGTGGTGCAATTCCAAATTCACCGAAATCTTCTTCATCCATAAAGTCTGTTGGCTTAAGTGCCTTCAAGCTGGCCTTTTCTGATCTTGAGCTCTTGAATTCGGATGGTTTAAAGCCTATAAAATAATTAATATTAATAAACGTTTAAAAGCATTTAGTTTAGTGACTTTTACCTTCTTTTGAGCCAACTGTATTCCAATATCCAGCTGAAAAGCCTCCTGTAAATGCTCCATGGAATCTTCTCCTACCATTTTCATCTTTTACAACCATGTCCTCAACTTGCAGTGGCTTCTTTGTTGGAATCTCATCTGAAATTTTTAAAATTTATTTCATATTTCATTTAATTGTTTTTATTCAGCTTTACCTGCTTCGTACTGTGACAATTGAGTACCATATTTGCACAAACTGTCATCCTCTTCATCTTCCTGATATTTGTTATCCTCATCATCGCTGGAACTCATTGTTTTATTAATTATTTAATTATTTGTGCTCCGAATTTATTTGTTTTGATTTCTGTAATGCACTTTTGGAGACTTGTTCAAATATTTTGCCGTTGGGATCGTCAGCATGTTACTTTTTAATTGTCTTCTGATGTGATTTGACATACTTGATAGAGTACACTCTTAATTAAACTAAGCCTTAATTTAATGATTACTGGATGTTCTGGACTTATTTTATGAATTTTTTTTGTTAGGCATTTTCAAATTTTTATTAGCAGTTATTTTTTAAATTTTTTTGCAGTTATTTTAATTAAAAAAAATTATACAGAAAAAGTACACTTTTGTATAACTAATAAAAAATATATGAACAAGTTTTCAATGTGAATATTATGAACATGAAATTGAATAGCCTGGGTCTCGAGTACCTCGCAGATAAAGCACCAATTTCATGTCAGCAGGAGTTAATGTCACTCGTTTACGATGTAATGCCAGTCTGTAGGAATCTTCAAAAAGTTCAACTAAATATGTTTCTAGTGCTTCTTTTAACACGTCAAATGCTTCTTTTGTGATACGAAAGTCTCCATGAGTCTGCATAATTTCTCTTGTTAGCCGTCCAAAAGGAGCTCTTGGAATTATATTATTTTCATTAACTGATTGAAGCATTCGAATATTTCGTAGTAATGGAGTTTCCTGATTGTTACTAGCTTGCGGTCTGCGTGGTGCTTGAACATCTTGTTCTCGATTCTTTTGCTGCTGCTGTTGACGATTTTGTGGCTGACTTTGTTTTCGTGATCTTGCAGTACTCTGATTTGGCTGCTTTTGTGGCTGTTTACGAGTACTTTGGCGTGTAGATTTGGATGTTTCAGGCTGAATTTCACTCTCTTCACTGTCAGTTCTGAAATTTTCGTGGAATTTTTTTTCAAACAATTTTGTTTTGATTATATTTGAGGAACTTACGATTCATCTAAGATATTCCGTGCACTCGTAGCTTTCGATTGTGTTCTGACCATGTTTAACTGTGATTTTATTTACTTAATTTAACAAAAATATATATAGATAGTGCGTAAACTTTAGTTAAAACAAAATTAGATAAAAATTTGTTTGTTTTTTTTGTGCACTTTTGGCCGTTACATAAGTCTCCAAAAATGTCTACAAAGAAGTTTGAATTTTAAAAAACCGTTAAAATAAAGTCTACACAAAACAAGTGTAGTTAGAGTGAATTTATGAATGGCTGAAAATGATGAATAAAACTGTGATTATTTTGTGGAAATGCAACATCATATTTTTTATTACATTTAATTTAAACTTGTAATTCATATTTCACTAATATAATTTTCATGCCTCATAGTCATATATATTAAGCACGGTTATTTAAAATGAAATTATTACACAAAATTTTAAATCAAAAATCGTCATGATAATTTTTCTTCTCAGTTTTTAAATATCTAATCCACAATGAAAATGAATTTTTTAAATTTCTTTCTCATCTCAGCACGAGCTTTATGCTGAAATTTCTTCTTTCGATTGTCGGGGTAAGATTAAAGCATTAGATTTGTTAAGTGTGTATGTGTATTACAATTCTGATCTATTAATTAGTACAAAATAACATCTTTTATGAAATAAGTTTGTATAAAAAAAGCTTTTTTTTTGTTTCAAATATGAAAGTTTCTAAAATCATAGAATTACAATTTTTGGGATGCACTTTTTGATGTATGTATGTAAATGATCAGTGGGCGTCGTAATGACTCTATTTTTTTAGGGTATATTTTCGAGTAAGGAGGGTTAATTTTAACTGGATGGATTAAAAAGTTAATCCTACGATTAAAATAAATCTTGGGGATTAAAAAATAAATCCGTCAATTCCAAGCATCATTTCCAACAGCACTGACCAATAAAATAATTTAAAGTTAATATAAAAGCATCAGATTCCCAAAAATAAACTCTCTAAAAACGATAATAATTTCCCTGATAATACGTTCTTTAATTAAATTTTTAAATAAATTCATAAATTTTTTTAAACTTTTCATTTTTTCAATGAATATAGAATTTTCAATATATAGTTTTAAATATATGTTGTCAAGAGGGTTTCTGGAATTTTGTCGGATGCAGGAACATGGCAAATCTCTGTTTATCAATCAAGGGATTATTAACTCTCACACAAAATTCTGTGGCTTAACAAACTTTTTAACATGTTCTGGTTTAATTAAATTTTTAATGGCAATTTTTTTTTATTTTCATAAAATTTTCTACTGATTTGAATTTATAGCAGAAATGTAACGGCTTTGAAAAATTTAAACTTTTAAATTCCAAACTTTATCGGTTATTTTTTGAATTTATAGCAAAAATTCCAAATTTTAACGGTTATTTTTTGAATTTGTAGCAAAACTGCAAGAATATCAAAACCGTTATGAATTCAAATTTCAAATGACTGTTATTTCTGCTATAAATTCAAACTTTTTCAACATCAGCAGACTTAATTTGGTCAATCTTGAGGATCAAGTTCCTGCACCAAAATTTTTGTGTCTATATTTTTTTGTTCATATCAATAATTAATTTTTATAGAAAAATTTCCACTTTTATTCATTTTTAAATAAACTTTTTCTCAATAAATTTTGAAACATTTTTGAATTCTGAACTTTTTTTCTTCTTAAATATCAATAAACTTTTTATGTAGAAACAGAGTTATTATAGGTTGTCAAAAAGTATAATCAATAATTAAAAAAAAATCTTCCATCTATTCTTCTATGGAAGCTTACACATTTTGTTGGAGACCAAAATAATAACTAAAGACTTTTTTTTCGCAACTTGGTAGAAAAATAGATAAAGTTATGAAAAATCACATTTTATGTGTGTATGCATGTATGTATGTCGTGTGTGTATGTGTTAGGTGAGGGGAAATTATTTTAAAGAGCAATTTCAGAACTCTTACATATACAATATTAATTCTTTTCCATAGTAATTTTTTTTTGTCTAAAAAATCTCAATGTAATTCAAATATGTAGTTAAATAAAAGAATATTATTATTATTATTTTCTTCAGGACGCGTTGGAAACCAAACATTCGATATTTAGTTTTTACGTAATTTCTGTTGATAGAGACACAAAGACCGATGAATGAGCTCATATTGCTCACTATTTTGGACCATACCACCTCTCTGAAGTCTCAAATTGCACACAATTCCCAATATATCTACCGATGTTCCCTCACCAGTCAATGGATTATTACTATTTGAACGAATTTGTCCGAGTCCATTTAAAATTGCTGCCAAACATCCCGTTCTACCAATTCCAGCTGAACAGTGAATTATTGGTAATGGATTCTTACAATTATTATTTTTAGTATTATTACTACTATTATTATTGCCGGTAACTTCATTGTTATTCTTAAAATCTTTTGTGCAATCGCCGTCGAGTAAGTCTAAGCTCATATCCAATAATACATCAATATCTTGAGGTGAGCGATGATCAGGCCAATCCGGAAACCAATAATGATAAACTGTATATTGCTGTATTGATTCTTTCTCATAATTTCCATAAATTAATGCAAGTTTCCTTATCGAATACCCATTTTTTTGCTTTAATCCAATATTCTTAATTATAAAGTAGTTGAATGAAATCTTTGGCAATTGTTTTACTTCATCACGTTCCCTGCTAATACATTCACTCGGTAATGAATTTAAAATCGTCTCCAAATTATCACGAATGACATTCTCGTCTCTTGGTAAGCCAGAATTTGTGAATATCTCACAATTGCCTGTCTCTTTTGGAAAGTAAACGGCACATTTTTGACGCTGACTCTCGATAAAGTCTGTAAGCATTGCAATCTTTTGAATTCCCTCGTTCGATTTCTTCTGGATGTTCTGAAAGACCATCAGCCAGAATTCATACACTGTGGTCTGCATTGGTCCTTGGGTTGCGATGTAGCAATCTGTCGTATAGTCCGGGCCCTACGTGAAGATAATTAAAAGAATTGAAGGTTTTAGAAAATTAAATAAATAACGGCTTTTTGAAATTCAAAATTTGAACTTAACGAAGATTGAAAATTTGAACTTAACGAAGATTGAAAAATATATTCGTACCTTAATGAAATTGGCGTTGATGTACGGTTCTTGCGGTATCCCATCCTCCCTTTGCAATATTACACGAGAGTGCTCGTTCGGTAAAATGGTTTTGTAGCGATTTTTCGATTGAGAACCAAAAACCATTGGTTTCTCTTGATAATTTGTGGGCAAGTTCCAAAACTCTTGATGAAGCTTAATGAGTAGCTGCTTCTGGTCTTCATCAGGCGATGTCGCTGCCCCACTTCCAAATGAGATTAATGTCGTTCCGTCAGTCCCTATTTTACTATTCAGAATGTCATCATTATTAAATTGTCGATGATGAATGGCAGCAGAAGAACAGCTTGGATTCTCTTTTGGGTGATTCTTATAAGATTTTTGGAACAGCTCATTCAGTGTCTTTAAATGCTCTTCGTCCAAGACATTGGAAGCACTCTGCAGAAATTGTATATTAGCTAGATATATTTTAAAGTCTTCCGATGTACTTTGTGGACTTAATGGCTTCGTGCTAATAACTGGAACCTTCTCATTATGATGATATGGCTGTGCCTGCTTCAAATTATCTATTGAACCGTAAGGTGTCTGATGCTGGCTTTGTTGTCGATGAGTATTTGCCATTGACATTGCTGTCGACGATCGAAAATTATTAAGATTCTCAGAGCTCAAAAACTTTCGTTGATTACGCTGTGCATATTTTTCAGAGGCCTTTTCCTTCTCATTCTCTGCCTCTTGATGTTCAGCCTCTTGTTCCAACATCATTAATTCAGCCATTTGATTCGTATTGACACTACTTAAACTACATTCCGATCCACGTAGATTACAATTACTTATTGATAATCCACGATTATGGACGTTAAGCGTGAGACTTGCATTTGAGTTTCGTCTCTCCAATAATCCCTTCTTTTGTGATGATCCAGTTATGTTGAGTGAACTGTGACTATTGAAACGATTTAAATTATTATTAGATCCTTGAATGTTTAACGTTAAGCTCGTATTGGATCCGCGACGTTGAAGTAAATTCTTCTTGACTGTGACAACACGATGATTTGGATGTCCATGAAGATTATAATTTGATCCAGCAATATTTAAATGTGATCCGTGAAGATTACCAAGACTATAATTACTACAACTTAATCCACGTGTCAAATTACCGCAACTACCATCTAAATTTAATGTCAGACTATGATTTGATCCACGTCTCTGTAAAATGCCACTTTTTGATGTTGACGGAATCGATGGTGGACCAATTCGTGGGACATTTGTCGATTGTTGAGTTCCATCAAAATCATTAATGCTCATGATTTCCGGAAGGGTTTTTAAATTACTTGAACTTATATTAAGTGTTTGAATAGATGCAGTCAAATTAGTCTTATACGAGGTCAACTGTTGCTGATGATGTTGCGTTGTTGTTGTCACGCGAAGCTTATCATTATTATTAGCATTCTCCTCAAAGCTACCCAATTTATTTCGATTATAACGTCCACAAACTGTTTGACTATTACTATTACTTTTATCTTCACTCGTCGATATTTTTAGCTTGTTCGATGTCAGATGCTTTGGCGTTGATGGAACCGATATTGAACTATTCATTTTATTACTCTGACCGAAATAATAGTTGAATGTCTCACTCGATGCTGTCTTTCCTGGAAATGGCTGTTGCATTTTATTATTTCCATGATCCTGCTGATTTTCTTGCGAGTCCAACGATACAGCCTTTTTATTCACAAAATATTTCATGGTTGGCGTACGACACATTCCATCATTTTCAATATCATCCTCGTCATCATCATCATCATCATCCTCGTCCTCAAATTCTTGATTCATATTTATGTCACTATTCTCACTTACGTCCAATGAACTGTCTCGAAAGTCAAGATTAATTGTTAAATTATAAATATTCTTTGGATTAAAACGATTATTATTATTATTATTATTGTTGGCACAACTAGCTGCAGCGACATCAATATCTGAATCTTTTATCTGCTTATTATTATATGATGCAATCTCAACGAGCTCCTCCACTGGCATCGTGAGATTCTCTTCCACTAATCGTGCACCGTCCGAATCAAGTGAAATTGATTTGAGACGTGCACGTCGAATTGTTAATGTATTTTCACTATTATTATTCACAATATTATCGTTATTATTATTTCTTGTATTACAGCTGCTGTAGACTGACGACATTCTCTCCTCAATACTCGGCGACTCGACTTCATCAATCTTCAATATTATACTCTCCTTATCATTATTACAAATATTTTCCAAACTAAGATTCTCAAATGCTTGTGTGATGATTGGCACATCCGTTAAGTCGGTTGAAATGTTTGTTGAATGCTGCTTTTCGAGACACGATAATTTCCGCGGTAACTGAATCGTATCTGTTGCAATACTTATGCTTGGCGGTGTCTCAATTTCAGGAAATCGAAAATAATTACCAACTTTTTGTGTTGTCACTGAGATTGGCGGACTTCCAGTATTTGTGTGGGCATTTGAGAGTTTCGGTGAGAAATTAAAGCGTCCAGGCGAGTCGAATGGATTAATTGGAGAATTTTGTTGCTGTAGAACATTAGTGTTAACTTTTGGCGATGTAGACGTTAATTTCGGAGATGTTGAGATGACAGATGATGGAGACGAGGCAGAACTGCTTGTTCCACCGCAACAAACACCACTATTATCATGTTTAAAGCTACTTATGGTTTTATTGAGACAAATATTGCGAAGTTTTGATGCTGATGGTTCCTTATTTTCCTTATTGTTATTATCAAACGATGGAGAAATTATAAATGGATTTGATGTGCATGCTGACGTTGTGGGAGTTTGAAGGACCGCAAAAGCTGAGCTCAATAAATTATTTGGACTATTTGGAGCTTTTGTAAAATATGTTTGCGTTCCTTGTGTCACATATTTATGATGTTGCGATGCATAATGTTGTAGAATTGTCGTGGGACTGAATGGTGGGGGAGATGTTGCAATAGATTTGTAAATTTTTGTTGCTTGTTCCTCTTTTGGCTGTATGCAATGTACTTCCTCCTGTAATAACGACAATGAGGATGTATTTGTCTGTTCTGAGGATGCAGCAAGTGATGAAGAAGTCGTTTGTGGTGGCTGAATTATGCTTGCAATACTTATGTCACTTATTGCTAACGGACATGGTATAATTGTCGATTCCTTTTCGATTTTAATCTCTGATGTTTCTGTTTCCTCCTCATCGTCGTCATCACTTTGTTGCTGCTGATCTTCCGTTAATTTCTGTGAGTTTGGCGATGTCGGTGGAGTTGATTTAAACTCAATTGTCTCTAGTTTCTGCTCTAGGTCGTTGACAATCTGACTATCAATCTTCTTTGATTTCCCCTTCAACCACTTTCGACTGTTCATTTTATTATTATTATTAACTTTAACTTTATCGCACTTTTTCTTTGTGCAATATAATTTTGATTGAATCTTATTATTATCGACAATTTGGCTCTTTTCGCGCTTCTCACGATAATATTTCTGTATCCAAATAAATAATATGACAGCAATAAGTATTACTGCAAGTATTGTTATGGCCAATATTGTGAATGGTAAGACCAACTCTATCCACGATGATTCACTTAAATGTTCATATGTTATCAAATTATTATTATTATTACTATTAGCATTCTCATCATTAAGATTATTATGATGATGATTTATAATATCACTATTCACATTTGTTCCTTTCAGATTCCTTTTTGTATGATCTAAATTATCATCTGAACGTCGTTCGAAATATTGATAATTTTTATATTCTCGAATTAAGTTTGCCGTTCGAAAGAAGCGTTTATTATTATTAATATTTTTATGTTGTGGGGATGAGGATGTACGGACATTTCTATAATATTCCATAGTCAAAGCGCTTCTCTTAATGCAAAAAACTGTTTATCTAAAATTGTATTTTAGTGTTGTTGTTGTTGTTGTGTGTGGAGAAATGAAAAGAGATAGAAATAAATTAGTCTTGACTGTTGACTGTCTTCCTGCATACTTTTTTTTTCTTTACTCTCTTAAATAAAGGAACTAAAATTACCTCATTAAAATTAATGATACTTAAACTACATTTAAATATATAATAATCCATTATAAGCGTATTCTTTGATTCTTTTTGATATAGTCAGCGGTCAATCTGTTAATAATGTCGATGAGAACGAGGAAGAAAGAACAAGAAAAAAATATAAATTAAATTTTTTTTTCACTTTGTAGTGGCACTTTTCTTTTTTTCAATTTAACGTCGTAATCGAAGTTAAATGTCTAACTGAATTGTTAATTTACAATTCTTCTCATGTTATTTACATGTTCATGCACAATTTATACCTCAAAACTTACTCTAAATAAGTTAAAATAGGTTTATTATAATTTTTTTAACTATCCAAAATTTTCACGTTTTTCTCTACAAATTATGTCTACAAATGTTCTTCAAGGGGTTCAACATGATTCCTACACCAAAGGGGCTTATAAGTTTCTCGTTCTTTTTTCTCTACAAACTTTACACGTTTGGTTGGTAAAATTATTAATTTATTTAATTTAACATTGTTTACGCTCTTTTTGTGCAATTTATTATGATACAACATAAAGTTACGACAGTGCTTAACTAAATTAACGTGAAGAATTGACGGGAAAAGGCTCGGAAGTTGTGAAATTTTCAACAATTATTGTTTACAAAAAATATTTTGCAATAATCTTTGAAAAATAATTAAGCATCATAAATTAGCACAAGTCCTGTGCATAATCTAATGTAATCAAGCATAAATCACATTATCTACTGCATTAAGTCGTTGTATTTTGCACAATTTGAGATTGTCAACATAAAAATTATTTTTTTTTGAAGGTTATGGGATGAATTGTAATGAATTATCGTATTTCCTCTCAATTTTAGATAGAAATGGCCAAGAGTAAAACAGAAAAACGAACCAAATCAGCTATAAATGAGGTTGTGACACGCGAGTGCACAATCCATTTAAACAAACGTCTCCATACAGTCGGATTCAAGAAACGCTCACCAAGAGCTGTTAAGATCATCCGCAAATTTGCCGAGAAGGAGATGGGAACAAAAGACGTGAGAATTGATACTCGTCTTAACAAAGCTATTTGGTCACGCGGTATTAGGTGAGTTATGCTCAATATCTTCTAACTGGATTTAGTACTTATGTCCTTGATATTTCTAGAAACCCACCTTTCCGCGTTCGTGTACGTCTCTCACGTCGTCGTAATGATGATGAAGACTCACCCAACAAGCTCTACACATTGGTCACATATGTTCCAGTTGAATCCTTCAAAGAACTTCAAACAGAAAATGTCGAATCAGAAGATTAAATGTTTTAAAATTCCATCGATATGTTTTACTGTAAGTTTGATCTATAAAAGCGAGATGTACTGTCATCTACATCAATAAAATATTACAAGAACTAAAAACAACAGTGAAAGTGATTTGTTATTATAGTAAACTTCTAAGCTACCTGCAAAATAGTTTGTGATTAGTTTCTGGATGTGCTCATGTAAATAAATTTCAGCTGTAAGTTTTAGGCACATCTTCTGAATGGGTTTCTCCAATTTTTGGAACTAGCTGAATTAATTTGAACTTTACAATTTTCATCTCCATTAAATTTGAATCTTAGAATCTGTAAATTAAAGCTTATGATCCAGGAATAGTAATTGAAAGACATACATAATTTAATTTTACTTCCATTTTTATTTGTTCATTTTCTTAAGTCATAAAAACTACACAAAATACTTGAATCCAGTACGAGAAATCTTACATAAAATAATATTAAATTCTAAACAATAATCAAAAATGCATCGAGAGGAAAAATTTGTTCTACATAACAATGAGTCTAGTGCCATTTTTTTTTTGATAAGCTAAACGGTATATCCGATTACTTAAAGAATGATAAAGACTCATTACCATGACATGAATAATAATAAGTTAAGCCTAGCATTAATTACTACTTAAATAAATAGTCTTATATGTAAAATAGCGGCTCCTACAACTAACATGATAAACAGTAATTAAATAAGTTCACTGCATCACCGCTCTTCCTGCATATCCCGATCTTGTAAAGTCATCGAGTGTTTTTCTTCCTGCTGTTTGTAGCTTTGATGCGAGTCCACATGTCTGTAAAATTAAATTTGAGAACATTAACTGATTTTATTTGCAGGAACTCTATTTTGTGCTTGGTATGAAGTTTTTGTCGTTTTTGTAATTTTCAGGATTTAAATCTCTCGAATTTAATAAAATCTAGCCACTAATCCAACTGGATTTATTTTAATCCAAATTTAAATCTTAAGATTTATTTTAATCCAATTTTAAATCTTAAGATTTATTTTAATCCAATTTTAAATCTTAAGATTTATCTTAATCCAATTTTAAATCTTAAGATCTATTTTAATTCTATTTCAGTACATAATGCAAACAAGTCTCTTAAAAATTACGAATGTCTAATAAAATTTTATATCAACAGCAAATAATCCCCAAAATTCATTCCATAAGTAAACAGCTTCTCAAAAAACAAACGGTAAAACCAATTTGCATAATTAAACTTACAATTATCGTCGATAATGCCAGCAGACCAGCAAGAAGACCAGAAATCATCACAAAATTACGACACTGCTCTGGCGATTCATTGAATTTGATATCATTCGCAAATTCGCCTGGCATTAAAACTGTATACTGAAGATTTTCCTTGAATCTCGTGTAATCTGTTGTATTGGTGTCAATGCTTCTTCTCTTTCGGCCATGTCCTAAATAAATATATTTTTTTGTGGATCAATTATTAACGGAAAACTCATTAAAGCCTCGAAACTCACTTTTACTTCCACTCTGATCGAATAAATCTAAACAGTAATCTGGTTGACAGTCTTGAGCATCCATGCAGGCTTTAATTTGTGAATGTATCCAAAGTGTTGATCGTTCCTTCATTGAACTTAGTAGAAATGCCTCAAAATCTAAGAATACTTCATTTGGCCTGTCACGATAACGTGCTGGTTGGTGTGGAATGATTGATGCAAAGTCACGATTTCGACATCCATCACGTACTAAAATAACTGCTCCAATAGCGTGCGGATCATCCTAATTGAAAGAAATTGATTGATTGTTAACAAAACCAGAAGTGTCAGACAAAAGATAGACTTACAGGATCCGGCGAGACCGTCACTTCCATGAGTTTTACATATTTCCATACACTTTGAATACTGATTCTTGCTCTAAGCTGTAATTTTGTACCAATTGGAACTGCCTGATCGACTGGAACTTCATTATTTGCTGTTAAACTTGTGCCATTTTTTGGAAGCAGTTGTGGATGTGCATGAGCAGATGGTTGTTGTGTTTGACCTGATATTCTTCCCAATGGTGGTGCTTCTTTGTAAAGTGCAACTTCATACTCAAGTCTGCCAGGTGTTTCCTGAGAGAAAATTAAAAATATTTTAATTAAAATCCGTTATTTTTCAAAAATTCAAATTTTAAGAAAGAATTTGAATTTAAATTTAACGGTCAAAATTTAATTTTTAAGCCTAAACTTTTGAAAAATAAGGAACATCAAGTGATCTTACCTCAACCACGCCTGAAACTCTCGCGCCATGTGGACTGTCAACAAAAATAATGCACCGTGTAACAAGAACCATAAAAATAATTAAATTTTCTACTCACAAACTACCAGCAAAACCAGCTGCTTTGTTTTGAATTACTGTCGGTTCAGGTGGTTTGCACATAATGATTAATTCTTGATCCGATTGCATCACAACACCGGGAAATTGTGGGAACCAAATTCTCACATGCACAAAGCCATTTCTCTTAAGAACACCGCAACGTGAAAAGTCAGTGATTTTTAAATCATAATTAAGTTCAGTGACGTCATTTCGATCAGGTTTGATTGTACACGAGTAGTCATTGTCAGGATTCACACTTCGATCATCAGCAAATAATGGATGTCCTTTAAATCCAAGTGGTTTCTTAAGTTTAGCTGTAATCATGTCACCCAGCGCTGAACCTTGTGATGAGAATGAACACTGGATTTCCGACACATCATAATCTTGTGCAATTATTGACGGTATTAAAAGCTGACGGTGAAAAATGAAAGAGCAAAAGAAATTCTTTAATAAATAATTTATCATAATTGGAGGATGGAAAGTAAACGCAAGAGAGAAGAAAATTATCGCAATTGTTGTAGCTGTTGTGGATTGATTTATTAAAGACCTCAGTAGACAACATTATCATAAAATTAGATCGCGTACAAGAGGGAAATTAATGAGCACGGGCTTGTTGAAATTTAAACATTTAAACTGTGAGAACAAAATTACTATTTTTACTTTCTTAACATAAAATTTAAAAAATACAAAAGTATTTGTGCTTTTGGTTGACTGGGATCAAAGCGCTCTTTTGAAGCAGTGATCATGAATTGATTATCAAATTATTTAGCATAAAACTAGTGAAGCAATATAGAAATTGTAAATTGAAAGATTTTTAGAAGTAACGGTTTTTAGAAATTCAAATTTTTAACGGGTTTTTGAAATTCAAATTCTTAACGGCTTTTGAAAATTTAAAGAAGACAGTTATTTTTTAAAAAAAAGACCGTTAATTTCTGATCTTAGTAATCACATTGCTGAAATTAATATTGTCATTCTAATGTCTCAATCGCATGAACTATCCACCTAACCGAACAAAGTGTAATATTAAGCACAGTCTCTTCTTCAAAAATCTGCTAAAAATGAACTACAACAGATATAATAGATGCTGTCTTGCTTATATCAAGAAAATTATTTAATCTACTTTTCATTCTATTAACAATTTCGTTTCTTTTTGTGAACTAGTAGGCTTTGAACAGAAGCTTTTTTTCTGTTATAAATTAAATATCAAAAGAATCTGGTTCAATGGGTCTTGCGTTTTTGTCATCAAAGGTAATTGCTTCATTTTACGTCTACAGAGTGCACGAGACATATGTAATCATACTGTTTTCGAGATTATCGAGTTCCAATTATTCGATTAAAATTAACTTTCGTTGGTTCAGATTTTTATTTTCATCTGATAATAATTTTTGATATTTTATTAGTAAAGGTTTTCGGTCTGAATTTCATTATTTCTTGTGAGATCAATTAAGATAACATTTTGGTGCCACCCAAACACCTCATGGTCAGTGAAAATAAGCCCACGAAGATAATAATTTTCTTGTAAGTTTTTGAATTATTAAATAATTATAAAATTAAAAAATAATTTAAATTGTATGAGGAATAAGGGGTCATTCACTTATGACGTCCATCAAAAAATGGGATTTAGAAACCCCCTCCCCCCTTGTCACAAAATTTTAACTGGAACAAAGTGAATAGAGCACTAAATATGAGCATGATTAATCATTTGGATTGTTGATCAATAGAATGAAGTTGAATATTAAGCAAACAAATACTTAAAAAAGATTTCTTAACGCGTGGTGCTGATAGATTGCATCTTGAATTTTCTAGGATTCGAACCTTCAACTTGGCTATTTCCAAGTTTGTTTCCCAATTAAGTTGTACAAATCTTGTTGGCAAAATCCTTAACTTCTCCAATCCTTTTTGATACTTTTTAAAACTGACTCAAGCTTCTACCATAGCTACATCCAACAGCCAGCATCTAGATTCCCATCTTAAACTGTCATAACATGGACAATTGCCTTCGCATTTAAATTAAAATATCACAAATAATTACTGTGAAAATTCGCGCAATAAATTATCTTCATTTGTTCTTCTTTATCATCAAGCTTGATATCACAATGGACAAGAAGGTTAAATCATGAAAATTATGTTGATGAGCTTTTGTGCTTTCATATTATCTCGGAAATTATTCTTGTGAGAGAATTTCCCACGTCAATGGAAGTGAAAATGAAAATATGGGTCAAAAGAGTGGGAAACAAAGCAGAGTCTCGGATAGGAAGTAAGAACAAGAAGATCATGTGATAGAGAAATGCATTAAATTAACCCGAAAATTGTTGTTTGATTTCTCAACTAACTGGGTAGACTTTTGAGGCACACGAACTGATATTTGGCATGAAACGCAGAGCATAAATACAATAATAATGTAAAGTTTTGTACTTGAATGTAAACCTAACATCGTATTAAATTTGTGCCTTTCGTCGTGCAACAATAATTCCGCTACGATTTTATGTTTCATTTTTCGGAGAGCAGCAAGTAAAAGAAAAAACATTTTCCATAAAGTTTTATGCCTTAAACTTCTCTTTTTCTGCTCTTCGATCTCTGATTGTTCTTTTCTTACTTCCCATATGCATATCAAGCTCAATTTTCACCTATTAGTTTTAATAAATCCAATGATATCCACAGCAGTTGAACTCATAAACTATTTTCATTTGTCTACAGTGTCTTCAGACTAGATTAGGCAATTCCCACAGTGAAATATTGAAAATTGATTGATGAGAAAATGTAGAGCATTCAAAATTGATTAATTATGTTTGAATAGATTCAGCTCAGGTGTTTTATTTACACACAAAAAGTATCGAAAATTTCCAATAAAATAAACTTCCGTAAACAGCCTCAAAAATTGAACTAGGTACGTGAAAATTAATAATTTCAATTCAATCGAGAGAAATTATGGAATTTTGCGGGCAGCTATGAAGTTCAATAACGGATCAAGATTATTGAGTGACTTAAATCCAAATCATTTCATTAAGAAATAAAAGAGGAATAATGTCTGAACATTCTGAAGAAGAAAAAGTGACCACAACAACATTGAAAATGTGCAGTTTAACCTAATAACGTTAAAATCTTGTAATCTCCTTTTGTCTTATTCTTTTCTATTATTATACCCATCTCCATTTAATTGGCAGTGATTGTTGATGAAATCAAGAACAATGATTGGGTTTACTAACAGTCAATCGTCATGTTTCAAGATCTCAAGAAAGTAACGATTAAAAGTCCGAGAATAAAAGCTAATCAAGTGCAAATCAGATGCTTAACAAAAGAGAATACTGTTTGGTGGTCACGCTTCTACAGTTTCTATGTCAAATTGTATGATTTGAATAGACATCGATTGGATGTAATAAAACCAATATCAGATATTTTTTGAGGCTTTATTTTCGATCGATGATCGTGTCTAACGGCAATAAATTAATTATGTATGAAATTTTTTTTTGCCTCGTAATTAAATTCATGCAGAAATAAATGAACTACCACAAGGTACATGATGTACAAGCCAATCTAACATTACAATATCATCGTTCTAAATTCATCAATCGGTTATAATAAAAAAACTCATCCAGACACGTCAGAAAGCAAAACATAATAATTAAATGAAATTAACCCATTTATTTTCGAATCAAACGGAGTAAAATTATCCAATATGTTTGGATAGATCCAATATCTTAATACAATATTGAGCAAGTGCTGAGAATTAACACATTAAAAATTTTAAAATGCGTAAAGAGTTTTTGGATTTTTTATGCCTGAGGCTAAATTATTCCCACACACATGGGGGTCATTCTCAAATGACGTCTATTAAAATATTGGATCTGTTTGAATCCCAAACACATCTCTGTCATAAAATTTTCGTCTATTTAGTATCACACACCAGATCAGCACATTTTCTTTACGGTGGTTGAATGACATCCATTCGACCAGGTTACCATGACAATGTTGTGCCAATCGGATTCTTAGGGGACGTTTTCTTGGTATATATCAGCATATACCCATACCCTAGATGTACACGAAGAGAAATATAGGTAGGGGTAACCTACCCTAGGTATACACGTAGAGGAAAGCACCTAGACAGGGGAGTATTCAGGAAAGGATCAAACCTCCCCCATTTTGAAATTTTTTTCAATTTGCTAGGGGGTCATTCACTTATGACGTCCATGATTTAGGGGGGAGGGAGGGGTGAGATTTTGTGACAAATTTAATATTAAAGAAATTTTTTTGAATTTAAAATTTGTGACAAAGGTGGGAGGGGGGTCTAAAAATCCCATTTTTTGATGGACATCATAAGTGAAGTGGTTTTTAAGAAAAAAAAATTTCACAACCCCCATACAAAAAATTTCACTCCCCCCCCAAGTATACCAAGAAACCGATCCTCAAACCTCCCATCATCAAAAATGTTAGACGTCACTTATGAACAACCCCACACACATAATACAATATTGCTTTCGCTTTTACTTTAATTAGATAAAGCCTCGATCGTTAGCGAGGTGCGATGCATGAATAATGGAATATGAGTGAGAATTTAGAACAGCCTCAGAGAGAAGAAAAAGTTCTGTTAATTGCTATACTAATTAATTTACAATTTAACTTCCGGAGATTCGTGACGCAACATTCTGATGGTATCTGTAATTCTCGGTGAATTTGCAGCATGAAGAAGTGAAATGAAAATAAACAGTTAAGAAAGTGGACCTGTGGGATGATAAGAGCGCATTTTACGGTAACTGGAGATTATAATCGAATATTTAATTTCGCATAATGTTCGAGTCTTTAAATTGATTACATTTTTTTGCAATTATGGACAAATGTTAATTTGTTGGAATTAAGCTACTGAATCTTTAAAATTGGTATGAGTTTCTGTTATTTTTACATTATTTTAATCGTTTAAATCATGGACCTAGATTTATAATTTCGGTGTATTATGATTTTATACAGTTTAAATGGACGATTAACATTTGGATCATTTTTATTTGGAGGTCTGCATCTTCTGGGAGATGATTTTGGATATTTATTAGATTCGTTGATGATTATATGGGATATGGAAGTTCTGAGGAAGATCTGAAGCAAGCCAACTGTCTAGTCTATACATTTTCTATTAAATATACCTTTAGTGGTCGAGATATGTGCCAGGTTAAGTAGACCAACCTCGCCTATAAGGTGAACAGCCACAAAAATGTTAGGGAGGTCAGCTGGTGTTATTACTTGTTTTTGGTACCCCTAAGTAGACCCCTATACTCTTAGCAATCATATTTTAATTAAAAATCCCAACGACAAGACTCCATTGCCATCATTGCAAAGCTACCTATTTATTGACTTTTAATTGAGTCGTTACTAACAATGACGATGACAAGACGTCTCAAAAGTGTAATGAGGTATCATGATCAACATCATCACGTGTCTATTGATGGCATGATTGAAGTCTAAAAAGAAATCAAACATGCATGTCTAGAACTCCAATCATTCACGATTTAACTCACTCAGTCAATCAATCAAACAAAGCAAATTCTCTCGTGCAATCTTCGTTTGCTTAAAATGCTAAAAAGGTATCAGAAAAACCCGTTCTTGGTACGGAAAAATAAGAAAATAAAGTACAATAAGAATGCTCGAGATAAAAGAGAAGAAAATATAGTGGCGCTCAATATCTCGGCATGATTGCACGCATGAGTTTTAAGATAATAACCGAGAACCGTTTATTGGTTAGCAAGGTCTTGACATAATTTTATTCTTCCTCATCCAAGCTGTCTTATTTGAATAATTACTGATACCAGAGTCTCATTTATTTAGGAGGTAAGGAGGGTTTGGGGGGTTACATATCAATTTTTTAGTGGATTTTCCCATAGGGAAAAGACAGTATTATTGGAGTTTGTGGTTCAAAATTAAATGCACTCATTTTATATTTTTAAAATTTTTAAATTTTGTTTTTAAATTTTTAAAAAAACTGATTTTAAACTTTTTTCAATATATATTGACAAATTGCCACATGTTTGTGTATGGTTCGATGGCCTAGTGGTTCGAGTAATGGAGTACTATACAAGAGGTCACTGGTTCGAATCTTACTCTGAGCAACCTTTTTTCGAAATATTTTTATTCAACGGTTCAAAAAATTTAAATTCATTTTTAAAAATTTAAAAAAAGTTTTAAGAGTCTAGTTTAAAAATTGATTTTAAATGTTTCCATACAAATTAAAAAAAGTTTTTCTATGGGTGTGCATAAATGTTTGAAACCAAACTCTCCACCCCCCTCTCAGCTACATCTCTGACTGATACTGATTGGATTTGCGCGTAAAAAATTTATAGAGCATAATCATCCACAGTCAATATCAACCTCCAAAAAGATCATCATAATAGATTGAATTACTTACCGTAACTGCTACCAAAACCGATGCGTTTATAATCGAATTGAGTCTCAACATCTTTTTAATATTGTTTATTTGAATTTTCTAGATGAAAAGTTTCACTTTGTTGTTCACAGACAGAGGAAGCGAAATCTAATAAAATCATAGAATTAAAGTCACTATGTGAGTTCGTTGGCTTCTTCTTTCGTTTTTTTTTGGAAAACTTTCAACTCTGATAAGCGTCTAAATTATCCGATGATGATGAATGACATTTAGTGCACAGTGATGATGATCAAAAACTATTTTCACTTTATATAACAATTTTGTTGTGTAGCACACACTTGAAATTGCTTTTATTTACAATTCTTATGATGTTGTGTTTTTTTTTCGGTGAAAGTTCACATCTTTATTATTTTCTGCAATTGAATTTTGATATGCTTGTACTTATTTTTTTTTCGCAATGAACTTGACTCACATTTGCATAAATATTGCTTGCTATTTGCTCAACTTTTCTCTTAAATTATCTATCAACCTCTTTTTGATATGTATGGGGTCGTTTATAAATGACGTGTACCAGAAAAATGGGAATTTTAGATCCTCCGTAAACAAATTTTCTTAATTCATAGACAACACAAAATATAACGGTCAAATTTTCGAAACATGTTAACTGAGATGCATATTTTCAAGTACTCCAAGTGAAAATAATTTTTTGTTTTCAATTTTCTTGGAATTTATCCAGCCAAGCTTAAATTTTGGATTAAAAACATGAAGTATTTAACATTCCTAATCACTTCCATTATTTTTTTAAACTGAAACTGCATAGAAAAGAATTTAAGAAAATTTTTCAATTTTCCACAATTTTTTTTGCAAAACAAGAAAAATTTCATCTCAGTAAACATGTTACCAAAATTCGACCATTAAATTTTGCATTGTCCCTGGAAATTTCTCTAGTTTTTTAGTTTTCTTGAAAATTTTCGATCTATTACTAGACACACCCAGGCTACTTTACCAACGAAGGGTTGTAACAATGGTAGAGGGTAGACTAGGGTGCTTTTTGAAAAGTCTAAAAATCCCTTACAGAAGGGCACCCACCCTGTGTTAAATCTGGTTAAATCATAAATAAAAATCAAACTCATTTTCAAAAGATTGCCGCTAGTTTGAGAAACCTTATTTTATAGAGTGCCATGCAACTCCTGATCCATCCTCATTCTTAGACATCATTTGTGAACGACCCCAACACTGATAGATATTAATCAAATTTTTATATCTCTAGTTTACTTTTTGAGATCGTAAAAAATAATTGAAAATTCAATTTTACACTTTTTTCACAATTTTCTTTTTCTTTGTTTTGAGGCGAAAAGGTAAACGAAAACGATATTGATGCCACATAAAGTTTTATGTCTTAATCTTTAGATAAGGTTTAGAATTATTGCTGTATATGAGCAATTTCCTGAATTAGTTTTTGTACAGATTATCTTTGGTTATTAAAATCGTAAAAATTAACGGGGATTTTTTTTTGAGAAAGAAAGAAAATCTTTAATCTAATTTTGTGCTGATTTACAAACAATATGTTCTTTACACTTTTGTTGGGCGTCTTTTATTGATGTAACGATTTCTGGTTTAAGTGTGAAATTAGTTTGAACGAAGATCAAAAAAGATGAGTGGATTAATATTCTGACTGTTATAAGATGGTTATCAATATTTTGGAAAATAACAAAATTTAGTTAGAACTGTATTGAACTGTATGACTAGAATTGATATATACTCGATTTTTAGAACCTCAATCCTTGATTTTTGAACGATTTAGTACTAAATACTAAAAAATACATTGAATAACTGGCCTGTATAAACCGAAAGCTACATACTCTTGATTATATGCTCAAGATATGCTCTATAGCTACAAGTATTGTAGGCAGGGGCATATTCAAAGAAGGGGGTTTGGGGGTTAAAACAATTTGCTAAGGTTTTTTAAGAAAAAATACCAAAACCCCCTAAATGTTTCCGTCTATATAAAAAAATTTAAGCTTCCCCTCTCGAAAAAGTTCTGGTTTCATCCCTGATTATAGGACAGCAGCGTAGGTATCCATAGGGACCACGACACCCCACTCGTGATCAAAATTCAAAGAAAAAATTTTTTTATTTTTTTAATTTTAAACCACAACCTTAACTTTTTTACAAAAAAGTAAAGAAGACTACTCGCAGAATCAATCTTAATGTTTAAAGAAATTAAAAATCTTAGATACCCTGTCATAAATAAAATATAAATTTGATAGTTGTGGTTAAGGATACTTGATTTAAATGAGTTTTTCATTCCAGAAAAATCTTGTTCAAATCAAAGTATTTTAAATCTAGGACTAAAATGGCATAAAAATACTATTTTATAGTATATTAATTAGAAATATTCACTAGTTGATGACCATTCGCCAATATTGTGTAGATTGAGTCAAACAAAGAATTGAATTAAAAGATGATTTTATTTGGTTCTTAAAACAACAGTTTTAATCAGAAAAATCTTCAGAAAATTAAGTCTATCAAGTCATTATCATGTACTTGTTCTTTAAGTTTTTATTAACTTTTGAGAAACAAGTGGAATTTTAGCAATTAAAAATTCTCATGGCAACCTGATATTCAACAGGCATCTCATAACAGAGGAAATGGAGCTGATTTGTGGAACACCTAATTTCCCATCCTTTGACCATGATCCACTCATCTCACACTAAACTGTCTTACTTAATTTCCGACTGAGAATGAGACCACCTCTATATCCTAACATTCAATCAAACCAGTCTGTCAGTAAGAGTGAAAATAAATTAAGTCTTAATAGATTTGCATAAAACACATTATCACTACGTCTCATTAGAATAAATGTGGCACAAATGAGATTAATATGTTGAAAGAAAAGTGCAATTTAATAATAATTACCACTTTCAATTGATCCTCTGTTCTACAACATGTATGGATTTATGATTGAAGTATCTTTAATGACTGACTGTAGAGTTTTAAGTTGCAGCAATAAAATAGAACTGGCTTGGCAAACGTTATCATTACCAGAACGTGGCTTGATGATTATTAATAGATTAATTGTTACCTCAAAGCAAGACAATTCCTTTGTATGTCACACACTTGTTACTTCTGGATGCAAATGAGATTATGAGCAACAAGACTTTATGCAAATGCAAGACTGCAGAAAAATTCAAATTAGCAAACCTCATTTAAATTATGTTCGTCACAGATTCTTTCATTTTCATATCACAAAACCTTTTTCCATTCACTATCCAAAAATAAGTTCTTTTGTATTCTATTAACGTTAGTTGTTGAAAAAGTGCAACGAGCTGTGAAAAAGTTATTTCTTTCTATCTTAAATGTTGCAATTTTTTTATTATTATTTTTTCTAACTGAATATTTTTTTTTCTGCACTTAGAATATCAGTAGATATATAGGTCTACGCGCACGTTAAGTCTTACTAACTTCACTTGCCCGCCAATGCACATCCACTCTCGACGAAGTCTAAACTAAATCTGAAAATGCTTTCATTGAGATCGGTGAAAGAAATATCGTCGATGATGAAGGAAAATATGAATGAAAGAAGAGCGAAACTTTGTTATTGCGGCTTTTCATTATATACATAAGCACTGCCTTTGTACAGACTCGACAGATGAGAAAGAAAAGTACCGAAAAAAACAGAGAAATTCAATGCGCGATGAGAAAAGTGAGAAGGTGCTGTGTTGCTAGTAAAGTTCTACGATTGTTCTTTTGTGATAGTTGTAAGAATTTTTTGGGCTTATTGACTCTTTTTTTTGGAATAGAAGCTAGGCAATTTACAATGAATTTCATGCAAAAACTTTCTTTTGTGATACTTATCAAGCAATTCAGTAATTCGAGAATGTTTGATGAAATTTTCAATTATTAAGTTTGATAAATGTGAAGAAAGAGAGCAAGTGTTACGGTTTTTGTAGCGTGATTTTAATAATTATGTGTCTTAATTCTCTAATTATGGATTGTTTGTCCAATTGCTGATGAAAAATATTGATTAATGGAAATTTTTTGAAATTTAAAAAAATGGAAAGTTAATCAATAATTATGTTTATGATATCTGATCAAAATAGGTTGATTTTAAGGTTGCAACTGTCATTTTAAGGCGTGAGCTGAAGTTGTCTAGTTCTTTGGAATCTAATTATTATGTATCAGCACAATACAAATCATGTGGTGAGTTTTAGGCAAAAACTGTAGGGCTGGGCTTAAATAGGCTTGATTGGTGAGGTCTTACCCCTAGGGCACCCCACCTGTGTCATACCCCCTGGGTATGGGAGGGACCCCATATGTGGGGTACCACTTACTTAGGTGAAGGGTATGAACAGGATAGGTGCCCTAGGGGTAGGGTAGGTGGGGTGTTCTATGAGTACAGTAATATACACGGGAGTGGCTCCATGATACTTTTAGTAGATCCATCCTAAAAACTATCTAAAGATTCAAAATCATTTCTCAAAAAGCGTCTAACTCATCCACCCTAGCATACATTTCAACTTCCCCACATCATTGTACGTTATTGCTGATTTTTAACTTACATTTCATTCAATCTCTATGGACCGTTCGATATAACATTCTGTAAATCTTGCAAAAAAAAATAACAAAAGCAATTTGGATATTATGCAGAATAACATTTCGTCGCTTTTAATTCTGCAGAAAAAGAAAGAAAGCGTCTTAATAGAAAGAAAATAAGTCAGAGCTTATATGATATGTGCGGAATTTTTCTACTCTTCAAACATTAGAAGAAAATTGATCGAGAATTCATAGCGATCAACGGATCTATGGATAATAAACGATTAATTTACAGAAGTTTCAGAATATTGATAGTGTTGCGGTATATTTATTAAGTAGATACTCAGGAACTGCAAACTACTAATGCCTTCCTGTATTAGCTGATGCTTATTTAATGTTAGAATCAGAATTCTTGTGAATTTAAGTCTTTAGATGGGGTTTTGAGTGTTTGGTTACAAATTCGTTTTTATGGATGGCTATGTAAGGGTTCAGTGACTTTCATCATCTTAATTAGTACTGTCATGAGCTATAAGACTCATCTGGAATTGTATTAACGTCAATTTGGTGATAAGCACACAAATCTGCAGAGCTTGATGTGATTTGGAAATTAAAACGTAAGAAAAATGTAAATCTAACCTCAAAACTATGCATATATATCAAAATAATACATGGGAGTTCCCCAGAATCACAATTTACCTCAAAACATTCTCTTTCCATAAATGGAATTCACAGAATCAAAGATGTGCCGATGTTCCTGTTGATGGAACTGAAAATTAAATTCAATCATCATCAAATTATTCATTTCGGTAATGAAGCTTAAATGAGATTTATGGAACAATTATCAGTTCCCTTTAAGATACATTGATATTAACGGCATGAATATTATGATTATGATGTAACATCTTTAAAACGCGCTTCATATTAATCACAATAATCATCATTATTCATACGAAATATCCAGATTTATACTTCTTGGTTAGGTTCAAAGAAACTCCATTAATTCGTATTATATCATCCATGAAATTAGAATTTTTCCATGCTTCCATTTTTTCAAAATAAAAATCACTTTCGCACCTTCCGCAGAAAATTTATGAGCTTCTTTTTTGCAATAATTTTTCAGTTCTCGTTCATCATTAAATATTTATTCTGTTCCATTCGATAAAATTCTAGATCACTGAGCTTTAGTATTGTGGAATGATTATGCAAAACACACAAAATGCTTAAGAAAAATTTTCGCGATAGTTCATTAACTCATGGCACTGATAGAAGAGGAAGGAAAGGAAATTATCAAGAATTGCTCCAAGTTTTAATTGAAAATATTTTTTAGTGGTTACCACCCATAATAATAATAATAATAATTTTCTCCTCTATAGATTTTTTCAATTTACGAATATTTGTTTGATTCAGGAAAATGGTGAAATTAAAAATTTAATTAGAATTTTAGCCTAAAACTGTATATTGAGGTGCTTCAATTTAAAACGTGGATTTGGTCGAACTTGCAATTCTGAAGTTTGACTGAAACATAAATTGCACCGGCACTAATCCATTGATCAGTGATCTGGATCATATGACTTTGTAAGGAACATTCGTTTAAAAATGCATTTATTAATGTTTACTTTGAATTTTACCAAATTTTCTTTCGTTGGCTCTTTTGTCATTTGATATTCAAAGCAATAAGCTGTAAACAAAGACTTTTCCAAAGAACAAACTGGTTTAAGCAGATAACAACAATGTTTATGAATAATTAAGAGGTTAATTTATGATTTGATGACTTTTAAAGCTGTAATTGAATGAAAATATAGGTTAAAATTACAAAATAGTTGATAAAACTCACCAATTGCTTACAAATTTGTCCAATATCTTCAATAACTAAATTAAAATGAACAATGAAGAATTTTCTCGTGTTTTTGCAGGGGATTGTCAACTCATCTACAGAAATAATCCCCTTAAAATATTGAGTAATATTTATTTGAATTAGAAAGGTACGTTAAAAACAAAAACCTTACGACGGACAACAGAAAACTCTTAAAAATACTGCAAATATTTTTCAATTATCGACTTTTCAACAAAAATGTTAACACTTCAATATTTTCGCAAATATTCTCAATGATTGCTAGATTCAGTTACAGCTCATTGAACGTTAAACGAGCAAACATTTTTTGCGTTTCTTTTGGAAAATTGTTGGAAGTGTTGAAAAAGCAACAAATAGAAGTATTTTCAGTTACTCAAGTCATTAAGAGCTTGACGCCCAGTCATGTTTTTACTTCTCAGCATATTGATTCATTATATGTTTCACGCTTGTTGCATTTTTGAGATGAGGAAAATCATTAGAACCCTCACAAAAATTTTCTATTTGCATTAAATATTTTATTTTCTGTAGCCAAAGAGATGTATTCTATTGTTAACCGTTAGCAATATTTCACACAAAGTTAATCGATTAATGGTGCGCATAAATTAAAAGTTAATCATGATCGGTAATTAATTGATTCCACTCTTTTTTGTTTTGTTTTTTTCAGATTCGATCTAATTTTCTTGAGGGAATGGTAAGAAATAATGGAAAGAATTAGTTTATCATGAACATCTTGTAACCGTAGACTCACAAAAAAATATACGGTGGCAAAAAAATGCAGATGAATTATTGTGCACATTACAATAAAGAATTGAAATTTTTTGATAAATAATTAATAATTTTCAGTTATGTAATACCATTCTCATTTCTACCTCCATTATGCTTCATTCAAGAAATATTGAACAGAACCATTATCATTTGAAAGAACCAGTAAGAAAGAAAAACTGTAATTTGCTTATGGGCTTAATAGACCTTTTCTTTCTTTTTCATTATACCTTAAAAATTGTTTTACAAACTCATTGAGTTTTAATTGGAATTAATTTTATAGCTGTTGATAAATTGTCTCACATTTAAAATAATTTATATAAGGAAGGAAATAATAGACAGTTAATTAAGAGAAAAATTTATTTTCCATTCTAGCAACTTCTTTTTTTAAAAATCTGACAATTTTAACGGTTGAAACATTTTTGAATTCTATGAAGCATAGTTGATTTTCCCTCAGATTTTTCATTCTATTTTCAGAATTCAATAAGTAAACATCATCCAAATTTACCTTAATTCAATTATTAGATTAGTTTGTTGCTGTTTATTTAAATATACAGCTCAAAACTCACATAAACAACATAAATTTCAGCAAAAATTCTAGAATATCATCTCCAGAACATGAAATTTACTTGTCAATCTAAAAATCAATCCAAACAAAGCAAATTTATGTTCCATTTCATCACAAATGCACAATTAACTGACTTATATTGTGGATAATAACACTACTAAGTGTATTATCTAACGATCAATTAAAACCAAAGAGCTTAGAATAAAAGAATAAAATGGATTACGATGAATTACAAGATTTTAACGTTATTGGGTTAAACTGTACATTTTCAATGTTGTTGTGGTCACTTCTTCTCCTTCAGAATGTTCAGACATTATTCCTCTTTTATTTCTTAATTAAATAATTTGGATTTAAGTCACTCAATAATCTTGATCCGTTATTGAACTGCATAGCTGCCCGCAAAATTTCATATTTCTCTCGATTGAATTGAAATTATTAATTTTCACGTACCTAGTTCAATTTTTTAGGCTGTTTACGGAAGTTTATTTTATTGGAAATTTTCGATACTTTTTGTGTGTAAATAAAGCACCTGAGCTGAATCTATTCAAACATAATTAATCAATTTTGCATGCTCCAAATTTTCTCATCCATCAATTTTCAATATTTCACTGTGGGAACTGCCTAATCTAGTCTGAAGACACTGTAGACAAATGAAAATAGTTTATGAGTTCAACTGCTGTGGATATCATTGGATTTATTAAAACTAATAGGTGAAAATTGAGCTTGATGTGCATATGGGAAGTAAGAAAAGAACAAGCAGAGATCGAAGAGCAGAAAAAGAGAAGTTTAAGACATAAAACTTTATGGAAAATGTTTTTTCTTTTACTTGCTGCTCTCCGAAAAATGAAACATAAAATCGTAGCGGAATTATTGTTGCACGACGAAAGGCACAAATTTAATACGATGTTAGGTTTACATTCAAGTACAAAACTTTACATTATTATTGTATTTATGCTCTACGTTTCATGCCAAATATCAGTTCGTGTGCCTCAAAAGTCTACCCAGTTAGTTGAGATATCAAACAGCAATTTTCGGGTTAATTTAATGCATTTCTCTGTCATATGATCTTCTTGTTCTTACTTCCTAATCCGAGACTCTACTTTGTTTCCCACTCTTTTGACCCATATTTTCATTTTCACTTCCATTGACGTGGGAAATTCTCTCACAAGAATAATTTCCGAGATAATATGAAAGCACAAAAGCTCATTAGGCTAATTTAATGAATGAAATGACAAAAAACTTTATAAGAATTTAATTTTACCTTCCTTATCTTGCTGTTTAAACGAAAGGTTTGTCATAATTTCATAATCACTGCTTTTAATTTCAACAAAATTTTAATTTTTATTTACGTGTACAAAAGTTTTTTAATTACATGTTTATTTAGTTCATTCCGAGCTTGTTTGTGAGGTATTCAGCTCCTTCTATCAGTTTATTCTGTGTCATGCCTCGTAGCTCTGCGCTTAAAAAGACAGCAACTAAAAATCCAAGAAATATGAATCCAATGAATGCATCAACAAATTTGAGAGTGAATTTCGTGATGAAGAAGATGATGAACAGGAACAGAAGCAGGAAAACGTAGAACTTTGTGTCCTCTTTGAAGATATCCCTCAAAAATCTCGAAAGATCCATCATAGATATAAATTTAGAGAAATTTGATAAAAACTTTCAAGAACTTTGTTTACTAAAAATATTTTTTCGGCTGTGTTCTTAATTTGAGTGTGTTTTTCACGACTTTACAATGTATAATGATACTACACAGTCGCACTTCCACAACAAAAACATTGTGTTGTGGGATTTTTTTCTGTCGGCGATCAGGGTGGCCGTGTGTGTAGACTACAATGTTTTTTTTGGAAGAAAGTTGTTTGTATCCGAAATAAGGGGATTAGAACTTTCATTGTCATTAATGAATTAAAATGTCTGCAACTCAAAAGACTGCTGGGTCATGTTCTTAATAACTTCATTGGTGACGCTAATAAATGACGTCACGAGATTTTTAAACTGGGTTCTTAAAATTTTTTTTTAAATTTTTAAAAATATTTTTTAAATTTTCAAATTATTTTCAAAAATAATAATATTTTGAAAAAAATTGCTCAGAATGAGGATCGAACCAGTGACCTCTTGGTTGATAGCCCAGTACTCTAATCAGTAACCCATCGAAGCATGTAAAGGAATATGACAATTTGTCAATATATATTAAAAAAATTTAAAAATCAGCTTTTTAAATTTTAAAAACCAAATTTTAAATCATATTCACACCAATTTTAATTGTGTGTGAATATATTGTTTTTGGTATTTCAGTGAAACTACTTTTTTGGACTTGCTGCTTCAGGCTTACGGAATCGACCCATAGTGTTCAGTATAGAAAGTTTGTGCTTGAAATTACCAATTTAACAGTGAAAACCGCATCTCGATTGGTGCTTCCATTGCCGAGAAATCGCAAAAAAACACTTTCTGTCCTTTAGCAAGTTAGTTAGTTAGTTAGTTAATCGGTGCGATAACTCGATTCAAACTCAATATTAAGACTTCCAGTTTTTTGCATCTGATAGATATTGTGTATGGCAAGAGCTGTATAGTTTTTGGAGTCATGGGATGCAGCCAGTAAGGCACACGGAACGAAAAGGTGCGATTTTTGGTCAAATTATAGCCGATTATTGCAAAACACATTTTATTTTTTTCATAGAAAAGGAATGTTTTGACCAAATGAGCTGAAATTTGGTATGTAGGTTCCTTAGCTGTGTCTGAATATGGAACCGACGCCATTTTGGATTTCGAGGGGCTAGAAGCTACGTCAAATTGATTTTTGCTTTAACTTTGACCAAATGAGCTGAAATTTGGTATGTAGGTTCCTTAGCTGTGCCTGAATATGGAACCGACGCCATTTTGGATTTCGAGGGGCTAGAAGCTACGTCAAACTCATTTTTTCTCTAATTTTCACCAAATGAGCTGAAATTTGGTATGTAGGTTCCTAAGCTGTGCCTTAATATGGAACTGACGCCATTTTGAATTTCGAGGGGCTAGAAGCTACGCAAAATTGATTTTTGCTTTAACTTTGACCAAATGAGCTGAAATTTGGTATGTAGGTTCCTTAGCTGTGTCTGAATATGGAACCGACGCAATTTTGGATTTCGAGGGGCTAGAAGCTACGCAAAATTGATTTTTGCTTTAACTTTGACCAAATGAGCTGAAATTTGGTATGTAGGTTCCTTAGCTGTGCCTGAATATGGAACAGATGCCATTTTGGATTTTGAGGGGCTAGAAGCTACGCAATATTGATTTTTGCTTTAACTTTGACCAAATGAGATGAAATTTGGTATGTAGGTTCCTTAGCTGTGCCTGAATATGGAACCGACGCCATTTTGGATTTCGAGGGGCTAAAAGCTACGTCAAACCCATTTTTTCTCTAATCTTGACATTTTTGACTAAATAAGCTAAAACTTTACGATTTTTCATAAGTTTTGTTAGTAACATAATACTAAGCTATGAATGAAAAAATTTGAAACGGTGTGAATATGCCCATGAAGCGTGATCGCTTCATTACTAGTTTTAAAAATATTTTTTAAAGTGACTTCTAAAATTTTTTTAAAAACGGTTTTATAAATTTTTTTATAAGTGTATGGAATTGGCACACAGGTTTAGGTCATTTATGAACGAACGTTTGAGAACCACTGGATTAGAAGAGGTGAAGCGCTTATCTACAATCATTTCGAAATATGAAAGGTCGATTTTTATTCGATAATTAAGGGGGGGGGGGGTATTGACTGGTTAGGCAGTGGTTAGTTTTTAATATAGAGCTTATAAAAAGCTCTTCTTTTGAGCTACTATCCACCTACCTCTTTGAATGTGTGACTGATTCAATAAGAAAACAATATCAGATGATTTTCACTGATGTGTTTGCATGTATGTGGATACTTGTGTATAGAAGATAAACTTGCGTGACACGTGCCAAATTAAAGGTATAATGTCAACAAAAAATGTGTAATTGTGGGTACTTTGGGGTCGTTTAATAATGATGTCCATCCAACATTATAGGACCTAATTTGTGAACGATTCCTATATTTTTTATTTTTGAATTTATTTTATTTTATGGACTATAATTAAATTTCGTCTGAGTATTTCTGTAGGTCTTGGAAAATCCTTTATTTCTGCTCATACAAGTTTGTTTATTTAAGTGCGGGAGATTTTTTTATTTCTTTTTACTAAAATATATGTGGTAAGGCATCGTTCGGATATGACTTAATTATAATGCTAGAAATGGACATGATCCATACTCAACTAAATTTGTATGGATTGGTATTGTCAATTTAAATATCATTTTTTGCTAATCAAAGACGATGAATCTATCACTTTATCCGTCAGATACTTGATATTCGTCTCAATTGTGTCTTCTGTATATTCGAGTAGTTTTGGGTATAAAAATGCAGCACAGACAAAAATTATTAAAATTGGTCCTATTAGAAAATTTGCCACCTTGATGAGAATTTTGAACAAAATATAAGAAAATATGACCAAACACAGTAAGGACATGAAGGAATTTGAATCCATTTTGCTGATGTTCTCGAAAATTTTGATGATACTGATGATTTTAATTGAAATTTAGAATTGCTTTTGGTAATTTTTATAAAATTCAATGCGAACTGTGATTTTTAATTCAGAATTTTTTTAGTTTGAAAATTTAACGAACTTTTGAGTTTTGAAAATTTAACGGACTTTTGTATTTTCAAAATCATATTCACACCAATTTTAATTTAACGTTTTTTTTAAATTTTAACTTTCATGAAGGAAGCTAGAATAATCAGGAATACTATTTCCTTAGTCATTCATATTGACTGAAAATCCATAAACACGAATTTCACATTTCTCAGTGCATTTTCCAAACAAAATTGCGTCAAAAAATCGTTAAAATATTGGTAATATTTTTACTAAGGTTAATGATCCCAATTCCTGCTCAAACAAATATTCTAGCAATAATAGCATGCAACTGTCAAAAAAATCATTTCAATTGATATTTTACCTATCATAAAATTATTTTTTTATTCATCTTTTTTCTTGTCAATTTTAAATATTTTTTTTTTACTTTTTTTGGGTTTGTCCTTAGATCAAAAATAATTTCTTTTATTATTATATCCTGTTTGATAAGTGCACAAAATGTTGCAAAAAGTCGTTCTCACCTTCAAATTTATACAAAATTTATTTAGTTCCCCTTTCGCAATGACATTGATGTTTCGGTGTGCATTTAAAATGAGCAAATTTGGTGATTATTAAAATATTTATGTTTTGTTTATCGCTTGAAGATCACAAAAAATGGTGCGGAAATATATTGAGACATGAAAATTATCGGTGACTTTATTGTGTTGCTTGAACTTTTGACTGCTGTGGTTTTTGGATTGGCAAGAATAATTTAAATTCTGCTGGTAGCTCATCTTCAGAATATAAGCGGTCGGAGAAATAGACACGTCTTATTCGACAGTTGGCATGAATTTGAACACGCAAGGTTTCTACGTAATTTGTTCCATAGGCACGACGTGTGAAATCTGATAAATTAAACTGGATTTGATTCCAACCCTCCTATAACAAACAAATAAATTAAATGTCAGGAAGTTCTAGTTATTTCCATAAAGTTTAGAATATGTTTTGGTGGTGATGATTGAGCTGTTTGAGTCACTTTGACTGTTTTTAAGATTCGAGATTTAAATAATCAGATTAAATAAATCCTAGGATTAAAAACTCGTATTAAGTAAATCCTAGGATTAAAAATTAGGATTAATTTAATCTTAGGATTAAAAACATGAATTAAGTAAATCTCAGGATTAAAATATCAGATTAAGTAGATCCAAGGATTAAAATCTGTGATCAAGTAAATTATAGCAAAATCCAGCATATCCAACCAGTAAAATGCGCTCCAATCACCCCTTCAAAAGCTTTACAGCATAAAAGAGCAAAAAGTTTTTCCTTACATCAAGTCTCATCGGCATCGTACAAATGAATGGCTTCACTCTCGTCGTTGATTGATAATTTGAAGCTCTAAATCGCCTCCTAACGTTTTTATCATCAAGAACCTTAAACCAAATATAAGCATAATTAGTTAAATGAGAGCAATAACACCCGATTGAAATTCAAATTCATACATCACGTATGGTCTTGATTTCTTTTCGTTCCTAGCAACGAACTTTTCATGCTTAGCAACGAATAAAAATCAACAATAGCTTAACATGGAAAACTTATCGATTTTCTCCATAGAAATTAATAAAATTTTCCTTTTGAGAGGAAAAAAAATGTCAGGAACTGGAACTTACTTGAACTTCAAATGTGAAATACTTCTTTAGATTCTTAATGATCATGACCAGAAATGGGAGCTTAATTCCTAGAGTCTTTTTTGGATCTGATGGACATGTTATGAACGTCACTGATACATTACTTGAGATTATCTCCAATACTAAACTCTGAATGTCGTTATCTGTTATTCGCTTTATATGTCCGTTTCGCACCTAGAATTATGGATTATTAATATGTTATTTAAGCTTTTAACTAATGATAACGTGATTTATGCTGCAATGAACGAGCTTTTCTGGATCTTTTGTTTTGTGACCTCCTCGACTTCTTTTGAGAATTTTTAAATAAATTTAATTACAGACATGATATAAATCAGCATAAATCAAGTTAATAGCTTAGCATAATTAAGATTTGATTCAAAACAATGGTTTTGCCGCTAATAATTTTAATCAATTCCTACAAATTCACCTTTTTATCCCATATTTGAAGTGGCTTACTTCCTATGCTGTAGAGGATAGACAAAAATCCAGACTGAAATGTATTCTTAAACATATCTTTCACTTAATAATTTTAAAATTCACGATAAAAATTTATTAGAACTGGATGTTGCGAGGAGAAGAATAATAATGAAAATAATTTGAATTATTTTTGGGTTTAGAAGCGCTTTGGAGACTTTTACTTGAATTTATTTTTTAAATTTGAAATTTTTATGACAGTTTATAACGGTTTTTACGACTTTATTTGATACTTTTTGGAACTAATTTTAAATTAATATTATTAAAATAACTAAAAATTGTTGGAATATATCATGATGGGGGAACGATTTTAATGAATCTGAAAAATCAATAAAAATAACATCTACGAGCTGTCATCAAGACGATAAATTTGTTTTTTTGCGAAATAATAAGGAAAGAAGCAACAGTTGGCATAGAAACATTACTATATACAGTGTTGTAGACTAATGAAATGCTCATGTTTATTGGATAAACTTGACTTAATGACTATAACTAGAACTTTCTTAAAGTAATCAAATCTTGCAGTTTCTTTTTGTAGAACAATAATGTATTAATTGGATGGAGGATCAGGCATAGTTAAAATTTCGCATGAATCATCATTAATGAGGACTGTATGTTCATGCTGACTAGTTCTGCTGTTATCTACAGTACTGACTGTCCACTCGTCTTCCCACAACTCAATTTCTCCAACACCCTCAGAAAATATAGGCTCAATTGTAAAAATCATTCCTTTCTCCATGATTCCAATTTCATAGTCATTCTCAAAGTGATAAATTTCAGGCGGACAATGAAAATCCTCACCGATTCCGTGACCAATAAAATCTTGTACAATATTCAGCTCTGCTCTATTTGCATATGCTTGCAAAGCCTTTCCAATTTCTCGAAAATCAACTCCAGGTTTGCAGATTTTTATGGCTTCATAAAGTCCTTTTTCATTGTGATAAACCAAATACCTTCCATTATCATCAACTTTTCCGACCAAAAAGGTCTTTGAGCAATCTCCGTGACAATTTTCATGAAATACAGTTATGTCAATATTAATTATATCTCCATCCATTAATTTCCTACTATCGGGAATTCCATGACATGCTACGTTATTTACAGAAGTGCAAATAGCCTTTGGATAGCCACAATAATAAAGCGGCGATGGATAGCAGTTCTGTTTTATGATCTCATTGAAGACAAATCTGTCAATTTCGTGCGTTGAAATTCCTGGCTGTAATGTTAACAAATGATAGTGATTAGTTAAGGATAAAGATCCAGATCCAGTTAATAAAAATTGGAGTTTTCCCATAAATTCATACTGGATCTTGGTTTTGTGATAAATAAGCCTCTAGACTTGTTTGATATCTATGAAGGAACTGATTTGAAGGTCAAGTTCATGGTTATTTCGCACAATATCATATGTTCATCAAATGTCTACTGGATCTCAATTATTTCATACCTTAACGATCTCATGACACTTTTCTAGGATATTGGCAGCAATTTTACAGCTCTTCCGCATACTTTTAATCTGTTCTTCATTGTTAATGTTAATTTTTCCTATTAGATTTGCTGGTTTGTTAATTTCTGTATAATAACTTGGCTTAACTATGTGATCTGGTACAACATAACTAGATTCAACTTCTCCTGCCTCATAAATAACGTTAATGAATGTCCTTATACTATTTTTAATCGCTTTAATTCCATTAAAATTAAATTTTCGTAAAGTAAACATTGTTCTCTCAACTTTTCTTGTAGACTTTTCAACTATTTATTTGTGTGAAAAATTGCAAAAAAAATTAATTCGACTGTAAATCGTGTATTAATGACAATAATAACACCGCAAAGTGAGAGATAATAACGATAAAAGACAGTAATAATTGAAAGTTAAGCGGAAAAGTCGCGAGTTAATGACAAAAAAGTGAAAAAGTTGAAAATTTATTTTTTGTTTACGTTTGTTAAGTGCTTAAACTAAAGGAATTGACGATGGCAGAGCAGCTTTTTGAAGAGATCCTTAAGGAATCAATGAGCGAGAATGACATTAATGAGGCTGACTATAAGAAGAAGCTATATGAGAAGTTTCAGGTGAGTACAATGATTTATTTTAATATTTTTTTTGGGTTATGTATTGAGAGAAATTTATGGCATTAAACTATTTATGGATGTTATCGTGGGAAATCTTAAATGAAAAGTGTATTTTTCTGAAGAAACAATCATGAATCAATAGAAATATTGAGTAAATCTGCGATTAATATGAGAATTTAATTGACAAGTGTAAAACTCGTCTAAAATCAAAGTTTAACGGAAATTTCAAAAATTCAAAAATAAATTCGACGAAAAATGGCAGTTACGAATTTATTTGAATTAGGTTGACTAAAAAACTCATCTTACAGGATCTGTGAGCTTCCTGAATTAATTAATTATATTATGTTGTCATTATATTATAATACAATTTAGGGTATAGTTTGTGGCCCAGTGACAAGTGCTTCCATTAAAAAGTTAGCATAACGGTCGTTTGATTTTCAAAATCCAAACCGTAATTCTCGGGAAATTATATTCGCTAGAATCGTATGCTTCAAAAGTTCAGTTTGTATTTGCCCTCCGTGAAGATCAGTTTAAATTTTACGTGCTTTTGAATTAACAAAAACTAGTGCTTGTTTAAAAAAATTCACAAGAACATTAGGAAAAAAGAAGACAAACGACAGAAGAAAAAATTAATGCAATTAATTATAGCCTAATTAATTAAGACAATTTTTAAATCGATAAGAAAATTGATCCTTCATTTAACTGATTTCTTTGGTGAACGAACATACAAGCCTGACTATATTGTAATAATTAAAAAAAAGGTTTCCAGACACAAAGGAAAGAGGAAGAGTTTTTTCAGTAATAAAAAATAAAAGTGAAGAAACAAAGAATTTGGTGCAAATATATCTGGTGTGAGTGCATAAAGAAAAGTGAATTAAATTAACTAAACAAAAGAGTGAATAATTAATCGGTAATTATATTTTTATTCCTTCATAATAAGAAATAAGAAAAAAAATTTATTCTCGTGGAAAATCCAATGAAAAGTGAAAGTTCTTGTCGGCTTTTTTTCCACACATAACAACGATTTTTAGCATTTGAGTTTGCCGAGCATAAAATAGTCATGAAACAAAGAATTTTTTATTTACATCCGGAGAAATGAATGTAAAAGCACCGAGAGCATTTTTTCCGCAAAAATAACAAAAAAAAGCATAGCAGATGGAGAGGATGAAATTCTGTTCCTCATTTCTCTCCATCTGTATTAGTTAAAGATTCCTAATTTATTGTTGATATTTGTGGAAGAAAGACATAAAAAAAATTTAAAAATAAAAAAGAATTTCAAAAAAAAAAATTGATATAGAAACAAAAAGTAATTGACTGTCTGGAATGGAACACGAGACGAGAATAAAAAAAACACACAGAGAAGTATTAATTTTTAACTGAGCGACTGAAACAAAATTGAAGTTTGTTGTGCAAAATCATCCATCGTTGTCATTTGACGTAAAACGCATCAGGGAAAATAACTGACGAAAAATTTATTTAAACCTGAAACTTCAGAACAGGATAGAAGAAGCAAACAACGAAAAAAAATCCCTGTTTGAACGGAATATATTTTTCTAGGGGTTGAAAAAAAATGCTCTCTATGGCTTGCCACTTACTCTTTTTTGCTTTTGTGTAATAGCAATAATAATATCAATGCAATGGTTCCATAACAGAAAAAAGGGATTCAGACATGTTTCAATGCAGCTTTGTGAACGATTTGTTGTTGCCTGTTCTGCTGCTCTTCTCTTTCATATAAATGTTTTTTTGTCGTGTACATATGTACATAAAATGCAACGACGATATGAACATAAAACTTATTTATTTCCATGAACTTCTGTGTGTGTGTGAGAGAGATATTTGTGAGTGTTTATGAATGTGTTTTGTTAGTAGATGATGAAAATGCGTTAGGATGCCATTTAAACTGTCTACATTATGAAATAAAATTGAATCTTCCATAGAGTGAGATGAAAATTAAATTTCCTAACATCACATAGTAAATATCCAGTGCATTGTGACCGATGAAAGCGCATTTTTGCAAGGAATAGAATGATAAAATTATTTTAATTAATATTTAGAAATTTAACGGACGTGAAAAATTCAAAATATAACGGTCACTAAATATTTGAAAATTCAACGGTTACCAAATATTCAAAAATTAACAACTAAATTTAAATTTAAAAAAATAACGGCCAGTAAAAATTTAAAAATTAACAGTTTTTTTAAATTTAAAAAAATAACGGTCAATAAAATTGTGAAAAAATAAGCAGACAGGTAGACAGTTAAACTTACAGACAGACATTACCGTCTAAGGGAAATTAAGCGCTAAAAAATTCATTTAATGGAAAATTTTATACAAAACGTCCGAACGAAGAAAAAAAATTAAATTCTTTTCATTTCTTATTATGTTTATTCAAAAAAAACCTCTCGAAGTAAAGAAAAATTTTTTTTTCGAGGGAAAAATTAATATTATTTTTCGTTCATGATGATTATTTTCTCATTTTCTTTGGAGTTCAGCACAAAATGTACTTTTTGGAAAATTTCCATGACGGATAAAATTTTCTTCTCTATCTCCTCTCCATGTCGTCGTGCGATGAGGAAAGAAAATTTTCATTCACGAGCTTGTGTATGTGAAAAAAGTATAAAAAACGATCGTGAGCATGGAGAAAATTTCATTTTTCCTCTGTTTAATTGCGTCGAAGATTTTTTCTTCTATTCACAAGAATTTTTCTTCTTTATTTCTATTTTACTCTTCCTATTTTGCTCTATATTTTTATTCATCTTAATATCTTCTTGATCAACATACATTTTTTCTTTTCGTGTAACTCGAAGTCCATAAATATTATTAAATTTGTGTAGAATGAATTTAATTCTAAGGGAAATAAGGTTGGATGAAAAATAAATGAAGTTTTTGGATATGGCGCATTTTTTACCGGCAAATTATTATTGAAATTTTGGATATAGACAGGCTGTCGTCAATAAAGAGTAAAAGGTGCTGATAAAATTAATAAAAGCTAGATTATTGACTGACATTGATAAGCTAAAAGTGATATCTAAATTTAATTATTGATTAAAAGCCCAAGACCATTTTTGTGTATAAAATTGCAATTTTTGTTCCTTGGATCGACCTCAATCATAAATATCCTCATCCGGTCATTTCGGATGTTGTGAAATTTTCAACGAAATTGTATTATTTTTTTAGGTAGCAATGTTGCAAATTATTGTAATACATTTTATGCAAAGTATTATAATTACTTCATCCAGTCATGCAAAGTAAAGTATTATAAAACATGCCTTTACATATTCAAATTTCATAATTTATTTCGGACAGCTTTATTTGCAAATCTGAAAAATTTAAATTTCCAAATTTACAGTCAATGAAAAATTCATTCTCAAAATTATACGCGCTCAATTTATGATTCTCAGTCATCGCCGCTGATACAGATTAAACATTTTCCTTCCGTAAATTGAATTTATGAATACATTTTACATCCAGAATATTCTTCAAAGGCCGGCAACCTCAAATGTCGATGAAAAGCGCGAGCAATTTTTCATTAAATATCCAAAATCTGCCTCTCGTCATATGAAAAATAAAAGCCGTACATAAAAAAAGAGAGCATGCACATAGAATATTCCAGAAAGTGCTTGTATTAGTACGAAATAGATGTAAAAAGAAGAAGTGAAATGTTGAGACCGAAAAAAATGTACATGAATATAATATTTAATCATAGCAACAACAAATTTTTGTTGTTATCCAACATTGAATCCATGTACATTGCCTTTCATAAACAGCCGGAGAACGTAATCGTCTACATAACAGCAGCAAGCAGAAGTAGTAGTAAAGAGAGAGAGAATGAGCCATTGAAAATGAAATTCTTTTTTTTCTTCACTTTTTTTCAATTCATATACGACACATTACAATTTTTCGATATAGGGACCGAGAATTTTCCATTTTATGCTCTTTTTTCCCCCCATATTCACCATACACATGTTTTCTTCTTTTATTCTTGTGTGACTTCGTTGCTATGCTTCATAATACTTGACACTGAACTGCGTGCTATTTGATTTAAATGTACGTGCTCGAATTGTTGAGGAAATCGCGCTAATGTCGAAAGAAATATTAATAAAATGATGGACTTTGTAACTTGTCATTGACCAAAACGCATTTAAGATGCATAAAATTTCTAAAACTTAACGGCTCAAAAAATTCAAATTTAGTCAAAATTGAAAATTAACGGTTAAAAAAATTCAAAAATTAACGGTCAGAACCATACGAGAGACAGACGTACAAAGTACAACTATTCTTTACCTTTCAGAAAATGGCTAAAAAGAAGGGCGACGGGGTGGATGAAGAAGAAAATGATAAAGTCCTGGACATGTAGTCGCTTGCTGTTGTCAATGTGACATATGAATGTGAATCGATTAACTGTCAATAATATTACGCAAAAAGAAGAAGACTGGAGAGCGACCCTCCCGATGAGACTAAAGCTGCATGCTATCAAATTTCATTATGATGACGAAATGCTTCCTTTCGAGAAATTCAATTGAGCATTGAACATTTCATAAGAAATTGTTTTCATACACAAAATAGTTAATGATTAAGCGTTTGTCGGCAAATAAAAAAAAATTACTTTTTATACACAAAACAGAAAAGAAGAAGCTCCAAAAAATAGCTCTTTAACTTTAAAACGAATATGTGTACATATATTTCCTATTTAAATAGAATTTTTTTTATATTTCATTTCCACTCCGCATTTTTATTATATTTTTTTTCTCGCTTTGCCTCACTGCTCCGCTTCGTCATCACGTCGTTGGGTTCATCATCCCAAAACAACACAATCGGGTTCTCCGGCTGAGAGTCACATAGACACACAACTACACATGTATGTGAAAGAATATCATTTTTTTTGCCCCGTACATACAAAACATTTCTTTCTTCTGTGTGGCACATGAAACCAAACAGCGGATGGAAACGAAAATAATAAAATAAATAAAAATTTTCTGTTCTTGCTTTATATGTTTCCAATACATTCACGATGTATGTGAATGAAGAATAATAAGTGTCGGCGCGCTGGGCTGATGGTTGTTTGGAGAAATACAGAGTAAAAAAAGAACCGGGAGACAGTAAAATAAACAGACTATGGAATTACTATTTGCTTGACTTCAAACAAATAGTCAAAGATTGAGCATAATGCATAAAAAAATATATAAAGTAAACGAAAAGAAAAGATTGTTTGTGGGAGAATTTTTCATGCTTTATAGATGGATGATGAAAAAAAGTCTTTTTACACTTTGTCGTTAATTTTACTTCACTTAAGGGAATCTTTTACGGTAGACTGCCACAATGTAAATGAATCTTAATGTTACTTACCTTTTTACCCCATTACATGACTAACTTCTTCTTATAACTTTGTTAATTTCAAGCTATTCTGAATAAAAGCTCTGTGATATGGCTAATATGACTCGAATGTTATTAAAAATTAAACATTTTCCCATGCAGCAAAATTTCTCTTGAATTTAATTTTATTAAAATTGACAGAAGAGCCGTTTAGGAATGGGAATCATTAAAGGATCCCCTCCGCAAATCTGACAGACATTATCGCAAGTGGAGATACTTAAAGCTTCGCATAAAAAAAATCGTAAAAATGAATTCTAAATGAAATTATGAAAATTAAATGAATGGAGCCTCGTTCGCTTCGTTTCTCTCCTTTTCCTTTACTCATGTCAACAACGTCTATTGTCTTCTTCATCATCGTTATTATTACTGGCTTGAATGAGAACTAAGGGAACTAAAAACTAGTAAAAAGCGTTTGCTTTAATGTGAGTAATAAGCGCATATTTTGCTGCTGCTGTCTTTGATATAGCCATGACATCAGACAATATGCCTTTCTAACAGCTCAAAATACAAGCTATAAAGTTGTACGAAGTGGAGACTAACTAAATTTTTCTGCATACACTCGAACCCGAGGCACCCTTTCAAATGATTAATTTATGATGATCAAAAAAACATCGCTGACTTCTTAATACTTTATGTGAGAGTTGCCTTAGCCTTTTTAACCTTAAAAACAAAAAAAAAAAAACATTTCTTTTGAAAATCGCACTTCTTCTTGAACTCAAAACAAATTGAAATTTTTATTCAATGTGTCAGCAAAGAAATCGTCTGCGAGTTCATTTAAGAATGAAATATAAAAAAAAACACTGCAAATATTATACACGAGAAGAAAGAGAGGCAGCAATGTAAGAACGGTGGATAAAGAAGGAAAAAGATTCAGTAATTTATAAATATAAAGCATGATGGGCGATGAATGCAGGAAATGTATAAAAAAAGAGACATTAAAATCGAGTGCGAGAAAGAGGATGGAAGTGAGTCTACAAAATAATGCATTGAGATACGATAAGTTTTTTTTATGTGATATAATTTTGAACGATTGAAAAGCATTAGCCGGCTTTTTATTTTATTTTTTTGTGGAGTGGAAGGTCAAGTAAGGTTAAAATTTTTGGTCAAGTAAAGGGATTATCACTTGTGATGTCTAATAGCTACACTAATTGACAAAGAGTATGGTTACTGGTATTGTAAAGTGATAAATGTATACTTAGTGACTTTAAGGTACCACTGAGGATGCTCTTTCTTAGTTAGGTTAAATATTTGATAATCAAAAGGTCGAAATCTGACAGGGAGGCACCATATAGTGCTCTCTGAGTATTGCAGGGTATCACTGAGTTTAATCTTTGTGTGCTAGGATCAGGGGCGTACACAAACATTTTTTTAAGGATGTCCATTTTTTTCTTTTCTATGCTCATGGTTTCGTACTACTTTTTAATTCTAACGATACATGAATGATTAGCTAAATAATTAGAGCTTAGGAAAAACCTAGGAAAATTTTTAAATAGAAAAATAGTTTTCCATATAAAAATTTTTCAAGGACCATATCGAGCAACCCCCTCCCCCCCACTTGGGTACACCCATGTTTAGGATTAGGGAAAAGAGTCCTTCAATTCAAAAATCCAATTCTTCGACAGACGTCATTTCTGAATGCCCCCAAAAAATGATTCTTCAAAAGATTGCAAGCTTCAATCATTTCTTTAATTGATCCTCTTAGGATTTGACAATTTAAAATGTAAATTTTCTACTGAAAAATTCACTCAAGCCTTTATTCGTTTTAAAATACACGCGAGTCAGCTACTGAAAAATAAAATTACTTGAAACATGTTTAATATCAAAAATTTCGTTGAGTTATTTAGGAAAAAAAAATCGGTTGTATTAAACAACTTAATATTCGACTGACATGAAAATTTCTATTAATAATATCGAATTTCTATCAGAAATTGCTGACGTAATTCGCTTATATGTACCTCCTTCTGATTTTTCATTTTTTTTTTTCTTCGCTTAATCTTAATCTTTATTCGCTCTTCATGAGATCCAAAAAAATTTGTTGAAAACGATATTTTTTTCGTGGTTCCTCTTGATTTTTCATCTCGAAGTAATTTTTTCTTTTTTCTTGCCTCCATTATTTCAATGCGACTCTTTTTCATTCTTCCCAATTAGAACATATTCGCTGCTTTTGTTAAAAATATATATTTCTTCTTTCTTCCATCTCATTCAGCTGGAGACTAAATATTCATGCAGAATATAATAATATCAAGACATATGAAACATAATAACAAAGCAAAAAAAAATGTCTGTGCCTGCACAACAACAATAAAATATGAAGGAAAGAACGAAAAAAAAACTCCAAGCAACATACAGTTTAGCTTCAATGTTGACTTGCTGTTGTTGTTGCTGGTTGCACAGACAGAATTTCATAAATTCTCAAAACGGAGCGAATGAAATGTAAAAAAAGAATGACTTTCGGTGTGAGGCAACAAAATGAAATGAAAGAGAAAAATAAGCGAAATGAAATGATGAAGTTTCACGATACTTTTTTTTTGTTTTGTTGAATTTTAATTTTCTTTGAATTTTTGAATTTAGTTAGTTTTTGCTTAAAAGTGAAGCACATGAATTTATTACTTTAGTAATAAACAAGAATAAAATAAAAAAAAGTTTCCTTTCCTCCTTATTCTGTGCTGATATGTATGTATTAGGACAGTGTTGTTGTCTAGGGACTTACTAGGGGTATTGTTAGTAGTCTGGTACTGGATCTGTCCAGTAGTCTGGTACTGGATCTGTAATTTTGAGTTTTCTGAGTTTCTTCTCGCCAACTTTGAGGCTAGACCACTAAAACTTTCTAGAATATACCTTAATTTGTAGATTTATTCCTAAGTGGAACGACCAGGCAAAACAAATTGGTGCTGGATTGGCTACACATTCTTAGTGCTAAGCAGCTCATCGGGGTCAGGGAGGTAGTCAGAAATTTTTAGAGGGAGTGTTTTGAATTTTTTTCTGTTTGAAACCAAAAATTTAGAGGTGTTTGATTTTTTTGTTTGAAATTTCCGTCGAGGGGGTGTTTTGACGCCCCTGATTGGGTTAAACACCTTAGTGACCTTTCAAGTAGAACGACTAATTTTACACTCAGTACTGCCTAAGGGTTTCTTCTTGATCCAGACGACACCTTGGATGGAATCGAAATTTCTCAGTTCAGACTGGATCTGTGCTCTCAAGTTAAATCCATTAGCACAAAATTCAAAGTTCTGAGTTTACAGATACGTCTGAATTCACAACACTGCTTCAGAGTAATAATCTCCGAGCAAAAGCTAAGTACACAGTCGTAAAGTTGTGAAAAGGTTTATTAAAAATACCGCAGAAATATGAGGAATTATGATATTGTAGGAGGCAAAAAAGGGCTTCAAAAAATGATGAATATAAAGTTTTACCGAAACAATTTTTTCCCCCCATTTCATATTCATAATCATTATGAATTTACACATATTTCATGTTCATGACTGGAAACAGAGGAAAATCCTACAAAGAAAATGGAAAGTACTGAAAAGTCATTTAATTTTTAATATGTAAAGTAGAGAAAAATTCCTTTTTTCCTGTCTAACAATCCCAAAAAAGAATAATAATAATAATGAAAATAATGAAAGAAGAGGAAGAATTTAGTAAAACCTCGAACTGGCTTGAATAATTCATTACCTTACAAACAAAACTTTTAACCGTCAGTTTTTTTATGTTCTTGTTGTGCCTTTATTTTCATGAACGACGAGAGAAAAAAAATTTATGCATGTATATTCGCATAAAACAAAGAAAAACGAGAGTAAATAAATGGCTGGAAGGGTTGCTGTGCCTTGCCCTTATTCATATCGACAATCGAATATTTTGTGATCCAAAGCAATGAATAACATTGAACACCAATGTCGGTTGCTTTGGCAAACAGAAAAGGTATCGAAGTTGTTGCTACTTTTTTCGTGTGCATGCTTAAATCCACCACGTTCGAGGAACTTCAGAAATTGAAAAATCACTCGTTCTTTTCAGCCAGACACAATTTTTTTCCCTTTCTCTCTGTATGTCGATTGGATTGGGGTAAAAAAGGATGAAGTGGAAAAAAATTTCAATTTCATCTATAATTCTTTATATTTTTTTCGAAAAAAAAAAGTAAACGCCGTCTGTGTGCCTATGGATTCCTAAATAATAATTGATTTAACAAACGAGTCAGATATCCATGGAAGGATTTCTCTAGAAATGTAGAAAATGAAATGAAAAAATAACAACATTTTATAGCGGCAAGGGGGAACTCGGGTAAAGAATTCGTAGTCGTGTATTTTTGGAGATATGAAATTATATTAAATAAATACAATTCGAGATTCCATTTATCTCTCTTTTGAAATTCTCGCCTTATTGTGATGAATGACTAGAAAGTTTTTTATTATTTCTTCTTCCTTATTGCTCTTAGAGAGGAGAAATTATGGCTTTTTTACTGCTGGTTCTGTAGATATCATAGAAATGTTCTATTATGATGGAATCTTTACTGCGTATTATCATCAGTTTAGAGAATTTAGATTTGATTTTGTGGGATTTAATAAGTGTATCCATGGATTGTTGAGATTCCAGCATAAATTTTTCATAACTTCGAGAATTATTGAGAACCCCCAACTCAGACGCGTATCAAGGAGGGTCTGGGCACCCTCCTAAAATTTTTGAGCCGTGCTCTCGCTGCGGTTCAAAACTTTTAAGGGGGGGGGGTGCCTAGACCCTCCTGGCTACGCCCCTGCCCCAACTACTACAGAACTAACTGTAGTCAGGGATGTAGCTTTGAGATTTAAATACCATAATAAAGTTCAATCAGGTTAGGCACCAACCACAGCATCTCTTCCACATAAAATTACACATCCTCAGTCATAAAACACGCTAAAAATGGATGAACCTTTTATAAATATCCACAATGTACTATTGTTAACATACCAGCTCTTATATCATTTATGTGTGTATGATTTACTAGAATAGAGTTCGAAGACATTCAACATAATGAATTTTCCTTTATTTTGGCTCCCTTTTTTATGCTGTTATCTACAAACACCAATCTTTTGTAGCTATTCCTTCATTTGCTATATATCTACTTTAGATTTATTTACAGCATAAGGAGATGATGAAGAGATAGATGATGATGAAAATTAATGAAAAAAAAATTGTATAAAAGGGAAATAAATACAATACGTATAGTGAAATGTTTTCTTTCTCCTTAAATGTGCCATCATCAGACTTAAATTGTGTGTATAGAGTTAGTAAGGTATTTCATCTTTTCTTGTCTATTCCTTCATTGAAGGATGCGGGGTTTAAGTTTACCTCATAAAAACATAAAACACAATTTATATCTCTTTATAGATATTCATACCATTTAGACAATAAATGAACATGAACATCATGAAAAAATATCAGCATCAACAATAAGAAGAGAAACGAAGAAGATTAATGACAAATTGTGATTGATGTAGGTGGAATGAAAAGATATCAGACTTAAAGTATATTTATTTTTTGGGGGGCAACACACATTACATGTCACGTAGTTTTAAAACAGATTCCCCGCTCTTTATGCTTCATCCATCCCCCAATTGTGTGTGAATACTAATAGTCTGTGTGTATGTTTATCGCATTGAATGTGTTTAAAATATAAAAATTTTAATATCAATTTGTGTGTAGCTTTCCGTTTTGAAGTCGAGAAAAGTTATTTTTTTCTTCTTTGAATTGAGAGGAAGAGATGGAAAAATGAAACGGCATCAATGAAACAAGAAAGGAATGTTAAAATTTCTTTTAAACCTGTTTATGAATTTCTAACGATCTTAACCAATTTGTGGGGGTTGAGAAGTGTGGCACGTTTCATGTAAGGCTTAGCGACTGTAATTTGCCTTTGGATTCCTGAACAAAAGTTAGTACAGAGAGACAATATAGTTGACTACCCTCATTATTTCAATGCAGTAGGGAGGGGGTAAGCCAGGGGGTTCCTAGTATTGAAAATCCTCTCATTCCTTCATCTGTCCCCTAGAATTCACAGCTTAAGACTACTTACCACCTAGCCAGTCACAATAAACAACATCTACCATGAAATTTCCATAATATTCTAAGCCTTATATCCTCCACATCATCTCCCTTTTTCTAATCTGATATTTTTTCGGTACAAAATCCAGAAAATCAATTTATAACTTTGTTTCATTATTTTTAATTTAAGTTGATTTGAAAAAAAAAATCAGTAAGGCACAAACACTGCGTGTATAGCAACAGTATGAACAAGTACATATAAAAGGAAATAAAAATAAAATAAATAAAAAATATTGGTGGGGGAGATGAAAACTTTTTTACTCTTCTTGTTATTATTACTTTTTCTTCTTCTTCGACGATTTCTTTCTCGTACTTATGAATAAATTCATGATGGCAAGAAAATAAATGGAAAATAAAATGAGAAGAAGAAAAACTCCTCTTATTGATGGTGACGAAGGATGAATGAAAACGGTGAGGATGAATAGGTGAGTGCTGTGCTTTCGAGGATGGCATGGGAGAAAGGAAAAGAAAATTTAAATTTGTTGCTTACCCTCATAAGATATGGATTTTAAATAAATAACAGCACAAATCCTTTTTCCATTTTTATGTTCTCTCCAAACATACTACATTAGACATAAATATATATATGTGAACACTTTTTTTTTGTTGCTGCTTTTTTTGTTTTAAAGGATATACACGTAGGATGTAAAAGTATGCAAAGATCCTTACATTTAAAAAGAATCATCTATATGCATGAGAGAGTGGATGAATGTTGGGCTTGTATGTGTTGAATTAACATGCTTCCCTTCCTTTTAACATCTATTCCATATATCTTGTCGATGTCAGGTAGTTGAAACAAAAAAAAAGTTAAAGATATGCGTTTGCAATGAAGAAGAACCGAAAATAAAAATTAAAGTAAAGTGGAGAGGAAAAAGAGAGGAAAAAAAAGTTCAGTGATGTCTCGAGAATGTTCATGAACAAAGAGACAGAGAAAGAAGAAAAGAACAGGAATAGAAGAAGAAGTTTTAAAGTTTCTCAGAAGCATCACATAGTCATAAAAATTGTACATTTTTCATAAGAAATCATTGAAGAAAGGAAACTGAAGCGAGAGAGCATTTTTTACGATGCAGGCTGGTAGAATTTTTAAGGTTCCTTTCGGCTGCTGTTACTATCCGTATTGCCCTCAAATAAAGTATCGAATAATCATTAATTTACAAGCATAAAGCTATAAAAAAAATTTTAATTCAGTATTCTTTAAAATCAGCTGTTTGTGACTCGTTCCATATGTCCACACAATACACATATGCAGACATCGTGTGGTTTTAATTTAGTTTTTTTTTGCTTTCATTTTCATGGCTCATTTTCAAGGCTTCATAAGGCTTCGCAGACAAAAAAACACAATACATATATAAGGGAGGAAGAAGTTTAATGATATGAGGGAGAATGGAAGAGAAAAAAAGCAATTTTTATGGTAAAATAATATAAAGTTCTAATGATACGGTCATAAAAAGCCGAAAAAGAAGAGAAGTGCGAAGTTTTATGTCGAAATAATAAAAATGAAAAAAAAAAGATCATGACATGAATATTTTTTTTCGAGCTATAATTAAATTCCGTTAAATAGGTTTTAAACGAGAAATTTTCTTAACAGATACTCACCACTATACTACCGAGGATTCACATTTTTTAAAATGATTAAATTTCCATCAGGTTAATGTATTGTTCCTACGCATTGTTGAACAATAGAACTTGCCTGTGCTGAGGGATTTCTATTGATTATAAAGGAATTATGTTCTGCAACGAAGTTGATCCTTTTTTTATGAATTTATTTCTTATGTACATAAATCAGTTTCTTCTTTCAAAAAAAATCCTCATATTTATTTTCATACATACATAAAAAATATGAAGAGTCTCAAGTGAGAGATTTTATAAGTATTCTTATTTATTTCATCTTCTTATTCCTTTTCCTTTCCTTATTCCCAGTTATTTTTTTTCTTCTTCAGTCTCAATTGCTCTCTGTTGCCTTTGCTTTTCTTATGTACTGTTGTGGGGTTACCATAGCTTCCATCCGTCGTGTATTAAAACATTTAGATCAGAAGAATAAATTTTAAGTCTTTACTCAAATCTGGTCGCTTCTTTGTTGTGCTTGTTGCTGTTTTGCCATCCACTTTGCGAAATTCATTTTCTTCCTTTCTCTCTTGCGTGCATAGACGCTTGCTGTCTGGCAAAAAAAATTATGTATAAAATTCACTGTAAAAACTTCTAAAACTCTAATTATAATGATTTGCGGCTTTAAAGTCTCTTTCCGTCTCTCATCTCTCATTTCTGATTCAGTCTGCAAACTTTTTTTTCTCTCCATTACGTTTGCTTTCCAATTGAGGATGTTGATATTGGCAGGTGTGTGTTGGATGTATAATGTATATCCTCCCTTGAAGCTAAATACGAAAATTTGCATACATTTTGTATGATTTTTGTGCTCTTTATTTTTGAATTTAGAATTTGAGTTGATTTTTCAAATGTATAATTTCAAGGTAAAATTGATATCTCACTCCCTCGAGACAATGATATTCTACTTTTAAAAAAAATCGGCAAATTTCCGGTTGAAGAACTAAATTTCTGGATAAAAATCGACCACCGTGACCATTCATTAGGTTGTGCCTGCCTGTTTAAATATTTCTCATTTGCATGTTTTTTTTGTTAATAATTAATTAAGTCTACCTTCTTAGTAAAAAAAATTGTAACTTAATAACAAGAGGAGACGACAAGGGGGGAATTATGTAAATTTCTAGAGCTTTTCAATGTCAATCTTATTTGGCTTCCTTTAAAATTAAGAATTGAATTTGTCTACCTTATCATTGACTCAGGAAGAAACTACTTTAGTGAAACCAGTGTGTAAACATCTCATCGCATTTCTAGTTGATTTATCTCTTCTCCTTCTATCTCGATCCAGCACACACACATATATTATTATTTATGGAACGAAGGGATTTATGGAGAGAAGAAATTTGAAAAAAAAAAAGAATTACGAACACAAGAAAACGTTTGTCGTTGTGCAAACACTTTACCCAACTCAACTTTAACTCATTCTCGTCATTTTTACATAGGAATAAAAATAAACATTATGCTGGATGAATGTCGCTTATTTTCTATTCCTCTTGAATTTCTTATTCATTTTTCATTTTTCTTCTTACAAAAATTTTTAATGTTTGGTTTTCTATATTTTTTTATGATGATGACGACGACTTTTCAATCCAGGGGAAGTAGTGCAGTGTTCAGAAAATTTATCTTTCATTTCAATTTTTCATCTTCATTTTTATCCATTTATATACCCAAGTGCACACGCGACAACATGGAAAAAATGGGAAATAGAAAATAAAGGCCACAAGAATCATTTTCGGAAGCTTTCAAATGCTTTATTTCTGTTCTTCCTCCCCGTTCATTCACCGAGGCTTTGTGTCGATGAAGTAATAGAAGGGAAAATAAAGCGAGGGAAGATTCGACAATAGCACGACTGGTAACAGCTAACAACATGAATATGAAATAATATTAATGGCACATCGAAACGCATTTCCATTCTAAATAGCAAAGTGAATTTTCTCTATTTTATGTAAGTAAATGTGGGTGGCATTTAAAAATTACGTCAATGACTGCTCCCTTCAAGAAAAGACGAAAAATTTATGCAAACATACGTAATCTTATAAAGCTGATGATGCAACTTCTCTTCATGAAATTATTTTTTATCTAATTTAGACACACAATAAATTACATAATCCACAAATGCTACCTAAAATGATATGGAACGGTAAAAAACCATATTTTCATGCCAACCCCTCTTTTTATTTTAAAAAATGTCTCGATACATACAAACGCTATATTAATATTATTTTGCAGTGCTAGTAAAAATACAACGGTCGATATGCGTTTTTTTCATCATCCCCTTTCTTTAATGTTTTTAATTTTTGTTATGTTTATGATGTACTATCGCATAAAACGCACACAATTGCAATTCGATGCTCGAACAGTAAAAATATCATTTTAGAAATCCTTACTATAAGTTCGACCCCTCTCGTATTGTTCAAAATGAAAATACCTTCCACATACTTTTTTTACGAGCTTCGACGGCTCTTTTTCTTCACCTATAAAAATCACAACTAACTAAAAAAGCCGAGGGTGGATGTGGAATAAACATACGTATATGTACAATTTTTGATGTACTTTATGCTATGTATTTTCCTTTTTCTTACTTCCTTTTTCGCTTATTCATTTTCAGTCTCTACGTTCTCCCTTCGTTTAGTTCATCATTGGATTGAAGGGGGTGATTTGCGACTTTTAAATATGCACACACATATACACACTCATTTTCAATAGGGGTTGAATGAACGGAATCTATTATTATTGTTGCTATAGCTGGATATAGAATATTTCAAAAAAATAATTTTTCGGCTTTTATTTTTCAATATCAAAAACAATGTACATGAAAATATTTTTCTGTTTCGACTGTCGGCCACTAGACGTCGCTCATGCCATCGCTACGTGTGTATCAATTGAAAGCGAATAACATCATCAACATACAAAGTAAAATTGAATGAGGGATGAATTGATTGAAGAAGAAGAAGAATGATAAAAGTTTCATAAGAATACTTTTGAGGAAATGAAACAACAACAATGGGGAACGATAAAAGTTGCTCATAGAGAATGAAAATTGCATTTAAAGACACAAACAGGCACAAATGGAATAGATTGTCCACAATAAAACAAGGGAAGAAGGTGAAAATCATATTGAAATGTGTGTGAGAGAGAGAATGAATATTGGTGGGTGACCCGGGTGAGCTATTGTGAAATTGAAATGGAGTGAATGTGAGTGAGAGATTTGGAACTGCAAGTGAATTTTCTACCCTTGTATTTTCTCCAAACAACAGTTTCAGTATCATGTCCATGAAAAATGGCATCGTAGAGTTCATTCTGAATGAAAATAATTTTCACTCAACTGTACGGGAAAAAACCAATACATTCGAAGATGCATGGAGATGCACAGCATTTTCCCTTTCATGCTTGTGTATGTGTGAGGGTGGCTTTATTTCTGTTGAAAAATTTTCCGGGTTTTTGAAACATGAAAATTTTCTTCCTTCTTTCCTTTTTTCATCCCTATAATTTCATATACACAACATACAAGTGAGAGAGACAGAGGAAAACAGGAGAGAGAGAGAGAGAGCGAAATGGAAAGAAGGAATCGAGGGGGAGTTCAAGTACGAAGCAACAGAGCCATCAGACATTCAGACATTGATTGTTTGTGTATGACTGTATATGTATTTGTGTAGATAGTTAAAAAACTGCGAAATATTGTCAGTTGGAACGATGGGAAGTTGGAAAGGTGGTGGATATAAAGCCACAGTGGAATGAGATGACTCTTCTTTTTCCATAATATTGTGTTAGTATCAGATTGTGAGGATGAAAATTTGATGAAGGCATTGTTGTTGTTGCTGCTGCTGCTTGTTATAATATTTTCGCATTATCAACGCATGCGCTCGTGTACTTCATGCAACAATTTTCCCAACAATCATTCAACTCTCTCTCTCTTTCTCTTCCCCCATGATTCACAATTTTTACCACCCTCTCCTACCCTCTTACTGCCATTCTTTTCATCCGCATATATCGCAACCTTCTGTTGTGATTCACACAAATTTCCAACTTTTCTCTCTCCTTGTTTTTGTCTCTCTCACAGTTCTCTCCGTGAATCTGTTTGTTGATATCGTTCTCATGGCTCTCAAAACAGTCAACCTTAGACGAAAGGGAAGGAAAACTCTCACACAGCATAAACATTTCTCTCAATTTTCTCCCGCATTCACTCATAAAACAGAAACAAAATTTTCCATTAAGGCTTCAGCTGAGTGAGATTCAGGAGAAGAAATGTTGTGTATTATGTTCTTTCCAACTGTGTATTCAGTTCGACGCGAAATAGTCAAACAGTTAAGTTGGTTATTTGACGATATCTCCGACATTTTAAAAAAATATTAAAACATAGAAAAAAAAGTTTTTTTGAAAGAAGGAAGCGAACAATAAAAAAAAAATCTTTCCAAATTCTTTCTTTGTATTGTTGTGAAAAAAAAAATTAATAAACTATTAACTTTAATTAAATTTTAATGAACGAATTTATGGAATTGTAATAAAAAATAAATATTTTTAAATTAAATTTGATGATAAAAGAAAAAAAGTTTTTGTGCGGGAGCTGTTGTGTTTTTCGTTAATTAAACTCCCCAAAAAAATATTTCTCTTTAAACTGATAATAATTGTAAGGCAAAAAAAAAATTGTTTCATTTGTTGAGTCAGAGAAAAACTTTCTAGTCAAAGGAAAAAAATTGTGGAAAAATATTTTAGATTAAAAAAAATTGTTTATTGAGAAAACCTAAAAATTGTTAACTAAAAATAATAAAAAAAGAACTTTTTGTTGCTATAAGAAGTAAAAGAATAGATAAAAGAACAATTGAAGCACATAAAGTTTGTTTTCTAATGAAAAGCAAATAGAAGGAAGTGAAAAAAAAATCCTATGACTGTTGTAATATAAAAAGACGACACAGTGTGGAGAAAAAAAAATCTGTTGAGTCACCAAAGATACACGACAGAAGAAATTATATTGTATATACGTAAGAAAACTTGTCATTTTCAGTTACGTTTGCTTTTCACTGTGATGAGCAGGAAAGAAAAATGATAAATTTTTTATTAATTCTGGTATTTTTTCTTCTCTGGAAATGATTATCAATCTGCGTTTGGGATTTAAAAGACATACGTATGTATACACAAGCATGTAGCATATATCAAATATTTCTTTAACGTCAGTTAAATGTATCTCTTATATATTCGAGCAAAAAAAACTGACAAAACTGAAGGAATAATACATAAATTGAGAAAGGGGTCGTTCACTTATTAAGTTCGCTTTTTAGGGGGGAGGAGGTCTAGGATTTTGTAACAAGCTAAAGTAAAAAAAATTTGGTTCGAAATTTGCAACAAGGAGGGAAGGGGGGTCTAAAAAGTCGCTGTTCTGCATAACTTAATAAATGAACCCCTAAACGAGAATGCGAGTGAGAGTGAGCCTATGTTATGAATACATCCAATAAAGTCTAATGCAAACAAAAAAGGCGATTTTCTTCTCTTCTTCTTTTCCTTCCTTTTTTTTTGTTCATGGGGAGGCAATTAAGAGTCAAGTGATAATGACACACACACACTTTGAGGAGAAAAAAATATATAAAATCGTTTATTGGCTTTTACTTTTCCTTCTTATTTATGCCTTTCCTTCTAATGCGTAGAAAAAGTTCTTTTTGATTCACCAGGCGTGTAGTTAGGGAGTCAATTGAGGGGACGAATCCCTTTTTCGATGAATTTTTTATGGTTCTGAAGTATAATCTAAAAAATTTTTAAAATCCCCCTCGAAAAACTTCTGGATACGTCCCTATGTGATTCACCAATAAAAAAGTTCTTCTTCTTCTTTTATTTTTCAATTTCCATCCAATATATGCTCAATGATCTGAAAATTAAATACGAAAATGAGAGAAATATTAAATAAAAATAGAGTCCAATTATTTTGATTGTTGTGAAACACGAAAAGCAGATGAAGAAGAAGAAAATGTGTGTATGTGAGAATGAATGCATTAGGTTTTTTTAGGAAATACAAAAACAAATAATAATAAAAGTAATATCGTTGGGGAATGGGAAGAATTTTTTGGATTGTGGAAAATTTGTTGAATTTATGGAAAATTTGTTGAATTCAATTTATGTGCTAGGGATGTCATTGTTGAGGTGTCTTTAGAAGATTTAGAATCAACTGATTATAGATATAGATAGCAAAACTATATCACAGATATTATTTTTGGAAAGGCAACAAGTTTTGGCTTTATTTAGGTACATTTAGACATAGGAAATACCTTTGTCAAGCCATATCTAGAGATTGTTCATGCCTTTTGGCTAGTTCTACTCAAAAATTTAAGAAAAATATTGGAAAAATTAAAAAAAATTTTATTTCAATATAAAAGCTAGCTTGTGCCTAGATTCTAGATAGGTAATCTTTTGGCGTGATACAGCTAGTCACTTTTACAAAATCACATATCTACCAACTTTGGCCTTTAGTGGCCTATCCTTAAATTTTTTAAATGCAGACTTATTGAAGAAAATTACCAAACACAAACCATCACCCTCCATTCCTGGACATAACCCTGATCAGGGGCATTGCCAGGGGAGGGGTTTTAAGGTCAAACCCTCTACCTCTTTGGATAATTTCCTTAATTTGCTAGTTTTTTTGAGAAGCCCTCTCTAAAAATGTTTACAACTCCTGGATGTGGAAAAATTTCTGGCTACGTCCTTACCCTTGATAAAAATATAAAAAAATGCTGACATCTGACATTGATTCCTATTCCGCCTACATTTTTGTCATAAAAAAAATTAAAACTATGTTTTGACATCGAAATCAAGAATAGAATTCCTCTGAAAACACTCCATCAAAATGTTCATTAAAATATCCAGATCTACATAGGAATTCTTAACACAATTTTGATGACTCATTCAACAATTTCTAAGTAAGAATCTAAATCTTTCATTCCTTTTCTCATGAAAAATCATTCTTCACATGAAAATAAACTTCCAATAATCTAATCGTCTCCATCTAAGAAAAAAAAACTTCACCCAAATTGTGTGTGAGAGAAAATTATGGAAAAATCATGAAGCAAATAAGGAAAAGTAGTGTTTCATCCATGTATTTCTCCTCATATTTTCCATCATTTTCGTTTATTTTTACGATAATGGCTTGAGTGAGCACACAAAAGAAAGAAATAACGGAGAGAAAAGAAACTGCCACACATTTTCCTCATAATAATCTCTGTTTTCCACATTTAGATATATATTTTTTCTCTTATTTCCTGCACATTCCTCTGTGTGACTCGAAGAAAAAAGTAATAAGAAGAATAAAAAGCCTTCAACATGCGAATATATATGAAAGACGCAAGTGTAGAGAAATAAAAAAAAAGTTGTGTGTGTGTGTATTTGTGTGAATCATAAACATGAGGCATCAAGTGAAGCAAATAACATAATAAGCCTTCCATATGATGTGTGAGATGATGCCATTTCATATGTTTGTTATTTGGATATTTGACGTAAAAAAAAAGAAAAATGAGAGCAGAAAACATAAAAAAAATGTCATTACCTTTCGCACATCCACAACGGCAACGACGACATCGATGAGGGAAAATTTGTCGCGCTAACAGGCAATTCAGCTTTATTTGTTACTTCGATTTTTCTCTTCTCTTCTTCCTCTTTCGTATTGATAATAGCAACAGTCTCCATTTAGCTCAAAAATAGAATAAATAACACGAGAATAAAAAGAGTGTCGTTGTAAAAAGCAACAAAAACAAGAAAAAAACATGCCATAAATTTTCGGCACTTTTTGCTATAATAAATTTTTAGGAAAGGAAATTTTATTATTAGTAAAAATAAAAAAAAACTTTCGATATTTTCATTCTTACTGAATCGAGAGCTGAGAAAAAACAAGATGTTCAAAAAATAATATTTTATTTTATTCTCGGTTGCCTGTTGCAAGTCTTTCTCTTTCCCATCTTATCAAATCGTTCACGGATGAAGCATCCGTAATGGAGATGGAGGGGTGAAAAAAACTTTTTTTTTTCATCCCCATTCGTTTTTGGTTCCATGTCAAGGCGATGGGAGGACGAGGTAGGGAGAGGGAAAAACTGGGAAAAGGTTAAAAAAATTATATCCGAGAAGGTAAACGTCGTCATTGCATAAACGCTTCAAATTTTTGATTGATGTACATGATTCCATGGCATGGGTTTTCTTGTATGAATTGCTATCAATCCCAGTAATTTCTTTATTTATTTATTTGCTTTTATATGTTTTCATATATTTATATATCCAGAACACACACCAAAAAAAAGTTCAGATAAATGCGATGTAGCTAAAGACATGAAATGAATTTTTTTTTTGTGTGTGAAAGGGACAAAGGAGGGGGAAAGAGATATCAAATTTAGGTGTATTATAAAAGTATATTTATTTATGTGTTGTCATATGGAAAATATAGCTTTTACTACTTTGCAAAGATTGGGGAAAAAAGGCAAAAAATAGGGGAGAGTAAAATGAAAAAAAGGTGGGTTTGACTTTTTCCTCTTTTCTTTTTTATTATATTCATGTATATATTGACTTTGCATAAAGATTCTAAACAAAATAAAATTTATAAAGGGAAAATTGGTATTTTTGCTTAACAAAAAGCTTCTTTCGACGCAATAAATGGACAAAAAGGGTGGATAACATCATGTTAGAAAATTGAATAAAAAAAAGTTTAAAGATCATAAAATTCAAATTTTTATAATGTAAAATGTTTTTTGATTACCCATCCTATGTTTGGGTAGCATCAGTGATGGTGCGACTAGAAATCTTATCAAAAAAGCAAAAAATCCCATAAGGGGCCATTCGCTTATGACGTCCATCAAAAATGGGATTTTTTTAACCCCCCTTTGTCACAAAATTTCAAAGTCCATACCTTCCAAAATGTTAGCGGCGTAGCCAGAAATTTTTTAAGGGGGGATTTTCAAATTTTTTATTTAGAAAAATTTTTAGAGGGGGGATCTTTAGGTTTTTTCTCAAAAACCCTAGTAAATTGAAGAAATTTTTCCATCGAGAGGGGGATTTGTCCTCGAATCCTTCCCTCTAGCTATGCGCTTGTTGGACGTCATAAGTAAATCAACCCTATAAGGAGGTGCCCTAAACCTGATGATGCCCCACTGCCTAGCACCAAAAAATGAGTATTTAGAGGTCAAAATTGAAATTTAAAAAGGCTGAAAGAAAAAATTTAAATCCTTCTCATATAATATGCATGCACGGATCAAGAAAGAAGAAAAATCATCAATTTCTTATTACGCCCTCAAGGCAAATATCTCTTCCTTCCTTTTTCACATCCATCTCTCCTCACATATCGATAAACAAACAAATATTCAATTTTTTTTATATTACAAATTTCATCAACACTTTCTCAATCATGTGATTCATACGGGAATCTTTTGCTCAATTTTATCGAAAATGAAATGAAGAAAAAAAAAGATGAAAATGAAAAGAGAATTTCATATCGCAATATAACAAGCATAAAAAAGCATCAGAGCATTGCTCAATGTTGAGTGTCTATATCGAATTGAGAGGAAAAAGAAAAGAAATTGAAAATTGATTTTGATAGTCGACAAAGCACAGAACTGAAAAAAAATCGATCTCTAGAAATGGAATATCAAACAAACATCTTCTTTTCATCTCCATCATATTTTCTTATTCATCATTCAATCTATATATGTGAATAAAAGGCAATAGAAATGAGATATGATAAGGAACGGAAAAATCTTCTCTTGGATGATGTTTGAGGAAAAAAAGGAAGGAAAGACGAGAAAAAAGCTCTTCAGATGAGAAGAGGCAAAGTAAGCAAATATTGCGTGGCATAAAAAGAAAATTATTCTCTTCAGATTTTTCCCATCTTTCCATCTTTTTATTTTATTTTGTGGCTAAAAAAATGGAATAGCGATGATAAAGTTGTAAAGGATATTGAGACGCATTAGGAGGAGTTTTGAGTACTTAAAAATAAACTTTAGCTGTTTTGAATTTTATGTTAATTTCTGCGAATTTATAGGTAGTATGAGCTTAACGAGAGTGGGTACACCTGACCCTAGCACTCAAACCTAGACCTACAGCTTAAAACTGCTCTACTAAATGCTAATTTTGAAGATATTTAGTCTATTGAAGCTTATTTTCATCTGAGCTATCATTTTTCTAATGAAAATTGAGGAAGTAGACGTACAGCTACATAAAAAATCATTCAAAATTTGTCAAAAATCATAATGAAACTCCTACGTCATGAATCCACCTTTCGCGCCTATTCTGCTTCTGCAAAAAGCTCTTAAAAATATCAAAATGTATCTTACTGAATTCATTTTCACTCTCACAACCTCTTGCCCACGTAATCCTCAACTCATCTCACCCACTTAAGTCAAAGTGACTAAAAAAAGCTGCCATTGTCTAAAACACAACAAAAAAGGCGTAAAAGATAGAAATTGAAGGGAAAAATATGTAATGAAATGAAAATCAGGAAGAAAAAGCTTAAAAATCAGCCCACAAAAAAGAGAAAAGAAAAAGGGATGAAAAAATATTTCTATAGTGGTTTGGGTGGGTGCTGCCTCGCGAGTGGAATGAGAGGTGGTTGTTATTTTTTTTTGTGTAGCAAAGCAACAGTAAAAAGGAAAGGAAAAATAATATAAACGGGGTTTCTTGATTTACATTTCTCTCATCTTCTACGGCTTTCTTTTCTCACTGATGAAGAATTAAAATGAAAACATTTCGACACACGAACTCGACGAGAAGAAGAAGACATAATTCTGTTGCCTTTCCTTCATTCTGCTTCTTTTTTTGGTAAACACATTTTCGACATTTGTCATTTCGCTGGAAAATAATCTACTCGGATATGGAAGCTGCCTCAATGCACTTGTTGTGATTAAATTTATTTTTTACTTTCGTCAGATGATGAACTTTTTTTAAGTGAAATGAATTTAAAAAAAATTTTCTCCTTCATTTCCATCTACTTTTTAAGACCACCCAGGTTATTTTTATATCTTTTTAAAACTTTTTTTATGCGTCTTAGAATTTAAGTTGCAAGATTCAGCACATAAAAATCACAGTCAATGTGATGCTTGCCAATTTTTTCTACATTTTCGTTTTCCATAATGTACTTTTAGAAACATAATATAGATATAGAGAGAGAGATATGCGGCATTGAGCGCGTGGACTCGTGCAACACAATCTTTATGATTATTTTATGACTTTCGAGAGGTGTATGAAGAACAAAAAATAAGTAAAGTGTAAGGAAAACAGAGTGAAAGAACATAAAAATCTAGCGCTAGCGCTTCTTTTTAGTTGTTTGCCAATCTCAAATTCACTTTTTTCGTACTCAACAAAATGTGCACATGAAAATGATTATGCTCTACTTAAATTTAAATTTTTTATTACATGAATCCTTTCTAATGAAAGGAGATGGGAAGAATAGCGATATCCTTCTTCACACAAACATAAATGGGAGTTTAAGGGGAGACAAAAAAAGCTTTTATTTTGCGCAAATGGCACTTGAAGATTCTCTTTTAATACAAGAGGGGGTAGTATTACAGGATGGAAGCTTATTGAAGATCTGTTGCTAAAAAAAGATTCCAAATGATGTGTCTGTTCCTTATTTATTTTTCTAATGTAAGGATTCGAACCTTCGACCTATGGACTGTGAGTCCAATGCTTTACTAATTGAGCTAACAAACACTTTGCTTAATTTGGACAAAATTTCAATATAAACCTAAATTTCTCCAGAGATACAAATTTTACTTTAATCAAGCATTTCCTCAACCAAATCTGCTCTTAACATTAAATCAAAGCAGAAACATATAAATTTTGCAATATCACGTAAAGTTTCCAACTGTAGTTTTCAACAAAATCACTTGAATGCTTAAATAGATTGACCCGAAAAGCAGAAGGAGAATCTAAAGCTGAGGGTAAATTCTTTTGTGAGTGTAATTTCACTTCCTTTTGAAGGAAAGAGACATGGAAGAGAGGAAAAATAAAAAAAAAATATGAAACTTTTTAAGCTCTCATTAATCGAAAATGTTCATTTCCTTCTTTATACATTTTCATTTTCCACCCCTCATTTAATGCCTTCAACTTTAACTTTAATTCTGGCATTTCGTTTTCTCGATCTTGAATGCCTCGTACGTGTAGCGAGAATATATAAAGAATACATGTAGTTAAGGGCTTCCCATTAAAAAACCTAAACCTGTGCTTGTTGGATTATTATTATTATTATAGTGTGCACACCACAAAAATAATTGTGTTTATTTAGCAATGACCCTCTCTAGACATGACGTCAATGTAATTTTTATCCATTTCAGTCGTTAGTTTCTTTATTAATATGTCAAGGTATGGAACCGAATATCTTAATCACTCCTACGATTGCTACATTTTTATATAAACATGTCACACATGTCCCTCATCATGTAATATAAGTATTTGATTAAATTAACTACCAAACCTTTATATATGTCTCTTTCTTGTTATTATTCTACGTAATAATAATCGTTCAATGTGTTTTTCTGTAATCAGAGAAGAAGGTAATGTGGATAAAGTTGCCTTTTCCACCCTCACTAGTTTAGTCTTATGACTATCATGATTTCCTATTTCATTCAATAAAATGCTCACAAGCATTTTTCTCTACAATGTCGTTTTTAAATGATTTTCATTGAATCTGAAAAGAGAATCGAGAGATGTTAAAGTTTTTTATGTGCTTGATATACAGAAACTAGAAAAAGGAAGAAGAAATTTTATTTTTTTTATGGAGAACTCAAGGCACTTGCTTGTCAATGCTATTTCCCATTAACTTGCTTACTTATGTACAAAATTTCTCATTCTGTTGCTTCCTTTCCATAAAAATTCGCTCAAGGGGGGATGAGAGACAGAAACATTAATTTTTTGAGTAAATTTTGTTTAATGAAATTTTTCCTTCTTATTTTCACGTCTCTATCATTGTCCTTATTATCATCATTATTAGCACTTAAGCATGCGCAATTTTTTGTATTGCTTCCTATGAGAAAATAAATTTTTAATTTAATTTATTCTGATGGAACAATTTTTACTTATATTATGAATGAGATATTTATGAGATGCTATGTATTAAGGCAAAATGAATACGTTTGATGATGTAAATAAAACATATTTCTGTCGACACTTTAAGTATTTCTTTTTCTGGATAAAATTTTTGTTCAAGCTATTAATTAAATTTTAAAATGATTTGAAATTTAATTAATTTTAAAAGCAATTTAAATTTAATTAATTTTAGTAAGATTAAAACTAAAATTAAAAGATTTTTATTGCAAGACTTAAATTTTGTTCGTCTGGAGCATTAGTCCAGAGCTTAACCCATAATCCAATTGCATGAAATTTTATATTTCGAAATTAATGGCAAAACACATTGTAAATTTCAATAAAATGAACAATAAAGCCTTAATTAAAACTTCATGTAAATAAAATCACACGAATTGAACTAAAATTTCCCAAAGGGTCTTTTTCTGTTGATTTTCCATTATTTCATCAAATTTTTTTTCCACAACTTGCCTAAAGTCATAATTTTAAAAACACGAAAGCAGATGAATTTTACACAGTAGATTGAACTCACCACAAAACGACCTAGACTCAATCATAATTCGAAACAAAGCAAAGTGTAGAAAAGGCTGCAAAAGAAATCCTTTTGCAATGCTAATTTCTTTTGTGCTCAACTAAGCAATTATCAAAGTTTATTTATTCACTCTCTGTTCATGCTCTTTTTCCATTCTTTTGTGATGAAAAAATAAAAATAGATGTAGAAAGGTAGAAATGTGATCGTTTTTCAAGTGCACAAGATTATACACATTATGTGTTTTTCTTCTATCATCTGTTCACAAAAATAAATTTTCTATGCTTCAACCATGAAATTCGTTTTTTTTCTCCATTTCAATTCCATTTCTTCTTCGTTCCTTTTTTAGAAAAACAGAGAATGAGAAATATGAGTGTGATATATTAGAAAATTATGTGTGTTTGTGAAATATGTGCGTAAAACGAAAAAAGGAATAAAAGGCAAGAGAATCGAGACAGACGGCCTATGCATGCACATACATATATACGTACTAATAACAACATAATTTTTCGGGGGATTTGAATTTAGAAATGGCAGCTGCAAATAATACATGTGTTTGAGAATGGTGCGCTCTAGGGGTCGACACATTCATACGCTAATAGATTAAAAATTCTTTTTTTCTCTCTCACTCTGTGACGATGAAATCTAGATTGAGTGCACGAGTCGAACATTTGCCGTTGTTACTGCTGTTTTTACTCCTATTCACCATCCAGTTTTATTATTATTGTGTTTTGTTAATGAAAGAGCGAATCTCAATTTAATTTCAGTAGATGACACCATTACAGTTTTTGTATGTGCAAAAAAAAAATACTTTTTTGTTGTTTACTCGACTACTGTAAGGGTGGAATGGAAAAGCTGCATTTTTATGGGATTATTTGATAATTTTCCTTCTTTTTTCCTCTCATCTCGAGCTCATTCATTCCATTCCCAATTGTTTGGCTTATGGAAAATTGAAAAATGGGGTTCGTATTAAAAATGTAAACATCTGTGAATATTCTTAGTTGCTCTTAGTTACACACTCGACTCAATACGCTCGCCTTTACGTTTCATTATCATGAAATATCAGAAGGGTGCATTAATTTAACTTAATTTTTAATTCATTCAGCAAGCATTAAATAACAGGCAGAAAAGCTGTTGCCGATGACGATGATGATCGAGTAAAGAATACGTTTTAATAGAAAAAATAGTCATCAGATTTTATTTTTCCACCCCATATCAATGTTAATATCATTATAACATGAATCATGTTCAAATATAAGGCAAAAAATTATAATTTTGTAAAACAATTGAATTGTTCGTTATTAATGTTGGGAAATCAATTATTTATTTGTTTTTCTATTCACTGCGACTCTTCAATTATTTAAAATTAATTGTTTTTTTTCGAATGAATATTAGTTATTTACAGTATGAGCTATAAATTATCTCGATTATTAATTGCTTGTATGTGTAATTTTCGACATAAATTTGAATTACTTGATTGATTTCTTGATGGGTTTTTGAGGTTAAAAATTTGATTACTGAAATGAGATTCAAACTTTTAAATTTTTAAACTGTCATAAAATATAGTCTAGAACTTGTGGCTGTCAAAACTTCTAACTACACTCGCAGTGATAAATAAAAACTTTTTGTCATCAATCATTCAGTAACCTTATTAACTATTTCTACATTTCAAACGTGCTTAATTGTTTTTCGTAGTGAAATATAAACTCATTTAATTTATTTTCAATAAATTAGCTTTAAAATATAGCACAATAAGCATAAATAAAGTGTTTAGTTACATGAACTGTGATGCAGAAAAAAATTATTCTATTATATCTGCATTAAAAAAAACTCATTATAAAAGTTTAGTTGTATGAATGTCTGTAAATGTATGCAGGATGATTATATGCATTTTTAGAATGGGAATGAAAGTATTATGAGTGCATCGTTTCCAATGAATCACCTGACGACAGCAAAATATGATATTGCAATATGCTCAACTATGTATTTTTTGTAGCAAGCATTCAATTGTGGAGAGTAAAATAAACAGAAGTTTAATTCTGTAGAATAAAAAATTGGTTCTATAATTCGCTAAAAGTGAAAAATAAAAGCAGCGGAATATGCAAATGAGCGATGGATGTACATTTCATACAACGAAAGTGCTTACATGAAACATATGCTGCTTGCTGTGTATACATACATATTTAATTCAGTTTGCATCGAATGAGTTTATTAATGCGTAATATATATTTTTTATACTGACTAAATACATTGTAATTGAAATGAAGTTCAGGTTCATCATTTAGAAGTTCATATACGACGAGAGTTATCAATTATGTTGCACAACAACCTCATTCGCTTTTAAAACGCTCATTTAAAATTTCTGCTTCTTTGTTATTTATTTATTTTTTCAAGAGTTTATTGCCTTTCATATGAATTTTACTCATAAATCTCTTTTATTTATTATTCTTTACAGTTCCACGAAATAATCCTTTTGTTATTAAAAAAGGTATCAGCATCATTAAGAAAACGAATATAAAACAACAAAATAGGAGAAAAAGTATTTATTGAAATTTAAAAGACTTAAATTGGAATTCAATTGAAGGAGGAAAGAAGAAGAAGACGTTAAAGAAAAATAATAATAATAATTGTTGATATTAATTCAATCAATCATTCAATCAATATATCAAGTAGAAGAGAGAATAAAGGAAAATAGAAAGAAAGGAGAAATAAAATACAGAGAAGAAAATTTTGACCGAGAACGAATCTGTAATAGGCCATGCCCAATTATTACGTCAATTGTTGATGTTCATCAAGCAATGGCCTCATCATCTCCAACTCCATCATTAGATTCATTACCAGGTGCCACAACAAACTCATCATTTGGCGAACCAGCGACAGATTATCTCAGTGACTCTCCGCTTACCACAGGCTCGGGAACTTCACCACCAGATTCTGGAATCTGCGATGATTTTTTATTAACAAGCAACAGTAATAGCAGTATCGATTCATCACATCCGCTCACGAGTGACGCAACATCATTGGCTGCGGCCATCGCACAATCAGCAACTCTTGCTGACTCCTTCTACGCACCACGTTGTACAGGCTGTAAAAATAAGAAATCTGATGCTGTTGCAAAGTGCATTGATTGTGTAAATTATTTATGCGCTAATTGTGTGACAGCTCATCAATATATGCATTGTTTTAATGGTCATAGTGTTTTTCGTATTAATCACTTAACGCCATCGACGACAGTACCAACAAACGAATTATATTCACATAAAATGAATACATTTGATCGTCTAATTCCAACAGGAAAAGACGATTCAAGCCAAATGATTAAATCAATGATGAATTCAATAATTGCACCACCTCCATTGAATATTGGTAAACATGAGACTTCCAATACATCCGCTCCATCACCACCTTTAACAAATTTGGCATTATCAAATGCAGACAGTATTTTGGCGAGTGCTGGTTTGAATAAATCAAATCGTTATTATTGCAACAAACATACAAATGAATTATTAAAATTCTTTTGTCGCACATGCTCGATGTCGATTTGTAAGGATTGTATGGTAATTGATCATCAGACAGGTCTTCACGATTGCGAACACAATCCTGATCAGACACCAAAAATGGTCGAATCATTGTTGCAACTCATAAATGATCTTCGTATTAAAGCTCAAGATATGAAACAAATGTTCAAAAGCAATGAACATAATTCAACTCGTATCCAAATTCAATATCACAAAGCGCAAAATGAAATAAACGAAACATACCAGTTTTATCGTTCGATGTTGGATGAACGAAAACAGGAATTGCTCAAGGAATTGGACAGTTTCTATAATGCCAAAACAATGTCACAATCAGTATTATTGACCAAATCACAAGAGCAGATTGAGAAAGTTCTTACATCATGCGATTGTGTTGAGAAATTCGCACGTAGTGTTGGACCAAATGAACTAAGTACATTACGTCGTATAATGGAGACAAAGCTTCAGACGTTTATGTCAAGCATTAATGACTTGCAGTCAATTTACGAATTAGATTTTGTATCAAATTATCAAGCGATACAAGTTGGAGTACGAAATACATTTGGCTATATTAGATCGAATAGTGAGTCGGTGACAGGAAAACAACCGCCGATTGCTAGACCAACAAGTACACTTACTAATGGAAGCAGTCCACCGAGCTCGAATGGTAGTATGAATGGCATTATGACACAAAATATGCTAAATGGCTGTCACAACGGTGGTATGGGATCAATTGAAAGACCATTCTCAAATGGTGGTAGTTCAAGTAACTCAGCAATCACTTCCTCATCATCTCCAAATCAATTGCATTCGACATTTGACACAGGTTCAATTTTAAGCAAACGCTTTACAAGTATTAATAGTTTGGGACCATTTATTGGCAATGATTTGATTATGAATCAACAGACAACACCTAACAATATAAATCCGTATGAGAAGTGGAGTAATGGTATGTCTGATAATATATTTGGAAATATGCCTGATCAGTATTCGTCGATGGGCCCAATGAATGGCAATAATATGAATAATAATAATATTGGAAATGGACCCAATACACTTATGACACTCAATACTCTCACATCGGGAAATTCCGATTCAATGTTAGATCTTACTAATAAGCTTATCTCAACAACAATCTTTCCACCAAAGTCTCAAATTAAACGTCAAAAGATGATTTATCATTGCAAATTTGGCGAGTTTGGTGTTATGGAAGGTCAATTTACGGAGCCAAGTGGCGTTGCAGTTAATGCTCAAAATGACATTATTGTTGCTGACACAAACAATCATCGTATTCAAATTTTTGATAAGGAGGGACGTTTTAAATTTCAGTTTGGTGAATGTGGAAAACGAGATGGTCAATTATTATATCCTAATCGTGTTGCTGTTGTTCGCACGTCAGGCGATATTATTGTTACGGAAAGATCACCAACACATCAGATTCAAATTTATAATCAATATGGTCAATTTGTACGCAAATTTGGTGCCAATATTCTACAACATCCTCGTGGTGTCACTGTTGACAACAAGGGACGTATTATTGTTGTCGAATGTAAAGTTATGCGAGTCATCATTTTCGATCAGAATGGAAATGTTTTACAGAAATTTGGATGCAGTAAACATCTAGAATTTCCCAATGGCGTTGTAGTTAATGATAAACAGGAAATCTTTATTAGTGACAATCGTGCACATTGTGTTAAAGTATTCAATTATGAAGGAACATTCTTGCGGCAAATCGGAGGCGAAGGAATAACAAACTATCCAATCGGAGTTGGAATTAATGCAAATGGAGAGATTCTCATTGCAGACAATCATAATAACTTTAATTTAACAATTTTTACACAAGATGGACAATTAGTATCAGCATTGGAGAGTAAAGTGAAACATGCCCAGTGCTTCGATGTTGCATTAATGGATGATGGAAGTGTTGTTTTGGCCAGTAAGGATTATCGTTTATACATATATCGTTACGTTCAAGTTCCTCCAATTGGATTGTAAGACTAACAAGACTTTCAAGTTTCTTCAATGGTAAGTTATCGATCTATTTTTTTATCTACTTTTACTCTCAGATAAATAATTTTTATCTTTCTTATTTCTGCAAATTCAACATCATTTAATCAATGTTTTTTTTTTCTTTTTTTTCCTTCCTACAACATTTTTCCTATCAATAAATAAAAACATGATGGGCAAAAATTGATCTTAATAAAAATAGATGATTAATCAGCGAATCCTGAAAAAAGAAACTGAGTAAACACAATCCCACGAAGAAATAAAAATAAAAGTGAATAACTTGAATTAACGCTCATGTTACATTACCATCATTCTTGTTTATACATAAATATATACACACACAAAAAGAAAAACAGTATGAAAAAAAAAAATATTGTGAGGAAATGAAGAAGAACTTTACACACAACATAAATTTATTGTATCAAAACATTTTTAATTAGTCTATACAACAAACATCATTGATTTTATAATCATCGTAGAAGTTTCTGTTGTTTTCTGTAAATTTAGATTGATGTATTAGATTTTTAATATTAATTAAAATTAATTTATGAACAATTTAGGGAATACAAGTAAAAGAAGTAAACGTAAAAAAAGATAATTGATACATCATTGAGCTAATATCATATTTGTTTGCTCATATCAAACATGTGCTTACATGTGTAAAATCTGACCTGCACGAACAAACATGATAGTAGCTCAAATTTCATAAAAAAAATAAAACATTTTTTTTGTCGAAAGCTCTTGTTTTTCTGCTATTGTTGCCAAAATGAAAAAAGTCAAATAATTTTTTTTATTTCATATTAATTTATTGCAATCGTAGCAGAAAAGCGATAGGAATTTGTTGAGTACGCGTCCTTTGTAACCAATAATAAAAAAAATAATGATGATTCTTATTAAAAAAAAGTATATTTTAAAATATGATAAAAATGAAATGACTGATCAAGGAACAATTTATAAGGAAAAATATGGAACCACTTAATGCTGTATAAAAAAAGAAGTAAATTTTATTTTAATTACGATGAAAGATGAAAAATTAAAAATTCTTAACATATGAAATGAAAGAAAATTCAAAGTTAAAAAAAAGTGGCATTTAATAATTTTTTTTATTAATTAATTAAATTTTAATGCGATATCATAAATATAAATACGTTAGTGAATGTTTGATTATGAAATCTCCGATAAGCTCTATATAATCATATAATCAAACGTTATTTCTCAATATCTGCATGTTTCTTTACTTAGTTTTTTATTTAAAAAAAAGAAAAGTTTCACAATTTTTTAAATTCGGGAAAACAAAAAGTAAAAAACTTTGCTGACTGAAAGTAAAAATTCTTAGGTATTTTTTTACAATTATAATAATGTTTCTTAATGAAAAAAACTTACTGCTTAATTAATCTTATATAAGTGAAATAATGATGGATATTTGTTGTAATTTTTCACGTTTTTCATGATATATATTTAAATTAAAGAATATTTTTAAGGGAAGACATATGATATATCTCTTCTTTTACTAGTAGATTATGCGTATACACTCATACATACATATACACAATGATGATAAAAAAAATGATGAAAAAAATTGTAACGAATTCTAGTTGAGAAAATCAAAAGAATTTCTTCATAAATTAATTAATTTTTTCAGGATCGTGGGACTTTTTTTTATTAAATCTGAAAATAAAGTGAAATAAATTGACATGAATGAAAAATAATTAAATTTTTTTCATATATTTCAATTTATTTTTTCATTAATTCTTCAAATTCAATCAAAAAGTCCCATTTCCTTGATATTTCTACAATTAAAAAATATCACGAGAGAAAAAAACTTTTCGTCTCATGACTACCTATTTAAATTACGAGGTGATTTTGCAATGTTTTCAATTTTTTTACTATAAACTCACTATGAGACTTCATTTATTTCTATTTTCTATAGAAGAATGTTAATTACAAGGACAAAAAAGTATCGAATAGAATAATTCTCATTTCTTTCTTTAATTAGACTTTTTTAAAAAAAAAAAATTGCAGAAATTTAATTTCAATATAGATTCAATAAATTGCATGGGAAAGATATTTATCGTCGTAGAGTTTTAATGGGATGCCTCAGGCATTTCTCATTGAATTCTATTTTATCCCCCATCAATTTACTCTTAGCAAAGATTTTCTTTAAATTTCGAAAGGAATAATTTAAAGTAAAAAAAAATTCACCATAATTTTCATAATTTTTAAAGATTGAATCTAGTGAACAATTGAGAACAAAAGATTGGTTTTTAGAGAATTGGTTTGACATTTTCTTAGAAGGGAGAAAGACTTTTTAAAAATTTAATTGAAAAATTTCTCGGAAAAATTTCAATTAAATTAAAATAAAAATTCTCTCCCTAGTTTTTTATGAGACAAAAAAAAAATACTTAAATAAATTAATTAATTGAAATGTATTATTGGAGCCAAAAAGTAATGAAAAATGAGAAAAATTTATGTTTGAAAAGTTTTTTTTTGATGAAGTTTGCTTCTTGTGAGAAACTAAATGATAAACAAAATTCCAAAAAAGGTATGGAAAAAACGAAAAAAATTTTTTGATACTGTATAAAATATTATGCTTGTTTTTACATATATTAAATTTGAATGAGAATTTACAAAACACAAATTTACGTTCGTGTAGTGTCCAATAAATAATAAGTAAGTTTTTCTTCTTATTTGGAGTGTTCGCTTACCTGTTTAAATATTTTTAATGATGATTGATTAATTACCTTAATGATGAAACATATTCACTCCAATACAGATGCATAATATTTTTTTTATTACGAGGATGCTCTGACTTGATGTCAAAAATTTCTCCTCGAGTGACAAGACTTTTTTTTTGGGGCGGCATAAACTTTTTTTTTCGCCATCAGATAAAATTTTCTGTTTCCATCACTCACAATTTCGGAGACTTTTTTGATATCGACCGGAACTTCACGAAAATATTTATTACTGATTACTGAGAAGAAAAAAATGTCTTTTTCTCTCTTTCACAATTTTTTATCTATTATGGTTGATTCAGGGTTGTCGCAAAGTTTTTATCTGTGCATTTTTAATTTGGATGTGTTGTGATACATTAAAAACATGAATTAAAAATTAAAAATAGTAAATAGATGATACAGTAACTAATGCATTTTTTAAGTAAAACTCTCGAAACATTTATCGAAAGGAAAAAATCTCTTCTTAATTAATTATTTAATTAATTGTCTTACAAATTGTTTGTTTTTTTGTCTTTTTAATTCTTTTTTCATAGGTCATAAGTTTGTTTTTATTTTATTTTTCCATATTACATTTTACACTTACAAAAAAAAGCCACCACAAAATTAATTAATTGTAAAAAATTCGAATGATTTGTGTGAGTTTTTTTCTGGAGGTGAATTTGTGAATCTTTAGAGGATAAAACACCTGATTACTGTACTAAAAAGTTTGACAAATGATATTGCCTATTCAAATTCAATAAAAAAAATTCTATTTTAAATAGTCAATTCCTCTCGGGTTCTATGTCCTATATCACCTAATATTCACCTCTAAAAACGAACAAACACAATGAAATCTAAAAAATGAATAGTATTCCTTAAATCTTAAGTCAAATTGATTTGAATCTTTTGTTTGTTATAAAAATTTTTTTTAATGAAAAAAAAAGCTTAGGAAATTCAATTGATATACAATTCTTAATGCCATTCAATAGACCATAATTTATAATAGACATAGAAGTGTTTTTTTCAGTCATTTTTTTAAATAATAAAAAAATATCTGACAGCAATTCTCTCTGAAAAAGGTCTTTTTTAAGCAACTAATTAGCATTTTTTGATTATTTTAATTGTAAGTCTTATTACTATTATTTTAGCATAGTATAAGGATAAGACGACAAAAAAGAGTTCTCTGAAAGTGTCATTTTAAGTTAAATGAAAAATAGTTCACTTACACTGCATAAATACACACACACACACACCCACATAAACATACAATATGTACGTTTCTCAGTTTAAGCTACATTTTATAGTCAATAAATTATTGAATCTATTGAATTTTAGATTTTATTTCAAGTAATTTATTGATTATATTACTGAGTAAAACATGAGCATAATAGTAGATACGAATACATTTTAAAGCATGTAGCAATTTTTTTAATTAATTTTAGTTAGCAGAACAAAAAGAAAAACAAAAAAAATTGCTTTTTTTATATAAAAAAATATGGAATAGATAAGTAAACCAGTCTCAACTTTTTTTTTTAATTTTATTTTGTAATTTCTTATTATATTTTTTCTCTTCAATTCTCTCTCTTTTTTCTGCATTTTGCATACATTAAGCCTGAGATAAAAAAAGAAAAAAAAAGTTTTTAAACTAAGAATTTTTTTTATATTTTTATACATACAGAGACAAACTACTGAAAAGAGAAAAAAATTGTTTTTGTGTTTTTTATATAAAGAATTAAGTTTGTTGTGTTGTTTGTTTTTTATATTATTAAATAATTATTATTTTTTGAATTCATTGAAAGAATGCTTAATTTAAATAATGAGAAAAATAAATGATTTTCTTTTTAAAAAAATAAAAATACCAAAAATTGTTTTTGATTTTATATTTATTTTAACGCGCTTTGCTTCCTCAATTCCTTTGTGTCATGTCTGACTGCTTTTTACTGCTTATTTTACTTATAGGGAAATTTCACTCTCATTCTATATCATCCAATCTGACCTATTTATTCTTTTAGCTATGTTTGTATATTTTTTTTATCAGGGAGTGGGTTTCCTTTCTCGGATGAATTGTTATCTGGAGTCGTAAAAATTTATTTGAAGACTCAAAGGCTTCGTAATTCTTCGCAATTTTATAGATTCTGATAAATTTTATGAGTGTCTATTGTGCACTTTTTCTACAAATCTTGTAATTTTCATCCCAAGTTTTTGCATAGAAGCTTCATCCTCCCTTGATTCTTTTACTCGGTTTTTTTATTGCCAACTCTTAGTTTTATCAGAAACGAGGAATGCAAGATAAATTGATGAAGAAATTTCAGTTTTTTTACATTTTTTTTCACAAAGATTTCAGCTTTTTACGCGATTGTTGACAAAATTTCAGATAGAGAATCAAAATTCTGCATGTCTAAGAATTCTTTCGCATAAAAAAGGGTTTAAACATTTGCTGTAGGGTATGCTCTAGTGTAGGTGGTACCCTAGGCTATACCCCTGTGGTATACTTACCCTTAAGTAGAAATTTTTCTGAATATTAGACGACTTTTCTTTATTTTGACTAATTTATTGCCACTTTTAAGTAAAAAGTTATTAATTTTAGACAGTTTTGGTCTAAAAAGAATCCAAAGGCATCTGAAACACTACCCGACTCGTCAGCCATCTCTTAGGTAATCAGAATTTACAAAAAACTTTCAAAATACACCATAATTTGTTAATTAAGGGTTTAAACTAGTGCTTACTAGATTTGAGCTAGTGATTCAATTCTAAATTTAATCCGTAACATATTTAAATTAAAGAAATCACTTTATTTCAGATTTATTTAAGGTTGAGTGAATTTTCCATCCCCAAAATCACTTAATTATGATTATTTCAATTATCTAAACTGAATTTCATTAAAAAGTATCAACAGAATTTTAGTGTTGGTGTTAAAAAGGGTTCATAATCTAGTCTCATAAATACCAAGAAATTTCCATTGCATAAGGAAACCGATTCCCGATGATAAAAATTGATGAGCATGAAAGAAAAAAAACTTTTTTTGCTACCTTTCATCCCCAATTTTCACATATCCATACACAGTTCCTCCCCTTTTTTCGTATGCATTTAGATGTTTTTTAGTAAAACTTGAAAGGAATTTGTAATGTAATGAGTATTAACCTTTTAAATTAATGAAATTTTCCATGTAAGCTTCCCCTTTTGAATACTTACATCAGAAAATGCTAAAATTAAAATATAAGTGCAGATAAAAATCCTCAATCCACCCATCAAGTAGATAAAATTTGATTTTATTTTATTTGATTTCTTTTCAAAAAGCAATTTTTTTTCTCCGTATTCTGAATGTAACAATCAGAAGATTCGAGCTCAAAAATAAGAAATTTCACGTCAAATAAAAAAAATAATGTACGCGAGCGCGTTGATGGGTAAAGAAAGTGAAATTGTTATAGCTCGAAATGTTCAATGAGAAGAGATTTTCCATGAAAAAAAGGATGAAAGAGAAAAGAAATTGGGAGGGATGAGGATTAAAGCTCGCGATAATCCTTAGAATCAACAGTTATTTTATGATAATTTACATTCACTTCTATACTGTTGCTCCTCACTCATCTTTGTGTGTACATCTTCGCATCCTTATTGCTGCCTAAAAATGTTGATGTTATTTAAATTATTTTTCTCTCTCTCTTTTCTGCTGCCTCTTCGTCGATAGCTTTAAATAATGAATGTAAATATCCTTCTGACATTCATGTGAAAAAAGGGCATAGGCAAAATGTTGAGAATGTGTTGGATGACCATCTTGTTTTTGGGGGGAGAATCTTGAGCAAATGCTATTGCAATTTGGAACTTCATTGAATTTAGATTAATTAGGTCGAGGGACCTTAAGGGATTTTGATCACCTGGATGTCTAAAATTCAATTCTCAGGTATGGAACTTTTCTGACATTTTAGGAACTTTCTAAATTTTTCATAGCTTTTCAAAGTCATGGGGAATCGGACCCCCTCGAGATTGAATTTTGTATGAGGAAAATTGAACCCCAAAAAAAAAATTTACCGGACCCTCACACTCAAATATTTTTGACTATGATCCTGTTCTTCACAAAAGTCCTTCCAAAAATCCATCAAATAGTCAACCCAAAAGAATAAGACAGGAGATTGAGAAAAAAATCGAACCTTATTGATCTGAATTTCCGTTTCAAATAAGAAATTGTCTATAACATTGATGCCTGTCTGTCAATGAAAGTAAGCTGATTCATTTAAAAACGAAAATGTTGTAATAGAGGTTCAACATTGATGCTCCTTATAAAGAAATTCGTACACAGAGAAGAGAATTGATGAAGATGAGATACCATTTAAGTACGCAAGCAGACAGTAAATGTTAAAATGCCTGTGGAATAGGCAATTTATATGAAATGAAGACTCAAAAGGAAAGAAGAAGGAAACGTGAATTGACTTTTTAAAAACATCAACAGGAAGCGATTTTTAGCGCATTTTCCGAACTTTGTTCGAAAGGCGCTATTGTCCGCACTTTGTCCGTTATTCCGTTATTCCGTTATTCCGTTATTCCGTTATTCTGTCTGATCTCGTATCTACTTTCGCAGGGAAGGTCCAATCGACTTGAAATTTGGCACACTGGTAGCTTTTATATCTAGGACCAGACCGAAGAAAGGATTTTGGAACTGGTCACTTCCTTCCCGACTTATAGCCATTAGAAGTGACTGTTGTCCATACTTTTCATACATTTTTCATACAAATTTGACTTTTTTATTGTAACTTTTGCATAGTTTAACCGAATGAACTGAAATTTGGTACACAGGCTCCATGGCTGTGCCTGATTATGGAACCGACGCCATTTTGGATTTCGAGGGGCATGCAACTACGCCAAACTCATTTTAGCTCTAACTTTGATGTGTTTTGACCAAATTAATTGAAATTTGGTATATAGGTTCCTTAGCTGTACCTGATTACGGAACCGACGCCATTTTGGATTTCGAGGGGCATGCAACTACGCCAAACTCATTTTAGCTCTAACTTTGATGTGTTTTGACCAAATGAGCTGAAATTTGGTACGTAGGTTCCTTAGCTGTGCCTGAATATGGAACCGATGCCATTTTGGATTTCGAGGGGCTAGAAGCTACGCCAATTTGATTTTTGCTTTAACTTTGACCAAATGAGCTGAAATTTGGTATGTAGGTTCCTTAGCTGTGCCTTAATATGGAACCGACGCCATTTTGGATTTCGAGGGGCTAGAAGCTACGCCAAATTGATTTTTGCTTTAACTTTGACCAAATGAGCTGAAATTTGGTATGTAGGTTCCTTAGCTGTGCCTAAATATGGAACCGACGCCATTTTGTATTTCGAGGGGCTAGAAGCTACGCCAAAGTGATTTTTGATTTAACTTTGACCAAATGAGTTGACATTTGGTATGGAGGTTCCTTAGCTGAGCCTTATTATGGAATCGACGTCATTTTGTATTTCGAGGGGCAAGAAGCTACGCCAAAATAATTTTTTCTCTAATTTTGACCAAATAAGCTGAAATTTGGTATGTAGGTTCCTTAGCTGTGTTTGAATATGGAACCGACGTTATTTTGGATTTTGAGGGACTAGAAGCTACGCCAATTTCATTTTGACTTTAGCTTTGATCAAATGAGCTGAAATTTGGTATGAAGGTTCCTTAGCTGTGTCTGAATATGGAACCGACGCCATTTTAAATTTCAAGGGGCCAGAAGCTACGCCAAACTCATTTTAGCTTTAACATTGATGTATTTTTTTATTTGCGGCTTTCTGTAATAGGAAAATGCGCTTTCGTACCGCATTAATTCGGACGTATTGCTTGTTCATTTCTTTAGGTGAAAAAAAAATATAATTTCCATTTTTAACTCGTTAAATCGAGGAATTGAAGGGTAGACTTTGGGGAGGGTTGGATGGATTGGGTCATTTACTTTGTATCGTTATCAGCAGTAAGATTCGGATTTTATGCTTCAAATAAGATAAGAAAATTCAGTTCTGTCAGAAAACCATGACCCAGTTTCCCTTCCGTGACTCTCAACCCTTTCAAATCTCATCTAGGAAACATTCAAAGCACAATCTCCTTCCTGCATCCATCTCCTTATAACCCCATTTACAAAAGTAAGGAAATAATATTGTCAGTCAAATTACATTTTGATGAAAATTAAGATCATTAAAATTTACCATAGCTATAGAAATTCTATTGCTTTATATGTTGTATAACATCTAAAAAATTTACAAGTAACAAAATAATCCAATTTGCATATCATCATTATCATCATCATCATCAATTTTCTTCTTCTCGTACATTCATAACGACATTTCGTCCCATTCACCGGAAGGAACGACGAAAGAATAAGAAGTCAAAATATTTTAAACATTACCTAAAAAAATTGTCTTTTTGAAGGGTCCAATAAACGATGATGAAGAGTAAACAAAAAAATATTTTTTTTTCAATGAGAATAAATCGCTAGGAAGGTGACTTAATCAACATAAAGTGACTCAAAACAAATTTATGAAACATTATATGCCATTGTAAATTGAAAAAAGAAGAAGCATAAATTTTCTCGTTCTGGTTATTGCTGTTTTAAGCAGAGTTGACAGAGTCGTCTGTTTTTGGTTTTATTTTGACTTCTATAATTAGTAGGCAATGATGGTCGGTCACTGATGATGGCAGGCGACATGGGCTGCTGTAATTGTCAATTTCAGGTGGAATTCTTCAGGCTTTTGCCGCTTGCCCAACTCTGTCTTTCAAGATTACCGATTTAAACAATTGAGGGAGAACGAGAGGAAAATTGAAGACGAGAATGAAATAAAAAGTATCCCAAGTGGTGCACGATAGAGAGCTTTTTAAATATTTCTTCTTCTTTCCACTTTAATTTTCATTCTCGTGTCCTTCTTCAATGAGGTAAGAGGGAAAAAGAGAACTTCAACCCTCATGAAAACTGCTTGTGCATCACCCTCATTTTCAATAAGAGTGGAGAAAAAAAATCTCCAATAACTGTAGGCAAATTGGGATGGGAAGAAGAAAAATCTTCAATTCTGCGCCTTTAAACACGTCTTTCTGGGCCTCACTTGAGGAGAAAAAAAGAGAAATGAAAGTGAGAATAAGAAATAAGACAAGTCGATTGGGGAAGAAGAAAAATTGCTTTTTGATACTTCCATGCATACAGCTCCCATAGAATTTTTGATATTGAATCGGAACCATAGCAGAGTGAATGAAGTGAGGCGAAAATTCAATTTCATTATGACCAGAATTTCCTCTGAAGTCCTCAATAATAATAGAAAAATGACGATAATATTTAAAGTCTCGAGGGGATGGAATTTGATCTTTGAGCATATTTTCTTTTTCTTGATACATGAATAATGAAGCATGAACTGATATAAAATGAAAGAAATAGACGAAAATGTAGTCAACATCAAAGCAACAGTAAGATTATTTACGCTCAATGATAACAGAGCTCTATTAATGCTCACTGACATTTCCAGTCAGAAGAGAGAGAAGAAAAATATATATTGGGGACTGTTGCGTATTCTACTCAGATTCTAATTCCCCAATGGTCATCTACTTATGGGAATAATAACAGCAATATATTTATTAAATATATATAAAGAAGCATAATCGCATGGTCGACATTATTGCGTGCGTAAAACAGATTAAAAGAGTAAATGAAATAGAGAACGAAACATGAGCAGTAGCAACAAACATCTATTCTATGCTGTGATGTGTTGTGGTGAATAAATAAAATTATTGCTGTTGCTTTACTGGAGGCATTTTTTTTTGATCGGAAGGGGGAGAATGAGGTTATGGTCACGATTCGTCGGCTTGTCCGTCAAGGGAATTGTGCGGCACGGAAATGCGTGATTTTAGTGCTGTTAATGGATTGAATTGGGGCATTACGGCTGGCTTTTTGTAGGGAAAATGCACTTTTTTTAATGAGTCGGATTTTTTGCTGGTCTTGGGGGGTTGGGGACCTAAGGGACCCAGGGGTATCTGGTCCACAAAGCTAAATCTTCAAGGTAGATCAACTTTTAGGGTTCAACCTTACAAATACTCTCCAAAGTCATTCCAACAAAAACATTCCAACTCGTCTTTATTTCCTATGCCTTTCCTCGTCCATTCATTCTCACAGCTGGTTTATCAATTAATAGCAATAATTATTTCTAATATAAAACCGAAAAAAATAATAGCAGCAGCATCGTAAGCATTCTTCTCATGTGATGTAATGTGCTCTACGCTATCTTTCGCTTTTTTGCCTTTCTTGCTACTCAACTGTGCTATGAATATGAACAATCCGTATATTGTACGTGGGAGTATGAATAAAATGAACAGTAAACTCGAGCATTTTCATCTTGAAACTTAATGAGAATCCTTATCGGGAAAATTAATAGCATTTATGTGATGTAGAACTTGTTACACATTTTTTTTCATCGTATTTCGTATCTTTTATCGAATGTTGAAAATTAAAGATTATTTCTGAATTTTTTGTAATAACGGAAGGAGTCAACTTAACGGGTTTCATTCCTTCCGACCAACAACAAAAAATGAGAACCCTGATGTTCATTCAATATGAAACGGAAATTCCTTTCAAGTATAATGTAGAATGAAGATGTGAAATTGTGGCTCAGACATTCCATACACAAACTGCACCAACATATGATAGATATCGTATACATTTATAACAATTATGATGAGTTCACTGTACATATGTGTAGATTTTTAAAGTAAATACAAGCATATATATTTTTCAAAAAAAAGAAGTAATATTTTCAACATATAAACAAACATGAGCAGATGAACATGAACATATTTAAGTATTACCAGACATAAACATTATAAAAAAATGAGAAATGTTTCCATCCATCCAGATAAAAGTTTTTATTATTTAATTTGTCAGAAATCACAGATAATGATAATGAAATTAAAAGCTGAAAAAGAATTTTTTTCATAAAATTGAAATTTTTTTATTCAATTTAAAAAAAAGATTTCTCACTCGAAAATGAAAAGTTTAATAAACATGCGACACGACTGTATATGGAAATTATTAGAATGAAGTTTATAATTGTGCATAACTTAAAAAAAATATTGTTTATTTTTACACATGAAAATGAATCTAGTGAGAGTATGTGAGAGAAAAGAGATGAAATAATAACAAAATAACATGCGACGCTAAATACATAAACATAAGAATATTGTATGCATGTACATTAATTTATGAGATGAAAAAAAAGAAGATGAGAATTATGAATAATTTGTCTGTTTCTATTATGCTTGTTTAACAAATCAAGAATTTCTGAGAAGGAAGAAGAAACAAGTCGAGAATAATGAGGGAATCTAGTCAGTAGAATCTAGTGGAGAAGAATTTCACACTTCTTCAAGGGAACTTGATGTTATATAATGTGAGCTGTAGTGAAAGAATATTTTGAGAATAATAGACGGCTTGTTAATGAGGTTTAATAGTAGATTTAACAAGATATTTAAATGGTTTAAGTTTTGTAAGTATTTTGCATGATTATGGCTATGAATCATGCAGTAGGAGATCTCATGAGGTTCCATGACCTAGATTCTAGATCAGTGCTGCTCAAACTATGCTCCGAGACACAGTAGCAGTGTAGCATGTGTGTTATGAATAGCTATGGGGTCATTTAGATATTACGTAACGCTAAAAACGGTCATTTCTGACCTCCCTTAACAACTTTTGTGAGAAAATATGAAAAATTTATTATGAAGCGTAACAAAACTTTGACTCCTCTTATTCCTAAGCGTTAAGTAATATTCAAACGACCCCTAAGAAAAATACCAAAAATGAAGAATTTTGAAAATTTAACTTTACACAAGCATCTCTTTTGAATCAACATAATTTATGGCATTTCTTAAGTTTTCTACCGGTTCTGCATAAGAAGGCTTAATTCTATATCAATATTGATACCAAAGACACTATGAGAGCTAGAAATAGTTTAAGTATGACATCCTGCCAGCATTTCTACCAACTCTCTATAGCTTAGTGGTAAAGGAGATGGTTTGGTCAATTCTTGGTCGAGATGGTTTGGTTGGAAGCAGGGTTAGAAATAACTTTAGTCAGATAAATTTCAAAGTTTTAAGTATCTTTAAAATAAAATTTATTATCAAGTTCTGAGCAACTGTCAGTCCTGCGCGGGAATCTGAATTTTCTTCCACTTAACACCCGTCATTGGTGCCATCACGTTATCCTTTCATCTTTCTGACAATTTGCTATTAAGACGAGAATTTAGTGATGCCCTGACGACTTTGTTGTGTCGCTTGGGAATTCGACCTAAAAATCTACTTAAAAATTATTGAAGACAAAACAAAGTGTCAATTTTCACCCGAATGTCACATGATTATCTCATAATTCTAAGGAAATATAATATCAGCACCGGATAGCTTCAAAGTAAACTTGAAACAAAAATATTTGCAATTTAATAAAAACAAAAAACATTAAATAAGGGAGAGAGAGAGAGAAAAAAACTTAATTCTTCCGCGCTATACTTGATAGAAACAGACTCCATACAAATGAGTATAATACATGCTGCAGAATGCTATATGTACTTATGCACTACATTGCATTTTGTTGTAAAAAAGCAGTCTCACTTTCTATACGATATAATATCAAATAGTTGAAGGCATGCAACAGTCTTAATGACGTCACATTTTGCTGTTACACCAGCTGTTTGTTTAATAACTTATGACAGTGAAGAATATGGCATGAAAAAAGAAAAGCGAAAAATCAATCAATATCTACTTAATGTTTGCCTCATGTCTTTAGCATTGCAATATTAATTCTGTGTAATGTAAGGTGGCAAAATAAAGGCAACAACAATAATAATGCTCGTAATGAGAAGTGTGCTGAATTATTATTTTATTTCTGTTGTTTTTCATTTCATTCGTTGTACATACATAGACCTACATAACTACCACATAATTTCTTTTCTATTTCTTATACTAAAACAATATTTTTTCTCTATATAAAAATTAAATGTAAGAAAATTGCATAATCACATAGAAGTGAGTAAGTAACATGTTTTTTGTGCCATAATATCGTAATAAAAATTTAATAATAAATGAAAATTTGAAAAATGTTGTTTGTAAAGTAATTAAATACAATTTTTAACCAAACTGAAATAAAAGTGGTTATAGCTTTTAATTCATTACCAATTGTTGTTGTAGTTGAGAGGAAAATTTTAAAATTTACATACAAAAAAGTGTTTATGAGGAAAAATAAAATTCGCGTCACATTCCTAATGAAGGCAAATTTTACGAGCTTTTACCTTCTTATTTAATCCATTGATCGTTGATTCGCTGTGAATATGCATAAAAATACATTACAAATCTATCATACAACTTATTATGCGCACACTAAGTGCTATTTAAGTAATCATTATTGGATCCGTAAAATTATTCGAATATGAAGTTGCACTTTACATTAAAAAAATTTCAAAATGAACTAATTTTCATAATTAATAATGAAATGTGTCGACTAATAAAGAAAATATTCATTTTGTTGAGGATTGAGACGCATTTTTAGCACAAACTGCCTAACAAAAAACTAACGGATTTCTAATATTTAAATTTTAATGGTTTTAAAAATTCAAATTTTGAATTGACCGTTATTTTTCAAAACTAAATTCAAATTTTGAAATGATCGTTATTTTTTCAAAATTAAATTCAAATTTTGAAAAGACCGTTATTTTTTAAAATCGTTGGCCTTTAAACAAATTCACGGTAATTCTATTTAAAAAAAACTTAAGCCCTCAAAATGCCTCAATTGTTGAACTAATTCACTAAGCCAACGTGGCCATAATAGAGCATAAATTATGCAAAAAATTACGCTAACAAATGTTTAACAATCGGTGCTCAAAAAACATAAATTTTTTCTTCCTCTTTAAATTGTTTTTACATCACCTAGACGAACAAAAAGCCATAGAAATTTTTGTAAAAAAGGTAGTTATAGATGAGAAATTAATTGAAAATTTAATGCCTAATGATGAACAAATCACTAAACATTTCAACAAAAGAAAAAAAAAATAATTTTTTGCGCACACTTCTCACGTCGTCATTAACAATTATTGTTATGCTGCATACATAGCAGTGCTAATGGGGAGATTTTGTTGCATTAATGTAGGTTGTATCCATGGAGATCTATCAAATGCAGATAACGGTCCTCAGAAAATCATTGATCCGATAAAATTGTATCCAGTTTTAGTCATTATTAATTAGTGACATAATCAATCTCCTACGTTTTATGCCGTTTGCGTGTAAGTTCACAATTAGATCTGCAACATATTTTTTTTATAGAATTCCACTTGATAATGAAGTGACACTACGCAACTTCAGTTCAACAGGATAAAAATATGAGAATATTAAGTTGAAATGTCAATTGCTCTCGAACTTTATTCACGCACATAAAAACCAATTTAAAAGTATTTTTTTGTCATCGTTGTCATGTCTCTGTACGCGAATCACTTCAATTATCGTATTCTGTATGTGATAAATTGATTATTAATTAAAATCGTGAATGAAGCTTGCATTATATTCGGAACTAAAAATTGATAGCTCACTCAATGCAGTTCACTGATTGTAATTTGGCTATTGCTGTCGGTGATGGACTCAATTAGGCGACGTTGCTGTAGTGCTGTTATCATTAAATGATGGGAAATTGTTGTGAAATTATCCAGGGAAAGCAACGCTTGATTTTGTTGTGAAATTTAATTGATTTTTTTGTTTGCCTCAAAATGTTCATAAAAATTCCTTTCGACACACCCAGAAAAATGGAAGACATTATGTGTTCTGGAACATGATATGAGATTTAAAACCCCAAAATTTTCATCCTTAAACTGTCATTAATTTCGAGTGGAATTCAAAATATGCTAAAACTAATGAATTAGAATTTAAAACCCCCCTCGTCGCATATTTCACATTATTATAAAATTTATTTTTATGCACAAAAATGATTAACAATGCGAGAATGATAAAAATGTTTATACCTCGAAGGCAATGATGTTTTGAGGGGAGAGGGATGCGGAAAGGAAGGAAAAATTTTAAAGCATAAAATACATAAAATGGCGTTGACATAAAAATTCTTTAAGGTTTCTCACTCACTTTATATTATTTGCAATAAAGTATGAAATACTACACAACAGAGAAACTTGACGGAGTGTGGGGGGACGAAAATATTTTCCCTTAACACTTCTCTCTCTCGTGCCTCACTCCTCCGCACAATGCTTGCTTTTTATAGCATTAGAGAAAGCAACGAGAATTACGTGTTATGAAATTAGAAATTTTTTTTTCTTGTTTTAGGCAACAATCACATAACATACACCAGAAAATATTCCGGGAGAGGGAATAAAATCTAGCGAGAAATGATTAAAATTTTTTGCTGCTCCTGCTTATTATGACAATCATGAGAATAATTAAAATATTAGTGGCTTTTTTGTGATGCTTAAAAAAATATTTCTTAAGATGACAGGAAGCCCTGATGATTTTTTTGGGGATAATATTACGCAGGATGAGAATTCATGAGGGAGAATGAAGATTGCAGTGTCATGAACATGTATGAATAAATTCAGAGGTGTCTTTTTGTGATTTTTCTCTGCTGATGGAAGGCAATATATATTTTTTTATAAGAAGAGAATTTAAAACTAGATTTTGGATCTAATAACAATTTTAACAATTTTTTTTCAATTTTAAAGAAAAAAAGTAAAAATTTAATAAAACTACACTTAAAGACATAATTTGTAATTTTTGGGACTCGAACCTAGGACTTCTAAAGTTAGTATACTTCATGATCTTCCTTTCTGATCAACCACAACATTTTAAACCATAATTTTAGTTTGGATAATTTCCATACACATTAAAACTTCATAATCCCAAAAATCCTTCCAACCAACCCCGAATCCCAACACTTTAACAACATTATTCCTCTTCATTCGTTAAAGTGATCTCTTCCGATCAATACAATCGAAAAGATTTACGAGATACCAAAAAAAAAACTGCAGTGAATAATGAAAAAAAGAAACAAAATACAGAAAATTTATCGCCTATATTCGCTTTAACATGTGATCGTAATTTATGGTTTTTTGTTCCTATATTTGTTCCTCTCTTCTACAGCTCAGAAGGAAGAACGCACGAAAATTTCATTTTGTGTCAAGTTGGTGTTTTGTTATTTTGAACGTACACATCGACATGTCTTGTTTTTAATACAGAACAAAGAGGAAGTGCTTTGTTTACTTCATCAAATTATAATTCGCCGGATTTATTTCTTTCAAGTCGTGCGCACATTGCACAAGTTTCAATCTCCGATTCCTCATAAAAGTAAACATATAAATAAATAACAAACATGTACTTTAGTGTATTATAGACAAACAAAAGCTTCTATAAAAATGAAAATAAAACGTGATGCGCGTTAATTAATAAAAAAAGAATAACAACAAATTTAATTCACTTGCACTTACTAAACCTATTATTTTACATTTTATTGTCTTCATAATGTGGCTGCATGTATTTACAATCCAACACATATATAATGTGTGTGCAAGCACATGAATTGTAATCAGCTTCTATTCCCTTTACGAAGCTTTTTTCCGTGAGTGCTTCCTCATTTGTAGAACTGATTGTGTTCATGTTCACGATGTCTGTGTGGCATTTGTGCCTACCACATAGTGATTTACAAGCGCTTTCAAGACTCATTCATCGTGCTTCATTTGAGAGAAGAATGGAAAATGTTTCAATAATGGGAGATGAAAATTCCTTCAAGATGGTTGGGAAAATTTTTATTGGGGATACGTGTGTGGTTTTTCTTAGGAAGGAGGATTGGGCGGAAATAACAAGATACGGTAGTTGCAAGTTGAATTATAAATATTTAAAGTTTTTGGAGGTATTTAAATTTCAAATAAAGTTTTTTACATAACCTCAAATTTAATTTTAATTTAACCTCAAAATTTAGCATTAATCTTTAATTAATCCTTACTTTTTAACATGAATATTCTCAAACATAATCCATTTATGATGTCCAGCTAACAATTCCCAATATCCAAAAATAAACTGTATCAATGAATGATATCCGTTCAAGTAGGCTAAAGAAAGACACGTGTAACCAATCAAATTTCAAACAAGGATGCTCATCTTTCATAAAAATGTACAAAATATATAATAAGTAATAAGAAAATATAATTTCAATTCCATTTACAATCATCTCTTGTGAGCTGTACAATCTTCTTTGAAGAGTTGGGTTAAAAATCTATTTGGCTTTTTTCCTTCATCATCATCATTTTTTCATAACACAACACACATAAGTATATAAAGTGAAACCACATAAGTTTCTCCCCATACATACATGATGCATGCGCTTAGAAGGGTTTCATGTTGATTAATTGCCGAAAAATCTGATTTGAGGTCAGAGGTAAAGTAGAAGCAACCTCCCCACACCCATATTTTCTCACTCCTATTACATTTTGTTGCCTTTTTCACGAAATATACAATATTGAAACCCCTGAATAATTAAAAAGCCCCATTCATCCATCACTAGATACGGGCTCCTTCCTCTCGGTGTATAATGAAGAAATAACTCATCCTTAATTTTGCTTAGGGGTTTTTTCTTCGCATTTTTGATATTGAATGTAGGAAATAAAGTAACCCTTACTCTACTCCACTCTACACCGTACCATTTCTCATTTCTCTCTTACTTTTTTCTGTCTTCATCGTCTTACTGTCTGTGCGGAATAAAATTTCACTTTCGTCTTAGCTATTTTTCTTATCTTCTTTATTTCTTTTCGTTGAGGCTTCTTTTCACATAAACGGAATGAAAATGCTTGAAGTTAAGATGAAATAGAAGAAAATTGAAATTTTTATATTTTAACTGTGGCTTCATCCTTTCTTAGAAGAGTGATTTGCGTCGTATTAACGATAAAGCTTCCCGTTTTAACCTCTTCATTGCCTTTATTCCCTCACCCAAAGACATCATCTTTATTGTCGACATTTCGTCTTCTCACTAACATTTAAAATATAATTTAGGGAATATTTTTTCATCCTTTGTTGTAGGATGATAGATTTTTTATCATTTTATTATGAAAGGGAAAGGGTTGGAGATGTCAGGACTTTAATGTCTATTTTTGGGGAACACCGAGAGGGTTTTTAGATTAATATTTGCAAATTTGTTGGTATTAAGTTCTGGATGGCTGGGGAATAACTTGATTTAATTCATGAAGAGCTTAAGTTTTCATAAAAACAGATTGTAATCTAGAAAGGCGCTACATCAACCCAGTCGCTTATCAACAAGCTTCATTCTCATTGAGCCTCAATATGTGCCATTTACTTTTTCATAGCGAAAAACTTTCTCATCTTTTCTTTTTTTTTTGTTTCATGTTGATGCCTTGGAGGGTGTTAATGAAGCCAATTTCTATAAAGTGTTAAGGTAGACGCATTGAGGCAAATAAGCATCAAGAAGAATGGGATGTGGAAAGGGAGAAAAAATAAAGAATCTTAAAGGGTATATTTAAAAAAAGAAGAGAATTTTAGTGGAGACTGGGAAGCAAAACTCTATATTAATGTCAACATCTCGTTCATCTTACACTTAGCTACCCTTCATGTTTAGCTTCGTCTTGTTGAATATAATGAGGATTTTTTCCTTTCCCTGTGTTATGAGGATTATATGGGATATGTAATTACATAAACATTATTACTTTATTTTTCATCGTTAATTCTATAATGAGTTTCACTTTTAAATACATAACTTCATCGTGAAGAGCGCATGTTTGATGAATTCCGTGAAAGATGGCATTTTTACTCACTCACATGTTAAATCATGTTGATCTTATTCTTTTCTTGTTACAAGATTACAAGAATATTAATTTCCTTTGTTTTGAGCTGTATGAGATAAAATATTTCTAATCAGATCAAAGAGGGATGGGGATGCTTGATAAAAGAATATGATTGAAATAATTGGAATATTCATGCTTAATTGTTGTCATTAAAATATGTACGAGTTTAATCAATATCTTATTTAATTTTGAGTATTAAGGGGTTTGGAAAATTTAACTTTTTAATTTTTTTTCAAAAATTTCAATATTTAAAATTTTTAAACTCTTTTTAAAAAAATTAACTTTTTTACATTTTTTAAAACAAATAACTTTTTTTAATTTTTTTTCTAAATACAAATTTTTTCAACTTTTTGTTAGATTTTCCAAAAAATTTCAATTTTTTCAACTTTTTAGAAAAATTTAATTTTTTTAAACCTTTCAAAAAGTTTCATTTTTTTAAACTTTTCAAAAAATTTCAATTTTTTAAAAATTTCAATTTTTGCTGTTTTGAAATAAGCGACATTTCCTTCACTAAAACATTGCACTTAAAAAAGACTCATTGATCAATTTACGAACAAAGAAAAATGACGGAAGTTTGATATACATATTCATACACATTTCTCTACGTTCTTGCATTGTTGCCAACTTGTCTATAACATTGAGAATATTTTTACTTTTTCCTTTACTCATTCACTTTCCTTTGAAGAATTTTTCCATGAATGAAACGAAATTCAGTTCTGAATTTATTTTTGTTTCATTATTATTCAAAGAAAAGATACGAAAATAAAAAATTTACAATTTAAATTTAAATACATAAAAAATGTCTTAATTTGTTTAACCCAAATCAAACACTACCAAATGGAGAATTTTCAATGTCATTCGTGCGAAAATAAAAATGTGTTTGACATCAATCGAAAAAACTGATATATTTTTTATACATGCGGATAGAAAGCGATAGCGCTGTAATCAAATAAAGGTGTCAATATAAATACATGTACAAATTTATTTTTTACATATGAGAGATAAAAAAAGTTAAACCGAAACATGTTGCTGATAACTGCAGCCGTCCTGACATCAATTAACACTCATCTGCGAATGTATAAACAACAAGTTCATGATTAATCATTGAAGAGTTCGTCGTGATGAGAAAAATAGCTGAATTTGCATAAAAAATTGAAAGTTTAAATTCATTAAGTATTTAAAACTTTTTTTTTGCGTCTACATTAGATGAGATTACTCAACAATTATCACAATATTAATACTATATGTGACAAAAATGTACAACAAGCCAAACAAGTCGAGGAAAAAAACAATTCAAATTGAACGTGTGCTCACGCTCGATAATGTACAAACTGTACAAAAAAATATAGAAAAGAAAGAGAACTCGTGTTGCGACAACGAAGCGTTTTGAACTTTACTTGCTCAATAAATGAGCATTTTTATTATTTTTTATTTGTTTTTTAAATCACAGTAAAAGAAAAAGTTTTTTTGCGACAAGCGACATGACGACAAAAGCTTGCGTCAGAGACTTTTTTGCTGTATGTTATGAACTCAGTAGTATGAAAATTGCTTACTTTCTTTCCCTTATGAATATGATGGGTTCATAATGCGTGGAAATTTACAATTTAGGTCTTTTTGACAGGGTTGGAATTTTTAAGTATAAATATTCAAACTTTTTTTTGGGGGCTACTTTTGGGTAGTAGACCCCTGGGCTGGGTTTCTTGGTCTACTACCCTTACCCCTGGGTATACACCTGGTGTAGGCTCTGGGGTAGGGGTATGTGTATATTCTATCAAGTTTAAACTTGATTTTCTAATAGTCAAACCCCAAAATCCCAACCCTGACTCATTCTCATGGTAAATGATGAGTAAAAAGGTAAAGATTCTCCCATTATTGTTTGTAAAATTTTCGTCTGCGTCTGGTTATGTCAACCATTAACTTCAAGCTCTTTAACATTGGATATGTGATTCGAATGAATTTATTCATGCCTGGTGTCTCATGCCAATATTGGCAATAAAGTAAATTGTAAGGGATTTAAACAGTTAAGTGTAATCGATGTCGTGTGGTTTATATGCCATTTTATCATATCTCTCGGATGTATCCATATCAAGAAGAAAAAGCTCTCTCAAATACGCATATACAGTCACATTTATTCACATAATAAAGCGAATTATTATTAACTTTTCTCTCTCTTCTGTATCAAACCTAATTCAGTTCTATTGTCGCATTACGACCGTATCATCATCGCTTTCAATAAAAAGAAAACTTTTTTCCATTTTCCTTTTTCCATTTCTTAAAATGAAATGGCAATTTATGTCACATTATAGTTTATTATTTATTACTCAAATCAAAATGTCCTTCCATTGAATCTGATGACTTTCGGGTGTTAAATTATGACCATAATCAGTAGATCCATATGTCGTCACATAATTTTTACTTTTTCTATGACTTTCTTCCTTCAAGCATTTTTCAAATTGATTATCAACATGTATCTCGTAATGATATTCATTATTTTGTTTTTTTTTTCTTGGGTTATGAGAATTATTTTACATTTTTCTTCTGTCTAGTGAGGTGAATTTTTTATGATTTGTAAGATCTTGGCACCAAATGCGGGTAGAATTGGGTAGGCGGGAGTGATAAATATTGTGAATCTTATTCTTGGTCTGGTTGCTACAAATTTGTATCATTAATTAAATGAAAGCTTGCTCCTGTTGCTTCTCTGGATATGCTGCTCATTTTTGGAGTTAGCTAAAACTTGTGGACATCGCCACAGGTTGTTCAGAAATTGACATTTTCATACAATTGAACTTGATGCTTAAAATTCTTGTCGAAAAATATCACAATTCCAAATCCAAGAATTGCTTAGAACATCCATAAAAAATTTCTTCGTAAATGACGCAAACACATGACAACAAGCAATTAAGCTCGGTAATGTTGAACGTTTTAACGATAGCAAATACACAAATGAGGCTATAACATAATATTTACCACGATAATATGTGAAAATCTCAATCAAATTACAACAAGCATAAAGACAGACAACTCGAAATGAATTTCTTTGTTGCCAACCAGAAAAAAGCAGTCAAAATAAAAAATGATGAAGATAAAGAAGAGGCTTGTAGCGCCTTTCATTTGGAATAAGAAATTAAATGGTCTTACACATCTGACATTTATATAAAAGTCAACTTATATCGAAATTTATTATTGAGTTTAGAGCTTTTAGAGCAATAAAAAAGGTCTCTAAAGATCACCGCAGCTGTATATTTTATTGAACTTTGATGAGATTTTTTTCGGAGTATCATCAATTTATGATAGGTTACAGAGAAATTGACAAGTAACGTGCTGAAAATGTAATTTTGAAGATCTTCTTGTTCTAGCCTCGAAGATGGAAAGTTTAGAAACATTTTGATGACTTTTAAAAAGTTCTGAACTTCAAGCGCCTTCCTGTATACTTCATTAAGCATGATAAATCTCCTCAAGCTCTAGAATTTCAATCATAATATCATAAATTCCACTAATCTACTAGAAGCTTTGCCTATATTTAACACTAATTAATCGAAATGTTCATAAATTAAATTTTTAATTCCCTTCCCTTATCTAATTATATGATTGAGTTTTGGTGACATAAAGTAAACAAGCAAAAGCGTGAAAGATCTGTGTGAAATAATTTTTTTAAATGTAAACAACAAACATCCCACCCGTCAATTTATCTCGTTCTCGCTCACAACTTTATAAATTAATTAAATTCTATTAATTGCTATACAATTTATTTTCATGAGGAGAAGAAATAAAATTATTTATTTCGGTAATGCCTGAAGGGCTTTAAGATCTAGAAAAGGAAAGGAAAAATTTTCTCCATCCTCATTCCATCCTTAACTGATGTAATTTCTGTCAGCTATCTCATTTTGTGCTGATGATGATGATATTGAAAAATAGAGAACATTATCAGACGGGGTTGAAAAGGAATGGAATGTTTAAGTTGTTTACAAATGTACAGCCTACGCCGCTTAAGTGCTATGGGATTTTTAAATCATGAATCAGAATTCTTTTCTGTTGTTTTGCGTCTGTATTTTCTATTTCCAAAAGAATTCTACATATTTATGTCTATAAATAAAATAAAGAAATTTCTCTTTCACTTATAAATTATTCGAATAGTTTCGAGAATCAATCGATGTAGAACAACAACAGAAGATTCACTTTCAACGAACAAGAAGAAGAGAATGAGAAAGAATCAACAATAGAAAAAAGGTCTTAATTATAATTACCAATTAGTAAAAATCGAGACAAACAAATTTAAATTTTTAAATTCAGTGTCTTGTTGCTTAGTAAGAAAAGGTACACAAAGTTCCCTAAAAATAAATTTTTTGACATTCACAAGATGATGAGAAAGGTACGGCTGTCATGCGATGAACTTTTGGGACAAGAATTCGCAAAAGGATTGGGGTAAAATTGATTGAGTATCTCAGCTGAATAGCGATGGGTTAATTTATATTTTGAGGATGAAAAACTTGAAATTAAAATTGACTAAAATCTTGAAATTAAATCTCATCTCATAAACTCCCATAATTTACAACCTGGAATAGACAATTTGAAAACCATAGCTAATTCCAGCAAAAAAATAATTCTTTGTCATTTTGTAAAGATCGTTTAGAAATTTTTTAGCAACTCATAGCGAACAAAAAAAAAATCTGGTTTTTAATAACTTTTTGAGGTAATAAAAAGAATTTTCATAGGCATAATTTAATAGGCATATCGCGTGGAGTGAACATTAAATTTCATTTTTAAGTGACTCTCATCGTCCCCACTGACAATGCCAATGAACGAGAGTACTCGAGAAGGAAATACAATGTTAAATGATGAAATATCCCGGCTGAGAACTTAAAATACATTCCAAAAAAAATAAAATTGTTTACGAATGAAAGGAAAAATTGAAAAATGAAAATGATTATTACTTACGACGATGATGATTATTATTTTACAGAACCACAAGAAGAAAAATTTCAATTTCTATTTAAAAGTAAGAAATATGAGAGAGAATTTTTCTTCACCAAGCTTTTATTTCTTTCTTACAAATTTCATCGTAATCGTGTGGAGAAGAAACGATAATAAATACTCAATTTTTTTATACATCCACAAAAGAAGAAACCCCAAACCATACCATCAAGCTTGCTTATTAAAATCAGACGAAACTTCAAACGATCTATTAAGCGAAATGAGATGTTTACGAAAAAAAATATAACTCTAACTTCTTCTTTTTATATCACATAACAACAGAATTAAACAAGTTCGTACGCGCCGGCAAGATGTGAGTGAACAAGCAAAACAGCACTACACATAGCCAGTAAAGTTCTTTGACCTATTTTACAAAAAGAAAAACATGTGGAGATTTTTTTTTGTGTATAATCTTCCGTCTCTTTTATACGTATATGACAGAGACTTTTAATACACTGCGGATTCAAAATAAAACAAAAAAAAACTAGTTGAAGAGTGAGGTGGATGACTTGGGGGCATTTTTAGATAGTTGGATGAGTAATGCTTGCGCAAAATAACTTTAGAATTGTCGGAATGGGAGATTGTTGACATTTGGAATTTAATGATCTCATGAAATTAAAAATTATACTTATTTTGCGCTTCCTTATGTCTTTTGAACATTTATGGATGAATTAATCGTTAGTGAGTCACCAATTTTGGTATTTAAAAACCGCAGAACTTTGACCTTTTTTGGGATTTCATAAATTTGAAGGTTCAATTTCTTAAATTTGAAAATTTTTCATTTTTTGAAATTTAAAAATTTTTCATTTTTTTAATTGTGAAAATTTTTCATTTTTTGAAATTTAAAAATTTGAAGCTTTTTTAATTTTTAATCAAAAAATTTAAAAAGTTGTTTTTTAAATTTTAAAAAATTTCATTTTTTAAAATTTGAGTATTTTAAAATTCTAATTTTTAACTTTGAATTAGTTTTTTCCTTTTTTCAAATTTGAAAATTTAATTTTTAAATTTACTAATTTTTATATTGACAAAAAATTAATTTTATTAATAAACATTTTTTCAACCCAAATTTATGCCAATCTACAAACCCCAAAATTTATATTGTTATACATCACTAATTTTCCAGTTGTCATTATCACAATTCGTCAATTAAACCGTAACTACGTGAACTGTAAAAAACTAAACACGATGATTATTTGCCACTAACAAAACAATTGTTTATTGCAGTTTTTTTGCAACACAAAACAAAATGAATTTTTTTCTCTCCCGTTTTGCTCACATAAAAACATTTTATTGCATCATTTGACAATTTTTTTACGATTATTTCTTTCAAAATCATCCACGAGCGTCAGCTCTGTATTACAAGTCGTGCAATGGGTAATTTCTGTTCCATTATACTTTTTATTTTCAAAAGAAGGAAAAACTCAAAGTCATCTAGTGATGATTTCAATTATTCATCAAAGTGACTTTCCGAATTTTCTTCAATGAAAAGCGGGAGACTTTTGTTCGTGATATATCAGCGGGATGGCATGCAACATTGTTCCACAGTAGAGATACTCACCATTATACTACCGAGGAGGCCTTGGCCTATTTTAAACAGCAAGCGTTGACTGTTTTGCTGGGATTTTTATCCTGGAATCGTCCCTGGGAAATGCTACGTTGCTCAGATATTTCATGTCATAGGTATACGGTCACTTCAGCTCACATAACGCTATTTCCCTCAATAAATTAAGTGTGAAATAAGAGATATGGGAATAATTGACAATATTATCAATTGCTTCCATATCTTTTTCAACACCAAGACTCCTTCAACCGTCCTTCGAGAATTTCAATCAAAATTCTTTAACTGTTCTCATGTTGCCCATCAATTGACATATAAGCTTGTACACTTTGCACAATATTACGAGTCAATCACAAGAGAAAATGATAAACAAGACAGATCGATGATGATGAAAAAAATAAGTCAGTCAAAGTAATAAAGTTTTGTACTTGTGATATGTGTTTGGCATATTTTATATGGCACAAGGTAGTTTGAGTTTGAACGAATATCGGAGCGAAAAAAAAGTAATAAAGTATGTACATAAAATACATCGTTTCTTCCGATAAGAGTTTAATGTTGATATGCACAAACATTATTTGCTTTCCTTAATACAATAATCGAAAATTCAGTTGTATGTAATTTTTATTGCTAAATATTTTAATGTATATGCTCATTTCTCTCTCATGATTCTCTCAAGCGCGTAGCAAAAAATTTTTAATAGCAAAGTCAAGTCATAGTTGCGCAATTACCGATTCTAACTTGGTTGGTTGTTTATATTGCACGCGCATGATAAGAAATACAAGTATTTACATTAGGACGCGATTATGGGAAAATAGATTATGAAATATTAAAATAAATAAACATTTGGGTGAGGTTTCTCAGCTGTTGAAACAGGAAATTAACGGTCATTTTTTACATGATGAGTTGTGGGGTTTCTTTGGAATTTTGTTTCGTGATGAGTAGTCATTTGGGACTTGGTGTGATTTTCTGTTGAAATAAATCAAGTAAATATTGTGAGAAAATTTTAATTTTTAAGTATTAATTTAATTGCTATCAATTTAAATTAATTAATTGAAATACGACCATGAATAATTGTCATAAATCGTGATTGTATTTCTAATAAAGGAAAGATAAATATCACGATCAGGTTATGCAGTTGTAACAATTTTAAACTTAACAAATAACTTTGATGTACAAAAATCCATTATTAATTTGCTTTACCAAGAATTTATTGAAATATTTGACAAGAAAAATTCTGAAAATATGGTTGCTGATCAAATTTCCAAGAATTTTTTATCAAAACCAAAAATTTATTTCCTTCATCAAATATTAAACAGATTCGCGGTTTTTGTGCTATTTGATTCTGAGAAATTGTCGGAAATACCATTAGCTTAAATGTTCAAGTTGCGTCAAGACGTAAAAATAGAAGAACTGCCTAAACTGGTATGCAGTTCAGCAGAAGACAAATAAGGCAAAAGCTTGAGATTAGGATTAAATTTAATTTGAAAATATTGTCATGATCTAAAATTATTCGTCGAAATGAATATGACATAATTAGTAAGTTTTGGCTTTGAAGATGGTCAGATGCTGAGCTTACTGACATATTCTTGGAGATGAGGTTATGTCTAGATGGCCATGTCAGGGGTGATTAGGGTGGCAATCCCTTTTGATGTGAAAATTTTCATCAATTTGCTAGGGGTACCCACCCTCCCAAAAACTTGAAAATCCTAGAATAATTTTCTAGTTGCACATCTTTCTTCGCACATAAAAATGACCGTTAAGATCCCTCCAACCTCAAACACTACTCTCAAAGATTTATTTAAAAATAATAAAAATATGAGATATAAAATGAATCGAGTAAAATACATATCGTGAATTATTTAATCCTAATTTATTTATTGATGTATATTGTTGATATATAGAACTTTATGATTAGCAAGAAGAAAAATTACTTATGACACTTAATACTGAAGTACACTCAAAAGAAAGGAACTCATTCATTATAAACATTTTTTTATTTAGATTTTTAAGTAATGGAATTTGTCTCATTGTGTTGTAACATTAAATTTTAAAATATTAAGTAAGTTATTTCCATCATAAACCCCCCAAAGATTATGTAAGATGTTTTTTTCACTAATTAAGTAAGTTTAAGCATTTAAACTCAAAAAACATTATTATTAACCAAGGTGTGAGCAGTTTTTGGATACTTTCCGGACCTGCCTGCCTTGTCACTAACATATAACAGTTAATATGGAATAAGAATGGATTGAATCTAATATCGCATTGAAATATACATAAAAAATTATTTATAATAAAAAAAGTGGAAAAAATCTATATTTGATACTAAAAAACTGAATGATGATTGTTTTTTACTATTCTATTTTGATGATAATGATTAATAAGATGAAGTAACAATTAATGATTAAACGTATGTACTATTATGATGATGATTATATATTTGACACATGAACATGAAGTTTTTTCTTTGTCTGTGAGGATAAGGTGGTATAGTTAGTAATATTATTGCGTATTGTAGTGGATTTTTGGTAGTTATTTAAATAGTGAAGTAGTTATTATTATTATTATAAAAAAAGAAGTAAAGTGAATTAAAGTAATTGAAAGGAACAAGATAAAAAGGAAGAAAAAAGTTGAGGGGAGTGATTGCTTGTTGATATTGATTATGTAAGCTATAGCTTTCTCTAGCAGACAAATAGCATGTTTTGTGAGACTGAATCATACTCACTGAGTACTAAACGATATCACTGAGTGTGCTATGTGTCTGACTTAGAGCTTAGGATAAGATTAGGAGTATATAACATGTTACTGACTCCAGGTTAGAGTTAGAATTTGTTAACAGGTCCTAGTCCTGCCAAACCAAGTCAATAAACTAAGCATACATAGAAATAGATGACTAAAGTCAATTTTCCCATAAAAAAATAAAATTCAAGCTTCTTTAGAAGCTTTAAGCTCCCCAACAACTTACCAAACCATAAATTATTATTCCCAACAAGCAATTACTCCCCTCGAACAGAAAACGAAAGAAATTAAAGAAAGAAAAACGACTCAAAGATCTTATCGAAAGTGAATTAACCCACAAATATATTAAAAGGGTGTGTTGTGTTTATTTAGCCGAACAAGTGGAAATAAAAAAGAAAATAAAAAAGTCCAATGAACTTATTTATATTTATATACTATATATACCTAATATGCGTTATTAAAGGGCGATAATTAATCGGTCAATGGCCATGAGTAAGCAGGAAAAAACTAGAAACAAGAATGAAGTATGAAACAAACAAAAAAATATTGTAATAATAATAATAATGAAACGAAAAGTGAGGTTAGATTGTGTGACAGAGAATAATGAAACTCCGAAAAAAACGTCGTCATCGTTGAACTTGAAATAAAAAATAAGTAATTAAAAAAAAAATAAACAATGAAATTGTATTTTATGACATTTTTGAAATATTAAAAATCATTAAGGAAAAAAAAAGTTGTTGAAAATTTTTATTAAAAATTGAATATTTCTCTCCTGCACACTCACACACACAAAGAACACACAAACACATGATTAAAAATTGCAATTTTAATGAGAAAAAAAAATCTTAGAAATTTAAAAAAATATTTAAAAAATTTATCTTTAGATTTGGAAACTCAATTACCGATCTTTGTGACTAAAGTTTCCACTTCTTCAGAAGGCAGAAAAAAATAAAAATAAAAAAGTTTTAAAACTAAAAACACGATGTATAGATCACACCACAAACTTCCACGTGGCGAGCTACGCTCGCCAACGGCAATAACCTATCCAAAGGCGAGCTACGCTCGCCGGTTGATATCAATCCAAAGGCGAGCTACGCTCGCCAGTTGATACCGATCCAAAGGCGAGCTACGCTCGCCGGTTGATATCGATACAAAGGTGAGCTACGCTCGCCAGTTGATACCGATCCAAAGGCGAGCTACGCTCGCCAGTTGATATAGATCCCAAGGCGAGCCGTAGTTTATGACACAAAGTATTCTATAAATTTTTTATCACTTCACCGTAAATTATTCCCGTACTGTACATACGGCTTGGGAAAATTTTCACGCCTTCACTCCGCTTCGCTACGTTCAGGACGTAAAAATTTGTGAGCTTCGCTCAACCTAGTCCGAACTGCGTTCGAACTATTTATGTTCGAGCTTCGCTCGAATTTTTGTGATTAAACTCTAAAGTTTTTTTGTATATTCGAAGTCTCGTTCGAACTCCGCTAGTATGATTGTTTATAGATCACAGGGGTTGTCGGATCTCGCTTCGCTCGTCCGACTGTTTATAGATTACAGTATAAAAAAATAAAATTTTCTCACATATCCTCAGTCTTCTAAGGGCTTGGGAAAATTTTTTTTTTCGGACTTCGTCCGAACTATTACATTCGAGCTCCGTTCGAATTTTTTATTCGTCCGACTGTTTATAGATCACAGGGGTTGTCGAATCTCGCTCCGCTCGTTCGACTGTTTATAGATCACAGGGGTTGTCGAATCTCGCTCCGCTCGTTCGACTGTTTATAGATCACAGGGGTTGTCAAATCTCGCTCCGCTCGTTCGACTGTTTATAGATCACAGGGGTTGTCGAATCTCGCTCCGCTCGTTCGACTGTTTATAGATCACAGGGGTTGTCGAATCTCGCTCCGCTCGTTCGACTGTTTATATATCACAGGGGTTGTCGAATATCGCTCTGCTCGTTCGACTGTTTATAGATCACAGGGGTTGTCGAATCTCGCATAATTTTCATATACCAGGGGGGGGGGGGGATTTTCCAATTTTTTGAATTTTTTTCAGTCGAAATTTTCAAAAATCATAGCAACCTTTGAATTTTACATTTTGTATGGAAAAGAAGGTTTTTTGCTTTTTCAGAAGCAACGGCTATTCCTACCATGCCCAAAATCTAATCAGTTCTTCTGTAGGGCGGCACGGATCGATTGCAAAAAAACTAGAAGTTTCAACGATGTCTCGTTTTGGCTATTTCTTGCTGATTAACTTGTTTGCTTGTTTGCTTGCTTACAGAAAGTGTATTTTGCGATTTTCTCGACAATGCCTCAACTAATTTCAATTCCGTTTTTTGAACATGATGTAGAATTTCAGGCACAAACTTTTCTGCATAGAACATTTTTGGCTGTTTTACCTCTCTTTCTCACAAAATACGAAAAACTGATTTCTTAATCTGAGCAAAATTATTAATTATTAATTTACGTGGGAGCTTAAAATAAAGATCTTATTATGATAGATTTTATGTCAAAAACTTAATTTAACTTGATTAAATCCTTATATGGAAATTTAATTTTGAAATTAGCTCAAAAATGACATTTTTTTCGAATTTGCAACTTTGGGACCCCCATAGACCCCCTTCAAGTCAACTAAAAAATTCCAGCCAATTCCAGATTTTCTAAATCTCAAAGTGTAATGTCGCATTTTTTCTCATTTTAAATCATAGTAGCATACAGTGTATACGGCTTGGGAAAATTTTCACGCCTTCACTCCGCTTCGCTACGTTCAGGACGTAAAAATTTGTGAGCTTCGCTCAACCTAGTTCGGACTACGTCCGAACTATTTCTTACTTACATGGATCACAATAGAGTCGAGCTTGAGCTACGCTCGCTCGACTTGTTAAGAATTACAGTTTTTATACGGATCACAGTAGAGTCGAGATTGAGCTAGGCTCGCTCGACTTGTTTAGAATCACAGTTTTACATGGATCACAGTAGAGTCGAGCTTGAGCTACGCTCGCTCGACTTGTTAAGAATTACAGTTTTCACATGGATCAGAGTAGAGTCGAGCTTGAGCTACGCTCGCTCAACTTGATAAGAATTACAGTTTTTACATGGATCACAGTAGAGTCGAGCTTGAGCTACGCTCGCTCGACTTGTTAAGAATTACAGTTTTTACATGGATCACAGTAGAGTCGAGCTTGAGCTACGCTCGCTCGACTTGTTAAGAATTACAGTTCTTACATGGATCACAGTAGAGTCGAGCTTGAGCTACGCTCGCTCGACTTGTTAAGGATTACAGTTTTTATACGGATCACAGTAGAGTCGAGCTTGAGCTACGCTCGCTCGACTTGTTTAGAATCACAGTTTTACATGGATCACAGTAGCATCGAGCTTGAGCTACGCTCGCTCGACTTGTTAAGGATTACAGTTTTTATACGGATCACAGTAGAGTCGAGCTTGAGCTACGCTCGCTCGACTTGTTAAGATTTACAGTTTTTACATGGATCACAGTAGAGTCGAGCTTGAGCTACGCTCGCTCGACTTGTTTAGAATTACAGTTTTCACATGGATCAGAGTAGAGTCGAGCTTGAGCTACGCTCGCTCGACTTGTTTAGAATCACAGTTTTACACGGATCACAGTAGAGTCGAGCTTGAGCTACGCTCGCTCGACTTGTTAAGGATTACAGTTTTTATACGGATCACAGTAGAGTCGAGCTTGAGCTACGCTCGCTCGACTTGTTTAGAATCACAGTTTTTACATAGATTACAGTAGAGTCGAGCTTGAGCTACGCTCGCTCGACTTGTTAAGATTTACAGTTTTTATACGGATCACAGTAGAGTCGAGCTTGAGCTACGCTCGCTCGACTTGTTAAGAATTACAGTTTTTACATGGATCACAGTAGAGTCGAGCTTGAGCTACGCTCGCTTTTAAAATTCAAATTTTCTAACGGTCAAAATATATTTGAAAATTTTCCGTGTTTTTAATGCACTTGAAAATCATTAGTTATAGAATTATTAACAATTTTTGCGGTGAATTTTCATACATTAAAGCAGCTGTGGCGTAGTGGTTAGAGTGTCGGACTTCGGCTCTAACGACCCGGGTTCGATCCCAGGGAATGTCTAGTCGGATTTGGGTGCTTTTTCACTGTTCTAGCCATATCAACTCGGTTTGTGTGATGTCAGCACACAAATTGTGGCTAGGTACATTGCATTGATATACCCTGGGTCATGCAATTGTGCAGAGTTGGAAATCAATCGTCTTCAATGACAAAAAGCAAAAACAAACATAAATCTCATCTGGATGTTCTTCGCATCATAAATAAACCATAAATTTTTCATTTAAAATCCATAATTAAGTTGTAATAGCTGCTGCTAGATCTCTTAAAAATTGTATTGAAATACTGAAAAGCAAAAATAAAATATAACGTTTTTTTTTTAAAAAAAAATTTCATACATTAAAATGGCTTGTCATTTAACGGTTTTTAAAAATTCAAAATTTCTAACGGTCAAAATATATTTGAACATTTCCCGCATTTTTAATGAACTTAATGAATGTACTTAATGAACTATTATTATTATTATAATTAACAATTTTTGAGGTAAATTTTCATATAATAAAATGGTTTGCCATTTAACGATTTTTCAAAATTCAAATTTTTTAACGGTCAAAATATTTGAAAATTTTCCCATTAAAATATGTTTCAATCATCTACAGCCTCTAAGTCCAATAAAAACGAGATTCAGTAATGATCTATAGCCTCTATGTCCAGAAAAACAAGATCCAGTAAACATCTACAGCCTTTATGTCTAATTAAACAAGATCCAGTAAACATTTACAGCCTCTATGACCAATAAAATATGATCCAGTAAACATCTACAGCCTCTATGTCCAGTAAAAATATGATCCAGTAAACATCTAACGCCTCTAAGTCCAATAAAAATATGATCCAGTAAACATCTACAGCCTTTATTTCTAATAAAAATAAGATCCAATAATGATCTACAGCCTCTATGTCCAGTAAAACGAGATCCAGTAAACATCTACAGCCTCTATGTCCAATAAAATATGATCCAGTAAACATCTACAGTCTTTATGTCCAATAAAAATAAGATCCAGTGATGATCTACAGCCTCTATGTCCAGTAAAACGAGATCCAGTAAACATCTACAGCCTTTATGTCTAATTAAACAAGATCCAGTAAACATCTACAGTCTTTATGTCCAATAAAAATAAGATCCAGTGATGATCTACAGCCTATATGTCCAGTAAAACGAGATCCAGTAAACATCTACAGCCTCTATGTCCAGTAAAAATATTATCCAGTAAACATCTACAGCCTCAATGTCCAGTAAAAATATGATCCAGTAAACATCTACAGCCTCTATGTTCAATAAAATAAGATCCAGTAATGATCTACAGCCTCTATGTCCAATAAAAATAAGATCCAGTAATGATCTACAGCCTCTATGTCCAATAAAAATAAGATCCAGTAATGATCTACAGCCTCTATGTCCAATTAAACAAGATCCAGTAAACATCTACAGCCTCTATGTCCAATAAAAATAAGATCCAGTAATGATCTACAGCCTCTATGTCCAATTAAACAAGATCCAGTAAACATCTACAGCCTATATGTCCAGTAAAACGAGATCCAGTAAACATTTACAGCCTCTATGACCAATAAAATATGATCCAGTAAACATCTACAGCCTCTATGTCCAGTAAAAATATGATCCAGTAAACATCTACAGCCTCAATGTCCAGTAAAAATATGATCCAGTAAACATCTAAAACCTCTATGTTCAATAAAATAAGATCCAGTAAACATCTACAGCCTCTATGTCCAATAAAAATAAGATCCAGTAATGATCTACAGCCTCTATGTCCAATTAAACAAGATCCAGTAAACATCTACAGCCTCTATATTCATTCAAATATTTTTAAGTGAAATTCACGTTACGTAATTTTACGTAACGTAAGGATTTTACGTAACGTAAACAAAAGTGTTATAATTTTTATAACAATCTTTTTCATGCTGTAACTTTTTACAGGAACCTCTAAAGTACCAACATAGCGGATATTAAATGTAGATCCTGAGTTGATCTTTCATTTTATACCTATTTCAAGGCTTGAAATGTTAATTCCAGTGCGGAATCAAAAAAGACGCAACTGTCATAAAAAATCATGTTTTTTGCATTTTTCGTTCACTAAATGGACATAAAGTTCAGATGTTAAGTAGCGCTTTTTGGTTTTAAGGTACGGCCTATCGTATCAGATACAAGAAATTGTATGAAAGTCACCGCATAAAAAATTTTCCATACAAATTTTTGGTTTTTAACGGTTTTTTGCGTCTAGTTCCAACGCAACGGAACTGACTGGAACCAAACATACCTCAGGTAATAGATATTTTCAATACCTGTCATATGAGACCAAAAACGTAAAGATTCATGCTTCCGTTGACTCAAAAAATCAAAATTAGTGAAAATCTCAAAAAAAGTGAATACAATAACTTGCACGCAATGCGTGGAAGTTAATTGATGAAAATTGTCACTCTTCCTCTTTACGATGTTTTTTCTAGTTGAAAATGACGAATAAAAAAAAAGTTATGAGAAAAAGTGAATTTTTGTAAAACTTTCCTCAACGAAAGCTGTTTACTATTTTTGCGTAACCATGTTTTTTCTATGAATATTATTATACATCTGTAACTAATTGATTAATTGATATATTATAATGAATGAAATCTTCATCGTCGTTTTCGTGAAATATTAAATTAAGAATTAATTTTGCATATTTTTTCTATTGACCTATGAGGGTAGGGGGCTCAATGGGTGATTCATTAACGTTATTGTTGCTCCATAGTTTGTGATTTAATCAGAAATATCACAAATTATGATGATTAAATGGGAATTCTTTGAAATTAGCACATTGTTGAGAACATAACCTAAAACTAACAGATCTTGGGGTGGTTCTCAATGGCATATCAAAAAATTCCAGCCATGGAACCCCCCTTGAACCACCGCCCACAAAGAATCCCCTCAAAAAATCAGATAAATTCCCGAAAATTGAGGGCCACCCCATTGAGAATCCAACCCCACCTTAATAAAAAAATTTACTAATTAATTACATGCTGAATGAAAGACTGTATAAAAAATTACTAATTAAAAAATGATGAAAAATCACTGTTTCTAGTCAGTAGTAGAAATGCCATCACTTTTTACACGGATTTTTTATAAACAAAAAAATATTTATTTTCTTTACTGTAAAGCTCTTCTCTAAGTAGAGACGTTTTTGTATATCTATGGTCCAAGAAACATAACAAGTGAAATTATGAATGAAACACACACATAAATCTTTTTATTATAATGAAAAACTTTTAAGAAAAAAAATGATTATTAAATTTGTAATAAGTATTATGATGAAAAAAATGATTTAAAAAAATATCAAGAGGATGTGGGAGGTGTCTGATTGGATTGTTTTTTGTAAGGCAATTTTTTGAGGTTTGAGTTTTTGTCTACATGAAAAATATATTGAAAAGTTTCATGAATTTGTCTAAACAGTTTGAAAAAACATGGAAATTTAACGGTTTTTAAATTTTCAAAAATAACTAGTTTTTCAATTTAAAAAAATAACGGATTTTTCAAATCCAAAAATAACGGATTTTTCAAATTCAAAAATAACAGATTTTTCAAATTCAAAAATAACGAATTTGTTAAATTCAAACTTTTTGAGTAATTTAGAATTTCTAGTTCGAAGCTTTAGAAAAGACGTTTAAATTTCAAATTTTGATCTGAATTTTCATTCTTAAAACATAATAATCCTAAACTATAAATTAAAGTATAGAGCTCTTCTGACTCAACAATTTTCCACAACAAATCATCTCATACCCAAAGATTTATTAACAAAAACTTATCAGAATCACGTAAAACAACATGTTTACCATCAATTTCCCGCCAAAAAATTGATTAACGACAAACAAATTCGATCCATAGATCAAGTCAAAATGTTTTCAACCCAATATCAATTTTTTTTCTTATTTTTTTATGGGAGATAATCTCGAGTAAAGGTTCAACTTGTTCAAAGCAAAAGCATTATCTTCTCATTTTTCATATCTTCAGATGGATGTTGTCAAAATGACAAGGGTATAAGAAAACCAAAAAGACTCATTCCGTCGGAACAAAAAAAATTCAAGCAGATGCTTTCATCCTCTTGACACAAAAAAAAAACGTATGAAAATAATTATTAATGCTGTGTGTATGTGTAAAATGTTTTTAAAATGATGACATTAAACAATTACCAATTTATTGACGATTATTATTATTAATTGATTATCTAATTGATTAATTAAGAAAGCAAACTTTTATTCAAGCTCAGAACATGAAAAGAAAATTTTCACAATTTTTTATGATGAACAATGATCTCGTAATAAATTTATATCTACAATTTCTCTCTCTCTCGTCTGCTTCCATGAGACTTTATGGGAGAAAAATTTATGAATGACAATAGAACAGCTGGAGTTGGATGACAGACATAAAAACGAATGAATCAGGCATGCGAAAAAATGTTGAGAATCTTTCATCCAATAAGCCACAATCTGCAATGTTTTATTCAATGATTTCATTATCTCATGCTGTAAAACAATTGTTCTTTCTATTTATAGAATGTCCTCAAAGTGGAAAAGCTTAATTTTGTTATCAGCTTGAAGCTTTTAACATCCCATGTTATAACCACACAGTAGCAACAACATCATTGATATTTTTAGTGCCACAATATTTGTTGCTGTAACTGATTTAATTATTATGGGGGTTGATATTAAGTTCTAAACAATGTTATTTTTGGCATGGAATGAAAACTTTTTAATGGCTTTTAAATAAATTTTTTCTCAAATAAGGCTCATGGAAAGCGTCATGCTTGGCGTGTGGATGGAACGCTTTGGAAAGGTTTTGTGATTTTGCCAAATTAATTTAGTCTTATGAGAGTTTGGCGGTGGAGAATACGATAGAGTATTGGTGTATTCTCTGTATTTGTTAGATTGTTGGTTCGATTCCAATCCGAGGATTATTAATTTACTTATGTTGTAAAAGGATCCAAAGCTTACTTTTTGCTACTCCAAAAGCATTTTTTTACTATTTTATTAAAATTTTAGAGTTCCAAAAAATTCCATCCATATCCATAAATCTGCTCATTCATCTGTCTGTTTGAAAATCTACATACAATCAAGGAAAAATAAACTTTGTTGAGAGACTATAAAAAAATCATAAGATTGAAATGAATCTTCGTTAAATAATAAAGATTAAGGAAGTTGGCAGTTGTGCTTTTTTAAAATCAAACTTTAGGGGCTGGTTGTTTGGTGTACTTTAGAGGATACACTACCCAGGATAGCACACGCCGTAAAAAAGGCTAAAATCGGGTAACTCTTAAGGTAAAGCATAAGGATACCCTCGGTGTAGGTTGGGTATACCTATCCTAGACTAACCCCCTAAGGTGAGTGTATCCACAAGGATATACCAAACAACAAGCCCCAGATCAGTTGAAAAATGTTTCAATTTTTCATTATCAAAAAAGGAGCTTCCAAAGAGCACAAAATTAATTTTGTTGCACAATTTAAATCTATCTCTGCCTCTTACTTCCATCTTTCTTTTAAGTCTATAAATTTTCATCGCTCCAAACCCATCATCCGAAAATTTATAAATTAAAAAAAACATGCATACATAAAATGATAAAAATTAAGAGTCTTTTAATCGAAGTTAAAGATCAAATGTTAAAAAAATTGCTTTAAAATTCACAACCAATTAAAGATGAATAGCTGATAAGAGAAACCATTTTTTGATGCAGCAAATAAGAAAAAAAAAACCAATTAAATTTTTTAAGAAAGGGATCAATTATTGATGAAACTGAAAAAAAAACTTGAAAAAATATTAACTTATTATTGATAAGGTGAAATAAACCATTTACTGTTTAAGATGATAAAGAAAAATGCTTAAAAAATTCCAGAAAAAAAATTGCGAATAAAAAAAATATTTTTTCATAGAAGTTAAGAAAAAAAATAATAAAAAAAATGTTGAATTGAAGTTTTCCCGTTTGTTTTTCATGTGAGATAAAAAAAATTAAGATAAAAAAATTAAAAAAAAAGTGTTGAAACTTTACCCAAAAAAATTGATAAGTGAATGAATTGTGAAGTTTTTATATTGTAACTTTAAGATGTTTGTGTTTTTAATCTCCATGAATGAAAAAAAAACAAGAGATGAATTAACTTTTTTAAAGATGATTTTTCACATCTTCTCATTTTTAATAATCCATTCAAGTGTTTCGCTATCGCTTCGTTAAATTTCCTTCCTCATTTACATTTTTAACAGCATGAATGAAAGAAATAATAATGTTTAATTAGTAGCGCGTCCTTGCTTTTGTCGGTTATTACATTATTTGATGCTTTTATTGTCAGAATAAAATGAGCTTATCCAATCCTTGTCCGTAGGGTGACGTAAATTTGGATTTTTGTTGGCTTTGTCTGGATCTGGTTGCTCGGTATACCCTAGGATAATAGTTACCTTAGGGGTATACTACAGGATGCAAAACCTAGCTTTATACCTTTAGGGTACCCTTAAGCTATAGTATAGGGGTACCTTAGAGCTATAACATGGGGAACGATATGGCTATCTTGAGTGTATTGGCTCCAGAATAATTCTAAGCTATACTCCTAGGGTACCCCTAGGGTCCCTCCCTATGGTGTCTACCCCTGGAATATAGAAACAACTGGCCCCTGAAGATCTTTTGGTTGTGATTTTGATCATAAACAGTGACTAGAATTTACTACGTTATTAAATCTTTAACAATGACCAGAATTTATTAATTAATAATGAATCAATTCGTTAGAAGCTCCAAAATTCTGAAAAAATCACGTCTGATTCAATTATTAAAGACTTTTTCAAAATATAACAGAATCAGTCAAAATCTCATTACTAAGCTAGTTAAATTGACCATTAAAATTGTCATTAATTAAAGATAACTCAGCCTAATAAACCAAAAGTTCATCCCAAATCTCTTGAAAAATGACAGAAATCCAGTGCACCCTACTCCGCCTGCCTTATCCACCCCCCATCCTAACTTTTACTTAAGATCTTAACATAAATCGAGAGAAAAAAATGTACGCGATTTAATTAGCTGTAAGAGAATAAATTAATTTTTTTCTCCTTTAAACGTTCTTCCACAGGCGTTATAATGCGTGGGTGTTGTTGAATAATCAAGACGGCAGAAAATGAAAATGAGAAAATTTAGTCAACTTCCGTAAAGAAAACGAGCGAGAAGAAATGAAACTTTTTTCCTCCTTTCCATGCTGAAACTCATTGATTGAATATTTAATCAGCATGGAAGATGGACAGCTGTTTGGAACTTTTTGATGGCTTTGTTTTCTTCTCCTTCTTTTCTTTACGAAAATTAGACTCAATATTGCCCTCATGTAATAATTTTTCTTATTTTTCCCATTTATTTTTCATTATTATCTTCATTCCCAGTTGGAAGTTCGTTAAAGAGTCATGAAAGCATATTGTTGTTAGTTGATAAGAAGTTGAGTAATAGACGAAAAAATAATAAAATTACAGCAATTCCTCCCACACACATACACATTTTTAAAATCTCACAATTTCTTGCTGGGTTTTCAAGTTTTATGATTTTTAATAATGAAAGAATTTTTTTAATGAAAAAAAAAAACCAATGAAATGACTACTGTTGCTTAAATAATAAAAATGAGACATTCTAGGGACGATTTTAATATTATTGTTTCCGGGTTTTTATTTTTATAATCTTATCTGACCATCGTCATCGCCATCATTAATATTGATGAGTGGTGGAGAATATAAAATGCAATAAATAATTCTGTGTCCTCACATCCTTCCTTGACCAACAATTGATCGAATTTTTCCGCTTATCTTTCTCCCCTCCACCCAGCTCCTCCTCAATTGATAATTCTTTGCTTATTGTATGATAATAAACCCAAATAAATAACAATTGAGATAAAAAATAATAAATGAAGAAAAAAATAAAATAAAAATTGGTTCTGTCATCTCAGTTGGTTGCATGTGTCGTGTAATGTGAATATAGTTAAGGAAATTTTGTCAGATTTTTTGAGAAGTGGAAATTGAGGGGTTTGAAATTTGTTGGTAATTAAATGAAGTTTGTGAAATTTAAAAATTTGATTATTTAATTTAAATTTTTTTATTAGACTCTTGCCATAATAAAGACAATAGCTTGGATATACTAATACTTTAGGACTCACAAAATTCAATTTTTTACATGAAAAATAGAAAAATTAAGAAATTATAAAAAAACTTTGCATTTGGAAACCTAGTAGACAAGGGGGTAGCCAGAAAGAAATTTTTTTTTGAAAGGGGGGAGGGTTGTGCAATTTTGCTTTAATTAATTATTTAATATATTTGGGAGCCCAATCTCCTTCTAAACACCCACTGATGGCGGTTGTTTGGTATGCCCTAGATATACACTACCCAATGGGTTATCCTGGAGGTCGGTTGCTCAGTATGCTTCAGGGTATACCCTAGGGTATAGACTACCCCAGGGGTTACCTTAGGTCATACCGAGCAACCGGCCCCTGGAAGAGGTGTCCTTTGAGGAGGGAGTTGAATTTTTTGTATGAATTCAAAAATTTAGGGGGTGTTTTGTGGTTTTTTTTCTCGAAAAACCTTAGAAAATTCAAGAACATTTCCGTAAAGTTAGGGGGTTTTAACCCCAAAAGCACCACCACCTTGCAATGCCTCTTCTAGTAGATGAAAAAAATAATTTCAAAAATCCAAGGGTCGTCGAATAAAGCTCTCAAAAAAGTAGGTCATTCACAAAACCATTAATTTACACGCCACATTTGGTTAAGTAAAAACAATCAAAACAAAGACCAGAAAATTTCCCCGCTCGATAAAATCTGACAGAAATTTCCTCCAAGGAAACATTAATTAAAAAAGCATAATATATTTTTTCCGCATTACATTCGATCCAAAAAATAAAATACCAATGAAATGAACACAAAAAAAATTTAATCTCCAGTCATAAACTGCAAGTGAAAAATCTCTCATAAATAAATAATAGCGAAATGGAGACAGAATCAGAAAATTGAAGAAAAACTAAAAATAACATAAATAAATTCAATGAAACAATATAAAAACCATCATTATGTGTTAATTATTATTCCAATAAAATAATGATATTTTATAGAGATGCCACACAGCAGAACAAAAACATATTTTAATAATTAAATGTTGAAGCAAAGCGAAAAAAATTGAAAAAAGTCATGAAAATGAAAAAAAAAAGCATAATCCTAATCGCCATTATTGTGTTAGTTGATGCATTTGATAAGTGATTTTTTTTTTGTATTTTTATTATGTTTGCCAATTTTTATGACTCATTTTTCACATCTCTCTATTTCTATCTCTCATTCCTATATTCAACAATATTATTATTCATGCAATAAAACCGAGCGTATATGTTTAAAGCATTTCAACAAATTTTGTTTCTTTTTCTCCTCTCTTTTTTTTGTTGTTGCTCTTTCTGACTCATTCATTTTCAGTCTATCGTTCATTTCCATCTATTTCCATCTCACTCCATCACTTTTCCTTCTTTATACTAAACAATGAAAAGGAAAGAAAAAAAAGAATTTCTGTATGACATGAACAACAAAAAAGGCCATAAATAAAAGGATATTATCATAAAATAAAATACATTTGGCGTTTTTTTTGTCAATCAATAACATAAAGCGAAATCGTTTTGAGCGATTTTATTGCCGGAAGGTCTTATATCATGCTCAGTGCCTTTTCCGCCTCTTCAACGCCTGTGGTACATGACGAACATTATATCAAGGATAAGAATGAGGGCGAAATTTCTGTACATCATGATTTTGGTTTTTTTGTGTGTCACAAATTGTTAAAAAAAGGTAAATTTAATAATTTATTTAATGGCTGAATCCTCTCCGAAAATAAAGTTTTCATTTACAGGACAAAAATTTATTTAAATTTTCTTGAATAATTTAAAAATGGTATTTTAAAATAAAAAAAGGGGATTTGCTGAGTGTTTAGAAGAAATTGAATTATGCGTTTTATGGACTCGACAGCCCTTAAACTTCATTGAATAATAAATTTTTTTTTGAAAAGGTTTCAGATGAATTTAATTGCAAATGGAAATTTCCTACATAATAAAATATAAACTAGGGTGGCTGTGATAACAAGAAAGAATATCTCGGGATTTGTGAGTTAAATTAATGATGAAATGTTTTCCTTTATCGATTTTTTACTTCTGTTTACTTTAGAATAATTGAATTTTTTTAAAGCTATAAAAATTTTAAAATTGATCTTTAAAATCGTGCAAATACAAACTGATGTTTTTATTTCAGAATCTTTAAATTTCATTATGACTGTGTCACGAATTTTAAAGAAATTAAGCAAAACATTTCAAAGTACACTTCGAAAACTATTCACAAAGTTACTACTGTCGTTTTTATTGATTAAAATGCCACGTTTTAAGATGAAAAACTTAAATATTTTAGTTTAATTTAGGAGTTTTTACTTGTTTATATTTTAAATTGTGATAAATTGCATTATGAGGTCAATCGAATGTTTCACGGCTTTATTTTAAATTTTTTCAGATTTTATAACCAATTTTGTTAAGGGAAGGGAGGGGGGTTCAAAAATTGCCATTTTTAGCGTTACTTAATATCCAAACGACCTCAAGATCTTTTCGAAATGCATGTTTGGTAGGAACTAGATTTTGATACTTAAGTAACTTTAATTTGAACAATTCTACTGAAATTTTAGTATATTCTTTTACAGTAATTTGTCTCGAGTGGGAATCAAACCTGTGATCTTACATACTCTCTCCACTAAGCTATCGTGGTTGCTTCGAAGCTTGGCAGAATGTCAACATAAACACTATTAATCTGCTCTGAATAGTATTATTAGTGTTATCGCTACTGCGGTTTTACTTGCGAATATACAACAATGTTTATTTGTCGTCTAGTGACTATTGACAATAATTTTCCTCGACATAGTTGGTACAGATAATATAGACAACATCAATTGATGCCATGATTAGTAAGATTACATCTTTTGTGGGAATTATACCTCTGTCGTCTCAAGTATTATGAAGATTTTACTACTCGACCATGAATAAATTCTTTGGACATTACTACGTATTAATAAATCTGTAAGATTCCTTCTAAGTCACTACAGCCGCTATTTCAACCCTGACTGCTCAATCCTTCAAATTTTCAAATAAAAAAAGCATCTTAAAAAATTTTCCATTAAAAATTTCAAGGTTCTTTACATTTTCAACCTTGTTTACTTAAAAACTCTTCTTTTTGCTTCAAATCGTGCCTGCCTTTCCATAAATGTCAGCCTGTAAATTTTTTATGATAAACTCTCGTTTTTTTTTAAAAAAAAGCTTGTTTTTGCCTTTTACTGATAAAGGAAAAATATAAAAAATTAGTCATACAAAAAGCTATAAAAACTTAAGCAAGTCAAGTTCTTTGATAAAATATGCTTCATTCCTATATCGAAAAGAATCTGTTTACTTCCTTCACACATCGTCCAAAAACCCAAGTGGGAGGTAAAAGGAAAAAAATAAAATATGAAAAATTCCTCAATGCGAGTCACATAAGATAAATTTAGTATCAAAGACATACACGTGTCACTATCGGATAATTCAAATCTTTTTTACGTAACATTGAACCATTGAATCGCTTATGTCTGTTCAAAGCAATGAAAATTAATCTGATTCCAGGAAAGGTGAAATGTGACGTATATAAAAAATATGGTTGAAAAAAAGGCTCTGCTACGTGGGTGATGCGATGAATGTTTATGAGACTAGATCATAAAAAAGGGTTTTTTGTATTAAAAATTCAAACAGCACCAACCGAAGTCAATAAATAGTAAGGGTCCAATAAATAGTATGTCAATAAATAGAAAGTTCATAAATAACGTAGGGGGGGGGGGGGGGGGGGGTTCTGACTCTGAGTGACACTTCCATTCAAAAGAATATTTTGTAACAGAGGGGGTTGTAACGTAGGGGGTCTAAAAATTTCGTTTTTGTGTGACGTTATTTATGAACGGTCCCTAAGGGACCAATAAATAGTATGTCAATAAACAGTAACTTCATAAATAACGAGGGGGGGCTGACTCTGTGTGACACTTAAAGAATATTTTGATAGAGGAGGGAGGGGTCTAAAAATCTCGTTTTTTGCGTGACATCATTTGTGAACGGCTCCTTTAATGGACTCTTTTAAGTTGCAGACAAACATATGTAGGTGGCAAAAAGTATAATTTCATTTTTAAAGACTACAGAATTTGGAATTTATGATTTTTTTTTTAAAAAAATCATTTTTCTCTACAATTATTTGGGCATCCAAATGACATTCTATTCCCTAAGCTTCCAGACCACATCTCACAAAAATGGAGAATTTAATATCAGCAGCTTACATTCAAGATATAACAACCGAAAAGATGTAAATTTAAAATCCTACTTTTTCATGGGCAAATGAAAGTCATTTGCATCTTTAAAATTCTATTCAGTTAGAGAGCAAAAAACTATCTATTTCATCTGCATTTATGTGTATATGGGGGGTATAAAGCTATAAATAAGCTTACTACTATTGCAAAATATTCAATATCATTTCGGATTTCTCTTCTTTTTCGTTCTCATTGTTAGAAAAAAAGTAAAGCTGGTATCGAGTTCAATCGAGTGAAGTATATTGCATCCTTAAAAGCATGAATTGTGTATAGTATCATCTATCTAACGTATACCTGCAGCATTTTGAAGTGTAAAATTGTATTTTTCAATATCACATTGCCATTCATTCTCCTCCATTTGCTCCCATAACAACATCGAGAATTGCAAATTTACCCACACTTTGGCAGTGCCCAAAACATAATACAATAGAAAAAGAAGTGAAAAATAAGACTTAAATGTCCCCATCGAAGCACATACACACACATTTAATTCCATTTCGATCTATCTAACTGTCAATCATCATCGGAAATGTGACACATCTAGAGAGGTCATATCTAGCAAGCTAAATATCAAGAAGAGAGATGATGGAAAAAGGAGACTTTGTTTGATTGTCAAGAGGTTAATGACGCATTTGTCCATCCATACATTAGAGAAGAATAGGATCAGATTTGAGTTTTTTAGGAGGGATGGGGGTGCGTTTTAATGTTTATTAGTATGATGCGAGCCAAAAAAAATTGTGAAAGTTTGCACATCGGTTGGAAGGGCGGGGGGAAACCCCTTCCTCCTTTTTGGGATTTTTTTAATTTGCTAGGATTATAAAAAAAATCACAAAAATTCACATTTATCAGTAACACATAATTTCAAAATTCTATGCCTTTATCTTCCCCTAATATTATAAATTCTAGTCAATTGACAAACTGCATATCATCCAATTCCTCAAACCAAAAAGTTTCTATAAAAATCAAGCTTCGAAAAAGGCCAACAAAAATAAAGATGTAGAGCATGAAGCTAGAAAGAGACAGAAACAAACAAAAGGCTCAAATTTCGAGGAAAAAAAGTACGGGTATTGAAAGAATCTTTCAACCTAAATTGATTTTTCTTCTTCATTCTAGAGTATATTCAAAGCCATTTATTATAGAAATATCTATGTATATACACATTCATTGTCGATACATTTCTTTCAGTTCATATTGTCATCATTCGTACAAAAAAGGATTTTTTTTTAAAAAAAGCTTGTCATTGTGTTATATGTCTAATGCAGCTTGCTAACTTTCATTATAAATATATTTTAAGGTTGCTGTACGTAAGAGTAAAGAGATTAAGTTGAACTATTCAAGGACTTATTGCTATATACATCTCATTCCTTTTTGATGATAATAAAGAGAATGGTTAAGGGAACTATTTAATGCATTAGTAAAGTTACTTTCAAAAAGACTTCATTTTCTTCTTCCTGTCCTCATTCCCAACAGCAGACTCTTAAGACTGTTATTACATTGAGGTGGATTGAATGAGAGGAAATTAGTTCATTGAAGGTAAAATCAAAGCAGGCGAAGAAACAAAAGAAAAGCTGAATTTCTAAGGATTTTAATATCACTTAATCGGTTTATCAGAACAAAAAAAAATCTTTTCCGTCTTTAGCATCGTCTGAAGTGAAACTTTATTTCTTATTTTATATCCTCCTGCGAGAGGAAGTGGATGTGAATGGAAGTGTATCAAGTAGAAACTTTCTTTCACGCTTTTATTCTCTCTAACATTTTAGATGTCTTCTTACTTCGTCTATCTCACTTCTGATACGTGCTTGATACAATGGATGCGAGTGAAATTTACGTCAATAAATTATTCTGATGGAAATGTATGAAAATTTTCTCTCAGGTGCATTTCTGTGGAATGCTTTTGTAAAAACTTTATCGGTGAATAGTTTTTTTTTGAATCGTTATGGTTCTGACAGTTTATAAGCATGTACGGGAGGATTCTTAGACGGTAAATAGAGATAGTTAGGGAAATTTCAATATGCTAAGTGGTGGAAAGTTGTTGAGAACTTTTACTTTAGTGAAAAGTTGATATTTGGGATGGAATAGGTAGTGTGATATTTTAACGGTTGTTTAAAATTTGAATTCTTAACGTTTATTTAAATTTTGAATTTTTACCGGTTTTTAAAAATTTAAATTCCTAACGGTTTTATAAATTTTGAATTTTTAATGGTTTAACAAAATTTAATGTTTTTGTAGTTTTTAAGATCAATAAATTTACATTTTAACGGTTTTGAACAATTTGAATTTTAACGGTTTTAAGCACTTTGAATTTTAACGGTTTTAAAAATTTGAATTTTGTGAGAATGAAATCGGTAAAAAATTTAACAAATTCCGTTAATTTTTTGAATGTTTATTATTCAGCCACTTAAGCAAGCAATCAACCATCAACTTACACAACCCCAAAATGAGCATGCAAACTTTGCAAACAACGTAATTTCTCAACAAAGAGAATCCTCTTAAAAAGCACCTTACTCAGTGAAAATGAAAATTGTTATTTAAATATTAAAAAGTTTTTTAGCAAGATAATTTTGCGCTCCGTGAATTACCATCTTGAAAGTAATTTCCTTTTTTATAAATTTTTCTATTAAATTGTTCAGAAAAATTTAACCAATTTTTGAATGTCAATGGAATGGAAAAGTTGTATGATTTTTTATTTTATTACAGACATGATTCTACTAAAATTTAATTTAATATCAACTTAAATGGAACATTAACTTTTAACTTAATCATTTATTCTTAGCTTTTTCGTATGGAAAATTGAATGAAAAGCATGAAGACTTTTTGGATAAAGAAAAGTTTTTCATCGCACAGAAGGTGAAGAATTTTCCACATTTTTCAATAGGAAATTCCGTCAGACAAAACTTTGATTACCTTTTAAACTAGAAATTTTTGGTAACTTAATTACGAAAGCTCGCTCAGAATTGTCAAGTGACAATTTGATTTTCTCTTTTTTGATAGCCTAGAAAAATGACAAATGACTTTAGAAAATTTCAAAATGTCTTCATGTAACCATTAAAAGCAATTTGCTTATCATAAACATGGCAATTTATCAATGTGAAAAATACTCTTTGGTTGAATGAGATTTTATTGTTATGATGTTGTGGAAATGCTTTCATTTTTTTCTGTTTTCTAGGAAAGGGGTTATTCACTTATGAACCCCCTACCCCTACACCCTTGTCATTTTTAATACAAAAAAAAATCCTTTTGTATGAAGGTGTCACAAAATCTCAGACCACCTAAATTTTAAGGTTCGTTTGGATATTGTGTGATGCAGGGTGTGACGCTAGAATAGAGAAGGGAATGTTATCAGTGCTCAAGCAGGCTTTAGGTGTTTCTGCCTCTTTACGCAAGATCTTCGAGCCGTGAACTCAGTGGCCATCTCTGTGCTACTCCACTGAGAAGGTCTGACAACTTTAGGGGTCATTCGTAAATTATGTCACGCAAAAAACGACTTCTTCGACTCCCCTCACCCTTGTCGCAACCCTAGCCCTTATCTCCAAAATGCGAACGTAATACAATGTCGTTCATGTTGGACGTCATTTGTTAATGATGACCATAATGACCCCTTAGTAATATAACTTTATCAAATTCAACCATGAACCTCCAAAAAATCCTTTATCAACAAAACACAGCCAAAATCCCAGTCAAACCTTAATTAACGTTTTCCACAACAACAAAGCTTGAAAGTCACTACCTTTTATCTTCATAACATGCTTCAGAGATTATATAACAACATAAACTCTACCTACAAATCTCAATAGAATCTCTTTCAAAGTAATCTAACAAAAGAAATTATCACATACTAATTAGCTAAAAGCTCAGTTGAGCTTTTCTCGTCAGATAATTAGAAAGTTCTGCACATGTATTCAAATCACAAACAGCACATCACAGATTCCCACATAAAAAAGATACATCCACAAACAAATTTTCTCCATTTTCCAAGCTAGAAAAGAAAGGAATCCCAAAGGTAACTTCAGTTTATTTCCTTTACATTATTTCCATCTTCATATGCTCATCTGCTTCCACATCGCACATCATCGTCATTTTGCTCTCCATAATCATTTTCTGTGGATGAGATGAGAGAAAAAAAAAACCCAAAAGCAAGCAACAGAAAATAAAGAAGAATTGCATTCAACTTGTAGATATACATGCTGAATAGAAGTAGAATGATGATATGATGTGGCGGTTTGTGGAATATAAAGCACAAGCAGATCTGTCTATTCACTCTTGAAAGCAAAGTTTTTTTTATGTGCTCACTTTTCATTTTCCCCAGATTGTTTCTTCGCATCACATGTAGATGAAAAAGAAAGGAAGAAGCTGAAGAATATACAAGTACTGTACAGGAATGAAATTGTTCTGCAACTTTTGCATCATTCATTTTGTTGAATCACAAAAAAAAGTTTCTCATTTTGAACTTTTTTAAACAAAAAAAAAGCAGCGGTAGTTTCTGTTCTGCTCTCTACTGTTAATGTGCATGTGCAAGTATGGAAAGAGCAAGGAAAAAAGTCTGTTTTTCGAAAAACTACAATGCACATAAAAAGTTTTCTATGTTCGTTTGTTTGGTCGGAAAGCAAGAGTTTGGGATCCTTGGGAGAATTTTGGGGCGGTTTTGATGTGTTTTCGAGATTTTGTAGCTTTATTACTTCCGGTGTTTCTGTTTGACATTTCAAGATAAGGATGTAAATGCATTTTGTGGAATTATTTGCTGTAAAATTCTTTGTGTAATAAAGTAATCCAGATGTTCTCAATCTGACCGGACATAGAGGGCTAGGGGAATGAATTGGTTGTTTAACCACTTCCCTCAATGAAAATTTTCTTCAACTTGCTTGGGTTTATCACGAAAAAATTCAGTGTTTATTGAGAAAATCTCATTACCTGCCGTCAGACAACCGTCACGGCAACTTCAGGATAGGGGTGTACCCAGAAATTTTTTTAGGGGGTTCAATTTTTTTTATTTTCATGGTTTTGTACTTGTTGTTGATTCTAATGATACGTAAATAATTATTTGCATATTAAAGCTTCGATAAATTGAAACTAAACTGAAATCCTAGAAAAAAAAACTTTTCGAGGGGGGTGGGGTCCAGACCTTTGAGTATGCCCATGCTTTTGGGTAAGATCCAGAAATTTTTCAAGAAGGGTGTTTTGAAACTACTTTATATGGAAACAAAAATTTAGGGGGTGTTTTGGGATCTTGTTTTCAAAAACCCTAGTAAACTGGAGAATCTTATCATTGAGGGGGATGTCTTGACACCCAAAACACCCCCTGGATACGCCCATGCTTCGGGGTATCCCTACGTCTCTGTGAAATTTTTCTGTTAACATGGCAACGTGGGGGTGCCCAGACAACTACATTATGCCTCTCAGATATTTTAACAAGTCATCAACACCCAAAAATCTAACAAAACAGAACTAAAAACACTAATTGATTCTAAGGGAAACAATGCAGAAGAAAAAGCAAAAAATTGTGAAACTATTTAAGTTTACGTCAAAAAGCATAAATTCATTCCAGTTTCTTTTGTTTACTTTATGTGAAGCTTATTATGAAACTACATAGTTGTGCTAACTAACATAAGCGAATATGAAAAGGGAGAGAATGAATGAATGAAAGAAAGTAGCTTGAACAAATTGGAATCATAAGAAAGTTTTCTAGCAAGTAAGCACACCGTTCCATCAGATTTTCTCAATGATTTCATTTTTTTCTTCTTGTCTAGCTGCATGCAGTAAGATGGGTGGATTTGTTAAAGAGATTACAGGGTTGGGGATTTAGTAGCTTGTTGTGGACTGAGTGATTGTTGGGGAATGTCTGTGCTGATCAATGATCAAGATTGATAGAAATCTTTGATTACAAATCTCATTAATATTATTTTACAGGACAGCGATCATCAAGCCGACGACAAATTGACAAATTCGATACAATCTCAATCACCTGGAACATCAACAGCAAGTAATCAAATCAATGAAGACTCGGACATGCCAGCAATTAAAATTGAATTCGACAAAGACGCAAATTTGGTCACTTATGAGCATAATATCCCAAGCACATCATCAGCAGAGATCAAAGTTGAGGTACAAGCCAAGGAAACGAAATCACCAGATCCAATCAATACATCCGAAGAAACCATAAGTGTTGATGGCGACGAAGTTGCTACTCAAGCATCAGAAAAAGTTCAAACACCAGATTCAAATTATTGTGATATATGCTCAATTGACTTTGCAACCGTTGCATACTACAATCGACATCTTAAAACAATCAAGCACACTAGAGCATTAAATATGGCAAGAAGAGGAAGAAAATTTAATCAAAAGGTGAAATATGTTAGGAAGAATCCAGTTAAACTGCCTCAAAAGTCTACAGTTAAGAATCCTCCAGTAATTAAGCAGACACAGGCAGAAAAGCATCCTGAAAAGATTACAACTAATAAAGCTTCAGTAACTGAGCATAAAGCTGTAGAAATGGATAATCAAGATGACCAAGTAGTGCCTCAAATGCCAACAACTTCACAGAGTGATTCAGGAATGGGAACTTTTAGTAAAAGCGGCAACGTTTATGAAGTCAAACCGGTTGAAGAGCATCCACAGAATTTGTCAATTGAAAAGCAGTCAGAGAATTTGACTGTACCAAGTACAAGCAGTCAACGTCTTGAGATGCAGCCACAGAATTTAACTAGCTCGAGTACAAGCAGTCAACATCCACAAATGCAGCTACAAACCTCATATCTTCCTAGCACAAGCAGTCAACAGCCACTGATGCTACCTCATTTTCCTCAAATGGTAACTCCAAATGGCACCAGCAGTCAACAACAACCAGTTTTTAATCCGATATTACATGAGACACTGCGTATGCTGGTTGCAAATTTTCAACATTTATCTAGAAAAAAACTACAAAATTCACAGACTCAGCAGCAAATAGCAATTCCACAAGTTCCGGTCCCTAAACTTTATTGTTATTTCTGCAACAAGAGTTTCAACTTGAGAGCTCACTTAACTCAGCATATGAACGCCGTCCACACTGTAAGGAACTTTAGATGTCAGATTTGTGGAAAGAAATTTCATTCAATGGAATTACTGGAAGCTCATGAATGGAATCACAGGGAAAATAAACCATACAACTGCTCAGTATGTCCTAAATCATACATTACAAAGATTGACTTGAAGAGACATGGGGAATCACATGAGGCTGTTAGAAAATACACATGCTATTTTTGTGGAGTAGGATTTGTTCGACGTGATCATCTTGTAAGGCACATGGAGACTCATAGAAAGAATAAGGATTCTTTAGGACCGAAGGACGAAAGTTGATGGAAGTTTAAGATAATTATGACTATTGATTAAAAAATCTGTATGAGATTGATATTGAGTTCAAGGTTCAATAGATGACAAACATAATAAAATGTAGGAATATTTTGGACAAGACGGAGTTGACAACTTTTTTGACAAATTTGCAATCAAAATTTTATTTCAGGAAGTTAAAATTTGATATAAATTATATCTGTCAATGCTAGATGTTAATTAAGAGGGTTTTGAGACGGAGCTATTTACCCTCGTCAGAAAATTAATAGAAATTCATCTGGTCAAGGTATCCATCACTAAGAAAATGTGAAGTTCCAAAGTAAAGCTAATGTTCAGAGCAGATAATAATTCAAGTAGACATTTGTTCATAAAAAAGTCCAAATGAGTTGAAGATTCTCAACCTATCAGTTCTTGGTATGAGAATCGACAGGGCAAGGTAGCTCATCTTATCTTGTACTTACCCTCCCCCCCTCAGTGCTTACATCCAGAATTCAAAAGTTTACTTTTTCTTCTAAATATTCAAGTTAAGTTCTTTCAAGTTCCACCTAGTAATGTCCAAAATCAAGCTCACAATGACTTTTCTATTAGATCTAAATTCCCTACCCACAATATCCCATCTCAAACCAAATTAAATCCTTAAATAACTTTCCACCTCTGCAAAAAAAATAAGATGGATGATTGTATAAGAATGAGAATGAAATGATGCATCATTCCACTGACTGCAAGAAGTGGAAAAAAATGGAATGAAAAATCTTTTTCCTCGTTTTAGTGATCTCATAAATTTTTTTCTCTGATGATATGATAAAACTTTTCACATTTCATTATATCAAAATTTTGTTAGGTGTGCAATATTGAGCATAACATGTATGAAGCTTTTCCTTCCATACTTTGTTCTTCATTCACTAACTGCTGCGCTCTAAAATGAACTTTAGATAGAAATTTTTTTTGTTGTTCCTTACCTCATTCACCATGGCTGCAGAAACTTCACATCGAAGAAGAATTTTTTTCTCCATTTTTATGATATATTATTAGATATGATTAATTTAAACTGAAAAGTTTCTCATTCTTCATCATCATCATCTTTGTTTTATGCTTTTTAAAATTATTATGAAGTTCATTGTTCTTAATTAAGGGAATCATTTGTGAATTATGACAATGTTGACGTTTAGTCAGGATCATTATTAGGGGGAGGAAATTGAGTTTTTGAAGGAACTACTCTCTATCAGCTGTGTAGCAAGGGTTTCTAATGCCTGGGGACTAAACAGTCGACTAATTGATAACTTGGTGCTAATTTATTTGGGACATGGACCCATTTCTATTGTATTGTATGCCTCTTTACACAACATGCTCTTTGTCACGGCTCTAGTGGACCCTATCCGTGTCTAGGGTCCGGTCGTGTCATATGTGAGTTCTAGTCATGCCATGCCCTTGCACTCTATGTCCAAATTAAAATATTCTGTATAAACTCACCTCAAATCCATGTGACAGTTGCGTAGCCAGGAGGATCTTGTCCCCCTACGAAAAAATTTGAACCGCAGCGAGAGCACGGCTCCTGGCTATACCATGTGAACTGAAGATTCTCAATGATGCAGTAGTCTTACCAAACTAACAATCCTTACTATGATATTCGGAAGGTCAGGGTAGGTCAGATTAAGTCATCTTATCTCTACAATTGTCTGATACTCAGTTAAAAATCCACTGTGATTAAAACGCAGACACACTTAAGCTTCATCTCATTTACGTCAGACTATGGGTCAGATATGCAAGCACTTAAATGTGATAACAAGCTGTCATGCAGATATAGACTTTTGTTTTAAGAGCGTCACCTGACTACACCCCTACATTTTTGAATATTTTATAATTTATGTAGAAAATATGATTTATTTAGCACAACCCCTGGGGTGCTGTTGTATTGAAGAAAAATTACAATAATTGATTGCCCCCATTGTATGACTGAATATCAAAACAGGAACAAAAAAATTGTAATTTTTCCTTTTCAACTTCCTAACGCTGTTAAAAAATTCCTTTTGTCATGAAATTTCATTAAATTCTTAACTTTTCTAATCAACAAAGATCTTTTCGGTGCCAAAACCTTCAAAATAATCCCCTCGGTTGTCTTTTATTCGTGAAAGAAAAAAAACCAAACATGACATGGCATCTTTAAAAAAATATTAATGCGCAAAAATATATAAGAGGAATAAACGGAGCAACAGGAGGAAGGAATATGAATAGAAGAGAGCATAAAATGAGAATAAATCTTACATTCCTTTAACAAATTGCCCCTCACTTCTATAAATATTTCTTATTTCATAAAAAATCATAGCAAGTTACCATCATATCATAGCATTTTTCACTTTTATCATCCTTTTGAGTGGGAGATGATGTTAAAAAATATATATTATTTTAAAAAACGTAATTTAGACAGAAATTTCTAAGCTGGCTGAGTTGTTATGTTTTGAAGTTTAATGCTTTGTTATAACAGATGAAATTTACGTGAAGTAATATTTTACCACTTGAATTTTTATTCCTTGAATTAAATTTGTATTAAAAATTATTTTTGTTGAATTTTTGAGAAGGATTAATGAACACGAGAGTCTGATTTTGAGGATGTACTTTTGTAAGCTACAAGATGCTTTATTGTTGTATTTTAAATCTGGGTTTTTAATAAGACTGTTTATTTTTTAAAAAAAGCTGTTTAAAATGTTTTTAATGATCAATTTAAAGAATATAGTTTAAAATTTTAGTTTAATCTTCCTAAGTTTTTTAATTTTGAAAAACTGACTTTTGAAATTTTAAAATTTACAAACTAGTTTTTTAAAATTTAAAAACCAATTTTCAGGGGGAATACAACCCAACGGCCGGGAAAAATTTACGGAAAAAATGGACAAATTTATGGAAAAAATGGACAAATTTGTGGAAAAAATGGACAAAATGGACAAAACGGACAAAATGGACAAAAAAATTTTTCCCTGCCAATTTTTTTAATTTAAAATTTTAAAAAATTACTTTTTTAAAATTTAAAAACTAGTTTTATTTATTAGTTTAATTTAATTTATTTTTTTTAAATTTAAAATTTAAAAACTAATTTTATTTATTAGTTTTATTAATTTATTTTTTTTAAATTTAAAATTTAAAAACTAGTTTTACACCAGACCATCATCCAAAAAGGACAAAGTTTCATTTTTTAACGCTTTAACGCAAAACATTTAAACTTTCCACACAAATTTAATTTTTTTTAGTTTTTTAATATGAGTATGATGTCGAGACCAATATTTTCGGAATCCTTTTGTCTAAAGGTTTACATCTCGGCATCTTAAGGGCTCTAGTACAAAATCAGCTTCTAAATAAATCTTTGATGTTTTCTTCATGCAGTTTAACATTGTCAGAAAAATTTCATTCCAATTATATTTTCTAAATTTAATTCCTTCCCTCTTTTAATTTCAAAAAAGTACCCCAAAAAGAATCCATCAACTCCAGTTTATTTGATTGACAATATAATCCACCAAAATGCTGAAATAATTCCACCCCACTGCGAGAACTTGCCAAAAAATTTGTATATAAATTTTCATAAAATAAAAAAATATAAATAATTTTTTTGTCAGAAGTAGATTTCATCTTTTGCTCTTGCTTCCACTTCTATCGCACAAGATACTCATTGAGAGAAAAACTCAATTTTGTTTCCTTTTTCTTCATGCTATATATTCTTTTGCCTTCATATTTCTTTTTCTCCTTCTTTGTTTGTGCATCATCTATCTATTCGCTAATGTTGTGTACTCATGGAAATTGAGGAGCAAACTTTTCGCTTTTTGAATATTAAATTGGAGATTTTGAAAAAAGAAAAGTATTTTCCCGTCTTCATATTCAGTTCCTAAATCATCGCTTCTTTCTGTTTTCACTTCACCCCCAGACTAGATATTTCACATTTTTATAATGTTTGAAATAGAGAAATAGATATACACATTACATTTACTTTCTCATCTAATATATCAATCATCCTTGTTTACTTGCTTCCTTTTCTTTTGATCTCTGAGAAAATATTTAGAGAATTTGAAGCTTTTGGCAGGAAAATAAAAATAATTTTTTTAAGGGGTTTTCCTTTTTCCTTCTTTTTTATGTGATGGACAGCAACATTGACCGCTTGCTTAGGCATTTTTTGGTATCAATATAAAAATCTGAATTGGGTTTGTCTGTCTGTCTGTGAGTTTTTGATGACACTGTATCGGGCTTTTGTGAGTTAAATAATAAGAAAATATTGCAACATTGAGCTAAATATAAGAAAAATTAAGTCCAGTCAAAGGAGATTATTAGATTAATATAGTCAGGGGGTTATCGACGTTAAGGATATATCCCCCTCGACAACTTTTTTCAATTTAGGTTACAATACCCTAGGGTATATATGATGGGTATCTTTAGTGACGTAGCTAGAATTTTAAAATTGAAGATAAAGAAGGTGTTGCAGAAACATTCATGATTTAAAATCCTAGTTTTTTTTAAAAAAATAAGCTTGATAAATTTTTGGTACTTTTTGCCTGAGACTACCTCCTGCTCCGGTCGGACGATAAGCGCTTAACTAATATCTTCTCACAAAATTTCCCATCCATCCTTCAATGATTTCCAATTTCTGTAGCATCTGATGATTGAGGATAACAAATAATAAGATAAGGGGCAAAGTTGCTCTTCAGAAAATTAGAATTCCTAGAAATTAGGTCCATAAAACCCTGAAAACTTTTTCAAATCCTTAACAATTTCCTGTGAATTTATTAACTAAAAAATTTATTAAATGTTTTTTTTGCTGTGTAAAACATATTCACATAAAAGTTTTAAAGCATTTTTTGCGGAACCAACATCAAACAGTGTCGCAACATTTTTCTTGATACATATTCATTAATTAATAAAATTATTTTTCTTTTTTCTCCTCTCGTTGAAAAACGGTTTCCAATTATTTTGTGGCAAATAAACTGGTAGAGGGAGAAAGATCAGCAGCGGGTAGAAAAATGTTCATAATTAATAACAAAAAATTGATGCTGATAATTTATATGCACGTATAAAATAAACAAGTAGATGAAAATAACATCTGAACAGGCAAAAATTGAAGAGTATTGTACATTAATATGCAGGAATATTTATATTGTGTGGGAAGTAATGGAAGGGACAGGAGTTGAAAAATTGGATAGGACGCATTTTGTTTATTAATAGGTTCAAAATAACCTACAAATGTCTTCAAAATGTTGAAATTGTCTTTAAAAAGCTCAAATTGTGTCCAAAAAGTTCAAATTGTCTCCAAAAAGTTAAAATTGTCTCCAAAAAGCTCAGAATGTCTCCAAAAAGTTCAAGATCTCTCCAAAAAGCTCAAATTGTCTCCAAAAAGTTAAAAATTGCCTTCATCATTTAAGCGTCTCTCCAGCCTACCCACATAAATTCAATCAGCCACACTGTCATGCAAACTGAATGCATAATCACATTTATCTTTTCATAAAAACTAAGCTGAATATAGGAACGAACAGGCAACATAAACAGCAAACACGATATCAATATGGTTATTAAAATTGAATGGATGAAAAACTCGATTATCAATACGCGAATAATGCTAAAAGTTTATGAAAAGCTCATCAATTATTTAACAAAAAAAGAGTATTCATGAATTGCAGTTCAACAATACATTTATGAAGTGAATTAATGGATGACTTTTATACTTTCAATTTTATTTTATTTATTCACATTTTAACAGAAATCCAGTTTTCATGGGATACATGTTAAAGTATTAATTTCATTTATAAATGTACAAAAAATAAATTTTAAATCTACATTCAAGGATTATTTTATCCATTATTTTAAGTGACATTATCGGATGTACGGGGGACGAATATTAATTTTATTGTTTCACCAGAAAGACAGTTAAATCAAACCACAAATCGACAAATGAATGAAAACTTTTTCAATCAATAAACCCGAAAAATAAAATGTTTCATTGTCATCGGTGATGATGATGATGATGATTTTTAGTGGACTAATGAGAAAGTTTGACTTCCATTTTGGTAATTAAAAATCAGAACTACACATGGTGATTGATGGAATAGGTTTTGGAGCTACATTCGGACCGTAACTGATTAAATTTGGCTGAAAAGTCATATGTTTATTAGATTGACTTGCATATTGTATATGGGGGCACATGCCTATCATGTAATTTCCATCACTGTATCATCACCGTCAAGGCGTCTTTATGGTGGCGGAAAGTACATGGCAACGATGTTGATGGATACCATCAGTGACACCTCGTCAATTTGGACCACATTCCTACTCTGGTATTTTTATTTACCACGGGAGTAGGCAGGATGGGTGGGGGTCAATCACTATCTCCCCTTTGATTGGATATTTTCAACTAGTATCAATTTTAAATTGAATTTATCCTAGCATCACTTGACTATCATGCCTCAAAAATTCACAAACATTTCCATCTCAACACGGTGCGAATACTCACAAAAAGTCAATTTAATATCTCTCAACTTCATTCACATGAAAAAGAGATTTCACTCAACATTAAGCCAGCAGCAGCCATTTGTTGAATGTATGAATAATGAATCATGCAGCTAATTGGAAATTGTAATAAAGTAAAAGGCGCAATAAGGACTTTTTATGGACTTAAAAATATAGGCATTGGAAAACATAAAAAGCATTTATCACGCTCTCGTCCTGACGTTGATGTTTAATAGCTTCAATTGATATTTATGAGGCTGAAACACTCGCGTTATAAAAGCTTATGAGAAGATTTTTTTGTTTGTTTTCGCTCCCCGCATTTTGTGCGTGTATAGTTATTTCCCTGTCATGCCATTAAACATCACAAACTGCGAAGAAAATTCCTTTTAATTTGTGAGTTCATTAAAGTGGACTTTTATCGCTCTCCCATGGCAAACATCAACAAAAACCTCAAAGAAAAGTTGTTTTAGCTGAACATAAAAAGTTTTTCATCAAAAGAAAACTTTCTTTATTTTTGTTTCCACCTCCTCTATTGTCATCGTCGCTAGACATCATCGTTTTGTGTTTTTTAGCTTACGAAATTAATTTATATTTTTTCTGAGTACTCTTGTTTTTGTCTGTAAAGATTGGATTGATGTATGATGTTATATTTTGATTAACTAGATTTTTAAATTTCGAAAATGGAAGTTTTAGTTTTTGAAAATGGAACTTTTAACTTTCGAAAATAAAACTTTTAACTTTCGAAATTAAAGTTTCTAAATTTCGAAAATGGAACTTTCAAATTTCGTAAATATAACTTTTAACTTTTGAAAATAGGACTTTTAATTTTCAAAAATGGAACTTTAAACTTTCGAAAATGGAACTTTTAACTTTCGAAAATAGAATTTTCAACTATTGAAATCAAAACTATTTACTATTGAAAGATGACATTTCTAAAATCAGTAACCTAAATTTCTTCAAAAATTAAAACTGACAAGTCAAATTCCAAAACTCAAAACTTTAAAACAATATCTCTTAAATATACAAATTTAAAAGTTTCCTAAAATCTGGCTCGTTATCTCTGTTATGGAATAAAATGTGGGTTGAGTTAAAAAAAGTTACTCCTCATAGATATAAATTGCGTCATATTCTTCCAATTTTCTAAGAATTGTAAATGCTAGAATAAGTTAAATAAGAAAACAGCACGAGGAAGTCAAAAATTCAAAGATAAGAAGATGAAAGAGACTCAACTCATTCCACACGCAATTAAAGTATCAAACATGAAAGGCTTTTCTAATAACTTTTACAATTCTTAAAATGTTTTGAAAAGTAAATAGGATGAACATGTTTGATCGTAAATTTGGCAGGAAGTTGGGGAAGAAAATTATTTAATGAAAACTTAATTTGATGGAACTAATCGAGATTTGTTTGGTGATGATGTAGCTTTTTCTGAGTGAGTTGGTTGGTATTTTGTGATACTTTTAGGTCTGTTCTATCAATATTCCATTCATAAGGTAATCTTGTTGCTCTAGTTCCGATTTTTCTAGCTATACTTCAAGTTCCTGACTCGTTTTTTAATTCATTGCTGTCTGAAGCTCCAATTTTGACTTGATCTTGTACATTAAGCAGTCGACGTATCTAAACTTCTGAAAAATAATTTAAATTTAATTAAAAGTTTAGGATTTTACGTCTGCTATACAGATTACAATCACCTCTATGATACCTTCCTGCTTGCAGATTTTGTTAGTTTTTATTTGCAACATGAAAAACTATTTCAATAACTCACAATAAATCTCCAAAGTAAATACTATCAACTAGTATTTTCCTATATAGATACGGTATCTATCCAAGCACACAAAGTCCCTCTCATTTTTCTCCAGAACACTTCTAATCCTTAACAGATTATTCAACTTACCCAATATTTTACAAGTGTAAATATCGATTTCTGTATCAAACATCTCACCATTTAATTTTTTGTGACACATCCCATTCACAAATCCCTTTCATTAATATTGCAATAAAGTACAGTTGAGGAAAACTCATAATGCACAGACGGTCAAGCAGAAGAAGAAAAAAATATCATAGATGGAAGGAATGATATGACGAGAAACATATGAGTCTTTTTCCACATACGTATTTCATTTTCCTATCTTTTCCTCGCAATTTATCTATTTCCTTCGAGAGTTACTAGAAAATGTAATAAAAAAGAGGAATTCTTATTTCTTCCTTTCCTCTTTTTTTCCTCCCCTCAATTTCTCTTTTTACTTCGAGAATGATGATGATGATGAAAAAGAAGCATTCGAGTGAAATAGCTGTGGTAATAGGAATAGAATAAGATGAAAAAGACACAAAAAATAAATATTTTTTTAAGATGGTTACAAGCCACACTATGGGGCAAAATGAAAAAAAATCGGACATTCACTTGGTTTTTGGCAATGTTTCAAATATCCATTTTAAAGTGATTTTTTCTTATAGAGAACATAAAAATAGACTTGTATGCCAAATTTCAGGTCATTTGGTGGTGTTTCCACGATTCTAGGGCTGTTTGAAGTTGAAAAAGGGTGAAAATTTTGATTTTTTCATGTCATACTTGAACTGAAAAATTTCTATAATGGTAAAAGATATTGAAAAACGGTTTTCGGTTCCTAGTAGTGCTATATAAGAGCCTTATTTTGAGATACAACAAAGTTTAAATTTTTGTAGTTTTGGTACCGGTGTGGTAGGAAATGTACGAAAATCATAGGAAAAATGCCTTTGGACATGCCGCAACTACCTTAGATGATCGACATTTCGCTAGGGAAGCATATAAGTATATAGGTCCTGGTTTCTAGTTTTCAAAACTGTATAAACATTGGGCAAAAACCCCCAACCTAAAAAAGTTATGAAGGTTTTAGTGAGTCGATCTATATTTGGCCAAAAACTAACTTTTCTGAGAAAAAAATGATAAATATAAAAATAAATATAGTTTTTGATGTTTTTTTAGTGATTTAGGCTATTTAAAGACAAATAGCGAAGAAATTTTTCCGAAAAGTTCAAAATCTACCGAGATATGGGGTACAAGTGTTCTCTGACGACTTGACCCCTTTTCACCACACTCAAACTGCTGTAACTTTTACACGGTATAATATTTTTTATTTCTGTCTTCTGTTTATTGTAGCTTAGATTAGTACCTTTTTAATGATGTATAATACTTAATAGTTAGATATGGTCTTGCTAATGTATTATGTCTTTGTTTGTGACCGACCCCAAAATAGTGAAAATCACAAAAACATAACTTCTTAATATCCTACTTAGAAACATATATAGACATTGGAATAAGGTTTTTTATGTTTAGTTTTGATAATTATGAGTATTTAAACTCAAATTTTGCATTTTTAAATTTTTTTGCTAGCTGTGGACAGTCTCTTGGTACCCTCCTAGAAAGTACCCTAAAAGCCTCTAATTGATCAAGAAATCTTGCATCTTACAGACTTTTATCGATTTATTAATGACACTTATGCATATTCAAAACAAAATTTATATGTTTAAAGTACAATAGAGTGAAAAAATGGGATTTTGGCTTTATCGTTCGAGATTGGCAAGGGTCGGTCACATTCAATGCACTACCATCGAAGCAAGGACTAAGATATATCCAAGTATTATACATTTTTGTAAAGGTATTAAAAGCAGCTACCGAACAAAGAAAACAGAGTTAAAAATTTTTGCTCCTGTAAAAAGTTATGAGCATTTAAGTAGTCAAAGAAAGCACCAAGTCGGCAACCAGCATAGGCAAAAATACAAAAAGCAAATTTTGATAAAATTTTAGACTTGTTTTGCCTTTTTTGAGTTTCTTTATGACTTAAAACTGTTTTTTGGACCAAATGCTTTCAAAATTTCATCAAAATTTGCTTTTTTGTATTTTTGCCTATGCTGGTTGCCGACTTGGTGCTTTCTTTGACTACTTAAATGCTCATAACTTTTTACAGGAGCAAAAATTTTTAACTCTGTTTTCTTTGTTCGGTAGCTGCTTTTAATACCTTTACAAAAATGTATAATACTTGGATATATCTTAGTCCTTGCTTCGATGGTAGTGCATTGAATGTGACCGACCCTTGCCAATCTCGAACGATAAAGCCAAAATCCCATTTTTTCACTCTATTGTACTTTAAACATATAAATTTTGTTTTGAATATGCATAAGTGTCATTAATAAATCGATAAAAGTCTGTAAGATGCAAGATTTCTTGATCAATTAGAGGCTTTTAGGGTACTTTCTAGGAGGGTACCAAGAGACTGTCCACAGCTAGCAAAAAAATTTAAAAATGCAAAATTTGAGTTTAAATACTCATAATTATCAAAACTAAACATAAAAAACCTTATTCCAATGTCTATATATGTTTCTAAGTAGGATATTAAGAAGTTATGTTTTTGTGATTTTCACTATTTTGGGGTCGGTCACAAACAAAGACATAATACATTAGCAAGACCATATCTAACTATTAAGTATTATACATCATTAAAAAGGTACTAATCTAAGCTACAATAAACAGAAGACAGAAATAAAAAATATTATACCGTGTAAAAGTTACAGCAGTTTGAGTGTGGTGAAAAGGGGTCAAGTCGTCAGAGAACACTTGTACCCCATATCTCGGTAGATTTTGAACTTTTCGGAAAAATTTCTTCGCTATTTGTCTTTAAATAGCCTAAATCACTAAAAAAACATCAAAAACTATATTTATTTTTATATTTATCATTTTTTTCTCAGAAAAGTTAGTTTTTGGCCAAATATAGATCGACTCACTAAAACCTTCATAACTTTTTTAGGTTGGGGGTTTTTGCCCAATGTTTATACAGTTTTGAAAACTAGAAACCAGGACCTATATACTTATATGCTTCCCTAGCGAAATGTCGATCATCTAAGGTAGTTGCGGCATGTCCAAAGGCATTTTTCCTATGATTTTCGTACATTTCCTACCACACCGGTACCAAAACTACAAAAATTTAAACTTTGTTGTATCTCAAAATAAGGCTCTTATATAGCACTACTAGGAACCGAAAACCGTTTTTCAATATCTTTTACCATTATAGAAATTTTTCAGTTCAAGTATGACATGAAAAAATCAAAATTTTCACCCTTTTTCAACTTCAAACAGCCCTAGAATCGTGGAAACACCACCAAATGATCTGAAATTTGGCATACAAGTCTATTTTTATGTTCTCTATAAGAAAAAATCACTTTAAAATGGATATTTGAAACATTGTCAAAAACCAAGTGAATGTCCGATTTTTTTTTCATTTTGCCCCATAGTGAGCCATCCGTATGAAAATAATTGTTCCTTAGATGATGAAAAAAAAAAAACTCATGTGTAATGTTTTCAACTATGTGTACTTACATGCTTATGTGACTTTGTGCCTTGTACATACTGTATTTAAACCTTAAATATTGCACAGTTAGATATAGAATTCATACAGTTGAAGGAGGAAAAAATTGTGGAGATTTTTTTTTTGAGTTGAGGGCTTAGCGCCAGGGTTCGTGAAGAAGAAAAAAATCTCAGATTTTCAAAAATCATTTTTTCTGTGATTTCAGAAAATCACGATTTTCTGAAATCTTACGTAAATCTTTATGTAAGATTTTGCTTACGTAACTGAAATCACGCGTAGAGATTTCAGCTACGTAAAATTTTTTTTCTTCACGATTTTTCATAAAGAATCATTTAATGCATTTTAGTCTCAAATTCATGCACAAATCAGTTTATTATCATGTTTTTATGATTATTAAGCTGTTCTGAATAAGCACAATAGACTTTAAGTGCTTAAATTAACTAAATTTTGCATGTTAGAATTTTGAATTTTTCTTTCGGATTCTTTTTGCTGGTCCATACGAAAAATACAAAATGAAAGTATTCTCTCCCCTCTTTAGGAATTTTGTTCGATGTGCTAGGGTTGTTTAAGAAAAAAAAACCCTAAATTTTCCCGTCCATACAAAGAAAAATTTCAAAAAAAGCCTAAAAAAGATTCCAATATTCAAGAATTTTTACACAAATTATGTTAAATTTTTTATGAGATTTGAACTCTTAACTTTTGGCAATTACACTAACTTCATCAAACTGAGCTAATGTGTTGAATAATATTGAAAAACAATTTGGATTTATCGGTTTCTTAACTTTAAGTTTCTAAATTTTACCCTCGAGAATATTTCTTCTTTCAACTTTTGCTAACTAAATTACCAAAAACTCAGCATGACAGAAATATGATAATTTCAGTTTGTTTTGAAAAAAAAAATAAATTCAAATTTGAAAAGTTCGTTGAAAATTTAAATCTGAAAAGTACTTTAAACTAATTTGAAACTTTATAATCTATATTAATTATGCTGAAAGGCGTAGCCTGGCTGGAAGGATTTAAGGTCAATACTCTAACTTCTTTGGAAAATTACTTTATCTTTATCAAGGGTTTTTGAGAAAAAAAAATTTTCAAAACACCTCCTTAAAAATTTGAGAACCTTGAAAAATTTCTGCCTGTTATTTCTCTCTCGATGAAATACATGACGCACCACAAACCAGCCAAGCCCAAAAGCTACCCCAACATCTACAAAAATAATCGCGTTAAAAAAGATAAAATTTAACTTGAATAAGAATTCATTCACTAGAATGGAGGACAACGAGAGCGGAAAATTAAATATGAATGACAATGGAAATGAAAAAAAAAAAAATATTAACGGTACATCATGATAATGATTTGTTTTCTGTTGACGATTCTGTGGATACAGAGGAATGAAAACAAATGCAAATAAAAAAGACAAGATAAATGTTCCTCAAAAATAGCAAGCTATATGAAAAGATACACAACATGGCTGCTGCTGCTGCTGTTTCTGTTGAACAATTTCCACCTTCTATTCAATGCTTTTTTTGCTTCATTTATAATTCAAATGTCCTGATCCCACTGTAAGTAAGCTAACCTGAAAATGAAAATTTATACAAAAGAGAATAACGAGAAAGATTCAGAAGTGGAAATGAATGCCTTTCTTGTTAATCCAGTAGCCCTTCTTTAACTTTATGCTTCAAATATTTATTGCCTGTTGAATATCTCTCTCCATTACTTTTGTAGTTGCTATTTCCACTCTCATACTGCCATAAATACATTTTATGTCACTTTTCGTTATGGTGCAAAAAATGCCATTTTCAACCTACGTTAATTTTACTACTATGAGCTGGGGTGGGTTTTTAAATGAATTTTTCCTAGAAAATGTCACTCAATGCAGTCCTACAGTCAGCTTTTAATTATGGTTATGAGCTACAAATCACTTTTGGAAATGGAAATTCTGTAAAAGAATTTTCTGTAAAATAATTAAAAAATTCAGGTATATCCATCGACTAACCCACAGTAACCCGAGAGAAATTTTCATTATTTTAATTGCATTATTATGTTACAATTGCTATAATCCTACTTGATATACATATGATGCCTTTTTAATACCTTTTTTCTGATGATGATAAAAAAACTTTAATCTCCTTGAATGACATTAAGTTTTATGAAGGTGAAGAAGCTTTTAACATAACAAAAAATAATAATGCCATTAAAAATAGTATTTAAGCGCAGAAAAGCTCGACTAATTTGATGACTGTAATAATATTTTCGCATTAAATTACCAAAATGTGTGCGGCATATTCGTTAAATATAAAATAATATTCATAAAGAAATTTATGGTTGATATGAAAATAATAATTACAAAAAAGAGAAAATATTCTACAGCAGGAAGATGAACGATGGATGTAATAGAATGATATTATCTAAAGTAGCACTTTTCATAAAAAAATATTAAATGCAAAAACAGATATAATATTCATTAAAGTTTTATAATCAATTTAAGTGACAGGAAAGAAAGAGGAATAAAATTATTATTAAAAATTCAACTAGCAAATAAAAATGTCACTGCATGAGTGAGAGATAAAAATGCCAGCAAGTTCGTAAAGTTGTCAAATTGAGAAGATTGTAGGAGGAAATTGAGAGCTAGTTGAGATGTGCATGCAACATCTAAGGTACTTGGTTAAAAGCAGTGAATATTAGGACATAAATAGAAAAATGACTGCTTTTGGTATTGAATTCTTCTGTTAATTCATTTTCCAGGGGCTTATCCAGAAATTTTGTGTTTTGGGATTTTTTTTCCTAAAAAACCTTACATTTAATTTACCTAAAGGCAGGTAAGTAGCCAAAAAGGAGTCGCTGTGAGCCACACCGATTCTCTTTGTAGACTATAGACAGTAATGTCATTAAGGGAATGGATTGGATCACACAATAAACCATACGCTTAGGTTTAAGAGCAGTAGTCTGTATTGAATAATTACTCGTTTAACGATCAGTAGCAACAAACTGGGGGCAGCTATCAGCTAGATTTACAGCTAAAAGTTTTTTTTTAATTTTCATAAACAATATTGTGTCAACACTAAGAGACGTGGTGTCTTTAATTTGAGATTTTTGACCCCATATTAGACTATATCGTTATCCTAGGAAAATTTTGGACACTAGCCACTTTTCCCAAAAAAAAGTTATTAAATTGTATCAAAAAGTATTTCATGTTCGTGTGGGTACCTTCACGAGCAAAGCACAATTTTTTTTCAAATTTTATTTAGGGGTCGTTCGCAAATTACGTTACGCTTTTAGGGGGGAGGGGGGTCAAAGAATTTGTGACAGTCCATATAAAAGATTTTTTTTTCTTTGGAAAATTTGTCACAAGGGGGGGGGGGGGAGGGGGGTCTAAAAAGTCGTTTTTTAGCGTGACGTAATTTACGAACGACCCCTTATTAGGATTCGAACTTTGGTTGGGAAGATTATCCTGATTACTTTAACATAATCTCTCTATTAATTACTCCACAACTACTTTTATGACTTTAATTCCGAATTGGACAGAAAACGTATTAAAGGTCTATACACAAAATACCCCTTGAAAGATATATGGAATGAGATCTTTCGACACACACAGAGAGCAAGAAAAAAAGTTAATATTTATTACAAGGTAGAGAAAACGCATGTAATATTAAGAGGAAGGTAGAAAGAGAAAATTTTCATTTCCTTTTTCTAGATGACTGCAAAAAGGATCAATTTCCTGAAGGCACGACTCTTAGGAATAAAACTGTTGCTTGCCATGTTCGTGTGATAACTTTCTGACATTTTTTTTTCAATTCCAACAAAAAAAAGTTTTTATTTCATTACTAAAAAAATGTAATTTTTTCCTTTTCTTTTATTTTATTCATCCAAGCGATATTAAATAGAAAATCAAAGAACATTTTCTGTTGTTCCTTTGCATCACAACGTGATACTCTATCAAGCAGCATTTAAATTAATTTTTACTTAAAAGAACATGAAAGGAATTTCTCTCATCAAAATAATAAAGCAGGTCGTGTGTATGAAATGAAATAAAGAAGAACTATCAATGCCCTAAAGGATATTTAAATTTTTGCAATTTCGAATGAGCACAAAATAAAAAATTTCTTTGATTGAAGAAAAATTCAAAACGAGAAAGTTTTTTTTTCAGTTCCATTTTCCTTTGAAATTTCATAGTTTCCCTTCCAGCAAGTTAGTGTAAAAAAAATTTAAAGAAAGTCCTCGTGTTATAGATCGAGGGACTTCAGCGCATTTTTGTGTTAGCGATCAGTATTCGATTAGCAAAGTACTGCGTATTAAATAAGTTTATCATGAATATTTTGTGACTTAAATAAATTCGACGGCTCGATAACGGTTTTTTGGCATTCAAATTTTCTAACGGTCAAAATATATTTGAAAATTTCCCGCGTCAATGCACTTGAAAATCATTAATTATAGTATAATTAACAATTTGCACGGTGAATTTTCATATTTTAAAATGGTTTGTCATTTAACGGTTTTTTGAAATTCAAATTTTCTAACGGTCAAAATATATTTGAAAATTTCCCGCGTAAATGCACTTGAAAATCATTAATTATAGTATAATTAACAATTTGCACGGTGAATTTTCATATTTTAAAATGGTTTGTCATTTAACGGTTTTTTGAAATTCAAATTTTCTAACGGTCAAAATATATTTGAAAATTTCCCGCGTAAATACACTTGAAAATCATTAATTATAGTATAATTAGCAATTTTGCGGTGAATTTTCATATTTTAAAATGGTTTGTCATTTAACGGTTTTTTGAAATTCAAATTTTCTAACGGTCAAAATATATTTGAAAATTTCCCGCGTAAATGCACTTGAAAATCATTAATTATAGTATAATTAACAATTTGCACGGTGAATTTTCATATAATAAAATGGTTTGTCATTTAACGGTTTTTTGAAATTCAAATTTTCTAACGGTCAAAATATATTTGAAATTATCCCACTTGAAGTTGGCTCTATTGTATTGAAAACAAAAAATCATTAATTATAGTATTTAGCATTGGTTTTGAGATTTTTAAATGTCCGGGGGGCCAATAACTCGATGGCACTGAACTAATGCAAAAAACTAGAGCTCTCTACGATGTCTGGTTAAAAAGTTTTTCGAGTGTTCCAGCCGAACAGCCGACCGACCGACCGACCGACCGACCGACCGAACAAAGTGCATTATTAAGCTACCTTTTTAAAACAAGTTTCAAAAATGCGCTAAAAACTTTAAAGTAAAACTTTTCATTTCCTTTCATTTATTTAGATTTCATTAAAAACATTGAGCTTGAGTAAAGTGATTTTCTGCTTGCGTCATCTATTGAAGGCTTTCATGCTTAAATGGAAATTAGGAACTTCAAAAGAGAAAAAACTTTTTTTCATTTTCTCTAATTTATTTAAAGAAAGTTAGTTGAGAAGAGATTAAGAGCAATTATTAAAGACATCTTTAGAAGTGTGGAGAGCTTATGGGTGGAAGAGCTTCTTATGAAGACGTACTGAAATTGGAAATTAGGGAATTTTGATTGGTTAATGAAGTTTCTTATATGAAGTTTGGGGGTTGTTCTCAAATGATTACCCAATATTTAAAGGAGAAGGGTCTAAAACTGCTTGATACTTCAATTTATGCATGAAAATTTTGTGGTAGAGCGAGGGGTTATGTTAATCCCGTTTTTTGTTATGCATCATTTATGATGAACCCCTTAGAGAAGAAGAATGACACCTTTTTTAGAATCTTAAATTTTTCAGCAGTGCTTTAATGTTAGAATTGATACTAGTCTATCCAGATTATTGACATTTATAAAGATCAAAACCTCAGTTACCCCCCTTCTTCAGGGAAGTAACCAGAAAACTTTCGAGGGGGTGTTTTGGAATTTTTTCTCGAAAATCTGTAGTAAATTGAAGAAAATTATCCATTGAGTAGGATTTTGACACCTAAGGGTGTAGCTACCTTGCTCCTTGCTATGCAACTTTATAGGATAGTGGTTCTCAAACATTTTAAAGTGTGACACGCTAAACCTAGTGTCAGGGGGTAACGACCTAGGCTGAAAAAAATGTTGAAAATGGACCCCTTTTCTACCTTTTTGGTTAGGATTTATTGGTTAGGCACCCTTGTTAAGACACTATCTAGTGTTTAATAATCGTTTACCGCGGATCATAGTTTGAGAAATACTGACTCTAAGTTCATATTTGGCATAGCTCATCCAAATACTTAATTAGGCAGATATACAAATTTTCTGCTCTCATTTTATTAACTATAAAATCATTAACCCACTCCAATCCAACCCTCAACTCAAACTATTCCATCAAAATTTTAAATGATGAAGCATAATTTTAATTACGGAACAGTAATTTAACCCCATCTCATAATCATGATCGATTCTATTTCCTTTATTTATTAAAAACTTCATTTATGAGCAGAAGATTTTCACATTAAATTTTCAATATGCCATTGAACCCTCTTTAAGTCACATAACTTCAAAGAATCAATTTACATTGGAATGACAATAATTAAATTTTCCAACTATCTTTACATCTGAAGCAGAATTCTGTTTAATTAGAAACATTATGGAATTAAATTATGAATACTTAAATTGTTTACAAAAGTTTTAATGTGATAATGTCAGTAACTGAAAGGAAATTTTCATCTCGCCTTGAGATACAAAAATTTTCTCATTCAACTCATTATGCGATTGAATTCATTAGTGCGTACGATATTTATGCAGTGTTGAATAAACTTTATCAATGTTTATGTTTTGATAAAGTTTCATTAAAAAAATAATTTGAGATAATTTTGTTAGTTTGCGAGAGGAAATTTGTGTTTAATGCTTGAGGGGATTTTTGCTGAATGCTCTAGAGGTGAAGGGGGTTGAGAGGTTGGAGGAAATTTTAATATCATCGATTGAGTAATTGAAAAACATATTTTAAATTTAAAACGAATTTAACGACATTTTTGAATTCAAATTTCTGAATTTACCAATTTTTAACGACTTAATTAGGTTTGAATTTTTTAACGAACTTTTGGAATTTGAATTTTTAACCAACTTTCTAAAATTTAAATTTTTTAACGAACTTTTTCAATTTAAATTTTTAACGAACTTTCTGAAATTTAAATTTTTTAACGAACTTTTTAAAATTCATGTCAGTTATTCCACCAAAAAATTCAAATTTGAATTTTAAACGATCGTTAAATTAATTTTAGAATCCATCTCAACTTAAAACACTTTTCATAAGCCATCAACCCCCTAAACAAAACAATTAAAAAAAGTTAAAAAGTTTAAAAATATTTCTTACCTAAGCAAATCATAGCAAGTTTTTAAAATATGTATTATTGACATAGCAAACCGTGATATTCTTTAGAAGAAAATTTTCCAACAACATTCAGTAAATTTCATAAACGAACTAAGCAAAAAAAGTGATTAAAAGTTTTAATGAGAAAAATTCAAGTTAAATAGTTAAAAGTGAAAAAGAAAAACTTTGCATTTTTAAACTAAAGAAAAATTCCGCTGAATTGTAATTCAAAGTTAGAAAACGATGGCTGAAAAAATATTTGAAGAAATTCTAAAAGAATTTGCAAAGAAGAGTCGAGACGAAGGATTTAATGATTGGATGATTGAAAAGTTTAAGGTAAGTTTTATTTCGCGTACGAAAAAAAAGAGACGAGCAAAATAGTTCAACAAACTCTCAATAATTTATTTAAATCTCATCTCAAAATACAAAAAATGAAAAATTCCTCACAAATAAGTTAATAATATCAATCAAAAAAGAAGAAGAGAGGCTCTTTTATGAGAATCATAAATCGATAATCTACATAATTAGAATGAAGGCAATTTTATGATTTTATGTGCCGTCATCACCATCATCTCCGTCATGCTTTTGAAAAGTAAAGTGAAAGAAAGTATTTTTCTACGTCTTTTAAAATGAATTCATTATAAAATAAATAACAATAATGATTCCTGCCCAAAAAATTGAGAATACCAATTCTTTCTAGACTTTTTTTTAAAAAAGAAGGAAGACAGGAATTGAGAAAGAGAAAGAACGAGAAATTCCCGACATCGTTCATTGAATAAAAGTGCACTTTTATGCTTAGTCACTTGATCATGAAATTATAATATGGAATAAAATAAGAAAGACGAAAGAGAATAAGAAGAATATTCTGTACTCTGGCTGTGTGTGAAGAGATGGATGATGTTAAGAATTAAGCATATGAGGCTGTGGTTTGGTACTTAGTGGGAAGGTTAGAGCGCATTAAAAGGGTTTTTTGGGTAGATTTGAAGTTTTAATTTAGTGCACCATTGAGGTATCCTCTCGGGTACCTCAGTCAAATAAAGTTTCTCAGTCTCAAAGCTCTGATTAGATTTCAAACTGTAGATATACGAGAAAACGAGTTTAACAGATTTAATTCTGATCATGAGCATTACTAATCGACTAATCATTGTGAACTTTTGTAAGGTTTGGGAGATCAGCTTCTAGTGGGAATCGAACCCACGTCCTTACAAAAGAAAAGAATTTATAGTTTGCTGGTAAATTGCTCTGTATTTGGTCACAAGGCTTTATTGTTACTTTGGAAGTTTCGTCTACATATGAGTGATGACTGGTTGCTCGGTACACCCTACTGTCCAAAGGGATACTTAGTGTATACTCTAAAGACTGTAACCTAGAGTATCCCTCTATGGTAGTGTATATCCTAGAGTATAGCAAGCAACCGACCCCAGCACCAATTCTGCTACGACCCCCATAAAAATCTCTTGAACTGAAAGCTAAACAAAAAAACACAAAACAAAAGATTCACTCATCCAACTGATCTGCAGAGAAAGACAATTTTGATCCATAAGTCAATGCAAAAGTCTATCTCAACATTGAGAATCAGCCCACAAATGTAACACAAAATAAATACTTAAGTTAAACGTTATTTCAATACAATAATGTCATCCATACAGTCAGTCTTTATGAATACCAAAGTGCACAGCCTTAAGGCATATAAATAAGCTTAAGCTCAGAATAAGAAAAATTGTACTTTGAAAAGACGACGAGAGAAAGAAAAGGAAAAGAAAAATATATTTTTTTTCTCGTCTTTTCAATAAAGTTCAAGGAAGATCTTTCCAATTTAGATCGTGAGTTCATCATCTTCTTATTCTTCTTTGACTGTTGAGGCTCATCTCATCTTTCGAACTTTGTAGACATACACACTCCTGAGGCTATAAAATAACCAGTCGAAGCATAATTAAAAATAATCGTTTTGCTTTGTTCGAAGAGCAACAACACACAAAAAAATAAGAAATAAATTTTATACACATATAAAAACTAAAGCAGAAGAGAACAAAATTGACTCAAAGGCCTCAATTCCTCACAATCATCACATAACATTCCCTCGCGTAAATTGTTCGACTTGAATCTTCTTGTGCAGAGTTGGTTGGTATTAATGTTAATGTGAAATTGGAGTCAGAACTTTATAAACTCTCGATACGTCCAGTAATATCTAGTCATGTGTCAAGACATGTATGTTATGAATAAAAGTCTGATTTCTAGGATAGAAATCTCCTTTCTAGATGGAAAGTAGGGTAGGTAGGGAAGGTACTACTCTAGGGTATCCACCTAACCTACCCTTGAGCAGGGTGTAGGTGGGATACCTCGAGTAACATTAGAAACCGGCCCAGATGTACTTTTCATGTGTCTAGCTCCTCCAGGAAGCTGAGCTACAGTCAGATGAACGATTAGCAAGATACCAAGATTCGAACTTTAGAGCACTAGAATGGTGGTAACCACTAAGCCACTGATCAATATACCCTGACCAAAATTTCAGATTGAATCAAAATTTTATCCACCTTACCTTGATTTTAATCCACCAACCCTGACTTTTTATTGTTCTGTGCGCTGTTGTTACTTATTTTCTTTCCATAACTTCTTGTTCTTCTTCTAGTGAGTTCTGTGTTTTTATTTTCGTTAATGTAATTATGCTTCTCTTTCTCTCGGCTCTTGTTTTTTGCTTCTCGCACATACAATAAGTAATATACAGCACTCAAAATCATTTTTATTTTCATTTTCTTGCTTGTATTTCATTTTCGTTTCATTACTTTTTTTATTATTATGGAGAATCGATAAATATTGTGTAATTAATGGAGAACAATTTTAGTTTCGTTTCCTTCTATTTTTATTATCTTTACATTCATTGTACACAACGTTCAATAGAATTAGTTCTTCTTTTCAATTCTGACTCATTCGTTATTTCTCATCTAGTTTTTCAAAGTCAACAATCTATCATAATCTGGATATCACAATTTTTTTTCCTTGTTGAACAAAGAAGTATGAAATATTAGTTGAATAATAGAGATTATTTCTACTTCCATCATCAGCAGGGTTGGTGTCTCAGGGTGTCTGTGATCAGAAAACTTTTCACTCATCTGACTGTTATTTTTTCTGAAAATTTTTTAAATTTTTTTCTTCATCTTGGATTTTTATTCATGTTCTGGATTTTCATAAATTTTGATGCCCAACCTACTTGTTTAGATAACTCCAGGTCCAAGGGCATATCGAGGATTTAGGGGGGGGGGGGTTCATTTTTGTGGATATCTTTTCGAATCATGCCCGTATGAGTTTTCAAAACAAGGGGGGGTTGATGCCTCTGTCCAGGTCTCTTCAAAATTTTGCTGTTAATGCGACGAAGTGACGGTACTCTGATGTCTACGTTTTGAAACTTAGGTTGATCCTTATCATTGAAGCGGCTTTACTTGGGAACCTTCAACACGAATCGTAGTATGTCTGCTATTAGGACAGATACTTTGTCACATAATGATGATGTCTTTTATCTCGACTGTGAAGAGTAAACCGTTTATGAAACTTTTGAATGTAACTCGTTAGCTAAAGCTGTAATCTCACTGATATATAGTCACCCGATTAACAACCCTGAATTCTTTCACTGGAAGTACTCTTAACAAGCCCAATTCAGAACTTGAGTAAATCGCATTAAAAATTTGCATGAAAGCGAAGTGATGAAAGTTAAATTAGATGCTTGAAATTGAGTTGATGAAGCGCAAAATATTATTTAATTTATTGTAAGCGTGAATCAGCTGATACAATGAGAATTCTTTAACAATTAAGTCAGTCGCTCAAAGTGAGCATCAAATTAATTTTTTCCCATCCAATAACACCCCAAAAATAGCACTCTCATGAAGTGATGTTAATCATTTACTGAAAAATTAACATAAAGAACATGAAGAATTTCTTTATTGAATTCTCTCTCTTTTCTTTAATGGATTAATCATTGTAAGGCAATGGAAATTTACTGGATGAAATAATAAAGAAACAGAATGGATCACATGATCAATTGAGGCATAATAATAAATAGACAGATTGCTAGAATAAGGTAGAATGAAGCGGGAAGGAGAAATAAGAATCCAATAGTCCATGAGGTGGGACAATGAACTAGTTAGTTGAGCTGTAAAAAAAAAAATGAAATAAATAATAAAAAAATGTTGAAAAATTGAACACAAAAAAAATAAAATAAAGAGCAGAGAAGAATTAAATAATAATTTAAATATTCAGAGTAATGGAAATAAGCAGCACACGAAAAAAAGAAGAAGCGAGCACAACGAGACTTAGTGAGATACAAAAAAAGTAAAATAATGTTTTCTGTACGTTGAACCTTCAAATGTAATCCATAATGGAAATGAAAATTGTTATGTATATTTAAATTTGTGTGTAACTTGCCCTTGAGGTCGTGCTTTCATGCTCTTTTATTTCTTTTCTCTTCTCTCGACTTTATGTTACCTTTTTTTACGGTTCTATACGGGCATCATGTAATGTACTTACTTACTTACTCACTCTTATACATTTTATTTTTTTGCCATTGTCTTCTCATCGTAAGGTCTATGTATATTTCAAGTTCTTTTTCTTTACCCTGGAATACTAAAAGCAATAAGCTATGAAGTTCAAAATCTATCCACATGATTATTACCTACCGGAGGCTATCGTGAGTGAGGATTTTTGTTCTTCTTGTGCCAGGATAGTAAATGCATAAACAGCGCACATACTACCTGCATCGTCTGTGCTTTATATATTGCTCATCGTTATCCAAGGCTCAATTAATCATTTCGCTTTCTTATAGCTCAAGTTTTGTATGAAAAATTGATTTTAAGTATCGTTTTGACTTTGGTGGTAGCTTCGAGTGACAGAAAAGATTGAAATTATTTTCAGGTGGAGGATGTAAAGGGATTAGGAAGGTTCATAAAGATTTTTTACCATAGAAATTTAGAAATGAATGATAAAAGATGAAAATATACAGGAATTTAAGCCTTGATGGAATTATCAGTATAAAGTCTAGAAGTTTTCAGGAGCGCAGCCAGAATTTCCTTAAGGGGATTTGATTCTTTTTTGTATGGACGCTAAAATTTAGGTTGATTTTCTCAAGAAGCCCTAACAAATTGAAGAAAATTTTCCATTGAGAGGGAGCTTTGTCCCCCAAATACACCCCTCTTCCCTGAATACTAACTAAAAATTAGATAGTTTTATGATCAGACATGTTCACAAGATTCTTAGCTCCTAGACCTGATGCACTTTTTCCCTACACCCCTATAAGATCTTCCTCAATGCACAATGTCTCTAACGTAAATGTATAAATCTTATGACATCATGGCTGCATCGCGGGTTGTAATCAAGACATCACTTAAAAACCATATTCGCTTCCATCTCGTATCCCTTATGAATTGACTGCCATACCAATATTTATTTAACTACGAAAAAAACAGCAAAGCTGAACATTATGAATGCATAAGTCAGCTTTTATAGATTTTTTTCTCTTCTTCTCGGTATAATTTTTTTCATCCAGATAATGGATGGGAAGGAAAGGAGAAAAAAATAATAAAATAAAGTACAACCGATAGAGACAATAGAGGAGAACGATGGAGCAACCACGACAATATGTTGGTTATGTGTAGAAATAAAAGAACAATGAAGGATTAATCTATAAATAGAAAGATAGCCTTTTATGAATAGATCAGAGGGATTATCATCACTTTTCATTTATCTCGTTACTTGTATGAGATGTTACTCTTTCTACCATGTCACAAGCCGTTCCTAGTGCAGAAAGCTGCTCGTTCACATTATAAAATGAAAAATGTATGATGTTGTATACAACAATAGCATAGGAAGAGAAAAAAAATAGCAAAGAGTTAAGCAAAGAGGAAAAGAAAAAGTATTCATAATTGGCGATAAGGCTAAGAAGATGGAGCTGAGACGCATTTTGTAGCTCAACATAGTTTAAAAGTTAAATCGTCATAACGATTTTTTTAAATTCAAATTTTAACGGTTTTTGGGAATTTGATTTTTAACCGTTTTCCAAAATTTAAATTCTAACGGTTTTCTAAAATTTAAACTTTAACGGTTATTAAAAATTCAAATTTTAATGGGCTCCAAAAATTCAAATTCTAACGGTTTTTAACCATTTAAATTTTATTTTAACGGTTTCAAAAATTCGTTTGGTTTGATTATTTCTTAAATCATGATCAATTTCGCATCCGTTAGCCTTCCATTTACCTCAGTAATCAATCAGTCAACTTAAACGACCGACATAACCCATTATTCTAAGAATATTGCTCCTAAAAAATAACGAACTTGGAAACTAAAGCAGAATAACGTGAATGAGATGGAGAATACTGGGAATAGAGGGAGAAAGAAGAATCAAGGTCACTGAAATTTGTGAGCCTTCAACTCTTTTCTTTCTTTTTTTCGCAGAAAGCTTGTTGATTCGAAACAAAATAATAACAATAATAATAAAGAGCAGATTGAAATAAGAGGCACAATGTGTGTATAAATGTATATAATTTTTTATGTATAAAGTTTAATAAACCATATGCTCAGCGCTCCTCAAACGTTTCTTTTTCTTTTCCTGGAGATTCCTTCTTTTTATCCTCATCGCTTTTATCTCATCCATGGCTTTTCTGTCTGCTTGCTTTATTATCCTTTCTTGTTTGCTGATTTCATGATGGCTTTCTAATGCGATTTATATTAAATATCAAAAGGATTTCTTTATAACGTTCTTCTAGGAAGTGATTTTCAAATGATTGATTGTGTATGATACTTAGCTTGCTGTCTGTTGGATGGAAGTTTTGGTTGATAGATTTCCAGACGGAGTTTTATTATAATTTCTTTGAGCAGATTTCTTTTTTGTTGGAAACTTTGTTGCTTTGAGATTGTGAATTAAATCTTATTGAGCACTTATACTGATTTGCTAGACGAAGTTCCCATTTTTTTACACGCTTTATATTGACTCACTCTGTCTGTTTGTCTGTTTGTTTGTCACGGTGGAATTTTGTAATCGATTTTTCGACCACTTCTACTGCTCCAATCGAGCTGAATTTTTGCATACACACGTATTCTGGATGACAATACAATATTTTAGCATTTTGGAGTCTCAAAAATGCTTAATTATAGTATATTTGACTTTATGATGTTTTATATATGAGAAATAATCCAACATCAATGATGTCATTTTCTCATGGACATTCTTAAAAAAAATTGAATTTTCCGAAATGTCATGGGTTCAAATCTCACCAATGACAAAAATTTTTCTTATTCACTTTTTTACCCTTTTTTGTACTTTTTTGATGTTTTATGATGTTTCATGATATATTTATGCTTAATTATATTTTTTATGTCATAAAACAGCAAAAAAGTACAAAAAGAGTGAATTTTGATTTCTTGTATGAAATGTCGATATACTTCACAAGAGCAAAAATCTTTCTTTATACGTAACGTATATTTTTGTCACTAAACTCTATAGTCGTACAACTGTTTGGTTCGAAATAGTGTGTAAATACATGCAACTCTTTTCATAGTTTGATATCGGTGAATATATTTTTGGGGACAAAACAGTGTACGGCTGTGAGAAATGAAATTTCTTTAGTGATAATTTTTTAGGGTTTTTGCATTTCATGATATATAACAATGAACAATATATAACAAAGCTGTGCAAGTGAGATCATTGTTATTGATCAACAAGTACGAGTAAAAAGTCGAGAAAGCAGAATTCATGGAATTGTTAGGTGGCGGTGGTTGTACAAAATTGTAAATCAGATTAACATTAACTTCGAGCGAAATTGTAACATAAAAGTTTAAACGAAGTTAAGACATAACAATTCGGACTAGGTTGAACGTAGCTCACAAAATTTTCAAAGTCCTTAGAAGACTGCGGATATGTGAGAAAGTGTTGGTAATTTGAGTAATAATAGTTCGAGCGGAGCTCGAATATAAAAGTTCGAACGTAGTTCGAACTAAGTTGAGCGTAGCTCACAAATTTTTACGTCCTGAACGTAGCGTAGCGAGTGAAGGCGTGAAAATTTTCCAAAGTCGTTAGAAGACTACGGATATATGAGAAAGTGTTGGTAATTTGAGTAATAATAGTTCGAGCGGAGCTCGAATATAAAAGTTCGAACGTAGTTCGAACTAAGTTGAGCGTAGCTCACAAATTTTTACGTCCTGAACGTAGCGTAGCGAGTGAAGGCGTGAAAATTTTCCAAAGTCGTTAGAAGACTACGGATATATGAGAAAGTGTTGGTAATTTGAGTAATAATAGTTCGAGCGGAGCTCGAATACAAAAGTTTGAACGTAGTTCAAACTAAGTTGAGCGTAGCTCACAAATTTTTACGTCCTGAACGTAGCGTAGCAAGTGAAGGCGTGAAAATTTTTCATAGTCGTTAGAAGACTGCGGATATGTGAGAAAGTGTTAGTAGTTTGAGTAATAATAGTTCGAGCGGAGCTCGAATATAAAAGTTCGAACGTAGTTCGAACTAAGTTGAGCGTAGCTCACAAATTTTTACGTCCTGAACGTAGCGTAGCGAGTGAAGGCGTGAAAATTTTCCAAAGTCGTTAGAAGACTACGGATATATGAGAAAGTGTTGGTAATTTGAGTAATAATAGTTCGAGCGGAGCTCGAATACAAAAGTTTGAACGTAGTTCAAACTAAGTTGAGCGTAGCTCACAAATTTTTACGTCCTGAACGTAGCGTAGCGAGTGAAGGCGTGAAAATTTTCCAAAGTCGTTAGAAGACTGCGGATAAGTGAGAAAGTGTTGGTAATTTGAGTAATAATAGTTCGAGCGGAGCTCGAATACAAAAGTTTGAACGTAGTTCGAACTAAGTTGAGCGTAGCTCACAAATTTTTACGTCCTGAACGTAGCGTAGCGAGTGAAGGCGTGAAAATTTTCCAAAGTCGTTAGAAGACTACGGATATATGAGAAAGTGTTGGTAATTTGAGTAATAATAGTTCGAGCGGAGCTCGAATACAAAAGTTTGAACGTAGTTCAAACTAAGTTGAGCGTAGCTCACAAATTTTTACGTCCTGAACGTAGCGTAGCGAGTGAAGGCGTGAAAATTTTTCATAGTCGTTAGAAGACTGCGGATATGTGAGAAAGTGTTAGTAGTTTGAGTAATAATAGTTCGAGCGGAGCTCGAATATAAAAGTTCGAACGTAGTTCGAACTAAGTTGAGCGTAGCTCACAAATTTTTACGTCCTGAACGTAGCGTAGCGAGTGAAGGCGTGAAAATTTTCCAAAGTCGTTAGAAGACTACGGATATATGAGAAAGTGTTGGTAATTTGAGTAATAATAGTTCGAGCGGAGCTCGAATACAAAAGTTTGAACGTAGTTCAAACTAAGTTGAGCGTAGCTCACAAATTTTTACGTCCTGAACGTAGCGTAGCGAGTGAAGGCGTGAAAATTTTCCAAAGTCCTTAGAAGACTGCGGATATGTGAGAAAGTGTTGGTAATTTGAGTAATAATAGTTCGAGCGGAGCTCGAATACAAAAGTTTGAACGTAGTTCGAACTAAGTTGAGCGTAGCTCACAAATTTTTACGTCCTGAACGTAGCGTAGCGAGTGAAGGCGTGAAAATTTTCCAAAGTCGTTAGAAGACTACGGATATATGAGAAAGTGTTGGTAATTTGAGTAATAATAGTTCGAGCGGAGCTCGAATACAAAAGTTTGAACGTAGTTCAAACTAAGTTGAGCGTAGCTCACAAATTTTTACGTCCTGAACGTAGCGTAGCGAGTGAAGGCGTGAAAATTTTTCATAGTCGTTAGAAGACTGCGGATATGTGAGAAAGTGTTAGTAGTTTGAGTAATAATAGTTCGAGCGGAGCTCGAATATAAAAGTTCGAACGTAGTTCGAACTAAGTTGAGCGTAGCTCACAAATTTTTACGTCCTGAACGTAGCGTAGCGAGTGAAGGCGTGAAAATTTTCCAAAGTCGTTAGAAGACTGCGGATAAGTGAGAAAATTTTGAGTTAACCCCTGTGATCTATAACAGTTGGACGAACGAAGCGGAGCGAAGTGGAGTCCAAAACTACTGTAATCTATAACAGTTGGACGAACGAAGCGGAGCGAAGTGGAGTCCAACACTACTGTGATCTATAACAGTTGGACGAACGAAGCGGAGTCCAACACTACTGTGATCGATTACAGTAAGGGTTGTATAGTATTTTGCGTGATATAGATGTGGTCAAAAATCAATTTCAGTACTAAAATACTTGGACTAAAAAGTAGAAAATAATTTATACATTAAAAAATACTTTTTAAAAAACACACGCTTTATATAGAAGACTAAAAACCTTAAAATTTTATAAAAAGTAAAAAATAATTTATACGTTAAAAAATACTTTTTAAAAAACACACGCTTTTATATAGAAGACTAAAAACCTTAAAATTTTATAAAAAGTAAAAAATAAAACATAAAAACACGCTTTTCCATAAATTAGAAATTTAATATAATTTTTTTCTTTGGGAAATCAGAGATGTAATCAAAAAATTTTTTTTCAAGAAATACAGAGATGTGATCAAAAAATTAATGACTATAAAAGCGTGGGGCGTAAGTAAAATTTAAATGCGAATTGTTTTGAACGCCCCACGCTTTTATAGTCATTAATTTTTTGATCACATCTCTGTATTTCTTGAAAAAAAATTTTTTGATTACATCTCTGATTTCCCAAAGAAAAAAATTATATTAAATTTCTAATTTATGGAAAAGCGTGTTTTTATGTTTTATTTTTTACTTTTTATAAAATTTTAAGGTTTTTAGTCTTCTATATAAAAGCGTGTGTTTTTTAAAAAGTATTTTTTAACGTATAAATTATTTTTTACTTTTTATAAAATTTTAAGGTTTTTAGTCTTCTATATAAAGCGTGTGTTTTTTAAAAAGTATTTTTTAATGTATAATTTGACTATATGACCGAACCTTCCATGATACCCTCAAAAATATTCACGTTTATCCTTCCTAGCAGCACATTTGGAAGCTGCATGACTGCCTTACCCTCCTTCATGCTTCTCGGGCACATAAACTTCATCCAAAACAAATCAAACTCAAGTCTTCTTCCAAAAAAAGCCACAAATTACTCTAAAAGTCGAATTAATCTTCTTAATTCTCAGAATTTCAACAGCAAATAATCTTCAAAGATCTGCAAACTTTTCCTTTGAAACGTTATCTGATATTCTGCTTGCCAAAAAGTTTTTAGACAAATCACAAACAAGAAGTTTGCAAAATGTTTCGATTAGAAATTCTTCTGGGATAAGTTAGTTGAAGTTGTACTGAGAAGTTTGTGGATGAAACTTCCATAAAGATATTTTCTTTTTAATTGAGAAATATTTTACCTTTAAATGAGGATTAAGTGTCGAAGTAATTAAGTTTTGTTAAATTTTGTTGCTGTTTATGTGCAATTATTGCTGTGCTGGAGACTTTCTGATTCTGTCATAAAGTAACAAAGTTGTTGGTTTGATTCAGCACGTTTTTGATTATTTATGAATAAAATTAGATTGAAATCATTTTGTTCGACTAGCTGGTGTGCCTTAGTATAGAATAATCTAGACATGGTAGTAATGGCATATCCACGAGGAGTGGTTGGGGTCAAAACCTCTACTTTGATGGAAAATTTCCTCAATTTGCTAAGATTTTAAGAAAAAAAATTCAAATCAAATTCAAAAAATTCAACCTCCTCGAAAAAGTCTGAATCATGTTTGCAGCAATAGGGAAAGACAATCCAAAATAAAAAACAGCCAGAATTGACAAAAAAATTGTCAATGCCAGTGAGGAGCCTTCCCACTTGCTCGGTGTCTTCAATTTACTGACTCATCTGATAATATCTATGCTTTAGTTGTTCTTTTAAATACTATTTTCAGATAAATTTAAATTCAAATGCCATTTTTCTCCATTTCTCCATAAAAACCATAAAATATTGATACCAAAGAATCTTGCCATTAACCCCAATTTTATTTTCATTTAATATCCCCTTAAAAATAAATTCAATTTTATCTTACAATTTCCATTTTCTCAATATTCTATCAAAACACCCACTCAAGCATAAAAATCTTCAAAATTGTATGTTTAAAGAACAAAATCCTATTTTCCTAGTAACGGAACTATTTGATGACTTAAGGTAAAAATTCTCTCAAATATAGACATTTCTTCCTTCATTGAGCTGACAAAGAGCAAATAAGGAGGGCGAAAGAGGCAACAGAAATAAGAAAAACATTTACTTACGGAAGCAGACATTGAAAGGATTTAAGCTCCATCAATTTCTGTCTCCTCAAATAATAATATTAATTCACATTTAAAAATGTAAAGCTAAAAGAACATAAGCAGCAGTGGAGAGAAAAAAGAAATGACATAAAGGAAGAAAGAGAAGTAAACATGAAGAAGGTTAAAAATACAAGCAGAAAAATAATAATGCAAGCGGCAACGAGAAGTGCATATAAAGTAGAGAGAAGAAAAAGAATAAAATAATAAGAAGCTTCCCTTTAGCTCATCTCATTTTACGAATCGTCTTTATGTGCAAAATCATTAAAATGAAGAAAAAAACGAGATCGTCTCAAGAACTTTACATTTCTTCTCAATTTATTGCACCCCAGCAATCGCTTTATTTTTTTTTTGTTTGTGCTTTCTACAAGGTCTCGCGTTCGTCTCGGTTGTTTCGCTTTATATTGGCATCCATTCTCTTAAAGTTATACTATACAACACTTAACTTCTATCTTACTATCTTTTCTTCTTTCTTCTTACTTTTATTCTTTATGCGAAATCGCGAGATTTCTTAAAAAGGTGCAAGTTTTGGCAGTGGAAGTGCATGATTATAAGGTGTTTTGTCTGTTTGCTAGGTGACAAGATAGTGTAGTGGTTAGGTGTCTAAATACGTGTCTGAGCAGCAGTGATCATGTTCACTGGTACCGTAATATGCTCAGCATGCATGTGTCTGTTGGGGATATGTGACATGTGCTCTAAACACAGTTCACAGTCTTCTTAATTAGGCTTAATACAGAAATTTATAGTAAGACAGTGGTGCTCAAACTAATCTCGGTGGTACACAAGTACTTTAAAGACGCTTCACTTAAAAATCCCAAAATTATCGAATTTTGAAAAATAAAACAAAGGGGGGGGGGGGGGGGGGTAGGTACTTTTTGTTGAGGTTGGTGTTCTAACCTCAAAAGTAGTCAGAGTACTATAATTATAGTACTATAATTAGCCATGTACCATGCTCTATTGCAGCTATGGATCCTCCTATGATATGATCAGGTGAAGCGTTTTCTTTGTCTCTTTAGATTGACTGAAGCGTTTTTGATCCAATTCTGCTTGTTACTGAATTTTTCAACTTCCAGTCTGATTCATTAATAAGATTCCATTGACAGAAAACTGTTGAAAATTAGCACCTATTCATAGTTTATTTTACGCTTGGAAAGTAAACACAACTTAAATAATTAAGCAATTACCCACTTGACCGAACAATGCCATTCATACTCGTCCGGCTTACAATCTTGATCTTCGGATTTTCTCTTGAACTCATGTCTTAAGTAATAAGTAGTTCGCATATGTAAACACAACCTCAAGCATGCGTCATATTTGCACAACTTATAGTAATTTTTCAGCTTACTTTCCTTTAGTGCAATGATTCTTAAGTAAGCGAGCTGAAGAGAGCAAATAAAAAGTCAGGCATATTCGAAGTGAAAAAGAAAGAAGAGACGTAAAAAAGAGATGTGAATAAGATTATCGTCAGACGATGTTGGTTTCGGAACTTCTTACATATTTTTTCTTCTCTTCTTCAGACCGCCAACAACAACATCAACAGCCAACAGTTCCTCCGCTATTTTTCAATTGTTCTTTATTAATATATTTTTTATTATTTTCTTTGTCGTCTGTCGCTTGGAAATCATTCCATCTCATTTCTATAGCCATCTCTGTCTTAATATTCAGCATAGTGATAGCTTTTCAACTCTAATAAACGAATGATGATGGTGCAACTGAATTATATGTGTGTACTTTATAAAGGCTGAATGAAAATAAAACATGAGCAACAGCGATAAAACGACATTACTCATTCAAATCACGTCTCGATAGACGACGCTTTGTTCATATCGACATAAAATGTGACACCACGTGGTTCTTAATTCGCACGGATGATTTCATTTCACATGGCTAGAAATATTATTTTTTCATTCTTCTTGTTCGGTGTGGATTTTACGCGCATTTAATGGTTCTGTGTGACTTTTGTGGCGTGAAGCACTTAAATACATTGATTATTATTGGTTTTTTTGCGGAATTGAATTATGAAGTTAAGTTGGTTTTGTGGAGAAGTGGTGGAAGATGTGGTCAATTTAAATTGAATCGTAAAGGTTGTGGGTTCGAATCCCAGTTATAAACTATATGTTCTCTCCTTTTCATGTACGCTTAGATTTTTTTTCGTATCCAATGGGTAATTTTATTTTTTTAGGGAGTAAATGGGGGGAAAATCCCCCCGTTCTCTATGGACTATTTGAGGAAAAATCCCAAAAATACAACCCCACCCCTAATTTTTTTCATAAAAAATTTCCCTCTTTGAAAAATTTCTGGTGATACCTAAAGACCCAAAATGACACCAAATTTAAGACCCCCACCCCCTAGAGCTCTTACGTATTAAACCTGGTAGCATGTAAACCCTTCATTAAATCCTTTGTCTCCTTTGTTATTATTGACATTTTGTGTAAATTCTGCTTCGAAGAACTCTAAATCCCTTGTCAACCCCAGTCAAATAATTTTAATTGCTACAAAATTAATATCCCGCCCACTCATCTACACAAAACTAATTAAAATTTTCCAAATAAATCCAAACAACGCTCCACAATTCTTAAAAATTCACATGAATCACACCATGACTCTATGTCGCTCTTAACAACAGCAATTATTCAAACTCTTTTATTAATTTGCAGAATGATAATAAATAAATGTACATAAATTGAAAAAACAGCAGAAAAAATGGTCAAATGAGAACTATATAGGAAATAAGTAAGAGATAGTGAGGCAGAGTGAAAAAAAATTGAATTACACTTTACGCTTCGTGTATCATATTGTGCCATTTCCATTGTTGATCGTATTACGAGACAATAATTCTGCAAATAGAGGTGCGTAAAGTAATGTAAAATTATGAGGCACGATTAAACGTGAAGTTACAGGAAATTGTAAATAATTTTTAAGCCATAAATCAGATCATTCACCCTGACTCGTAGAGTGACTGACTGAGTGTGACTAAGAGTCTTCTTTTTTCATATTTAAGAAAGTTCACATTGTGTCCCTTTACTCTGTGCCTTTATTTCTCCAGTTTAAAGAAGAATAACACCGGCGAAAAAAATAAGGTATAAGACACAGAAAAAAGTATAAAGCCAGTGAACGAGCGAGAGAGACAAAGAATGATGATAAATAATTTTTAATGGATTTTTTTTCTTTTATTTTTTCGGCAATTCTGCTGATTCAGTGTCAATGGCATTAAACGACTCAGATAGAGGCACTCTATATACTCTCACAGATCTATAAACACACCATGACAACAACAATCACAATGGATGATGGTATAGAAATTAAAAAAAAAAAATTATGTATATATGTGAAAATAAGAAGTCATTCTGACATCCAATTAACCCCGCGCGAAAATAGTTGACGCGAAAAAATGTAAAAGAGAGAAAAATTTCAGCTGTTGCTGGTTTGTGGTTGTGTTTGTGTCTACGAGATTGTTATATAAAAGCATTGAATCATGCTTCGGAAGCAGAGATGCTTGTTATGGATTGTTAATAAGATTTTTTTTTTCGGAGGTAAATTAAGGGGAGTAGCTTGATGTTGTGGAACATGCTTTGCTGATTTGTTTTGGATTTTGTCTCAGTCTAGTCGTTGAGATTTTTGTTTATATTTTAGAATTATCACATTCCTAAATGGAAATAATAATAAAATAATTTTGTGAGATTCTGAATTCTTTCAGTCACCTGTTTTGTTATGATTGGAGGATTAGTAGTGTTGAGAAATTGTTTACAGAAAGGGATTAATTTCAATTACATTTTTGAAATTGCCAACAGAACCACATTATTAAACTTTAGAGTAGTGGATCTTAAACTTCGATTCGATACTTGAGCTTATCGTATCCAGATTAAAATAAGGGCGTATCACTCATTTATGATATTCATCCTTTTAGGGGAGGGGGGTGGCTGAGATTTTGTGACACTTAAAATTAAAGTTTTTTAATTAAAATTTTGTGACAAAGGGAATGGGTTCTAAAAATCCCAGTTTTTGATAAGTGAATGATAATTTGCAATGATACCGTGACATACTTATGTTCCGTGGACCATAGTTTGAGTAGCACTGCTTTAAAGGATAGCCTGATTAAATAGGCGTGAGCATAGAGTTGACAGTTAACCTAGAGTCCTCTAATCTATAAGGATGCTCTAATCAGTGCTTCATAACTACTCAAAATATCAAACTCAGTTGAAATTACTTGCTGCATAGGCATATTCCAGGAAAGGAGAGGGGGTTAAGGGTCCCTGCCCTCGACGAAAAATAGAAAAACCTAAATTTTTGCGTCCAGTTAGTGAGGTATGCTAATATGAGACAAGTGCATCGGCAGTTGATTGGCAGAGATAACTACCCAAACAGTCGGATATCATATCTAATAAGCGTACAAGTTCAATTCCCATCCAATTCAGCTTATTACACTTTAAAATACACTCATACATCAACAATAAGTAGATCTACGATCACATTGACCTTTCATACCTTCAATTTTTGGCGGGAGAACATTCTCTCAAGGTCAATCCAATATCTCTGTTACAATATTCTATAAAACATCAACACTTAAGCAGTCTAAACAATAACAACTAAATTTCATATCAATTTTCATCCCCTAATTCTTCCCCAATCCCCAACCCTGCTAATGAGAATATTGAACTTAACATTTAATATCAATTTTTGGGGAAAAGAATCATTTCTCTTAGAAAAAAATCCTCTTAATGGAATTTCCTGGTCAAAACTCTCGCGCAAAAAAAAGTTGAGAACGAAAAAAATTTTTTTTGTTTTCCGCTGTGTTTGTTGATTGTTAATGTGCTGTGCGCGCTGTTAAAAAGTGTATAAAAAGAAGACAGAATAAATATTCACGCGGATGGAGATGGAGCGATAAAACTAACTAAGCATCATCAAAAAAAAAAGTTGAGAGAAAAAAATAACAACTAAAAGTTCAATGTGCTTTGCCAAAGCGATTACTCTTCTTCGTTCTCTTCTAGTTATTATTATTTTTTTGTCTTTTTCTAACGTCCAACATGTATATCACCTCGGTCATTGTTCATAAAAAGTTCTTTTTTCTGTTTTTATTATTTATTATTTGTTGTTGTACGCTATTCTATGTCTATATATGTGGATATATATTAATGATGATGGAATGTATTTGTTACCGGCTTTTGCCTCGCTCGCTCTACATTACGTCAACTCCAAAAATGAAGAGATACATACACATTATTTTTTATTCGTGTTCTCTTCTTTCTCAAACTCGATACACAATGAAATAAAAATTATAGTGTTTATAAATGCCAGGTAAAAATTATAAGAATTAAAAGCACAATCACCTATCTTAATGAATAAATTCTATCTGTATATCCATTCATCAATTTATCTCGATTGTTCGAAAAAGAGAGAGAGAGGCTAGTCGAGATGACTTTATTGTGGTGATTTTGATGATGATTAAATTGCATTTATTGATTTATTTTCTTTTTGTGGTTGAGGAGAAATTCTGAATTTAGACTTTAGGGGATCGTTCGTAAATTATGTCACGAAAATATTTTTTTGACCCCCTCCTCCCTTGTTACAAATATTTCATAGAATTCTTGAATTTGGACAGTCATAAATTCTTCAACACCCCTCCCCACCCTAAAGCGTGACGTAATTTGCAAACGACCCCTTATATCTGATGTAAATATATTTATTGGATTGTCTTGGTGCTTGAGGATTTATATTTTCTTATTAATAAAAGTAAATTTTGTTAAATGTATCAGAAGATTAATTAATATGTTTATAGATCTTATTTTCTTATTTGGTAGAATCGAAATTACTTGAGTTTAAATCATCATTTTGATACCTGAGTCAGACAATACCTTTATTATTCTTTCTTTAATCAATATTTTGGACAAATTGAGACTCAAGTCACAAGAGCTTAAGTATACCAGACTATTTTAATTTTCTGCAGCTTGTGTTTTTTTGCATTAAGAGGTCATTATTAACAGGTCTCCGAAAATATACTCATTGCATCTGTTCGACGTGCAAGTAATTAATTTTTTTTTCGCGTAATGTTGTCATTGAGTCTGATGCTTGAGTCTGATATGATATGACCTAGAATTCTCTTCAATGTATTCAATATTGATACTGAAACTTAGTGACGTAGCATGGGCTTTTGTCGTCCGTGGCCAAACTAAAAATCTGGGACCCCGTGAATTAAATTTGGGGTCAAAGCCTTCCCTATATAAGTGAGATCTCAGTCAACCTCCATTGAAAAAATTCTGGATATGCTATTGAGCCTGGGCATGTGGATAACCTAATAGGGGTAAGCGGGGCATATTTATGAGGAGGGTTGAGGTTAACACCCTCTATTTTTTGAAAAAATAATACTAGTTAGAAATAAAAAGATCATTTAAAGGAGATTTGAAAAACTCTCAAAAAACATCCTGGATATGCCTCTGGGGCAAGTGTCATGGCGAATGAGTACAAATCTTCAATAATTAACATATAAAACTTTGTCAACAATACGTTAAATAACAATTTTTTTCTCCATCCCTTGTTCCTTAAACCCCCTCATTCACAACTCTTTAAAAATAATGACATGGAAAATGTTCCACTCAGTCAATCAGTCGTTCATTCACACATAAAAAAGAAAAATGAATACAAAAGCTGTCCCATTTCCTTAAGTAAAACTGCACCGAAACTACTACACAATATAATGAAGGACAATGATGATGAAAAAGTTTTTTTTCGATGTGTAAGTGAGATATATGTGAAGGCTGAAAGAAAAGGGACAAGGAATTTTCATCTATAGAAATTAATGACTCTATTGTGTATATGTCATTGTGCTATAATTTTCCACAGCTTTCAATGTCGCTGTCAGTTTTTTTTCTGTATGTCGAATATTCTGCTGCTAATGAATGGAACTGATAAAAAGTTTATCCTTCAATTACAATTCCTTTTTCGCAACAGAACGACGATAATGAGCAGAAAGGAGAAAATATAATTTTTTTTATAGAAAATTAATTTTTCTCCCTTCTTTTCTTAATAAGGAAATGAATCTTAACGAATCTCATTTGCAATGAAATTGACTGCTTATTAAAAAATACAAGACGATGATTTTTTTTGAAGGGAAAATGAAAAAACAAAGAAAAACTAATTAATTTTTATGATTAAAGGAAAAATCTTTCGCCTCAAATTCAGCTTCAATGGAGCAAATTAAATTAAATAAACTTAGTTTAAAAATCTCATTTTAAATTACAAAAGCAAGGAAAAGTTTTTGACGAAAAAAAAAAATTATTCCGTATTCTGAAGTTTAAATGTAATTATATATGTAGCATGCTGAAAATTTGAATTAAATTGATAATTAAGCAGATTGAAATGAATCTGCAATGTGGATGAAAATTTTTGCTATGTAATCAAATATGGATAATGAGAGGAAAATGTAGTTTGATGAGATATTTGAATACTTTTGTAGAGGTTGAATGCTGCTTTGTGTATTTTCATCATTTTAGACGTCAGTATAGCTTCCTCGTATGGACAAAATTCTGCATATATGGAGTCAGATTTTGATAACATTTTAAGCTCAGGAGCTTAAATCAATAAAAAGTCATATAAATGCAATGATGTATAGGCGGAGTCTGAAGTTAAATTTGTCGGATAGGAGGTTTGAGCTCTCGAAAGCAACTCTCTTTCCTGGATATGGATTTCTCTACTTTATCTGCTTCACCATGAACAAAGGTTTTATTCCTGTTCACCAGAGGCGTATCCAGAAATATTTCGAGATGATTCAATCCTTCTGGCTGAACCTTGTTCAGCGGTGTAGTCAGAAATTTCTCGATTGAGGATTTTCAAATTTTTTGTATGGAAAATTCCTTTCTGGATTTTTTTTTATCAAAAACCATAGTAAATGGAAGAATTTTCCGATAAGGTGTGGATACTTGTACGATTAGTAGGGGTTCTAGGCTACGCACCTGGCCTTATTATGCTCCTTTACAGGATATTCACGACTAGACAAAAGCACGATGGTGTCAAAATGACTGTATAAGAGGGGTGTATTCAGAAATTTATCGAGGGGGTGTTTTGAAAATTTTAAAGAGAATTTAAAATTAATAATGCGTGAAGGGCCCAGCTTAAAGCTGGAGGCACTGCGATTATAGAAATCTATTGTACCACCATTTAAAATTACTTAAATAGAATTTCCGTCGAGGGTGGAGTTTTTACACCCAAATTACTCCCTGGATACGTTCCTGCTGCAAGTATTCCAAAAATTTACGATACAGTTAAATTGGACATATAGTTTTTTTTCCAGAACTTCCATAACTGTTCTGATATTTTCAATGCTTTTCCGAATAAATTTTATAATTTCTTGTTCCAAGTTACGAACTTTTTTCATGACAATTTCATTAAATTTTCAAGATTTCTAAATATCTCGAATTTTTACGAAAATTATAGAATTGCCACGGATTTTCATGAAATTTTCCACCCTTGATACAATCGAACCATATCATACAATTATAGAAATCTAATAGAAAACTTGTAGAGAACAAAATGAAATTCTCAATGCTCCACTTAACAAAATCAATTTATTCTCACCGTGTCGACTTCAACTAGAAAATTCTCGATAGCAGGCAAATTTTTCCATATACCTAGAATTTAAATGATCCAATTCAATACTTTTTTTCTCATTTGTGCATTCAATGTGCTCACAATTACGGTGAAAATTCTTTCTTTGATCATTTCCAACCGCTTGAATGTTGAAAAATATAAAAATCTTTAGTGCCTAATCAAGCAATAAACCCAAAATAAATGCTGCAAGAAAGAAAAGTGCACTAAAAATTTCATGCAAGCGGAAAACCTGAAAAATATTTTTCCATTGAATAAATTCTCTTTAATTTTCATTGAAAAGGAAATAATAATGCATGGGCAGATTCAATGGATTGACTTTAATTTAAATATTCCATTTTAAAAAAAACTATAACGAAAATATTTTCACGAACAAAACTCCAATTTTCTCCAATGTTCTCACAAAAAAACCAGCTTAACATCCAATTTAATTCAACGTTTGTAATTTTTTTGAGTAATCCGACACATAATCCTCGGAATATTTACAATAATGCTTGACTTACGTGAAATTACGTAAATGAAAGCAAGTAGCGAGTGTATGTAGGAGATGGAATAAAGAGACGAGAAGAGAAAAAGAAATTTAATTCTACACAATGTGCTCATTATAATCCATTTTTAGCTGTGTAAAGAAATGAAATATTCTTGGTATACTTGAACTTGGGAATAATATCAAGTTTATGTTCACATATAACGTCATTCTGATTGATAATAAACCAATAAATTTTCATCTCAAATGCATGCATTCAGGCATGATTGAATGGTGTTAAATGGGAAGATCAATAGATAATAAAAAGAATTAAGTCCACATAAATTTCAATTTCATGCTTTCAATTACATTGGGCAACCTTCAATTTTTACCACGTTAATTGACCTGGAATGCTCTAGCATTCTCACTTATTTCTTTGGAATTCATTGACTTCCGCGCGTTGAAATTAAGGTTTGAATGCCGCGGTCACAGGGACGTAGACAGAATTTTTTCAAATTTTTTTCAAGAAAAAGTTTAGACCAAAAAAATTTTTTTTGAACTTTTTCCTTCAAAAATTCTAGCAAAATGAAGAATTTTTTTGAGATTTGTCTCCAAATCACGTTTTTCTGCACGCCTGCGAGGTCATTTAGATCGGGTGATTTAAATTGAAGGATAGAAAATCTTAAGACTAGTTTGAGCTGAGTTTGGATTGTCTTGGGTTCATTTGAGTGGGGTTTAACTATATTGAGCTAAGAAGACTCTACTAGGTTGATTTGAGCAGAGACTTGAGCTAAATGATACTTATCTGGATCTAATCATACAAGACTCGACTAGATTGATCTGAACGGAGCTGGACCTGACAAGATTAAGCTGAGCAGGACTCGATTAGTTTGAGATGAGCGAGATTGATCTAAATCTGGATGAGTGAGGCTTGACTAGATTGGGCTGGACAAAATTGGAGATGCTGATCAAGTCTTAACTAGTTTAAGATTATAGCAAGACTAGTTGGAGATGAGCTAGACATGACTAGATCTAGTTGAGCAAATCTAGACTAGTGTGAGCATAGCAATTCTCGTCTAGGTTGACTAGTAAACAGCATAGTAGAATTCTATTCTTAAATACACTAAATCCACATAGAAGTCAACCACTTCAACAACTTTAGCCATGACTTTTCAATCTCCATCAATTCAATTCTATTTCATTTTTCTCTAAAACATTCAAATTGAATATCTGCATTGTCATCGTCATGTTGAGAGATTTTTTTTTATTTTCTATCATGTTAGTTTGTTCATGCATATATCCACAACCAATCTCAAGCTGAACTTGAATTTTTTCTTTACATTTTCAACATCAACAATAGCAAAAGCCAAAAACATGATATTATGCTAACCTGAAGCATAGCATTAATGCCTCTTGTATTATATGTTAAGTTATGGAAAATCCTTTCCTACATCTCACATGATGATACTCATTCCTGTGTATGCTGTAAGCGCTTTTTCTGTAGAAATCTGTAGAATCTGATGGATTTTTCCTCATCAAGACTACTGATGTATTGCTAACATGTATTGTGAAACATTTTCTTTTCCATCAAAGCTACGAAACTCATCGAAATTGTAAAAAGCATCAGGTGAATGCTTTATTGTTATGTTGATGAAGATTCTTTCCCCTTTTTTGTGCGGAATTTATTTCTGAAATAGATGTGTCTATTGTATGCCTTTCAGTCTGTCCTTCTTTGTTAGGATTTTTGAAATCTCTTTCTTTTTTGGAACAAGAAATAATTCTAAACCGGTTTATGATTCATTTTGATTAGAGTATATGCTAAACAGCTAGAACTATTTTTTGACTCGTCCATTCATGAATTTAAATTTTAGCAAGAATTTTTGATTGGAATTCATGAATGAAAAATGAACCTAAAATTTATGATATTGTTGTTTCTTTTGTAAGCTGAGTCTGACATGGGTATGGTAATTAATTCACTTTTTTTGTGTGGATCGAGATGATTTTTAAAATAAAATTTTTGAGATGAATTTTTGATTTGATATCTTAATATTTTGATTGGGTTTTTTGCATATGACTTTCACTGGTAATTAAAATATGAAGATAATTTTCGACTTTGTCATAAAGAGGGATACTCAGTGCAATGCCAGATCACTCTGGCTACACTCCTGTACAACCCCATACTATTTGATGAATATCATATCCTAAGACATATCAACGGATATGACCATAAGTTAAAGATTAATCGTAGGCTTTAACGTGAGGCTTTAACGATAAGCATGTTGCTTAGCACCTGGGACCCTCAGCTTATAGTGAGATGATTGAAATCATTCTCTTGATGACATTACTTCCTGTATGGAGACTGTGAGCTTCATTTCCAGTCTATATGATTCGAAAAAGCGACAAACAGAAAATTTCCCATGCCGAGTTTCAAACCCACGATTCACTGTGTCAGTGTGCAGTAATTAAGAACCAAAGAACTAAATCACTACGCAATCGAGTCACCTAAGCTCACCAGTAACAAGCCCGAAAGGCACGCATCGTAGAAAAGGCAAAAAGTAGTCCCCAGGCAGGCGTAACTCCGTCTTCAGGTCGGATTTCACAAAATCTAGCCCCACGCAAGCTTGGGAAACTATTTTTCGCCGTGTACCATTCAAGAAAGACCAGCAAAGACAACCTTTTCTTAAATTATTAATAAACTTCAGATGCGTTTTATCTCCGCCATGAGATAAAGATCATGAGATTTTCCTCACTTCCTTTTATCCTTTTTCTTATTTGACGAAATCATAAAACATTTCCCTGACATGTGTATGAGCATACACATTGCATGCATCGCAGATAGAGTATATATATTTTCCATTTGGAATTAAGTATATCTTCTCTGTATTTACATGAAAGCTTCGATGATTTCAGAAGAGAAAGGAAATAACTCAAATTCATGGTCGCAAGGATTGATTCACATTAGCTCGTGTAGAGGGATTATGTGAGACAGAGAGACAGGTGGAATGAGGATTTATGGGAAAAATACAGTACATTGAGTATTTTTTTGTTTCAATCTCCAAAGCCAATCTAAATAATTCATGTAGCTATTTCCTCTCGTCTGTTACAACTCTGTATGCCAAAATAATCCGATATAAAGCATTGTAGTTGCTGGAAAAATATTTCTGATGATGATCAGATTTCCATTTTTATTGAAAATACATTTCTTCTTTTCTGCCTGTTTCCTATCGCTTTCGTTTTATGATGCCTTTTATCCCTTACCCTTAAGATATTGTAATCTTTTTTACACGTCATCGAGCAAAGATAGCGACGCGAGAGATGAGAAGAAAAAAATCTTATCTTTACCTTGTACTACTTTGGGTGGAGAGACGAGAAAAGTTGTTTGAAGATTCACTTATAAAATTGATCTTGAGTTGGAAATGTATCCATTTTTAGGGATATTTGATAGATTTTAGATATTCTTTACTGGATATGGCAAAATCTTACAAGTTTTGAGACCAAAAACTACCTTACCCTACCTTCCCGGGGTACACCACCTACCCTACCCCTATCCTTCACCTAGGCTACCCTGTGTAGTACTAAATATCTGCCCCTGAACCAACTTGAACTAGCTTCTTGGGTATACCAAAGGAATCAGATTATAAAACACCTTATAGCCTTAAAAACATCCCCTTACAATCTTCTAGTGCACATCATTGGACATCAAAAATCGTTTAACCTTCCCAAATTCCACCAAATTTCCACTCCCTGCTCAATTCACTCTCCTACAATCGTCTCATATGTATGAGATTGCTCGGTATAAGTAATTCTAGTATCTAAAGCACACATATGTGAGGCAAAAGAGGAAAATTGTTTGTTAACACGTTAAATAAAAGAAGAAGTATGGAATGAGAGAAAAATGTCATGGCAATAAGGCTTAATTGACTAACCTCCGTTGAAAGTGAAAAAAGTTTGTTTTCTACTTATTTTTCCATTTTCTTTCTATTCATCCACAACGACACACCTACGTGGTATTAAAGTTTCCATGACATCCGAAAATGAGTTCTTTGAGAGTTGAATAGGAATAATATTAATGAGCAAATTAGAAGTGAAATGGAGGAGAATTAAGTATTGAATAATATTCATTATTAATAGTTTAGTGATGTTATGGAGATGTGACATGAAAGGGTCTGTTTTTGTAACTTTATTGAAGCTTTAAGAGTAGTTTGGGAGTTTTTTTTTGGGTAATTTTCACCATGTGTACAGAAAGTTTATTTGAATTTTGGATAAGCTTGACAGTTTGATGATACAATAAGAAAAGGACTGAAATAGAGTAATAAATAAAAATGTAACAGGTACACGCATGGGCATAAAATTGCTATTTTTTGTCAGTGTGATGGAAATTTTCCATTAAAATACAGGCATTGTTCTTGTTCAAATGTTTAGCCTAAAAATGAAGCCTTTGTACTACCCGGGGATGATTCTTGAATTCCTTCTCAAAGTAATTAAAATTAATTGATGGAAATAGAAAAGAAACCGCAGATGCTTTATGCTATCTTAAATATCCAGCAATAACTGAAACTTTGTAAAGCTATTACTGTAATCTGACGCATAATTATTTTAGATGCGCTAGGGGCGTAGCTAGAGAATGGTCCTTAGGGGTTCAGGCTTTTCCCTCGAGATCAAAGTTCAATAAAAAAAATTTGTTTTTTTAAAATTAAAAAAAATGGGCCCTAGCTTCGCCTCTGCCATGAAAATAATTCTCCATACCAAAAGTAACAAACAAGCATAATTTTAATCCTCTTTTGAAAAACACAAACGACCATCCACAAATCCACCATAATATAATTTTATTCTTGTCCCCCAACGACATATCCAGCAAGTGTACTTGAAGGACTTATTCAGAATGTGGGAAAACAAATGTTTTCTCGTGTCTCTTCCGAAAAGTCCTTTAAAAAAATCTTCTTAAAATTCCTCAAGATGCTCATCAAACTCACTCAACTACATGCCATTTCCCTTTTGGATACGAACGATCTAACAAGTTTGTATTTGAGAACTTAAAAAACAAAAAGAAAGAAAAAACTGTGAAGCAACAAACGAGAGAGAGAAGAAAAGCGCCGAGAAGAAAGGAACGAAAAGAAAGTAGAAAGAAAGTGAAGTGAAGTGAAGTAACTCATCAGTTTTATAACTGACCTATGATATATCTAAAGTGCTTTATTGTATATAGCTTGTTTTCTTCTTCTTCTCATTCTCTCTCATTTTCTTTGCGTTTGCCTCTCAACTTAAAAAAGTAACACATGACAAATGCACGTTTTTTTGCTATTTTAGTGTCTGTGACGTAAGCTGAGCTTGTTGAAAAGTTTTTCGATCTGTAAATGATGAAAAAAAATTCTTTTATGATCCAAAAAGTCAATTTAGGCTTCACGTTGTATGAAAAGAAAATTTTTCGAGCTTCTTTTTTCTTTTCGATGGAAATTGCTGATGGTTACGTCTACAAAGTAGACAGCAAGAACGCATTTTTCTTGGATAAAACGAAGAGAGAAAATAAAAAGCTTTATGCAATTAAATTTTGAAGATTTTTTTTACGTATTGAAAAAAAAAAGTTATGCGAGCATTTAAATTGGTTGTCATTGACATTGAATCATGCCATGATGATATTTTTTGTTAGATAATGCAATTACGTGAAGACTAGGTAAATGAAATATGATCGATTTGAATTAGTGTCTGTGCTTTAAAGCTGTTTCTGAAAGATTGTCATGGGATTAAATTTTGATTATAATGACATTATAGAATAAGGAAATATGTGCTATTGTCTCTGCAGTAGTAAGCAGTCTTTGCATTCTGCAGACACGTTTTGAGGTCAACATTGACGTTGCTCACGACAAATGACGAGCAAAATTTAGGAAAGTGAGATTCTGAAGCTGAAGTTTAGCCAACTTTTTGGGAGGGGCAGGGGTGAAGCCAAGGGTAGCACCTCCCTTGAGATCAAAATTCTATACTCGCAAAATCAATCTTAATGTCTAAAAAAAGTATAAAAATTTAATATAAAGGTTATATTACAGTGATTTTTTCAAAAATAAAAAATTGGGCACCCCCCTTCAAAAATCCAGGCTACGCCCCTGGAGAGAGGTACATCAATATTGTAAATCTTAAAAATTAAAAATGATTACTAAATATGAAAATCTTTAACCGCATTCCTAATACGCCTACCTTGACCAGGGGCGTACCTAGAACTTTTTAATTGCGTCTAAAAAACTTGAGCTTCGAGAGGGGTAGGACCCCATCAGACCCCCCTTAGATACGGCTATACCCCAGACCACCTTTTTTATCTGGACTTGAGTCTATCCTATCTAGTTTGTATATCCCCAAAACAACAGCCAAAAATTGATTTTCCTTCTTCCCTTTCTTTTGTGGACATGAAAAATATTTCATGAAAAAGCAAATTAAATGAATGTACATTGATAAGAAAAATAAGTTGAGAGCTTGAAGGAGCGAGAGTCCATAAGACGAGTGTGATAGGGAATCAAGAGAGAAAAAGATGAAAAATTGAATATGCTGATTATGATAATGAAGTCGGAAATTGGGGTGCGTAATTTCTTATTTCCTACTGAACGACGAAGAATACTTTTGCTGTAGCTTGCAGAAAAATCTTAACATAAATAGAATCATTTGAATGAGACGATATCTCAAGGCAAACAGCTTGTTGCGAGCAAAAGTTTTCGTTTTCTAATTTCTTCGTATTTTTTCTTTCTTTTATTCATAATGTAAAGTAGATAAAAGGAGATCATCATTTGCTGTAATTTCCATTTTTTCTATGAATTTTTTTCCTATACGGAATAATATTCTTTTATGTGAGAGATATGATATGATTACTTTTTTTTGAATATCTACAGTCATATTTATGGTAATTTGATGATGAGTTATTTTTAGTACCACATATTGAAAGCTACTGTGGATGTTCAACCTTATTAAATATTTGAGTTGGCGAAAAATAAAATATTGAATGATATCAAATGGTAGATTTGAAGGATTCCTTTCGACTATTTATATTTGAACATGTGTGTGGGAAAAAGGATATGCTTTGATATCTCCGTTCTATTTATTTTGAAAATTGTCTGATTTTTTGAGCTTTGATAAGCTTTGGGACAATGTTAACAAGTTACAAGTCTTTGTGAACCAAAATCACATATGTCAATAAATATCGTGTCTAGCTCAAATACCAACTTGGTCTGGATACTGAGTTTGTCTCATTTTGACTGATTGTGGACCAAGTTTCTTAGCGTTCTGTAATTTGTTTTCTCGTTTTCTATAATTTGAAATTAATATAGAATCAAAGGGTTCTAAAACATACGCTGCAAATAAGGACCTACTAGGTCGTTCAGATATTACGTAACGCTTAGGACAGGAGAGAGTTCTCGGGTTTGTTACGGTTCATATTAAATTTTTTTGACTTTCTAACAAAATTTGTTACAGGGAGGGGTGGGAGGGGGTGACAAAATGGCCATTTTCAGCGTTACGTAATATCCGAACGACCCCTAACTAAAGAGGCTTTATTTTAAAAACCATAAAGCTCGCATAAAACAGGTAGATCTAGTATTAATTGGAAGCAAACATAGGGAATAAGTCTGAAAATTTTGAAGGGGGTGTTTTGACTTGCTATGATTGAAAGATAATTGGTGTCGAGGGAGTAAATAGTTCGTAGCGAATCAGACAAGTTGGTATATCAAATGGGTTTCATCTAGTTTCATGGATGCACTTTAGCTTGGAGTTATATCATTAATAAAGTAGACTGAGCTCGAGTACCGTGCCTTAAACGACCATATTAAAAACTTCTAAAGCTATCTGAAGTGAATATCATGCCTTATTAACTGATTTAGAAACATAAAACAGTTCCACCTTAATGTTAATGTTGTCTTCAATCGACCTCGAGTGAAATGAGTCAAAATTACATTATCAATAAGAAAAATTATATAAATTCTTAATTTTCCTTCATTAAAAATCCTACACCGCAACCTACAATCGTGTATATTGTTTCAAACGCCTTTTATTTTCATGTCTTTTTTAATTATCCAACAAAAGAGTCTATTTTCAATTTTCCTAAAAATAAAACATAACTAGTAATGAAGCGATCACGCTTCATGGGCATATTCACACCGTTTCAAGTTTTTTCATTCATAGCTTAGTATTATGTTACTAACAAGACTTACGAAAAATCGTAAAGTTTTAGCTTATTTAGTCAAAAATATCAAAATTAGAGAAAAAATGAGTTTGACGTAGCTTCTAGCCCCTCGAAATCCAAAATGGCGTCGGTTCCATATTAAGGCACAGCTAAGGAACCTACATACCAAATTTCAGCTCATTTGGTCAAAGTTAAAGCAAAAATCAATTTGGCGTAGCTTCTAGCCCCTCGAAATCCAAAATGGCGTCGGTTCCATATTCAGACACAGCTAAGGAACCTACATACCAAATTTCAGCTCATTTGGTCAAAGTTAAAGCAAAAATCAATTTGGCGTAGCTTCTAGCCCCTCGAAATCCAAAATGGCGTCGGTTCCATATTCAGACACAGCTAAGGAACCTACATACCAAATTTCAGCTCATTTGGTCAAAGTTAAAGCAAAAATCAATTTGGCGTAGCTTCTAGCCCCTAGAAATCCAAAATGGCGTCGCTTCCATATACAGGCACAGCTAAGGAACCTACATACCAAATTTCAGCTCATTTGGTCAAAGTTAAAGCAAAAATCAATTTGGCGTAGCTTCTAGCCCCTCGAAATCCAAAATGGCGTCGGTTCCATATTCAGACACAGCTAAGGAACCTACATACCAAATTTCAGCTCATTTGGTCAAAGTTAAAGCAAAAATCAATTTGGCGTAGCTTCTAGCCCCTCGAAATCCAAAATGGCGTCGGTTCCATATTAAGGCATAGCTAAGGAACCTACATACCAAATTTCAGCTCATTTGGTCAAAGTTAAAGCAAAAAACAATTTAGCGTAGCTTCTAGCCCCTCGAAATCCAAAATGGCGTCGGTTCCATATTCAGGCACAGCTAAGGAACCTACGTACCAAATTTCAGCTCATTTGGTCAAAACATTCCTTTACTATGAAAAAAATTAAATGTGTTTTGCAATAATCGGCTATAATTTGACCAAAAACAGCAGATTTTTGTTCCTTGTGCCTTACTGGATGCATCTCATGACTCCAAAAACAATACAGTTCTTGCCATACATGATATCTATCAGATACAAAAAACCAGAAGTCTTAATATTGAGTTTGAATCGAGTTATCGCACCGATTAACTTGCTAACTTGCTAACTTGCTAAAGGACAGAAAGTGTTTTTTTGCGATTTCTCGGCAATGGAAGCACCAATCGAGATGCGGTTTTCACTGTTAAATTGGTAATTTTAGGCACAGACTTTCCATACTGAACACTATGGGTCGATTCCGTAAGCCTGAAGCAGCAAGTCCAAAAAAGTAGTTTCACTGAAATACCAAAAACAATATATTCACACACAATTAAAATTGGTGTGAATATGAAAAAGTCTTAAAAGTCGTTATAAACAAAAGCAATTAATTCAGGACATTGAAATTTAAAATTTTAATGTCACGCCTATGCAAATGTCTTTAAGCTCATGATTTTTAACTTTCACTTTCTGCGTCAATAACCTTCAAGTTAACATTTTTCCAGATGAGTTCTAATCCATTTTCATTTTAATATTATCATCATCATAAGCATACGCACGTACAGAGTATATGTGTTATAAAGGAAGGATATTTAAGGAACTTGAGATTCTCTCGACCGCATAATGAGCATATATACATTTTCTAGATGAGAAAGTTTGCTTATGATGCTGATGTTTGTATGCAACAAGGATGGGATTTTTTTAAGGAATATTTTTATCTTCACTCACCGTCCTCATCATAACTTTAAGCATTTTATTATGTTTAAAAAGCATCAACACATATTTTTAGCGCATTTTCCAAACTCTGTTTGAAAGGCGCTATTGTCCTCGCTTTGTCCGTTATTCTGTTATTCTGTTATTCTGTTATTCTGTCTGATCTCGTATCTACTTTCGCAGGGAAGGTCCAATCGACTTGAAATTTGGCACACTGGTAGCTTTCATATCTAGGACCAGACCGAAGAAAGGATTTTGGAATTGGTCACTTCCTTCCTGACTTATAGCCATTAGAAGTGACTGCTGTCCATACTTTTCATACATTTTTCATACAAATTTAACTTTTTTGTTAAAACTTTTGCATACCTTAACCGAATGAGCTGAAATTTGGCATGGAGGTTCCTTGGCTGTGCCTGATTATGGAACCGACGCCATTTTGGATTTCGAGGGGCATGCAACTACGCCAAACTCATTTTAGCTCTAACTTTGATTTGCTTTGACCAAATGAGCTGAAATTTGGCATGTAGGTTCCTTGGCTGTGCCTGAATATGGAACTGACGCCATTTTGGATTTCGAGGGGCATGCAACTACGCCAAACTCATTTTAGTTCTGTTTTTGATGTACTTTGACCAAATGAGCTGAAATTTGGTATGTAGGTTCCTTGGCTGTGCCTGAATATGGAACCAACGCCATTTTGGATTTTGAGGGGCATGTAACTACGCCAAACTCATTTTAGTTTTATTTTTGATGTACTTTGACCAAATGAGCTGAAATTTGGTATGTTGTTTCCTTAGCTGTGTCTGAATATGGAACCAACGCCATTTTGGATTTTGAGGGGCTAGAAGCTACGCCAAATTGATTTTTGCTTTAACTTTGACCAAATGAGCTGAAATTTGGTATGTAGGTTCCTTAGCTGTGTCTGAATATGGAACCGACGCCATTTTGGATTTCAAGGGGTTAGAAGCTACGCTAAATTGATTTTTGCTTTAATCTTGACCAAATGAGCTGAAATTTGGTATGTAGGTTCCTTGGCTGTGTCTGAATATGGAACCAACGCCATTTTGGATTTCAAGGGGTTAGAAGCTACGCCAAAGTGATTTTTGCTTTAACTTTAACCAAATGAGCTGAAATTTGGTATGTAGGTTCCTTAGCTGTGTCTGAATATGGAACAAACGCCATTTTGGATTTCAAGGGGTTAGAAGCTACACCGAAGTGATTTTTGCTTTAACTTTAACCAAATTAGCTGAAATTTGATATATATGTTCCTTAGCTGTGTTTGAATATGAAACCGACGTCATTTTGGATTTTGAGGAAACAGAAGCTACGCCAAACTCATTTAAGCTTTAGCATTGATGTATTTTTTTAGTTGCGGCTTTCTGTAACAGGAAAATGCGCTTTCGTACCGCATTTATTCGGACGTATTACTAGTTTTATCATCATCCACCCCTTTTCACGTCTTCTTTTTCACTCTCTCTTGTGATGGGGGTGATGTGATGGGCTTACGGTAGCGTTTAGCCAAGCAATAACGAAAGAAAAATATTTTGTAGGGGTTTATGCATGTTGATTGTTAGCATGTGTCAAATCTCATTTTCATTTCTCGTTCTTCTTGAGAACCTTGAAAAGTTTTTGTCAGAATTTCTTATTTTTTGTGATCAATATTTTGGGGTGTGTCGGATAATGATGGATTTATTAGTGAAATTGTGGATGGAATTTGATGATTTGAAGTTTTGTGAAGAGAATTTTCTGGTGTTTTGCAGTCCAATCGTATTGATTCTGATGCTACTAATAATAATTCGTGAAGAACATGGATTTTTGAGTTGGTTGCAGGAGGGGGGTGTTTATTGTAAATTTTAAGGGTTTTGATATTTTTCTCAAAAAACCTTAGCAAATTGAAGAAAATTTCCGTCGAGGGGGTGTTTTGACCTCAAAAATTTCCCCATGGCTGGTTGTACTAAGATACACTTTTGTATAGAATCTATTATATCTCAACCTTTAGACCTATGGATTAAAGAGTAATCTGAAGAGCATATTAAAAAGATACGGAAACGTCATTAATACCTAATGTATCTTCCAATTTACCTAGTCACGTGCGTGACACATGGACCATATGCTGTAATAAAATCAATAGTATGCCAGTATACTCTTTCATAACTAGTAAAGGAGACTCATTCTGTGCCAAAGACTTCAATACAACACCCAAAAAATAAATTAAGCTTTGTGCTTAGTGCGGTGAAATGAATCATGAACTTCCATTAACTCAATTGAACCAACGCACGTAACGTCAACCCTTTATCATTTAGACCACCTATTCCATTGCTACCAACTTACTCAAAATTCTGTTTAAATTTTTTTCTACAAAATTATCTTAAAAACCCATGCTAAAGCATATGTCAAGTAATAAATGATTCCGATTAGCTTGAATTAACCAGCAGGAGCTGAATATAGCGACTGTTTAATAAAACATATTAAAAAAATCCTCCTAAATCTGACAAGAATATTCTAAGAAAGCAGCAACAATAAAAGGAACTAAATATATATAAAAAAATGTTGTTTACTCCTTCATCGCAATTTGTCTTTCACCTTTAATGCCTTAATACTTAACTATCTGTACACATGCACAATGTGATATGGAATAGATAGATAGAGAGACATTTATATTTATGCGAAGAAGTCCGAGCGACTGAATGACACATATATAAAAATTTCATGCATGTCAGAACAAGTTGGGATGTGCATGAATGGTGATTTCATTGTTAACGATGTCCAATTAATCTTAGTGTGGTCTCAACTCGTCACTTGTTCGCTTACTTGAAAAATTTATTTATTTCTCCTTCTATTTTATTCCACACTATTTTTTATGGCAACTCATAAAATTTAGATTTTTCATTTCCTCACTAATGAAAGAGCTCATCATTCTTTATTATTATTGTTTTGTTGGAATTTTTTCTCTGTTGCTCTTCTTCACATTCGTCGTTTTTCTTTTTATTCCCAGTTTTTTTTATTTTACTTATTGTCGTTTTTCTACTTCTGCCCTTTTTTACAACATACTTGATGGTTACATTTGTCTTCAGTAGTTGAAGCATGTTTAAGTATTTATGTGAAGGAAGAAGAGAAGAAATAAAAGAATTCAAGTGGATAGAATTGGGGGGCATGGACACTCGTTAATGTAATTTAAGTTCTCGAGAACATTAATCGTTAATTATCATTCGTAACCGTATACCGAAAAGTCTCTTCTTTTTTCGGAACAAGAAGCGTCATTAATGTGAGTTACGCATTGTTCTTGTTGCATTCATGATGGAATTATCTCAAGTTCTTTCCGAGAATTTTCTTTGGATGAAGAATAAAGATTGATAATGTAATTATCAGCTCCTGTGATGGGATGAAACTTTTATTAAGGATTTAGATAAATTATGGAGAAATGTTGTTGAATAATTGAACAAGATTGTTATCTCTGGGGTCGGTTTCAAGAACTACACTGGGTACCCTATCCTACCCTAGAGAGGTAGGGTATACACTAGGGTACCCTAGGATAGATAGGGTATACTTTAGGGTACCACTATCTTAGTGAAGGGGTAGGTGTGGAGATTTGCACCCTAGGATGAGGGTAAGGGTACCCTAGAGTACACTCCTGCCTGGGGTAGGGTATGGTAACCTGGGTAGCTCTAAAAACCGGCCGATGATTCTTGATGATGATGACGGTGGTCGAAAAAAGAAAACTTTATCAATAATGCCATTAAGGAATTTGATAGGAAGATAAATATAATTCCTTGTAGTTGACACAAGTCTCCTTAAATGACGTAAAATTTACGGATGTACAAATAAACTTGAAGAATTTTCTTGACCTTATTTTTCCGTTGATTTATAAGAATTACATTTGACACCTTTCATGCCTTCAAGACATTTCCATTTCCACAAATACCCTAGCAATTTTCAATAATCTTCTGTTTTTATGTAAAAGTAAATTGAAAATGAAAATTAGATTAAGAGTTGATGTATTATTCAGTGATAATTAGTAGAATTACAAAGTGATAATTTGTAATATTTCACACAGCTTTGCTAATGAGATTCTTTTGGTAAACAAGAAAAAAACACTTTGTATGCTCAATTAATCGGCTTTTAAAATTCTCAATTTCTATTTAAAGAAATTAGTAAGTTCTTATATAATCACCTTAACTCCCCAATTTTAGTAACAATCTCCTCATTTACACATTCAATTAGACATTTCTCTAGCAAGAAAATTCTCAAATGATTTTTCAGCAACTGCAAAAAGTTATCAATTATTTAGGAATAAAATAGAATGAAAAGATAGAAACACGACCGAGAGACACGGATCAATTAATTTTACTTAATTAACTTTGTCGGCTAATTCCAAGTATTCTCTTAAGTGACTTAAAAAAATGTTTTCTTATTTTTCATTACTTCTACCATTAAATTTTCTAAATTGTAGACAGTCGAGAATTGAAATGAAAGAAATGCGAGGCAGATAAAAGAATGGTTCTTTAGAACATCTTGAAATTCATTGATTCTGAGAAAATCTTCTATAATTGATTAGATTGGATGTATTGCTTTTAAATATGACATTAAATGTGATGGAATGTTGGATGACTATGTTGTTAATTGAAAGAAGGAAAGGTGAACTCTCGGGTTGAACTATAAGCGTGATTGATCATAGCTTTTGTTAAGGAATTTTGTGACTAATGGTAGTTTGAGAAGTAAGGGTTCTACCCCCATAAAGACATTTTACCACGTTTTTTGTCTGTAGTCTACAATGGAGAGCTGTGAGCTTAATATCTTCATAACAGATATACCCCTATAGAGAATAGAACAACACCCCTACTCCAGGGGCGTACCCAGGAGGGTCTGGACCCCCTTCAAAAAAATTTGAGCCGTGCTCTCGCTGCGGTTCAAATTTTTTCGGAGGGGGTCCAGACCCTCCTGGGTACGCCCATGCCCTACTCCTACCTGGGGTATATACCTGGTGTATAGTCTGGTGTATACCTAGGAGTGTAGTCATATTTTTATTACCACTGGTGATGTACCCTATGATACCACTTAGAATATATTCAAGATATACACTACCACAGGGGTTACCTTAGGGGTATAGAGGTTAGTATAGTTCGTGTCTAGTATATTTCATGCCGAGTTTTAATACCTTGATCGCTGTAAATCAGGTGTACCAGTCCTTAACTAAACAAATTCCTTCAAAATTAGAATTATCAACCACAGAGCACAAAGTTATACATATAAATAATGCAGGACAGTATAACAATAATAAAACAACTCCAACACCATCACATCTCAAGATGAATAGCCATCCTTCTTATTCCTTTTAATAAAACTAATGCATTAGAACTTGTCTCCTTATAAGTCCCAGAACTAATCTCATTATATCAATAGCACTTGTACATGAGTTTTTTTTATTTATTTTCAACATGGAGTTCTACGATCACTGAAAATATGTATCACCTATTAATTTTTGTCAATCAATTATTCACATAATTAATGTTTAATACAAGCTATAACATAAACAACGTCGCACAAACATATGTTCCATGTAATGGTATTACAAAGGTTTTTTTACACTATGTACATACATACATGTAATGCGAACCAGATAGAGGAAGACATAAAGTAAATTGTGTACATACAGACAGTAGAAGATAGAGATCATTCGATATAGGTAGAAGTACAAATCGTGTAGGTATTGTTACTATCTGTTACTCGTTTATCCAAACAGCTAAAAATTCATGGAAACATGTAATGAAATGGCAGAAACCCATAAATTAAAGAATTGTGGTTGAAACGAATCAATTCTCAAGCTTTATATTATTTTGGTTTTGCGAAAATTGAGATAGAGAAAAAGGCAGAGTTGAGTGGATATATACCGGAAATACCGAGTGAAACAGAGAATAAAAATTTGCGATGATTTTGTTGTTTTTCTGAAAAAAAAAAAAAAAATAAAGCTTGAAATGCGGTAAGAATGACTCTCTCTCTGACATTTTATATCTGGTATTGTGCTTAATTATCTAATCTCTTCATTTCACCGTGTCTGAATGGCAGTTCCGAATGTGCATGAGCAGAGAAAAAAAATTATTCCAACTAAATCGAATTAAAACTCAATCTCGTATTCGATGACGTTCATTTTTGCTATTTCTATCATTCAGCTTTCGACCAGAGAACTGACGGAAATCGTGTGAATGGTCGATAGTTCAACGGAACGTATTAAAAATGTGTTTGAGAATTTTTAAAGGCTCCTTTGTAGTTTGACAGAATATTTATGAAAAGAATCCTAAAGATTAATTATCGAGCATTAATCCATAAATTTCTCAGATGTTTTTTTTTATTATTTTTTTTCCTTCTCGCATTTCAAAGTCTTTTATTGACTAGGATTTACGTAAACATTTCAACAGAACTGAATGTGTGAAATTTCATTGTCAGACGATTTCAAATCAGAACGTTGAAAGAATTTTTTTTATTTTTCATTTCATCTTTTTCAAAAAGAGCAGAAAGCGAAAACAATTTTTTTAAATTGAGAATTTAAAATTCTTTTGCAGTCTTTTTATCATGATTTTTTTTTGCTGAATGAGTTATGGATGTGGAGTCGTTTTGGATGAGGTATTGGCTGGGTTGTGGTTGAGGATTGAATTGGAGTTTTTGATTTTGCTACTAAAAATTGATTAAAGAATCTCATGCTTTAGTAAAACCGTTAAATTCTGATTTAAATTTGAATTTTTTAAAGAAATTTTATTTGAATTTTTGAAAACCAATGAATTCTTTGAATTTTTGAAAACCGTTAAAAATTTGAAATTTTGGAAACTGTTAAATTTTTTTTGAATTTTTGAAAACCGTTAGAACTGTTCAATTACAATTAAATCATAAGTATGACACATGTTCCACATCTCTAAACCCGACCGCATCACCTCATAAAATGCTCTTTTAATAACCCATCCAACTGTGATTTTTTCTCACCAGTTCCATTTCCCTTCCTTTCATCCACGACCAATGCAATGAAATTAATTTCGAACTAAAAAACAGCAATGAAAGAAGAGACGATGATGATGATTATTATGACGAAAAAGAAGAAGCACACTGAAAAAAAATTGCAACGCGATGCACAATAAAGTTTTCATTTTCATTCTTCTGAAGTCACTCGATGTTCTCTTTTGTTTTATTTTATTTTATTATTTCATATTGTTTTCATGTATTGACTACAGTCATATGTGCAATGGCAATGTTCATATGTTTTATTGCAAACATAAGCATCGCTCTGTTCTTTTTTTATGTTCACTGCACATTCTGTGCTGGGTATGCATAAAGACCTTGTAAAATAAGTAGAAATACACATAGAGAGGAAAGAATTATTATCGAAAGTATTGCGGGGCATGAAAGCATAGCATTGTGCTGAAAGAGAAGGAAATAATTGGAAAATTTGCTATGGATGGGATGATCTGCAACGCATTTAAAACAAAATGCAATGAGAGGTGACTGAAGGAATAAAATGTGATTGAAGTTGACATTGAAAGTTGGTCTTGAAACTTAATGAAATTTATTCTGTGCTGATTTAATTCAAATCTCTTGTTCGATAATTATTCCAATGGAACAATCTATAAAGTAATTATGCACGAAGTATCGATTTCGTCTCATTATAATTATCTTCAAGACTTAATGAAACGAGATGGTGTAAAGTTGGTTGTAAATATTTTCTAAATACACTGATTAAGCTCAATGGGAAAAATCATCATTGTTGAGAGTTGATTGTTTGGTTGTAAATATTTATGGATACTATTTTATATGCTTTTTATGTTCTTCTTTAAAATGACTGAAGTCATTTTATTGCTTCGAATGAGAATAAGAGATGAAAACAGAGCTTTTATATGCTAGGTGCCTTTGGAAAGGTGCTTAGCTGTAATATGGTAGCTTTTGCCTTTGGCTAGACCAGGACAAAGTCAAAAATTTCTGCATTATCTATATTTACTGAAATTTTGTCATTAAAATTTCATTTGTTTTTGAATTTGATGGAATTATGAATATTGTTGTTATATTTGTGTGCTTTAGGGCTTAGTAAGTGGAGGGGGGGGGTGGTTCTGGGGCTTTGGCTCCAGGTGTCGTTTGAAAAAGTTAAAAAAGACATATTTTAATTAAAATAAAAATTACTTTTTATAAAAAAAATTTTTTTGACGAGAGTCCAAGCCCCATTAGACCCCATTACACCCCTAAACCATATGTAGGCAAATATGCCTATACAATACTAAGTCTTCTGTGGCCGAACGGTTAGACAACAGACTGGAAATCGTAACCCTCTTTTAAGAGTACATTGGTTAGATTCCCACGAGAGACTGACCTCTCAATTGTTAAATAAAGTGTCGTTGATTATTGTCATGACTCATGATTAGACAGTCCTCTGAGAAACCAAGCATATGGTCAGCCTACTCATGATCCACAGTTTGTATGTTATCAAACATGCTAAAACTTTAACAAAGGCTGGTTTCTCATGTATCTCTAAGAAATTAAGTGGAGTAATCAGTAGGATGGCACCCTTACCTATCCCAATGTCTCTCATACCACAAATTTTACGCAGAGAACCAAAGACGCTTTCACTTTCATTTCCCAGAACATCACGTCCACAATAAAGCAAACATACGCTCTACAATTTCCACGAAATCTTGATAATTCTCATTAATTGACACTCAGCCAATCTAAAATCAAACAAAACAATTTTCCTAGAAAACAAAAATGTCGAGGCAGCAAGAAGAATCGCGAATTATCTGAATCGATATTGGACATCATGAGAAGGTAGAAGAGAGAAAAGTAAAGTCACGAATTCCTTTAGTTATTTTATATCTCTCATTATATCATCGAGTTGATTATTTAACTGCCTTTAAAGATACCACAATAATCTCAAGTTGATACAATTGACTTATTTTGGTATCAATGGTCATAACAGATATGGTATAACCTCCCCTTTAATTCCCACTATGAAGCACTTCCCCCTTACCCGAAATTCAAGTGTCGAAAAATAAAGTTTATGCTCAATGAATCGTGAGCTGAAAATCAGTGAGGGTGATGATGATGATGGTGTAAAAAATTAGATTTTAATGTTACGTATGTGATTTTTATTTCGTATATTTCACTCATATAATCAATATCTCCTCAGCATCTCCCAAACATCTTTAGGGCATGAACTTTCCGTATATGTGAATACAATCCATATCAGATCCATAGTTACTCTCATTATGTTTACGAAGGTAATTCCAATAAAGTTTTATATCCACTTCGTGTTACACAAATATTCTTCTTTTATTCCCCTTTCTTCCTTTTCTGTCCATGTTTTTCTTCTCTCTGTTGCTTATTTTTAAGTGCTTTTATTTTTATTTAAATCACCAATTGTTTCATGTACAGCATAATGGACATTATCTGTGCTTCAATGATCAGAAGAAGAATTTAAAATGAGAAAAGAACCTTCAGACATCATCACGATTTCTTGTGGATACACATAACGTATATATTCGTTTATTGCCTCCTCGCTTATCCGATATAGAGCTTATCCACTGATTTTTTTTATTTTGTGTTTCGAGAGAGGGTAAGAATTAAGATTTCGTGCAGTCCTTCACTTTGGACTGGCGAGTTGAATGACTTATTGTCTAGAATTATAGAGAATAATAGTTTGACTTAATTGTTAGTTGCTTGATTAAGTGGTAAAGTCTATGGTTGATTTAATGAATAGATTTCGTATTATGTCGAATTACTTGTTGCTAACATATCCAGCTGAGTTAAGTCATATTCTATGAACACATCATCTGAACTGTTTAACAATTAGTGGTTTTTTGGTGTTTTGTAGAACAGAATTTTTTTGTGGAACTTGTGTAGAAATATCTGGTAAGTGGCGTAGCATGGCTTACTAATAAGGGGCTTACCCCTTAGAATTCTTCCCCCTTAAATTGAATTTTTATCCTTTATTTGGGATTATGTGTATTTTCGGCCCTGATTGTCCTTTTTTTCCTACGTCACTGCATATGACGAACGTATAGATCAAGGACGCAGCTAGGAAAAAGTACAGGGATGGTGCCCTGGATGGTGCTATAGTCTATGGTTCAGTTTTTGATGATAGATCATTTAGACATAACCAAAGATCAGAAAAGGTAATTTTTAACTTACTTCTTCTTTGGATCCATCTGGTTAAGTCAAAATGCTATTAAAGGGAGGAATATCGGACTTCTGTCACGTTCCATGTACATTTTGCTACCAATAGGGAATGATAGAAGTGAAATGATCATTTTTTGGTGTTACATGACATCCTTGTAATGCTTCATCTAATAATTAGATTAAAATTATTTTAAATCCATCAATAGATATTCTATGTTACATCCAAAAAGCCTATTAAAAGACAGACGCCCAAAAGCATTCAGTCCGAGAATTTAAATTGCAACCTTTAAATGCGCTGAAGCTCATCTCCCACATGATAACTCCCATCAACCAGTTCTCTGCAACTCGAAACATTGAAGAAACAGCGACGAAAAAAAAGAAGTTATTGATATTCCTTGAAGGCTTAAATCACTTGTCCTTGCACCGATTTATTGACCTCGCCTTTATTTTAATTTCTTCAGCGGTAGTAAAAGACCTATGTAATAAGACACAAAAAAGCAACAGTAGTTAGTCACTCAGCCAAGCGAAGGCTGGAAAAGAAATGTATGAGAGAGATGGAAGTATTTAGATTATATAAGATAATTTGGTTTATGGCTAAGGAATTGAGACTGCTGACTGCGATGTGTAATGGTCTTATAGAGTGCCTTCGTTGTTCTTTTTATTTTTTTTTGTACACTTCACATTATTATATTGAGGCTATTGTACTTTTTCATGGTCATATACATATTCGATATTTTCTGTATAGTTTTTTTTTCTTCTTCTCTTCTTAATTCAATTTTTATATATATACACACGTATTACGTACACATTTCCTGAACTTCAAATAGATATAGAAGCAGAAAAGAAGAAAGAGAAAAAAAAACTAAAACAACAACAATGAAAAGACTCGTATGTATCTATTTAGAGGAGAGAGAACAAAAATATATAGAAATTGGTATAAAAGTTGATGGTCGATGAGTTGGACAGGTGATATGAGCGCATTTGTGCTTGGTTTTGAAGGTTAAATATAGAATCAGTTGAGATCTTGGTTTGGATATTTTCATAAAATTTCAATTTTATTTGAAAACATTTGTCATTTTCAAAGTATTTGAACCTCAATTGTGATATACTGAATTTTAAACACTTAGATCAATATAATATAAAACAATGTTTTGTTGAAACTAGGTTAATAGTTTATTTGCTCAACTGGAGTAGCAATAGTGTCGCTGAATTTGAATATATTGTTATCAGCTGTTGGTTCAAGTCCTATAAAAAAATACTAAATACAGAAAAGATTTTGTTCTGACGAATTGATGTTCTCGATTATTTTTGGTATTTTTTTTTTGATTTTCTAACGGGGATTGGCATTACATAATATCCGAATGACCCCTACGAATGAGATTTTGAGCTTAAAGGGTGGTTTTATTTGAAATCTGAGTTATATTTATCTACAATGTAAGAACATTCATATGAAAATTCTGTGATTCTTTTGGGATGATGTGGTAGCATCGTAGAAATTTTTTGAGGTTTTTTTAAATTTAAGATATCTAGAAAATTGAAGAATTTTACGGTAAGAGCGACAAATTCTTTCCTGGCTAAGCGACTCTAAGAAGGATCATAGCCAAAAAAACTATTTTAGGAGTGTCCAATTTTTTTTAATTCGTATCCTTATATTTCTAACAGTACGTGAATGGTTAAACTCTGTAATAGAGCTCCCTAGTAACAAAAACCGTTAAAAAGTTAGTTAAAAACTAGCTTTGACTAACTTTCAGATAGCTTTTAACTAACTTTTAACGATTTTGGTTACTGGGGGCTTTGGAAGAACTTTTTTTAGATGAAAAAATAACTTTTCAGTAAAATTTTTTCATGTAATGGTCCAGACCCCCTTATGCTCCCCACGCTCCTGCCTGTGAAATTATCCTTATTGTTTGCAGACATTACTTGGAAATAAGCCCATGCGATACACTTTAAAGCCTAAAAATTCAAACATCCAAAACAAATTCAATTCTATCCATGATTCATAATCCCATCCGGTCATCCAGACAAACCATTCACACTAAATTCCATTCTCCCACCAATGCCAGAACTAGAAAAAAAAATATTCCTTTGATGAAGTTTAAGAATCAGATTCTTTTTCTCACACACAATAGGAATTACCGACAGAAGAGTTCATGAGAAGGCAAAAAAAATTGAGAATGAATTTGGAATGGAATTTAACATCATCATCATCATCGTCCAATTTAATACTATTCTCACCCCAATCTGTGAATGCTTTGTCTCCTCTTCTTCTTTTTTTGGGGCATATTCTTATTATAGAATATTTTATAATCTTAACTAGACTTGATTGTATGGATATTAAAGCCATAGATAGTCTATTAAAATTAATATTCATTATTGCTTGAACTTGGTCTATTTAGTGAATAGACTTAAATTTTGCTATGGTCTTAAACATTTTTTTTTCCATTCCTTTACATAATTTTCAATTCGTTATAATTTTTTTTTAAAAAAAATAATAAGGTCTTGCAGAGATTACTGATTAATCTCATTAACTCACCAACAATCACCTCACCTCATGTCAATCATAAAATGCAGTGTAATAAGGAATTCCAATAATTCATTATCGGAGACTAACTTTACTGTGTATCAACATATGTGAGTAAAATTTATGGAATAAGCTAAAGAGCACGTAAACATTAAGGCCAAGTCTCGTCTGGCTGGAAGAATGAAGGAAAAAAAAAATGTTTTCTGTTGACTCATTTTTATGAGAGAAATGCGACATTTTGAGTGACTTACTTATTTCTGGGTCAATTTGAGCAAGTTGAACAATAATAAAAGAAAATTATGAATTTGGTATGTAAGACATTAAATGTTCGATTTTGGAATTTTTAATTCGATTATTGTCCGTGGCATGTGGAGATCAATCGATGAAATCGAATTTTTGGGGTTTAAGTTGCAAAATTTATTATCAAAAATACTGTTGCGATATTTTTTGGCAGTTTATGTGGGGATTTTTGTTGAAAATTGTTTATGGAATTAATTGTATTTGTGGTGCAAAGGTTATGTGTTTTGGAATTGACAGAGAAGTCTTGGGTTCAAATCCCATTAATTAAAAACTAAATAAAGCTTTATAATAAAGCGTATAAAAACTTGTAATGTTTCTCCTTTTTTGTTTTAATTCTAAAAATTCTTCATTTTTTTGATCCACAAATCTCTTCAGTCTTTAAGCTTTACTCATAAATAATTCAGAACTTCTCCAAAGTAATCATAAATTTCCCTCGAGAGAAGTATTCTTGAAGAAAATAAATCCAAATATTGTTAATAATTCATCATTTCGATGATAAAAAGCGCTTTAATGCCCAACATCCATAAATTTTCATTATTCTTTATTTCTTGCTTCACAAAAGTTAATGAAATAACCAACTCAACTTCTTTTTTCTGAGCTCGACTAAGAAGCAAGCATGCGAAGTATGAAATAAAAAAAATCGAAAGTTCGAAAGTATTACATCAACAATATTTCTTTAGTAGTAGGTCGTGAACAGAAATCTGTGTAAAAACTGAGGAGTGAGTGAGACCGGCTGAATGTTAATCGAACAGCAAAACAAAAAAAAACTGAAATTTCTTTCCTCTTTCTCACTCACCGACTCGCTTTTCACTTACTGCTTCATTTGAATGCCTCAATGGTGTATTATGTCGATATAGTCTGCTGCTATAATATTGTGAGTGAAAATATGTGGGTCAAGTTAACAGATTACGTCACAATCGAAAAGTAATTTGTATCAAGTAAAGTAAAAAATAAAGGAGAGTAATTTTTCATTCAACTTTATTCGTTGTGGCTGTATTTCGATGACAACATGCAAGTAAAGAAGTTAAAAAATATTTACAAAATAAATGCCAAAAACCTGCTGTTAAGCATTATTATTATTATTATTAAAAATATATAATTTCATTTTCATGCTATGCTCAACAATAAAGGAATTTATCTTTCTCACTCACTCTCGACCCAGTTGGCGGTGATGTTTTCTGATGTCCAAAAAATATATGCATTATCCACAAGAACATAAATTCCATCCCTCAATGAATTTGTGCTCATCATTCTATTTGGCTGAGGACTTTATTTTTGGGATAGATGGGTTGGTGGATTTACTTTGTCTTGGAAATTGACTTGTGGGTTTTGTGGAGAGGTGTATAAAGGGTACATACAGGGAGCTTTAACAATTCGGGGGGTTGATATTATGTGACATGCGGATTCTCATATCTGTGATTGAGGCCGGTTTCTAGTGCTACCTGGTGTAGGATACCCTACCTTCCACCTAGGGTACGTAACCCTAGAAACTAGCCCCTGGTACTGTTATGAACCGATTTGAAAAATAAATTTAAATTAAATTAAATTTAGAAGCCAATTTGAAAAACATTTTTAAAAATTAATAATTTTTTTTCTTAAACTAAAAAGTAGATTTTTAAAATTTGTTCATATATATTGATATGTTTCCATTTAGTTTGGTGGTGTCTAATTGGTTAGAGCACTGGGCTACTAACAAAAAGGTCTCAGTCCGAGGATTTTTTTTCAAAATATTTTTATTTTTTAATGGTTGATAAAAATTCAAAAAATTGAAAAATATTTTTAAAAATTTAAAAAAGTTTTTAAGATACCAGTTTAAAAATTGTTTTAAATTTATTTTTCTATAAGTGTGAGAAAAAAAATATTTTTTATTAAACTTTCATCCAGTGTCCATCAACAAGCTTTACCAGCAAACTACCTTTCCAATAAACAACTTGATATAATGACATAAATTCCCAATAAAATTATTCAACTGACTAGTTTTAAAGTTGATCAAATTTAATACCCGACTCCCACTCCAGACAACATAAAATCTTTTCAATCAACTATCAGGAGCCACAATAAATTTAAATTTGAATTTTAATCGATCGTTAAACGTTTTATTAACACCATTAATAATATTTCGAATCAATTTAATGACCCTCGAGCTATTCACAACCTAATTTCTGTAATAAAAATGCGCTTACATCACCAACTTCCGGTGTCATTCTCACCGATATCTTCTTCTGTTACGTAGCATGACTCTATCCTATATACACAAGCAGAAAGAAGTGTAAGGAACATTATAATAAAATAAAAAGCCATAAATACCACATGAAGAGCCATAAATTTCTCTCTTACCAATAAAGTAACATAAAATCCATTAAAAGATTCTATTACATTAATATTCTTATGGATGCTTTATTTTGATATTCTTTTTTTTGTTTCACCACTTCCAGAAGTCATCAACAACAGCAGCAGCAGAAGCAACAGCAATAGCATGTACATTGGAGGAGTTTGCTATATTTTATTTGGGCATGGTCAAATCCCAGACGGATGAGTAAGTACATAAATGACCGAAACACACTGTGAATAAATTTTGTGTCTCACTTTAAAATATAAAATTTACAATGACATCAGATTAAGGCTTCGTCTCTCACCTCGTCCCCGTGACAGTGCATACGTTAAACAATGAATATAGTAAAATAATGATATAAAAATCACGAAGGAAGCGACACATATTGTCGATAAAATATAAAATTATTTTTTTCATATTGAATCGCTACTGCAGATGGTCTGCTTATTATATAATTATATATTTAAACCAATTGATACCCCATAAACTGTCGACCGGCCTCACTTTAATGTTATTTAAATATTTATTTTATATTGGAATGAAACAAGTTGAAAAAGTCGCCAAAAATGGTTCGCTGATGTGGATGATCGATGGGCAATAAAAATTAAAGTGATCAAGAGATGTTAACATTTTGGTTTTGGAGTTTAATTTGAGATTTATGGGATTGGTAATTTTGAATTGAATCATGGCTAGTGGATGCAAAATCATCTCCATTCCGTGACAAAAATTTTCAAATTGAATTTTTTTAAAACTAAAAGTTAGGGGTTCTGAACTAAAAAAAACATCACCCCTTCCCCCTATGCTCTAAAAGTTCTGGCTACACCGCTAGGATTGTTCATTTATGGTATATGGAGGGAGCCTGAAGCTTTCAGACACTATATAGAAAATTTTGTGACAGATAGAAATGGATATAGCCAGAAATTTTTCGAGGGGGGTTATTTTTAAACTATTTTTGCATGGACAGTAAAATTAAGAAGAAGGAGGTTTGAATGTTTTTCTGAAGAAATCCTAGAAGGTTGAAGAAAATTTCCATCAAGGTAGGTTTTTTAACTCCAAAAAACAGAAAAAAATCGTTAGATTTAATTCATGAGGGTGTAAACTTTCGATTCAGCCGAAGGAGACGAAAATCTTTGCACAGTATAAAATCGAATTTTTCGATGGACGTCATTAAACAAAAATATTTCAAGATTCCAAATTTACTTAAATTCATTTTACCTGAATACTGAATACTACGTGAATTTCAGATTGAAAGTAATATTTATGGTGATTATTTTCGATGGTAATTCAAAGACAATCATTGAATGCTAATCAGTGCAATGTAGGCTAAGGTGATAAAGTAGAGTAGAAAGCTAGGAATTTGGGTCATTTGGGTGATTTTTAAATTCAAGAAGCTTCTTAGGTTCTCGAATCCTAATTAAATAAATAATTCTTCGTAAAATTTAAGAATATTTCCATATTTTCTCTTAAATGGAGCAGACCTGATATATTTAAGGTCTACACATTCGATTCGATCAGGAATCAACTTTCATAAATTACATGCAATCTTACTTTCTGCAATTAATTTAAATATCTTGAATAAAGACTTCTTAACCATGTTAAGTCAATATTCATTAAACCTAATCTTCCTTCCAAGACCCATCCCATATCCGCGGAAAAAAATTCCTCTTAATTCATTCCTGTTCCAACAAATGAGATCATGATAAATTCTGAAAAGAATTAAATTAATTGTATACAAAAAATCCAAACAAAACGTGTCATAGCCGTGTCCAGACGATTGTGTAAAAAATAAATTTCAAAGCCACGATATCTATATCTTATCTTGAACCCGAAATGTCTAGGCTAATTCATCCATCTGCAAAAAACAGTCAACCGTGTATAAATTTATTCATTTCACATTTAATAAAAAAAATCGAGCTTAAAAGAGAAGCAAAAAGAAGCAGCAGCAGCGGATACTTAGAATATTATTTCTCAGACAGGTAAAGCAGGTATAGCAGTAAAGCGTCGTCATATTTCAAAACGTCTCGATTGCTTACTTAAGTGCCTAATAATCCCAAAAACAAGTTGAACATTGCCCATAACATTGATTGTAAATGAATTATAAAATCGTAATCGCTCGTGCGCGCGGGTGTTACAGGAAGCATCGTCTGGTTGCTATTGGCAACGGTCAGATTGTAATGTCGATAGACATATTGCTACGATAGAATTAAAATGTGAGGTAGAATAAATTTTACAGTTTAGGAAAAGTGAGACTTTAATTCAGTTGGAAAGTCTACGAGTATTGTGTGAGAAATTTATTATGGCAGTTTGAACAGCAGTGGAGTGAGAGAAAAATTTAAATTGATTATTTTTATGACAATCTTTTATTGTCGTTGACGATCGTATTACATTACGTTTAAAAAAGGCCTTAAATAAAAGTCACATGGAATGTTAGTGTAGCGTAAACTGTAAACAATGTTATAATAATAAACTCTCGAATTGTGATGCAATTCACTTTAATATGCGCTTACGAATTCCACAAGACGAATCGACAATCAACGGATTGCAGCAGCAAAAAATAAACTGGACGACAATGTCGCGCGTTAAGAGTGCAATAATTGCAATTAATATGACCTTGTAACAAATAAATAAGAGTCTCTGCTGCTTTTTTTCGTGCGCCATGCACTGCAGAGGAACTGAAAATGAACAAGAAGAAGAAGGCATGGAAAAAAGTGATTGTCGTCGTGCATGCATGTAAAAATAGACGGATGATTATCGAAAGCCACCTCCTAAATTAGCTTTATAATGAAGTTTTTGCAAGAGTTTAAAAAAATTATGAATGAATGAGTTTATCGGTTCCTTGAGGATATTTTTTTTGGGTATTCATTTTTATTGGATGGGAATTTTTACAGCTGCGATTGATTTTATTAAGATTATTCATTAATTATTGGAGTTTACTGTCCATCTGCGGGGTTTTTGCTTAACAGCTCCTGTTTACTAATTGGCTACCTATAATCATGACAATCCTTCTCTAGCTTCCTTCCTTCATACCACAAATCTGACAAAAATTCTCCAATGGCATTATTCATTACAGATACGATCGTAATTGACAATTTTGTGCAGCTTATTAAATTTCAGCAATGCGAAGGTCTAGTTTTAGGCTTGTACAGTTAAACAATACACAACATTCATATATCCCGTGCAGCTACATCATAATTCGTCAAATAAGTCATTAATTAGACTGGCACAAAAATTAATTGCGTATTTGCAAAATTTTCAATTTTACGAAAATAAAATTCTGTTAATTCCGATTCAAAAAAGTTGTTTTGGGCATAAAATCTATTGCATAATCAAGTTCGTACTCCATATCTCATAAATTGAGATAATTACAAAAGCTCTACATTTAAAATTATTATTATTATTATTATTTTTACTACTGTTGCACTCTCTCATTCATTTGGGAACATGAATCTATAAATATTGATAATTGATAAAATTCAGCCATTCTCATTCAACATTTATTTCAATTATAAAGGCCTAAGGATATTAGTTCATTCAAATGTTTGGATGCTAATTGAATTATTATTAATGAAAATTCAATTTAAATAGTGGTTTTTTAATTATGCCATTCACTCGTAAATAATTATTTCCTGTTACATCGCGAAAACCTTTTTGAGTGAAATTAATGTGTAAATTAAATTTATTGAGTTTATGTTGTGTCTGCATGACTAGACGTAAGAAGATTTTGTTTACTTTGGGGGTACTGGAGCCGGTTTTAGGACTACATGGGGTATCCTATTCCTACCATCCACCTAGGGTATGGTAGGTGGGGAACTTTAGATTGAAATTGAAATTTTTAAAGTTTTTTGACTCATTAAATTAATTGTGAAAATTCTGAATGTATTAAAGAATTGGATTTAAATAAATTAATTATGTTAGTTTGTTCAGGATCATAACCCAGGGTCTTAAGGTATCCTCCAAACCCTCCAGAGATTGAAATTGTATGGGAAAATTTTCGGGTTTCTTCTTAAAAATCCTAACAAATTTAAGAAAATTTTACAATGAGGGGGTTTTTTGTCACACAACCCTCCTGGTTACGCTCCTCTTGTAAGCTAATATGATGTCCATTTGGGTTTAAAGCATCAGAAGTCATACAATTTCGATCTCTCGGAGCATTCATGTCTCTTAACTACTCCTTCCATGCCAATTACAAGATTTAGTTTCTATTTTAACTTCTAATTTAAGTCCTGAGGCAAAAATTGAAGACATCCAACTCAAAAATCTCCAGATGCGCCTATAAACCTCAAAAACTGCACCAATTTCCTTACTTACCTTTATATTTATGTATATGCTACTCGATTTTTTTGGAACTTGCCAATTATATATCAGCTCATTTGTTTTACGCATTTCAACGCGTAATATTTCAACTATAGTCTACGAATATGTGCGAAATGTTAGTGCAGTAGTTACAGTTCATACTAATTAGAGTCAATTATTCACTGGGTCTTTTTTGTGTGTTTTTTAAACTTAATTAATAGGCTTTTTGGTTGTTGTTGAGTAACTAATTATGACTTACATGATTGAAAAGCCATTCCTTTAATTTGTTTTTTCATGCTCTATCTCTCGTATAAGTTACACGTGGAATTTTTGTTATTTTTAGTCTCAATTGAGTGGGAAAGTAGGTCTTTATGGTTTGGACATGTGCCTCATGGATGGAGAATAAAAAATACTTTTTTGTGGCGTACCTTTTGTCATACTACACGTTACATACATGAAAAAATATATAAAAAATCTCCAACTTCCTGGCATTGGAACGAAAACAAAAGGCAACAGCACTTATATTTTTTTTAACGAGTCGCTTATGACTTGCCTTTGAAGGTCTACACGGTACTCGTGCATGTAGAATAATTTTTGTGCTTTATTTTTTATTATCGATATTTATCAATCGATTACTTTTTTTTCTATACGCTTAATCCTCAACTTCCTGCAATTAATGGATGACTCTCTCGCGTTACTTCCTTAATTTTTCTCATTTATGTCCGTGTATGTAATTTTTTCTTCAATTTTTAGGGCAAATATTGAATTAAATCGTTTTGAATATTCATTAACATGTCGCGACAATGAAATTGTTTCTCACTCGCGGCTATTGTGACTCAATTTTTGTCTTCGATTAAATTGTGAAACTGTTAAAAATAAGTGGTAGATTTTATTGCATGAATGTGAAATTTTCGCGCTACTTTTCATGTTGTTTTTTGTAATGGTTTAAAATTGTTTGGACATTAAGTATTTTAATTGAAGGAATTTTCACGCATTTTTGGTGCTTGATTACATTGTTAAAATTAAACATTTATTATGATGAATGTGGTATATTAACAGAACGATAGCCAGGAGGAGTCAACACCCACTCTTGAAAAAATTCTTGCTTACCACCAGGGGCGTATTCAGAAATTTTTCGGAGGGGGGGGGGGTTGATTTTTTTATATGAATGGGATCTTTTTCCTAAAAACTTTAAGAAAATTGAAAAAATAATTTCAAAAAAGAGGGGGTTTGAATTCCAAAACCCTCTACTGAATGAGCTACTGCTTTTGACCTTGGTTAGCAAAAGAGAGCGCTTCAAAAGCACAGAAGCTAGTATTTGACTATCCTACCCTAAAGTCCACTAGGGTACTCATAAGTGGGATACCGTAGGACATACCCTACTCAGGTGTTTAGCTTGAGGGCAAGACCTACTAATAAATTGTGACCCTGTAATGAATTCAAGATATTTTTGGTTGATTTTTTAGAAACCTAAAAAAGATAAAATTTAATGCATAATTTTAAACAAAAATAAAAGCTCTTTAGGCATTTTGCGTCCATAAAGTCTACCTTAACCTTAACACATCGATATTAATATAAATTTGTAGCTTTTATGCGTAGGTGGATAAAATGTATCCAAAATTTCCATCATTTCTTCAAAATAAAAAAAAAATTGAATTACTTAATATTACAAAATTTATACTCTCTTTTTTGCATACATAACATATGTACAGTCATAAAAATTGCAATGCTAAAAAATTATTAAATATCCATAAAAAGTCTGTGTGTGTGTGTGTGAGTGGATTTTATTCAAATATCCAGAGAGAATAAATTTATCAAATTGAAATCATAAAAAATTTTCTTTAAAAAAATGTTGAATTTTATACGGAAAAGTTTATTACAGAAAAAAATCGGAATTACTTCATCTAATAGCACGAGTACGAACAGATAATAGTCGTAAGGTTACATTACACATATTAGCTAAAGCTCTCATGCAACAACAAGCCAATATTTATTGAAATTGTTTGTATAAAACGAGTGCAAACATGCAATGGCACAAAAAATATTATTTTTGTCTATTTTATCTGCATGTATACATTCATTCATAGGCTAATTTAATGGTCGATTTAATCTTTCTGCCTGTGCAGTCCAAAAATTAATAATACAATATTGAATGGCATATTTGAATGTCTGCGAGACATTCAAATTGCCTCGCATATGGCTGGTGTAGTGTTTCAGAAAAATGCTAAAAATACGTGAAAAAAGTATCGCAAAAATGTTAGATTGGCGCAATAAAGTTGCAAACAACAATAAAGTTTACAGTCAACTTTTTAGTTCCTACCTTACCTTATGTGACTTTCTATTTATATCTCATTAGCACATTGATGTATGAAGAAAAAGTTGTTGTCATCATGTAACTGTAAAAAAGGCAGTAAAGGGCTGTTTTAAAAATGACGTATGGAATTTTTTTGTCACCTTTCAAGTACCTTACTTACCCCTTTGAAAAGGTGGCAATTCCAAAAAAATTTTTTGGGGGGTCCAAAATGGTACAATAGACTCCGGTTCAATTGGATTCGCAGTGCCCTCAGCTGGATTCATCGATTCGCTGACCCTTCATTTATTATTATTATTGGGGGTCCAAAACTTTTTTAATAATGTCAACAATTTTTTCTTCAAATTCAAAATTCAAAATCATTTCAGCATTTTTTATAATTATTCCTAAAATTGTCTAAAATATCTTTTAAAAAAAATCAATTAACCAGACTCCCTTGAACTCCCTCAGATCATGCCTATCCCCCATTCCTTTCCATTCGAAAAAATACTTCTTACTGCTTTTATTGAGTATCTTCAAACCCCAAACGGTACATCACACTAAAAGTGCTGATAATCCAGCACGGTGCATGCTTGATGTCAGATTCATGCCATATTTTCATAGAATCCACCTGTAGTTAAGTATGCTACCAGATGTATCTTCATTTAGTCTTCCTTTTGAATGCTAGACGCCACCTGTGATCGACCCCACAAAAACATCTCATTGAGAATGCATTTTGAGGGACATTTGCAAGTTCCTCGTGAGGAAATCACGCAAAATTGAATGGTTTTGAAAGATTTGCAAGTTGCATTGCAATTTAATGCATGAACAATAAGTTTTGAAACTTTTCTTGGTGCTAAAAATAATAGCTTAATGTATGGAAAGCATGGCAACCTTCTAATTTACATTGCAATTTTTTTATGCAAGCTACAAATTGTCTTGCTTTAATTTCAATTAAGTTAGATCAGTCCAAGATCATTTGTTGAGGTAGGATATATGTATGTTATACATGGCTCTTTCAATTTATCTTGTACATTTTTGGAACATGTCTTACGTTATACACGCAAACCGTATAAGCTGTATAAATATTCTACGAAATTGTTCATCGAATATGAATTTTTTTGGGTATCTTTAATTTTTTATTAAATTCCTAATGTTCCATTATTGTACGCTGTCTTACCCATATTCATTTTATACACATGTCTAATATTTCATAAAAATTTAATGAACTTTTTCGTGTTCCTTTTTACTAAGAAGTTTTTTCTTCCTATCATGCAATGTTATCTATAAATTATGCAATATTATTAATTTTATTTACATATCCGTTATCAGAGTTGGGGGAAGAGGGTTATTGGGGATGAATTTCACAGTTCACCTGATAGGTAATTAGCTCTAAGTTGATGTGGTTGCACCCTAGACTGACGCTTCCACATATCAACTTATCTACCTCTATGGCGTCTTGACGTTGGTAATTGATATTTTTCAGATGTCATAGTCAGTCAGTTTAAGTTAGTCGATCTCTGATATTTTTGGAACCGCTTCCTCAGAGTAAAATTTAGAGGAGGAAGGGTTGATCTAGATCTGGAGGTCTAGAGACAGAGAAGTTAAATTTTTTTTATAGACGTCATTAGTAAATGACCTCATGGGTTATTCGAATATTACGTAACAACAAAATGGACCATTTTTGAATCCTCAACCTTAAATAATATACAAAAAATATCAACAATCCTCTTAAAGTCCCCAAGCTAAACTCACCAAGTCACAGATAATCTTAACATTCATGTAGTTCCTATCACTAAATCTGCTGGTAGCTGAATCAACAAAGTTGTTTGTCATTGATATTATCGACGACTTTCACTGTCAGTGACTAGCAATATTTTAATGTATATACATTGATTAATAATTTTAATGATTGACGATAGTGCTACTGGGCATATCCCAACCCTGTATGAAATCACAGCAGGGATATCCTTATTTGAAAAAAATTTGCAGCATCATTTTATGATCTGAAACCTTTTTCCTTCTTGAACAATGCATGCGTCAAATAATAAATGTCAAATTGTCACACAGAAAAAAATATTTATAGCTTTAAGTGACTAAGTCACCAGCCCATAAACTTAGATAGATAATATGAACAGGCGTATCAAGTTTTTTTTATTCATTTGCACTTTCTTTCTTTTTTTGCTGAGTTTCTGTTATTAATTTTCAAATGAGCACAAATTATGAAATTGAATTCGATTGCGCTATTTTTTGTGTTTTACTTCTTATTCTTTAAACTATTTTTTTTGCTCAACTGCTACATAATGACGCGAACAACAGCAAAAAAAATTGTTATTGCGACGTAATGCAACCATGGAGACTTCCCTCAGCTGGCCGGTCTGTCTGGGTGATTTTTTTCACTCTTTTATGTCTTTTTTTCCTTCATATGAATATCTTTAATATAACACGTATTGCTAATAGTCATTTATTCTTTGGGTAGCACCACGATTCAATTGCACAGACAGGGTTGTCATCTTTGTCAGCTTACACTTGATTGGATGTTGCTTAATCTTGGCAAATTTATCTTTCATTCAACTTAGGCAATGTTTGGCTTAGGAGCGTATTCTGAAGGAGTTTTGAGGGCTTCGAACCCCGTACTTTATAGAATGGCATAAACTCTAGTCTGGATAAAATAATAAAAAAATTAATTTGACAACTTTTAGATTCAAACTCTGCAGACAGGCAAATATGAAATGTTATAAGGAAAAAAAATTATTTGATGAATAAGAGACGGGTAATTTGAGACCTTGCAAGCGCGCGGGTAATTGGGCTTCTCTTCTTTCCTTCTTCTTGTGATATATTTCATCATCATGGAAATATTATGTGATGTACATTCCGATTGGTTTTATGTCGAAGATTATTGTAATTTATAACATCGTTGCTGTGGAGAAATGGTGATGATTTTGACTAGATAGGTGGGCTGGAGGGTAAATTTTGAATTGATTATAGGATATAAATTCTATTCCTTAGATTAAGACTCAAATTACTTGTTACGAGTTTCAAAATAGCTTTGCGTTTATAGAACTCATTATATAGAAGCACAGCAATGCTTGTATCCCAGACACTCACGTTTAATGCCTTTAAACTTGATTTAAATGTCTCATCGTTAAACATGCCACACAACTTATTCCTTTGACATTTTAACAAACGTAAATTCAACAATCACGAATGCTCATTAATCATCAAATAAAATAATGAAAGTGAGACTTTCTAACTTGTTTCATGCCGCGATGTATAAAAGCAGAAAAATTGAGTGCCCTTGAATTACAGCAGAACAATAATAATCTGCCATAAACTTCTTTTTTTAAAGTCCAATGATCATTTTATGTACTTTTTTTCTCTTTCATTTCTCATCCATTAAATCTTCTTTTTTACAGATTCATCAAGAGCAATACATCAACATGCAATACACCACATAAAATTCATCAAAATACTGTAGAGACTGATGTTATGGAACCATTGTTACATGACAATAAGAAAAAAATTATTGCAGCAAATGTGGGTGGCAGTACGAGCATTAACGATGGCAACAATGGCAATAAAAGTGGGAAAGGTGAAATGCGATTCACAAAACGTCAAATATCACGCGAGCTTTTCAATCAGGACAGCAATCAAAGTAGCGACAAGAACGATAACGAAAATAATCGTTCGAGTAATGACAGTAAAGGACGAAATTATTCTGGTGGTGGTAGTGGCAATAGGCAATTTAGAAAAACCTTTTTTGACTCGTCATCGACATCGTTTAGTGAACTTCAGAGTCCACAAATTGCTTCTGAATATCCAATTACACAATTTACAAGCACACCAGGTAACAATAGCGCAACATGTTCGAATCAAACAATAAAGGTTAATAAATCTATGGACGGTGGTGAACATCCAACAAATACGAGCACACCAAATAGCTTTTTTAATTCAAAAAGTTCACTCTCGTTTGATCAAAGTTCAATGGTTAATCGTGGCTGTGGAAATTCCTCTCGAAGAAGTGTTGATGCCAACAATAGTTACAAGAACAATTCAACAAGTCGTCGTAATACGAGCTCACCATTCTGCCTTGGTGATTTTCTAAATTCATCAAATGCGTCAAATACATCCGGACGGGGTGGCAAGAAGAAGAATCACAGTGGAACATCTGATTCCGCAATGACACCGAAATTTAACTCATCAGATTTTCCAACATTAAAACAAAATGTCAACAATAGCAATGAGTCGAAAATGCAGCAGCAAGCAAAGGGTGTTAATGAGATTGGGAAACCAAAAAAACGCGTAATGCCAATCACTGTCAGCCGAAAAGTAAGCACTGATTCGCCAATTTTTGTCTCATCATCATTTCAAAGTGAAAACAATTTACTTGGTGTCACAACATTAGAGGCTGATGAGTCAATACCAACAATGCCTGAGCGTGAAATGCTCCGAAATGCTCGTGATACAATATCAAAGGATTTTGATGCTGAACATAAGCCAATTAGAAATTTACATACATTAATTCGAGAGAATCTTCCTGCATCACCCATATCATTGTCATCATCACCAGTTGGACAAAATCCATTTACAGGAAGTTTGGTATCGACACCTCATAAATCCATCCTGAAGTATGACGAAGGAAAAGTTGATCGACAAGATTTATTGACAGCAATGGCAAGGATTTACTCATTTCTCATCGATGCAAATCATGTGCCAAATATTTTAAGTGAATTCTCATATATTGTCAATTTACTCAACACAGAATTTAATCCATACGAGCATCAAATGCAGAATTACACGCAAATGAAATCGTCCATTGATATTGCATCGAATATACTTAAAAATTTCCATAATTGTATATTCTTTACCATGTGCATATTGAACCATCAAAAACAAATACTTGCAATGCTCGACTGTACCACAATACGTGTTATTTGTGACTATGACAGGATACAGACAATCACTCCATCCTTATATGAATTTTTACGTAATGTTATGCAGAAAAAAATGCAAATTGACTCAGCTATTGCTTCTCAGAGGGTAAAGAGCGATACAAATAATATTAACAAAGTTGTCTTCTATCAACAAGAGACTGATAATCGTGATAATTTTCCATCTGATCGAGAGTTTGGTGCCTTCAAGAAACAACGTGATATGTTTTATGCTATATTAAGGTAATTATTCTAGTTTTATGGGTGATGGTTGGGTTTAAGCTTCTCTCGTTCGTTTGGAGAATTGGAGATGATTTGATTCTTACCCGAGCAGCATAACGTAGTCGTTGGGGTACCACTATATCGATGTTACAACAGTGAAACTTCCGAAAAATATGTGGGTCCTCTGAAAATGCCGCGACGGTGGTTTTTGTCTGACTATACGACACAAATGTCTACTACAGCATGCTGTTCGGGTAATGTCATGAAATATTGATTATCGGGTCGAAGGAAGTTGCTTGTGCTTGATGATGCATGCGAATGGTTGCTACGATTCAGATGTTATTTATTCATTTATGGAAAAGTATCTAAGAGCGGATGAAACTGACCTTTAGTTGTTGGTATCAAGGACTAGTCTTCTTATCACATTCGAATGCTTAATATCAGATTCTTGATATGATGTGTAATTTATCGAAAAATTCTATACATGGAAGTAATTTGGATTAATATTGGATATGCACAGATTCTATCTCTATAAATATTAATAAAGCTACAATCTAACAGAGTAAGATTGCTTGATCAATCAACAATAGGTTCGTGGCAAGGCTGAAATTTTTTACTTGTTTTTTCAGTTCTTGATAGCTGGGAATTACCTTTGGTTGAGTCATCAAAGAAATTCCTTATTTTTATTGATAACCGATTCCAAGCAGCATAACGTAGTTGCCAAGAGGCTAGTTTCTAGGGGAATACCACAGCTATCATCATTAGTGTGACAAGGATATATATACACTCATTAGAAATAGTCTAAAAACGCTTTGTCGTTTTGTATGAGAAAATTTAAAAACATTTTTTGGATTTTACTCTTAATAATAAGTTTTAGATTCTAAAAACGTTTTTTTTAAATAAATATTTTTAAAAAAGATTGCTCGGAGTGAGATTCGAACCTATGACCTTTGGGCTAGTAATCCAGTGCTCTAACAACTACGCCACTGAATCATATGAAAAAATGTGGCAATTTTTCAATATATATGGAAAAAATTTAAAAATCAGTTTTTTAAATTTTAAAAAAAATTTTAGACTTTAAAAATAATTTTTAGAATGTTTTCTAAAAACATTTTAAAAACAGATTTTTAGAATTATTTTTTTTGAGTATATCTGAGAAGGGTCACCATCACGTTGTCAGAGGGTACCTTAACGGACAGCATATTACAAAAAATTATCTCGAGTATGTCAAAGTGCATTCTTCAAGACTTTTGAGTAAATATGATCATATTTGTGCATTATATCTAGTAATTAAAAATCAGAAAGTTAAAACCAAACAAATTTGCAAATGGAAGCAGGAGCTCTGTCATAAAAAGCTCTAAAAATTACAACTTAATTTAATCCCCCCCAAATAAAAACTCATAATCCATCACCAAAAAAAAAGTTGTCTGCAATATTCACAATTGCATCTGTCAGGAAAGTACACAAAAAATAATTTTTTTTCTCCGCTTGAGCAAACGACCCCGAGATTAAAATTTATTGTTCGCTTATGAACAAAAATATAAATCTTGTTATGACACTCGTTGACTCGCTGAAATTTTATTTGCAAACATTTACTTAGTCTGCAATTAAAAATAAGAGTACTGAAAGTAGGTGAGAGAAAAATTTCTCGGAAAAATTTGTTGCTATTGAGCTTGGTGTACTGAAAAAGTGCTTACGTATCATTAATTAAAATCTCGTTAACCTCCAAAACTTCAGACTAAAAAATAGCGCAAACCTAAAAGAATTCTCATTTATCAGAAAAAAATGTAATTTTCAAAGAACTGCTTTATACAGCAAGCTGCAGAGCTTTTCCATGATGAAACCCTTGAAAAATTTATTTTTCATTAACTGCATGTAATGTTTAGTGGAAGTAATGGCATAGTAATTTGAACAAGAAGCTTTTATGCATTATTATTCTGTTAAACATAAACGCACTTGAACTTCAAAGTGAAAATAGTTCAAGCTTAATTTCCCTTTAGATCTCATAAACTGCTGCTGCAAATGGTTATAAAGAGACTCTAAATTAAAATCATTTCAACCATATAATCAGCAAACAGGTGCTTTTACAAATAGAAATAGCGGAAATACATTAATGAATTCATATCTATGAGCAATATGAGTGCATTTGCCTCTGTACACATATCCATGTCATGTAGTCATTAGAATGACAAAGCATTTACTTCCTATTCATCATCACTCATAATAAAAATAAAGTTTTGCTTTATTTATGCATGATTAACAACTTAATTAAAATGAAAAAATTACTCACATTTGAAAGTTATTGAAGTTTCGGATTCTTTGTCTAGGGAGGGATTACAGCGCATTAGCCTTTGGGGCTGTTTCATGAAAATTTATTTTGTTTTAATTGTTTCATAATCTCAGAACCTTTTTATTTCAAAATGTGAACGACTGAGATGCTTGACGATGCAGACAAATTGTTGTTTAACTACACTCATAAAAATAATTCTAAAAATCTTTTTTTAAATGTTTTTAAAAAACATTCAAAAAATTATTTTTAAAATCTAAAATTTTATTTTTAAAATTGAAAAAACTGATTTTTAAATTTTTTTATATATATATTGAAAAATTGCTATATAATTTCAAACGGTTTGGTGGCGTAGTGGTTAGAGTAATGGGCTACCAACCAACCAAGAGGCCAAAGGTTCGATTCTCACTCCGAGCAATTATTTCTTCAAAATATTTATTTTTAAAAAAATGTTTTTAGAATCTAAAAATTTATATTAGGAGTAAAATCCAAAATAAAAGTAAAATGTTTTTAGATTTTCTCATACAAAATGACAAAGTGAGCATAGTGTCTCTGGTGAGCATAGTGTCATGAAACACAGTTTGAAAACCATTGCTGAACTTGGGTGTATTCTAGGGTGTATCCTGAATAAACGGACCTGTAACCGGTTTCTCAGGTATACCCTAGCAGTGTACCGCAGCACACTGGCTGCGGCTTAACTTAACGAATTGATTTGATTCTTTTTTGGGCTTAGTATGATTAGATTTTTTATGTGTCACCAATCTTAGTGCTTAAGATATCCAAATCTACAAAATCCACTGATCAGACACTCAGCCATAACTACTATCAACACCCCATCACCCTTCAAACAAGCTCACTAATACACCTTTTAACTAACAATGTGACACTTTTTACCATGATAAATGATTGAAAATAAAAATTACATGCAACAGGAAAAGGTAGCATGTGGCGTACGTATTGAAAAGCTTCAACAGCCAACAAACCTTTTCATTTATTGTTAATTAGCAGAAAATCTACATCATGTTTTTTTTGGATTTTCAACAAGTGTCACATAAAATATTTATATATACGTACACACATAGTTATATGGCTTTAAAAAATGAGCTTTTATGTGTGACTGTGAATTTTTCAAAAGCTGTAAATGAAAGAAATAAAGCAGAGAGAAATTAGAAGAGATTAATGCTTCACATTTATTGCTATACAGACTTTTGAATAGTAAAAGTTTAAACATTGAATAAAAAAAAGTTTTGGAACTTTGTCACATCACATAAGATAGCATTGCTGAAAGCTCACTTAGGGGGATGGAAAAATGCTTGAATAATTTGTTTTTATAAGATATTCTCATCTAGATAACAAATACAGCATGTGGGCTTGACTAAATGCGGATATTTTTCTTAAATCATGAAAATCCTTCCATGCTCCGCATATCCCCCTAAATCCAATAGAAAATTCCATTTTATCTCTACGAAAAAATCTGTGCAGATGTTCAAGAACTTTTATTTCAATTTCATTTATGCATTCATGATATTACGGATGAGTAAGTGTGAGTGAATGAAGATTGAAGGACTTGTGAACAAAAAAGAAAAGTTTTTCTTGCACTTAAACAAATGATGATATGTATTAGGGATGATAAGTAGGAGAGGTTTTGATTTTTTGGAATGGTTAAGGTGTTTGTGAATATTTTTGTAATAATTTTATGGATTTAGTTGACTGTTAGGTGATAATATTCCAGTATCAATAGATCTATCTCTATCTAAACCATCAAAAAGCAAGACAGGCTAATTTTAAATGAATTTTTTTTTAAAAAAAATTATTTCTTGAAATTCAATTATAGATTTACTACAAAAAGTGGGACTGCCCTGTCAAAAACTGTAAAAAATCAATTTAGTAAAGAGAATCATGTTGGGGTTTTAAAGAAGTTTGAAGACAAACTATGGGATTTTTTCTCAAAAATATTGCTATTAAGTTTAATCAATGGATTTTCCAAAAATTAATCCTGATGTATTACCTGCTTGTTTACGTTTCTTGTAAAAATACTTAATCTGTATAAAATTTAATAACGTAATCCATCATTTTTTTGTCATAAGCTGTGTCTTACTGATTTAATACTAAGTGGTGTTTTATTGATATTTAATCTGGTTTGTTGCAATTGTTCCAAATTTTCTAAAATATTAAAAATCAAGAAAGGGGCGTATCCAGAAATTTTTTAGGGGGGTTTTGATTTTTTTGTATGGAAGGAAAAATTTAGAGGGGTTTGGGATTTTTTCTTAAAAACCCCTAGCAAATTGAAAATTTTCCCAACAGAGGGGGGGTTAACTCCCTCCCTGAATACGCCCCTGGGGGTCTCCGGGTACAATTTAAAATAATTAAAATTCATATAAGCTGTGTGTCAAACTACAAACAGACGAAAGGGAGATACAGGTCTCAAAAATCCTTTTTTATAATTGACGTCATTTGTGAATGACCCCCTTAAAATCCTAAAATCTCAAACCTAATCAGAATATATGAAACAAAATCAATAAATCTAAATATTTGCACACTCAAAAGCACATTGTAACCATCTCATATCCATAACTATAACCATGCAAAAACCACACAAAAAGAGGTCATGTAAAACAACTCGAAAAAGCACTTCAAAAGTCCTTTAAAAATATGAATCCAAAATGAGTTCCATAAAAAAATCTGAAAGCTTTCCGAAAAACTTCCAAAGAAGATGTAGAAAAAAAAATCAATCTAGTTCATGGTTATTGTAGCTTTATGGAGATAGAATTCTTGGGTTGCAATTTTTGAGGATAGAAAAAATAATCTTCAGATTTGTACATATTTGATGACTGATTTCATGGCTGGGATTGTACTTAAGGAAGTGCTTTAAAAATGCTTTCAAAAAAATCCTTAAAGTCTTCAAATTTCAGCAAATGTAAGTTTAATTAAAACTTCCTATATTCCAACGCTTCTGTGAAAAAATCGATATTGTAATTTTAACGACACAATGGCCAAACTGACGTAGAACATACTTAGAATTAGGTGACCACCACTAGTAAAATTCCAGACACTTGGACGTTTAGTAGCAAATGGCAACTACTGTAGCGTCCCATGCCAATAGATAACACGAATAACGATGAGGCATGTGTTCAGCGTTTTACTGATAGTTTTCCAAGAATAGAGCACTTGCTTTATTATCGACTTTATGAGTCAATGAAGAGTTCTTTTTCGGTGGTAATACGAGCAAATTGTATCAAGTCACGAGCACTCGTGCTCATCACATTACAGCCACCCTTAACCACCCGGTCCGCTACACTACTGGACGACCAAGTGGCTAGATTTGCCATGTGGCGTTACATAACATCCAAGCGACCCCAAAGCCCCACGAATAATGTAAATACAGAGCTTTTTTCCATACAATTAAAATTAATACAAACGAAAAGCTTGTTCAAAGATTTTTTTCCTTTCCATTATTATGAATAAATTTTTTCCTCATTGTTCTTGGATGTTATTTGCTCAACATATACAGGATATGCGCATATCTATCGAAATGCAACAGAGTTAAAATTAATTAAAAAATTTGTTCCTTTTCAATACAATTCATGCAGTTTTTTTCTGTTTTATTTGTACACATGAGCGAATGGAGCACAAAAAAATATTTTTTGTTAACATATATCATGAATATTTCGGTTAATGAAAAGCCACAATTGTGCAATGTTGATGTGAAAAAAGAGTTTTTATTATATTTTATTTTTCATCATATAATTGAGTGATGTTAGCAACCGCTTACGGGGTTGATTTCAAAATAATGGGAAAATTTTCTCTCGTCAAGAAATAAAAACAAAATCGAGTATGAAACTTTTCAAGCTTAAATGTTTGCAATTATCGGAGTGGTTTTGTGTGAGTTTGGATAGGAAAAGATTGTAATGTAGAAAAGCATTGTTTGTTTTAATCTCTCATGGTGAGAAAGTTTTTATTAGCAATTATTTCAGTCAAGGAAAATTAGTGCAAAGTTATCTGCAATTGCTACCTTCGTGGAAATTGCTTTATGATGGATTTTTGTTATTTGATGGTTTAACAGGATGTGCTGTGTGTTTTGTGGTGTAAGTTTATGAGTTTTCAATTAGCACGTTGATTTAGATTTGGGATGCAGTAGTTTAAATTTGAAGGAAATTTAGGGTAGCTTTTGGGTATGCTGACCATCTGTTTGGTTTTCGAGGGGACTGTCTTCTGATTTTGGCAAATGCTCTCCAGTTTAGGCTCAAATCTGTGTAAAATTGGATATTTTTTGCTCAAAACTGGGTTAATTTGGTTAAAAAATCTCTATGTTTTTGAGAAATATTTAGTAAACTGTTAATTTTGGGGCATCTCTTGTCCCTCAAATTCATAAAACCCAAATGACACATAAAATGTTTATATCGACGTGAGAGGCATAGTCAGAATTTTTGAGGGGGAGGTGCCCATTTTTTTTAAATTACCTATCTCGGGATGTAGTAATGGACCTAAGGACACCCTGACTACGCCCTCTGATTGACGTCACATGCTGCCATATCGTTAAATGGTAATAAAGTCTTGGCATTCTCGAATTTTAAACCACGTTAATAAATGATGGTTAAAATGTAAAGTCAGAAGACTCTGAATTTTGTGAGTTTACCTCAGATCAAGAATCTACAATCTTAAGTCACTTAAAACCGATCTAACTTTTATAAAACACTCAGAATCACAACCCAATATTAATTATCTCCAACAACACCAAACCTCATACTTTATTACTTTAATTCCTGATCACGTCACGCTTCCAATCCCCCAAAAAATCAACCTCCAATTTGTCACACAAAATTCAATGGATACGCTATTTACATCTAATCCCCTAAAGGACATTTACCTCTATCATAAATAATTCAATCAAATATGAATTTCGTCATGCTTACTATGTATAAATGGATTATGGATGAAATCATTCATGAAATGATTTTGCTCATAATTTGATAATGTCTGATACCTTTAAGTGAATCAAATCAATAATTTTTATGGACAAAAGCTTTTATCAAGTCAAGAATAGATGTCTATGTTTTGTGTGACATGACTTAGACATGATGATATTGTGCAGATGTGTTTGAATGTTTTGGACGTGGAAGATGTTTTGTGGATTGGGAACTTTTCCATATGTGTGACAAAAAACAATTCAGTACTATTACCATGTCCACTCATTTATTCTTAATAAATTTAACATATTTTTTTTCCTTTTTTATTTTCATCCTCAATATATGATGCCTGCGTCAATTCTAACGAAAAAAAATGTCAACACAAAAAAACAATATTCAGATCGTGGGAACTGAAGCATTTGGATCCATCATGGGATTTTCGTCGAGAGCTCGGAGCTAAAGTGCGTGGTCTGTTAACTCTACTGGAGCATCCAATCAATATGGCACACTTGGCTAAATTGTTCACGGCACAACTCATCATTTCCTGCAATTTTGATGTAAATTGATTTTTATTTTCTATTTTTTTTGCATGAACTATTCACGACATAACTGACCTTAGATAATATTTGGATGTACACATTGAACTGTATATGCCAAAAAAATAATAAAATGTAAAAAATAGTGACAACGACCGACTGAACACAAGCAAACGATGATGATAATTCATTTTAATTTTTATTTCTCTTCTCTTTCTCTTCCGCAGAACGAATTGCAAATGGCATTACCGAACATTGACCTGAGCAAGTTATCGAAATTGCGTCAGCGGTTAGTGGCACCAAGTTTATTTAGCACGCAATATCTTTTTCCTGGTAATCAAGCATTCTTTCGCGATTTCATCATCTGTTGTGACTTTCACATGATGTTCATTGAGCAATTGAAAATTGCCCTCATCAGCGAACTTTTGCAGATGAATGACTCGTCAATAGAGACACTTAGCATCACCCGTGGCAACGTTAATAATAACACAGCTGCGAGTACATCTAACGATGATGACGACGACAACAAAGAGAAATGCTTTCGACAGGAATTCATTGTGAGTTGGCATTATGCATTCTATTCTGTTTCTATTTTTTTATTATTCTACTTCCATGCTTGGATGGATGTAGGGTGCTTTAGAACTTAATGATTATGAATATTCCATTTTTGATGTGACTTATTTTTTATGATTGAAACGTTAAGGCAATTATTAAGAATAGTTGCTAAGCAAGCTTCTGGGCTTTATTTTTGTGATCCAGGTACACCTACTAACTCTAGAGTCTAGACTATACCTGTTTATTTCCTCAATTTTAATCTCTGGACTGTCTCAAGGGTATATGTACACTACCCCTGGGGTAGTCCTTGATGGTATTAACGGTTGAATATCTAGGGGTCCGGGTGGGTATACCCAAGGGTTCCACGAGACAAAAAAGTTTGGACACCACTGACATATACTAATCAGTTATTTAGAAAAATAAGTATAACCCCTAAAAACGACATGGAAGTATCGACTTCCCCATCAATTGCACCTTTTGTATTCTTTTACTATAGTTTTTGAATGTCAATTTACCTTCATCCTCATCCATATATATATAAATCTTGCACACAATTCTTCTCTTTCATGCGCAATCGATAAATTTTATCATCATTTTAATTTTCTATCATTTCCTATCCCCCACCTTTCTCTGTATCATCATGAGCATCATCGTAGTCAGTTATGAATGTGGAATGTATAACATTGAAGATTATATTACGTACACAATATGGAGAACATGTATAAAATGGTCGGGGTGGAGAGAAATTGAGGTTGTTGAAAGATGAATAACAATGGCAATGCTTTACTCTTACCTTTCCTTTAAACCATGCAAATTGAATCTTCCATGTCACTCTCCATCCCTCCAGCCTCATTTTTATATCTGTTTTACTTATTGATTTCCTTTCATTCGTTGTGCAATTGACGCAATTATACAACATCAAGTAATGATGATGACGATAAATGGACCCTTGAAATAATTTGCTTTTTCTATCTCCTGCTTTCTATGCTTAACAGCTTTTTTTACATAAAATAAATTCCGCCCACAAAATTTATTCCTTGATCCATAAAATGAACGAGGGAATGAGCCTGACACAAAGGAAATTCCGAGAAAATTGGAATTGGAAAAAAGCACTTGAAGCAGTTTTTTGTGTGTTCTAGTCGCAAGCACTTTCTTGCTTATTTCTTTATACTCTGTATCTCTCTTTTACTCGCTCATGAATATTGAACAAAGGATTCATTTCTCGTTATTTTTATTCTATTCCTTTATACTGCTTCTTAATGAAGTGTTTCATGAAATTTCAACCCGAGTTTTCCTTGAGAATTCTGATGATTCTTTGATTTTTCTCTCAGTCCTTCGCTTAAGTATAGTTTCATAGATAATAAAACACTTGGAGCTATTTGTAGTTATGGTAATTGAGTTCCGTTTGATGATGATGATACAATTCGAAGAAAATTGCGATTTTCAGGAAATTCGATTATGCTTTTTTAATGAATTCTTTGTGTTGCGTTGAATGACATAGCGAGGACTAAGGAGCTATTTGATTTAATGGACTTATCTGATCTAATTTAAAAATTTTTGAATTTCTTTAGCATCTGAAATTTTGGTATTTGTGTATTTGAAATTTCATCCTGGATTTTGCCATTTTGATTGCCAGTTTTTAGGACCCAGAAATTTAGAATGACGTAGATATGCCTAGATCCTATCGTGATCAGATAACGGTTATTTCGGGGGATATTCAGGCATATCACATTTCACTATTGTAGTGTCAAAGCATAGTGTAATCTAAGGTATCCAACTAATATGTTGTCGAATATGTCAGTGAGAGGGTAAGCCCTCTGTGACTAAGTGGCTAACCATTAGACCAGAGAATCCTCCCTTTTGTCACAACGTGGGTTTGATTCCCACCAGATACCAAGCTCTCAATCATTACATATATTGAGTATTGTCCATAAACCAAGGACTCTAACAATGCTTCCAACAGTACATCCCATTTCCATCCAAATGCGCTCAAATCATTGAATATACCTAAAATTTCCAATCTCAGTACTTCGCTTTTTCTGAAAATATTATTAAAAGTACACGAATGGAGATGACGATGATTGAAATGTTTTTCTTCTTTTCCCCCCTGAAAATGATGGAATTATTAAACAACAAGTTTTTCAATTTACGTAAATTTTTCTTCTTTCTAAATTGAAAAAAAATCTTCTGCTGCTGCATCTTCGTTTTTGTATTTCCGGGATTTCACACTGCACATTTTTTGCATAAGACAAAGAAACTTTAAGCTCATTTTAAGCTCTCTTTGTCTTCCAGAGCTTTTTTGTGTGCGAGGGAATTTTCTTTCACTAAAAGAGAGCTAAAAGTTTCGTGGCAAAAGTTTTATGACGTTTTTAAGTTTTTCATTTATAATCAACATCCATGACAATGAAAGCAATTTTGTGGATGTTGAACTTTATGCTGAGCGAATTCCCACAGTTTATTATTTACCTGAGCGATAAGTAATACTATTACGTCATTCCAAAGCTTCCGTTGAGGAGCGGAAGTGTTTTAACCCAATGATTTGTTTATGGAATTTTTAATGAGTCATCGGAATGATGGAATAAATCTGAAGCTTAATGGTAAAATTTTCCTTTTGAAATAAAACTTATTTTTACACAACCTTTTCAAGAAAATGCGCTAAAAAGGGATTAAAAAGTTTGATTGAATCTCTGAATTTGCAGTAGATTTATAAATAGACAGCGAGGAAAACTTTTCGACTGCAATATTGCGTATTACCTTTTTGTTTGGTTTTATATTTCAAGATTAAGCTTTTAGAGTATGGAATTGGTATTGAAGTCAAGGTAAAGAAGGATTTGTGTTCAATTACAGTTTGAATGTCTTTGTATCAGTAATTGAAAATGAAGGATGTTTAGTTAAAGTACATGGGAAGATGTTATTGTTGAAATTGGAGAATGTAGTGGAAATGACGAATGGATTCAATCTATTTTATGATAATGCAGGTTATTTTGGCTTCAATGTTGTCAATCTAGATGCCTAGCTCAGTCTAGATCATGAGATGACTCTGACAATTAAAATCTAGGTATCTCGACCAGTGAACCTCCAATTTTTTTTAGCTCGTGGTACACTAGAGTCTTTTAACATTTATTTTACATAAATACTTTTTGTCCTTTATTTTACAGTTTATTGATTTTTTGACCGTTCATTTCAAAAAATATTTCGATCGTTATTTTTCAAATATTTTTTGACCGTTAATTTTAAAAAATATTTTGACCGTTATTTTTCAAATATTTTTTGACCGTTACTTTCAAAAAATATTTTGACCATTATTTTTCAAATTTTTATATAAATTAAGGGGGTACGAGGTAAAGTTAAACGATAAATAAGGAGGGTTCGATAAATGAGAGGGTAAAGCTGGAGATGGGTAATTATTTTGACCGTTCATAACGGTCCGTTATTATCGCATTTTAATTAGACTGTTCTCAATTTCCTGAAATAAGTTGCTTTATAGAACTTAGATCTGAAATAAAAACAATTTTTTAGATCAAACAAATATCAATACCAATTAAATTTGAGAAATAAATCAACAAAAACCAGCAAACTTCAACAAGGAATCCTCACAGAAATTCTCAATTTGCTTCAACAATTTTCTCATTTTCCATTCAACAAGTTCCAAGAAAAACTTAAAGCATGCTCTTAGTTTGAATCCATTTTTCATTACGTTCCCATTAAACAATCCATCAACCTTTAGTTCATCCAACTTTTCATCATTTTTGTCATAAAGTTGTATAAACAAAGCAGCAAAGAATAAACAAAAAAAAAGAACTCAAAAATTCTCTCTGAGTAAACAATTCATCTGAAACTTTTCAACATACACGACAGCTTATCTCTTCAATCCTTTATGTAACATTAAAATTTCAAGCTCTTCTCGAAAGAAAAACTCCCTTCAGCACAAAAAAGGAACAATGAAGAAGAGAATGATGAAAAAATCATTGAACACAGAAAAGCTCTTTTTTTTGCATACGAGACAAAGGATGAGACACAAAAAAATCAACATGTTGGTAAATTGGCAATAAAAATCACAAAAATGTTTCTCATAAAAGCTCTAAATTAAATGTAGAACAAAAAGTAAAAACACATTGTGAGAATCCTCAATTTACACCCATTTTGTGTTATTGTATCGCAAAAAAATGGAATATACATGAACAAAACTTTTCGCACCACAATATACATTAAAAAGTTTTTTACATCCATTTCCAATTTTCAACAATATCATAATACAAGCTTTTTTTCATCTCCTTCTTCCTTTTTCTCGGTGTTCCTGTTCTACCAACACAATATCAATGTCATCAACAGGTGAGAGCTGAAACCATTAGCACAATGCGTGTAATTGGAAAATTCATTGGTTTTGTGGTGTCACGTTTATATTCTTATGATGGCTATCGTAATTCATTGGTCGATCAAAAGCAGATGAGCATTAGAAATTTGGTAAGTTGGATTTTAAATTGTGATATGGTTCCAATTTGAGGGGTCGTTCATAAATGATGTCATGTGAAAAACTTGAGATTCCTTTTTCACGTGCCTAGATAGAACTCTAGACTCCTCTTACCCCTAAATGTTAGACGTCCTTTATGAATGACCCCTAATATTAAAAGGATTTTTGTGATGCATTTGGTTTTGATGGTGATTTAGGTGCTCATAAGCAACTTGCAGTTATAAGAATAATCTAGTGAGCTCTGTGATGCACAAGGAACATGAGTTTTAGACTTTTCTAGGTAGCTTGATGCTTTTTCGAGTAAAATGTCCTGAAAATCAGCATAATATCCTTTATAAGAGCATCAATTAAAAATTCTAGAGTTGTAGCAACAACCGACAAGCCGACAAACCTCCAAACATAAAACTCAAACCTTCCAAAATCCAGCACAAGAATTCTCTGTATAAATTGAAACCACATGCACAGGAATACCAATAAATTTCATATTTTATATCCTTTCTCTCGTATTGCCCCGCAGATTCGTCCGGATTTCGATGTAAAAAGTATTGTACACCGCGCAATGGATGGCCGCAAGTTGTTAGTGACAATACCATGGCTCGTTGAGTACCTCACCATGCTTGACTTCATAACTATTCGACTAGATTATTATCGTGAAGTCTTCCAAATCCTATATACATTATATATGAGACTAAATACAATTGATGGACATGATAGTGGTGTTTGTGTAATGCCACAATCAAAATTTATTATACGTGCATGCCTCGGATGGCTTTTTGAGCATCCATCCGTACCTGAAGATTATTACAATTCAAATATGATGATAAATCTTAATGTGACAACAGCTCAATGTATTACATCGAATGAGACTGCTGTTGAATTGAATCCACATTTGGAGAATGCTATACATTCATCATGTCCATTTCTTGCTGACTTTCGTGTCTCAATGATGCCACAGCGTATGACAAAGGCTGTCTCACGAACGGGTCGATATCGACACATAACGACAAAGATTCAAGACAAGGCATCAACAAACGTCACAAATATGAAGACACAAGGAAATCATGGGAGATTAATTGAGGCATTTTTAGCATCACAAAGTCTATCGGTCCGTAAAATTGTTGATTTTACGATCGATCGAGTCACATCGGCTGTTATAAAGGACTTCCAAGTGCGTCATGTGTTGTCCATACGAAAGGAGGCAAGAAGCTGTGTGGAAATGGAAGTGTCAAAGGTAAAGAATGTTGATGGAATGAAGACGAGAATGAGAGAAATTTTCTATCAACATTACGAACGTCTTCTTAATCAATGGAATGATGACATCTTATCGAACTGTAAGTCGAGAATTGAGTCATCATTCGACGCTCTGCTGCCAATTGAGACACTAAATGATGTCAAAAAGACCTTAATAAATATCACAATCGAAAAGACAAATGCGAAACTTGAGCATTGGCGCACAACAAACATATCCATTGAGATTTTCTCCAAAGACATTCACGTCGATGCGATGAAATTGATGGAAAGTCATCAGCAGCAGTTAGGGAATAGTACAACGAATAAACGTACATCATCCAATATGATTATTGACTTATCTACCGAAATACATCCATCGGAATATTTTCAATCACTGCAAATGCACTTACATCGTGCTAGTCTACATGCTGAAAAAATTGACGAGAATGAAATTATCAAATTATTTGATTTGACAGGGAATATATTGGATAAACAAACACTGCCGACGAATGCATATCGAAATATTGCCTTTTACATTTTACAATTAGTGCTGCTGTTAAGTAAGTAGTTATGTGAGTCATGTCTGTAGATTCTGTTGAATTCAATTTTCTCTTTCTGAATGGCTAACGTTGTGCAATGTTGTTCATGTTCTGGCGCTAGCTTTTTGGATTTTTTGTTAAGGGGGGAAATTACTTTTGGTGACGTTCAGATATTGAGTGACGAAATAATTTTAAAAACCACGGATGAATTCTTATCTTAATAGGATAATCTTATTCCTACATATTCAATGTACTTAGCTTTCATATCCCTAGTATTCTATCCCTACCTACACTATGTCTTTACTTATTATATTTCTATACCTATCCTATCTTTCAGACGTGGGCATAACCTTCTTTTTTCCCGAAGCTCTACTTTCTTAGTTAATTTTTCATGTATCATTAGAATTACCAAAAAGTACAATAACTTGAGTATAAGAACAAAAAAATTTTTGGACCCACCTAAAATTTTTTATAAGTACGCCCCTGCTTTCAGAGTCAAGTAAAATATGTGATTTTCAGTAAATTGTTAAATTTAATTAATTTTATGAATTTTAAGCATAATTCTAACAATTCTTCAAAATTATTACCCCCCTCAATGTTACAAACAAATTTACTTTACCATTTTAACATAACCCGAGACTTTCTAGTCTTCTGAGTGGGCAGAAGCTTTTTAATGAGAATTTTACACACTGCAGGCTTCGTATGAATTTTATTATTAAAACTTACATATTCAGAATATGAGCTTGAAGTTGACTTGACTACATTACAAAATCATAGTCGACTTCGAGCTTTGATTCATATTAACATTGAAGGAATTTTAGGTTAAAAACATAGTAAAATCCTCCAAGATTGTAAATAATCTAAAGCTTTCCTAGAATCTACACAAAAAATCACCTTAAACTCTTCAAAATCCAACACATTAAGTTCATCAAGATTTTATCAACCTTTCTCTCAATTTTCTTCAAGAATATTGACTTAATCTACAAATCTCCAATTTCCATCATCATCATTGTGTCGATGATCCCCCCACTTTGTCCTCACCTCTCACTCAATGTGAATGTTAATTGAATTTCAATTCTAAATCGATTTGACGTAAAACGATTCTAATGACTCCTCATTGATTATTTTGTAATTTTCTACTTCTTCCTCTTTTTTCAGTTGCAAATCGTCCTGAGCTTATTACAAAAGATTTTCTTACAAAGCTTTTTATTGTGTGGCATCATGAGAAGCTTTTGAATTTTACAAAATCATTACGACAGCAGAAGAAGAAGACCGACGATGTTGTGGACGAGGAAGAAGAATTAAAATCTTCACAAAATAATCGTCTGAAAGTCAACAATTTTATATTCTGTAATGTCATCAGTTCGAGATTTATATTGACAATGCAGGGAAAGGATCGAAAGAGTTTTGAAGCATATGGAAATTTTCTGATAGAATTGATAAAGGAACAGTTCATATCGGTTGATGATGTAAATGAATTAAGCATTGGATTATACAAGCATGAATGGAGCAAGGTTTGTGAAACTTTATTCCTTTTTAATTACTAAATAAACATCAAATAAAAAATGGAAGTTCTGTCTGTGTGTTGGCTGATGAATGACCTTTTCTGTAAATTTTTATATTTCAACCTCACTCCAATTTGCTTTTCATTATCATTCCACAGAATACACTCGACGACATCGCATTTCTGATTCAGCATGTTAAAAGCTTTTTACCATCATCAGATGAGAGTGCACAATCGCATTTGTTTATGGAACTCGTTGCAGATTTGGCGAGGGAAATGGAAAATTTTTGAGAATTGTGAGTCATTGCGAAGCAAAAGTTTTACACAGCAACAAACATGTATGTCATGTACGAATATATAAGCTATCTACAAATGCTCATAAATGAATACTCTTATGTCATGTTATACTTTTTGATGATGACAGAAAAGTTTCGACAAGGATTTTTATTTTTTATCTCTCTCTCTCTGCTCATGTGAAGACTTTGAAGATTAATGATTGTGTATAGAAATACTTGTTGATGCCTTTATTTTAAAAGATATTTTTTTATTTTGATAAATCGAATGAAAATTAAATTTAAGGTTAAAAAGTTTCAAGTTTAGAGGCCTAAAATATTTGAATAAATTTTGTATTTTTTAAAGATTAAATTGAAATAAAATTTTAAAATTGAAGATATTTTAAGTTTCAAAAAAATGTATAATCATCCAGTCGCGTAACTAGAAATTTTCCGAGGGGGGATGTCAAATTGAAGAATTTTTCAACGAAAGAAGGGACAAATCCACCAAATTCTCTCTTCTGAGGATGTCCAAATTGGAAAACTCTTCAATTTATTAAGGGATCATTCACTTATGATGTCCATCATTTACGGGGTTTGAGATTTTGAGAAAGAATTTTTTTTTTGAATTAAAACTTTTTGACAAGAAGTTTGAAAATTCCATTTTTTAATGGACATTATAAATGAATGACCCCTAGGGTTTTTGAGGGAAAAATTTCAAAAATTTTGAAAATGGCTCCCTCAAAAAATTTCTGGCTACGTTCCTGGTATCTATCAATCATAAAGAGAGTGGTGTGTCCTGATATTATCCGGATCTAACTCTCTGGCTACAACTCTGTTTCAATCCACTAATAAACTATTTCTTAATATCCAAAATTTATTCAAATATCAATTATTTCTAATAGACCTACAATTAGGCATCACAAATATATTTTTTTCTTCATCTTTCTCAATTTAATTTTATCAGTTTTTAAACTTAATTTTTTTGCTAGTTCTAGAAAATATTATTTCGTCATTAAGGCTGAAAAATCGAAAATAAAATTAACAAGTTTCATCACGAACACCTGTTTTTGAAAATATTTTGAATCTTTTATGTATGATTAATGATAGACATTTGCTTTATGTTTGATTTCATGCTCCCAGCAGAACACATTTATTATTCAAAATTTTTTTTACAGAAATAATAATTATTTTACAAAAAAAAATTATTTGTTAATTTAATTAAGTATACACAAGTTTTGAAAATGTAATTTAAAGATCTAAAGATTAAGGGTTTTAATGGAATTTGTTTTGTAAGTTTTGTGAATAAAATAATTTTTAATGAACCTAAAAATTTTGACAATCAAATTAACAAAATTAAATATTTTTGATAGGTATTTTTAATAAAATTTAAATCTGTTTTAACATTAAATTTAGAAAAAAAATTCTTTAAAAAAATTTCAATTTAAAAAGCTCAAAAAATTTAATTCAATTTTTAGTATTCTTTTCCTTTTAAAAAATCAAATAGAAATTTTAAGTTAATTATCAGAGATGTCCATTAAGGAATTTCCCCCAAAAAAATTCATCCATAAAATATTCGTGTCGTCCGGAATACATTGATATTCTCTGCATTTTCATTATTAATAACTTCCATCATAATTTATATCCTTAGTCATGAAATTAAATATTTTTTTTACATTTTCCATATCTAATACAGAAGCAGCACATGCTACCTTAAAGCCATATCTACATACAATATTTTTTGTCCATGCTATAAAATTTTCTAGATTATAAAAATTGAAAAAGGTGGAAATATAATTTTCGGAACCTTTTTTATACATTTTATTTTAATCCCTATTAGATCCTGTTATTTAATTTTGTCTCTCTCATTTTTTTGCATTTTAAATTGTGTTCATAAATTCAAAAAAGGAATGAATAAATAAGTAAATAAATTTTTTAAATAAAATACACAAGTTGTTAAAATAAATTAATTTTTTTCCCTCATTTTCATTACACAAAAACCTATACAACAAATTTTAAGAAGAAAAAACGGCACATAAATGATTCTTTTTACAAACATTTTTATTTCTTCGTGTTATTTTTTTTATTCACAATATGGTGGAAAATAAACTCATCATGGTGAAGTAGGAAAGAGAAAAGGAATAAAGCTGAATTAATTTTATTCATGATGAAGTGAAAGATACACACTCATCACAACATGTTGAATTCGTTTTCATGTCAATACGTTACGTAAACTGGGGGATGGAGAGAGGTTCTAAATAAAAATAAATGAATTTGAAAATAAAGTTTTGGATAGAAGAAACTGGGGAAAATTTTTAAAAGCTTGATTTCGTTTGGTTTTAGACATGGTGTCTGTTAAATTTAATTTATATTGACTTTTTGCTACAGACAGGGTTGATGTTTGTAATAAGACTCTCAAGAGATACAAAGTATGCCAAGGCAGTCATTTGGTATCAACATGGAGCTTTATGTAGCTCGAGACTGTAAACAGACAAATTCTGACTAAGAAAATTTTTTATTGGCTAAGTCACAGGCACTTCCTGTTTGTTGCTAATTTGTTTGTTGCTTAGATGAGTAAATCGGATAGTGACTTTAATTCCAAGCAAAAATTATGTCATTTTTGTCAAAGACGCTGTGACTGTGGCTGTCACCTGACCAGGGGCGTATCCAGGATTTTTTGGGAAGATTTTTTGAATCGTAACCTTTTTAATCTAGTATTGGTTTTTCACAAAAATAGAAAGAGGAAGCATGACCCCCAATACCCTACACCTGGATACCTCCTTGCACCTGACTAATAATCCTGATTTAAAGTATACATTACTTTTTTTTACAAGAGACCAAAATTGTTGCTGTGCAACAAAAAATTTTTTTTTACATTATCCAAAAAATAAACATGATTAAAAGTTTGACCGACAGACTGGTTTAGGCTGCTATTTGATAATGAATTTAAGTTGGAATTTTGCAGAAGTTCACATAAATATTTGTAAATAATATTAAAAAGTTCATTAAAGGAACATGAACATTTGAGTTTCTGGTTCGAATCCTAATACGCTTGAAAAATACATTCCATTTTGCTTGGATCGGTTTTTTGCATCCCATCCCGCATCACTATTTACAATATTTTCAGCTTTCAGTTTATTTTACTTAATTTTCCCCAGCATAAATAATTTTTTTACAAAAAAATATAGGATAGACTACAGAGTGTACAAAAAATAAATGAAAATCGAAATGCTATTTACAGAAGGAAGGAGGAAAAAATAAAATGAAAAACAAAAACTCGTATATATTCTGTTTAAGTACACCATAAGCTTCAACCTATACGTATAATATTTTTTTTATCTCGCATATGTACACATAATTCACTCACTCACTCATTCGATATCTATACGGCATAAATCACTTAATCTAAATCAACATTCGCGAGATCTCGCGTGATGGAATCAATTCTCTCTTTGCTTCTATTATTTTTATTATTATTAACAAGTTGCAATTTTTGCTGTGAATTATTTGGTTGTTGCAATATATCGAGGGCAGCTTTTGGCAGGTGATGAACACTAAGTGGCTCCTCCTTTTTCGAATCATTTTCATTTTTACTCGTTACATCGTTATTTTTTTCGGCACTTTCGTATAACTTTTTCAGCTGCTGTAGGGCAGATGCTGATATCCGTGGTACTCGAACAACTTCTGGCTGTTTTGTTGTCGTCTCGCCTTCCGTGAAACTTTTTCTGATGTTGTCAAACCAATTTGTAAGCCAGCTTTTTGGCGTTGTTGTCTCGTACTTGAGCTAAAATAGAAATTTGGAATTTTTAAAATGGTTAATTCAGGGGTTTTAAAGGAAGTTACAATAGTTTGGTGATTTTTGAGATGAATTTGGTCAATGGAGTGTCATGTAGTTCCACAACCTACATAATAACCTAAAATTTTGGACGTTATAAGGGGTCATTCACTCATGATGTCCAAAATTTGATTAAAGGCACCAAAAAATCAACCCAGTGGTGTCAGGAAGACCGTAGCCTTTTGGCACACATTTTTAATTTGGAAATGGACATCAAAATTATTGCTATACCACTGTATATACCCCTTCCTTAAAATCAATCAATCCATACCTTTTCCTCCTTCCTAATCGTCTTCAAAAGCTGATACTCATCAGCCGGTCTAATATTTCTTTTACTCTGTGTTGACTTATCGCCAATGGGCTGTGTTTCCTTTTGCGGTCCCAATTCCCATTGAACTTGAATATCTGCATGTTCACCAAAGCGATATCCAAAGCCTAAAATTAATAGAAGAAAAAAGTTTTTCAATTTACCCTTAATTTTCTCGCCTTACAATTTTTTTGGTCGATTTACTCACCAATCCTTGAATCCGTTCCTACAAAGATAAGACGAAAAAGTTATGATTATTTTTTTCCAGTTTCAAAATATGTCAAAAATGGTTATAACTTAATTGGCTTTATATACAGCAAAAGGCATCAATAATGAAGAAGGAAAACAGAGGGAAGGTTTATGGAAGTACAAATATTTGAAAGAACTTTCCAGCATACATAGGAAAAAGGGCAAATTTTATTATTACAATTGTGAAACGTATTTTTCATCCATTTAACCCAAACTTTTTTTGTAGCTCCTTCTTCTTTCAACTTTGTAAAGGCCTGTCATAATCATCACCTTTCAAAATGTTTGTATACTGTGTATATGTTATTCTGTGTTGTTAAGGAAAAGGTAAATACATTTCATGTCAATTTGAAAACTGTTTCTTTACAAGAAGAAGTGGGAGGAAGAAGGAAAATGATATATAAATAGTGAAAGGGTCAGGGCAAAAATATGAAGGAGGCGCATTTTTTAAAGGCTGTCAAATTAGCCTTCTTTGAAGGTAATCATTTAGAAAAAAATTAGAGTCAAAATCAGATTCTTAAAGAATCAAAGAAGCAAGGGGCGTATCCAAAACGAATTTCCTGCGAGAGGGAGGGGGATTGTAAAAAAAGGAGTAAATTGTTTTACTCTGTGCACAGGCAGTTGTAGTAGCAGATTTGCCGATTTCTAATGATTCTGATAAAGATTTGCATCGCCTCGCGAGGACGAGTCCACCCCCCTGCGAGAAATTTGTAAAAAAATTAAACTGAGGTGAATTTGGAGCAGTATAGCAACAAATTTCTCGCAGAGGGGGGGCAACCTCTCGTGGTGGTCCAGAATTTATTTTTTGGTACAATTTTAATTTTAAAGAGGTTCCAAAAAGTTTTCTCATACAAATTTCAATCTCGAAAGGGGTCTGAAGCCTATTAGCTACACCACCGTCTTGTAGTTTCAACTCAATAACACAAAACACACTCCATTCCGCATTTATTTTCTAAAACAACCCCTTTCAAAAAATGAGAAAAATGAAAGTGAAAATTCTTCTTCATTCTATCCAAAAAAAAGTATCTACAATCTTTCAACAAAGTAAAGCTACAATTTTTACTTTTATTGTATATATAAAAAGGAACAAAATATATTCTACGAAATTGTTTCATCATCAGCATCATCATTACAGTTATTATTATTGGTATTTCATGAGCAGCACAGGGTATAACATCATTTTATTGATTTATTTTCTTCCGGTGACTCTTTTATGTTAACATTCTGTGATTATGATTTATAGTGCCTTTTTCTGGGGATGTGGAAAAAAGTTTTTGTAGTACTTTGGGATGCTTTGCAGAGATTTCAAAGGGTTGAATGGCATGGTTTTTGTCTTTTGTGAATGGAATTTTGGGATGAATTTTGAATTGAATAAATTTTGATTTAAATGAGAATTTTTTGTGTTTGTTTAATTTTGTGGATTAGAAATTTTCAGATCGATTTGTTGATGGCATGGATTAAGGTTTTGAAAATTTTATAACAAATGATAGAATTGAGGCATCAAGATGTTTCATTTTTGTGCAATTTAATTAAAATTTTGATGCTAAAAATCAAGCACTTGACAACTCAATGCCCAACACCCATACAAAATAAATGAAAAAAATTTAAGAACTTAACACCATCAACCAAGAAGGCTAAATCCTTTTAATAATGCAATAATCACCAAATAAAAAATAGTCACGTAGTCGAGAACCATTAAAATGCTTCTTTTTCGGATGTGATTTAATATTTTTGGAGGCAAAATAATTATCGACAAGGAAAAACTCCTCCGAGCAAACGTTTTGAGCCTTTGTAGGACAATTATACTTGTTTTATTATGCAAATATTGCTTTTATGAACGGAGTATTATAATAATTCACTGCATAATAAGTGAAAAAAATTTTAATTTTTTAGTAATAAAAAATATGTTAATTTCTAGAGGATAGAAAGGTTCGGTTTTCATCTGTGTCCTTTAGATTGTGGGATGCGGAAAAAAATTGACGCTAAAAATTGCTTTTACAAAAAAATAGAATGGGGGTCATTCACTTATTAAATTACGCAAAACAGCAACTTTTTAGACCCATCCACCCTAGTTACAATATTTGAACAAAATCTCAGACCCCCATGACCATGTCTGGAAGGTAGTGTCGAAGGTCAAACCTAGGATATCGAGTTTTTTGCTTTTTTAAAAATGTTATTCACAATTGTTATATTTTTTAAAGATAGTAATATCAATAAATTTTTAAAATCCTAAGTTTTAGCTTCAAGATGTTTTTCGAAATTTTACTGAGCAATATAGAATTTTTTTTAAATGTATAGTGTGCGTATCCAGAAACTTTTCGAGGGGGGGGGGGTCGACACTCAAAACCCTCACCTGAATACGCTTCTGATAGTATGAATATTCTCATGACACACTTCAATACTAGTTTTTAAATTTAATATCTGGATATTATCTGCATTTTTAATTGCAACTCATTTGCTGACATAAAAATAATGGCAATCAATAAATCAAGACCACAAAATCCACAATTAACTCAACTCAAAAAAATTCACTCAATCATTAATTAAACATAAAAGAGCCATAATTTCATCAACTATCCCCATTGTCAAACTTTTTTCATGATGGCCTAGTGGCAGAGCTACATGATGCCCATATGACGGATTTTTATGAGTTTTTTGCCACTTGGTAACCTAGGCGGAATGTCACCCGGTCAAAAAAATTTTTTTTAAAGATCGAATATATGACATATCAGTATCCCTATTAATAGAGAAAAACTCACCAAGCTTTACAAATTACATAACAAAAATGTTACATAAACTTACAACACCGAGGGCAAAAAAAATATTGTAATGACAAGCATGGACATGCCAGAAAAAAGGGGGACAAAGAAATTTTCTTGTTTTAATGTGGAAGAGACAAGAGAGAAAGAGTGAGTGCTACAAACATGAAATAATTAATATCCAACGAAAAATCCCTCTGCATGTAGCAACCAATCATAAAATTCATTTCAATTCACACTCATTTTGCCAAAAAGGTCAATGTGCTTGATCAATGGGGATTTTTTTGTAACATGATATAATTAACGAGAGTTATCAATCAAATGAAAATAAATTTATTGTTGCTGTTGTTATTATTATTGGAATAGAATGTAACAAGATGTGAGATGATGATGATTGAAAAGGTGTGTAGAACATATCCACACGAACAAGTAGTAAGCATTGGTGATGATGATGATTATGTGTTAGTTCTATCCCACAACATATCATAACTCACAAATAATAAATATAATGTTAAATCTATTACTATTATTACCTTTTTTGATAGGTGGAATATTACTGTAGACCAGCGATAGCAGTGATGGAATTTCTTGCGGTACAATGAATGCTTCTGACACTGGAATGAGAATTGGATAGAAATTGAGATATGAATCATAAAAACAGCTTGTAATTAATGACTCTATTCGCCTCACTGTTTTACTTTTTTTCTGTTTCTGTTTTGTTAAGCGAATTGTTTGCAAAAAATGAGGAGGTGATAACATGAGCATTTTGACTTGATGTTGTTCTGGGAATTAATTAGTATTCAGGGGTGTATCCAGTGGGGTTAATTTTGGGTGTCAAAATAACCCCTCCATGGAAATTTTCTTCAGTTTGTAAGAGTTTTTAAGAAAAAAATCCTTAAAAACCCCCTTAAATTTTGTCGTCAATACAAAAGCAATTCGAAACATGGTAGTTTTCCGTCATTTCTTAAGGAGTCATTCAAAAATTATGTCACGCTTTAAGTGGGAAGAAATTGAAGAATTTGTGACAGTTAAAATATTTCAAAAAAATTTCTTTAATTTAGAGTGTCACAAAATCTCAGACCCTCCCCCTCCCCTCTAAATCATGAACGTCATAAATGAATGACCCCTTATTAAAAAAATAGATTATATCGATAATAAATCCAAATAAATCCAATATTAGAATTTTATTTTGTACAAGGATTTGAACCTAGGATCGCATAAATTCTTGTCATAAAATGAATTTTCCAAAGGATTTTGCCATTGAGCTATCAAGCTTACATCATTGACAAAATGCATTAGATTATCAAAAGTTTTGAAAATCTTAAGAATCATAAATATTTTAAATCTATCGAAAAATCATGAACTTAAGTAGAAACCATTAACAAGCACATGTTATGACATAAAAAATTCCCACGAATAAAAGAACCACAGCAACATAAATGCGCTCATAAGTAATTGCGTGCATGCACCTTTAATAATTTTATTTCACCCTTAATTTTTTCTACAAAAGGTTCTATGTTCCTTCTTTTCCTTTCTTTCATTTTCGTGGAAGGTGGAAAGACGAGAAACTAAAGTAATGAAATTATTCATGCCATAGCGTTCGGTGAATAAATCAGTATAAATGGATGGATGGAGACGCCACAAGTGTTTGCAAGTGTTCTTCTTTTACTTTCTTTTGCTGGCGCTGTTTCTGAGTGATTTTTTTTTCTCTATTTTTTCGAATTTTCTTCTCACTTATTTCTATTTTCGGACGGACAATTTACCTTCCGCTTTAGTCATAATTGCACACTTTCGGATTTTGTAAGTAAACTGAACCCAGTGGTGCAAAGGATTTCTCCTTTCTTCTCGGTTTTATTTAATTTAATGCAGTGAACAGGAAGCTTTTAATGAAAGACAAATAAAATTAAATTTCTGAATATTTGTGAGTCTATGTAGGCAGAAATTCGTGTAAATTGCGTTTCTATATTATTTTCTCTCATTTCTAAATGCGTAATTTCTCTTTCATTTAAGGTAAACTTTGAAGGATTTTTAAGTAAATAAATTACTTTAATTTTATTTTTTGAGGCAATATTGAGGTTATGGAAACCTTGAGTGACGCACGAGAGAAATCTGTTCTATTGAAATTATTGTATGAATCTTGTTTGTACTAGAACTGAGATAATTTTGATACAGGAGTGAATTTTTATTTTGATGTGAAGAATTTGAGGACGTAAAAATTTCTATAGAGTGGCATACTCCATATTTAAATATTAATTGTAATCCATTGGCTGCAAAAAGCATCATGAACCGTTATTTTTTTTAAATTCAAAATATTTTGAAGATTTTTCTATTGAAAAAATTTTGAATTTGAAAATACCGTTAAAAAAATACACTTTTTCTTATTTATAGAATGTTTCGGCACTTCAGAAACATGATTCATTGTTTTGATTTACAACGGTCATTTTCAATTTAAAAAAAAACTAAATTTTTAATATATTTTTTAGAATAATCATTTTGATCAAAGCAGTCTTTGACATCTTTGTTAACTGTTGTAATTTGTTGAAAATTGTTAATTGAAAATCATTGTGATTTGTGTTGAAATTGATGATTCAAGTATTTAATTCTATAAATAAATTCCACGGAAGTTTAAGTTGTTATTATGACAATAATTTAGGTTAGTATAATTTGAATCAAACACCCAATTAATAGCAAATAAGTAGCTCCTTGGAGTATACTGTCGACTTGGCCTCCATGTGGATCCATGTCGATCGAGATAGAGTTCGATTCCCACCAAAACCCGATCGCACCTGCTCACAAAATAGTAGATCGATACCTTTTCTACACTTCCACATCCCTTGACCTTGTTCCTCAAAATCATACAGTTGCCACAACCAATACTACGTCAAGAAACAGATTAAAAACTCAAATCCAATCCAACATCAAACTGATGTCATAAGCCAAACACAATAGATTGTTCGATAAGCTTGAAGCAAAATTGAACAATACTTTTTCTATCATGAATGCGACACCCACAGCATGTTCACGTCGCAATAAGTTAAGGGCGACCGGAAAAATTCAATCACTATTTTTACACCACAGCATAGCCTTGACCTTAATAGAATTTCCAATTTATTTCAATCATTAAAATTCTATTAATGTCCAACTCTGCTCGTCAAACAATAACGACAATGTTATTTTGTTCGTTCGCCTACAGCCAGCACCAGTCATTCTTTTCTTTTCAATTTCTAAAACACTGCAAGCTCTTCAGAAAGCTTTCATCAAATCTCAAAAGCTTCATCAATTTTTGAAATAACATTTTTTTCCACACAAGCGAATTTCAAAACCGACAAGAATAAAAATCAATCAGGATATCGTTCATTGGTCTCTTTTTCCCGAGACATCAATCACTTCTTTCACTCGCACTCATATTTCATTTTCTGAATTTTTCAAAGTTGTTCAGTCGACTCGTTTTTCTCGGCCATCACTTCAATTTAACCCCTTGCCTCCTTTGCTCATCGATTTGTTAAATGAAATATTTTGTTAAGTGGCTCCAGTCAATATTTCTTTCTATCCAACATGCACACTGTATATATTAGTCTTTTTTGGGGTGCTTTTTGATAACAAAATTGAGGTTTTGGGGGTTGCAGATTGGTTGACTGAACAAGGATGAATGATAGGCAGCATAGCATATAGCAGGCTTAAAATAAATATGGATCCACATATTATGTCATCCAGATGATTTTAGACACAGAAACTCCTGCAACCAGACAGAATCTGAATTAAAGCTGAAGGGGCGTAGCTAGAATTTTTTTCGAGGGGTGGTCGGGACCCCCTTGGGCCTCTCCCTAGCTACGCTCTTGCAAAGTTGGTGACTAATCACTTATTTACATAGATTTGTTACCCAAACTGTGATCTGTGACACACTAGTGCACTCTTCTAAGTTTTAGAACCACTGGTCTAGGTTCTCTCTGGATATATCAGCGTTTACACCACGCAACAGGCAGCTAACGTCTGGAAACTGCTTTGTAGGATTAAACTATGATCACCCAAAACCAAAGATCCTTAAGAAATGCGCCAAAAACCCCTCAAATCTACTTACACTGACGATTTTCTTCTAATTTCCCAACAATAAGAAGCCAACAACATCAATGTGTATTCATGGTGCGTAGCCTTCTATAGCAACAGTCGAAATTATATGAATAAAGTTTGCATGATCACGACATTTAGACATAAAGAACAAACAAGAGAAAAAGAGGGAGAGTGGAACAAGAAAATTAGAAAATTGAGTTGAAGAAGAAATGAAAACATTTCCTGCAAAGTATCACCAAGTGCCAAAAATGATTTGCAAGTTTTTGCCTCTTTCATATTTTCTCAAACTATTATATTTTCTGATTATTGTTCTTCTTATTAAGGTAGTTAATTAAGTTTCCCTTTTACAAGCCTCACAATGTGAGCTTTTATGAAATTTCTTCTTTGTTTATTATTGTTTGCATAAGCGTGTGTTGTGCTGAATTAATGAAAGGTATGCTTAAGTGTCCATCACATGTAGGGATTGTATGTGACACAACAAAAATAAACGACCAACCTTACATTGTTGTGGATGTATTTTCTTTGCTAATATGTGATTTATTTGATTCCGGATGGATGTTGATATTGTGTTGAGTTTTTGTGGAAATGGCTTGAATTGAGAAACGTTTTTTGTATAGCGTGTTTGTCTGTAGCAGATGGATTCAATTATCTTGCTGGATAGATGTTTATTAAAATTTAGCAAAAAAAAAGTTAATAAAAAACAATTTTTAATAAAAAAAACTTTTACTTCTTTCAATGTCGAAGGTCGAATCAATGGTTTACTTTCCAATATTAAAGGATTCGAACCTTAATCTACAATATACTAAACTTTTCTAGGTGTTTTATCAAACGACCTATTAAGCCATTATAAGTGTATATCTATTTATAGAAATCTAAGAGAAAACTCTTAATCTATTGGAAAAAAAATTGAATCTCCTCAATTTTTATATGTACATTCTGAACAAAATAATCAAATAAAAAAATTATTAAAATTAAAATATTAGACATGGGGCCGTTCGCTTATTACGTAAGGATTTTAGGGGGAGGGGGGTCTGAAATTTTGTGAAAATTCAAACAAAATAAATTTTTCTTCATGGAAATTTTGTGACAAAGGGGGGAGGGGAGGGGTTCTGAAAAGTCGTTTTTTTGCATTACGTAGTAAGTGAACGGCCCCCAATCCAACAAATCAAAATGCTAAAAGCTCATAAACCAATTTAACCCTGTCTTTATTGTCTTTTTGATAATTTATGTGTATCTCACACATAAAGTTTTACGATATGTAATATTTTTACTACTTTATGATAAATTCATGTCCATTCATGCAATGATATTCATAAAATGTTAAGGTTGACCCTTCATTCCATGACCTTCTTGAAGAGTTCATCATCCATTTATGGCATACACAAGCACAAGAAAGTCAACATAATGAAATGAAATTTTAATCGATGCTGTCAAGTTGCATTGAGAAAAAGCATTGACTTGTTGACTCTTTTTGGATCTCATTTCTAGCTACACATCTTGAGATGCTACAAATGTTGACAATAAATGGGTCTAAAGAGGATTAAGGGTTACGAATATAAAGCAACTAAAGAAACATTTTTTTGTTGTTTTAACGACATCAGCTCGTACATAAAAACAAGAAGAGAATCCTTAAATCACTAAAACTTGATTTTCATATTCTGACAAACGACAAGAAAGGGAATTTTTTCTCCTTGTTGCTTCTACTTTTTTTCTAATGATTTATGTCTTATAGTTGTTGTGCCATCAAGTTTTGCAGCAAATCTCTCTGATGTCTGTTGCTATTAGAGTGAATGAAAAAGTTCAAGGTCACCAACTAAATTGTGTTAAGAGTGGATGTAGAACAAGAACAGCAAAAAAATTATAAAAGTTTTTATCATGCTTGTGAGATAACAGAATGAAGGAGTGTAAATAGTTGGATGTTGGTGCTTGAGAAGCATTTTGTAGTTTTATTTAAAATTGTTTAGTATTTTTTAGGGGGTGTGGTAGTCCCTGAAACAGGTTAAGAATGGTACGGCTTGGGTACTTGTCCGTTTAGTATTGATTTTAGGGCAAGGGAAACCGACAAGGGTGTAATTTATAAATGGCATTCGGACATATGGTTGCACAACCCCCAATAGCTCATTGGTAGGATAATGTGACGGAAAATTGTCATAAAAGGGTTCAAGTCCCACTTGGGATTCGTTATTTGAAGTTTGCTGGTTTCACGTCTAGTTGTGCCAAAAAAATCAATTTTACAAAGTAACACAACCAACTATACAAAACATCCATTTGAGAGCTAATAAGTCTTAACCCAAAGGTCAAGTACCTCAAAAAATGGTTGCAAAAAATTAAATTTTTTAATAAATTTTAGGCGTTTCTGAACTTTTGACCCCTCAAGCTTGTATAATTCTCATTAATATTTCCAGTCCATAACCAGCAGTCAAAACAAACTTACTAACAAAGCACTCATTTCACAGAAAAACTACCTCACTTAAAAGCTCGTCTCAGTAGCAAAAATTATTATGTATTTTAATTTAGTTGAATTTAATTTAATTTCATCTTTCCATTTCTCTCTCCATTCCAAGTTCCATCTTTTCGTATTGTAAACGGTGAGAGAATAATAAAATGTTGAACATTATACAGAAAAGAAAAACAGATCCAATTATGTGTATACAATTTAGTTATGTTCATTTTTTATCTTCTAACAACATTTTTTCTTTTCTTCCAATTATGAAAAAAATGAGGAAAATGTTGCCAAAAGGTAGAAAATTTATTGAAGAAAGAAAAACTCATCTTATTAGAATGTCAAAGTTGAAATTTGAAAGAAATATTAGTGCAACTGTGTGTATGATTATAGCATGCTACAATCATGCATTATTTAGTTTCTTCTCTCAATTTGTTATACATTATGATGAGAATTGTAGCACGATATTTATTTTTAATAAATTCTATCACGTTGTCAATATTTAACGGAAATTTTTGAATTTGTTTGCGGTTTGTGTCTTGACTAATTTTCCACTTTGCTACATTAATTAATGGATGTACTTGTAGAACTGCATCATTCAAAGATATTTGGAACGAATCTGATAATGATTTAATGAAATCAATCGACGCAATCTCTAACGGATCAACCAATTTGACTTTAAAACGAAACGATGGTATGATTCGATGACTCACTGGATCTAATCGTGTGAAAGGTGTAAATTCCAGATGCAAAACAGGATTATAATGCTGATTTCGTCCCAAATCTAGTTTCCATGCATTTCTGCACGTATTATAATACTTGATTAGTAATGCTTGCGACTCAATGATGAATAATTTCACAGTTCAACAATGAAGATAACCAATAAATAACATTTATATTTTTTTCGACTTAATTATGTTTTAGTCAGTTTATTTATATATTTTAATATGTTTTAAATATATTTAATCGCCATAAATAATTAATTAAACGCCTTTAAAGTTTTAAAAAATGAGTTCTAAGGGATGATAAATTTAAACGCCTTAGTAAATAATACTCAATAACTTAATTTCGCCAAAAACACTGTAAATATATAAGAATAACGCTTAACTTGATTATAACTATACGCCTGATATATTATTTTATCTAATCCAAGATAAATCGCCATTTATTAACGCTTAATTAAAGTATAAAATTCTATTTTATTCTCTCCATGATGTGATGTGTAAACTGATATGTAAAAAGCTCTCTCTCTCCTCGTACTATTCAAATCTCCTGATACCGTTATATCACCGCTCTTTAAAAATCAAATATTTTTAAATTATTTAAAGATTATTGAAAAATATTTGTTGAGCCGACATTCAGGACGAAATGATGAAAACATGGCAGGAACAAACATTTAAAAATTCATTTGATGAATATTAATTTTGGTCCTGGATGCTTGTTGTTGTTTTCTCGCTGGATCTTCTGGATGTTTGTTGTTGTCTGCTGGATCTTTTGGTTAAGAATTTTATTTTTTCTTAATTATATTTGTTGGATGCATTTTAATGCAATTAATTATGTTGTAACGCCACTCAATAAATAAAAAACGCCATTATAAATTAAAATAGGGTCTAAGGGATGATAATTTAACACCTTAGAAAATTATCCCTAACAAAAAAATTAATTCACGCCAAAACACTTAAATAAATAAAACTAGCACTGCACTCGAATTAATTTATACGCCTGGTAAGTCGCCTGGTGGTTTCCATCGTTATTCGCCATTTAATTATACTTAAATTATATTTTAAAACGCATTTTAAATAATTTTACGTCTTGCACGTTTATATGTAAACTGTTATATAAAAAGCTCTCTCTCTCCTCGTACTATTCAAATCTCCTGATACCGTTATAGAATATGAACATGTTATATGATTATGACGTTATTAAATTTTCTACAGTATTTATATTACGACATGTGAAAGGTAAATGCGATTTTAATTTTTAAGATGTGAGCCATATGGATAGGTAGGGTTGGTGTGCTAAGGTGAGACACGTGGAAGACTATTTTAGGGCATCACTGATCAGGAAGAAGAAGGATTGATCCATGGGTACCCAGGGGGGGGGGGGTCCGATGGGGTCCTCTAAAAAAATTTGGACCCCTTAAAAAATTTTTGGGTACGCGTCATCTGCGTAGTTTTTCGAAGGACCTGTATAAATTTGAAAATTTTGTTTCCTAACCCCCAATTTTTGTAGATAAAATCCCTAATTGGATCTATCTAATTGGTTCTGCACAAAACATAATAAATTTTCACAAACATCCACCTCTGCATACAGACACGATACATTTGCAATGTATTTTATTAGCATATAAAAAATATTATTTCTCTTACGTGATTAGTAATTGATGGAAATTTCATGTACATTCTGGTTTCAAGACATAGAAAAAGCTTACTTTTTAGTCTACAGAGAGCTCTGCATATGCTCAAGTTTTGATATTAACTATTAATTTACATTATCTCTTTTATTTATATTAATTATTACAAAATTTTAATTTTGCTTGAAAAGTTTTAATTATTTTACTTTCAGCTGCTGCTTTTGTAAAGTGCACTAAATTCACTCATGAAACTCTCGCAGCACTGATATCACTCGAACATAATTATATGTTATGTTATTAATAATCATTAGAGCAAGTTTCAAGGGGATTCATGTGCATGTTCATTAGAAAATGAGATATTGAGTTTGAAACTGTGATTGAGATTTTGAGATGTCACACTTGTGCACTGGTATCATACATATGGTATCTTAATCGAGGTAAGGGACTGCGTTTTGGAAACTAGGATTGTGCAGAACCTAAAGATAGGTCAGCAAGCCCTAGATAAGTCAAGATATTTGAGAACAAAATAACAAGAAAATCCTTAAAATTTTCCATTATTTCCCAAAAATTATAAAAAAAGGCTAAAGGCTTCAGAAGCCGGTTTCTTGGGTATACCCTATGTGATATCATAGAGAGTATATCCTAGGGTATATCTTAGGGTATGTACTAGGGTATTTCCAAGAAACTGGCCCCAGGCTTCTTGCCTGTACCACATAGACGTAAATTCCTAAAAATTTAAAATCTTTAAAGGCATAACATTAAAATCCCAATCTGCAAATATTGAAATGCAAAATTTGTTTTATTTGATTACACAATCCATAAGCATTGGCATTTTATGAATCAATACAATCTCCAACCCCAATAATTCAATAAAATATTTCAATACAAAGTATTTTTGATGACTTTTCAAACTTCCAAAACAAATATGAATATCAACTTTTTGATTCATTCAAGATTAATAATTCCTACCTTGAAAGCTTTTCAGAAGTAACTGCTTATGCAACTCAACCATCCTACATGATAACTTTTAAACTAACATAAAATCATTAATTTTAATAAATAACAGCAATGTCACCTGTGTAATCTTTACAGTTCATTGAATTAGAAATTATTTCGAAATGTTATTGGAAATTAAACTCAAAATCAACACAGAAAATTTTCTTGTTGCTAAATCAACATTTGATTTGGAAAATTTTCTACGTCATAAAATTATTTACCTTTAATTTCAGCCACATATGTAGGAACGAGTTAATTCCATGTGCTAATATGGAAATTTTTACAATCATGTTTAAATCTTTTTCTGCAAAATTTCTCACTCAATGGATTAATGAAAAGCATCCTCTACGGGGTCGTCCGTAAATGACGTCACGGAAAAAACGACCCCTTGTCTCAAATTCTTCAACCATACTTAAGTGTGACGTAATTTGCGAACGACCCCCAATTAAATTCATCTGAAATTTTTTCTTCATGAATTATAATTTTTGGAGTTGTTTACAAATGACGTCTGTCGAAAAAATTGAATTTTCAAACCTCTGCTCCCCAATGTCTCGCTTTCTGGATGTCATTAAGCATCTTAGAGGATCCAGACCCCCCTCTCTCCATTGACTGCCTCCTAAATTCCCTTACATTCTAAAATAATTGACATCATAAGTGACTAACCCCAATTGTAAAGCTCCTTTTTTCATCATAAGCCCTACAAACTCAAAACCACGAAAAAAATGTTCATTTTATGAAGGCATAACAAAAATCTCATGAACCCTTTGGATGAATAATTTTTGAATGGAAAAAATGTCACATCTCATTTCACAGTGCGGTTTTAACTTATCATTTCCAACATCTCTAATTAAGTCACTCTCATTTTATAATAAAATTCCTCACCAATTTTTTTTCATCTCTGCTTTTTTTAATTTAATTTTATTGAAGCATATATATGTATGGGACTGTACAAAGGACGACAGAAATTCATTTCAATTTTAAATTTTTTTCTACTGTATCCTTTTTGTTATTAGTTGAGAAATGTTTATGCATTTTGGACTTGATGAAGAAATTTGTTGTGAGTGGGATATGTCTGAATGGCTGATACAATAGAGAATTATAACGTTGCTAACAGCGGCACAGGGAAGGGGGTGAGTTGGGATGACCCCTCCAACAATTGATTTTTTTTCAATTTACTATGGTTTTTTGAGAAAAAAATTGAGTATTTCGATAATCTTAAAAAATGTTAAAAATCAGCACAGGTTGCTTTTTGAGATCATCGGTCCTTTGAATTTGTTTGCCATTCTTTGAAAAGGGGTCGTTTCAGGCGTGTATCCAGAATATTTTTTTGTAAGGAGCTTCTTTTTTGGAGATCTCTTCCTATCATGGCCTTTTTGTTTTAAACTAATATTGGGTTTTCACAAAATGGGAGAACCCTTATACACCCCTGGGTCGTTTAGAGGAACTAATTCTAAAATACCAAAAATAATTGAATTAATTAATAAAAATTTAATTACGGACATCAAAGGAAATTTCGCATCCCCAAAAGAAATCATTCACATAAAAATTTTACTTCCTCGCAAGATAAGGCTCCTTTCAAACTAAATTTGTTACTTTTTTTCATCCTTCATGTCATGTCAACCCCCTTTTTTTATTTTTAATAGCAAATGAAATTCTAATGAAAAAATATAAAAGCTAATGAAGCAGCAACAAAAAAATTTAATTTAAAAACCATAAACACCGACAGCAGAAATGACGGAAAAGAAGAGAGACACAAATAATAAAAGAAGAAGTTAGTGAAACATGGATGTAACTCATTAACTTGTTTGATGTTTTAATTTCAACTTTTTTTCTGTTCCTTCATCTCAAATGTGCATAAATTACTTTAATGGAAATGAGTTTTTCCGCTCATTGCAACTTTTTTTTTTATTTTCTCCCAATGTTGTGTGAATTTTCTCGCATAATTTAATGTACTTTTCAGATGCACAACATTGAGTAAAAGAGAATGTAATGGTTAAGCAAGTATAATAAACTGTATAAAAAGTTGCTCATTAAGCTCATCACATGTGCAAATATTTAACAAACGGAACTGCTAGATTCACACAATTATCATCAGGAAGAGAAATATTTTTCAACCATAAGCTATGCCATAATTACTCATTATTGTTGTGTATTCACCTTCCAATCCAATTTGACGCAATGTGAGTCTGTTAATTCTGATTAAATAAATATTATAGGATAAAAAGTATTTGGATACCACCTGGGTATCACGTATAAATATTATTTCAATTTATGCCTTTTTCTTGGAATAAAAGATATTTACAATTTAGGGATCGTTCGGATATTACGTAACGCTTAGGGGGAGGGATAGGTCTCTGGTTTTGTTACGCTTCATATTAAATTTTTCTAATTTTCTACCAAAATTTTGTTATGGGGAGACAAAAATGGGCATTTTTAGTGTTACTTAATATCTGAACGACACCTTATTGAAATACCCGGGAGCACTACTGTGAAGATAATACTGTAGAAATGAACATTAAAGTTTAAAGGTTTTGTATAATTTTTGCAGGGGATTTTTTATTGTTGGGATACGTTAGGTGGCATACCCAAATGGTTTAAGGTAGATTTCACCAAATTCTGGCGTCTCGTGCTACAATTTTTGTATTTATTCAAACCCTCTTCTATTAATTTGAAAAATTAATACTAGCCAAATAAAAAATGTCAAGATTCGAAACGACATCCAAAAAAAGGCATGATTATAAACCACCAAAAAATTCCTGGATACACACCCCTGTCACTCGGGATACCTAGTTGAACTAGTGAAGAAGAAACAATTTTTGGCCATCTTTCTCATTTTATCAATTTACAAAAATTGAATAAAATCAACATTCTACTCTTAAAATTTGCCTTTAATTTGAAAACCCATACGAATTATTTTAGATGAACACAACAAGTAAATATGATACTCAGTATAATTATAATTCAATATCTAGCACAGTAGCTACGCTAGATATTCATTCCCATAACAACCATTACCTAGAATCAAAAGCTCTCATATCAAAAAACAATGGAATTAAAATGTTTACATTTCAGACGACCTTGTGATTCCTAGAATTTTTTTTGTTGTCATTATAATCGAGGCTGATATGAGAATCGATGTCAAGTGATATGATTCCAATATGATTTGAATTTTCTAGAAAACCCACGTACTCCAAAATTTTTGAACTTTACTTTGAGCTACATCAAATTAATTTGATGAAATTTTTATGTTATAAACAGTAACACGAAATACTTCCAAGAAATCATTAAATTTCTGTGAATAATTTCAAACAAACCCACAATACAACCTAATACCATTATGATTTCTTCCCAGAATTTACCCCAGTCATAAAAGCCATAAATTAAAAATTAATTTCAAGAAAATAGTTTCTTATTGTGTTTCTTTCACAAAATATAACAAAAAAGTCGAACGCCCAAGAGATTATTAAATATTGTGCTTATAGCTTACGATTTTAATTTCAATTCCTGTTGCGTTCAGAGTTTTTGACCTTTTTGATTTAACTTTTAACTTTCCTTTCCTTTTTCTTTAGATTTTCTTCTTCGGATTTCAGATTGTAGATGAGAAATATTATAAATTTAATAACTTATTCCCTTTGCTCCTTACTTTATTGGATAAAAGGATGAGTTTTCTTGTTCTATTTTATTCTGTGGTATTTTTTAGTTGGAATAGTTGAAAGTTTTTTTTGGTCTGGATTCTTGTTGAGTTTGGATTGCATTGGGGGTAAAGGTTGGAAATTACTTTTCACACCTCTAACTTTTGACCTACTTTTTATAAAAATTCCACCCCTTTACACGTGTCACATAAAAAATTTACGACCTGACAACATATTTTTTATGAAGAAAAATCATAAACAGCATAAAAATGCGCTCAAAAATTCCCATTTCTCAAAATTCTTTACAATCTTCAAGCAAATTATAAAACAGAAAATCCTTACTATTAAGAAACCACAAGCACACAGAGAGATAGGGGATTATAGGCATGAAAATCTTCCTTATTCTTCATATCTCCCGTTTCCTTTTAGTTATATTCATAATTTTTCTTAAATTATTATTATTATGACTTAGCTAATAAAAGATTATTGTAGTTTAGTTGGATGCTCTATAACTTCATTTGCCATAAAGAGAATATATGATGTAGATGAGATAAGAAATGAGGAAATAAAGGAAATGGGAAGACCTTTTTAAATTTAAAACAGGGTTTCCACCTGTCACAGGTCGATGAAAACAGGCCATCTGTCACAGGTCAATACCTGTTGACAGGTCTTTTTTTTTCACCTGTCACAGGTCAGACCTGTGACAGGTGAAAAAAATGACCTGTCGACAGGTAATGACCTGTGACAGGTGAGACCTGCGACAGGTCAGACCTGTGACAGGTGAAAAAAAATGACCTGTCAACAGGTCAGCACCTGTGACAGGTGAGATTTTGACAGATTCTGTCATCTGTGCCTGTGACAGGTACCTGTCATCAGAACTCTGATTTAAAATTATTTCTGTCTATCTTCATTTCTTCTTTATTGTGGGATAATCAGAGTTGGGAAATCTTATTCAGGCTACGTTTCTAGCGAGTCCCTATCCTCAAACAAAAAATCACACTCAGAGCATTAGTATTTATGAGCTTGCTAGACTCTTGTGAGCATGTTCATATTTCCAGTGATGCTCTTATGGTACTGTATTTTGGGTATGCCTACATATTCAAAAACTCTTTTTGTAATGATCTCAAACATTGATCTGTAGCCCACCTACCCTAGGGTAATCCGGCTATTCTACCCCTACCTTCCACCCAGGATAGTCTAGGGTAGAATAAGTGTGATACAATAGGACATATCTTACCTATCCGGAGTAGGTTAGGTGGGGCACCTCGGGTAGCCATAGAAACCAACTACAGATTTTTAGACTCGCCTATATTTGTTCCAACATCACTTTTCTCGAAACAATTATATTTAGAAATCCTCACCTGATTTAGACATTTTAACATAAAGATCACTCAACATACCCTAAAAATGCTCTTTATCAGTTAAGAATACAATCAGCTAGAATTTGGCTTTAATTTTAGGCACCACAACCCCAACTCTGTAATTTACCATGTCCTCCGTTAAATGTAAATTGCGTAGTTTAACTTTATTAAATTTTTACAGAAAATTTTTCCTTTTCTTCTTTTCTATCATAATGGAAGTACGAAACGTAATAACAACGATGATGATGATGATGTTGATATTTTTCTATTAGGCATTGAGAGAATGAGAAAGGAGAGAAATTTTTTTATAGATCATGAATACGAGATGAAGGTTCTCTTTCCAATCCTTCTGGGAATTTCAAAGGGATATATTGGAGAGTCTGATAATGATAAAAACTCATGCACTGTTCTGTTTGTTTGTATACATGCTTATATATGCATTATGCTTGTGTTACTTTTGTTATTGTTTTGTATAAAATTGTATAATTTTCTTTCCTAAGAAATTCACTCTGTTGACTCTTTTTTGCGTAGTATTTAAATGTTTCTTGCGTAACCAATTCGATGCGTAGATTGGATCAGGAGCGGATTTAGGGATGCAAATGTCTGCATATTGGTGCTTTGAGTTCAACCCATCTGCCCTTAAATCGAAGAGCTAAAAACTTATGTTCCTATAAACCCCCATGACCCCCACCCCCCTTGAAAAATTTCTGCCCACATCACTGGATGTTGATTTTTAAAAGATATTCTCTTTTTTCGGAAAAGACTGAATTGGAAGTTATGCTGTGGGAAATATTTTATGTAAATTGTAAATTATGACTTTGGAAATTTTCCGTATTTGCTCATGATTTTAAGAAAAATTTAAATATTTATTTTCGAATGGAGAAACTATGGGGAATTATGGAAAATGCTGTAATGTGAAATTCATGTATTTCCATTTTGTTTGACTATAAAACTTAATGTTTGCTTGTAAAAGTTCTTCTACCTTCTTTTATTGAATAAATCAGATGAAAAGCTTTTGATATGGTTCATTTTAAAATTTACACAGGAACTCATCATTAAGTTATTAATACTTCAAGGTTGACTTTAGTAATGTGTGTATATTCCTGATTTATCATCCTGCATGTGTGAGGTAAAAGAGAGATAAATCCTTGTTAAAAATTCTTGGTAAATCATACAGCAAGTTTTTGACACTGAAGTTATCCCGATCGGCACACATCGAAATGTTGCCGAGGCGGCACCCTGATGGTGACGTGGTGGCAGTATACTTAGAACCAAGCGGCCGCCACAGAGCAATGGCAGCCATATGGCTGCCACATGGCTGCCAATGGCGGGTGTGGCCGCCGCTTGGTTCTAAGTATACTGCCACCACGTCACCATCAGGGCACCGCCTCGGCAACATTCACTGTGTGCCGATCGGGTATGGTTTTGTAATCAAATTAGATACAAATGTGGTGCAGGAGATAAACTTTTTGAGCAACTTAGATATTTTTGGAAGAGGAATCATATGCTTGAGTCTATCTTGGCACTCATAATATATGACATCACCAGAATGCCCAAATGTTGTGTTTTTGATCTTAAAATTCGCCTCAAACTCATACCCTATTGGAATTTCATGTGAGTTTTCAAAATTATCATCAACAAAGCTTTAAAGGAGTCGATCATAAATGACGACCATCAAAAAATTAGGTTATAAAACCCTCATCACCACTCTTGTCACACAGCTCTAGACAGGGGCGTATCCAGAATTTTTTTTTGGGAGGGGGGATATTTGTTTATTTTGGGTAGTATTGTTTCTCAAAAAATATGGGATTTTGATCCTTAAAACACCTCCTATCTCGAGATCAATTTTCTTTTAAAAGTTGGACATCATTTGTGATTTACCCCTAAATAACCTTGAAATTACTTACCACAACCTCAATTAATTAATTAGCAAAAATTAAAAAAATATTATCGATCTATTTACTTCCAAAAAGAAGCTTTTAAATAAATAACAAAATTTAATCAAATTGTCAATGATAAGCTCATTAAAAGCTTTCAATTCACATAATAACAAAAGCTAATTATAAACAATTTTTAGATAATTATGATCATTATTTTTTTGATAGAAAGTCATTACGCCTTTGTGGAAATTGCGTATTTTCATGTGCCAACAAGTTTTCTATACTTTGTCATAGATACTTGTTAAAGTATTTTCTACACACTTTTGACTACTTTATTATTTAAGCTTTTAATGTGAAACGTATCTGCCTTTTAGGATATAAGCATCCTTTCAGTAAACAAAGATGTTTTCATCTGCAAATATTCAATATCGATTAAATGAAATTGAATACAAAAATTATGGAGAAAGGTATGCACGTGTATTTAGGGGTTTAATATTTTTTCTTAGGATTTTGATCATTGTAGGAATTAGAAGTCTTTAATGACTTCGAATGACAATAGCTTTAATAATTAAATTTCTTATACTTTTAGGGGGTTTTGAATAATAAAGTTGGGTGCTTTGGGATATAGTAGACTTTTATGATTAGTTGAAGTTTTGATACAAAAAATTGATGATTATCGCTCGACCCGAGATGACCAAATTTCACTTGACCCGAGATATTTTAGAGATGAACAACCGAGATGACCGAATTACACTCAACCAGAGATGAACAAATGTCATTCGATCCTAGATTACCAAATTATGTTTAACCCGAGATGAAAATTTTTTGTTCCACTCAAGATGACTTGATTATGCTCGACCCAAGATGACCAAATTTCGCTCGACCCGAGCTGACTAATTTCTTTGGACTTTTAAATTTTATAATTGAAAATTTTCAAATTCCTGCAAATGCAAAAATTATTTAGAACCACTGCAAAAATTCAACCCCCTTCAGATTATAAAAATTCCTCATCATGCCTTGATTCACATCCATTACCAAATAATGTAGTGTACACATAGAGTAAATTGCATTCAAAAATATCAATCAGACATCCGAAAGATATTTAAAACGAGAGTAGAGATGGACATGAAATGAATATGAATTGCATATATGCATAAATATCATTTTAAAATATTCTCATTAAATCGTACTTTATATTCAGATTGTGAGCACACTTATTGTGCATAAAATATTCAAAGTAACTGCAAGATGAATACGAAATTGCAGTAATACTCTGTTCCTTTTTTACAGGAAAAAAGGTAAATTTACCGTTCTTATATTGGTGCTGCATAACAAACAAGAATCAAATTAAAATTCATGAAGAGAAGAAGATTTTTTTTTCTTCTCAAGGTCCTCATCCTTTTGAGCAGTACTAACCCCAAAAATTTGTTTAATGTTTATTTGTTTATTTATTTAGAAGAGTAAAAAGGTTTTCTGTTCACTCAAGAAGATAGCAACTGAGCAGTCAAAAAAAGGAGAGGCGAAAAAGGAATAATAAGAAAACTTAGAAATTATGAAGTGGGGGAAATGAACGTTGAGTTCTGGAGGATTTGAAGAACATTAATAATTAATGGAAGCCTTAATTTGTTTTATCTGAAGCTTTCGTAATTTTAATAGACCACATCTAGTTCGGTTCAGGTCCATGCTACCAAATTTACTTTATACATATCAAAATTACTTCATCATTACTTCATCCTTCCCACACCCTTCAATTTTTTGGAATAAATCATTAAGATCAGTCGATGGCTATGACCTAGAAATCGAGTCAAGTCGACTCGAAGTCAATTAAACGTTTCAAAGTTGACTGAAACACGGTCGACTTTGAGCTCTGGTATGGTTAGTTCTTAATTTTACTCCACTTAAATTCAGGTTGTGTCATCAATCCCCCTCCTTTTTTTCTATGAAAATGGACCTAGCCAGTAATTGTGTATCAAAAATCTCAAACATCAATCAAATTCATTGACCAAAAAGTCTATACAAAGACTTATCCAGAAATTTTTCCTAGGGGGGTGAATTTTTTTGGATGGACCAGAAAATTTTTGGGGAGTTTTGGGGATTTTCTTCTTTTAAAAACACTAGAAAATTAAAAAATCCCAAATAGAGGGTCATTGACTCTGTATATGCCCCTACATGAAAATTTCCAAGAAGCACCTCAATTCACCTTGACTTTATTGCCAGAATTTACACCAATTTTAATTTCATTTTCCCCCCATTAAAATATTACACAAAAAGAAGCTTTAAAAGAAGACAAAATAGAACCCATTTGATGAATGAAAAGGCAACAGTAAGGTTGAGAGCGAAAAGGTGCATTTGGGAATTTTCATAATCTTTTGTTTAGATTGTTCCATTTCACACCATCACTTTGCAATCCCTCCTCATTTCCTCGACCACATAAACATTTATTTATTCACATTACATCAACATTTTTCTAAGTTTTTACCAGAAAAGGAACCAAGAAGTTAAAGAATTTCCTCCTACTCGAATAGCTATGTGGATATATGGATATGTGTGTGGGAAAGAAGAAGTATGAAGAAGGAAAGGAGACATTAAGAGATAACGAAATGAAATTGTGTAAAAAAAGCAAGAAGAAAATGTTTGTGCTGAAAATTGAGTAGCTCTTTAGTTTAATAAATTAATTATGATGATCTTTTGGGGGAAATGTTTGAGGGAAATTTCTTAATGACTCTTTTATGGATATATTTAAATTTTATTTAGAGCTAGGAAAACTTTTTCATTTTGAGGCAGAAGAAGTCAAAAAAAAAGTTTTCGACAAGTTTTTTGGCACTTTCTGATTTTTAATGGATTAAATTATTTTGAATCTTTCTGGGATGGGTTTTGTGGGACTTCTGGGTAATTTAAGATGTCTTTATCTTTGATAATCTCTTTATTGGCTAACAATCTAGCTAGTTTTATCATTTTTCCTTTCAATTTGCTATTTCCAGGCATACATTTTATTAATTTATTCTGTATTTCACACAAAATTAACACCACTGATGCATTTGAAACCTTATTATTTACTTGAAAAATCAATAATATTTCAATCCTGTTTGGATTTGAACTATTCATTACAGCATGAATTTTTTAACGACTTTCTCCAATGGTTTGCTGAGTAATTATAATGAAGAAAGTGTAAATAATTTATTGAAAGGATTTAATCTGTTGCCGTTAATTCTTCAATTTTGTGAATTCTTAATGAGATTTCAACTCGGTGACATATTGGAAATAATGGTTGATTCTGTTTGTCTATTCATTTATCACTATGTCTCTTTTTGTGAAATAATGATTTCACTTTGGTGTTTATTTTGTGAATTGATGGTGAGCTATGAAGTTATCCACTAATGACAGGCAGTTTATTGAAACAAAAAACAGGAAAAATTCAAAAAAATTCTCCCCAAATTTCTCACATCCAAAAATCTTAAAAGTCCCCGTTCGAAAAATTTCTGGCCAAATCCCTTATTTATGTCGCCAAATATTTAGGGGGATGACGGTCAATAGCTGTTTATTAAGAGTTTGGGATGGGGGCATTAATATTGCACTTTTTAACGAACCTCATTTATTAGCAACCCTATATTTTAAGGACAATATACCTAAATTTTAATGTCCATTATGTTCAGAAAACGAACCAAACGCATTTATTAAATTTCAGTATTCGAAAAGTTCTAATATCCCAGGAGATGACTGAAAAATTAGTTTTTTTGGTTACATAATAAGTGAACGTCCCCTTTGGAAAATCCAATTTTCCAATTACTACAAAGCCCATTTATGATTCATAAAATATTTTCCTATTTGACATGAACTTTTTTTTCCAACATAAAACTCCCAATGAGTCAATCTGAATAATAAATGTGAATATTGATGAAATGGATTTCAATTTGCATGGAATTAATTCAAAGTCCAAACAAAGCTACAATTAAGGAAATAAAAAATTCATAAAGTCTCGTCCATCAAGATTGCGCATTATAGACATGACGATTCAATTACGATTGATAGAAATCCTATTTATTAATGCTCAGTTTCTTCTTCGTCCTCCTACTTTAACGTTGTTGAAGCTACACAAAGACATCTTCAATTTGTAAAAGTTTTTCTTATGCAATTTTACCTTGGGTTTGTTTATCAATCACTTCGAGCAATTTTAAGATACGAGGGGGGTCAAGAGCTGAGTGACATGACAATTCGATGTCAGGATAGAGCAGGCTTTATGGATCATACTCACCCAGTGAGAGAAAATAATCCCAAAACAGCCCCTTAAAAAATTCAGACCACAACCCTTGGGGGGTCTAGATTGTCATCATTTTTGAACAATCTTTTCCTTGACTTTTACTTTTCAAACAATTTATTTTATTTTCTTTGTAAAAACTTCTTCAGTAATAATTGATTCCAGCTCATTAAGATTTTCTTCTTGTTGTTAGTCTTCAATGAGCATTTATGCATCACGTTCAACTTGGCATTTAATTCTCTCAACTCAATTTGTATTGTTGAATTAATTTCAAGTTTTTTCATTAAATATCTTTAATTGGTTTCATCAAGTTTTTGTTAAAAACCTGCTAGCATTGAATATTTATACATTAATGACCTGATTTCGTCCACTTATAAGTTGAGGGTAATTAAAACATCTAGAAGGTTGAAACTCCTTCTTATGTCACATAAAAATGAGATCATTCTCGAAAGGGCGGGTGTAAAAAAAATTCTGAACACAAAAAGCCATAAGTCTGAGTCCCAAAATTACAGTCTAGAGCGCCATTCAGATCGCTAAGATAATTTAAATGTAGACATTAACCATGCAGCAAGTCAAGCCAAGTTACTTATTATGGCTAATGTATATATTAATTCACACTTATTGTTTAGTGACCAATAAAAAAATTTAAGCTTAATATTCACGGGTTTTTATGACCGTGCATTTTTTTCTATTGTATTAAATTATTTAAATAACAGAGTAGCACTTACTATAAAATTTCATTGCCACTTAAAAGTTTGTCCAATATTTTTTTGCGACTAGCGTATAAGGACAATAGTTGTGATTATTACTTTCATTTTATTTTTATTTTGTTTTTGTCTATAATTATATAAGTTTTGTGTTCTGAACCGACAATTTTTCGATTACTTAATTATTGTAATTTCTATTTTGTTTGGGGTTACAGTTCCTTTTTTTCGAGGAAGGACTTAATTGATTTTTTTTTATTGTTTAAAGGGATTGCTGGTAAAAAGTGCTATTATATAACTTTTAGCCTAAGCTATAGAAAATCTTGTTGTTCAGATTCCATATTATCACGTTTATTCCTGCGATATAGGACATTTTAGTGTTGGAATGAAACTACTTATTTTATTATAGAAAATATTAATGTTGACCAGTTTGTGACAAAGATACCAGTGATAACCAATTGTTGTTCCACAGCATACTGATGTGCTGTAGAGGATACTCAGGTATGTGCTGTGTGCTGTCAAAGATTATATTTAGGATCAAAGTGATCCGTAGTACAAAAAAAAGGTTGAGCACCACTGACTAGACTTTTAATTTTTTTGCCTAAATTCTATGGGTGGCTAAGTGTCTGTTTATACAGTCTGATAGCATCTCTTCACATGTCTTTACAAATATCTGTAATCTGTGCAGCTAAAGGCTTCTGGATTAATAATACTGAAGTTATATAACACGATACAAAAATTAATTTAATTATTTTTAAAATTCGAGGAAAAATAACCAAATTGTATTCACAATTGTATCCATTAATTTCAATTAAATTAATCCCTAAAAAGCAAAGTTTTGATGCGCACTTGAAAAATACCTAAAACTCATCATGCATTAATTTCAGTAAGTGCTTAATTTTGTAAAAGTTCTTTCAATAATCCAATATGTTTTTTTACAGTATTCAGTTCCTCTTTTAATTTACAATCTAACATTTCTATGCCTCGAGCATTACTTTCATTCACATAAACCTGGAAAATGTTGTTGAAAACCGCACGTGTAGATTTCTGAGAATTTTACGTACTTAATATCATTAAGGCATACATGTGAACTGCGGAAGCTTAAATTTCAGTTCACCTTGACAGCAAAATAACTCGAAAATATCGATCGAATTTTAGATTTAATTTTGCTGTATATTTTTGTAAACGATGGATTAATAATTCATTAATTGATGGGGAAATAAATTCCATTGTTGAATAATTTAGAAGATTTAAAAGTTTTAAAGCTTTTTAAATTTAAAGAATTCCAATTTAAAATTTATTTTTACCTCACTTCCCCAGAACTCAATAAATTTCACATCAAAGCAACAGCACGAAATGCGATTACACATACCTAATCACAATCAATTACTTTCTGCACAAATTGCCATCTAAAACAGCTTACATACCCAAAATAACAGATCCATTTGGAATTCAATTCCTCTCATTTTATTGCCAAAATAAAGATAACGACACTTCTCTAATCAGCATAATTATTTCCGACAATCCTTGCAGCTATAATGGCACCTCATCTTCATCAGCTCAATGATTCAATTCAAATGACCTTTTTCCTCATTATTTCCGAAAAAAAATATTTCCTTCCTCATGGCGAGGACGTTGGAGAAAATTGAGGACAAAGGAAATGTCGAAGGATCTTCGATGCAAGGACAATTTTGTTTGTCAATTTTTGTGTCTTTGTCCTAACCTTGAGGGATAATTATAATGATTTTGTTATTTTTCTCTTGATGGTTACTGTGTTAACTTAATTTCATATTAAATTGGTAGAAATGACATTCAAGAATTTTGTGCAGTACGAAAATAGACATAAGATTGTAACCATGACAAAAGGTTAGTCGAACTTTTGGATTTTTGATACATTTTGTTAAATAAATCATTAAATTAATAATTTTCAGGTTTCACAAAAAAATGACAAAGGGTAAGTTCAGTTTTGTTCAATTGAAAGCAAATTTGAATTTGAAAATGTCGTTAAAATTTGAATTTCAAAAATACGTTAAAACATTTTTCTCCCAAGATTCACCCATTGCCAACTCTTTATTTCCATTTTCTCTTATAACATCATTAAAACCATGTCAATAATGACGTAAATACTTGGAAGTTCACGTGGATATATTCACATGTGCTCAATAATTCCTTTTTACACAATGAAAAGCTCCTTTTTGCTCAAAAACCATTTAAAGCCTTTTCCATCTCAATTCGCATATATTTTTTTGCCTCTTTAATTCCCACATTGTTGGAAATTCTCTAAGGCATTACATCTGATATGAGTGTATGTAGATGGATGTGTATGTGCATATCTAACACCTTGTTTTTGTTACACATTACGTTAAATGTGGTTTCGCTGTGGAATGAGCTCGTTGAGTAAGAAGCAAAGAAGAAATGAGAGTAAAAACATACACAAAGGCATAATAAAATGATGAAAAATTTTCTGGCAAGGAAACCGACAAACAAGCAGCAAGCAACACGGAGAAAAGCAATAAAAAATCTGCTTAATGAAAAAATTCCTTCTTTTCATTTTCATCGTATTTTTAGCCAAAATTGCGAAGGTATTCTTGATATTTAAGATGATAAGAAGATGACTGAATGGTTAGCATGGAGCTTCAAAAGAGCTTTTATACGTCAATTGTATCGAATCCATAAATATTTCTTGCGACATTTTTAGCAAGATATTTCATTCAGGTCATAAGATATTATGGATAGGGCTTCAAATTTAAAGGTCATGAGAAAATCATTGATGTACGCTTGGATATTGAATGAGATAAAGTTCTTTGATCATCTTATTAAATCACACGGTACACGAATTGTATTTGCAAAAGGGAAATTATTTTTCTGGTGTAAGTTTTACGACTTACGGATGTTGAATATTTATATTGGCTTGTTGCTTCTGTGAGGGAGATTGATGTTGGCAGGTGAGCATTTAGGGAGGGGTTACAGGGGTCAAAGCATATTTTTGATGGAAAATTTTAATTAAGTTTGCTGGTTACATGCTAGTATTCACTAACTGTGTAACGCTTTACAGGAGGAAGGGGAGGGGGGTGTCTCTGAGATTTTGTCAAGCAAAATAAAATTTTATTTTTGCAAAATTTGTGACAAAAAGAGGAGCTCATTCGTTTGGGTTACCGGCATGTAAATATTTTTATACCAGGATATATCAGTGGGTAAATGTACCAGTGGGCTAATGTACTAGTGGGCTAATGTACTAGTGGGCTAATGTACCAGTGGGAAAAAGTACCAGTGGGGAAATGTCCCAAACCCATTCGTTTGCGTTACATAATAAGTGAACAGCTTTTCTGGACGTTGATGTCTTGACTTGATTAATACTTTTCAGATGTAAAGGTGCGGTACCGGGTGAGACCTTAGAAGTTATAAATCTCAGAATTATGCATAGAAAATCTGTAATCTTCCTTCAAAAAATCAATACCCAAAAGCTTTAACCCCCAAGTCTCTCATAAACAGCCACAACACATTACATGACTTCTAAAAGAAGTCCCTTTTTTCCTCTCTTTCAAACTTATTTGAGCTGTTTATAATTTGCATTTTAAGGGTCAGCAATCTCTGGCTATAACTGCCTTCCAATTAATTTCCAAGCTTTCCTCTCCACTCGACTCCACACTTTTTTTTCCAGTCATTGTTGCCATTTGTCGGTTAACAATGCGCCTTTGTGTGTTAATTAAATTTCGCAGCTCATAATTTAATAATAAATTTTTTCTTTCTTCATCCTTGATTCTTCCCACATCATCATCGTCATTATTACAGTGGTGTATTGTTTGACTAGCCTTGTGTATGTGCTCATGAAGAAGGCAAAAAAAATTATGAATAGGAGAAAAAAAAGAAAAGGCACTGAATAGAGGAGAGAGAAAAATGCTTGTGATAACCCAGCAGAAGTGAAAAGGATGCTGAGTGTCAGAAAAGGAAAAAGAGGACAAAAAAGGAAACAAAAGGAAGACATAATGTAAAAGTTAAAAAAAGAACTGCAATAAAGACCATTTGGGGGGAGCTAGAATGAAGGTCAGTTAAGATAAGATGAGATTACTTAATGAGTTTGCAAAAAGAGATGATTAAATCAAGACTCATAAATTAATGTGTGTTAATGAAGCTCGTTCTCAGATTCATGGCAATCTGAAACTTTTTCCGTGACTCAATAATTAAAAGAGATTAAGAAATTATTTTCATCGGATGGAAATTTATTTAACGGATGATTTATATCTGATTGGATTAAGGGCATTTAAAAATGTTGAATTGGGTATTTGAATTAACTTTGATCTCACGTTAAGCTTTTTATGTAAACGGAATTTCTGGAAATGGATTGAAAGATTATAGAGTATTAAAATGGGGACGGGACGTCCACAAATGACATCCAGCCACAATTTAGATTTTTTGACCGCCTTTCTCCCAAATCAACCTCATTTAAAACTTGGACGTCAATTGTGCTCCTAAATCAGTGGTTATCAAATTTATTAGCAGCCGATACACTGAAATTGAAAAAAAAAATTGCGACACACTAAAATCCATGTCTTATTAATTATGGCATTTTTCTGGTAAAAAATTCTGAAATTTCACATATCTACAGTGTCACGGAGAATATTTTGAGCAACACTGCCCTAAAGTCTGCTCTGACTATGACTCAACCATAACGTATGCTGAAATTTTGTCTAGATCTCGTTAGCGTCAGATTCAGGGGCAGAAAATTTTCAGGATTGGGATGAAAAGGCTTTTGCATAGAATGGGTCCCAGTACCCTCTCAAAACCCCTTAAGGGTCGTTCATAAATGATACAAAAAACGAGATTTTTAGATCCCCCATCCAAACTTTGTCACAAAATTTTCTTTTGTATGCAAGTGTCACACACCGTCAGACCCCCTAAAAATTGGACGTAATTTATGAATGATTCCTTAGCCGGAATTCACCAAATTAAAAAAATTAAACGTTCATTCCGACCTGGTATCACATTTTTTGCCTTTTTATTTTTTGCCATGTGCCATTAGATCCTGGTCAGAATTGCTTGGTTAGGATATATTCTCCATAAATAACTATCATTTGACCTGCTCTAGACATCCGAGTTAACAACACAAATATTATTCAAACAAATCAAATCCTTCAACCCCCCAAAAATTAATTCAATCTCCCAAATAATTATCATTGACAACATAATTCGAATAATAATAATTTCAATATGCACATTTTCACATATTAATTCAATAGTAGCAACACAATATCAATTTAACTGTTTATTTCTACGCAACCAGATGAATAAAACATTTCGCATAGTTTTGCCAAATAACAATTAGAATGAATAATTTTCATCAAATAATTTTTCAATCTACTTGTTTTATGCACATTTATATTTTAATATTCAAATATATTGTATAAATTTTATAAGCTTTCAGACTAAAATTCATATTTGAAGTTTGAATTAAAATTTTATTAAAATACAAGCAGAGATTTTAAATAATTTGATATATTTTTGTGCCTTCATGTTCAATGAATGAATAAAAAAAATGCAAACAATTTTTTGACGTCTGAATGGTCATCATCATCGTTATTTAAGCCTTCATCATTGCAGATGCGTCCATCTAAATAATTCATTAAAAATTATTAAGCCTTGACCTTCATAATCTCTACAATTTTTCATTCACAAAGTGCTTCATGCTGACATGCAAAATATAAATCACGTTTAAAAATAATAATAATGAACAATAAGCTTTCATAATTGAAATGGTCCATGCAGAGCTATAAAGTTCAAAAATGAATTTTTATCGTGAATTATTTCATAACATTTTCTTTTATTATTCATGAATTCATTCGGATATTTACTTCAATCTCTTCCTTTAAAATGCATAGCACGCACATTCAGTACTAAAATGATTGGTGAAAAAAAATCTACAGTTGCAACACAAATAGGAAAATTTGTTATGAAAAAGGAGCTCAGTGGTTGCAGGGTTGGTGAAGTTGTACTTGATCTAAATGATTTTAAAATAGATGACACACTGCGTAAATTAGAGGCACGGGCAGACATGAATACGTCGTACGGCAGGGTGGTTGGAGGTCAAAACTTTTTGTCACTTTTTTAGGATTTATTTTAAAATTTGCTAGGGTTTTTTCAAAAAAAAATCCCAAAATTTTCCCGTCTATACAAAAAAGTTTTAAGATCCTTCTCAAAGATTTTCAGGATATGGCCCTTATGCTGGATTTTTCGGTTCATAAATCAACTTTATCACTCATTAACATTGTCACTCAAGTCAACTATATCTTTGAGTATGTATGTGTGTCTCATTTAAAAGCTTTGGCCATATGAAAAAAAGGTTGGAAGTTTCAAAAGAAATCAAAATTTTGTAGGGCTTCGGTGGCTTGATACACGCTATGGAATTGAAAAAAAATCTCTCGAGTAGAAAGGGCAGGAAGCAGCGGCGTAGTTTGAGGGATGTGAAAAATATTTTTTTCATTAGAAAAATTCTAGCAATTTTAAATAATTTATTGGCTTAGACCTTTTTTTCAGAGAAAGATGGTGAATTTTCACGCATTTACCTTCCCCTTGACTACGCTACTGGCAATTGATGACCTTTAAATCCCAATCAAGATCCTTATATTGATAGAGCTGAACTAAAATATACCTCTAAGATTGTAGCTCTATATTTGAGGTTAGAGTGCTAGTCTTACATGCTGACGACCCGACTAAAGTCAGTCCAACATTTTAAAAAAACCTGACCCCATTCCCTGTCAAACCTCATCAACGAAAACCAAAAACCCTCCTATTCCCCAACCATGCGCGTGCAAGAGTAAAAAAATTTCCAATGACTGAATGAATGAGGAATTCGACTCATGGGAAAACCCGTCAACATGAAAAAAAAAATTTCTCTATTTTCTGTATTTTTGTATGAATACACAACATAAAAGAATGCCTACAATATGTGTGCGCGATAATAAATACAATAAAAGCCACAGCATAAAGGGGAGATGATGAAGACTCACAGGGAAATTTCCATCCTATTTCTTTACTCTTTTTAATGCTTTTGCTGCACATACGTATCGCATTTGTGAGTCACAAAAAAACGAATTTTGCTTCGAGGCTGATATCACTAGATGGAAGTAAATTCCCAAAAGATTTCGACTTCCTCGTTCTTCCGTCTTCCTCCTCAAAAGAATCTTTTTTATTATTCATCGCAAATAGCATTTGAATATAACCATTTGCCAAAAATCAACATCTGTGTCTCCATTCTCACTCTCAGCCAGTAATCTCTCTTTTTTATTCCGGTATACACATTACGATTTCATATTCACGTCTATCTACATAATGAATAGAAAATTTTGTGATTTACACATGAGACGCTGGAACTAAAAAAAACTTGTGTACATCCGACGACTGTAGAGTTTCCAAATTGTGTCTGTTTAAGAATTGTTTTGGGGGAGGTTTGAATAAATATGCAGAATACTATTTTGAGGGGTGCGGTTGAATTAAAATTTAAAAAAAAATTTCTTGACAGTTTCTTAATTAAATTTTATGTCTTTTTCGTCAGTTGTTAAATGAGGTAAAGTTGTAGCATACTTTTCAAAGGATAGGCAACATGCTGCAGTTTTAAAGAACTGTATAAAGTTATATTTTTAAGACATTAAAGAGAAATCTACAAATAGGTATTTCTGATTCTTGCTGAATTTGACTAAACACCACTATGCTCCAATTCTACCTCTTTGCAGGAAATTGATGTTAGTTTAAACAGTGGAGTACGTTTTTTTCCGAGCCAAAATGTAAATTTGCGTCCTTTAAAAAGTTTTTTAGGAACACTTTTTTTAAGAAGCTGCTCATAAATGACGTCCAATGTTTAGGGGGAGGGGGTCTAACGATGTATAATACTTCCATACAAAAAAAAATTTTTTGAATGGAAATTTTGTGATTTGTGTCTAAAAATCTTGGGTCTAAAATTGGGATTTTTTGGGTTTTATAAACAGTGTCCGGTTCCAAAGCCTTGGTCGCCTCCCACTGACAGTCTAAATCATAAATGAAGTTCTTTATTAGCGAATGTCCTGAAATACCAAAATTATTAAGTTGACATGACCAGAAGTAGACAACAAAGACAGATTGAAGCCGACGAATGAGCCAGCTATAGATGATATGTCAGAGAGTCTGCAAATCAAAATTGATCAATAAATGAACCATACAATGGAGTATAAAGGTGAGGACATAAATAGACTCAAAATCTCGTTCATTTTTGATTTGGCTCCAATCCTTGGTATGCCATTGAAACCAGAAGAGTAACTCAAAGTATTAAGCAAAAATTAATAAAGAAATACCTTTAAATTTAGGTACAAAAACCGCATAAAATTGACGTCAATCATCCTATCTGGCTTATTTAAAGCATCGAAATATTTTCTTTTCATTAAAATTCTTCCCACAAAATCTCATCTTTTTCCCACATCTATTCTTATCATCATCGACAAATTTTTACATCATAATAAACTCATAATCTTGTCATCCCTCGACGAGACACTTGCTATAATCTATAGATCCAAACATACCATATACTAATAAGCAAGCTATCAGCAGGATAATTTATATGTTGAGTGTGTGCACGCAAAAACCCAAGAACAGCACAAAAAATCATTATCATTCATATCGTGAGATTGTTTTTGATGAAATGTTAATTAGGATTGAGCACAGATAAGCATCTCCATGAAAGCTTTTCTTATGCCATACGGAATTAGTTGAATTAACAGCGAATGGTGGCATTGTGTTGTTTGATCTCTGATTGAATGATAAATAAAGGTTCTGTTTTTAGTGAATTTATAAGCGGTGGAAATGGGAAAAAAGTTGTGAAAAATCTCAGTTACAGGGGCGTATTTAGATAGGAATCAACTTTAAATTTGTCAGAGTGAACTAAAGCGTAGTCGTTTAGTTATTCAGTTCTTAATTCTAAATGTTTTATTTGTCTCTTTTTCGAATCATATGGACTGGAAATTAAGCTCACAGCCTTCCTTGGTGGGCTAGAGTCAGAAATAAAATCAAATGAGTTGTTGACGAGTAGCTGGAGCTGGTTGCTCGATATACTCTACGAAAAAAAGGTTCCTCATCACTGTCCTAATGTATACACTACCTCAAAGGTTACCCAAGGGGTACAGCCTACCCCAATACCCTAGGGTATATCTAGTAACTGGAAATTAGTCAAACTATACAAAATTGAGTTCCTGGTCTCCTCAAGAAATTTCTTATTACTTTCTTGTCTGATTTTTTACGATTTTGTACACGATTTTTTGAAAAATTATTTTTTAATTATAAATAATTTACAGTACTCGTGACTGATAATTAAGTTTTGAACTTTTTAAAATTCATTATCTCACTTTTACTACCAGAACTTCCTCGACTGCAGCCAAGGAAATTTGTTTCGACCTTTCGAATTGAGAACCACTAGTGCTGAGTAAATAAAGAATTCATGCGGGTACTAATTTCATAGTATTTAACTTCGAATGTCACGAGAAAGGAAAGTGAAAATGCCATGAGTCAATATTTGAGGGAGAAATAATAGTTCTTTAATTGACTTAATTATATTTCTCGGAAAAATTTCTAACAATTGCGATAAATTTACTTTGTGAAATTTACAGTCTGCCAAAAAAGTTAATAAACTTGCATAATCCGTCATTGATGGATCACAACTTTCTCCAAAAATAACGATTGTCATTAAAAAATGGACAATCATCTCTCGTTATTGTGATGAGGTTTCTTAATCAAATTGTTCAATAGCTTAACAAAATTACTGCTTTTAAAGAGGAAGAAGTGAAGATGAGTTGAGCTTTATTTTGCTAAACAATTGACTTATTGGTTTTGAGATATGGCCTTTAGTGGGATTGGATGCGATATCTTATTAAATAGATGTGAAAAATTTCACATTTTATTTTTATTTGATATCTAGTGTGTGCCAATGGGGTCTAAAAACATATTTTTGTAAGATGACAAATAAAAAGCTTAAAAGTTGATCTGCTGGCTCATCCTGCTTTGCGTCGTCGTCGTTTGTAGTATTGCTAATTTTCAACTTATTATGGTCATTAGCTCATCCTTTTTCAAAAGTGTAACATGAGCGGTGATTTAGAATGTGGGTAACAAGAAGAAGGAATATGTGTCTTTAGTAAAGAGCACGAATGTAGCCAGTGTTCTTGCCTTTGAATTTAAAAATCAATCAATTCAATTTTTGGGAGGGATCCAAATTTTTTCCAAACAAATATCAATCTCGAAGTGGGGTCCTGAACCCTTGATCCCCCTGACTACACCCTTGGTAAAGAGACACAAAGTCTCATATAAATTGGCGCACATCTCAATTAAAGGAGTGCAAAATACCACTAAGAGAGTCGTCAAATTTTTTATTTAGTTCCAAAAAACCCTTGCTACGTCATTGGTGATTGAGTCACAAACCATTTTCCAACCCCCTAAGTTAATATTGTCAAAAATTTCTAGAATCTAAAAAAAATATTTCATTTTATGGAATTTTTAATGTCAAAAACAGCCATGTCCTGTATTGTTCGACAATAAAGGCTGATTTGTTCACCTTAAGTCATCAACCCACTCTGTTTCAACATTTTTAATCAAATATTTCAATCATCTTCAAATACCTTCTTCTTTTAAAGGTTAACATCATCTTTCGCATCTCTTAAAAAATAACATTTTGAAATTTTTCAATAAAAAATACGTCCTTTTATCATCGACAGTTATGTCTATAGATACATACACTCACGCACATCATTGTCAATATATCGCTTATATAGACCATAAAGCGATGAATTTTTAATAAGATTTTTTCATATATGCCTTTTAATGTTCCTTCTTTTATGAAACATTCCTTCCTTATTCTCATTCATAAGTTTTCCATTCGAGATTACAAAATCATAATTTTTACGGGGTGCGGTGACTGTCTACCTACATCTTTCGTACGACTTTTTAAGTGTATATATGCTGATGTTATAAAATAAATAAGAAATTGCGTGTTTATGCATAAATTATGTGTGATGCAATTTAGTTAATTTGAGTATTTCATGTTGATGATAGACAATGCAGCAATAATGGATGTATAAGTTAGGGGAATAAGGGATGTGACAGATAACAAAGAGAGATATGAAATCTCATTTTGATAAAAGAAATGGAAATAAAATTTTTTTTTGGAGCTCAAACAGAAAATTTAATGAATATTAAAGAAATTGAAATGAAAAGCAAGTTAGAGTAAATTTATGTAGGTTTGGAACGAATTTTAAAATAAGAACAAATTGGAATTAAGGTATAAGTTTGTTCATGAATCATGTTTATCAAAAATGGGATCATGAAACTACCCATCTCAAAATTCAAGGGATACTCTGTGAACTTAGCAAGGGTTTTAGATGCCCGAGACCAAATAAAAATTTTTGATTTATCCTTTAAATTTTTGACAAATAAAAATCATTTGTCATTTGGATTTATACTTTAAAAAGGATTTTGTATCATTTTCATCAGTCGCCTGGGCCACGACCCCAGTTACCACCCCACTTCTATGCTACAGTCAGTCAATTATAATGTCTACCTTTTTTAAATAATTAATTTTTATTTCTGTATATATAATGTCTACCATTTAAGTGGAAGAGGTGGAAGGTCTTACGATAAATAGTATTTTTTGCAGGAACCGATAAGTTTTGGACAAAATAATAACAATAATAAGTCAGGCATCCTGTAAAAAGTCCAGCAATAATTCTGAATAATCCAACTGCTTAATTTTTCCATGCATGTTCTTACAGAATCAATCTGGAAGTACGCATGGTTAGTTTGAATTATTTTGGAATTAATGAGGATTATTGGGAATTATTTGGGATGTATTTCAAGTATTTTGGTCTATACATGTACGAGCTTGATCATTGTTTTATGAGAAGTGGCATTTAATTCAACGACACCAGTTATGGATTTTTAGAACCTCATTGGAGCTTTGGATAAGCTCTGGACTTTAATTTTTGCCAAAACAGCAACTCAGAAATCCAAATACAGAAATTTTAGCTAACAATAAAACTCACAAAAAAATTTTTTAAAGCCAAAGACCTTTTTTTCGCAAAGTCATGACAGCATCGTTTGAAGATGAGTCCATGATTAAGGTATAGATTAAAGCACTTTCACTTGACTTCACTATCAATTAGATTTACAGTCGAGTCGAGTCGAGGGAGATGAGATTTTATTTTCATCAGATAACTCAACGAGCCATAAAACATTTTAAATATACACACGTACCTATAAAATCATAAAAATTCTTCCAAAGTCAGTTACCGTACACACACACTTGATAGGTATACATGCTCCTTTAAAAGCATGAATAAAACAACACAAGGCAACAAGACTGAGAAAGAGAAATAATTTAACAGAAAGAAGTGAATAATTGATGTGTAAATTTCAATCACTCTTTGTATCGTGGGAACTTCACAAAAAAATGGTTTAGGTTCAAACGCCGCACATAGCATGAATTTTCTTTGATGTTCATTCATTTGCTAAACGGTTTTTTTTGTTTTATTATTTCATCATTTGAATTGTTTTCGACATGTATGTGTACACATCCATGCGATAAAAAAGCAGCCCAGGAAGGAAGACAGGAGAGGACAGACGAGGCAGTAGAATAAAAAAAAACATAAAATTAAAAAAACCACTCGCGGGCTAATTAAATTTCTTTTTTTTTAAATTCTGTTGTATGTACACACTCCCTTTGGTGGATATGCCAAATTGAAAAATATAATAAAAGATTGTAGGCTGAAAAATATTCGACGATAAAAAAAAAATTCGTATCACTTTGAAAATGTCATGAAAAATGTCGATTTACATAAAATTTAATTAAAATGAATAATTTCTTTCGGCAAACTTTCTAGCACGTTTTTTTTCGGCTGTGTTGTAGACGTTTTGTATGGGCGTCCATTAGATGTATCGTATTTGAAAAACAGGAAGGGTTTTTTTATCGACATGATTTATGAGCTTAGTCGGTAGCTTAACATGGTAGTGATGGTACTATTAATATAGAGGGATAGGCTAAACATTTTGATTATTTACTTTAAAGTTTACAATTTCAGATGACTTTTGATTTTTTAAAGAAAGTTTCGAATTCATAAAAATTTTGAGTCTTCGATAGTGATCTCGATGTCATCTCAATTTTGAGATTCAGTAAAGACCAGGATATTGTAAATAGAAAGTAAAAATTGCTTGAAAGTGAATTTTTAACAAATTTTGATTAAATTTCTAAAATTATTTTTAGAGATTTTAAATTTTCCAGTTAGTTCCCTTATGGAAGGTATTAATACGGGGCTTATGGAACTTATACTACCCTCAAAGCCTGATCCTTCACTTAATTATATAGTTAAGGACAGGAACAGGACTAAAATTCTGAGAAAATCCTATGAAATTGAGCTTAAAATTTTGAAAATAAATATTTTGTGTATTTATCATTTTTTAATCAAGTTGGAGTCTTTTGACTATTTTAAAAAAGTTACAATTTTTTCATTAAATGATAGACAGCTCAGTATACAGCAGGATTAGTGCAATAGCGTGCATGGGTGTAACCAGAAGAGGGTCTCTGGAGTGAAATCCCTTCAATTTCTTACTTTTTTTGAGAAAAAAGGTCTAAACTACTCCCTGCCTAGTAGCATGACAAAGACATTTATCACCTGAGAGTGAAGCCTTAGTTTTGTGCCCATACCTTCTTAATGTCAGGAAGACATAAGGTTTGTTTGTAGAGTTTTTACACAAACACTCTTAGTCCATTGAAATAAATAATCCGGTCGAGGCATATGTCACAGTTCAGTATCATAATCTACATACCTAGCTAAAATGCGCTTCCATAAACACTTCCAAAACTTTTATTTCTCTCAATTGCAATGGTCTCAGCGGAATTTTTCTTTCTTCTTTTCTCTCTCAATATTTATTTAAGCATTTCGTATTCGCTGATTCCTTCTTCTGAAATGATTCTTAAATTATAACATTACGACAGAAAATTAAAGCTCACAGAGAACGTAAAAAAAGATTGAGATACTTTAAAATTATTGAAAAATGCTCATCTTGATGACCGAGTACATATTTATAAAATGCTACACCCATAATGGACTTTGATAATATCATTATAATAATGGGATAATAATAAATTCAGTAATGAGATAATTAGAAGATGATACTGAAGATTAAACAATAAATATTGTGGTATGGGCGACGCTCTCCTCTGTGCCTTAATGTATGCAATTTCTTTCTTGATTTATCGCCATAAATCCCTTTATACTTAAAATTTTGTGAAATTGACTTTAAAATGAGATTATTTAATGAGCAAACAGTAAATGATAGAGAAGAAATTGGAAATTGAATGAACTCAGTTGAAAAAAATTTTTTCTCATTAAATGAGGCGAAAATGTTCTCGCTTTAAATTATTTTTGGATGTCGGTTACTGTGCAACAGACTCATTAGTATCAAAAATCTCTGTAGATAACATCAATGAATTTGATACTGTACCTTAATTTATTTTACTAGAATGCTAGGGTCGCGTTAATTATGGATGGGAAACAATTTCGTTTAATTTACGAGGGAAGAAGGAGGGTTCTTAAAATGACAGTTTTAAAATAAAATATGAGAAATTGTACAAAACGTTCACATTCAAATATTCAAGTTAGGGCCCATTCAATCATGAACTTCAGTATTCAAAGGATGTAGGGTTATGGAGCTGTGTGCCATCACACAAACCTCATGGTACTTTCAGGACACCCCCATGTCTCTGTGACATTTTGCTGCTAACAATGTATCATGGCGGTGCATTATTCATTTTCAGTGTTGAAGTTTGTAGGTTCTAGAGTACAATTTTAACATGTTGTATAGTGCATCATGGAAGATGTTTCATGAACCAACTCATATTTGACCAAGGTCAAAAATTTATAAGTCAAAATGATCCATGAAAATTTTTCCAAATGACCAGGTCAAAATGGTTCATCATGAACCAAAACCTCATGAGACATTTTTTTGGAAAATGAAACGGACAACTCAAGAAAATTATATAAATTATGAATTGCTACGGTGCATCACAGTCGATATGGACAACTCAAGAAAATCAAAAGATCTGAATATAAAAGCAAAATGAGTAAGTTCAATCCCCCCATCTTATTCCTAAACCAATCCCCCCCTCCCCCCAGTCAACAAGAGTAAACAATACACATCTGGGAAGTATCTCGTCAGAATTATTGATAAATTTTTTTCTATAGGTCTTTAATAAACCATGACAACGACTTGATTTGCCTTCTCAAAAATCAAACAGCAGGTATAATTGCTAATGAGCTCAAATAAATAGCTAATTAATAAAAATATTTTCGAGACTTAACATCAAATTCGTCTTAATTTCGACAGTTAATATAAATATTGTAGGTTTCAATTTTTGCATGCTAATTATCAATCTATTTTTCTTATTAAAAATATCGACAGAAGGGGTGGCATTGGCATTGGTAGTGTGAGGAACTAACTCATCATAATGTAAAGCTCTAAATTATTCACAATAACCTGTCAATATTTGTAAACTAGCAATTTATGCTTAAGTGGAAATAATTAGTTAATTAATTCGCCTGAAAATCGGCTTCAATAATAAATACTTTTCAAGGTTTTCAGCTGTTTTCATATAGCTTAAAGTTTTTTTAAAACTCATTAAAGTCAATTTTTTTCAGCATTTTTGTGAAGGAATTTTATTTAAGAAGGATAAAAATGAGGATTATATTGCAAAATACAGCAGGTGAATATGCAAGCTGGAATGAGTTTTATAACACATGATTAGAAAGTTCATTAGACTTTGTAATGTGTGCTTTATTCGGTATTCATTGTAATGTTTTTGTAGAAATTTGAATAATTTTTATGAAAATATTCTTAGCATTTTCAAAATATTAAGATAAAAGATTAAAACTTAATAAAACCAGAGACCCCTCCCTCCTCATAAGCGTTACGTAATATCCAAATGAGTCTCAAGTTTTTCATCAATTTCTGGTTGCAAGAGCAGTTTAAAAGCTCAAGACACACGTTAGGGGTCGTTCACAAATTACGTCACTTTACGTTTAGGAGGAATTAGAAGAATTTGTGACAAGGGGGGGGAGGTGGTGTGGTCGAAAAAGTAGGTTTTTTCATGACGTAATTTGCGAACGACACACCTTACATCTCCCAGTGATAAGCTCACACAAAATATTCGATGTCATAAGGGGTCATTCACAAATTACGTCGCGCTGTATGGAAAGAATAAGGCCGAAGATTTTGTGACAGTCGAAACAAAAGATATTTAATAGGAAGGGTCATTTTTTCCATGACGTAATTTACGAAAAACCCTTAATTGAACGTCCCCATATCTCAATAAAAAAATCAGCAAAAACGTGATCAATGTAAAGTTTTTTAATTTTTAACCTTTAATTAAATTTTCTTAAATCGTGAATGAAAAGTCATTTAAGTAATTCGCAAATTGGCGGCAAAGTCAAAAAGCTACGAAATTCATGTCAATATCCAAGCGATAAATGATAAACTAAGCAAGAAACTGGCAATCAAAACAGAAAGCTAAAAGTTTAAAAAAATCAATTTTTAAATGTCACATTTCATTATTCATAATACAGACATGTATTTCAAAAGCAGCTAATCAGTTAAATTATTAAGAATAGCGAGAGCCGCTTAATTATCGTTTTTAAATATGCAAATTAGTTAAACTTTGTTTCTCATAATTGCTGGAAAATTGCAACTTTTCCATATCACTTAAAATATTAAGGAAGGCGCGAGAAAGATGGAAACACAAAGACAAAAGCGCCAAACGATTATTTTAGCGGACATTAGAAGAGATTTTAAAAAGGCATTAAAAATACATTTCCACACAGCTTGCCTGATATATATTTTTTTCATTTCTCAGCTTCAGCAACAACAACTTTGGCTACTAACTCAATGGTGTTATTGCTCCATTGCTTTAATTTTACAAAACGAGATGTCAATGAATTAATTTTAACTTAACTGCAATGTGTCTCATAAATTTAATCTTTATTTCTTTGTTGGCCGCTTCTACTTGGAACTCTGGATGTATTGTGTGAGTGGAAGTTGTGTGGATTGGAGGATTTTGGATGGAATTTGATTCTGGGTTGCTGTTATGGTGCTGTAAGGGTGAATTTGGAGTTTGTCGCGTAGATGGTGCCGTCGTCTTTATAAATGACAACAAAGTAGCCGTTTGGGTATCGTAATTCTGAAACGCTGTAACTTGTAAGTTGTTTTCCCCCTAATTTTCCCACCATTTTTATTATTCTTGGTAATAAAATATTTTTATGAAAAAAAAATCACTTTATTGACCAGTTTATAGCTCAATTCTTCTATTGTTTGCTTTGCTCATAAAAAGTTGAACTACTAAAATCATTTAAACATCAAATCAGTAGCTAATTTCACGAAAATTTGTATTTAAAATCATCAAGTGAGACTTTTTTAAGAACATCTTTTTTGAAATTTCAAAAAATAAAAAACCGTTACAAATTGCTGGATATTATTGACTCTAAATTGTGTGTTTTTTGAATATTTCTAGAAAACTGCATGAAAACTATTCTATGGAGCCTCTAAGTAGCAGATTTTCTCAATTTCAATGTCATTTCTGCAGTATTTTGTGTAAATAATGCAAAAATATCAAACATATATCCAACCAAAAAGTTCTAACCCAAAATTTATTCAAAATCGATAAAAAAAATTCCCATCCAAACAGCCTGGCCGGGGGGATACATAAAACAGCAAGTTCGGAAACAAAGTAAGAAAGAAAGAAACTAGTAATGCGTCCACGGGCTGCGGACGGAAGTGCATTTTCTTAAACTACTGTGCCCAGAAATTTAAACGTATAAAAAATTAGTAATGATAAAGAAAACTAATGCACGAAACACTGACGCAAAAAATTAGTCAAAAATATTTGAATAATAAATATAAGTTTTTAAAAAGAATAACGGTAATTTCTTTTTTTTTTGGAAAAATAACGGTCAAAAACTATTTGAATAATATCGGTCAAAAATATTTGAACAATAACGGTCAAAAATATTTGAAAAAATAACGGTCAAAAAATATTTGAAAAAATAGCGGTCAAAAAATATTTGAAAAAATAACGGTCAAAAAATATTTGAAAAAATAACGGTCAAAAAATATTTGAGAAAATAACGGTCAAAAAGTATTTGAAAATAATACCCCCCGTTTTACTCCCCCCCCGCACCTTCATATACACCCCCTCGTTTAACTCCCCCTCCTCCCCTTTCAATTCACACCAAGAACGGTTTACGTAATGTAAATTTACATAACACGTATTTTTACGTACGTATTTTTACATAACGTAAGCTTTAATTAATTTAACTTCGTGAAAAGTTCGGAAAATGTGAGGAAAAAATATGAAAATGGAAAATTTTATCAGAACACATCATGAAATATCAAAAAAGTGTAAAAAAGTACAAAAAAAAAGTTGCTCGGAGTGGGGCTCGAACCCTGGCCGGAAGATTGTAAGAAAAATCAAGTTTTTAAGGGCTACGTAAAAAATACGTACGTAAAACGTAAGCAATTTTTTCAACAAAAGTTAATTTAATTAACCTTCTACTGCACCGATCAAAAAAATCTTTGGTCAACCTTTTGCCTGACCTAGTCCACACATTTTAAGCAAAAAACCGCATCGAAAAAGCTTAAACTGGAGGAGGAGATAGGGCGACAGACAGACAGACAGACAGACAGACAGACAGACAGACAGACGGACGGACGGACGGACAAAACGCGGACAATAGTGTCTTTTCCCAATGGGAAAATGCACTAAAAAAAGCCATATAAAATATTCAAGTTCTCATTCAGACACGCGCTCGCTTTGCAACAAGTTTTTCTCTTTCATTTCTTTTTCATTTTTATTTTCTTGTACAAGCGATGACCGCGAAAAATGAGCAATAATAATGTTAAGGTGTCTAGAGAAGCGGAATGAAGAAAAGAAAAGAAATGAAATGAGAGAGAAAGAGAGTCCAAGACAGACATGAAGAAAAAGATAATATAATGAAGGCTATTGAATGAAATCGAAAATGCTCCAGCCATGCACGGCAGAATAACATAAAAACCGGTTTTTATGTGTGCACTGAGCAGTGGAGATTGAGAATGATTTTCTTTCGATTTCATTTAAATACGCATGAATACAAGCCCACTGAGTATACCTACACATAAATAACCATATGATTATTTGAATCTTGACCATCGACATCATCATCACCGTCGTCCGCACCCGACTGTCTGGAAATGTCTATTTCTTTTTTTAATTATGCAATTTACATTAATTTTTATTTTATTCATTCTTTGATTGGATTTTTATCGCTTCATTATTTATTTTATTTATGACGTCATCTTAGCTTCGTGAGAATCCCGAGCGACACAAATGACAAAATCGCCATATGGAAGCCATTAAGGTTCCATCAGGGATACATTTATTAACACCAGATGGATTCCGCGCCGCCTCCACCTCCGTATGGAATCCATATGCAAGTCATATGGAGGTGGATGCGGCGCGGAATCCATATGACTTCCATATGGATTCCATACGGAGGTGGAGGCGGCGCGGAATCCATCTGGTGTTAATAAATGTATCCCTGATGGAACCTTAATGGCTTCCATATGGCGATTTTGTCATTTGTGTCGCTCGGGAATCACAGTTAGATTTTGTGAATGAATAAAAAATTAAGTAAGGCACAACAAGAAAGAGGATTTATTGAAATAAATTATGGAGATTTTATGGTAAATAGTCTTAAAGTCATTGGTCTCGCTTACGAGATGAAATGAACTTAGAATTAATAACACATTTGCCGCACATTCAAATAATTTATTGAGAGTGGATCGGAAAGGTTTGAGAAGCTGTGGAATGGAAAAATGTTCAACAAGTAACAAAAATCGATATTTTTTTCCATTTTACCTCCTTTCGTTTGAGTCATGCAAAAAGATATTTCGATTCTGATAAAATATTTTTGATGAATAACCGCGAAAAATTGTAAATTAAACAACAAACAAGTGCCGCTTGCTATGCTGCAATTTAAGTGTTTTGTGGAAGTGTACGGAATTTAAATTGTTTAAATGCAGTCGAGAAATTTTGAAGATTTGTGAATAATATGAGGAAATTGCTTGCATTTTTGTACAAGTCATTCACAGAAAATACATGAGAATTCTGTAGACATGACATGCTGTCATCACATCATCTGTAGCATATGACAGTCAGGTTGTAGTAATAATAACAGTCAGGTTACAACATATGCATGAGTCATCACATTCATAAAATTATAATGACCACGTAAATTAAACTTTTTGGAATTAAATTAGCAATTATTGAGCATGTATTGATAAGATACTGGGACCGGTTTCTCGGGTATACCCTTGCCATATTAAAGACCATAGCTAGAGTGTCTAGGGTTATTTACCTAATAGCATTGTGCGAAACCACCTTGCCATATCATCCTCTTTTGGGAATCGAACTCACACCCTCACAAAATAGAGAGATAGTTTGAGCTTTTGGTCTGCTGACTAGCCAATCACCCACAGAGTCCTTATTCTCGAACTGGCATATTTATCTACACATGCTTCGATACTCTTTAACCTTTGAAAATTCGTTTTTTCTAGAGACAAATATTTTTTTTTTGGAAAAATTCAATGATCTAAAATCCATTTCAACAGCTTTTTAAAATACATCCAGTGCAACTTTACAGAAATTAAGCAGAAACAAGTTTCCACACATTAAATTTTATAAAATATAGTCTACATCTAAAGCAGTTCTTATAGTCTCAATTTTATTACAATTCGACTAGCTTGTTTTTCAACCATCTACCTGTCTACCGTGATTTCGACAAGCCATTGCATGCTTAATATTTTTTATACCCAAACCAAGTCAATTTTTGTGTAGATGCGAATTTAATTAAACCAATTTTAGACGGAATGTGTATTTTTTTGTCTGCTAATAGCCTCGACTAAATGGTTGTCTATTTTGTAAATATAGACGTTGAATTGGCCAGGAAGAGTGAGCTTAGGCATTCGAAAATAATTTATTTGTGTATGCTTGTGTACAAAATAGATACAGCATACAATGGATATAACGTTGAATGTATTATAATAGGAAGGCTATCGAATGCATTCAAATTATGTGAGTGGATATTTGTTCATCCTGAATGCACTGCTAGACAGAGTTGAGAACATGACCCGAGCAACACAAAGGCTCTATTCTTAAGAGGTACATCGAGTTGAGGTTTGGTTTGGGGGCAAATTGGAAGCACATTGGACACCGATTCTAATTTATTATTAATGATCCACAGGATCATCTCCGTCAGGACACTCAAATATCAATTTCAATCATTATCTTTCTCGGGTCCATTTCCTCTATCCACTCAAAGCCTTTCATGTGAATTAACTCTTTTCAGATTACGTGTGAAGTGACTCCAACCACATCAATACCTTTCGATTTCACATGCAACATTGATTTATCGACAAATATTAACAATGCCTAAGCTCATTAACGGAACTTCATTCGCAATTAAAAGAGTCAATAAAACATTTTACCATTAGCTAATGTGCATATAGCAATGACCTTTTACTGACCATTGTGTCTAATCTTACCACACAAAATTGTTCAAATGCAAATGGAACTTCACATGCGAAATTTTTTCGATTAAAATGGAATTGGACATGCAGTGATGGTTTCTTTTGATGTCTCAATCGTAAAGTGGCTTTTATGATGAGCATTTGTGACATTTATCAATGAAAATTATCTGATAAGTTGTCTATTATGATGTTGTGAAGTTTTTATGTTGATTGAGTCATTTACGTAATCTCTTCTGCTTTTTACTTCCATTGTCATAAATAAAATTTAAAGCTTGTAATAAAATTAAAAGAATCGTAAGAGTGGCTTAAAAGTGGCAGATTCGTTTGATGTATTTCGTACTCATTTTAGCAAAATGACACCGCCATAAAAAATGCGGCAAACACTTCGTTTTTCTTCAACTTATGTTTACTATAAAAAGTTAATTCCTTTAGTGTATCTAACAACTATTTCTGTTTACTTAATTGTTTCAAGTTCAAGTTTTTGTTACTTGCTCTATCTTACCTTTGATACTTAATGCTATTTATTATTATTCATAAGTTTAGTATAAAAACATGCTAATTATTCAGCTTTTCTGTTGTAAATTTTAATTCGTGTTCTCTTGACATTGAAAGCTTTGATTATTGTTGAAAGGTTCTCGATTAATTTTTTATCTTTTTGAATTTCTAGGAATATTTATTTTTGAGTGGTCATTACTAAAATCTCGCATTACGTAGGAACAGGAACCTAGTCAGCAATTTCGATTATAATTTTTCTAGATACACCTAATAGACAAAGAGCATGCTCGTTTTTGCTATATTATGATCAGTGAGTCCTTAAGGTACCATTAAGCATGCTACTTGTTTCTTACGATACCCTTGAGTTTCTGAAATCTTAGGGGCTGTTCATAAATGACGTCCAATTTTCAGGGGGAGGGGGTCTAAAGCTGTGTGACATTTCCATACAAAAGAAAAAAATTTATATGAAAATTTTGAGGGGGGAGGGGGTCTAAAAATCTCACTTTTTACGTGACGTCATTTATGAACTTCCGAGCTTCTATGTAATTGAAGAAAATTCAGAGATTCTGCGAGTTTTAGCACCGAACCAGGACTTAAGGATAAAAATAACCGATCTTCTTGTGTGGCTCTTTTAGAAACTTTAGCTAAAGTTGCTTGAACTGGACAATTTAAACAAATCCATTAGGATGATAATTTTGATTTGGAAAATCAAATAGGTGTCATATCAAGTGTCTCGTATCCAAAAAGATGATAAATAACGGTTTTCACTTTTTTCTAAAGCATATGCACAATGCCACTCCCACTTCTCAAAAACCCATAAAAATTCACACAAAAAAATCCCAAAGTTTAATCATATTCATAACAACAGCAATCAATTGCCTTGTCTTGCAAAAAAAAAATCATGCAACTTTTGTTATTTTAATTATTTGCATAAAAGTTGTTCATAGCAGCACCAGCTACGAGTCGTAAAAGCTTATCTAACTTCTACATCTATCAGATATGAAAGGCTCGTAAATTTCTAGATAGCGCATTGCTGCCTTGTTAATAAAAATTCAAAACTTTCGCTTAAATTTCGCATTTAAATTCAAATTTTTGGCAATAAGCGCTGCAAAGAAATAAATATTTAAATTTCAAATGTCCAGCATTCTCAAACATACTTTCTACAAAAAATTTATTGTTTTATCCACAATACAATCGAAGAAAATGCGCTTATGCAATCCGCTCCGGATACTTTTAATCTCTCAATATCTTTCTCTTCCTCCTCATTTCCATATATTGACAGAGCTTCAAATAACTTTTCTTTTGTCTTCTCTCTATCTCATTCCTTTCTACTCATTCATTCATTCAAATTAATATAACGAAAATGTGTATGACAGAAATGTTTTTTTTTCTCTTCCGTATGGTATAGTAGGCAGGCAGGCAGAGTTGTTTAGCCAGTTGTAGTAGTTTGGGTCAGTCACTGAGGTCGATTTTCAGGCTTCTAATAAGGATATAGCTTATCTTAATATGGATTTTACCATGAAATTGACCTAGGGTATACTTTAGGTTGTATCTTAAAAGGTCCTAGAAATGTACTTTAATTACGATGTAAAACTGAGAAGTCTTGGCTCAAGCTATAAACCTCTAAATTAGTGCTACTCAAACTATGTTCGATGACCGGTTAAATGACCATTTCTAAAGGATACAAAATATTTCCCTAACAGACAAAGAGCTCAGTGATACTGCAATCATAAAAAAATTTAAAAACCGTTTTTAAAAAGTTTTTAGAAGTCACTTTAAAAAATATTTTTAAAATTCAAAAAAGTTTTTAAAGTTTAAAATATGTTTTTATGACAAATTGTCATATAGATTTATATGCTTCAGTGGCTTAGTGGTTAGAATACTGGGCTACCAACAAAGAGGTCACTGGTTCAATCCTCACTCCAAGCAATTTTGTTTTAAAAATATGATAATCTTACTTTTTTAACGGTTTACAAAAATTCAAAAACTTAAAAAAAGTTATTAAGAGTCCAGTTTAAAAAATGTAATAACTATCTGAACATGATACCGTGGCGTAGACAGAAACTTTGGAGAGGGGTAAAAAAGTGTAAACCCCGGTCGTCCCCACCGTTCTACGTCTTTGTCGTTGTCTGTTATGGATTTTATGTGTCGAGTTCTGAAAAGTTTAAGAAACAATGCTCTAAGCCTTACCATAAGGAGTCATTTTTATATTACGTAACGCTAAAAATGGCCATTTCTGATCCATTCCCCACCAGCCTCTCTCACAACAAGACCCCCTCTCCCCCCCTAAAATTATCCTATCCCTAAGATTAATTCCAAAAAAAACTTTAATCTGATCATCTACGGTACAGACCAGAAACCAAGATAAGCTTCATATTATAATATATCCTTAAGTATGGCAGAGAACTCATCCCTAGATAAAAGATAATTCTACGCAAGTCAACATCTCTTTCACAGACTGTTCTAACTCAATATATTGTCTAATCCAGACAAAAACCCAAATACCAACACTGCATAACCAGAGAATAATGACGATAGGTGACAAAAAGAGAAGAAAAAATGTCAACAAATAAACATCAAAAGTAATGTGAGTCTTCATTAACATCATGTTCACGTATAATTCCATCATGCATACATAATGACATCTTTTACAGCATTTCACTCATCATTTTTTTGTGTGTAATTTTATCATTTATCACTGATGTGCTGCTTTTTTCTACTCACTTATTTCTTGTGATGTCACCTAAGTGACTAACGAATGAAATAAGCACTTATAGGATGCATGTGCGATTGCCGGATCGTGGAAAAAAAAGATTTGTCGAAAAACTTTAATTTTATTAATGGGCAATCGATGGATGAACGAAAAGAAAATAAAGGCGTGAATGAAATATTTTTTCTTCTTAAACGAAACAACGGGAAAAGTTGTATAATAATGTAAATTTTTCAAATTATTTTGTATACACAAGATGTTGAGAGTAAAAGTGAGAGATCATTATTGGAGGCTGTGAGCATTGGGAGCATTTTTAATGACTTAATGTCTTGACTGCATTTAAGAATGGAGTCTACTTAACGTATAGCACAATTATGAATAAGAAGCTTAAGTGCTTTGATACCTTAATTAGTAAGGAACGGATAACAAAGGTGTATTGAATCAGTCTTGATGACTGAGCTAACCTAGGGGTCTGTTACTCGAGTATACCCTTGCAATATTAAAACCACTAGTCGGGTATATCCTAGTATACTCGGGTATATCCAAGAGAAACTGACCCCAGATAATATCTATTTGTACATATCTTATCTTAATTAGAGTATCAAGTGACCAGACGTAAGCTTAACGAAAGAAAAGTATCAAACATCCAAGGTGATCACTGGCTGGTAAGAAGATCTAAACGTCCTGGTAAGGGGTTGTTGAAATTGGGACCAAAATATCATCGAGATGTCTTGTTTTCGATTTCGAAGATGTGCCAAGTTATTGGAAAGTCACAGTTTTCACATGGATTTTTTTGGTTTAAATGATTCGTATCTCAGATGAATTTGCTTGGGGGATATTTTTTGGAAAAAGTCCTAAACCATAAAATTCCATTAAAACCTCCACTCGATTCATTACACCCCTGAACAGCACTTTTTTAAACTCTGAAGTTAGATTCAAACTAAGTTGCTGTACTATGACTAGGCTAGCTATCTACTTGGGGTTTCATAGGTCCTAAACAAATCAAAAACCTCTTACTTTTTACCAGAGTTGCGAAACAGATACAGATGACAGAACATGTCAAAATCTCATCTGTCGCAGATTATTTTCTATTCAGATACACAATTTTTATGAAAAATATCTAGTCAGCCTGAACTTTTACCTAGATATTTTTGAGATTCGTAGAATGTTAATAGCGGCGTAGCCAAGACTTTTTCGAGGAGAGGGTATTTTCAAAATTTTTGTATTGAAGAAATTTAAAGGGGGGATTTTTGGATTAGGGGTCATTCACCTATGACGTCCATCAAAAAATGAGATTCTCCCCCCTTTGACAAATTTTAAATTCAAAAAAATTTCTTTAATATAAAGTGTCACAAAATCTCAGACCCTCCCTCCCCCCTGAATCATGGACGTCATAAGTGAATGACCCCTTACTCAATTTCAATTTAAGAATAATAAAGTACTGTAACTAGGACTCGGGAGGAATTCTTTAATTTGCAAGAGTTTTTGAGAAGAAAACCTGAAAATCCCCCCCCCCCTCCTCTCGAAAAATTTCTGGCTACGCCACTGATTAGACGTCATTTTTAAACGACTCCTTATTTATAGATGCAAAATTTCCAATTTTTGAAGACGCAAATTTATCACCAAATAAAAACGCAAATCTTGCAATAACCTCAATTCCACACATATTTATTTTCTCACTTAAGAAAGTTTTATGTAAATTTCCCCCAAATAGTTTAGTTTTTAATGAATTTATCATGTAAAGATAAAGCCGAAAATGGCAAGTGTAGTTTATCATAAGCCTGAAATTAATAATGCGTCAAATATTGAGATTATCACAGCAAGTCAAAATGCAGCTCATTTATCATTGAACGCTCTAAAAAATTAAGATCGTGTGAATGTTTAGTAATACTCACATATGACTAATGATGAAGAAAGTAAAAGTATTCCATAAAATTTTTGCATCTTTTTTCCTTGAATCGTCTTCGTTTTTACCCAAATTGATATTCCAATGTGTGCTTTGTTTTAAACTTCTTCTTTTTTTATACACAAAAATGTGATTTCTAACTTTTTATTTTTTTGGACACACAAAAGTCCAATAAATTTATTATCTTTCTCTCAATTAAAATGTATCACTGAATAAACAAAAATCTACGGTAAGTAAGCAAGTAATTTGTAAGCTTGTATGCATTATTTACGTTTAAGTAAAAGTTTCACTTTAAATTGAAGAAAAGAAGAAAAAAATTTCACATTTTTCCCTCACAAAATAAAAATCTCCGGAATTCAAGTCCGTCCGTCCACAATTGAGTTCAGTCGCAATGTTATTGCATGTGTTCAATGCACATTCTTAATCGCAATCACGTGTAATGATGTAAGAATATTTATGAAACTGATTTTATTTTTCAAGGTTGCACGGCTCGTAACTTGCAATTTTCGCTAACTTGATCTTGACAAGCTGGAGAGTAAACGAATACTGAGTGCTGAGCTTTGCAAGTTTTACGGAGTTCGATCGCTTGTGACCCTCTTTTGAATCAACTTTAAGTTTGTGTTTATAAAACTCACAACTCTCTCTTTTTTTCTTGAGTTGTTTCATTCAGCCAACAGCCAACATTGATCCCACCAATTCCGTAATATGTGGACGTGTGGTGTTATAAACGTCAATGTTAGTGGGAACTGGCAATTTCTTTATGCTCGGTTATTGTGGTACTTTTTGTCATAATTTGTCTTGCGGTGTCAATGTTTTGACGCGAGAGATGTGCTGCTACTGTGTGCTGTGCTGTGGATATTTGAAATTAATGATGATTGCCTTGGTAGGTTTAGTTCTCTGAATTTTGAGGTTTTAAGTTATTAACTTTATGGTTTGGACTACTAGTTGATTAGTATTCTAGATTAGACAGATTTGGCTGTTCTAACAAAGGTATATCCAGGAAATAATTAGGGCGAGTTGCCTAAATTTTCAAAAATCAAAAATTTATTATTATTTGAAAAGTATAGGGACAGAAGCGTAACCAGGGGGTCAAAACCCCTAACACTTTTAAAAAAATTAAATTTTCTAGGGTTTTTTGAGAAAAAACTGAATCCCCCCTTAAAAATTTTGATGGGGGTCGATGCCTTATCAGGTCTATTTGTTATTCTGCACTGCGATGGTGCCTTCCATTAGAGTCTTGGGTATCGATTTTCTCTGAGCAATAGTTATGGTTTCTGTAATTAAATGAATTTAGTAAGAGATCGTTCACTTATTACGTTACGCAAAAAAAAACGAAATTTTAGAACCTCCCTCCCCCCCTTATTACAAATTTTCTAAGAAAAATATTTTTCTTTGTTTGATCTGTTACAAAATCTTAGACCCTTCCTCCCCCCTAAAGCGATAGATCTGGGTTAAAAAGTATAAGAAGTGGGGGGATGGGGGTGTATTGGGGAACAAATCTCCCTCTCCATAGATTTTTTTTTAAATTTGCTAGGATTTCTGACCCAAAAGAACCCCCCCCCCTAAATTTTTTCCATACAAAAAGATTGAAATTCTTCGAAAATTTTTTTGGCTACGCCACTGGTAAGTCTGTATCTTTTAATAGCACTCTTAATAGAAGGAAGGGTTCCTGAATGACAATTCAAGGTCTGTATTCCAAGAAAACAATATTGTGCTATATATAGATGTGGGCTATAGAGTATCCCCCAAGCCTTAAGCATCAGAATTGCAATTTAAATAATTTTAAGCTACAGACAGAAATTCCCACATTTTCCGTCCACTACCTGATTCACGTAAATTAATACGTTTGTTTGTAGATCAAGAGATGGAGAGCTACCGCTTTTTATTTGATGCTATTGAGCTACTGCAATATAGAGATATGAAAAAATACAATTATTTGCTTATTATGCTCCCTTAAACTTCTCTCGTTTCTCTCGCCTGTCTTCTCCTCATTAACTATGCATTTTTTTGTTGTTATTAATTAATTAATTTATTGTACGTGCTTACTTTTTCCATCATTTTTATTAATTGATTAACATTAAAGCTATTAAAGGGATCAATATGTCAATAGTACTTTATGCATAAGAGGCACTAAGCCTTATCATTCTGACATATCCAAACATAATGTATACATTTCACCGCTTACGACAGTCGTGCATCGCGGATAAATTAATAATTTAGTACATAAACAGTAATAATTTTATTAACATTTTTTTACTCAGTGACGATGAATCAATTAAGGACATTAAGTTCTTATTTAATTGAAAAGTAAATGGTTAATGAAACGGCGACAATGAAAATAACTCCAATAATGTACAACACAAACTTATCTCTTATGCTTCTCATTATCATCGTGTTCATAAGTCGTGAACTTCTACCTAAATCGGCATTTGTCTCTCTCAGTCGATTTCTACTACGTTGAATTGATTCTCTTTGTGTCGATAAATTCTGTAGCACTTGAGTGCCAATTTCCTCCGTTTCGACAGCAATTCTATATCCTTCTTCTAATCTATTGCCAGTTCTTTCTAATCTCTCGGAATTATCCAAAAGTCTTCGTTTCTGGTCCTCGGATGCGCCAATATCAAAATCATCTATTGATGATGAATCGTCGACTAATAATGGATTAGGCTTTATTTTTGATTTATTGTAATCTTCTTCAAGCCGCCTTAATTCTGCTTGGTATGACTTTAATCTCATTTGTTGACTGGATCTTTGGGAATGATCTGTATTTTGATTTATTTCTAATCCTATTTGCTCGAGCTATTAAATATATTAAGGAATTAATGGGATTTTGCAATAAGCTAGATTTCGTAACACTTACAATTTCCTGGGCTTCATCGATTCCGCGATTTATTTCTACTATTAAATTTCTACGATCATCTGGAAGTGAGGAAATAATTATAGCTTCATGTTGTGTTATTTATGATTGATTATTTACCAATTGACACACTCGCTAATCGTCCAATATTGGATGTTATCTCTGCGGATAATTGTCCAAAGTGCTGTTCATATTCTTCCAGTAAACCCATTTTTGTAACAGATTGTAGCACTATTAAGCTTTCTTTTACTTTTAAATTTTATGATTATACAATGACTATTCGTGTTATGGTAATAAAATTATGAAAACTCTTCTTATACTTTAATTAATCATTATATTGTGGAACTTGTGATGTCACTAATTTATTTTCTGGAATTCTTATTTCTGAAATGTTTTGACTGTATCCTATTGATCCTCAACGTTCTGGATGCTTTATAAACACATTAATCTATTTTATTTAACTGTATTCCTTTAATTAACGTGTGAAAATCGAGAAAATATGTAAATTTACCAATAAAATGAAAAACAACAAATGTTTGAATGTATGTGTCGAACCCAAAAAACTGCTTTAATTTTTCAAATTTTTTATTACCGTTAAACTTACTAGAAACTACAAGAAATTAATTTAATCTAAAGTTGGTGCTTTTCTGCCTTCCTTAGTTCCTGATTTCTGTCTCTTTATTAATAATCGTTGATTTGCAGCCATTTCTTGTCGTTTTCTGATTTTCTCGAGTGTATCCGCTGACATTTCTGGTCTTTTTGGCTTTTCAGCAGCACGAATTAAGGCTCTCAACTTTTCCAGTGCATCCGCTAGATTCATTTGCTGGTATCTTGTTAATTCACTTTTAATGATGAAGAAGCCCTCCTTATTGATTTTCATTTTGTACTGAAAGTTAAGGAATTTATGAGATTTTTATTTAAGATTCAGTAAATGAAAATTGAGGTCGTTAGCTGGATGTTATCAAAAATCATCACTGGATTAACTTAATTGGCACTTGATACTCACGTCTTCCTTCAATCTATTTTTAACAGCTTCCGATATCCAATTTGCACTTTCAACATGAAATCTTAAATCTACTTTTGTGGCTACTTTATTAACATTTTGTCCTCCAGCGCCTGATGATCTATCGTAAGTAATCTGAAGTTGATCAACTGGTATAAATCCATTGAACTTATCTTTATCTAGTGCTGGCTAAAAATGACAAGTGATTTATGTTAGTTAAAATACAATTTTTATTGGAATTAAAAACTTACGGTTGATGGTGTGAAGATATTTTGCTTGCTATTTGGATAAAGCTTGTCTAACGAGATGTCACTTTTAAAGTATGCTACTGACAGTGTCTTTATACTTCTGTTGCACAGAGAAGACGACGCGAATTTAGTTAATTTAAGCATTATTTAATGAATTTTAATGTTGTTTTGAATGATTGTAGGGGGAAAACTGCTTTGAGTAAATTTAAAGCGTGGTAAAATTCGGTAAAATGCACTAAAAAATTACTAAAAGCTGTTTGCCCCCTTTCACATTTTCAAATTTTCAAAAACGTAAACAATACAGAAGTTTCTTAAAATATAAGGATAGAGCATGGAAATAAAGGATGTGAGTAACTGTATTATTGTTATTAACATTTTCTAATAGCCACAATGTTACAGGAACCAAAGTATATCATCGAAGGATCTGCCAAAATATTCGAAGAAGGAAATGTAAGTAAAATTAATATCCAACTCACATCCAGTAAGCTTAATTAAATTAACGTTACAGGTCTTCTATAATCCAGTTCAGGAATTCAACCGCGATGTGTCAATTTGTGTTTTAAACACGTTTATGTCAATGTATAGAGATGAGCTTTTATCAAAACAGGAACGAGTTAGGAAAAATGAGGAACCAAAGCCGGCAAAGAAAATTAGAGTTTTGGAGGCTTTAGCAGCAACTGGATTACGTAGTATACGATATGCAAAGGAGGTTGAAGGACTTGATGAAATTATTGCTAATGATTTGATGAATCAAGCTGTTAATATGATTAGTAAGAATGTTAAGGCAAATGGCGTGGAAGATAAAGTAACAACAAGTCATGCTGACGCTGTGTAAGATTAAAATTCATTTTATATCGAATATCATTGATTCCTAATGTCTATTTTACATTAAAGGACTCTAATGTACACGACAAAAGCTGATAACAAATTTACGGTAATTGATTTGGATCCCTATGGCGGCCCTAATCGATTTTTGGATGGTGCTGTGCAAAGTGTTGAGGATGGAGGATTGTTATTAGTGACTGCAACAGATATGGCTGTTTTAGCTGGAAATACGCCTGAAGCTTGCATTGTTAAATATGGGTCAGTGCCTTTACGCTCAAAAGCGTGTCATGAAATGGCACTTAGAATTTTAATAAGGTCAATTGAGACAACAGCTAATCGATATGGACGTTATATCAAACCTTTGTTATGCTTATCAATTGACTTTTATGTTCGAATATTTGTTCGGATATACACAGGACAATTTCAATGCAAAGAAAGCAGCACAAAGCAGTCGATGGTTTATCAATGTACTGGATGTGATGCATTTACTCTTCAGCCACTAGCCATTAGAAGATCATCACCGGAAAATCCCAAATCAATTAAGTTTAGTATTCCAACGGGCCCTTACGTATCGACAAATTGTGAACATTGTGGACATAAGCATCACATGGGAGGTCCAATTTGGAACAGTGAAATTCATGATTGGGATTTCTTGAGGGAATTAATGAAGTTTGTTAAATCAGAGAAAGGTCAAAAACTTGGAACCTATAATCGAATCCTTGGTGTATTGTCGGTCGTTCAAGAGGAACTTCCAGATGTTCCTTTATACTACACAATTGATCAGATGTGCTGCATATTAAAGCTAGAAATGATACCGCAAATGAAAATGCGTTCGGCTATTTTACATGAAAATTATCGTGTATCATTGTCGCATGCTTGTAAGAACTCGATGAAGACAGACGCTCCAGTTTCACTTCTTTGGGATATTTTGAGATGCTGGGCAAAAACTCATCCAGTTAATCCAGCTAGATTTCATGATGGAACAGCACTTAAAAAGATTTTATCAACGGAACCAGCTAAGGAATATGATTTTAATAATTTACATCCACAAGCTAATCCACCGAGTCGAAAGGACGCACTTGCAAGATTTCCTGAAAATCCAGCTGCTATGTGGGGCCCGGGAACACGATCGACAATAATGTAAGTCCATTATCCATAATTGTTATTCCTTTTCCTTAAATTTAATCAATTTTCATCAATAAATTAGGGTTGACAAGTCACGAATGACGAAAAATATTCGGAACCAAAACAAGAACGTGAAGAGAAAGGCAAAACAGCGAAAGGATAATGAAATAAAGGATGAACGAGAGAAATCGCCTGATACTAAGCATATGAAAATCGACGATGAGGAAAATAACATGGAGGACGTTCAAGTGACATCGTAGATAAACTTTAAATTATTTTTTTTTCTCGTCCTGCTAGGATGATAAGAAGATGAAGTAATAAAGGAATCGAGAAAATTATACTCTCATCATGTCACTTTTGATTTTCTTACTTATTATTTTTTTCTGCAGCATTCTTCAATTCATCGTTAATCTTTTCATCCAATCTGTCAACATAGTCAGGTGAATAATCTAATAAAGGAAATAGTCAATGTAAAGGATGTAAAGGACGGATAGTGTGCATTGGGAAATTTATTCCACAACTGAACTTGTCCCTAAAACTGAACTAATCCTTCAAGCTTCAAAATTATCTTAAAAATTGAACACATCAATTTAATTTATTCAGAAGCTAAACTTGTCCGTTGAACTGAATCTATTCTTCAACATTAAACGCATTCTAAAAAACTGAACTCGTCCATTTATTTCATCCCAAATACTAAACTTGTCCTTTAAATATATCCTAAAAACTAACCTCATCCTTCACATTTACATCCAAAACTATACAAATGTTTTTCACTTCTAATAAAATGCTTTCTTCTTATTTAATTTAAAATAGGTCAAATTGGAAATAAAGTGCAACAGCAGAGAGCAATATTCGAATTGGAACAAAAAAGCTGGAGATTTGACGATTTAACAGATGCTAGTCAAGTGATACGACGTCTTTTAATTGTTCCAAAAAAGCTTGCAGACACGATTAAATTCAAGACTGACTTCTTGTCAATGGATCCAAAAATAGACCATTATATTGCAGTATACCAGGCTAAAATTGAAAGCTTGGATGCAATTACCCAGCAAGATCCGCAACGACCTCCTTCAGCTGTAGCTTTTGATCTTCAACCTTCACCAATTTCACATAATTCAAGCTTAAATGAAATTTTTTCGGGATTTAAAGAAGAAGAACAAAGTCAGGATGCAAATACTCTTGTGGCCATCCAAAAATTACTAATTTCGAATCATAATGACAACATTTTCGCATTAAGTGTCCAAAATCCACCACTTTATATGGAGCATACAGTGACAATTAGAGAATTCATGGTCCAGCATGAGATACCTTTCAGTCCTAAACCAGTAAATAAACATTTGCAGCTATCACAAGGCACCACAGTCAATCCATACCTTAATCATGTTGCTGCTGATGGTGTTATTACATCGAAACAATACCATGATGTTATGGGGCCGTTAGCTGACATGAACAGCAAGAAATTAAGCACTTTTTTCCTAACTATTTTTGTCAATCCTAATAACACTTTTTTCATTCAGTCGGAGCTGTGCTTGTTCAATTCGGCAAAAATGGAGAAGGAGTGATGTACGTCAACCATTTGTCCATTTATCCAAAAGGATCTCTGCAGACTACTAATTTTGTTGCAATAGTCAAAATCGATCCAAACGTAAAGAACTTTTACTTTGAAAAATTCTTCATTGATGCACCAAATACTAAACTCGTCCTTTAAATATATCCCAAAAACTAACCTTATCCTTCACATTTATGTCCAAAAACTGAACTTATCCTTTAAGAATTCAAAATTTAGAACTGAAAGTATTCTTATCCCTAGAATTGAACGCATCCTTAAAAGTGAATATTAAAACTGAAAGTATCCTTAAATTATCAGAAACTAAATGTATCTCTCTCCAATAATCAAATTTACTCCAATAAATCTTAAGACAACATATTTCATTTCATCGTAATGTCAAGTAAAAATCCATTAACTAATTATCCAAGTCCAACAAAGACATTCAATATCTCCAACTTCCCCCAACCGCTCTCTTATTATTTACCAAGTCTTTTGCTAAACATTAAAGCTCATTATTCCCATCATTCAACATAATATTATTAAAAACTTTAAATCTCATCTATTATTCGAAAAACATAATGCTGTTCACTTCATTATAAGCATAAAAACTTGGCAGCGGTGGGTTGATGGATGTAAAGAAGAAAGACTGTAAAGAGGAGCAAAAAATGCATCAAATGAGATGAATTAATTAGCAAACCACTTGAGGGATTGGTGTATGGAAAAAAGGAGAAGAAAAATCAATTAAAAGTTTTCCAATTACACTGTTTTTAAACAGAATAAAAGTTTCTTTTATGTGCATTGAACTATAGAATTTCTTCCATCATCTTTCGGTTTTCCTTTATTTCTCAAAGCATTTTCCCCGTCTTTTATGATGCAATGACATTAATGTAAAACTTTTCCTTCTTTTCTTTATGGTAAAGCCGTTTGAGTGAATTGTGTGATGAAGGAATGTATGACGCATTTTTCGAAAGTATTGAAAATTTTGATTTTTTTTAGAAAATCTTGAGGGATTCGTTCAGTTTTATGGTTAAATTCGATAACAAAGGATAAGTTCAAAACATGAAGAATGAGATCAGTTTTAAGGGTAAGATCAGTTTTGAGAATGAGTCAAAAATATGAAGGAAGAGTTCAGTTTTGAAAATAATGGAGAACAAGTCCAAAATATGAAGGACGAGTTTGGTTTTGAGAATGAGTCAAAAATATGAAGGACGAGTTTAGTTTTGAGAATGAATCAAAAATATGAAGAATAAGTTCAGTTCTGAGAATGAGTCAAAAATATGAAGGATAAGTTCAGTTTTGAGAATGAGTCATAAATATGAAAAATAGGTTCAGTTTTGAAAATAATTCAAAAATATTAAGGATGAGTTTAGTTTTGAGAATGATTTCAAAAGATGAAGAATTAGTTCAGTTTTTATGATAACTCCAAAAATTAAGGACATGTTCAGTTTTGAGGATAAGTTCAGTTTAAAAGATAAGCTAAAAATCTGAAAAATATATTGTTTTTGGACATAAGCTCAGTCTATCGGATGAATGTCAAAATGCCAGCACCAACACCTCACCGCAATAAATATTGTCTTAAAACTTGAAGATTGAATGAAAAGTTTCTTCTTTGTCCTCTATTGGTTTCTCATTGATAGAAATTGCCTCCTCTATTTTCCTTCTTTTCTTTTGTCGTCTCTTTATTCACCCTCATGACATCAATTTCACTACCGACTATCAAATGCTGTCATTGATGGTAGAAAATTTATTTTGACAGTGGAAGCTACTTAATTTATTTATTCCTTCATTTTTCCAATTCATTAAATTTTTTTTCTTACTGTGAATTAACTTCCACGCAAAAGCGTGTAAGTTATTAGTTTCGTCAAAAACACACTTTTTTTATTACGGTATTAAGACTTATTATTAAAAAAATTCTAATGATGCCAAAAGTTGTGTATCGCGAGGCTGCATTTTTCTGTATATAAATTTTTTTCACTAAGTATCATCTAAGGGTCCAAAACCTCGAAAAACGTGTTTTTTAGGGTCCACAAATTTGGTGATCAGGGTCACAGCCGAGCCATGTACATATGGAAATTTGGTTTTTTTGCCATTTGGTCACACATATCAAGCGACCAGGGGAATGGAAAGTCATTTTAGGAAATTTTGAAATTTTCAGTGATTTTAAGGCTGTCAAAGTTGACAAACCTAGGAAAAAATACACTTTTCTTCAAACGCCTGACGACCCAGGGTTTTTTTCAAACTGGATATACCTTTGTATCCTATCTTATAGTCCTTTCCATGACGTTTACAAAAATACCCCACATGACTATGTTTGGACTTAATCCTGAGATTCTACAGCACTTTGAAAATCGAAAAAAATGGATTTTTTTTTTTAAAAAATTGAATTATCATAAAGGCTCTAGATGATTACTGGATCTTATTTTTATGGACATAGAGGCTCTGGATGTTAACTGGATCTTATTTTTATTGGATATAGAAGCTCTGGATGGTAACTGGATCTTATTTTTATTGACATAGGGGCCCTGGGTGATAACTGGATCTTATTTTTATAGACATAGGGGCTCTGGATGGTAACTGGATCTTTTTTATTGGATAAAGAGACTCTGGGTGATAACTGGATCTTATTTTTATGGATATAGAGGGTCTGGGTGATAACTGGATCTTATTTTTATGGACATAGAGGCTCTGGATGGTAACAGGATCTTATTTTTATAGACATAGAGGCTCTGGATGATAACTGGATCTTATTTTTATGGACATAGAGGCTCTGGATGGTAACTGGATCTTATTTTTATGGATATAGAGGGTCTGGGTGATAACTGGATCTTATTATATTGGACATAGAGGCTCTGGATGGTAGCTGGATCTTATTTTTATGGACATAGAGGCTCTGGATGGTAACTGGATCTTATTTTTATGGATATAGAGGGTCTGGGTGATAACTGGATCTTATTTTTATGGACATAGGGGCTCTGGGTGGTAACTGGATCTTATTTTTATTGGATAAAGAGGCTCTGGGTGATAACTGGATCTTATTTTTATGGACATAGAGGCTCTGGATGGTAACTGGATCTTATTTTTATTGGATATAGAGGCTCTGGGAGATAACTGGACCTTATTTTTATGGACACAGGGGCTCTGGATGGTAACTGGATCTTATTTTTATGGATATAGAGGGTCTGTGTGATAACTGGATCTTATTATATTGGACATAGAGGCTCTGGATGGTAGCTGGATCTTATTTTTATGGACATAGAGGCTCTGGATGATAACTGGATCTTATTTTTATGGACACAGAGGCTCTGGATGGTAACTGGATCTTATTTTTATTGGATATAGAGGCTCTGGGAGATAACTGGACCTTATTTTTATGGACATAGAGGCTCTGGATGGCAACTGGATCTTATTTTTATGGACATAGAGGCTCTGGATGGTAACTGGATCTTATTTTTATGGACATAGAGGCTCTGGATGGTAACTGGATCTTATTTTTATTGGATAAAGAGGCTCTGGGTGATAACTGGATCTTATTTTTATGGACATAGAGGCTCTGGATGGTAACAGGATCTTATTTTTATAGACATAGAGGCTCTGGATGATAACTGGATCTTATTTTTATGGACATAGAGGCTCTGGATGGTAACTGGATCTTATTTTTATTGGATATAGAAGCTCTGGATGGTAACTGGATCTTATTTTTATAGACATAGAGGCTCTGGATGATTACTGGATCATATATAATTGGAAAGAGGTGTTCTGGATGTTACTGGATCTTATATAAACGGACATATAGGTTCTGGATGTTTACTGGATCTTATTTTATTGGACATAGAGGCTCTGGATAATAACTGGATATTGTTTTATTGGACATGGATGTTTACTAGATCTTACATAAACGGAAATAGAGGCTTTGGATGATTACTGGATCTTATTTATTAGACATAGAGGCTCTGCATGATTACTGGATCTCATTTTTATTGAACATTTTGAACTATTAATACTTTTTGAGTGCAAATTTGGGCATAAAAAAATATTGATCCACTGTGCATCAATATTAATTTTTGGTTAAAATTATTACCATAAAATTTGTTAATTTTACCAATTATTTAGTTATTTTTTAACAAAAGTTAAATTAATATTTTTCGGATCATAACTATTATCCTAAAAATTAATAGTCGTTTGAGTTAACCAGAAATGTTAATTTTAACCAAATATGTTGTAAACGCTATTTTATCGATTTTTTGGTTAAAACTTGCAGACAAATAGTTAAAGTTTGGTAAAATTATTTCTATGAGTATTTCTATGCGCAAACGAAACTTACGGCCTATAGATATAAGTAAGATATAAATAGTTGAATTTACTATAATACGGTATTAATACTTCTGTTTTAAAAAATCTAATGATACCAAAGTTGTGTATCGCAAGTCTGCATTTTCTGTTTATAAATTTTTTGGATTAAGTATCATCTACGGGTACAAAACTTCAAAAAACGAGTATTCCAAAAATTTTTTGCGACCTCGTTACCTCGGCCGCATACTTTTACTACTTATTGATAATAATTAGTTTGGACGAAAACCGGATTAGGTTGAGCAAATTTTTACATCCTGAATGGAGTGAATAGGCGTGAAGAATGTGGATGTACAAAAAAAACTTTATGGTATAATATTAGATATTGTTAAAACTAAAAGATCTATAAGGGTAAATCCACGAAAGATTTTTTGCAGTAGATTTACTTTTTCATAAAATTCTTCAAAACTATTTGATATTTACATTCGTTTTGTTATTTGATGTATAAAATAAGTCAGCAGCTATCATTCTGTACTTAATTTAGTTAAAATGAAGCTTTAATTAAAGAATTATTGAAGTTTTAAAATATTTTACGAATAATTTTCCAAAAACTGTGGTTTTTCAAATTCATTTTTTTTCTAACTAAATACAAATATCATATTTAATCTAAAACAAGACAGTGTGGATTGTAATATTTGTTTATACTCAAAACTAACACAAGAGAGCGTGGAAGTTTCTGGCGTGATCTGTACGTCGTGATTTTTTATTTCCTTTTTCTTGTACTTCGTCTTCTTTACTTCCGATTTTCTTTTCGTACAGTATATTTGGCATAAAGAGAAAGGTGAAATTGAGTCGAATCAATTCGATGTGAGTGCAATAAATTAGAAAAGATATTGGGATATACACACACAAAAAAATAAGTAGAGTAATCTTGCAGGAATGAGAAAAAATCCTGAAAAGGATACCGTATCATAAAGTAGGATAAAGGAAGCTGTAATAATAGATGGACATAGAAAGGAAAAATTCTCAAATAAACCGTCATCTATACCATTGCATGGGCAATCTAGATTTATGGAATGGGAAAAGTAAGTTTCAATTTTGCTGTTTGCATGGTTCTTTCTTGTATGACCCGAGAAATATATGTATGTTTTAAAAAATTTATTTATTAATTTATAATTTTTTTTAAATAAGCGCCCAAAGGCTTTATTTATTACTTAAAAACTTGATATAATTTTCAATAATGTTCTTATTTTCTGTACATTTTTTGTACATAGTAAAAAATGACTTTTTTCCGACTTTCGTTAGATAATTTGGTACATTACAAGTATTTCGTTGCCTAAGATTAAATTTATTTTTAGTATTAACTAGTGTTATTCTTTTACTTAATTCAAATGGCTTGTTTTTACTTTTAATTCTATTAAAAGCTTTCATTACGTTAATATTTATTCTAGTGGAAATATACAAAAAAAATCATTTCTTTTCGGACTAATTCATGGTATTCCATTCTATTTTTCATTTTAATTGCTCTTATAAATTTATTTTGAATTTTTTTTTGCAAGCAATAGTCAAATTGTAATCAAAAAACAAACAAATTCTTATTTATTTAAAAAAATGTGTTTTAATCCAAAACTATTTTAAAATCTTCAAATGTATTTTTTAAAATTTCCAACAATTCTTTTTTTAAATTCTGAGATATTCTGATAATTTTTTTTACATTATCAACATGAATTTTATTTCGGTCAGAGCTATACATTTGGCCGTATTCAAAAATTTTAAAGTTTTTAAATTCTTTTAAAATGTTACAAAAGCTTGTAAAAAGTGGTACACTATCAAAACACTTCCATTTAGTGTCATTTAAATCCGCAATACCAAAAAAAGTTTTAATATTAAAATTTTCAATATTTTCAAAGTTTTTAGAAAAATTAATCAGGTTTTCAATAAAATTAGATTCAAAAGTATGTACAATAAGATTTTTAAGATTAGGCAATATTAAATATATATTTTTACTACAGTTAAAAGTTTTGGCTTCCAATGTTTCTAACTTCTCAAGAGTTCCATCAGAATATTCAATTCTTTGACAACTGAGTGTATTTAAATTTTTACATTTTTGACTAATCATGTTTACATCCGTTCCATAAATTTGATGTGCTCCGTAGTGTTTTAAATTATCAAAATTTTTATTAAGAAACCTGGATGTATATAAGTTTTCTCTAGTGCCTGTATAATAAGTATAAAGCTCCATTTTTTCTAAATTTTCAAATTTATTAAAAATAAATTCCACAATATCGGGACTGTAAACAAAAGTTAATTTCAATTCTTTTAAAGTTTCTACATGTCTTTCTAGAAAGTCTTTTAAATGATCTGTTGGTGCATAATAGTCAAATAAAATTTCAAGTTTGACCAATTTAAAATTAATTTCATTGCCAATATTTCGAGTTGGAAATCCACTAGACATACTCACGGAACGCATCACAAACGGCGAGCTTTCAACTATTCGATTACCCGATAAAATACGAAGTTCTTTTAATTTTTTCTGAGTACACAGAAAATTTGTTAAGACTTCATTTCTTAATAAAATTTGATAAAGAATTGTAATTGACTCGATGTTGTACATTTGTCCATTTTTCAAAAAATTCGTAATATTTCCACTCGTAAGAATTAAACGTTTGAGTAAAGGTAGCTCAAATTTAATATTTCCTACTTGTTCTTCCTTTTTGTCTACATGAGAATGATAGTTTAGTTCCTCTAAATTTGGAACATGCTTTAAAATATTTCCCAATACATCCAGATTCATTAAATTACCATCGATTTTTAATTTTTTAATTGACATTCCACTGTCTTCAAGGAATATCAATTCTTCCTGCTTGATACGGGAATCGAATTTAAAAGGAATTTTCTTCATGATTCTCGATGTTTTAAAGATTGATTTTCGAATACTTTTAGATAGAATTAAGCAATTTTTCAAATATTTTAATTCATCTATATGACCGATAATCATTAAAATTATCTCCATCGGAAATACCGGATTCTGAAAATAAATTGTTTTTTAAAATTTCATCATAATTTGAAATATTTTTACTCACTTTAAAAGATTCTTTGTCATGTTCTGAATTTTCATGAATTTCATTGCTTGAATCTTGAAGCCTTTCATTACTTTGTGATTTTTCCGACATTTTACAAAATTAAATCAAATTTTAAAAATATAAAAAAATATTTCTTACAACTTCTTAGATTAAAAACTAATGTTATTTATGTGAATGTAGAGTTTCTAAAATCTCGGTCAGGCTCGGGCTCGCTTGAAAATCTCGAGCTTTGACGCAAATGTAAAACAGTTATTTTTTAAACAAAAAATTATTTAATTTGACAATTTCAAATTTAATAGTGATTTAAATAATGTCCAAATGCGTGTGTTTCATATATATATATTTATTGAATTAGAGAATCGTCTTGCTGTATTAACTATTATGCTTCTGTTTTCCTGCAGTCAGTGATGATCACTTTTAGTACACTTTTATGTTTAATTAATCCATGAATAACACAAAAATTGAAGGAATTACAAATAAGTACTTACAGAATTTGATTTTAATCTAAATCGTCAATTTCTGTGCTGACTACAACGCAATAAATGAGGCCAAAATAATAATAATCAAAGTCGTTATGATTTGAAGCATGAAACCCATTCACAAATTGCGTCCATTAAAAATGTGATTACATCGTCAATCTTTTGAGTTTCAATCATCTTCAGTTTATGCTCATTCGAATGTTTCACGTCATTTATAAATGACCTCTCATATTTTTTTTTATACAAACTTTTTAACTGAAATTTAAAAAATTTTATGACAATAAATATTTTTATCAATTAAATAAAATGTGAAAGAATTTTTTTTGGAAATATTTTATAAAAAAGATTAGCTCGATTCTCGTTACTAGTTATTAAGCAGTAAAAAAAATTAGAACTTATTTGAGATAAATTTAAAAAAAATAACGATTAGATTTTTTTTAAACTTAAATTGCGGTATCAATCAGCATCTCAGCGTTTTAAAATAAAGATCTAATGTAGGCAGACGCCACTTTTTTGATGTCCTACGATGTGCTCTGTTTAAAATATTAAATTTTTTCTTATACACTTTTAATGTATATGAGGGGTTCCAAAAATTAATTTATTTTTTTCAAATTTCAATCTTAAACGAGGGTATGAGCTCTCTTAAACCCTATCTAGCTACGCTCCTGCTATACAACATGCTTTTCTCGGGGCAAAAAAAATTCTCAAGTGCTTACAGATACCGTAAAAATAAATATACACACACATAACCATACATACACACAGTAAGGAGTATATCCAGTAATCCCGATAATGCTTCTGTTATTTTTTATAGCTTTTAAAAATTTCCTGCTTCCTCAATTGATATTTTTCTCTCCAAAAAGAAGGAACTTTAACTTCCTTCTTTCTTTTCTGATAGCTCACTTTTCTTAGCTTCATATTCATAAATTACTTTGCTCTTCTCCGCCCACATCTGACTCCCTTTTTTATATATATCCTCATTTTTAAAGAGTCTGTCCCTCCTTCACACAAAAAAATTGGAAATTGCCGCTCATTTCGACACAGACATTTATTGCAAGTAAAGCTCTTTTGATGAATGAATGAAAATTGATGAAGGAAATTGTTGAAATTGATTAATGATTAAGTGCCTTTATCCCCTCTTGAAATATTTTTTAAACTACCTGAAATTGCTGTTTGGTTATTTATTGCTCCTCTAGGATGCTAAATTAACATTCACAATGGAAGTGACGGAATTTTAGTTGTGTGTAATTTCAATTAAAATTAAATGGAAAATTGCTCAAGCGAGATATGAATAATTTAGTAATATACTAATTTCAATTGCATAAAATTAACTATTGATTCATTATCTTCCTCCTTTCGTCTTTCATATTCTATATTATATGGAGATTATTTGTCTCTGCTGAATGTCTCTTTCGTGTGCTTATTTTGCATATTATGCAATAATAATTTGAAGGATTATAATAAAGCAATAAATTAATGTGAATTACTTAACATGATTCTCTTTCCTCTCTCTATTATTGCTCTGTTCATGCTGCATATCTATGGATATGGCTTTTCGATAATGTATGAAATAGTTTAGCATTGGATAATAGAGGTTCTGATGATTTTTTGTCGAGGTTATGTGGATTCGAAGAAGAATTCATGCTGAAATGGTTTTTAGATACTTTAGGAAGCTTCTCTATTTATTTGATGCAGTCTAATGTTTGGATCTAACAGACATTTGACAGACAGCGAATTAACAAAGCTAAAATTGTGCAAAACCAATTAAAAATTCGCGCCATTTTGAAATTTACACTAGAAGTTTTAATTTCTAATTTTAAGGGCTATTTTACACTAAAACTTCAACTGATGTGCATCAATTGACTACAAAAAGTGGCACAGCACTAATAGTTACATTAGAAGTCGTAAATAAGTAGTCTGAAATCAAGAAATTACAAAATTAACTTTTTTTTTACTTGTTTTACTAGTCAGGGTATGAAACTACGCTGAATTTAAAAATGCAAGAGCTTGACACTACGCTGGTCTTTAGGATCCTCAATTTCACTTGACAAACATGTTGCCCTATCAATATTTACAAACTCTACCCCCATTGATGAAGTTTAAACTATCAAACATAAACAAGACACATTCTAGTCAATATCTTTACATATTTATCAAGCTTGATATTTTTATCATTCGTAAAACATTCATGAATACATTTAATTCATATCAAGTCACTTGATCAATAAATATTTGAACTTCACCATGGAGAATTTTGTGTCTCTGTCATGAAATGTGAACACGAGGCAATTTAGCTCATCTGATGTCAATGGGTTTATCGTCACCATCAATATTCAATTCAATTATGCAGAGAGAGAGACTCAATATGAATATGTTGAGCATATCTCATTTATGTACATACAATATATTGTATCTATGCATGGTTCACCTTTTTTCCATCTCATCCAACAATGTTAATATGTCTCGGCACTCGCACTACAATGGGATTTTGTGTGGAGCGGAGGGGGTTAGTCAGCTGGTGAGAATGGTTTTGTAAAAATTTAAAGAATAAAAAAATTGAAAAAATAAAATTTTAGAATTTTAAAAATATAACTTAAAAAGGCAAAATTAAGAGAGTAAATAACTTTAAAGTTAGAATTTTAAAAAATCTTATAAAATTATTAAATTTAAAAATGTTATAAATTTTAAAATATTCAAAACTTTAAAAATTAAAATTAAAATTTGAAAATTAAAATTTTAAAAAATCTTAGAAATTTTTAAATTTAAAAACGTTATAAGCTTTAAAATTTATTTTTTTTTAAAAATTTTGAAATACTAAAAACTTAAAAATTCAAAATTTTTAATATGTGTTTTTTTCTTCAAAAAATTTATTTTAATTTCTATAGAATTTTTTAAAAATTTCTTGTTTTAAAATCTTTTTTGACTTTTTAAAAATTTTACATTCTTAAAAGATTGTAATTTGAAAATATAAGAAAATTTATAATTTTAAAATTAGTTTTTAATTTTTGCAAGAACCCACCAACCCCCTCGACAGACATGAACTCACGGTATGCATTAAAAAGGATTATTATTATAATTAAATGACAAGGAAAATTCTCTCTTATTTTTCTGCATTTTATTCAACATTGAAAATTATATTATCGAAACGGATTAACTTTATAAAACTTTGTCGTCATTACCGACGTCGTTATTATCGTCATGACAGTATTGAAATTAAATTTTATGCTTCATTCAACGACTAACATTTTATCAAAACCATAGTTGTTGCTGTTAAAAAACAATTTAAAAGTATAACAATGAAAGGAGCAAACAATTGAGAACTAATTGATTTAGTTTTACAATAGCTATAATTTTTCTCTCTCTCCTGGTTGGATGTAGCTTGCGTAATTAGTGTACAAACACAAAAAATGAAACAAAAATTTATTGAATGGACATAAAAAGTTATGTTTTAGTTGTACAAATTTTATGTTGATGTCATTATGTTTTTGGATTATAAAATATTCAGAACAGAATTTATGAGATTCGCATAATTATGTCATAAATTTTTGAATCGATTTGTATGGCTTCATTGCAGAGCTTTACATAATTCAGATATAAATTGAAACTATTTAACTTTTCTCTTTTGAATAAATCATTTTCGGTTCAATTGATGTGAACTTTTAATTGAAAAGTTTTGGTTTTTGTGGGACTTCATCTAGCTTGTGTAATTTTGGTGTTATGTGAGGTATTTGAATGGCTGTTTGACAGGTAATTTACAGCATTTTATTGGCATTTAAATAAAAGTTTATAAATTATTAAATTTTGACTAGCAGAGTTCAGAAAAAGTCTAAAAAATTCTACATTTTTCAAAATATTTTACAGTTTTCCACATCCATTATCGTTCATCAATATTATTCGAAAGCCTCGAGGACACTTTCAAATAGCATTTATTTTCCTAAATGCCACCCTACATATTTGAAAGACGTTAAAACAGTTTTGTGCTCAAACAGCTTCAAAATCCAGCTTAATCCTTCTCAAAGCTTTCAGAAATAAGGAAGAAAAATTGATTTTTCTTTTCAGCTTTCTTTTATCATCATCATTATCATTGCTATCAATAACGATAAACACTTAACATCATTTTCATTTTTAAGATGGAAAAACAAAGTGAGAAGGGAGGAAAAACATCCAAGCATACACAAAAGAGGAATCCATCACAAGAAAGAGGAAAGAGAAGTAAAAACTGCAGAGGCGACAATGAAGAATGAGAAAAAGTCTTTGAGACAGATGGTTGATGAAAATCCAATTTTTCTCTCATCGACAAATAAAAGTGGGTTTAGGGATCGTTCTTAAATAACGTCCAACATCTGTCTGGAGCTGAGTGACATTCCAGCATGCATGACGGAAGGGTTGGGGAGTCAAAAATTCTATTTTTTGATGGACGTAACATCAGACGTCATTTGTGAATAACCCCTTTGAAGATTGTTACTTGACTAATGCCACACCGCATTCTTCTCTCTTTTCTGTTCTATTAATTCAGCACAGAAAGTTTGTCGAACAACATTTAATTTTATTATTTGTTCCTTCTTCCGACTTGCAATGTTTTCCTCCTTTTGCTCTCCCTACTTACTTATTACTCTCCATGTCATTTTTTTTTCGTTTATTGATTGTGTCAACAACATTATGAAGTGTGTCTTTTGTCTCATTTTTTTTGCTGTCTTCTACTTCCCTTCTGAAGAAGTTTTTCAATATTTTTTGGACATATTCTTTCAGTCAATGTGCTGATCTAGTGGTAATGGAAGCACATTGAATAGCTGATGTAATGGATTTTTGTAAAGGAAGAAATAATGTTGATGCTGATATTGATTTAGATAGAAATATTCTTTAATGTGGTGGATAGAACTTTTTGTCCTCGTTTAGTCAAATTTAATTTGTGTTATAAATTTTCTCGATCACATGGATTTAAGTGTACATTTCCACTTCATTCTAACATCTGATGCTCTACTTTTCATCACGTTTGTCAACCGGAAGTGATGTAGAATTGCACTTGAGCAATGATGAATAGAAATAAATGATAACGAGCGATAAGATGGAAGAAAGAAGTGAACAACAGAGGGATATTCTAGCTCAAATTAGGCTTAGGAATCAAAAGTGGTACAGTAGCAGAAGAAGAGTAGTTCCTTACACCTTAGGGTAAACCCCTACCCTGGGTATACCCCTGGCGTAGTATATATCCAAGGGTTACTAAGCAACCATGGCATCTTGTACAAATCTGTGAAAACTTTAATTTTGGCACTTGGCAACAAAATCTACAATTAAAACTGTTTTACACAAGATTTTGTGACAGAGGAGGTAGGGTAGGAGGGATGGTGTGTAGATAATTCATATCTACTAAGAAATAGAACCGCAAAATTGGCAATGAAGACAATTTCACCAATGAAGAACTATTTATGTCTTAAGAATAATTCATCTTCAAGAACTGAGCTTACTATTAAAATTTTGAGACACCATAAATTTTCTTCTTCCTTGATACACAACATAAACAATATTCAAATCAGTCTCAATATTCCTTGTTCAGTCATTTATTCATTTTCATCAACAAAACTCCTTTCAGTTTCATCCATAAATCAGTTAAAATTCAAAAGCATAACAATGTCGGATAGGACATAAAGATATTATAAATTTTAAGGCATATCCTTCAAGTGCACAATCATTTTCTATGAAATAAATTTATCAAGTATCCCTTTGCAATCACTTTCTCTGCTTGTTTTCCTTTTTTAATCAATTTTACTGTTGTGTTGATGATGATGAGGATGCTGATGTCCTTTCCAACTGCATATTTGTTTGATGACTTGCCACATACATGAGAATATACGTAGGAATTGTTTCAATTTCTATCTCTATGAATGTCCATAATTTATTGTCATTTCCTCTTATTCCTGCATCTTACTGTTCTCCTCTCTTGTCTCTCTGCTGCTGTCATTCACTTTTTCGACATGCTTTTTTGTGTAGATTCATCCTCAATCCACATCATAATATTCTTGCTGAAAATGTTATAAACATGTATGTGCATAGGCAGTGACTACGAAGAAAGAAAAAAAATTCAGTTCGAGTTGTAGTCAGGGATTATTGATTAAACTCGAAGATTACGTGATGAGACTAGATATTTTTGCACAAGGGATGAAGACAGAAGAAGAAGAAAGAAAAGAAGAAAAAAATTGAAATAATTTATCATTTTCTACAGCATAGCGGTAATATTCATTCATCAATCTAAACTTTCGGAAGCTCAATTCTTCAATAAAAAGTACTTTTCTTATTCTCATCTCAATGCCCAGATTTGTGTGTGAGTTTAAGATGGCATAATAACGCAAATAGGATCAATATGTTCATCCTAGGGGGAATTATAGTAGAATAGATATTTTTTTTGGATTTTTGTTAGCAACATTTTTGTTTGTAGGTTGGTTGTGGATTTTTAAACCATTTAAAATATAGTTGAACATTTTTAATTGAATTTTACCGAGAACACTCATTATTGGCTGAAACGGTACAAAATCTGGCTGAATCGGTTCAAAATCTAGCTCAATCGGTTCATAATTGTATTTTCTTTCATCCTAATTGTTTAAATCAGTAAACCCCCTTACTCACCCCCCATCACAAAGAAGCTTAAACTTCAAAGCTATTCAATCCGATTGTAATTTAAGAATATATCTTTTCAAGGATATTTTCTTATAGCCATGGAAGAAAAAGTTTCTTTTATTCGCATTCGAACGATTTGTAATTTTCAATTTTTTCTGCTCAATTCATTTGATATGTTCTCTCTTAAATTTATGTCTAACTCGACAATTGAGGCGAGAAAAAACTTTTAAATTGCTTTCCGATTGCATGCTAAAGAAATTTTTTTTATTTTATTTTTTTTATTCTCGAGCAAGCTTAACGTTGCAGAAAATGTAGATATTGAAAAATATTTTAGCTCTAAAATATCTCGAAAATAAGTTTTATTTTATTCTTACCTTTTTTCCAATTCTCCCTCGAAATTTGCATGCAAAAGTGATAGAATTGGAATTAAGTGAACATTCAGCAAGATAAAAATAAAAGAAAAGAGGAGAACGTAATCGTATTTGGACATGTAGATTGATCGCTCGTGGAAAGAGGAAGCAATGTTGGTTGGGAGTTTAAAAAAAATCTGCTCAATCATGAAGAAGGTTTTAAGAAGCTTTCAGTCGTGATGGATTTATTCTTTCAAGTCATTGGTATGATAATCAGATATCAAGTTGAGTGATAGTTGCAAAGTTTTAAGCGGATTTCCGATGAGGGAATTTTTTTAATCAAATTGAATTTAGTTATATGATGGGCCAGGCATGCTGATAAGATTTGTCTTGAGTACCTGATTGCTGATGTGATTTAACTTTAACTTACTTTTTTATTATCTTGACGGGATGAAAATTAGCTTAGTTACTATTTGGTAGTTCAAATGCAGATGACCACTGCTGTAGGCATCAACCTACATTGATAACACAGGTTTGACGCTAAGTTTTAACCTACTTCATAATCAAACCAGCTTCAAACCAGTTCCACTTCAAGATGTACCTTTCAGTTAGTCCCCAAGGATCAAAGTGGTAGCAGTTACTCTTCTCCAATTTGTCTAGACTCAAACACCTGTGTTGCAATCTACAACGTCAGATTTAAAATATCATTTTGTTCAATTTATTAGAAAAAGACATGTCTGGTGTGTTATCGGATCTTCTAGGCTACTAAATCTCATTTTCTATTTCAAAATGACAGTCAACTTCTGCAGTGACTATTTCTACATGCTCTTATCCTGCAATTTACAATTTTCATCTACCTTTTAAATTCCAAAAATATTGAAAATTCAGCATCAAGATCAATCAATCCACCTTGACTTCCACATCCATCTTCGATCATTCATAGCTAATTTAACATTAAATCGCTTCCTTATTCCGTTTCCATTGTAATTCCTTCAATCCTCATCGATATCTATAAACACAATTCTCAAGAGACATTATCCATTTTTTGCATTGTCATTCGATTCATCGTTTCAATTAACAAAAGCACCTGGCATCATATCACAATCCCATCTATTATATGACCATCCCTTCCTTCAGATGCACTAGAAAATTGCTTTAATGTTAAAAACAGAAGCTGATTATTTTCTCTCATTGCAATCACAATTTTTTTTTCATTTCATATTCTATTTCATTCGTCGATAATGTTCATGTGAGATTTAATCCTTTTTTTGTTCCTCCTCATCGTGCTTCACAATCCGTAATTTGTATCTATTGCCAATTGGCAAAATGTGGAAAGAGATTGAAAGGATGAGACGGGAATAAAAATGTTGTGGATGGAGAGGAAGGATGAAATTCTGCTGGGGATAATACCAGAGCAAGAACAAATGAAGAGGAAAAAATAGAAATTAGAAAATGTTCGGAAAGGCAAAAAAAGTTTTCATTTTTAATTAAATTTTTAGAAATCACCATTTAAATGAATATGTATAAAGGTAGGAGGTAGGAACGGCAAAAAATGATAAAAATTGATTGCAAAAGTTTTTAATTTCATGCATTTCATTTGAAAACAAAGTTTTCATTTAAAGCGGCTTATGATACGAATAATAAAAAAATCCCACTGCATTCATTAATGAAATGTTGAGTAAAGGAAATTTTCATGCCTTTTTTCGCTTTCTTTTTTGGTGATTCGATAACAATAAAATTTTTTTTGCTTGTTTCAGACAGGAATTGGGAATTTTTTGTCAGATAGTCTGGAAATATTGATTTTAGAATTTTAAAAAATAAAATGGAATTATTTTAAAAATTATTAAAATAGTTTAAAGTTATTTTTTTTTAATTTTATAAAATTTAAAACAATTTTATATTAGCAGTTTTAAAAAAATTTAAAAAATTAAAAAAAACTAAAAAATTTAAAAACAATTTTAAAAATATAAAAACAATTTTAATAATTTAAAAACAGTTTTAAAAATTTAAAAACAATTTTAAAAATTTAAAAACAATTTTAAAAATTCAAAAACAATTTTAAAAATTTAAAAACAATTTTAAAAATTTAAAAACAATTTTAAAAATTTAAAAACAATTTTAAAAATTTAAAAACATTTTTAAAAATTTAAAAACAATTTTAAAAATTTAAAAATAGTTTTAAAAATTTAAAAACAATTTCAAAAATTTAAAAACAATTTTATAAATTTAAAAGCAATTTTAAAAATTCAAAAACAATTTTAAAAATTTAAACAATTTTAAAAATTTAAACAATTTTAAAATTTTTAAAAATTAATTTTAAAATTTAAACTTTTTAGAAATATTAAATTATCTTAAAATTTTAATTTTAATGTTAAAATCACTATAATTTTAAAAATCTAGCAATTAAATAACAATTTTAGTGAAGTTTTCTAAATTCAAATCTGCAACTGCGCTGAGTCCATCCGATGTCCACAACAAAATTTCTTTACATTTTTTCCTCTCTTCATGTTTTTTCAATTCATGTCAGATTTTTAATCAAAAGCAGAATTGTTTATGCAAATTATTTTTTTTCTGTATTATCATTTCATTCTGATCAGTTCTTTTATTTTATATTTTTTTCATCCTCTTCATTCACTCACTTTACGTATCCATCCATTGCAATGCAGTTACCCTCATTTGTTATATATGTACTTGCTAACACTATTCACATACGAAATTCATGCTACGAGAATTTTTATGAATAACTTTGATATCATTTAGCTTGTGAGTGTAATTGATGCAGAAACATATAGAGAACAAGAATAAAAGTTTAATTTGTCATCATGTTACAAATTTCCATTGTAAATGTACACATATCTTTTTTCGTAAATCGCTCACATAAATAAAATCGCACAATAAACAGACATTAAAGGGGGGAGATTTGACTTTTAATCTGATAATTGTTGCAAAAAGAGACACAGAGAAGACCACAAAAAATATTTTTCTGTAAATATTGAAATATCGCTTTCAGTCAACTGACAATAATTGACTATATTGTTTCTTAATAGGGGTTCTGGGTTGGATGGACATGTCGGAATTGTAATGGATTGATAACGTTTTTGAAATTTAAAAGATTAAATTGTTAAATTTACATATCATCAGGGGCGTAAAGCTATGTAAATATTCAAATTTTGACTTCTTGGTGGCTTGAGTGGAGCCAGATCAGGAACCCATTGGACCCCCCCCACCTCTTTGGTATGCTCATGAACCAAATCAACTCCATATATTTATTAAGAATTTTTAACCTACAATTTATAGTGGGATCCAAACCACTCAAAATTATACCTTATAATGACCATAATTTGAAAAGGATAAAAGCTTGTGTAGAATATCCATTGAAGAGGGGTTTCATGTTCCTAAGTTTTTGAAGGATGACGCTTAAAAATCGACCAAAAAATCCTAAATCCTTTTCTGAATAACAAAAATATCGATTTTTCTCCCCTTCAAGAAATACACACACGAATTTTATCAGAACCTCCAATCGCATCCCATTTACATTGAGAATACAACAGAAAAAAAAACTATATGGCGAGTATGCATGCCCTAAAGGAAACTTCATATCACATAAAAACCGAGGCACGAGATATGTGTGTAAAATGAAATAAAATCACAAAATGACTCCCTTCCGTTTCCTTTCCATCATTATCATTATTATTTTTTATGCTTCTTATTCGTCAAATTCATCTCCCCAAGAAAAATGATTTTATAATGCATAATAACAATAAAAGTATTTTTTTCATACAAAATTTATGGTAATGTGGCATATTCAGGCACAATTTGACCAAACGGCAATAAGAGATAGAGAAGCATTAAGATCACTTATTTCGCTGTGGAGTGCAAATAGATGAAAAAGGAATGAGAGAAGAAAATGAAATAAATTTCTCGCCTCGCACTTTGTGTAATTTTTTATGACCTACTAGAGTCTTATTATTATGGATTAAGATTAATTTGTGTCATTTATATGATAAAATAAAAGCAACAGAAATAGATGAGAAGCACAAGAAGAAAGAACTGCTTTAAAAATGTAGGTGGATAGTCGAAAGAGAAATAAAAGAGAATTTGATTTATTAGCGAACGAAAAAAATTCTTTTTCATTTCCATTTTGTGAAATTAATGTGGACCTTTAACGTAGCCTTTGGACGGTCGTGTTTTTTGGCTTTACTTGGAATTCACAAAAATGTATCATGTTGAATTATTTTTAAGGTGAACGAATTGGTTGAACTCTTTGGGAGTTTTTGCTGGTTGATTGGAGATGAATTTTTATTTTTTAAAAAGAAAATTGAGATTAAGAACAAAAAATAAGAATTTGAAATTTAAATCTTCAATTTTTGTAAATTTTATTTAAATTTTTTAAAAACAGAAGCAAAAAGCTGCAACAGCACGTGTTTTTAACGTGATATGGTCGTTGACGAGGATTGTTGTGGCTAGTTCAGTTTCTTTAATGATCTTCTGAACCTATTAGGACCTAATTTTAGTTAAATTATTTGAATGCACTGTATATATTTCGTATCAACTTTAAGATGTCATTATTTTCAAAATTAAAAAAAGCATTGTTGGTTCAGTGGTAGAATGTTCGTTTCCCAAGCGGATGACCCGGGTTCGATTCCCGGACAATGCAAGTATATTTTTTTGCTTAGAACCTGGCTTGTAATTTCTTATTTATTAAACTAACTAATTTGGACTTGAAGTGGGAGATTCTCTAAAGCTGTTTGACATTCTCTTTTTTGCATAAAAATTGAAAAAGAAATCATCAAAGAAACGGAACTAGCCATAACAACCCTCGTCAATGACCATATCTTAGATGGGTGACCGCTTGGAAACGCTATGTACTGTTGACTTTTTTGCTAATTTTTGTTTCTTCTTTTTTATTTTTAAAATTAACTTAAAATTTTAATTTTTAGAAGTTTTACTTAAAATTACAAAAAAATTAGAATTCTACCTTATACAAAAATTTAAATTCAATTTGTACGTTAGTGGTCACATTTAATGTATTTTAAATTGAATTAATAAATTTCATTACATTTCAAATAATAATTTTCCACAGTTATGCCTAGTCCATAACATTCAGATCCCATAATAAGAAAACAACAATTTCAAAATCCATAAAACGCACGTTCGGACTTAAAAATTTTTTTATTTCTTTTTTCCAATTTAAAAAATTATTTCTCATTTATTTGTAATTTTTATGACTTTTTGTGTATCTAAAATGTTACCGGACTTGGACAGCATGTCATGTCGTTCAACAATTAATGTCCCATTTTACGGAAGTAAATAAAGAACAATTCCTTTTTTTTGTTGTTGTTGTGTGTTGACTTGGTGCGTACGTATGGCATATAATAAATTATTAAATTGACAATGATAACTGGTCTCATGGGGAAATATTTTTATTATTGGCATGAATGAGGGATTGAATTGTATTTTTTTAAGGCACAGACATATCTATCTACACTAATTATTTATTTCTTTCTGTCAAGTCATTAAAATGCTTTATAAATCATTAAATTAGATCGCTTCATGTGCAGATTTATGTGTGATTCTTTTGCAAATGACTGTAAATTCCAATCTGAATATTTTCATGCATGCTTCTTTACCCCAAAATGAAATTTTATTTTCATTTGACCCCTTTGTATTTCTTATTAGCACAAATAATTTCATCAAATTTATCTTCTAAACTATTAGAGAGGAAGAAATTGAAGACATGCAAACATTTTTGCTCTGGATGTGGAAAATTAATGGCACAATATCGCATAATGTATGTAAATACAGCCAAAAACAATAATGATATATAAATAAAGGAAGTATGTGAGGGGTCATGATGTTCGAATCATCAAGAAAAAAAAAATTTTGAGAAGAAAAAAAAGACTTTGAAATTCTCTTCATGCATCATCACCGACATCCATCAAGTATTCATGAAAAAGGAACTGAAAAGAAGAAAAAAGTGGGAAATTTTCAGGGTTATGAGGTGGATAAAGCGCAGTTTTTGGAGAAATGAGAGTAAATTTATTTTTTTGATTGACTTGGAAATAGTTTTTTATTGCTCCATCGAGGACGATTGACTTCTTCCATATAAAAAAACTTCAAATTCCTCTCCCTCGAAAAATTTCTAGATACGCCCCTTTAGTATAAAGCAATATGCTGATGCAGTTTTTGACATTTGAAGCATTCGTTTACAATCTTAAGCTATATTAAGGTCAGTTCCTTAATTTTCTGTTCCTTAAACCATGTATGTCAAGGGTATACCCGAGAAACCGGTTGCTGGTCGTACCCTTATTTCAATGCAACTTCATTCATCCAGTCTATCAGTCAGCCAAGCCGTCAATCAAACAACCAAAAACTCCTCAAAAATATCCTTCAAGAAACGAAACCCAAAGAAGAAGTAAAATCAAAAGATAAAGTTTAACCAAACAGAACTTAGTACGTGAAATGAAAAGTGCATTAGAAGTAGATTTATACCATCACATGCCTAAAAACGGAGAATAATATAATAGGATACATATAAATTCACGTAAAGTGTATTGCGGTATAGAATTTGAGGTTTTCGTTTTACGGACACGATAGACAAGTTGTGAGGGGTAGAAATGAGAGTAGAACAAGAGGCAAAAAAAATACATATTTATAAAGGATTCATTCGCATGCTCTCAGTCATAAAAACAACACGTAAACTTTAAATTAGTTTCTATGGGAATTGAGGGAAAAAAATGAAATAGGAAGAAAATGATAAAGTGCTATGTTGCGGTAAGATATTTCCATTCGATTTAGATGTTATTAGGATGAAAAAAAAATATATGTATATATGTATATGTCAAGGGGGAGAGGGGTCGAGAAATAATAACAACAAAATAAAATGGAAAATGATGTCAGAGATGAAAATAAATGAGCATGACCTATGTGTATGTATGTGCCAATTTATTAGATGAAACGTAAAACTGAAATTTAATAGCAATTTACTTACTTAAATGCGATACAGGAGAGTGGGAATCAATTTTCAATGCATTTCTGTTATGGCATCATTAATTCAATTAAGGAACAGAAGATCAAATGATATTTGCTGTTGTTTATTTTACAAATGAAGTGCATATGCGAAAAAAATGCTGCAGATTGAGGACTGATAATTAATTGAAAATTGAGATTGTTTTTTGTGTCCCCTACAATGACAATTTTTCACTCACAATTTAATTCAATTTCATGTCTTGAGCTTCTCTTTTATCTCACAAACTCGAGTCATTTGAGAATAAATTGTACATTATTTAATTTTAATAGTGAGTAATTGTGCCTTAAGTAATTTCTCATTCATTAATCTTTTTCTTCTGTTTTCTCATGCATGACTTTTCTATGCTAAAATGGCAAATTATTGTGACAGTTAGGCTTGGCATGTGATAATCATATCTTGTGCACTTCAAATGGAATGGAATGGAAAATAATTGGTGATTTCTGCGAAATGATTTGTGGGATGAAAGTGAGGCATTGTTTTAAGGGAAATTGGGTTTTGTGGTTGGGAAAAATTAGACTTGAACGTGCATTTCGATGTGTTAAAAAAGCCTCTTCCCTTGAATACACCTTAAATACTTGTTCATGGACAATGGGAGGACTTTTGTCAACTTTCATAAATTAGGTCTAAAAAATCAAATTAAGAAGAATTTTCTAGATTCTAGACAGTCAAACACGAAAATGTCCCATAGTTGCTAGGGGCCTTGAATTTTTTTCATATGGATGGGGTAGTTTAGGGGGGATTTTGGGATTATTTTCTTAAAAGACCTTAGCAAATTGAAAAAAAATCCCTAAACTCCCTTAATTATTTAATTATATCAGTCAAATATACTATAGACAGGTCAAGACCTCTTCGAGGAGCCATCATGGAGCTGTTAAGGTACTCTCACATCTTTCTGGCATTTTGCCCTTAGTATGGCAATTTAACGATGCTTTGTCGACAATGATGAGCCGCTCATTCAATTTGTAAGTTTGAAATTTTCTCTTTTTCCTAAAAAAAACATCAATGCTTGAGATTGTCACTAATTTTTAAAAATTCCACAACATTGTTTTTGTCCCCAATTCAACTAAATCACCATCATCATCATCAAAATTTCTAATTTTAAATAATTCAAATGAATTTTTTTAATTTAACAACAAGTCTCCATTCATTGCATCTTTAATATCTCATCGAATCATTCATGAATCAAAGTCAATTTATCACACACATTACTGAGTAAATGCAAACTAATTTTCTTGCTGTGAGAATATTATAAGCATAAATTGTTTATAAGATTGCGTTTATAATGAAAAATTGTTCGATTTAAAAGAGAAATTTCTTCATGGAGGTGAATGGATAGTGTGGCACACAACATGACATTGTTCTATTCTTAAGGAGGAGCAAACAACATGCATAAGACAAGTTTACAATTTTTGCATTGAAAAATGAATTTTTAATATACTGGAAAGTCCATTTCTGACATAAATTGATGAGGTTATTGCGGTTGTGGAACAATTGGGGAGGAGAGAGAGATTACAATCAGGCACTGCAAAATATGCATAATTATTTAGCCATTATTGTAGTTAATATTTTAATAGATATACATCTATTCCGATACACTCAGCATGATTGTATATACAAAATATTTACTGCATTTATTGTCTCTACACCTCCACTCTCAATTTACTATTTAACTCTACTTTGTTTTGCTTTTTTTCTCTTGGCGAATATATGCTGTCAATATAAAAGTCATTAATTCATATATGGCAATGTTTGACTATCGATTTCAACGTGTTGTTCCTGCACCTAGCAAAAAAATATTGTTATTCAGCTGACTCGACGATATATAAACCGCATAGAAACGAAAAAAATGCGAGAGCCGCAAAGTTTATTGAATTGAGTTCTCTTTTTTACTGTTTCATGTAAATATGGCGCCAATATGATCCATATGCATATCTCTATCGCTGTTTTGTTTTTGCAAAAGATTAATTCATAACCTGTTAGACTCATACTTAAGATATTTTCAATAGCCTCGCATTAAATTAAGCCATGAAAAAGATGAAAGACTAAAAAGTCGTGGGTTGGGTGATTAACTGAACGGCGGCTGAGGAATCTTGATGTCTCTCATCTGTTTCTTACAAACTTGTAAAAGATGATGACTTTTTGATGTTAAAAGAAATTTTTGGGGGGCTTTTGAAGGGCTAGTTGGAATTTCTTTTTACATGATGAAATAAATTTGAAAGTTTTACGCAGGTGAGGCTTTTTGGAAATTTTTTTACTGATAATTCAATTAAGATATTTAAATTATTCCTTTTTTCAATTCCAAAAATCTATAAATATTGAGGGGTCATTCAATTATGATGTTCAACATTACACAACACAGTGGTGTAGCCAAAAATATTAGTAGTTCAAGAACCCTAGAAATTTTAAATACCATTTTAGTTTGGGACAATTTTTCTTGAAATGGGGAGGGGGGATTGAAAAATCACAAAACCACTGGCTATGCCACTGGATTGTCTGGGTTCTCATACTTTTAAGACTAAGACACTGTAAATGTGAGATCTGAATTTGTCACTAGTGTGTCGTGGAGCATAGCTTGGATAACACTTCATAGATTCAAGAGCTGTATAACACTGCAAAGATTTTTGAGCTTTGATGGACGTCATTTGTGAACTGATACTAAGTAAAATTTATTTATTCATTATTTTGATACATATTTATCGGAAGTATTCGTATATAAGAGAGAATACCTTTAGTACCATCAATACTGCCTTGGATTTTCATAAGATATATTCTAAATATATCCAACTGACCCGTCACATTTAATATTCTTACTATTATTAATTATTTAATAAATATTTTTAGCATTTTAGCTTCAAGTTGATATAAATCATCAAGTTGCTCAAATTATAGTAAATTTAAATTATTTTCGAATATTTCCTCTGATCTTCACTCATAATTTAAATAAAATAAAATAAAACTCATTTTAATGCAAATTACTTTCATGTATCGAAATGATTCTCATTTGTTATCTCCAACACGTTTCTTTTCTCTTCGCGTAAAAATTTCCAATAAATCAGCGAAAATGTTGATTCGAGAAAAAAAAGTCACTGAAGTTGCTGTCTTCTGTCTGTTGAATGCCAACGATAAGAAAGGAAACAAACAAGATGAAATATTAAAATAAATTTATCACACAAATTCCATTATCACGTAGGAGCATTACTATCCACACGCCCATCCATTTAATTATGAATCGTGTCTCATAACACGAGTATGTACAGTTGACATAAGTCTACCAACCATGCGATGGCGTTTGCAACAATTCGACTTTTTGCCAATAATTGTGTAAAAGAAACCTTTTTTCACTGTTACAATTTAACTTCTTTTATTTTATTATTGTTTCTTGTTGTGTAAGGTGATATTTCAGCATGTTGCTGTACATAGCATTCAATTGAATGGAAATGATATTGAAGTGTATGAAGTAAATGTGGTCGGGTAATATTTTACAAGCTTATGCCGCATGTCCAATTGTGAATCTCATAATGTAACATTTTCAATAACTAAAGCGCCATTCAACAAGTTCTTTCATCTCTGAATTGATAATAATTTATTTATTGTATGACTTACGAATATATTTCATTCTGATTTTGTATCTGCTGTTTTGGTGGGTCAAGTTGGAGAGATGTCGATGGTATTTATTCAGGATGTTGAATTTAATTTAGTCTCTAGTCTCTAGTCTCTAGTCTCTAGTCTCTAGTCTCTAGTCTCTAGTCTCTAGTCTCTAGTCTCTAGTCTCTAGTCTCTAGTCTCTAGTCTCTAGTCTCTAGTCTCTAGTCTCTAGTCTCTAGTCTCTAGTCTCTAGTCTCTAGTCTCTAGTCTCTAGTCTCTAGTCTCTAGTCTCTAGTCTCTAGTCTCTAGTCTCTAGTCTCTAGTCTCTAGTCTCTAGTCTCTAGTCTCTAGTCTCTAGTCTCTAGTCTCTAGTCTCTAGTCTCTAGTCTCTAGTCTCTAGTCTCTAGTCTCTAGTCTCTAGTCTCTAGTCTCTAGTCTCTAGTCTCTAGTCTCTAGTCTCTAGTCTCTAGTCTCTAGTCTCTAGTCTCTAGTCTCTAGTCTCTAGTCTCTAGTCTCTAGTCTCTAGTCTCTAGTCTCTAGTCTCTAGTCTCTAGTCTCTAGTCTCTAGTCTCTAGTCTCTAGTCTCTAGTCTCTAGTCTCTAGTCTCTAGTCTCTAGTCTCTAGTCTCTAGTCTCTAGTCTCTAGTCTCTAGTCTCTAGTCTCTAGTCTCTAGTCTCTAGTCTCTAGTCTCTAGTCTCTAGTCTCTAGTCTCTAGTCTCTAGTCTCTAGTCTCTAGTCTCTAGTCTCTAGTCTCTAGTCTCTAGTCTCTAGTCTCTAGTCTCTAGTCTCTAGTCTCTAGTCTCTAGTCTCTAGTCTCTAGTCTCTAGTCTCTAGTCTCTAGTCTCTAGTCTTTAAATGATATTTAATACAGCCAAGTCATACGAAATATTCACAAAAAATTCGGTCAAGATCAAATTCGCGAAATTACAGAAGTCAATAAATGCACACCAATAATTTACCAAAATATCAAACAATTTATATACAAACAATTAACAATTTATTAAAGACACGAGCTATAATTGAAAATTTATTAATAACCATATACGATTTCTGCAAAAAGATTCACAAGAGTTAAAAGAGTCACGATGTTTTAAAGTCCCTATTATTAAGCAGAGGAGAATAAATGAATGGGAACTATCAATGCCAGTGTCACAATGCCGATATGATATTAATAATATTGTGAAAACATTTCACCTTCATCTTTCCTTTATGCTTCTTCTTGTCTTCAATTCAAACAATTCACAATTGTAAATATTAATAATATGCATCGACTACACACAGACAATGAGAATCTATCAAGCGAGAAATGCATTCGCTAGGAAAGCGGAATAGATAAATGAGGAAAGTAAATATTTGTTAAAAAGTTGAATGAAGGAAAAATCTGCCAATAAATATTCTTCATCTGCTAGTTTTTCTGTGGTAAAGTGCATTTTGCTCATGGCTGCGATTCAGATAAATGTTGACATACATATTCACATATGTATGAAATGGAGAGGAGAAGAATTCATGTATCATAATGACGACATGAATTATTGTATGATTTAATTTATGGATGAAATGGAAATGTGAGAAGGTTGCTTAATGTCTTGGCTACTTGCTCCGGGCTTTCCTTTCATTTTCATGTCTACTATTTTGACTCGTTGCCGACTCTTGATTTTAATCTATTCTATACATAGTCATATAATTTATTTATGTAGATGTTTCATTACTAAAAATCCTTATAAGGGTCCGTCTACAATTGATGTGTGAAAGGAAGGGGAACAAAATCACCCAATCCACTAGGGCTACGTGCCTGACTTACAATAGTTGGGATATACCCAAGACACCGCCCAGGATGTCATAAATGAAGTTGATTTGGATAATTAATTAATTGAAGGAACCTTAATTTGAATATTTATCAGAAAAAAGTAATATTTCAAATATCAGACCTCTAGTGGGATTTAAACCCATGTCCTATGGTGTCCAGTTGCATGCTCCTACCACTGAGCTATTGGGGTTTGCTTAAAAATTTGACAAAATGTTATTATCTTATTTAGAGCATCATCTTTTGTATTATGGGTGATACTTGCGGTCCTTAATAGGGTTCATTCATAAATGATGCCCAACCAAATAAATGTTTTTTAGACCTCATCCTCCAATAATCCTTTTCTGAATTTATGAAGTGTCACACACTGTAGATGTAGGAGTCCAAAATTTGTAGGACGTCATTTGTAAATGACCCCACACATATCTTTTTTTGCTTAAATCTCTCCCTCTCGAGCATGAAATAATTCATTCATTCTGATGTGTGGGATTATTGAATGATGCTTGCAAAATTTATAAGCAAGCGGCAGCGGAGACGGCAGCAATGTCCATAGGCTAATGGATAAATCAACTTTATGGTGTTTATATTTATATGGGGCGCATCTGACATATGTTTTTGTCTTGGCTTTGACCAAAATAAAATAAAAATAAAGAAAAATTTTTCCTTTAAGTAAGGAGAAGAAGAAAAATCCATTTGTAGATAAAATCATGTTTCTCCCATTCAAGTTATTGTTTTGTCGTGACATTTAAACTAAAGAGCCATAAATCTAATAGCGAGAAAAAAGAGCTTTAAAAGAATTTTTCTATTTCGTTTATGTTTTTCTTCTCGTATTTTATATTTTATTTCTTTACTCCGTTTTTTTTTCTCTCGTTTGATCTCGACGATAAAAGAAATGACAGTTGAATCTACTGATAACAGTTCTTTTCTATACTTGCTCCTTTAGACTATGTTTGTTAGCACGTTCTGGCTATGATTTATATTTGGGACAGTTTGGGTAAGGTTTGGAAAATTTATGGAATTTTATATGTATGTCAGGTGCGTAGCAGGGGAATTGGGGGACAAATGGTAGTTCATACAAAAAATTTGAAAATCCCTACTCTTTTGGTGCCAGTTGGGTGCTCTGATTGACTTCAGAGATTGCCCATTTCTCAAGTAAGTCATCGCCTGGACCACACAACTTTATAACTTCTGAATTAGTCTAAGATGTCCTCTGGTATATCCTGTATTAACCAAAAATGTAAAACATTTTCTAGGAGGTCCTTCATATATAAAGTATAAATTATCATGAAAATCATTATCCTCAACCTTGTAAAATACGCTTTATTCTCTGTAACTTATTTCAGAAAAAAAAACATCTCAACTTCTTCCCTTTTACTATCTCTTTTCTATTTTCATGTTCATAAGGGCAGAAAAATGGAAGCAACAAAAAAGTTTTTTATGTATTCGGAAAAATAATAGTTTTAGTGCTTTTGATTTTTACGCTGTGATGATTTTTCCAACAAAAAAAACTTTTTTTATTATCGAACAAAATGCGATGAATTCAAAAGAGAAATAAATTGTAGAATTCAATTTCAATGTGGTTAATAGATTAAACTTAACATAAATTTTTTTATCAGGAGCATAGCTTTGATTTTTCATATACCTTCATATGTGTTTTGAAGTCAAAACCAGAGGAAAAATCTTTTAAACAAATATTGAGTAAAGCAAATTTGAACTTTCTTAAAACAATAAATTAATTTTATTTGGCAAATAAAAATTTTCTATATGTTGAAATTCAACAAAACATTTATGAAATAAATTATAAATTATTTGTGGACAGACTCATGTATGCGGATGAAATTTGCACCCATATGGGTACCATAATTTTTGCAAAATACATTTTTATTATTAAGCTGTAGAAACTACACAAAAATGGAATTGAGTTTCGTTGTGGCTGCATTATGAGCTTTGTTTTTAGAAACTCAGCGAATGTATTGAGTGCATTGCTTCATAGATTAAGTGATTGAATTACAAATGGGTTGTTGGAAGGATTTTTGGATTTTTTTTGTGGAATTAAATTACATTTTTGGGTTTGTGTTGTTGGAGAATTATTAAAGGCAGTTCTGTTATTCTGAATTTTTCTTGGAGAATTAAACATGTAGCAGAGCTCAGAGTCCACTCGGATTTTAGTAGATTTGACTTTTTTCGCTATCCATGGCAATTTTTTTTGGAGCTTTTAGTATTATTTTGTAAAAAAAATTCCAGTAAATTTTCTGAGGAATTGATACATCTTCCCCTGGACCTAATTTCTTAGGTATATCCTTGCCATACTAAAAACAAAAGCTAGGGTATACCCGAAAATGCTGAGCTCGACTATCATTCAGACTTTCAGTGTTTTAAAGAAACATCTAGACACCTTTAGTCAACAACCAGCATATTTTTAGAACTTTTGAACTTTTGTACTTATCAAAAAATCATCATTTTACCCTCATAAATTCAACCTAAAATAACTTCAAAGGCTCTTTACATCCTCAACCATTATGACACAAAATATTAACTCTCACAATAAAAAATCAATCCCATTTCCTTATTATTCAACATCCATACATGCCACATCTAACAAAAGCAACCACACAAGAGAACTAGAAGACATTCAACAACTGAGAAATATTTTCCTCAATCCATGTGTCCCCATTATCATTTTCCGACAGACATAAAACATGCCATATCTTCCAAGAAAAAGAAAATTTCATATCTTATCACAAACTGTCGAAAAATAAGGAAATAGTTTTTATGTTCTTGGTCACTTGTTTGATCCATCCGAAACTGTATATCACATCCGAACTTGCTGACGATTTGCGAAATAAAACTTTTTTCTTTCTTCTTCCTTCAAAAATTTTTTTATGCTCCCTTTTACAACATCCTAAAGCGATAAATGATATTTTCTAGTCCATAGATAGGAACGAGTGGGGAAGACAAAAACTTTTATTTATGAATATTATCGCCAATAAAAATTATTGATAAACACAATTTTTTTCGTTACATTATCGCTCTGTACTTTTCATGCTGCCGCTGTTCATGTTGTTGTAAACAACATTCAAGCTTTTTAGATATCGTTAATCATAAACATAAGCATAATAAAAGCAGGCGCAACATAAACATTTGGGGTCATTCACTAGTGACGTCTTTCTTCTGAACCTCAATCTTTCTCGGATCTGGAGCTTCATTATATCCACAGGCATGAATTTTTATCAATAAATGATTTTTTGATTGACGTCATTTACGAACAAACCCCAAAAAAAGAATAGAAAAAAAATTTAAACAAAATTGCGAGCACTTTATATTGAATGGATCTGCGGCTTAAAGGTAAAAATTTAGAATTCTTCTTTGCCTTTACTTCGTTCCTTTGTTTTGTGCGAAAATGAAAATTTATGTATTTGCGTCCTCTTATCGTCTGCTTTACTTCTTTTTTCCTCTCTCATACACTGTTTTTTGTGTGCAATTCTTTTGTAAAGTTCGTCGCTCTGGGGATTGGAAGTTTGTTGTTTCTAACTCATTGGAATGTTCCAAATTTCACCGTTTCATTTTCAATTTCATTTCTTTTGTAAATTTTTTTCTTTACATCAATTTGAAACACTGCTGTGCATAGACGTGTGAGAGAAAAGAAGATTTTTTTGTTGTTATTAAATAAAAAATGACTCGACGTCATCGAGGGATTCTTGTGTATAATTAATTAGGCAAGATGAGAGGAATAAACTGTACATGTCGTAAAGACAGAAGAATAAGAATCGAATGATTTAAAGATAAAATGATATAAGAAGACCACAACAAACAATGGATGGAAGTGAATGACAGAGAAGATCTGAAATCAATTTTTAGTGATCTCATAAATAAAAGAAATGAAAATAAAAGATAAAAAAAAAATTTGAGACTCACATGGCAGCGCTGATTGATTGAAAATAAAATAAAATTTACTTCTTTTTGGATTGGACCTTTTTTGGGAAGAATTGATGAAATTGACTTTTTGTCTGGCTGTTGGGTTGTTCATTACTCAGTTTTGATTTTTTTTCCAAATTTTGGACGAATATTGGCTTGTTCTTAGCACCTTATCTGACCCTCTTCACATTTTTCTACAAAATTTCCTACAAAAAAGCCTCAGACAGAGTATCACAGTGCCTTAGACCCTCCAGGCCCCAAATTTTTGAATATTACAAGTGAATAAACCCCTAACAAACAAAACTGCAATCCGTGTGTTCCTCAAATCCTCAATTTAAGCATCAAACACCTTCCAATATGCGCTCAAGCCTACTAGCCTACTATAAACTTTCCAAATTCTATATTCTATCCATCCACGATCAATTTTTGATGAGGTTTTCTTCTTCACTTTATTCACTCGCTCGAGATCAAACATAAAAAATTGTCGATGAGCGATGAATTGAAATTGAAAATTTTTCAACAGCACACATCAAAAAAATATATTTTTTTTATCTTCATCATACATATCTCGTTGAGCTAATTTCATATGCGCATAATGTGGAGCATGCGAGGGAAAGAGAATCGAGAATGTATAAAAATTGAAATAAATTTTAATTAAAGGAACAAAAATTAATCAAATTATAATAAATTTATGAACGAATTTTTTTTTATCTATTTGAACATCCATCATGTGCCGTCAATTATCATCAAAATGTATCTCATGTGAAATAATTGAAATTTTTTAGATCTTTTATGGAAACAAAAATTTCATGTGAATGTGTGAAGAATGAAGCTGAAAAAGGATTAAGTAATGAGATCTGATGGGAGCGTGTCCCTTCATCATTAAATTTCATTCTCATTCATGGCTCATTACTCACCGGGGTGTGTGGTGATACACATATAATGTTACAGTGGTGACGTTGGTATTATTTTGTTGGGTTTTGAGATTTTTTGGGGTATATGGTCATAAGTTTATACTGATGAGTTGATATTTTGTCAATCAGGATGAATTTTGATTCCAAATGTCACACTTGACTTATCTTAGATCTATAGTAGCTGCATACACTTCCGGATTTGACATCAAAAAATCTACACAAATCTGGGATGATCCACAATGATGTCTATGGAAAAAATAGTATTTCTGACTCAAATATCTCAAAAATGTCATGGCAGGCATGTAGTCAGAGGAGGTATCAGGGGACAAATCCCCCTCTTGACGAGAATTTTTTTTCAATTTACTGTCATGTAAAGAAAACCTAAAATATGTCGCACAGTTTCTAGACCTCTTATCCCCTTAAAAACTGAACATCACAAATGAATGACCCGGAAAACTCATTTTTTTTTAAAAAATTCCACAAACATTAATGACCAAAAACCTCTCCTCATTCTGAACGACTTTTAACCATTGCTGTATCCTTCCTCCATTTATCATAAATTACACTCTCCACACAGGTCGACATATATACATTTAAAGTCATTAAATCATTAAATTCACACTTTTTTACACCTTTAACTTTTAATGCTTTTGTTTTCAGTCATTAACATTTGCCTTTGCGCTGCATGATTCATAGTTCGCTCCTCATTTATTGCATTGTATAATTCTGTATTCATTCAACATGCTGTCATATGCGACAAATTTTTATTTAAAAAAAAAGAGTAATACAGAGAGGACACAAAAAAGGCGCCAGGTGCTGACGTTTTGCCTTAAAGCTACAAACAAACAACATCAAAAATAATATTATAGTAATTTTGAGCGTGTGGAATTAAAAATAAATATCAGGGACGACGATAATAATAACAATAATAATTTTACACATTGCTGTCATAATTAGGATTTAAAAGAAATATAAAAGAATGGATATTGGAACAGAAAGAGTCACACAGAGAAGAGATATTGAGATAGCAAATAATGAACAAAAGCGATACACACAGAGGGCATTAAAGCCGACTCGCCATAGAATTCACATATATTTTGTGATCAAACTCATAATTGTAGATGCGATGGGAAATTAAAAGACATCGATAAATCGAAATAAAATAGACATTGGGACGAGTCACACTCGCACGGTGTTGTTTCTGTAAAAGGAGATTAAGTTTGAAAATTTAAAACCTATAAAACTGTCTTCGTTGTCTCAATTCATTCTATAAACTATTAAAGAGACTTAATTATACTACTTCTATATCCCATTATAGATTTTTTTCTCTCTCTCTCCTTTATGTCTTTGTGTATCTTATTATACTAAATGATGATTGTGTTATATCTACGCTTAATGATTTGAGACTTTGTTTTTTTGCAATACTCAAAAAGAAACACTCGTTATAGCGATACTTTGGGAATAGATTGGGAAGCGCATTTTTTGTTGAGTTATGGATCTCATTTTATGATTTTAGCTTCATGCTTGATTCCAAATTTTGTTCAGAATGTTCTTTTTTGACCATTATAACAGATGTCATAGTAAACTCCCAATTTTTGTAATACTGCCCGACAACGTCATCATTAGGGGACCATCCTGCAACAATGTTAACGGTAAAATATTACAGATACATGAGAGTGTCCTAACAGTGATGTGCTGCTTGTCTGATTGCAAAAATATTAGATTTGACGCAGTTTGTCGTTTAGGCTAGTAGCTGTCATAAAAAGACTCATTAGATGTACATCCTTGACCTAGGTAAACCATACACAATGCCAATATTTAATTTTATTTGATTCTAAACTTATTTACCCATCAAACTTTACTCCAAAAAATAGCGTTCAATCCATATCTGTCCATTCAGTAAATATGACACCTTATCTTAGTTTCTATTACCTCAATATCTATTGTTGGAATTGATTCGGATATTTACCTTTGTCACACAATCGGCCAACCCATTAAATATGTCATCAAACAGCTATCCATCCGGACAGTCAATTAGCAAACTAAACTGAATCAACAATGATTCTCATATTTTTGCGAGAAAACGAACAGAAAATAATGACAGTGTGTGGCTATTCCCTTTCCCACAACAATAAATTCAACCTCTCTTTCGTATTTTGCCATTTTTTTCTAGATTTTTTTATTTTTTGCTTTCGTAATTCATTAGATCTCACCGGCAATAAAGTTAATTAAAATGTTAATTGCAATTAATGCTATTTTCTATCTCTCAAAATACTCGAGCTTACAATTTCTTTTTTCCTCATTCATAAATATAATCATCATCATCATCCTCAATGTAGTTGCTGTTAATAACGTCGCGCATCTTAAAATTAAAATCTCAATTTTCACATTAGAAGACTCTTATGTTTAATTTATGTTGAATTAATTTTAGAATTTCATGAGAATTTTTTTTCTGTTGCTGTCGACAAATTTTTCATTATGTTCTATGTCTACTGTGTGTGTATATTGTAGAACGGTTGGAAAGAGAAAGATAGATTAGTAATGAATTTTTACCGAGTGATGCATTAAGATCGAGACTTGTCGAGAGTGTGACAAGTTATGTGTGTGACAGAAAGAAGGAGATTGAGTGGTATGTATGAGTGAAATTGGGATTCTGAGCTGAATATCTAGGTTCAGGATGGTACCAGATATGGTACCCTGTGTAGTGTTTACTCAATGACGTAGCCAAATTTTTTTTGAGGTTATCCAATTTTTTTACCTAAATATCTGCCAAAAACTCCTTCTTCACTTTATGGAAGTGTATCCAGAGGGGGGGGGGGGGTCGGTGTACCCTCCTACAATTTTTTGAAAACCAATACTTCCCGAGATTCATTCGAACCCCTCCCCCTACCAAATAATGTCTGAAAACGTCTCTTCCTAGATATTGTTATAAGATATAATCCCTGACTGTGCTGTGCGCAAGTTTCCACTAGAACAAACTAAAATTTTGAAATTTTTTGACACACCTTAAACAGCTGATCCCATGCTGATCCCCAAATTCTCAAAAATTCATACTTTTTTATACAAAAACCACTGCTAACCTAAAATTTATGTAACTTACTTCAGACCCAAAAACAGACATCTCACAACATTTCTCCAACGACCACAAAGACGAAAGCCACAGAACATTCTCCACATCAATTATGCATCACTCGGGTGTGACGCGATGATGAGTAGCAAAGTAATAATAAATAATGTGTTCTTCACATCAACATCAACTTCCATACCCTCCTGTCATCATTTGTTTGTCGTGTAAAATAATTTTTCTTTCACAAGTCACAAAAAATTAGAAAGAAATTCATTCACGGTAATTAATCAATATGTAAAAAAAGGTTCATTCTTCTATCACAATATGTGTATTTAAGTTTTCATTTCAAAATGTGCGAGAATGTCGCAACATTATTTTTAGCTCATCGTCACGACGATAGAATGATGCATGGCACGAATTTATAGTTCTTGATGGTGTCATATTTTATACTTTCCTGCATTTCTTTACACACATATTGCCTTCTTTTCATTTCATTTACTTCCATAATTTCAGATGAGTCACAACAACTGCATTCTCTCGCTTCTTCTCGTCTTCATTCTCGACATTCTAGCTCGCTCTTTCACCATATTCGATCCATTAAGTAGCAGTTTCCTTTTAATTTTTACTTACTGTGAATAATTGAATGACTGTGTGTAAAATGAATAAAGCAGAAGGAAATTGTTGAGTGGAAATTTTCGTCGATTTATTTTTACACTTTAATTGAGACTTTAAAAGAATTTATCTCAATAAAAATTCCAGTAATAAGATTTAAGGCTTTCAATTAATGGCCAGATTAATTTACTTGCTTGGAAATTTGAGATTCTCTTACGACTTTTTGTGATTTGAAGTGAAGCTTATTATTGTCATAGAGATTTTATTGAAGCATCAATTGGAAGTTAAAAGTCAATTGATTTTGTGATTTATTCTTGCTATTTCTAAGGTCAATCGTGTATACAGCCAATAGAAATGAACCAGCTTATAAGACACATAGATTATGAGACGATAAAAGAGCAAACACGGAAGAATTTGGCGAGATTTATGATAGACATCAAAAATGAAATGACTGTCGGCGTATTTTTGAGTAGTAAATCCGTTTATGTGTTGCTAGTTTGAATGAGTGTTTGGCGAGACTGACTCAGCTGGAGGTTTTGGTGTTAGGAATTTGAAGCTTTTGTTTTTTTTTTGCAATTTTGTTAAGTCAATGTCATGGTCAATTTTTGTATTCTGGATCAGTGCTACTCAAAACATGCTCCAATTCAAAGGCATGTCTCATAATTTAGGTTTCTAGTCTTGTATTTCCTGCTCTGAAAAGTTTGAGAATCACTGTTTCAGATCTAGATTAGTCTTAACTTTCATTTTAATCGGCATTACTTAATGGTAGGTATTAACGAAGGTGAAAGTAGATATTTTTGCAAAAAACCAGGAAACATTATAAGTTTTCTAGGAAAAAGGTGCTCAATGGTGAAGCTAAGAGAGGGAGTCGACCAGCATCAACCTCATGTACCAGAAATCGCTGTAGCTGCATTATAAAATTTAAGAATTCTTCGTTGTGGAGAGGAGTAAGGTCTGAGGCTGTGTAACACTATACTAGGGCGAGTTTAGAAATTTTTCAAAGGAAGAGGGGTCTGATTTCTCAAAGGGGGGAGGTCTGGCCGTTTTCTTATGAATTTTCAATTTTTAAAAAACGGTCGGCATTTTTTTATTATTTAAATTTCAATATGTACCTTCTGTGGACCCCCTGAGGATGGTTTCTTGGGTATACCCTTAACATACCAAATACAAAAGCTGGGTTGTATCAAAAAACCTGCTCCTAGTTTTGTCTCTAATACTAAATTTTTATATTCTAATTGTGTAACATGACTAAGATGGGGGTCAAAAATCCTAATTTTTGATAAATATCACTGATAAACGACCTCTAACTAACACAACAAAAAAATAAACCCTCGATCAAAAATAAAACACTTAAAAACTAAAATTTTTGATTTACTTAAAAAAATTATATCCGTTAATTTATTTGCATAAAAAAATAGCTCTTAAATCATCCATTTCATGGCAACTTTTACTACATGTTTTATAACCCAGAAAAAAATTAACACCGCACATTTTGCAAAAACATCTCATATTCCATTTTAAAATAGAGTATAAGTATATCAACATCATCATTTCGCAAGCGATATATCATCGAAAAATATGTGTCATAATTTATGACTTAAATATCAAAGCTTTCATCACCATTAATAACTTGTACATGATTAAACTGCTTTTTATGACTCTTATCAAAATAAATAAAAAGTGAAATCCTAAATTTTGCGTGAAAATGGGCTGTCCAGCTGTGACAGGTCTGGCGTCTAAATAACCTTAATTAAAAATTTTTAGCAAACATTAAAATGCGATTAGCATACGTATAAAAAAATATCTGTCAATTCCTCACATCTTGATGTTTGAATTTTTGCGTGATTTGGAATTTAAAACTTGCTTTTACAGAAAATTTACATCATTTGCTGATAAAATCTAGCAGAAATTGGATATAAATCATTAAGCATTTTTATGATTCAAAAGTATCAATATTTCATGTAGATTCTCCAATTAAAGACGATATTATATAGATTTCCATGATTATAAATTAATTTGAATATTAAATTGCATCGCTCCACGTTTTTAAATTATAAAGTAATTAGGAGGAAGAGAAGGAAAAAATATCTTTTTTCATACCTCAATAATTGCATGCTAAAAAGGCTAACAGCAGCGAAGCCCCAAAGCTACAAAAAAATTCAAATTACACACCATCAAATACCATGAGCAGATTGTCAATAATTGAAAGTATAATTAATAATTAAGTCAGCATTCGTCCATGCCTCCATCCAAGCTACACTAACTGAGTGGCTGGCAATTTTCTCTACGATCCACGAGTGAGTACTGGCCGTTTCGTTTTTTTTTTTAATAATGTAGTTCAGTGCTGTTGCCTCGTAATTTGAATAATCTCAATTTTTCACGGATCTCCATTTCACTCACTTTTTCCCTCCGAGTCACAAAACAGAACAGAATGGTTCAATTACCTGATGGCGATAATATACATTTAGTCTCTCTCTCGCTCGCTTGTGTGGATGAGGCAGAATGAAAAGAAATGAAAGATCAACAGCAGCAGAAGCAGAGGTGGAAAATAATTATGCTATGAGGCAGTATTTGCATGATAATTTCTTTATGTCGTGTTGTTACCATCAATAATACTAAAAACACATTTTCTTCCTTTGATATGATGCTACACAAAAATACATAAGACATGCGGCAGTGCTACATGAATAAGGTGGAATAAGTAAGCAGAAATATGAATGTAGAGAGAAAGATGAAAAAAAATATATAAATTAAGACCGCGTCAAATATTAAATGTGCCTAATTGCAAGTTATTGTCTTTTTTGCTTTTCTTCTTTCGCTTTTTAGCTGATTTTTTAAAGAGTCTGTGTGGTCAGTTTGGGTCGATATAGCAAGAAAAGATGTTAAAAGTTATGATTAAAATACTTTTCGGAAAATTTTGCTTAACGACTTTTAAAATTTTAAATTTTAACGGTTTTCAAAAATTTGAAATTAAATCTTCGTTGAGTTTTTGAAATTTTGAAAACCGTTAAATTTTTGAATACTTTTTTGTGTTTTCGAAAAAATTATTTTGTAAAATTTATACATTTTACGTTAAGTTATTTTCCCCATGATTTTAAGTCCTAATGGTTACCTCCTTATTTGTCTCCTGTCCCAATCTAGACATTTAAATTCCTTACATAACCTTCATTTGAAAATCATAAACAAAAATACGCTTTATGTCCACAATTTCAACATTTCCTTCAATTTTATTACTTCCTATATTTAAAAATCACCTCTCGTATTCTTCTCGTAACAAAGTGGTCCGATGGGAGTGGACTTGCCGCTTATAGATTAGAATTACACGATTTTTATTGCCCATTTACTTTAATTTTCCCGCCTTATTTCAATCACTTTTGTGAATATAAAGTCTCATTTCTCTTCCGGCATTTTTTGATAATTGCAAAATATTGACAACAATTTTTTTTCGTACATTTAATTACATTACATTCCATGATTTCCCTTTATGCTCATGCAACGTCACATGTCCGACATCAAAAGCAATTTGATTATGGTTTGTTATGTCTACGTTGTTTTCATTCAATTTTCTTTCATTGTACAAAAAAATAAGGTATTTATTTGTGAAAGAAAGATTGACATGAGAGAGACATACAAGAGTCAATGTCAAGAACATTTGCGGATGTTTATTCTATTGGAATTGGGTAGTTATATATGTGCTCATAACAAAAAATAAAAGAATCTCCCTTTTGTATATGAGTTTGAGGCTGCATATAATGCTCATGAGATGGGAATATTCTTCATGGTCTTTTTTTCGAATATAATGTTTGTCAAAGTCATTTTGCTTGGATATTACATTCGACAAGGGAAGATAATCTATTTTTTATTAAAATTTTTTTTGTGATGTTGTTGATGGGAAGATAAGATTCATGATTCAGAAAAAAAATATTTGAATGACGTGAATTTTTTTTGCGTAGAATTAATAAAATTGTACTTAGTAATGAAGAATTTCTAGTGAATGGAATGGATGAGAAATGAAGAGGACTGAATGAAAATTGTTTGTTCGTTGTGGATTAAATCTTTCAAAATTATGTCTATTATGGATGTTAATGAAGATTTTGTAAATTGACATATGACCTTGAGGTTCAAAATTATTGTGAATATTTTGAGACAGCAATTATAATTCTATAAAAAATTCCATATGGATGCCACGTAGCTATCGATCGGGAAATATTTAAAAATTCCTAATCTAGAAGGTTTATGATATGCATAGCTACGATCTTATGTGTCTTATGAAAAGGACACTAAAATTCATATAAGTGGGTGCGCATAACTCTAGCTATTTTACTGGATACCTGAGAGCAGGGGCGTATCCAGGATTCTTTTAAGGGGGGTGGTCCGATTTTTTCATATATCATTTCATTATGACCTTTTTTAGACCCCCACCCATCTAGGATACACCCCTGCCTGAGAACTTTTCATGGCTCATCAGCATGCTACGACACATACATTGTTGATATCCTTTTACTCCACTGTGAAGTGTAGGGACATACATTGACCATCACTAAGTCGTAGACAATGAATTTCTCAAAAATCATATAGAATGTTATGAAGTTTTTGAAAAAGTTTTGAGAACTTACCATAGTTCATGCAACTAAGTAACACAAAAAAACTGTAAAAATAACACTGCTTGCTTAAAACCATATATCACAAGATACCGAATTTAATTGCTTAAAAAAATCTCATTAAAATCCCAATTTCCAATTAAAATGACCAAAAAATAAATCAAATAAAACAACATTTTCCCATTACGAAAGTTACAGTGATCGCTTGATAAGATGTTCATATCCATGACAGAAAATTCATCTAACCTAGTGCTCATCAACCTTGAAGATTTTCAAAATTAATTGCTTAAGAGTTCAGTCACTCAGCAAAAATGAAATTTATTGTAGTCGACATTAAGTGCGGTCGAAGAAGAAGAAGCAAAACAAGGAAGACAGAACGAACATGTATGGTGTTCTGAAGTATACTTACATAATGTAAAACATTTGATATTTAATTCAACTAATTAACCTAACATGATTCCTTGCTGCCAATCTACCTACTACATACCTTATTCCTCTTCACGATCCCCAATTTGAAACGCTGTATTAAATTTAATTTATATGATGACAATTTATTTTAATCTGGAATGAACGCGACGTGGATGAAGTTTCCAACCCAATTACTCTTCTTAGCTATTGATCGTATCACAAGGAACATTTTTATATCGAAAGAACATCCAAAAATACGAAGAAAGTAAAGCTGAAATAAATGTAATGCATGTTTATTTTTAATCTTCATACACATTCATTTTTCTTGAAGTCAACAGAGTAGAAAGAATGAGAAAAAAATCGTATCAAGTATGGAAACTGCTTAATGGTTTTTGGAATCGAATGGCGCATTTTTTGATGTCCTTATTCATAATAAATTTTTCAAATAAAGAAAGGAAGCCTGTAATACTGAAAAATAATTTTTTAAACAAAATTTCATGTTTCAAAATCCAGACCTCCTCTGGGTACGCCCATGTATGACGATATGAAGCCATATGAGCACTACTCGTTCGATAGACAGATTCCCTCCAAGACAAAAGGTCCGCAAAGTCAATTGATTATCATTTTGGCTTAAAACAACAGCATTATGGGTAAAATTAACATCCAACTTAACTTGACTTTTGACCAAACTCAAAACCTTTGGCACGTAATGTCAAATATTTACCATGAAGGTTATTAATGTCGTTTCATCAATTGAGGATCAGAATTCTTCATAAATGAAGTGTAACAGGTAGCTAGACTAACAGACACCCAGACAACATCACCAAAAAATTAAAGGAAAAGCAGCTAAAAAGTATACACAAGAAGTTACAAAAGGAAAAGAAAAGAACGTCATTTTAGAGACATAAGCAAACAAACATCAAGAGAAAAGAAAAGAAGAAAAGAACAAATGACAAAAAGAAAAGTTTAATGGATTTTTTTCCTCATTTCTTCTCGCTGGTAATTTTTTATATCGTCGATATGCTATGCTTATGCTTCTATGTGTGGATAAACATAAGTTTTTGTTTCCAAAAAGGCATTTCATCTCTCAAATTGAGACTTTTTTTTGTTATGGTTGTATCATCGAGACATAAGAAAAGTTTTTCTTAGAAGAAAAATTTCCGAATAAAAAGAAAACTTTTTGAAGCAGTCATGTCTGTTATGAAACCGAAACAAAACGAAATCCCCCTTTATGATGTTAATTTAACATCATTCGACTCGATGCTGTTTACAAATTCTTCATATGTCTTTCCATATTCCATAATCATTAAACAAATTTTTTCTCTGTGATTTTTCTTCAAACATTTAATTACCAGCATGAATCTCAATATGCAAACCATAAAAAAACTATTATTGACAAATGACTCAAGTCATGTTTGCACTTTTATTATTATTATTACAATATCTTCGAGAGCACGACCGTACCCGACACACATTAAAGCGCAACAAACAAAAAAAAAAGATATTAAAAAATCGAAATCGTTTTGTAAACATGCAAAAGGTAGAAGAAAGATTCAACTTTGAGGTTTTCTCACATGTCTCATGTCGCTAGCTCGCTCGCGCTCATGTCCACCGTGTTAAATTCAATATAGTGATTCTACAAGCGTTTTCAATTAAGAAATAAAAATAAAATGAGTAATACAATAACGATGCAAGTCAAGAAGATGTAGAAAAAAAAGTATCAGGCAGAAGAGACAGAGACATAGAGAGAGCGACTGAATTTATGACTGCAATTTCAATGCAATTCAATACAATTTTTATGGACGCTTCAAACTCGTTGTCCTTTATAGTTTTTTACGTAAATTACATTTTTTTTTGTGTAAAATGTTGCAGATTGCATGGAATGTGTTTTGAGTGAAAACAGAAATGGTTGTCAACTGCTTGTACAAGTTTTTAAGATAAGATTCTTGTAATTCGAGATGGCAGACAACAATAATGAGAATGACACAACTGTTTTCAACAGCTCTTATTGTTCAATTGAATTTATCCGGTTTTTAAAATGTTAAATTGTCTTCAAGCTGTTTATTTTAAAGAAGAATTCAAAGAGAGATATTGGGGTCATTCGCTTGTGATGTCCAACATTTAAGGATGGGGAAGGGTCAATAGGTTTGCGACACTATCAACAAATTAATTTTTTGTGGCAGAGGAATGAGTGAGGGTCGAAAATCCCATGTTTTGATGGACATTATAAGTGAACGACCCCAAGAGGAAGATTGCAGAAGGAGATTGGTTTTTAGAGGCTTTAGTTATGAAATATAAGATCATATGATCTTTTAGAGTTTTGACAATATATTGAAAGTTTTATTCTTTTTTGACACTTAAGTAGCTGATGTTGCTGTTCGAGTGACATAATATAGACTATTGAGATCAATATAGTATGATTTGGGATCTGGTTTATTGAGTCATATGTAGACGAATCTGCCAGAGTAGGAGTTAAAACTCTCTGATCATGTTAGACAGTTGACCAAAAATCTGCAATCTCTTCTTTTGTGAAGACCTGGGTTCAATTCCTACCAGATCTTTCAATTATAATGAAGAGTACAGTCAATATGACCAGGACTCAGAAATTTTAGCAATAGAATCAACTAAAATTATTTAAACTCAGACTATAAGCTGCACCAATTCAGAGACTACCTTCCTCAATCACTGAACCATAAAATTGTAAAAAAAATTCAACCTTAAAAAAATGTCTATCCATTTACTCTGTCATAAACTATAACATCCATAGACCTCCAATTATAAGAATAGAAAAACAATAATTCTCATTGCAGGTTCATGCTATATTATCCTCTTCCTTACTCAATGCACTTGTGCCTTTATGACACTCAGTTGGAGCAATTTACGTAAATAAAAAAAATACACCAATTGATGTAAAAGATGGCAATAAAATCTGACGCCTTTATTCGTATACATTTTTTATGACAGACAAGAGACAAACAGAGAGAACTGAATGGTCTTTAAAGAAAGGAACGAAAAAAACGATGAAATTGTCTTGCTATATGCACATTACTTTCCATATCATATTACATTCTCAAGCGAATGTGAGGAAGAGAAATAAAATTATGACGATGGATATGAGCTTGGTTTTAACTTTCAATTAATTTACGTCATTTATTCTCACACTGTGTGTGCATCGAACAGCAAGAGATGCATAATAAAAGTTGGAATTAATTAATTGCTTTCACACTGAAAAAAGTCATGATCATTGTGTTTTTTATCATGGTTATTTTATACATTTAATAATTATCAACTCGATTTTCCATTTTTTTGAGACGATAAATTGAAGCAGAGTTGGGATATCGATGGAATTCAACGGTTTTTATGTCCCTGGGTGTCAGTTTAATATTATTGGTCGCTGTTAGCTGGGATAAAGCGTTAATCTGCACCGTTGGCTGGAGACGAAGTCCATCGATGGATGCAAATGGCTTTGATATCCAGCTACCTTTCCAACAATCACCAGTACCAGCATGCCAGCCCTGAACTGAAGATGTTTCGAGTCATTTAATCAAATTATACTTTATATCGTTAGTGGACGTTAAAAAATGATGAGAGGAAAGAAAGATAAAGATGAAGAAGCAGTTTATCATCATAAAATGTATTATCAACGATAAACATTAACAGCAGCAAAAAAGGGACATTAATTTACTTCATAAAGATGCTGCTGTCTTAATGGAACATATCCGTTTCAATGTTTACTGTCTCTAATTTTTCCACACGCCGTCATCAATTCTCTTTCTCTCTTTTTTTTCGAAACAGAATGAGAAACAAAGACACAACACAACAAGTAATAAAGAGTTAAATGCAATTTGCTTATCAACTAAACATCTCCTTCACATTCAATTGAGTGAAATTGAATATACATAAATTAGCTGTCAACTGACATCACATTCCATCAACGAAATAGGTTTCTGTTGATAAGTTATAAAAAGTTTTTTGTGCTGAATTTATTTTTGGTTTGAGTGTGTGCGTAGAATGAGTTTATGATATGTGGGGTTGTGGAGTTTACAGTGAGAATTGAGTGGGTCCGTGATGATTTTTTGGTATATCTGGTTTTAATTTAAAGCTACATCTTCAAAGGCAATCTTCAAGGCAGAGCCTCGGTATGAGGATGATGCAGACCTTGCGTTAGTTTATTGATTCTACAATAATTCGACACCAAAATGGGATAAAATCACAAATTTGGTACCAAACTGGTAAGCAAGTCGATTCCACGTTTATTTAGTGGTCACTGATAAATGGAACTTAATGGACGACATCAGTTCTTATTCTTCGAAATTGGTTCTTATTCTTCGAAATCGAAACTTCGAAGATGTAATTTTTTTTCAAAAAAAATATGACCGTTAGAAATTTTCATAAGTAAATTTAACGGTTTTTGAAAATTTAAAAATTTTAACACTTCGAAATATTTTCGAAACAGTTTTGAAAAATAACGGTTAATACTTCTGTCGTCATCTATTGGAATGGAACATTATTAGCTGAGAGCTTAGTGAGTGCCATTTCACTCTAAATTAAAATAGTCAAATAGTTCAACAGACACCACCAAACCCCATCCAATTTCAACTCCAACAACCTCAAATTGACATTATATTAACTTATGAAGTAGAAAATTGAATTTTTTCCCTTCCCCATGTTCTCATTCCATTCCCATTCAATCTTTGCCTTTTTAGAATTTTTTAATTAAATTCTCTGCAATTGTCTGCGATTCACGTCGACGGATGAATGTGAGCAAATTTTTGACATGAATCTCTTCTGATGAGTATCTTTCTGAGATTAATTTTTTATATTTTGTATTAAACGTCTGATTGAATTACTTTTTTGCGCTGCTGTTGCATGATGAACGTCTTATAAATGTCTGATCTTGAGGTTTATGAGGAAATGAATCTGTTTTTGTTTAAAAATGTTCTTACTGATTGGGATTATATTGAGTCAGTAAGTGTGGGTTAAATATTTTCGGATGAATTTCAAATCGATTTTTGTTATGTCTGAGATGCTGACATAACAATTCGTAAGTGGCATGATGAGACATCGAAAATTCCATACTAGTCACTTCATTTCCATGAATTCATCTTCAATTTCCAAGAAAACTAGTTGACGTAATAGAAAAATATCTAAAATAAATTCTAATTCAATATTTATTTTCAATTCTAGCTCTTTTGTGTATTTAACAGAACATTTGTCGCTTCCTTTCAATCCATCTCGCTCACATGCTATTCCATCCCATTCACAACATGAAAGTCACTCTCTTCAATAATGGAGATGTGGATCATTAAAAATGCACACCGTATACCGAAAAAAATTGCTCTATTTTTTGTCGTCGTCGTAGTCGTCGTTTCGTGATACTGTAAAAAGAGTGATGGAACAAGACATCTTCAAGATCCATTTCAGAATCAACACATAATCGTTTAGATGTTCCGTAACACTAAGGGAGGAGGGGTTCAGGCTTTTATTGAGGTTCATACAAATATTTTAAATTTCCTAAATATGCTTTGTGAACAAGGACTGGATGCTTGATATATCCTAGGGTGTACACTACTCCTAAGTATACCCTAGGGTTATCCCTAGGTACCCAAGGTAGTCCTTAGAGTAACCCTACCCATCGGTCTCTAGATACTCTCCTGTACATGAGAATTAGTATTTCCAACGTTACATAACATCCAAACAAGCCATAAAATGCTTTCCTTTGTCTTCTTCTCCGGTGTTTTTGTCATAAAAATATATTCTTACTCTGAAAATCAACATTTGCTCAGTCAACATCCTTTTCACTTCGCTCTACTTACATGTACATGCTCTTGTATCCCTTTTTCCGTATTCTGTCTTTCCATTCTCTTTCGTCTTCTCTTTTTGTGGTACTTTAAAATGACACTTGAGTATACTTTTTCAAATTTATAGTGTGCTCATATATATTTATGGATTAGGCTACTGTCGAAAAAATAAAATAAAAATTCTTATGGGGACCATAAATTTAAAAAGGACAAAAAGTGTAAAGTTAAGAGACTTGCTCTTTCATTTGATTGATCTATATTCATTCATTGTATGTACACATATGTAACGTACACATAAATGCGGAGCATTGAGAGATGAACAAAAAATTGAGCATAGTACATAAAAAAGTGAATCAATTTGTTGTCATCCATTAGCCTTTTGATTTATTTCAACATTTTAGATTGTCTTGACAAATGTCGTGCTTATGCTACTCAGACAGTCTTCATGACGTTCACAATACATGTGATGATCCTTTGAACCGTATGGTCTTCAAAACATAAACGAAATAAAGAAATGAAGAAGAACAAAAGGAGAAATTCTCTGTTTTTTGCTGAATAAATCATTTAAGATAATCATGAAAGATCTCTCTTTCCACTTCATCCATCTGACCAGACGTTGAGCACTTAAGGGAAAGGAGAAAGTAAGTTTAAAAGGTTCTTGTAAATGCTGTAAATCTAGAACGATTTTTATCAGAATGAGTGATGCTTTGTAGATTTATATTTGGATGCTTATTTGTTAAAATATGGACATGATTATTGATAGCTTTGTGATATTAAGTAAGTGGATGGATTGATTAGATTTTGAAGGAATGCACAATTTTTGGAGCATGTAGAATTAATAATGAGCCTGAGCAGTATAACTTAGATGTTAGTGCACCTTTATGTTGACGTTTTAATGAAAAAATGTCAAAAAGACGTGGAAGTACCCTGACGATGTCATGACGGTGGTTTTTGTTCGACTTTCTTGTATCAAGGCATATCAAGACGATTTTAGAATGTTTGACTTAATTCTGAATGAACAAAACTAAAATTTCTATTTTTTCCAGGTAAAAGATATGACTCCCTAACTAACAAAGAGCTAGATCTGTGCTAGAAACTTGACCAATTATCAAGCTCTGATCTAGACCTTTGTAGATTAGGGGTCTACACCATAAAATGTCTTAGAATGTACCCAAAAATTAAGAACGTGGATCTTACTGCTCATATTGCTATCTAAAGCACTTCGTTTTATGATTTTTCTATCTGGAATCTACAATTGGAGGCTATAAACTTCATGTTTAGTACCTATGATTCGAAAAAGTGACAAGTTGCCATGCCAAATTCAGCTTCACAGTTATTAGGTACCGAGGGACTTGACATACAACGCTCTAGAGTAATTTTTCCTTAATATATCCAAAATGGTGTCCCTAACTTGAAAAAATTATGTTTTATTCATAAGAGGATATCTGCAGATCTAACAATTTTCTAGTCAGACAAACCATCCACAACACTACCTTGCCCGCATAAACAACAAGAATGTGCGTCCATCGAAAACTACAAGTGGCGCAAAATATCGACAGAACGAGCCTTTTACGGATATTAAAGATAGATAAAATGTGATTGAACCATCATAATTTCTACATTGTATGGGATTGCAACTTCAAAAGCGAAAAGATCAAGAAGAAATGGGCATGGAAAGTCATTTAACGTATCATTATGTCAAAATCACCCACGAACGAGTCCGTATGTTTGCTCGTGTGTGCAACATTGTATATTACTTATTTCTCCTTTTCTCATCTCTTCCTTCTTGTTCCATACGCACACACACACACATAATCTTTTAGCTCATCCGTTGCGGTAATCATCGGCAGATTGAATTGAATTGTGGCAGATGTATGAATTGTTCATGAGATGAAAGATCTTTTGTTAATTCTGTTCTCTCTTTTGCCGAACATAAATAAACACTTTTGAGTGTTTTTCTTTCACTTTATTTGCTTTATGCTTGGATATACTCCCATTTTTTCCTCATTCATTGCATGCTATTATGTACAGCAAAATGTAATGTATTGTTATTGTTGCGGCAGCTGATTTTTCACGCGGTCAGAGAAGAAATTAAATATCCTTAATGGTAAATAACTTTTTTATGACGCAATAAATTCTTCTTTTCTTATTTCTTAATTTTTTTTCCTTCTTTAATTTGTTTTCTGTGAATGAAAAATGTTTTAATTTATTTCTTTTCGGTTCACTTGATGAGGATGGAACAGAATTAAATGAACTGTTGGCAATTTAGAATTTTTTAAAAAAATGTTGGTGGGATCAATTAATCTAATTAGATAATGTGTTAAGTATGCATTGCTGGGTACAGAGTTGGTAATTTAGTAGTTGTTTATGGTAAGTATAGATATGGTATTAATAGATTAGCATTAGAAAGCCACCTTAAGCTTTTCCTTGAAGAATTAAAAATAATAATAATAATAAGTAATGAAGTGCTGACCTTATGTGATTAAAAATAGCATAAATTGACTTTGATCAAAGAATTCCTTTAGTTCTAATCCATTACATTTAGATAATTTTGTAGTAACAGTCTACTTTTCCATATTTAGTGATCAGGGAGATGTTATGGGTATCAAAGTACCCCCTCGACAGAAATTTTCTTCTATTTTTTAGGGTTCTTAAGAAAAAAATCATAGAATACCCCCAAAAATGTCTGATTCTTTAAAAAAAATCAAAATAATAATGGTGTACTACAATCTTCGATGTATTCAGAAGGTATATCATTAGGGTATGTAGAGTATTCGGTTTAAAATGCATTTGAGAGTGAAACACTGAGTCATATCGATTATTCTTATCCATGTGCAATCTACTCACCCTGGCTCCTCTTTCAACACACTATTAATGTATTTAATTCTTCAGTTTGAACCTAAACCCCAACCCTGCCCTGGACAACATAATAAAGTCTCTTTTTATCTCACATTTCACAGTTCTCTTATCGCTCATTCATATCTACAGTTTACTTTACTATTTTATTCTACATAAACAAGGCAGATGCAATTTTATTTTCATACATTTTTTTATCTTATATCATACATTTTTATATTTTATTTAATTTTTTTAGGTTAATTTGGATTCCAACAGTTGTATCATCATCATCATCGTCATATGCACTTTTGTATGTGGCTGTGTTTATTGTGGTAGAGGAAGTTTACATAAATCTCGTAAAAAAGAAGAAGTAATGCATGTCTATATATTTCTTTAATTTCATTTTCGAGGAATTTGAAAATACTTCCATTACCGTTGGGATCGTTCAAAAGTGATGTTCATAAAAAACTGGGGTTTTAGAACCCAAATGTCACAAAAATTTCAATCGAATTATTTTATTTGGGGTAATTCATAGCTGTGGCAATAGGGACAGGGGGTGGGCTGCCCTAAAAATTAGATGTCATTTATGAACGACCCCCCATTTCTTGATGTGAATAAAATAAACTTCTCCGCTTACGGGACTGAAAGGAAAGGAGGGAAAAAATAGATGTAGTTGTTGAATAAACAATGGAAACATCGCAGCTAATAGAATCTAATAATGAAGTTTAAAGAAATAAATAAATAATGAAGTTTCTTTCTTTTGAAGATTTTCAGAATTCGATAGTTTCTTTTTCTGCATAAGAATCTCCCTCTCTTTCCCTCATTTTCGAGTTGCATCTTCATCTTCTCTTCTTGTTTCATTTTCATCTATTTAAAAAAAACAAAGAAAGGAAATAAGGAATTACGTGCTAGAAGCGAAATAGATGGAAATTGAAGACGAGCACCAGAGATTCGTTTGTAAAATCATTTCCCTTCTGTATGTGAATACAATAAATTGGTTTTCAGTATGGTTGAGCTAATGGAGCTTGAGAGAATATTCGTTTTTTGCTCATCGTTGCTTTTTTATACTTAGAGCAGACGCAAGTTGGGGAATTTTGCAAGGGGAACTATATTAGGCTGTATTTGAGGTGTAGACAAGAAATTTAATAGATATTAATTGGCTTGGACTGTTTTTATGCTCAATAGTATTATTAGCTGGGTGGACCAGACAAAAAACGGATTAAGACTGATACTCAAGCAACGCTAAGCCTAGACATCAATCTTTAGTCGATAAAGTTTAATTCTAACAACAATAAATCTCAATAAACTGCAAATAATGCAACTTTCTGGCTATTTTTTGAACAATTCAGTCTGAAATCCTAACCGAGGACAATAACCCAAATACAACCTGAATCTCACGACTCAATTTAATCTTTCCAGAGAAATCATGAAGTAGAAACTCGAATCAACTTAATTTTCTTCCTTATTTTACATCTCTTTACTTACATTTAAATTATTTTAATTTTCATTCCTAAGCAAAGCAAAACAAATCACAACAGAAGATCAAATAGAAAGAAATAATTAAAATATGCAAAATGAATAGTCATTAATATTATCGTGATTTAAGACTTTTAGTATATTCTTTTTTTCATATGAGAACAAGCTATTCACTTTGCGAAAAACGGAATCAAAATGGATTGCATACAAAGGTGAAATGAATCTAATGGCTATAACTTCACTGTGCATTCAAGCGAACCTGCTTCATTGGAAGTTAACGTACATATGTATATACATAATAAATTTATTTATTTTTTTTCCTATGATTTGTGCATAGAAATCGCACGAGATAAAGGTTTTTCTGCTGAAATCTCACTGTGTAGTTATTTCCTTCTCCAACAATTGTTCAGTGCTCATTTATAACTGAATTGATTGCAAAGTCCGAAAGCAATTTTTATTTCATTTAATGAATCTGTATTTTATATGAAAAAATAAGCAAAAAGAAAGGAGAGAAATGTGGTATGGAAATTGGAATTGGGTGAGGTTTTTAAGCGCATTTTGTTAAAATAATATAAAAATATTAATTTGGGGAAGTGGAATAAATGGTAAATTGCTTGTGTCTAAAATTTATCACAAGAAAAAGGGTTCGAATCCTGAAATAATTTATTAAGGATTAAGTGGACAAGGTTTCACTTACAGTGGCGTAGTCAGAAATTTTTTGAGAGGGATTCTCAAAATTTTTTCTTAGAAAGCCTAGCAAATTGAAGAATTTTTGGGTGAAAGGGGCAGGGACAAATCCCCCCCTCTGGCTACGCATGAGGGATACATCTGATGTCCATGATTTAGGAGGGAGTGGGTCTTTGATGGACCTCATAAGTGAATGACCCCTTAGAAAACTCAAAATAAATTTTCAAACCAGTTTCAGACAACCAGACTCAATAACCAACATCCAACTCCCCAGCATGTCCATAAAATCATTAAAAAAAATGAAATATTTCTAGTGCCATTTCCAATGTTTTTCTCCATACATATATTTAACTTATTTTTCCATTTTTTTAATACCTACATGAATATTTACAATTGATTATCTCTTTCTCTCTTTCTTCTTCTGCACCGTTTTGTTTATACTTTTATATAAATTTATTTATATTTAAAATTTATTCTGCATATTTTTGCATAGATAAAGAAAAAAATGCTTTTTTAATGTCGTACTTTTTAATATATAAAAAATATAAAACAATAGGCACATTATTATTGCTGTGCTATGCTCTGTTTCCATTCAAATCAGAAAGAGATATTGATTTTTATGCTTGCTTAAGTCTCTCATTTATCATGGATAGTCGATTCTGGTTTTAGTTCTCAATAAATCGCTTTGTTTTTACGATTCCATTTCATATTTAAATTTATTAAAAATAAGGAAGGAAACTGACTTAAAATGACCAAATTGTGAATAAAATTTATCATTGTGCATACTGAATTTTGTTTAATGTTTGAACTAGAATTTTAAATCAATTCTTTATTTAAAATATGCCATTTCCTACTTTCAGCAATTTTCATTATTAACGATTTATTCACACAAAGCTGCACACAGATCCTCAAATAAAATAATATCAAAAAATTTCCTATCCAATATTCATCCTCAAATACCTCACCAAAAAGCCATAAAGCACATGAATTTATCAAAATCTAGACTATCTCAATATTTTTCTAGCACACAAAAATCCTCCACAATTGAATAGCTAATAATATCTCCTAAATTCGCAATATCTCATGCGTCGAGCACATTGAAAATCAAAAAATAATTGAAAAATGAACTAGAAATCATATTTCACATAAAAAATATATTTTTTCAGTATCTCGTCTGTTTATCAAAGTCTCTTGCAAAAAAAGAAGACATGATAGATATTGAGTAAACAGAAATTGAATTTCTATTGCATCAATATCTTTTATCATATTTTTTCTATTTATACATAAAGGAGGAATGAGGAGGAAAAAATTGTGTGCTAAAATCATCGATTTATTTCTGAAATCAGGAAAAAAAATTGCGAAAAAAATGAAAAATCGTGTAGATTTGGAGGAAAAAGATGGAAAAAGTAGGTTGAAGAGCAGGTTGATGGGGTGACTAGGAAGCATGTTGAGGATAATTTTAGAGGCAATTTACAAATGACGTCTAAAAAACAATCTTAGATCCCCTCCCCCTTATCACGTAATGTCACATGATTCTAGATCCACTTGTTCACCAAAATATGCAGAATTTCGGAAGTTGCTTGAAAAACGTAGCCAAGGGGGGAGGATAATCAGATAGAAGGGGGAATTTGTATAAAAAAAACTTCATTCCACTTCATTGAAAATTTTTTGATTACGTCATGACTGGATATTGCCTAGAATCAGTGGTGGCCAACCTGTTTGCTGCGGCATACATTTTGTGGCGTAGCATATACTCAGATGTGTCACGAAAATTTTTATTGAAAAAGTGTGCCATGACTCAAAAAAGGTTGTCCACCACTGTCTTCGATGCAAAAAAATCTCAAATTTACACAATTCAGACCAACCCAAACTGACCAATTTTCCCACATCTTCACATTTCAAACAGTTGGCTAAAAAATCAATTTTCAAAAAATAGAAAATCACGATCTGTGAGTGCGAATCGAATGAATAAAGGAATTATCGAAATATTATTTTTTTTCTGTGTCTGATATTATCTCTACACAACTTTTTGCCTGTGTTCTATATTGATTGAAAATCATTCACTCCTCATGTTCATATTTATTTGTAGATTTTTATATTCTTGGATTCTTTCCGCTACCCATTCATCAATTTCAAGTTTTTGAGAGAGATATCTACAAATAAAAAAAATATATGTTATTAATGACAGCGAGGGAATAAAAACATGCCGAGATCACATTTCGACATGAAGCAATTGTGTCTAACTTATTATTATTATCATCATGATCATCAAATACAAGCTGATGGAAAAGAAAATCGAGTTTGAAATTTCTGGATATTTAAGGAGCATTTTTGGAAAGTTTTGGATATTTTTTTCCGTTTAGTTCAGGATTTGAACTTAGGTTTTTATATAACCATGCAAACTTCATCATTTAACTGAGCTGTCAAGTCATTTTAACATCTAACTGTACTTTAGCTGGTCAGGATATGGTTGGCATTGGTCAAACCTAAGGATGGTGGCGGAGGGGGGGGGGGCGTGGTACTAGGTTAAAAAGAATTTTATAAAAACTCAAGTCTACTCGAATTTTCTATACAAAATCCAGCAAAATTCGAGTTAAACCAACTCTGATCAGAACAAACTGACAAACTCATCAAACTCATTCTATAAAATCATCCACAGTCCCCACATTTCCTCACACTTTTGATTGTTTTCTAGTAATATAAAAAAAAATCTCCATTTCTGTTGTGTTTGGTCTGCCGCTGGTTGTTATTAGAAATTATGATCGATATGTGTTCTCCTTTCCAATAATAAGTTCTATGACCTAACAATAGGAATTTTGTTGTAATGACCAAAAGCATTTCAATTGATTGCCTGCAATGAGCTGTTGATTTGTATTTCAATGGAACATTATGCTTCATATCGTTAATAATTCATCATTGTTTACATGAATACCCATTACATGCGGCATTGAATTCCAATTATTATTATGATTATTATTATCGTAATGCCACTCTTCATATTTTCTTATTATTGCTGTTACATTTCACAATGATTTTTATGAGACACTTAATGGCATTTCTTATTATTTACGTATTTACACCTATTCAGTTATAATTTCCTATTGTCAAGCCATAACACGAATGGGCTGTTTGGACGATGGAGTGAGATGTTAAATTTCGTTAACTAATTGGTTTGTTAGCAGATTACTTAATGGATACATTCCGTGATTCTTACAAAAGAGTCAAAATGCCCGTGGACCTCGACTTATTGTTTAAATGATTAACGGTAATTTAAAAGTTTTTTTAACTTTTGTAAATTAAATTAGTTAATTGTTTTCATGTTACGCTTTATTCTGGTCGTCGCTACCAATTTTGTAAGTTTTTGGAATTCTCAAATTAATTAATATATACTTAATATTTTTTTGGGTGAGGTGATTGGAATCGAAGAAATTAGTAGACAGTTTAATGTATGAGAAAGAGATGTGCTTTATGATTTGGAGGTTTACGATTGATTTTTGGGCTACTTTATTTGGTGTGGGCAGGTTTCATTTTTAAAAGATTTTTAAAATTTTTGAAATTTTTTCTTCACTTTTGACAGGTTTCCTTCTTTTGCTTAATAGTCTCATACATCTCCTGACCTACTTCCTTTCTAAATGCTGGACATCATAAATGAATGACTTTTATCGTGTCGTCAATATATAATATCTGAGGAATAATACAATGTAATAAGCAGTATTTACTTGAAAGCATGTAGTTACTATGTTTATTACAATCGTTAAAATGTTAAGTATTTGATGATTATATTACATTATATTGTAATTAGAACTGTTAAATAAGCGGGATAAGCAGCAAATAAAGGAAATATCATATTGGTTTGCATTTTATTTTTATAATATGCAATTAGCACTAGGCAATTAAATTATTTTTAAATATATTCTTAGTACTCAGGGGCGTATCCAGAAATTTTTCGAGGGGGAGGGGGGTTGGTTTTTTTGTATCGACGGGAAAATTTAGGGGGGGGGGGGGGGTTTGGGAATTTTTCTCAAAAAACCCTAGCAAATTGAAAAAATTTCCAAAAAAAGGGGGGGGTTTGTGGGTCAACCCCCCTGAATACGCCCCTGTTAGTACTATTTAGCTAAAAGCTTTCCTTTTATCCATGAAGTGCATATACATTAAATTTTCAATTTAAATTTTTCAATTTAAATTTTTTAACATTAATGACAATCTATTAAATACTTTATATCTTAAAAAGTTCTGTTTAATGATGAAACTTTTGTTTAAGATTCTAAAAATTAGAACTTTACAAGGTAAGTTCAGATTTTTTTTAAAAAAAATTCCTACTCTACTAATAAAATTTTTATGGTTCCATATGATTTTGATTTAAGTAGGCTTTATTTTTTGGGAAAAGAATTGCTAAATCCACCTTGAAATTTTATTTGATAATTCCGAAGTCCAGGCTTCCAAACCATTAAATAATGGAAATAAAAAAAATTGAAAATTGAAAGATAAATCCAGTCAACTTTGTTCAAGTTGAATGACACTTTCAAATCAAGCATAAAGTCATTCGATACCTCAACTCTAAATCTTACCTTTCATCTTCAACAAACGACAAAAAATCTATATTCAGCATAACAAGCATCAAGTCAGTAACCTGTTCAAGGATTTCTCATCACAACAATCTCGTCTTCAAGACAGCGAAAAAAAGAAGTTTTCAATGACAGCAAAACAATAACACAATGATTTTATTATATCGAACTCAACCGAATCGATCCCTTGACTAATAAAAAATTGATGTGTGGAGCAAGCAAAAAAATAAAATTTAAAAAAATTCACAATAAAAACCATTGTGTGTTTACAATATGTATAAAAAATAAATTCATAAAAATTTTAATGTTCAAAAGAAGATTAATAACATAAACATTCGATTCTAATGGAAATGTCAAGCGTCGTGCAACATATTTTTGATATATTAAAAAAAATTATTTTTCATATTTGTTGAATTGAAAGTTTTAATTATAATTTCAATGTGTGTATTTTAAAATTGTATGATGAAAATGAATTCATTGAACATATGGCGTAGGTTAGATTAAAAACTTTATTTTTGTTCATTTAAAAAAATAATATACAGCAGCATATATACAGGAATTCCCACTTTGCACATGAATAATTCTCGCTTCTTCACTATAATGCTCTAACTGAAGCTCTATGAAATGCCATTTTGATGAAATAATAATTAAAACTTAATTAGATATTGTTGAATTATATTTTTCATCCAGTCAGACTCAGCGCGAGAGAGTAAAACTTTTTCCATTTAAATTTTTCATTCACATTAAAATCATTGGAGCTAATTGGAATTTGTTGGCTGATTAATCATGCATTGTTGTACCGAAATTGAAATGTTAATCGAATAAAATAATTTTTTCTCTTAGTGCGAGAATCAAAGTCTCTGTGTGTGGGATGAAGCGATAATTTATGTTTATTTGAATTCATTTTTGAACATGCATTGTTGAGCGATTTTCATTGTTGGGGAATTATTTCAATAAATATTAAGTAATACGCCCTTGAAGAAATATTTTTGGAAGGCTGTTATGTAAGGAATTTGTTGGAGTAGATTCGAAAGGTTTTGATAGCATTTTTTGGATTGATTTATTGCTGTCAGAATGTCAAAAAATCAAAAATCCAAAAAAATCAAGTTCAACTCTAGTCATGTCACCCAAAGTTCAGTTTATCCATTATAAAATCAAAAATTGTTAAAACAACTTCCAAAAAGGGGGTTCTAACCCATAAACCCCCTGAATATACCCCTGCACCTCACTTCTGCAAGATATCTAATGTCAATGACTTAATCATCCAACAAAGGACTCACAAAAAAAATACTATCAATTTTTCACTCCAACTAACATCCCATAACATTCCGCCTTCCTCATTCTCGTCTCAATTCTCAAATTAAATTCCCAAAACTCATTCATTCATTCAGCTTTTTGTATCTCTATACAGATAGTGAGAAGCTGAGACGAACAAGTATTTTAAAGCTCAAAAAATTTCTTTCCTTCTCATTTAATTGTATTTGTTGTTGACTCGAGATGACGATATTGTGATATGAAATTTAGTTGTAACTAGACTCGGCACTATCTACTTGAATTCCCTTTATGGCTTCACAAAAATGTTACTTTTTTGTGAATTTTGTTTTTCTTTTGTCATGGGCCTGGAGGATGCCGAGGAGCATATGATGAAATTAGTTACTATGAATTGGTTTAAGCCAGGGGTGTAGCTAGAAACTCTTCATAAGGGGTAGGCGGAAGAAATTTTCCTTGGGTATGGGGCCTCAAGACTCCACTTAGGCTTCGATCCTGGTCTGAACAAATTCATAATGAAAACGCATTATAAAGGGGGTCAAAAGGGGGATGGAGTCAATATTTAACCAAATGATCTCAATCGGTACGTTCTTGTCATCATAAAAATGTAAATTCCAAAATTTTCGATAGACTTACTTACAAATTGAAACCACTTTCCATTTCATGAACAGCTCGGGTGCTCAATTTCTCTCCTAAAATAATAAACAGCATGAGAAATCGAGTGTTAGGCGTGCTTAACTACAGAGAATACCAAGAAAAAATTGTAATAAATTAAGCTCACTTTCCTCATTCCATTCCATGTATTTCATATAATTTTCCATGTCATATGAGGAGTAGGAACTGTTAAGAGACGAGATAATGGAAAAGTTTTTTTTATAATGTTAAGTTGTGTACGGGGATGAGGTGAATTGAGGAAATGTTTTCAGTTTTTCGCCTTTTTCTCTCTCAGCTCTAAATGAGGATGTGTATTAAGTAAAAGTACCATAATTCCTATTTATATCTTCAATAATTAAAGTAACTTTTTGCAGCACTACAGCAACAGCATTGTTCTATGGCTGTTGTAAAAGTTTTTCTCAAGTTATTTTGAAGCTCTTAACAATACGAAAAACTCCTAAAATTAATGTCACATTTATCACTTGAGACGATGTTGGATAATGACAATAAATATCTCTCAGCTATGGTGGTAGCACTTTATATTTATTTATGCTCTTCTCACTTACCGCTACTTCTGTTCCTAATGTTGATATTTTATACAACAAAATTGTCAAGGAATGGGAAGAAAATTCTATGTCATTAAAAAGTTTCTTAACTTGACTTATAATCATCTAAACCCGCATTATACAATGTAGGTATGCGATATGCACATGACGAGTAAAATGTAATGTGAATTGGTAAATATATGTACATATAGTAACATTTGCATAATGGCAACTAAACGTAATTACAAAAAGATTTCTTTTAAACGCAAAACGTGCTTTCTGCATTTTGTGTCACATACGTGAATCATTTCGTTGATTTTTTACTTCCCTTTTTGAATGTGCGTGGTTTAAGTTGAGTGATGCATCAAAATTTTAGGCAGTTTGGGTGAAATTGCAATAGTGGATACAGCGGTAGAGCTTTGGCTGCATCCAATTGGTCGGTTTCTACGACAACCCAGAGTACCCCACCTACCATGCCCTGGGGAGGTAGGGTATACCCTCGAGTATTCCTACCTACCCTACCCCTACCTTCCATCTAACCTACCCGGGTAAGTAGTTTATTCTCTAAGGTATCCATGGTGGAAGGTAGGGGTAGGGTAAGTGGGGGCATCCAAGGGTATACCCTACCAAACTAGGTAGGTTAGTTTTACAAACAGACAAAATCTTGAAGATCCCACTTGTAGCTTAGAAACAAATATAGTGAACAAAATCTAGGTCTTCCTAAAGAAATGTCTTTTGTATTGTGAATCAACTTCAAGTTGTCATGCCACTGCTATCACGTGTATCTTACTGAAACATTAATTCTTAATGACGCAGTAAGAATTCTATGGATACCTAATTAGCTAACCAAAACCACGGAAACCCTCAATAAAAGAGTCAAAAACTGCGCTTCAGCCTGTACATTCACGCATCTCTAACCAGCTTCACCCACAACACTTTTTTTTCCTTCCTTTGTGTATACATATTTGCTCAAAAAACTTCTACTTACATAAATTTCCTTTTGCATATCAGAAATTCAGTTTTTTCCTACTCTTTACTTTCAGCCATAGAAAGCAATGAGCTTGAATAATAATTAGCAACCGTGTCACGTACATAACATCTTGCATGCTTTACTTGCTTCTGTACTCCACTGAGATATGCTTTATATATTTTTATTTCATCTTTTACTTTTCCTGACTTTCTTCCCACAAAAAAAGAACATGAAATGAGTTCTCTCATTGCTATTTTACAATTCAACTCGATTTTTGTGTGTGTAAATCCGGAAGGAACAAAAAAAAGAAAATTTCTTTCATTTCCTTTTTCCTACACGAGCATTTTTATCAAAATTCAGCGAGTACAATTAGGAATAGATTTGCGGATTGAAAGCTTCAGACCTTTTATTCTCGAAATTTTTACGACAAAGTCGCTCAATTTTGATGGATTTTAAAGATTTATGAGTTGCTATAAAATCGAGACAAATTCATCAAAAGACATGATTATTTTAATGCCTTTGGATTTCTAGGTGGCATTCAAGAAGAAATTTTTCAATTAAAATTGATTGAAAGGAATCAGGTAGTAGAATAATAATGAGGTTGAATTAAGATTATTGAAAGCAAGCAGAGCTTGTTTATAAAGGTTTATCGACCCTATTAATGATTCAGATCTTTGGATTAAACTTGGAATAAGTAGAGTAAAATGTTCAGAGGAATGACTGGCAATATAGACGTCGGAGAAGTTTTAGATTTGTTGGAAATGTTCAAAAGTTAAAGGTTGAATTTTGGGGAGGTGTAGTATTAAAGGTGATGATCTAGAAGTTGGATTTTTGGGAAGTTATGGTCATTTTTATTGTAAAATGCTACCCAGGGGGAAAACCACTTGGTGGAAAAAAATTCCACCAAATTCCACCGGCGGTGGAAAATTTCCACCAGTTGGTGGAATTTGGTGGAAATTTTCCACCGCCGGTGGAATTTGGTGGAAAATTTTCCACCACTGGTGGAATTTGGTGGAAAATTTTCCACCGCTGGTGGAATTTGGTGGAAAATTTTGAAGTGTTGGTTTTTTAAAAATTTTTTTTCTAATATTAAATATTTCGCAAACCTTAAATTCTGTTAAAATTTACATAAATTGTATGAAAAAATAGTTAAAACTAACGTAATTTTAAATTTCTTGATAATTGAAGTAGCTCAATCGACTTGAAATTTACTTTCTTCCCGACTTATTGCCATACTTTTCATATAGTTTTCATACAAATTTGACTTTTTTTTATTTAACTTTTACATTCCTTAAATGAGCTAAAATTTGGTGCGTAGGCTCATTTGGTGTTCTTGAATTTGGAATGTTCAATTTAATATGGATATGAATATGGAATATGCATATGGATACATTCTTGAATTAATCTCTTAAGATTGCATGTTCCATGTATTTTGGATTCCACCATATTGAAAATTTAACAGAGTTTCAAACGGAATTACAACCGGAAAATAAATATAGTTTTTATGCTTTCTAGTGTCCAATAATATTTCAAGTCAAATTGCGAGGAAATTATTTCAAAAAGTGAAGCACTGGAAAAGCAGTTGTGGCGTAATGGTTAGCCTTATGGCCTGGGTTCCTATTCTAGATTGATACCTTTCTAAAAATATATAATATTTGATAGTTAAGTATGGTTTTAGTCATCAATACTGCCTAGGGTTTATTTTTGGTTTCATACATTTTCAAAAAATATGAAAGGTTGATTTCTTTTTAAAAAAATTAGTTTTAAAAACTAAAAATAAACTGTTTTTAACACAAATATTTGAAAGTGAATCCCATGAACAGTCTTAAATTTTGAGTCTTAAATAGTCCACCTTAATTTTCTCCACTATTTTTAATACTAAAAACCGAAAACCACGGTTTTTTAAAAGTACTAGTTTTGTACAAACCCTATTACTGCCCTTGTTTGTGAATTACTCTAAATTAGTGCCCAGGGGTGGCGAACGGTCCTTATTTTTCGAACTTGGTACCTTATTTAACCGTTAAATTTCAAATTTTGGACCTCGAAAATTAAGGTGCACTTACATAAACAAAATTGCATTTTTTTAAAAAAAATTACAATTAATCTATTAATTCATGCTTTAAGGTTTGTCTAAAGCATGCATTTATCTTTCTTAACACTGCATTCAGCATCTTGTTGTATACTGTACACAAAATTAGTTGAAATTAATCAAATTTCAATGAAATTTTTTCAATGTTTACATTCGAATATTTTATGTTAGTGTTAGTGAGTTTTCAAAATGAATTCAAATTTTACCGAATTAAACGGTAAAAGCTCTGTTCGCCACCCCTGGATTAGTGCAAAACTCAAAAACGTTTGTATTCTCAATACATTTTGCTACCCGTGTTTAGTCTATTGGTAGTCTCCTAGGAAGTGCGCTACTAATTTCTTTTCGACAAACAATTCTTGAAGTTAAAATTATTTTACAGACTTTTTACAATTTACCAATTTTCCTTTGCACTAATTAAACTAAACCACTTTTGCAATATGGAATTTCGTCCAGTTTATTGATATATAAACACATTTTTAATTCATTGCGGAATATAAACAAAATTCATCATCTTCAATTCATCTCGATAACCCAAATCAGTACCTTTTCAACAATATATAATATGTTATACCTTGGTTGTGAATTCATGGTTTTATAAAATAAAAACTAACTGACAGTTTCACTAAAGTGGAGAATCCTCATTTTATCATTCATGCATTTTTATCCGAAATGATAAAATTGAGGGGTACCAAGATTGAAATTTTGGAATATCTGCAGGATAATCTCTTTACTAAAACTATTTTTTCGCTGTATACTGATATACATTGATTGTTTTTAGTCAAAACATTTTTGTGTTGGCCCAAATATTGACAATATTTTCATAAAATCCGAGAATTTAAATACGCATGCTTCCAAGAACCCAGATACAGTAGCGCTCAAAAGTATGTTGACTCACAATTTTGACCATAACTTTTAAACTACTCAATGAATCTTCATGAAATTTTCACCAAATATAGTACTTTGAATAACAAATAAAATAAGGTAAGTTCGAATAAGTTTTCTTAAGTTAATTAAGCTAACCATTAAAAAAATTGTTTTTTATTCGCTCAAAAGTATGTTGACTTTTAAAAAATAATTTTTTTCGGTCTTTAATATAGACAATTTTAAGTAAAATACATAGAAAAGAAGTAGAATAAATTACGTTTTTAACAAAAAAATTCAACTTTTAAAAATTTCTTTATTTTTATCAATTCTTTTATGAAAATCACAACTTTTAAAGCTTAATGTAAACATATAGCTAATGAAAATTAAAGAAAAAATTATTATCTTGCAAATTATATACAATTCCAATATAAGACAACGGTACTTTATTTTTCGATATTTGGTACCTTATTTTTCGAAAGCGGGAAAATAATGTTCGAAAATGATTTGTTTACATTTTTGACATTAAATTTTATTCCATTAATTTCTGCTTTATTTGGTGTAATTGAACTCTTTTAATGATTTTAGTGCATTAATAAATATAAATTAATTCTTTTAATGCTGTTTTGTAATAGCAAAACGCATTGAATAGTTTAAGAAATCTAATTTTTAATTTCGAATGTTTTTCGAACACAATTTTTTTTTGTAAACAAACATGAGAAAAAGTGCGGGAAAATTCAAATTTATGAAAAAATAACGTTTCTTTTTCTCGTTGTCTTATATTGGATACAATTTATACAAAGTTTCATCTTAATGAGACAATATTTTGCAAAAAGTTGTCTATATTTTAAGAAACAAATATAAACTATAAGAATTATTAAGCTTTAAGACCGAAAAAAATTATTTTTTAAAAGTCAACATACTTTTGAGCGAATGAAAAACAATTTTTTAAAGGTTAGCTTAATTAACTTAAGGCAACTTATTCAAACTTACCTTATTTGTTATTCAAAGTACTATATTTGGTGAAAATTTTTGAGTAGTTTAAAAGTTATGGTCAAAAATGTGAGAGCCAACATACTTTTGAGCGCTACTGTAATTAATTTAAATTAAAAAAACTTGATTTTCCCCCAGATCACCATCTTTTATTCTAAAAATAATGTTATCACATACATTAAATATTATTTTTTGAAAAAAAAATTAAAAAAATTTTTTTTAAAATTTAAAAAATTTTTTTTACGATGTTAGAAATTGGTGGAAAATTTTCCACCGCCGGTGGAATTTGGTGGAAAATTTTCCACCGCTGGTGGAAATTGGTGGAATTTTTTCACCGCTGGTGGAAAATGGTGGAATTTTTCCACCAGTGGTGGAAATTTTCCACCAAAATTCCACCAAAAATTTTTTTCCACCAAGTGGTTTTCCCCCTGATGCTACCTAACAGTTAGGGAACTTGATTTTGATATTTAAATCACTTTAATTTGAATATTTGGTAGAAAAAGTAAACTTTTGAATTACGAATGGGACTCGAACCTATGTCTTTGGATTTTCTGTCACATGTTTCTGCCTGGTAGGTGTTCTGAGCTATTGGAGGTTCCTCGGAAGATTAGCATCCAATTTAACTATTGGAATGCCATGAGCATTTAAATGATTGGAGAGATCAGCTTCTAATGAGTGGGAATTGAACCTTCGTCCTCCCAAAAATAGGGTTACAGATATCCAATCTGTTGCTTAATTACTCGGCTTCAGATGCTTTGATCTAGGTCTAACAGATTTGCTTACATATGGTTCGATACCTTCTGATAGCTCTGAACAGTAACTATGGTGTTATCGCTGATGTGTCTTTCCTTGAGAACCTCCAACTATAACTCTAATATTTTCAGCTACAGATGTGCAAAAATTATTATTTCCGAAGCTCATGTCCATTCAAACAATTCTGAAACCCCTCTCGCATGTGCTTCCAACAACTCAATTCTCCCAACAAGACAATTCTCGAGATTAACAAACTAACTATTAATATTTTTAATAAGAAAGCATTCCCGTAATTATAAGAATAACAGAAAAATCCTACAAAACAACCTCCTATTATGCCTGACTTACAGCCATGAAACAATTTTGCTATCTAAGATTTTCTCAATCACATCTCGCATCTAAGGGATTATATCAAAATGATTTTCAATCAGAATCAGCTTATTTATTCTTCTAAAATCCATTAGGAATACCAATCAAGTCTAGAAATTCTTTATTTCCATCTTTCTTATAATTAAAGCTATTACTGCTGAGCTATAACGAAGAAATCAATTAACATATTCCATATGATGCTTATTTTTCACTTAGCAAAGACGATATAAAGAGAATATGAGAACATTTTATTGCATCTTTATCTCAATTACGTCTTCTTATTGATTAAGTTTCATCCTATCATAATATAGTAATAGGATTAATGAATAATCGAGATGGTATATTGATGTAAATTAATACTGAATTTAATGCTGTAAGCTATGATGAAATAGATGGGTATTATGAGACTATTCTATTCAATATTCTCAACTATGCAGATCAATCAAGTTATCATCACCTCCAGTACTCATTATCTAATGGGGTCGTTCATAAATGACGTCTAGGATTAATAGGGTAGGGTTGGTATCTCGAGTTGTGTGACAGGTATGAGAGGGGTAAAAAATCCAATTATATAACGGGCATCATTTATGAACGACCCCCAAATTTATAAAGAAGCTTTTATCTCGCTTTATTCATTCAATAAAATTTGCTATCGGTATTGGATATCCATTCCAAATAAATTCAAATAATTAAATCTCAACTTTTTTCAATTTTCTATCTATCTGGTAGCAATTGCTGTGCTCGATTCAATTCATCTGAAAATTCCTGAAAGGAAAACTTCCTCAAAGTATAGAAATTAAATCAATTTCAGAAAATGAGAAATGTCTGTAGAAATTCATCATACGTGCAAAGGAAGTTCATTAGAAAAAGGTTTTTATTTTCCTCATTTAAAGATCCTTTTGCTTCTTTTATTTCATTTTTTCTGAAGCTTAATTCCTTTATTGGCAAAATTGAACATGGAAGCTTCTCTTTTTATTCTGTGTGTTTTTTGACTGTAAATTTTCTGTAATGTCGCCCTAATTCTTAAATTGGAAATCGATTTATTTTTGTTTCTTCTTGGTAGGCTTCGATATTTTTTCTTGAGTGTCTAGATGTTAATGACTGAAAGCGCATTTTTTTTAGAATTGGGTAATAAATCGACGATTTTGACGAGAATTAGTTACAAAATTTTCTAATTTTCCAAAATTTTCTTCATTCTAATCTACAAGGAGCTTGATATATACTGCATAACTACTCAAATTATCAAGCTCAGATCTAGATCATTATATATAAAGACCGGTTGCTCATCCTGATATTTTTATATAATTTTTCCATCTCTTACTGATTATTGCTCTTTTTTATAGCTACAGATCTTAATGACAGGTTTATTGTGTCCTAGAGGGTAGAGACTTAGATTTGAGCGTTTTGACAATTTTGGATTTTTTTGAAAAAGCCTTAGCAAATTAAAGTATTTTTCCAAATATTTTGATCATAATTCTCCTATCCCAATGACTACACTCTTGCTTGAAGGTCGACCAAAATTGACATCATATCTAGAAGTAGCTTATTTAAGACGTCCAACGTTTAATAGGATGGGGTGTCTTCAGCTATGTACAAAAATAATTTTGAATGTGGTGTTATCAATGAAGTGAGTGTCTGAAAATTCATTTTTTGATTGTGGGTCATAGGACCGACCGAAATTTCGGCCGAAAATTCGGCTGGAAATTCGGCCGAAATTTCGGCAGAAAATTCGGCTGGAGTTATTTGTATGGGCCGAAATTTCGGCTGTATTTTGTTAAAAAATTACATCAATTTTAATTGTGAACATATTGTTTTTGATATTTCAGTGAAACTACTTTTTTGGACTTGCTGCTTCAGGCAGTTAGGGATTTTTTGGGATTCATCCCGAGTGTGAAAGCTTGGTGAAAGCCTTGATTTTATTGTAATATAAATTTTCATACATTTATAATTTGAGAAAATAAAATTTATAAAAAATGTACTTTTTCGCTGTTTTATGACTCAAAAAATTATAATTATGCATCAATAAATCATAAAACATCAAAAAAGTGTAAAAAAGAATAAAAAAGTACAAAAAAAAAGTTGCTCGGAGTGAGGCTTGAACCCGTGACCGAAGGATTACAAAAAAAGTCTTCACACGTAAAACTTTGACTACAACGTTACTGATTGTTTACACCAGAAAAAGAAAAATTAATTTAAACAAGTTTTGGAGGGGAGGTGACAAACTGTTTGCAAACAGTGTGTAAATTTTCAAAACAAAAATAACCGTTAATAAACAAAGTTTTTTTGCTTAAATTAAGTACTTTAACTAATTAACAATGCTAGAATTACTTGAATTATGTTTCATTAGCTGATTAATGACATAATCATTGTCAATTTTTGTTAAAATATAGGCAATTAAAGCAAAAACTGAAATCAAAATTCTGTATTTTTTTGCGGATTCGCTTTGAAAATTTTTTATAGAAAATTGCTATTTTTAGCTTATTTATAGTGTTTTAGACATGTTTAAATATACACAGTTGAAGGAAATAAAGAATTACATGATATAAGTCGGTAAAAGTTCAAAAATTACACTGAATCATGCTTTGCTTTTAACGGAAATTTCTGTTTTGAAAATTTACAAACTGTTTGCAAACTGTATGTTCCCTAACCCTAGTTGCACACCACTACGAAATAACAGCTATTTAATGCAAAAAACCTGAAGTTTCGACGTGCTTCCTCCGCGTAGTTTTTGAGGCAGCAGTACAGCGGGCGAGCCAAAGTGAACCTTTAAGCACATTGTTTTCTAAGGAAAATGCGCTAAAAATTTATACATAGGTTATATTTCAAAAATTTTGGCTAGTCCTCTAGTGTTCAGCATTGAATGTCTTTGCCTAAAATTACCAACTAAAAGGTAAGAAAATGGGAAAATGACAGAAAATTCGGTTCCTTTACAAGATCCAGCTTACTGGATGTTTCTGATCTTACTAGATCTTTGTTTACATACAAAATTTTGATATTTCTGTTCATAACTTAGTCATTTCTCATCGGTTCGTAATGAAACCCTTAGCTGTACCTGAATATAGAACCGACACCATATTGGATTTCGAGGGACATGAAGCTACGCTAAACTTGAAGCTACTAACATGGAGCTACTAAAAACCTCTAAATTTGATGTTTTTTTGGCTAAATAAGCTAGAAATTTTTGTGGATATGGATTCTGAAAGATTATGATATAAACGCACTAAGCTGAGCTTTTGAGCGGCTTTGGACTTTTATAGGCTCTCTAAATATTGTTTGGTTAACATGACGCGTAAACCGTGTTAGTAACGTAATATTAAGCTATAAACGAAAAATTTGAAATGGTATGAATATTCCCATGAAGCGTGATCGCTTCATTACCAGTGTTTAAAAAAATTAAAAAATTTTTAAAATATTCCAGCCTAAATTTCAGCCCATCCAAAAAAATAATACTCCAGCCTAAATTTCGGCCCATACAAAAAAATAATACTCCAGCCTAAATTTCGGCCCATACAAAAAAATAATACTCCAGCCTAAATTTCAGCCCATACAAAAAAATAATACTCCAGCCTAAATTTCAGCCCATACAAAAAAAAAATACTCCAGCCTAAATTTCGGCCCATACAAAAAAATAATACTCCAGCCTAAATTTCAGCCCATACCAAAAAAAAACCAGCCTAAATTTCGGCCCATACAAAAAAAAATTGTTCCAGCCTAAAATAAGGCTCATATAAAAAAAATTGTTCCAGCCTAAATTTAGGCTCATATTAAAAAAATTTTTCCAACATAAATTTCGGCTCATTTAAAAAAAAATTCCAGCAGAATTTTCGGCCGATACAAAAAAAATACTCCAGCCTAAATTTAGGCTCATATAAAAAATTCCAGCAGAATTTTCGGCCGAAATTTCCAGCAGAATTTTCGGTCGGTCCTATGACCCACGCCCCTTCTTCATATTCTGTCATGCAAAAAGGTGCCTACCTATAATTTATTTTCTGTTGACTCAGGCTTTAAATGTCACGAGGATATGAGGAAGGCAGAAAAAAGGGAAATTGCGTATCGAAGAACATTAAGTTAAGTTATGTGTATGAGAGTGTAAGAGATGATGGCATAATGTAATTTCTCAGCCAGAAGGGCCTTCTAGAGCATAAAAAAGGAGATTGAAGGTGATATTCTTGTCACGTCTTCCGTCTTTCTACTTTCAAGGAGCCTTTTTTCGCAATTTTACTTTCTCACCTTCCCTTTTTCTCTTTACGATTGTATTTAAGCTTAGCTCTACTTTTAATAAGTAGATGGAATAAAAAGGAAATTTGAATGAATATTTTTTCTTTCTCTTTCGTCAGCTTCCTTGGTGATGTCTTTTTCTCATCCGCATGAGCTTCTTTTAATATGAAAACTTTACAAAACCTGTTAAGAAATTTTTTGTTTTCTTCGTCGTAAAAAAATTTCAATCAACTTTTTGAAAAATAAAACAAAAACAAATTTGTTAAAGGAGGAATAAATTTTTGCTTGAAGTGCTTTGTTTGGTGGTTTGAGGATTTTTGATGGCGTTTTGAAGCCATTCCATCAATCTTCTTAAAAGTTTGTTTTTGAATTTTAAATTTCTTCAAGGTTTTTGATTTTTTTTTGAAAGTCTATGATTGAAGGCTTGAGTTTGGAGATGGGGTTCATTTGTTAATGACGTCTTATTTTTAAGAGCGAGGGTGTCTGCATTTTAGTAAGGAAATTTATTTAATTCTAGACAATTTTGTGAAATTTCCGAAATTTACATCTATGTAGGTGTCACTGGCTGCCGATTGAAGGTGACATTCGACGGGCTTTTGTTGCTTTTTGCCTCGACCGGCTTGCTAGCTCTGCTATTTACGTTATTAATGAACGAACCTATAAGCTTTTTACTTAATTGTAAAAATGATTGATGTCATTTCTGAGTGTTGAATTTTTAAATTATTTTTTCAAAATTTATTGAATTTATTTTAAAAAATTTCCAAAATATTTTCGACAAAAATATTTATTTCAATAAAATCAAAATTCTATCAGGCGCCAAAAGTCAGTCAACTCAACAAAACTAGAAATTAACAAAATCATTCAATTCCACCTTGTCAAACTTATTATTCCTTCCTATCCCAAACTAACATGACAAGCTTGTTATGTCAATGTCCTTGTATATTTTAATTAGTCACATGAAACTTTTTGTCAACGTGTTAAAATTGATCTCTAATGATGTTCATTACTTATTCAAATCAATTCATGTATCAACAAATTTCAAATCAAACTTCTTCCTTACATGTCCATATTTGAGCTCCATCCTGTTCTAACTCGATCAATTATTCTAATTTTTACAATCGAAATGATAATTTGACAGCTATTGAACAGTCAAAAGTCGCAGACAAAAGACAGAATGAATTATTCCAATAAATATGAATAATTATGACTGATTATTCATACAAATTACATGTTCTACTTAATAGAGTCATGATTGATTGCGCTTGTAAAATGATAATTAAAATAATTAACCGCGGTGATTAAGATAAATGTGAAAAAAATTATTAGAAACTTGCAAATTAAATTATGTGGTCAGTGATTGACTGGTTAGGAATTGTTGCAGAGGTGGTGACTTGTTGTGAATGAAAGAAATATTATGTTTCTTGATTGAGCTAAGGATAGGGTTCATTCCAGTATGACGTCTAACAATAAGAGTGTCTTTAGAGAAGGTTTGGAGCTATGTGAATTAAATCTTAATGGTAGGGATCCCATTCATGACGTCCATAATTGGGATGGGGGGTCTGAGATAACTAAAGAATTTTTTAATTAAAATTTCGTGACTAGGGGAAAAGGGCTCTAATAAAAAGTAAACGACCCTTTTAATTAAATTTATTCTCAAGAATTTCTAATTATGCTTTAATAAAAAAAATTCATCATTGGTGTCCTGGATGTATAAAAATTCAAAATACCTTCTATGCCTTGAAATCCAACTCTGCTGAAAACAAAAGCAACCTGAAAATCCAATTTCAACAACAATTGATCGCACAAACTAGCAAAAAAAACACAGAATTCTTATATATTTTCACAATAATCATTTTTTGATTTATTCTTTAAATACATTTTATTAATATTGTGGTTAAATGGTTTGAAATTTTCAATTCATTTTTGAAATATTTCATCGCTATATAAAAAGGAGTGTGTGACGTCTCATGCGTATTGCTTTTTTATGATATTTCAATAACTATTTACAATTATAATTTTTTTTTGTTTATACAGTATGTGAGCAAAATAATGTGTACTTTTTTAAAACTCAGTTTTTTGGATCTGGTGGCTAAAGCTTAATAGATATCCAAAAACTATAAAGGCAAGAAATGCTCCAATTTTGATTCCCTATCCAATGATATACAATGTTGGACATAACTTCCATGCGTATAATAGCTATGTCCATTTTTCGACTTTATGTCTTACCCAATATATGAAAAAAATCACATTTTTTGACATTTTTAACCGTATTTCAGCAGTGCTTTGTCCGATCAGTATGAAACTTTCACAGAATATTCCTCTTATATTGTTGATGAACTGACAAGAATTTTAGATTTTTTGAATGCACTGTTATTAAACTTCCGCACCATTAAGTTGTGCTTCATATAAAAAAGTTTATGACTAAATATTCAGTTAATCCAAATAGTTGTTAATAATTCTTATAGCAATTCTGAAAGCATTTTGATTTAGCTTTCATTTGATATATAATTCATTACTTGGGCTGCAACGAGTCAAGAGAAATCAATAAAAAAATCCAAGATGGCGGAAAATTTTTCATTGAAATTTTAGAAAATCATTGATATTTCTGAATAATTACTCAGGAACTGTTGATGTTTTTATATATTCGTAATCTTCAGTTTGTTTGCAAGATATAATGCATACATTATATAGTTCTACTGTAAATGTAAACGCAACTTTTTCGGGTGCAAATATCATAAAATTTCAAAATCGAAAAATTTTGTATGGGCATAAATAAATTTTTTTATTTAGAGCTGTTTAAAGCTTTTAGATGCTTGTAATTTGTTTTTTGTTTATATTTATTGCAAAATAAACTCATTTTGTAAAGTATTCGAATGCATTTCTTGCAAAAACTTCAATTTTATTTTTGCTCATACAAAATTTTTCGATTTTGAAATTTTATGATATTTGCACCCGAAAAAGTTGCGTTTACATTTACAGTAGAACTATATAATGTATGCATTATATCTTGCAAACAAACTGAAGATTACGAATATATAAAAACATCAACAGTTCCTGAGTAATTATTCAGAAATATCAATGATTTTCTAAAATTTCAATGAAAAATTTTCCGCCATCTTGGATTTTTTTATTGATTTCTCTTGACTCGTTGCAGCTCAAGTAATGAATTATATATCAAATGAAAGCTAAATCAAAATGCTTTCAGAATTGCTATAAGAATTATTAACAACTATTTGGATTAACTGAATATTTAGTCATAAACTTTTTTATATGAAGCACAACTTAATGGTGCGGAAGTTTAATAACAGTGCATTCAAAAAATCTAAAATTCTTGTCAGTTCATCAACAATATAAGAGGAATATTCTGTGAAAGTTTCATACTGATCGGACAAAGCACTGCTGAAATACGGTTAAAAATGTCAAAAAATGTGATTTTTTTCATATATTGGGTAAGACATAAAATCGAAAAATGGACATAGCTATTATACGCATGGAAGTTATGTCCAACATTGTATATCATTGGATAGGGAATCAAAATTGGAGCATTTCTTGCCTTTATAGTTTTTGGATATCTATTAAGCTTTAGCCACCAGATCCAAAAAACTGAGTTTTAAAAAAGTACACATTATTTTGCTCACATACTGTAAATTAAATTATTTATTACACAATTCGTTCATCCTCATTTTTTATCTACAGTTACAAATTTCCATTTTAATGTTTCATTAAATTATTATTATTTTTTTTTGAAGGTTTATTTTCATTTCTTTTTCCATTTGGGGAGTGAGGGTATCCGCCAATAATTCATTTTTCATTTCATTTAATTGCATTTCACAATTTTATTTGCAGGCATTTTCCTCACTCGGAATTATTTTGTGGACTATTTGTGGACCATTAAAATGCAGATTTTTTTCTCTTTGTTTCCAGATGAGTTTTTAATTTTCAATTAATCTTTCAGTGCCACTGATTGTTTCACTTGTAATCTCGAGATTTATGAATTGAAGGATTATTCATAAAAGTTTTTAATTATTTTTCACAATTTTCTCTTTTTTGGTGGGCAACCTTGGGAATTTTTTTTGCTCATTTCATAAATAAATAATTCATACAACATTTTTTTATTAATATTATTCATTAATTAATGATTATTATGGCTCTTAGGCTTCGAATTTGTTAATTATCATGAAAACTACATCATTGTTTCATTTCTATTCTATTACCTATTGTATTTCTCTTCGTGTTGATGATATTTGCAGAGTTGGATGGTGTGGGTTTAGTGAAGGAGGTTCACGAACACATGGTTTTATACTTTTTACATGTCATTTTATGTTTTTATTCTTTTTAAAAAACTTAAGTTAAAATGTTAAACATTTAATTTTTTTAAATGAAAGTTTCGAAATTCAAATTTTTAGAATTTGAAAATTTTTAGAATTTGAAAATTTTTAAAATTTGAGAATTTTTGAAATTCAAATTTTTAAAAATTTTTGAAATTCAGATTTTTAAAATTTTAAAGTTTTCGAACATCAAAATTCTAAAATTTGAATTTTTTTAAAGGAAAAAATGTGAAAAATTTCAAAAAGTAAATACTTTCAAAAATATAAAATTCAAAACTTTTCAAAAATGAAAAATTTGAACTTTGAAAAAAAAACTGTATTTAATAAAATATTTTTTAATTCTTAAATACCCCCACTACTACCCAGTAAGCACTACCAACTCTGTCATTATAAATTTCTCATTACTAGAAATTTTTTCTCAACAAAATAAAAAGAATAAGAGAACTTTTTTCAAAATTAATTTTCTGTTTTAATAAAAATGAGATGGAAATGTTAATTGTTTCGTTAATTTTTTGATTACAAAATAAACTTAAAGCAACAAACAAAAGAACAAAAATTCATCTTTTTCACTTCATTTTAGAGTTGTTTTTTTAATTTTTTTTCTATACAAAGCTTTTATCACACTATAAAAAATATCACAGATTCTATTTTTTCTCTCTTTTTGCGAATACATATTACTAAGAAGTTAAGTTAAAGTTAAAACATGTGGGGGGAGGGTTAGAGACAGTTAGGAATAATGGAACAAATTTTATGTACAAATTTTATTTTGTGCCATTATTTTTGAGAAAACGAAAACAGATTTTTTGGAGAGTCTTTTTCACATTGTTTTTGTCGTTTTACGTAATTGAAATTTTTTTTCTATTATTAAATTCTTTAGAGCTGCCTAGCATCAACGACAACAACAACAAAACAATGTTGACTTCATCATCGTAACTGACTTGATTTTACTGTCGTTGTTTCTGCTACGTTGACAGCAAAGCACCGCGACTAGGAATTTTTTTCTTTACATTTTCAATTTCTTTCAAAATCTGCGGCTTGAATTTTAATGAGGTTTCAAAATTATTTTTCTATCGCGCTGATTTTTTTAATCGCAAATTTGCTATTTTCTTTGAGATTTTTCGTCATTCCGAAATTTGAGAGCAAAAATTTATTTTATTTTCATCCTTTTTTGTACGACAAAATTGAACATGCTTTAGATTGGAAATTTGATTAGATGAGAAAAATCTAATTACAATTTTTCCCCTTCCTTCTTCCTTATTTTACGACTTTTTCTTCAAAAGCTTTCATCGCTTTCTCGTTTTAAATTTAAATTAAATTATTTTCGTATTCCAACAATATTGAGATTTCGTTTTGACAATTTTTGATGTACTTTTATTGAGATGAACCTGATCAAACGAGAAATTCTTGATTCAATTAATGAGGATTTGAGATACGCGATGTGTAGAGCCGGAAAGACATTAAGAGAATTCGATTGAAATGTGGAATTATGTGAGGTAATAAGGTATGGTAAATTGAGATATATTGAATTAGTTTTGTTGGTATAGAGTAGAGTAGTTGATGGTATACAATGAAAAATGGTAGGATAATTAGATTTTTTGAGCTTTAGGAATTTGATTGATTGGCTTTAGAGTCTTATGTTAGCGTAAATGTTCTCATGCGACTCCATTTGGCAGCAAATAGTCTCATTCGACCCTAAAGAGCCAAATTCGACAACAAGGACCCTTACTTAACCCTAAATAGTCTCAATTTACCTTACAGAGTCACATTTGATCCAAAAGAGCATCATTTAATTGAAATCTGGCTAAATTGGCTGCGCAAGGTAGTACAAGCAAGATGAATTTAATTTTCATCTATATAAAAATTTCCAGATAGATCCACCTTACCTTTTCCATTCTTCATTATATCTCAAATCACTTCCTACATCAACCTCTTCACAAACTGAAGAATAAAAATCTAAAATCATCATTTTTCACTTTAAATAATTTACAATCTGATGAAAACCAGACAACAAAAGGAAAGAAGGAGCAAGAAGTAAAAGAAATATTTCCTTGTTATAGAGCAGCAGACAGTATTTCTGCAGCATCACAGAAATTCCTTCTCTAAGCAACATAAAGCTCAACATAAACTCACATTTTTATGACTCTTCGTCGTCATCGCCTTTTTCCTTTCTCTACTTCACGCCTGAGAAATTTATTTTTGCTTTCTTTCTTCAACAATACAAATTTTATTGTTGGTGTTGCTGCTGTTTTCCATCCAACAAACAAGATTTCAGTACGAGAAAATAATGAACAAGGATTTTCATTTCATACTAGATAATATTAGAAAAATAAGATTCATTTTTATGATTCTAGTTTCATGATGGAAAATAAAAATACATACGCAAATCGGGTGAAGAACCTTCTTGGAAAGGAAGGAGATTTTCTTGTGACAAGAGAATGTAGGAAGGAATACGAAAATTTATGTTCATGTTTAGTGAGAATAAAATTATTTGACAGATAAAATGAGTGGTAAGATTTCCTTTGGAAGTGATTTTGGGCAGATTTCTTGATTTTTGGAATTTAATTTCAACATCCAGGAGGATCCAGGTATGAAATTTTTTCTAAAAAATTAGAATTTTTGCCTTTAATAGGGATTAAAGGTTAAAAGTTCCTTATGTCTTTCATGAAGTTCGAATTCTGGGAATCAAAATTAATTCAAGGAACACCTGACCCGTACCACGAGATGAGCTTGTAAAACAATTTATTTTTGGTTCTGGAAACTCCTCCTTGCTTCACTCCAGAGCACACCCTGAAGTAAGTGCAATTATAAATTCATCAACCGGCAGTGATTATAATTCTCAAAAAAATCTACCCAAAATCATCCCAAGGCACTCAGCATACACCCAAAAAATAAGGAAAAAGGAAGGCAAAAAGAGTGCCATTAACAAGCTATCCAATTTGTCTTAAGACTACAATTGTCTTCAGTCTTTATACTTGTTATTTTTATGTCTCTATGCTCCGAATTGTTGATGTGAAATTGCGACATTCAATGTTGTGGAACAGCACAGACGAGGAAAGTTTTTCCTCTCCTTGATGATGATAGAAAAAAAAAGTTGTGTATATGTGTGTGCTAACATAGAAAGAAAATTTTTATTTCCTTCCTTCCTCTCAATTTCTATTCAGCATGAAGTGTTGATAACCCACACATATATTTTTGTGCATGTACAACAGCATTTATCACAAAAAAAAGTTTCATCTCGGTGCCTTCTTCTTAATTTTCGTCGCCAATCCTTAATGCTTGATTACTATTATTATTTATCTGAATTGACGATGGATGACTAGGTGGTTCCTCATAAACACACGACGTGTCACTGCACGAACAGCATGTATCACCCCCACTTCCACTATCTCGACTCGCTTGCTCACAATGATGATTATTACGTTTGTAATGATGATTATTAGATTTATTTGTCTGCTCCGGATCAATGCCCGATAGGATGGCATCATCTGTCAATGTATCGTCACATGAATAACTATTTCCAATCTCATCATCGTCGTCATGTTCTGTCGTCTCCTCATTCTCGGAAATTGTCACTTTACCTAAATTACATGAGTTCTCATCATCATCGCCACAATGAGACTCATCACCAATTATGTATTCGTAATTTGCATGATTCTGATCTGGCGTTGTTGCTGCAGCAATTTGGTGATTATAAGGAATTGTATCTTGTGGCGAATGCTGATGCTTACTATTACTATTATTGTTATTATTTCCAGCTCGATGATGATGTTTAGTCTTTTTGTTTCTCTTATTGTTGTTATTATTATTACTGATGCCATTATGATTAAAATGTGAATGTGTATGATGATTGTGACGTGGCTGACGTTCCATTGAGTAACAATCGGACGAACATTTATAAATGGAATTATCGTTGAGTGAGCCAAAACTTGTCGGATTGTGGAGAGTCGTTGGTGTCGTTTGCTTTGAATTTGAGCAATTTGGCAATGCATCGTAGCTATCGCATAATCTAGATGGTGAGTAGGTGGCCCCCAGCAAGCATTATGGAAAAGGAAATAGAGAAGAAAAATAATTTTCTCGTTAGTAAAGTTTTCATTTAAAATGAGATTATGAAGATTTATTATTGTGCATGTACATATGAGGAAATTTAATTTTGGAAGTAGGAAATTTTACGGACGGAAATATGAATGAGATTTTTTTTCTCGGTTATTTGTTGAGAATGTTTGTGCTTGATTTTGTCAGACATTGAATTATTTGTTTGAGAATATTTTTTGGAGTTGTGAGGATTCTACAAACTTTAAGGTGAAATAAATTTTTAGACCATTTTTCTTCATGATTCTAGTTAAGCTGCAGCAGTGACAAGACTGGGTCTTCATGGGTTTATGGGTGTAAAATAGAGGAACTGGTAATACGGAAATTAATTTAAGGAGAGGAAAGATTTTTAATTAGGCTTCTAGTGCTTAGCTTTGCACTGTAATTTTGTAGCCAGAAATTTCTAGATGGGGGAATTAAAACCTAGCAAATTGAAGAATTTTCGGGTAAGGGGATACAAATCTTGTCATACTACCCTGGCTATGTGCCTAACACATTAAAAGACTGAGTTATATGAACTCTCGGCTGGTCTTGTTGAAACAAGGGTTCGAGTCCCATTCAGAGCCAGCCATCAGGATACATCTATGCCATACACCCTGGATGTTCCTTGAGTATATTCTAGACCAGACTCTACAACTTATGCTTACAGATACGAATGGGTATCAAACAGTCAACTCTAACTTGAGTTCAAATAAGAAATAGAGCTCGAAAATGGTCTCAGACACCCCTGATCCATCTTTGAGTCAACATTTTCTTCAAAAAAATTTCCCAAAAAAATCTCAAGTGTAAATATCAGAAGTATCTACTTAATTTTTCACATTAAATTGAAAATGATCTCTACGATGAAAATCTAGTCTCTTACAAAATTCAAGTATCAATTCCGCTAAAAAAATCATCAAGTATTCGCAAAAAAATTATTCTCAGAAAATAAAATCCTCTTTCTACATCTGCCGTTCTCATTAAGAGCTTTTAATTAAAGAGAATATTAAAGAAGAAATCATTAATGAGATTCTATGTAAATTAACATCATTAGCTTGAAGCTACAAGCGGAATGAATACAAATTCATTAAAAATTCTCTTTCATTTTCAACTCGTTTTTTATATGAAATTTTGTTTAAAGCTTCCCCAGCTTAAACACTAAATAAATTACCACATGAAAGCTCTACAAAAGCTTTCTATTAAAAAGATAATATTTTTCATTTACGTACATACAAATGATTTCCTTTGAACATTCTCTTATCAAACTGAGGAATGAGATGGGGAATAATAGCATAAATTTGATTTCAGTTTCTCTTTTTTCAATTTCTTTAATATGCATATATAAATCTTTCACTTTCATGTTGTATGTTCTTTCTATTCATTCATTTTTCTTTTGGATGTAGCATTCAGAATGTTGTTGGATGTATGCAGAACAAGTAGCAAAAAATAAAATTAAAGGGGGGCTCCCTTGGGTATAAATTGGTTTGGAGATTTATAGTAATTAGATTTAAAATATTGAAGAATCCAGGTACCAAAGGATCGCATTATATTAACAGCCGATAGTGGGACACAGGGGGAAAACAACTTGGTGGAAAGTATAGGACTGTAAGTTGAAAAATCACGCAAATGGTCAACCTAGCTATAGATTACATTAACAAGTGACAGCATAAAATTAGCTGGACATATTACTGCAATTTGTAGGAGATTCGAGTTTACGTCCAAAAAATTATTTGAATTAGTAGTGTTAGTTCAGTAGCATAGCAGACTAGAGTTACGACTCCGTTCATATCATATTAATGATAAAAAACTAAGGAACCGCTCCTCCAAAACTAAAATACCAGGAAGCAATTTTTTGACTTGCCAAAAAGCTAGGTTAAGTTCAAAAAATATGGAATAATTCAGGATTAATTTCAAAATAGTGTACCTTAGTAAAGCGGTTAATTAATGAATGAACCAGATGAGTAACATTTTCAAAGCCCAACTCCAAGTAACTCTTAAGCATAAAGTCACAACCCTCATTAAAACTTACCCCTGTCAAAGACTTTTTTGCGGTTCATTCTTGCTAGCCCCAGTCTTATTTTTGGGAATATTCTTTCGTATCACCCATGGACTTGGACAATCTTTACTTTGGGGTGAACTGTGAATAAATAATGTTAGATATAAATAAGGGAATGATACTGATTGGTGTCTATGACAGAGTTGCGAAGGCAATTGGCCGTTTTACAACTCTGGTCTATGTCCTGGATTTTTACAGGGGTAGACTTAGTACTCAGAAAATAGTTGAAAGTTGACAGAGCTTGAAGTCAAGTTGACATGACTTCGAGATACTAGAAATCAGATTTATAATTTTGGGACCAGTAAAAATTTTGTGTATGACGTCATAAGTGAAAGAATTCTAAACCAAGCCTGAAACACCGAAAGATGTCATAATAATGAACATAAAAAATCCCATTCCTGAATGAACAATTCAATTTAATGATCAATGATTCCCATTCAATAATTTTTTTTCACCAAAATTGTCTGCAAATAATGGCAGCCATAAAACGTTACACATTTCAGACCAAAAACAAGATCACATGGAGATAACAATTTCCTTTTCGTAAAATCCAAACAAAACTTTCCCCAAGGGTGCCGTACATACATGTATGGTACATGAACATGAAATACTTCGACATGCAAGAGTGATTTACATTTCAAAAATCAAAGAACATTATTCTCATCTCTTATGGAACAGAGGATACTATAAGGTTTTTAAATTTATGTACCATACACGTTGTTTGATGTTGATGATGATGATATTAAATAACCAGCAGAGCATCAAGAACAAGAAAATGCCAAAAGCTTTCTCTTACCTGGAATTAAATTTCCTTTGCTGATATGGCTCATATTCATTATAGATATGTTCAGTTATCAATGCTTGCTGTTGTGGTGGACAGCATGGATTGTTAGAATTATTCATCATGTGGTTATAAGCTTGCTGTTGATTCATTGCCGACTCGTGACACAGGAATGGAAGTGGTCGAGTTGTGTATGGCATACCATTTGAGGAATTTTTACTTGATGATGTCGCATGATTGTAGTTATACTCAGACCCTTGTGATATGTTCATGCTGTGATCAAACAAAAGGAGGAAGTTAGAGGCAATTTCTTAAAGACTATTCATATGTATGACCGAGACTTACTTTGGCTGTTGCTGTCTTGATGACATTCCTGAGCCGCTGCGGGAGCTTAATGATGATTTCTTACAATTTGGTACGATGCCTGCTGTGAAAGGATCAGATCCATAGTCGGAAGACATTTCCGGGATTGGTGGCGGACCCATTGGTGGTGGTGGAAGGAAGTCTATCCAATTTGTAGGCGCTAAATAGAAATGAGAGTTTTTAAATAATTTCAAATGCTAAATAAATGTGTAATTTACCTGGATTGTAATGTTTTGGGAACATACAATGCATCTGTTTACCATCAGAATGTAAACTAGACGTTCCTGATGATCCACCCGCTCCTATTTCGTGCTCAGAATGTGAATGAGACGGATTTGTGCACATTTCCGGTGGCATTGAATTAATTAGCATTGTCGTGGCATATGGCGTTGGATTGTCAGGAGATTTTCGACAATTATAGAAAGACGTTATATTTCGTGGATCTACTTCCGCATAATCCGTACCACAGTCTGTATAATTTCCTTGCGATGATCCCAATTGTGAATTTTCAAGTAATTTCATTCCACTCAGTCCCGAATCTTTATCCATATCACCTGTTCGCCATCCACGATTATTTTGTAATGGCCCAATAGATGATTTAAAATCAATCCATAAACTCTCTTTGCCATTAATATTCATCATCACGTCGCCACCATTAACGACGCTTGGAACTGTTTGAAAGATATAAAAAATAATATTTTTTCAAGGCGTGAGTAATAAAATGAAATTCATAATGTATCATTAAGCATTATCTTCTGCTCCGAGACTATTTTTGGATAATGTTTATTGTTCAGCAGTCAGTCACTCAGTCAGCCAGTCAAGCAGTATTAGAGGATGAACCATAGACAGGTTGATTAATATTTAGAAACAAAAGAAGTCTTTTTGGATGAAAAAGAGAGGCATAAAAAACATGAAGCATAAAAGATGATACAAGTGCTGACTGGCGATTTTTTATGGATGAAATAAAGAAAATATTAAATAATTTCAAATTCCATCAACGTAACATTTTGCTGTGCCTTCAATGGTCAAGAAGAAAAAGAGAATTATTACGTGAGGCAAGCAACAAATGAAGATGACGTAGAATTTCTATTATTTATGTCTGTTTCTTCACTAAATGAATGTGAATAAGAAGAAGGATAGAAGGAAGAATTCTTTACTTTAAATAATTTTAGGGATCGATATAAAAAAGGGGAGAAAACTGTTTTTGATGGTTATTTATTGATGTGTGCATATAATTTTATTCATTGAATATTTTTGTTGATTTATTCCTGGAATTCGTGCAAGTTTGTTGTGGGTTTTCGTGGTTATTAAAGTTATTATTTTTGTGGAATTTCTGGGAATTTATTTTGATTTTTTTAAAAATTTTAACCATTAAAAAATTGAAGTAAATTTATTGAATTCTCGAAAAATTAATGCAAATTTTTCTGCATCTCTAAAAAATGATGCAACCTTTTTTGCATCAATAAAAATTAAAGAAAAATGTTTAAATTCCAAAATATTGAAGAAAACTATTTTGCATCTCCAAAAAATTAAAAGTGAAGGATTAAAAGCAACAACTTGAATGATTCATATCCACCAATCCCACAAAAAATCCAAATTAAAAATGTTGATCACATTTAATGCAATAAAATAATAAATCGTTCTCAAATTTATAAAATCATAAAAACACTTCAAATTTCCTCAAGAAAAAAAAAACTTTCATTTTTGCCAAGGCTTTCACACTTGGGATTTTTGGGATTAATCCCGAAAAATCCCAAAAAATCCCAAAAATCCCAAAAAATCCCAATTTTTCTACAAAAATCCCAAAAATCCCAAAAAATCCCAAAAATCCCAGAAAATCCCAAAAATCCCAACATTTTTAGCACATTTTCCAAACTCAGTGTGAATGTATTTTTGTATGTAGGTTCCTTGACTATGTCTGGAACCGACGCCATTTTGGATTTTGAAGGGTTTGCAACTACGCCAAAGTTAATTATACTATAAATTTTGATATATTTTGATCAAATGAGCTAAAATTTTGTATGTAGGTTCATTGGCTGTGCCTGATTATAGCAGGAAACTGACGTTATATTGGCAAATCCCAGAGAATGTGGAACGCAAAAAATTGAGTTGTAATTCTTCTTCTATTAAGCTGTTTTTTCAGCAAATAAGTATACGTTAGCCAATTATAGACTCTAAACTATGATTTCAGGTATCTTACTGATTGATTTATCACAAAAAGTAATGATTTTTTAACGGAAGTTTCATATTTAAATATTCTCTAAGCGCTTGTGTGACTTTCCAAGATTTTTTGAGTAATTTTTATTAATTTAATCATTAAATAGCTATTATTAGCTTCAGGTTTTCAAAATTAATTTAAAAACTTACTACTAAATATTAAAATATTACACATGGAGATGAAAAATAATTACAAGAATTTTTTTTGTTTTTTCTTTAACTTTTTCCAAACGTTATCAATTTAATGTGATTTTTCACAAATTCACTACTCTTACTTCCTGTTCATGCTGCGCTAAAAATATCCAAGTTAAAGTAAATTAAATTTTAGTAAATTTCGTTTGAAAGTTCTATTAAAAAAATTTATACAAATTTTTTGGCTAATTTAATTAAAAAATTAAGATTTTTACTGCTTTTTACTTTTAGTAAATTTGCATTTGAATTTTTAATCAAACAGCGAAAAAATCATCTCAGATTGATGAAGAAATGAAAAAGTTTTGATGTTTTTTTGTAAAAATTAAGAGATATGTAAAATTTGGTTGTTTCCCAAAAAATTCAGCATGAGTAACCTGATTTTTTAGACTTTTTCATTAACTGCTCAAAAAATCTAAGCATATTATATATAAAAATACACTTCTCTGCGAGCACTATAAAAACCTCAATTTTATATTAACTTATAACAAATAAAATCAACAAACCCTCAAATTGTTACACTGATGCTGAAAATATAATGTCCATCTCCACATACTTATATTGTTTAATTAAAGAGAAAACACATTATTCCTTTTTTTACAAAATTTAGCTACTTTTTTTATGATTTAGTGTTAATAACACATCAAATGATGAATAATAAGACTTAATACATTGTCAAAAGGGTTTAAAACATGCATTTTTAAACAGAAAAAGCTAAAAAATTGTCCTAAATTCCGTTCACTTGTATTAGCTCTTTGATTAAACAATATAGGAATGTGTAATATTTTAAAACCATTAAAAATCAGGTGTAAATAATTAGTATTTTCTGAATTAAAGTTTCTTATTTATGTTTTTTTTAACAAAATCCGTCAATTTTTATTTTTCCACTGAAAAACAACATAAAAACTTAAATAAGTTAACAATTAAGCACATTTTCGACCAAGTATGGTTCAAAATGAATAGTTGTTGTGCTTTACATCAGGTTTGCATCAGAAATCAATGGTTAAATAAACAAAAAATTAAGAAATATTAAATTGAGACAAAAATTCTCAGTTCGAGAACTACCCTAGAGTAGTCAAAATGCAAATTTCAAGCCATTTTTATACGGTGCACCAGGGTAAAATGGTACAAATTAATATTTTCTGGCCAAATTAGTTGTTCTAATAATTTTTGAGTATATTTTTACACAGTAGGATTGTTTAAAAGACCTTAAAATCTGTAAAAATTAACATTTCGATGATTTACTACAATTCATTGCACAGTAAACAATGTTTCAAAGCACTTTTGTTAAACCATAAAAAATATATTTTCCAAAAAAATTCTCAAAAATCCCAAAAAATCCCAGAAAATCCCAAAAAATCCCAAAAATCCCAAAAAATCCCAAAAATCCCAAAAAATCCCAATTTTTCTACAAAAATCCCAAAAATCCCAGAAATCCCAAAAAATCCCAAGCCAATTTTTCGAGTGTTTACGCCTTGATTTTTGCTTCATTTTGGATTGGCAATATTAAAAATTGTTTAAAAGTAATTTAAAAATTTTAATAGCATTTAAAATCGTTATACGTTCTGCATACCAATCAAGATCATAAATTTTTTTATTACATTCCCTAAATTAAGTTTTTTTCAAAAGTCTACCTATGTCAAAAATATGCTTATAAACAAAAATATGTTAATTAAATATTCAGAGCACGACTCGACATGTAATAAACTGACCATCCCTTGAGCAAATATGAAAAAGAAACAATATCATTACACTGACACGTTTGTTAGACTTTATATCCATCAATTCACTTGTATTTGTTGTTAACATGAGTGATAATTTAACAGAAAATCGATTTGTAAGCAACTTTTTGTTACAAAATAAATTTCTTTGTAAACAGAAACGAGAAATTCTTTGAAATAATTTATTCAAGTCAAACTTCCTTTCCATCAAATATATCAATATATGTGGCAACTTTACAAATAAATTCCTTCTTCTTTTTCGCTACAAATGTTCGAAATAAATAATTCAATATTCTTGTCAATATTTATAGCTTAAACAATAAACAGACTTCCGGATATTTGAATGTGTTGAACATGGAACAATGCATAAATGTTTTTAGATACACTTGTGGCCGGATGGTGCCAATGGGCTGGATGTTGAGTTGATATGAGCATTAAATTAACTCGAATTCAGCAAAAATGTCTAATTTGGTCAAGAACTCGAATTATTAAATACATAGCAAGAGGAGAGGGTTAACTGAAACTTCAGATCTGGAAATTTATTGAATTCGATCCAAAAAACCAAATCAACATCATCTGCAGGAAACAACTGCAATACAACCATTGGCACACCCTCAAATCCACTTCCTCTATATTCCAATTTTCTATTCAATAATTCACAAATCCATGCTTTACTTACCGCTCAAATGTTGAAGTCCTTTCGATAAATTCTTTCGCTTTCTGTACAGGAATCGTAGGGTGAATGCAGTCGAGACAAGAAACATGACAAGGACAATTGCAATGACTATCATAAACCACGGTTCATTTATGATGCTCTCATTTGAATATGGTTCGCCTGAGGCTGAAATTCCACTCGGATGTGCTCGTGGTGGTGATACAAGATGTGCAGGATCCATGATGAGGGACACCTTAATGGTTTAAAGGAAGTATAAAAATAATTTTTTTAGGTATTGTAACTTTAATAAAACATTCATGACTTACCGGCTTGGAATATGGCCCAGCGCCAACTCGAGTATATGCAACAACACGAACATTATATGTAGCACCTGTTGTCAAATTATGCAATCCAACTGATAGTGTCGTTGCATTTAAAGTCATTTGAGCGAGAATTTTTGTCGAGTTTCCAGCTTTAACTTGAATTTTATAGCCAAGTAAAATGCCATTGTGATCCTGAGGAGGCGGTGGATTCCAACGGACAACGCCTGATGTTAAATTTAACATACCAACTTGTACGTTTGATGGAGATGCTGTGGGAACTAATGACAGAACATGGTAAAAAATAAAGAACATGTTAGAATGAATTAATTCCGCTTCTTCCTCAGAAGAATGAAATAAAAACAGCAGAGCATGTTCAACGAGACGTAACATGGAAACGAAAAAAAAAATGAAATGTCAACTGTACTTACCATCCTCCAATGTTTGTACGATTTTGGAATTACTCGGCATGCCTTCAACTGAGCGATAAAATGGTGATATGAAAAATTCATACTTTGTAAACTTGCTGAGACTGCCAACATCATACATTTCGAGATCGGGCTCGGTGACGATGTGTGTGTTGTATTTTTGAGAGCCACTGTTCAGTTCTCGATACCGGACGAGAAGACCCTAGATTTTTTTAAAAAAGGGGAAATTCAATTTTTAGTCCTCTGAAAATTCAATTAAATTATTCCACTGAATTACCTCAATGTAGTATTCCGTATTACTCAATAACAAATGCCATTCGAGACGTACTGCCGTTGAATTAACTGCCAGAGCATCTGTCAATTCCAGAACCTGTGTGAGCATTACGCAAAAATACAGAAAAAAATAAAATTATATGAACACAAATTTCACAAGTGAATGATTTGATTGAAAGGGAATTGAATGGCACAATTTCAATTTTTTTCAATTTTTTTCTTCTTCTTCTTTGCTGCTTTCCTTCCTTCCTTCCTACATTCTTATTTTCTGTTCACGACGAATGTTGACGTTGATTTGGAAATAAGAAATTGTTCATGAAAATAAAATAATTTTCATGTTGGCGGTGCCTGCTTTTGTTAAGGGTTTTGTGGGCTTATTTGTTGATCATGTGGAAGTAATGAGCTTACAGATAGGGGGATTGTGGCTTATAGCAAATGCATGTTAGGGAAAATTTGTAAAAATTTTGTTGAAGATGTTTTTTTTTTAATTTTAAAAAGAATTCTTAAAAATTGAAGAATTTTACTAGAAATTCTAATGAAAACTTCTCAGAACCAACAATTTCAAAACAACGAACCCCCAAGCACCCCAAAAATTCCATGACATAACCCATAAATAAATCCCATTTAACCAAGTTTAACAGAGAAAAATTCAAATTAAAGTGAAGTAATGTGAAACAAAATTGAAATGGAAATGGAAGTGCGTGTTTCTGATCGACATTTCTGTGTGAGAGTTCATCTGTGCACAGTCGACAGGAAAAGCGAGAGGAATTGAAATTTCCATTTAATTTTCAAGAGCATACGATGAATAAAAAATTTATGCTGTATTTAAAAATAAGTAGGAATAATTTTATTTTTATTTCAATTGCATTATTAAATTATGCGGAGACGCAATAAAGCCACAACAAATTGGCAGTTGGATATGCGGATGAGAGAGATAGAGACAAAGTTTTTTTTCATATAAAATGAAAAATTGCTCATTGAAAATTAATTTATGCCTTTATGTTAAGCAGAATTATTTTTTTCGCAAGTGGTTTCTCCATTATTCATATCAGCCATGCTTAATATCTATGGAAATGACGACAATGTGAATGAAACCTTGCAACTGAATGAAAATGAAGCCAATTCAGATGGAAAAGAGCTGAATAAACATCAGCTCATGAATTGAAATGCAAAGGAAGGAAAAAAAATTGCGATAAGTAAGAGCGTGATGAGTTTTGGGGATTGAAAAGATGACAAATATTGCGTGGGTCTTTGCAAAAATTGTATAATTTTTTAAATGATTTAAGCATAGCAACTGTAAAACTGGAATTTATTCCGTTTTGATTATTTCTTGTGGGGATCGAACCCACGTCCCTGAAAAAAAGGGTTACAGATTTGTGGTTGGTACAATAGACTCCGGTTCAATAGGATTCGCAGTGCCCTCAGCTGGATTCATCGAGTCGCTGACACCCTTTTACATTATTGTGGTTGGTACTTTTGGATTGACAGATTCACCAGCATATAAACTCGATACCCCAGATTCCATTCTGATCTGACACACACTAGGCTTTGACCCTTCAAATTTCATGGGGGTCCAGGATCCAAAATTATTTTTTCCATCCCTCTTCTTGAACCATCTGTTAACAATTTTTCATACAAAAACTGATCTCATATTTATAAAACTGATTTTCTCCATCAACTTTTGCAGCATCAAAACCCCAACTCTTCATATATTTTTCTCAAAAGAACCATAAAAATGCGGAATCTCTCAAAATAAATGTGTATATAAATAAAATAATTTGAATGCAGATTAAATTTTACTATAAATGAGCAGCAACACACAAAAAAATATTCCAATGTTATGTTTATGCTAAAAAACATTTCGCTGCCTTCCGTCGACAGAATATTTTGACCACAGAAACCTCAACAAGAATGAAAAGAGAGAGAAAAAATATATATAGTCTATACAAACAAGCACATTCATAAGAATTCAATTCAATTCAATTCAAAGCATAAACAACATTTTTAAAATTCATATTCTCTTTTTTTCGTTATATTAAACACTTAAGTCTCGTATTTTTCACCGATTTTGTAATCCGCATTCATTCTACTGTTTTTTTCAATTTAAATTCTTTTTTTTTGTGTTTTGCTAAGCAATATCTGTACTTATTCATACGTAATGTTATTATTGGGATGTTGTATAATTCAGGAAAAAAGAGTATTTATACAGATCGAATTTGATAAATGATTCATATGAGATTTACTGTTTTGTTCTTCTGTTTTGTAAAAATAAATAAATTTGCGATTCGAAAGTGAAATTTTCATACTAGTTGAGGATTTTGTTTAAAAATTGAACATTAAAAAATAATTTGATAAAAAAGTAGCGACTCAGTGACCCCAATATTTTTCTTAATTTTCTAGGATTTGAACCTTTGTCTAGTTTTGATTTTTCAATTTTATCCAAATTATTTGTATTGTATTTTAGACAAAAAAATCATATTCAAGCTGCTCATTTTATTTTTCAAAAAAAAATTCTTCTAAAAATTTTCAAAAAATTAGAATTCCCCATTAAATCGAAAAAGTATATTTAATACAATTTTGTTGTAAACATTGAGCACTGAAAAATGAAAAAAAAAAGAAGATCGTGGATATTACAACATTGGTAAATTCATTTTTGCGTAATCTTTTAGGATTTGAACCTATGACAAGTTTCCTAATATTAAACTTATTCAATATTTTGTTAATTAAGTTGTTGACAAAAACTAATACTTAAGCTGCTCATCCTATTTTTCAATGAATTTCCTTCTATAATTTTCTAGAAAAATTAATTTTCTCCAAAAAGCCTAAATTTCTCCACAAAAATAATCATATTCACACCAATTTTAATTGTGTGTGAATATATTGTTTTTGGTATTTCAGTGAAACTACTTTTTTGGACTTGCTGCTTCAGGCTTACGGAATCGACCCATAGTGTTCAGTATGGAAAGTCTGTGCCTAAAATTACCAATTTAATAGTGAAAACCGCATCTCGATTGGTGCTTCCAGTTCCGAGAAATCGCAAAAAAACACTTTCTGTTATTTAGCAAGTTAGTTAGCATGTTAATCGGTGCGATAACTCGATTCAAACTCAATATTAAGACTTCCGGTTTTTTGCATCTGATAGATATTGGGTATGGCAAGAACTGTATTGTTTTTGGAGTCATGAGATGCATCCAGTAAGGCACAAGGAACGAAAAACTACGATTTTTGGCCAAATTATAGCCGATTATTGCAAAACACATTTTATTTTTTTCGTAGAAAATGAATATTTTGACCAAATGAGCTGAAATTTGGTACGTAGGTTCCTTAGCTGTGCCTTAATATGGAACCGACGCCATTTTGGATTTCGAGGGGCTAGAATCTACGCCAAATTGATTTTTGCTTTAATTTTGACCAAATGAGCTGAAATTTGGTATGTAGGTTCCTTAGCTGTGCCTGAATATGGAACCGACGCCATTTTGGATTTCGAGGGGCTAGAAGCTACGCCAAATTGATTTTTGCTTTAACTTTGACCAAATGAGCTGAAATTTCGTATGTAGGTTCCTTAGCTGTGCCTTAATATGGAACCGACGCAATTTTGGATTTCGAGGGGCTAGAAGCTACGCCAAATTGATTTTTGATATAACTTTGACCAAATGAGCTGAAATTTGGTATGTAGGTTCCTTAGCTGTGCATGAATATGGAACCGACGCCATTTTGGATTTCGAGGGGCTAGAAACTACGCCAAATTGATTTTTGCTTTAACTTTGACCAAATGAGCTGAAATTTGGTATGTAGGTTCCTTAGCTATGCCTTAATATGGAACCGACGCCATTTTGGATTTCGAGGGGGTAGAAGCTACGCCAAATTGATTTTTGCTTTAACTTTGACCAAATGAGCTGAAATTTGGTATGTAGGTTCTTTAGCTGTGCCTGAATATGGAACCGACGCCATTTTGGATTTCGAGGGGCTAGAAGCTACGCCAAATTGATTTTTGCTTTAACTTTGACCAAATGAGCTGAAATTTGGTATGTAGGTTCCTTAGCTATGCCTTAATATGGAACCGACGCCATTTTGGATTTCGAGGGGGTAGAAGCTACGCAAAATTGATTTTTGCTTTAACTTTGACCAAATGAGCTGAAATTTGGTATGTAGGTTCCTTAGCTGTGCCTGAATATGGAACCGACGCCATTTTGGATTTCGAGGGGCTAGAAGCTACGCCAAATTGATTTTTGCTTTAACTTTGACCAAATGAGCTGAAATTTGGTATGTAGGTTCCTTAGCTGTGCCTGAATATGGAACCGACGCCATTTTGGATTTCGAGGGGCTAGAAGCTACGCCAAATTGATTTTTGCTTTAACTTTGACCAAATGAGCTGAAATTTGGTATGTAGGTTCCTTAGCTGTGCCTGAATATGGAACCGATGCTATTTTGGATTTCGAGGGGCTAGAAGCTACGCAAAATTTATTTTTACTTTAACTTTCACCAAATCAGCTGAAACTTGGTATGTATGCTCCTTAGCTGTGCCTGAATATGGAACTGACGCCATTTTGGATTTCGAGGGGCTAGAAGCTACGTCAAACTCATTTTTTCTCTAATTTTGATATTTTTGACTAAATAAGCTAAAACTTTACGATTTTTCGTAAGTCTTGTTAGTAACATAACACTAAGCTATGAATGAAAAAACTTGAAACGGTGTGAATATGCCCATGAAGCGTGATCGCTTCATTACTAGTTTTTCCAATCCAAATTCATTAAAAAATTTATTCAATATAATTTTGAGGATTGAAAAATGATTTGACAAAAAAGATTGAAGATTTTTGATCGCTAACGAAATTTTTCTTAAATTTTTAATCCAACTTTTTATATCATATTATTGACAACAACTGATATTTAACTGTACAATCGTTTAGGATTTGAACCTATGACAAGTGAATAATCAACTTAATTCAACTTTTTTATATCATATTTTTGACAAAAACTTATATTTAAGCTACTCATCTTACTTTTCAAATAATTTTCTTCTAAAATTTTCCAAAAAAAATTAATTTTCCCCATAAAATCGACAATTTCCCCAAAACCATAATTTTTTTCACTCCAAATTCATTTAAAATGTGCATTAAAAAATTTATTATACAGCACAAAGAGAGAAAGAGAATTGAATATATTTGAAGTACTCTTCATCAGCAATTCAAAGCAGAGTTTTTCTTGTATTAAATTTTTTTATACCATTTAGCATTTGAAGTGGATTGCATTTCATACATAACATACTTCAGATCTACTAACATGATGGTTTAAAGCTTTTAGCAGTAAATTATTCGAGTCTCAACTCAACTCGACCATGAAATCAGAAGCAAATAAAGCAGAAGAGCATGAAAAGGAGGATTTTTTTCAATCTCATTCATTTAAAATTCAATAACATTAAATTCAATAAATTGTATTTTTTCGGTTGTACCAGCACATGAACTCTAAAATTAATTTGAAAAAAGTAGTGAGAAAATGATTTAAATTTCAATAGACATAAAATGTATTAAATTTAAATGTTTTCAATTTTCCACATTAAATCGATTTTGTGTAACAACAGGAGATGTGTGGATTGATAGACGTGTTCTCTTGGGTGATGTATTTAAAATATTTTGTCCATTTTACATGGTGAAAAGAGAGGGAGAGATATTGAGTTGTTGGGTTGTAGATGCAGTTGTTGAATATAATGGGATGAAATGACAGTGACAGAATTTTTGAGGAAGGTATTTGAAGTTTTGCAGAATGGAATTTATATTTAAGAGACTCGATTGTAGTACAAAAGAAGTTTCAGTTTTTATGAACAAAGTCTCCCAGGGTTTAAATCCCAAATATTCTTAAACAAAATTGGTAAAATTTTCCTAACGAATTTCTTTTTTCTTTTTCCAATATTTGGGTGTTTGTGGAGTTAGAGCTAAGCGGCATTAAGTCAAGAATTTTTTGAACTCAACTTTTTAACAGACAAATTCATAAATAATCCTTAAGCATTAAAATCATTACCAATTCCCATTCTTTATCAAGTGACCCCATTAAAGCAACTTATCAGGACTAAAACTACAAAAATTACATCCAAATGGTCAGTTCAAAGGTACAAAAATGACGAACATGACTAAAATTGCAAATTGACCTCACCAACCTTCTTTCCATGCTTCTATTTTATGGATTCTAATGTCAGTAGCTCAAGATTTATATCCGCTTCAACATCACACACGTATTCATTGCCTGCATGTTCGATACTCTCATAAATATTATTTTTTTGCTCGAGTTAAAAAGGGTGATAAAAATTCACCTTGCAGTCGACATAAATTTCACTTTATTTTCTACTAGAACAGATAGATTTTTTTTTCGGCATCTTCATGTGAATGTACACATTTATCTACTCCAGCTATTATTATTATTGATGATGATGATACTTTTGCATGCATTTTCATTTTAACATTATAGATGCGATAGATTTAATAGAATATAAATGTAAAGTGAGTGCTTTTGCCGAGTGTATTATTCGATAAACGATATTCGATATCGTGTATGTATGTCTGTTGCTATTTGTGAAGATATATCGAATATCATCTACATAATGCCATTTTAAAGGGAAACGATAGATGTTTATGAGTGTGTGTGGAAGTTTATTATCATCATTCGCTATCCTCATTTTACTGTTTTTTCGATTTATTTTATTCACTTAGTCAGGGTTGGTGGATTTGTTGTTGATTTATTGGGGCTTTTTTGCATCCTTAGACTGGATTGTCAGATGTCAATGATTTTAGACCTAAATTCTAATCAATAATTCCTTTAATTAGCTTTCATACTAAATTACTGTCAAAATTTTAAAAATGTACAATTTTGAGGTAGACAAAAGTCAGTCCTGTGGTTAGACCTCATCATTCTTTCCATTGCGTCTGTCTAAGATACATAAACACCCAGAATGCTTGGGTGTTGTCCAAGATAAGTCTTCTTGACATACCAAATTCAGATCCTTTCCTACTTTTGACGTTAAAATATCAAGCAACAGATCAAATCCCCAAATTGCTCCTCAAATTACAGCTGTTGATTTATCCAAAACCCCTGTATCCCCTACATACGTTATGTATATTTTTCTCATAATATTATTGGATGTAGCTGAATATATAAATATATAAAAATCCAGCAGTATAAGTGTACTGAAATGCATAAATTCATATAAAAAAGCAGCTTAAGGCATTGAACGAGATTGATTGTTATGCTCATATATCACATGATAAACCGTCGCTCAATTTGAGTCAGTATGTCTTTATATGCATGCACACATATTCCTCCCTACTCTCATTAAAAGGATGAGAAATGAAAGCATTTGATAATATAATCCATCATAAACATAAACGACTGGTAAATATCGTAGAGGCGAGTTTTTTGCTTTTCTCTTCGTTTAGGGGTTGTTTGTAAATTACGTCACGAAAAAATCCCCGACTTCTTCCCCCCTTGTCACAATTAATTGAAAAAATTCTTGTGTTTTGGACTGTAACAAATTATTTAACCTCCCCCCATAAAGCGTGACGTAATTTATAAACGACCCCTTAAAGGAAGAGCTGTACATTTAGTGAAATGTGAGAGATTACAGATATTCGTTTTTTGAAAGTGCCTTTAAGACAGAACAGCAAAAAAAATTTCTTAATCCACCCACAAAACGTCATCATCACATCCCAAACGGCCAGAACTAACTTTCTTAACTGTGTGTCTAACGTATGAAGAAAGTAAGAGATTAAAGATATTCCAGTGAGAAAATGAACGAGGCATAAAAATATAATTTATGACATTTGATATTGCAACAAAATAATTTTCTCTAATTGCCCCTCTATTTTTTTTGTACACGACTAGAAACAAGCAATAAGAGATTAAAAGTGAAACATTTTCATCATCATCATTACTTGATTCTGTCACGAACAGAAGTTTTCCACTCAAATTTAATAATTTCATGTCTTTTTTTTCTTGTGAGTCATAACTAATTTTTTTGAGTTAGGATTGTACACTTGTGGATAATTATTAGATGTCTAAAAATAAGGCAGATAAAATTCGTTCTAGAAAGGTCAAATTTAGATTAATAATTGAGTGTTTAAAAATAGACAGCTTTTTCTATTGTGAATTATTTTCATCACATTGTCTAATCGCGTGTCTAATTTGATTGGAATATCATCGATTTTTATTTCAGAACAATTGATAACTTTATAAGAACGGTATCATAACTCATTATCAGAATTATTTTCGAGCATGCTATTTGTGTTGATACGAAAGTGTTGCTAATCGATGATTTATGGATGGTTTTAAGTTGATAATTGAAAAATTTGATGATTGGTTAATAGTTTTAGGTAGATAGATTTGCTTAGGGTGTCCAAAGGGGTCTGATCGCTCTGAAAATATTTTTTTAATACCTTTTACCCCATTATATAGGATTTTGCGTCTCTTTAAATTGAATTTGTGTCTCTTTCTATGGAATTTTGGTCTTTTCTCAAGAGGAACCCGAGTCGTCCCTATTCTCACTATGACACTAATACCTACACCTATAAATAGAAGCTAGTAAAATGACGTTTGAATAAAATTCACCTGAATAAACACAAAAAATTGAATAGTGAGTCTCGAACCCATGATAGCTGTTTCAAAAATGCTTTAAAGTATTTATACACTTGACCACTGCACCATCTTAGTACACAAATTCCTAATATGCTGTAAATCTATTGTAAATTGATATGATAGCATGGATACCCCAAATGTTGGACGTTATAAGTGAGTAACCCTTAAAATATAAATATTCAAATTTAATACAATGAATCACTTGTCATTTAAAGTAATCAACGCAAGAATAAATTATTTAAATTTTAATATGTATACAGGTCCAAATAAATTAACACCTTTGCATCTCAAAAAACTCAAAAACCATTTTTCCGTGAAAAAAATATCAAAAGAAATGAGATCATGTCCCAATTCATTAATTAACTGAAAAACATCAAGCACCAGCAATATCATTTCGACCCCCCACAAAAAATAACATACCCGTCAACACGAATTACCTAATCTAGTGAATAAGCCTTGAGAAAATATTATTTATTTAATATTTCTTAATATTTTACATCCGAGACGAATTGCTACTGGTTCAATTTTGTTGTTGTGATATTTCATCGAAATGAGAAAAAAGAGGAACGAAAATATGTGAGAATATAAGTTATGTGATATAACTGTGTAACATAATGTAGGGGAAGGGAGTAAAAACATGAAAAATGTATCGCCTAAATTGCTCTAATTATTAAATATATATCACTAAGCGTTAAAGAATATGAAGAAAAAAGTTGTATATATATAATTTTTCTCGTAAATGATGTAGTGTAAAGATGTTGATGATGAGATGAGAAAAAACTCATAAAATCCATCTGCCAAGAATAACAACAACATAGAGAATAGAAAAAAACCAGAAAATCAGATGAAAATTTTCCCTCAAGCATAAAGCACACGCAAGACAAGATTTCGTTGTGAAAAATCGTGCTCAGATACTTTCAACTTTGATATTCTTTGTAAAAAAAATTGCCCGGGCTGTATATGGGATGTGGAAGGGCCCACAAATTTTTCGAAGGGGGATTTTTAAAAAAATTGTATGAAAAAAATTCAGGGGGATATTTTCTCAAAAACCTTAGCTTGAAGGGATGCAAATCCCCCAATCCCCACTGGTTAGGCATCTGGGAAGAGAAATTAGAGTAGCATTGAGGTTTAAATTGACGAGATAGTGACGCGTCAATTTGAACCTCAATTCTGCTCAGAGGTAAATATTTGGACCATTTGGTATTCTGAGCTAGATACAAGATATAATTAGGGATCTATCTAATAGTTGGATCAGAATATAAGTCAGAATCAATGTTGAAACTGATAAATTTTAAAAATTTAATTTTCATATCCATTATGCTGGTTTTTAGGGTACTTGAAGATAGACTGGGATACCTAAGGTGCTATAGACAAGGAATCCTTACGAACATTCATGATATTCACATCTAAACCTTGAAATACAACCCAAAATTTCCACTAGGATCTTTAGACTAGCACAATCCCTCAATATCATGTCCATCCCGGGTCAAATAATTTATTTCCAGTTCTTCTTTATTTTCAAGATACAGTTTCTCAACTGAAATTATGAGTGCGAGTGAGATATATCTTTTTTCAACAACAAAATAATTTCTCCATCGTTCCTATTTTTATTTTTTTTTTAGATTCCGGCGGCAATAAAAATTGCCTCTTCCGATGATAAATTCATTAACTGCTTGATCTCTTATATCTCAATTATACTTATACATACATAGATCTTTTTATCTTCGTTTAAAACATCAAATAGACACGAAAAGGCAATGAATATGAGGAGGAGTAGACTTAACTGAATCGATTCCATAGTGTCTGATGAAGAGTCAGTCGGATTGTAAATCATTTTAGAACACTGGGTCAGAGAGAGAGATTCATTATAAAGATACGAATGGTGATCATTTTGCCCCTCCAGCAACATTAAAATTTATGTAACGTAAATTTTTCTTCCATGGAATCGACGTAAATTTAGGGATTTTCATTTAAAATTAATATATGAATAAAGAATAATTCTATAAATAAATTTCGGCAATAAATTTACTAAATTCGTTAGTAAATGAGAGAAAGAAGAGGAAAATGTCTTAAATTATCACGCCAGTTTTATCTTCACAACTGGATGCATTGAAAAATTTTCCTCATTTCTCTTCTTTCGGATTTTTATCGTCATTTTTTTCGGTGGAGGGTGCAGTCATGGTTTGGCTTTTGTCTTGAAAGAAAGAGACTGTAATTGAATTAAAGTTTTTTTGTGTTGGCGGATTTGGATGGTTGAGAATTTTGAGTGCTTGTTGGAATTATTCCCAAAAGTACATTTTAACATGGGATCGACATTGTAACAACATGATGCTGGTGTGGATGCACTCATTAAAATATTTTTAATAACCTGTTTTTAAATTCAACTTTAAAAAATATTTTTAAAACTTAAAATTTTGTTTTTAAAATTAAAAAAACTGATTTACATTTACATGGTTCGGTGGCCTGGTGGTTAGAGTACTGGACTTATATTCAAGAGGTCACTGGTTTGATTCCTACTCCGAGCAATTGTTTTCAAAAAATTCTTATTTTTAAAAAATTTAAAAATATTTTTTAAGAGTCCAGTTAAAAAAATGTTTCTAAATTTTTCCATACAAATTTACTAAGTCGTTGTGGACAGGCACTAATACGGTTTCAAAAGATAGATTGTTTTAAATGATCACCAAAAATTCTGAGCCTAGACTTAGAATAAGGATCATCTGAGCAAGTAAAAATTATATTAATAATGACTGCTCTAAAACTTCAAAAAAATGCGCATCAGAACCAGATACCCATCAGATACCCAACTCAAAATTGCAATTCCCACCGAAAAACTTTTCCATCTTCTTAAATCGAATGATAAATCATTTTCAATTCCATACAATTTCAAAAATCCTCTCACTTCGTTGCTCGCTTTTTATTCTGAGCTATTAAAAAATATCCAGCAGTAATTCACGGAAGAAAGAAAAGAGAAATGTGCATTAGAATTGAGAGGCAGTAAGAAGTAAGCGTTGAAAAATATATTAGCAAGAAAAAACTGGTGAAATTCTTTTCCTTCCTCGTTCTTGCATTCCGAGAACATAAAAATTTATTTATTACTTTTAATGTAACAAACAATAATAAGTAAGTACAACATTGCTGTACAGTTAAAAAAGAAATACTTCCTTTAATGCAATCGCCATATATTATCATCGTCTACGGTCGTCGAGTAGTGAATTTTTAAAAAACGAATTCAAACTGTGCGAGATGAGGAAAATTTGTTTTTATTTTCAACTAAATGTAAACATTAAAACTTGACTAGACTTCTCATGGTATACTTGAACAGAAAAATTGTAGGAGCTATACAGCAGCAGCAGAAGTAATTTATGTAACGTAGAACAAAGAGAACTTACCTTTACACTCAATGCTGAACGAGCAGCAGCCAATTCATCGGGTGGTAAAACACTCTTGTCGGTGCCTAATGTTTTGATTACACTTGACATAACGGAAGGCTCCGAAAGGCCATAAGAGTTTTCTGCACGAACTATAAACACATATGATGTGGCCGGCTTCAAATTCGTAATCTGTTGGGTACAAAATAAGAAAAAAAAGGTTTATTAAAATTTTTATCGCGGCCTTGATGTGCCTTGATTGTTAAGGATATGATACTAAATGTTACTTCGTATGCTCTATTAATACTAGGTTTTTTCAGAAGTATGTCAAGAGTATAATTGGAATTAGGTTGGATCAGTATTGCTTGACTTTAGGGGCCGGGTTCTCAGGTATACCAAACAATTCTCATATTGTCTCTAGTATGGCTATATCCCCAAGAAACCCGGCCTAGGATGCTTATAGTCACACAAGCTCTTATATTCTGGTACATTTTTGTCTGATATTTACATTTTGCACCAAATCCAGTTAGCTAATGATCAGAAAAAGTCTGGCTCAGGTAACTCAGAACATAAGCTAAGAACCAACCAGTCTGTATATTGTCCTAGTTCAAAGTATTGAATAGGCTTCTCTAGTATATTCATAAGATTCCTTTAAGGTACTAACATTCGATCTATAGCATCCCAACCTCGAAGTATTCACCAAAATAACCTCAAAATTTAACCCATTTGCCACAATACCTTCCCCAGTCTCCAATCCTAGACATCCAATCGCATGATTTGTATACACAAAAGTCAAGTAAAGTCAAATCAAACAATCAAACATCGCGAGAGATCACCAAGGGAGAAATCTGTTTGTGTGTAGGATTTTTATGGCAATAAGATAAATTACATTTATGTTATAGCAAAACAAATTTTTAATTATACACATGCAGATATTTACGCTTTGATTGCAAGACAATTCTCCGCAGCTCATTTATTCTTCTGAAGAATTATTTTTTTATGTACTGCTGCTGACTTTTTTTCTCTCTCTGTGCCATTCATTCTGAATGTGGCCCCCATAGCGTTAAGAGGAGAACATAATGAATTGCTACTATTTATTTCACTTCTATCTATCTATCTTTCTATCGTGAAAATAAAAAATAAATGAGGCATAATTTAGCATACTTGGAAATGCCGAAGTCATTAAGCATAAAGACCGCAAGATCAGTGTAGAACATGTATAGTAGCCTCTTCTTCTTTTTCCTTCTCTTTCTCTTCAATTATTTCCGAAAGAGGTTTTAAATAATTAATGAAATGTGTGGTAAAATGATATCTATCAAGTTTCTGTGAATTAAATTGAATGAAATGGACTTTGAGAGTGAGAAAGTAAATGGTGCATTATTAAGCTTATGTGGTTTTCAGGCAGTTGGAGGAAGTATGAATGAATTCTTTTGAATTGACTTCATCATTTGTTTGGATTTGTTTTAAAAAGGATGATTTATTTAGTGGATATGTGTGAATAATTTTGATTTTAAGGTTTCAATTTTAACGGTTTTTAAAAATTCAAAATTTAACGGTTTTGAAAAATTCAATTTGCAACTGTTTTAAAAAATTCAAATTTTAACGGATTTTAAAAACTAATTTTAAAAGGTTGAAATAGAAAATATCCAACAAAAATCCTTAGCATGAATAAAAATTCAATACTTCCCATACCAGTACCCATCAATTAGCCATTTAAACCTTGAGAACTTTCAATAAATTTCATCACATCCTCTATCTGCCTTTTAGTTCCTCAATGACACCCACATTTAAGACATAATAGTCTGAAAGAAACATCAATTTCTCTTTGAAAACCTTTTCACATTAATTTTTTTGTTCCTTTTGAGACAATCGCAAGCTTTTCAGAAGACAAATCTCGGCAAATTTCGTCTAATCTTATAAAAGTCAAATAAATCTCATGAACATAGTCTCACAAAAAACAATAATTAATGATTCTAAATCCATAATTTATATCCTAATGTCTTTTGGAACAACGCTCACAAACGCTTCCCATAAGTCACATTAAAACCTCCTACCTAACATCCCATTGATCATGCAGGCAAAAACTTATCTCTTTATGTCTGTCTACTTCTCATTCTTACACATTTCTAAACCTCCATCTATGGATCTACATATTTTTTTGTTCTCTTATAAATATTATTAATGCCTTTTGTGGTAATAAAATCATTAGCAACAGTAGTAGCGAAAAACTATTAAAAACAATATTAAACGAGTTGTTGCTTTCCATTTTTTATTATTGTGAGTTTTGATTATGTTCACAATCAATTCTCTTTTATTTATCACTCTTAAGCTCAATGATTGCAATTATTACATTCCTTATGGACTATCTTGCGATTTTAATGCTCACTTAATGTTGCTTAAGTGATGTAATTGTGTAATGAAAATGGTTTAAGAACGTCGTCGAGATGATGAGTGGGGATGGGCACTTGAGGGGGAATTGTGGGATTGGTCATTAAGTTTGTCATTTTCTAGTTTTATTTTTCTGAATAATGATAGGAGATAAGTTGTAGTCAATTGCGTGTTTTTCAGGGTATGTGTCTTACCTGAGGATGAACCCAAAAATATACCCTTAAATGGATCAATTTATCTCAAAAAGGGAGGGACACCCAGCACCTCTCTGGCTATGCCAGAGTTATTTTTCAGAAATTCTAAGTACCCACCCCTTGCCCCGCCAACTGACTTCTGACTAGTGTCAGTGAATGAAGTTGAAATGAATGGATGGAGATAATAAAAATAAAAGAGTGAGTGCCTTTTTTTACTACACATATGCTAGAGTCCATAATTTATTGACAATTTCGCATTGTGAGCATGTAATAGACGTCCATAAAAGACGATAAATATCAATTAGCACATTAGCGTACGAGAGTCTGAATATATGAGCAGTAAATTCACTGCCGTGATCACAATCATAGCGAATTGGAGTTGTTTACTGTTCTAAATTAAAATTTTATGCGCGATAAACATTAAAAAGAGCATAACGATGTATCCTATGCATAGAAAAAAAAATTCAACATACCGTGACAATATTGCTGGGCACTCGTTCTGCTGTCTTTACCCATCCTGATTGTAAATCGGAACTAAAATACTCGACAGTATATCCGATAAATGCTGTCGTACCACTCTGCTTCGGTTGCATTTTATTCCATGCTAATGTTATACTCATTGCCGTCACATTCACTAGCTTTGGCTCACTCGGTGACGATGGTAGCATGCTAATGTCTGCTGCTCGATGCAGTGCACTTGTAGAGCTTTTTTCGACGACCTGAAATGAACACACAGATGAATATTCGTGAGCAAAGAGAAAAACTTATTAAAAATGCAATAGTAATCATGAATTAATTTGGCTACATGCTAATATTATGGATGAATTCTAGTGTGCTATAAGAGATAACTAAAGTGAAAAAAAAATTGTTCATCGAAAAACTTTTTCTGACTTCATTATACATTCGTTGCATGCTGAAAAGGATTTTTTTTTTCATCTTCTTCATCTTCATTAATTTTAATTGCAAATTTATTTCTCGCTGGGTTTTCTTTTTTTGAGGGTAATTTGAATGAATCAAGGCTTGGATGCTGGAGGGATTTAATTTGAATTTAACCGTGTTATGTAACATATACACTTGATAGTATAATATATGGTATGACCCCGTGGGACCTATAAAGAGTCATGTATAAATGGTATACCTAAGGATATTAGTATCTAGGATACACCATAGAGTGTACCATCAAGTCACCTATGAGAACAACCTAATCTGCTCCCGGTAAACTCAATATAACATAGCTCTATAGGATTGAAGAAAATCCATCAAAATATTTTATCCCACAAACTCAATCAATATCTCTACATATCCGAAATTAAAATTCAATTTCCTCCAAAAACATCCTTTCTCAACACAATTCAAATCACCTCCTTAAATTCTTCCATCTCATAAAATTTCATAGCCAAGTATCCAACCCTTAAAAAATGTAAAATAAAATAAATAATGTTAAAAACTCACCGTAAGCATTGCAGACCATGATGTCTCTCTGCCCTCTGAGGATGCTGTACATGTGTACATGCCGGAATCTTCAGGATGGAGATCTATACATATTTTAATGTCATTAAGGGAGAGAGAAAAAGATGATGAAAATCTCATTATAAGAACTGCTGTATGTGTATGTAAGTATATTGATAGCATAAAATGAGCATAAAGGCTCCTTTCTGTGTAATCTAATATTTGTATAATATTAAAGTACCCAATTATGAAAAATTCTCCTCCATTTCTATCTACCTCCCCCCACATCCACTTGTGAGCAGTTTGGAGAAATTTTCATTCTTATTCTTCCTGCCCCCAAGTCATGGCATGGAAAATTTTCATCCATGAGAAATGGAGAAGCGCTTATTATCAAAGGAAAAAAAACAGCCATCACAAAGGAATATTAATATTTTAATATTCTTTCCTACCCTCTCCTTATCTCCTCACTCATATCTTGACGTTGCCTTCTATTCAACCATTTGATGCTTCCACCCACAACTTTTGCGCTCGTTCCTTTTGTAATTTCTTATTATTATTAGCTTTTTTTCTCTCTGTTCCTTCTTCTTCATCATTCTTTATGTTATTGAATGAAAACTTTTCATATTGAATGAATTTTGTTTCTTTGAGTTGAGAAGAAAAGGACGTGAGGACGATAAGGAAAATTCATTGAAAAATTTATTAGCCTTGTAAGGAGGATGGAAATGGTAAGAAATACATTCAAAAGTTTTCCAATAAACTTTCCCTTCTTTTTGCAAAATTAATTTATTCCAATATTTCTCTTTTTTCTTAAACTACACGGAGGCGAGCACAGCAAAACCCGAAAGTTGCACATAAAGCCACAGAAAGAAAAATGAAAGGAACAAACCAAAAAGTTTTGCTTTCTTCTCGTCTTTTGAGTGAGGATGAAAATCAAATCAAAGTCCTTAAGAAAAAAATAATAATGTGGATATAAAAAGAATTTTTATAAAATTAATATTCGATCGATTTAGACAGGATTGGTACTATAAGTGGAATGAACATTCTGCGTGCTTTGCTAGGGTGGTCAAGGCCTTAAAATTCCATTTTTGATTGACACATTTTTGTGAACAACACATCATAACCTCAAGCAGTTTATTCATCAACTTAAACCTCGTGTGTAGCCAAGAATAACTTCTGGTCATGCTTGAATTTTGCCACCAGCCAAAAATTATTTTTTTTCCCAACCATGGACTCATTCACAAACAATTCCCATTCACATATATATTCATTATTCTCAACAACATGAGGCACTTTATAGCTTCAATATCAGAATCCACACGTTGATGACGAGAGAATGTATAAAAAGGAAGGAAAAAAATTAATTTCTCAGCATGAAAATGAAATGTTTAACAATAGAATCGAAGAGAAATATAATAGAGCAGGAAATATGATTGGGAAGGGGGCGACTAACTTTTTGCATAATATTCATTTGTCGTTCTCTCTCGGTATGTGATTTTTCACAATGATTGCATGATGAATTAGTGAAATATTAAATGGGAAATGAAAGAATATTTTTGTAATTATTGTAGATTATTATTTTCGAGTTATTTAATGAAACGAGATTAATGAGATTTAGATGTGAAAATGTCTGCAACGTCTGTCCATCAAAGTAAATTATTAAAGAAACTTTATGCTTTGTTTTTTGAAGTTGATTGCATGAAGTTATTAAATAATGTTGAAAGGGAGATTGAAGGGATAGTTCAGCAATATTTCATGATGTGAATTAAACACTTCAAAATTATTTTGGGATGAAATGATTTTTTTGGGGAGGGGTATTGGTGATCAGGGATGTCTAAGGGGTTTTTGGGGTAAATGTTTGAATTTTTGAGAGCAGATGGAAACATTTTGTGAAATCTGGGACTATTTTCTCTAAAGTTATCCTTAAAAAATCTGTAAGTGGAATGTTTTTGCTTTGAAACTTTCCAATTTTCATGCAGTTTGGGGTTGGGGTCTGGAGTATCGAGCTATATGTAGGTAAATTTGTCAATGCACGAGTATGGTCTTTGTGGTCGAGTGGTTAAGCAACAGACCTAAATTCTGTTGTCTTTCAATTGTAAAGACGTTGGTTCGATTCCCATCAGTGACCAAATCTCACAATATTTGAGTAGAATGTTGTCAAAATGTCTAAGCTCAAGACATTATACCAATAATAATGATAATGATAAAGAGTATCAGCGGCAATGGTGTAGGTATCTGATCAAAAATTCACGATAAAAGCTCCAAATCAGCTCAAAAATTTCTCATCTTATAAATTCTCCAAGAAAAGAGTGTTTAAATAAATCTCATAAAATTTTCACTTCTACGCGTCATAAAAAAGGCACTTCCTTTATAATCTCATTTTAGCCTTTTCGCTATTCCCTCTCATTCTTTCCGTTTCATCATCCAATTTATATTCATTTCGTCATTAAATATTTTCCATGTCCTCGTAAACAGAATGAAAAATAATAAAATAAAAGAAGTATGCAAAGAAGTTATGAGTGACTCTTAAAGCACTTATAGTTTGCATAAATCGGCATAAGAGGAATCAGAACTGCGCAATAATGAATTTAAAATATGAAAAGGCACTCAGCAAAATTGGATTTTTTCCATCATTCCTTAAAATAAAGGAACTAACCGAAGAACAATTTTTTTTCATCCCCTTCAATTTTTATTATTTCATTTTTGTTTTGTGTTGTTTGACTTCCTCTTTTGTTTGTTGTCTACACTGTCGATTTTCATATGATGATGAGATGATGATGATTATGATGGAAAATAGAACAGCAACAGCAGCAGCCGAGCAGCCACAAGAGGAAGGACGAGGGATGAAAAAATTGAATAAAGAAAATTAAAATGCAATTTGCAAAATAAAAAAATTCTTTTCAACTCGCTCAGGCATTAATGGCATCATCTCAAACAGCGCATTATTTTTTCATCTCTCTCATTCATTGTTGATTCGCTTCTCGGAAAATTTAATTTTTTTTCAACATGAAGATTTTTTTTCTATTGTGCTTGAAAATTTCCTGTAGAAAATTGCAATTTTTCTGCCTTTTAAATTCTTCAACATTCAACGAGTTGAAAAGTGAGTGGAAAAAATTTATTTACGGCTTTTTAATAAATCTTTTAGAATGAAATATTATTTATTGGACTTAATAAAAAGAGAGAATATGAAGCAAAAAATGGCAAAAAATGATGATAATGAACATCAGAAAGGAGGGGGAGAAATGCCGAGGCAGAAAAATGATCTTGAAGATTTAATTACATTACTTAATGTTCCCATGTTACTACACTGACTTCCTCTTTTCAGTAGCATTTGATAATGAAAAAAAAGAAAGAAGCAGTAAGTCAGTTAGGATTGGTTGGAAAACTTGGTTGGTGTTGAGTTGCTGAAGCGCTTTTGTTTGGTAATAGATCCCTCCAAGAAATGGCTCAACTAAAAACGGAGATTCTGTTATACTTTATATCAAAGAAGTATATTTAAGAAGTTTTTAAGGTTAAATTCCTTAAAGTTAACTTATGTCATTCAAAAAATTTTGATCATAACCTCAAAACTTTACAAAACCTTCTAAATCATTCAACTACGATACAGTGGCATTAAAGGGAAGCGAAAAATGGAATGAGAGGGTATACTATACTACTTCTGGTATACACCATAGGGTACCCCTGGTATACACCATAGGGTACGCAATACATACTAGGGTATACACTCTACCTTTTCCTGGCCATACAATAAGGTGTAAACCCCAGAGGTAAGTATAGTGGTAGGGGTAGACCGAGGAGGGGGTCTGTTTTTGGATTCACCCTAGAATACTCCCCCAAACTATTGTTTTTAGTATAGCAAGGATAAGACCTTGCTACGCCACTGCCAATAGCTGAGGATCTAAAACTATGTAACCCTTCATATCGACCAAACCCCACCAAAAATTCAAATTATATCTTCTCGAAAAATCAGCTAAAAATTTATTAAAGAGACTTCATACAAAGAAGGAGGCAGAAAAAAATTTACTAAAAGCTTCTGTGAATTTCTTCATTTCTTATAAAAAAAATTTTTAATTAAAAAATCTCAACACGCTTTAAGTTGGTTGTGGCAACTAAATAAAAAGCAATTATGAAATGTATAGTGAAAATATAATGGCTCAACCATTATCTGGTAGCAGAAACAAAATGTACACAAACAGCATTTAAGAATTGAGGAGGCAAGAAATGTGAAAGAGAAACAACATTAATTCCATTAAAAATCACGATTTCATTACCGCATTGTATTAAATGTGTGTAAGACATGGGCAACAACAGAGAGAGGATATTGAGGAGAATAAAAAAAAAGTTGAAAAGTTCAGTGCACGTTAAATCTAATTGATTTGCTTCAGCACATTTTGTATTATTATTGCCATCATGATTGTACGTATATTCGCATATATAACATGATCCGCTATCGTCATTGCATATCGACGGTGTGAACAATCCATAACATAATAGGCAACAACAGACGAAGAGCCGCTGATTGAGGAGAAATTTTTTTAAAAATATTATTATGGACAGGTGGCAGAGACGAATATTTTGGGTCTGGTGCAAGTTTGATGATATTTTTGATAAATTTAACGGTTTTAAAATTTTTGAATTTTTCGTTCCGCCATTTTGGAATTTTTTCTCCACTTCGAAAAGTATTTTCAATATTTCTCACGATTCTTTCATATTTTATAAAACTTATTAGCTAATAATTATAGTAAACAATAGCAAGCACCAAATACAAACAATCCAAATCAGCCTAACAACATTGTTGCAAGCAAAACAATCCCAACTCCAAACCCATGTGACAAAACAAGTACATAACCTCACACACCCTTTATAAATGCTCATTTAAAACTGAGAGATCGATTAAAAACCAATAACGAGACTTTTATTTTAACATTCAATGCTGCTAAAAGGATTATTGCGCAATTTCACTTCAATCATTTTTACGCGACATACGACGATGAGTGCTAACATATCCATCAATATTCATTACCATGATTGTGAAAGTTATAAATTGTATGTGCGTTATTTTGAACACCGCCCGACATTATTTATAGTTTGTGCTATACATGTTGAGAAGCATTCAAAATAACAAGTTTATTATGATTGAAAAATGTCATTAGCTTCACACTTGTTTTCTTATTCATCATCACAGCTTTTGTTTTATTATAGTTTGATTAATTCACCTCAAGGGATTTTCGCTTATTGTCATCATCAACATCAACATCGTCATCAAAACAAAAAGAATCACTTGAGAAGAAACAAAAAGGCAAGAATGAAGAACAATTTTTCAAGCAACTATTACTTCATTATTTTTCCTTCTCTGCGAGAAATCACAAGCACTAAATCTTGATTATTATGCAACATTATCGCAAAATGTAAAATCTTTCTATGCTCCTTTTTAACCCCCGCTTCCTATCAACATTGTTTCTTGTTCATAGTTTTCTTTTTAGCGGATTTTTAGTGAAGTTGAGTGATTTTTGATGTTTTGTGCTGATGGCAGAATGGGATTCTGAGATTTTATAGATTGATATTGAATGCTTGGATTGATATTAAGGCTTAAATTGGCAATAAAGTAGATTTTTGAAAATTCAAACACTTATTTGACCGTTATTTTTTGAAATTTTTTTGACCGTTACACTATGGGGCAAAATTGAAAAAAAGCGGCCATCCACTTTTTTTAAGCAATGTTTCAAATATCCATTCAAGGTTAATTTTTTCTTGTAGAGGACATAAAAATAGGCTTTCATACCAAATTTCAGGTCATTTGATGTTGTTTCCGCGATTCTGTGGCTGTTTGAAGTTTAAAAGGGGTCAAAAATCCGATTTTTTCATACCCTATTTGAACTGGGAATTCTCTACAATGGTTAAAGATATTGAAAAACGGTTTTCAATTCATAATAGTGGTATATAAGAGCTTTATTTTGACATACCACAAAGTTTATAACTTTATAGTTTTGGTGCCGGTATGGTAGTAAAAGCATGAAAATCATAGGAAAAATATCTTCAAACATGTCGCAACTATCGTAGATGACCGAATTCCCTTGATATTTTTATGGAATCGTGTAGCTCTTGGCTTCTTGTTTTCAAAAATGTATAAATATTGGGCAGTTCCAGGTACCCTAGAAAAGTTATGGCAATTTTAGTGAGCCGATCTATATTTGCCCAAAAACTAATTTTTCTGATAAAAAAATGAGAATTATGAAAATTAATATGGTTTTTGATGTATTTTAGTCATTTATGCTATTTTAAGACAAATTGTGAAGAAATTTTTGCAAAAAGTCCAAAATATACCGAGATATAGGGTACATGTGTTCTCTGACGACTTGACCCTTTTTCACCTCACTCAAACAGCTGTAACTTTTACAAGTTGTAATATTTTTTAATTTTGTCTTCTGTTTTATGTAGCTTAAATTAGTATTTCATCAAAATTTGCTTTTTTGTATTTTTATCTATGCTGGTTGCCGACTTGGTGCTTTTTGAGACTACATAAGCAGTCATAACTTTTTACAGAAGCAATATTTTTTACTCCTGTTTTTAGAATTTGTTAGCTGATGTCAATACCTTTATAAAAATATATCATACGTGTATATAACTTAGTTATTGTTGCCATGAGAGTACATTGAATGTGACCGACGTAAGCCAATCTCGAAGAAAATTGTCAAAAATGCCATTTTCTAGCTGAAAAGTACCTTAAACAGATGAATCTTGTTCTAAATATGCATAAATATCATATATCAATCCATAAAAGTCTGTATCTTCAGTTGCAAGATTTGTTGACCAAATAGAGACTACTAGGGTGCTTCCTAAGAGGCTACCGAGAGACTGACCACAGGTAGCATGGAGTTTCGAAAACACAAATTTTGAGTTTTAATGGTCATAATTATCATTAATAAACATAAAAAATCTAAATACAATGTCTAAATATGCTTTTAAATAGTATATTAAGAAATGATGTTTTTGAGATTTTCACTTGTTTGGGGTTGGTCACAAACAAGGGCCGTATTCATGACCAAGACCATACTCAACTATCAAGTTTTATATATCACTAGAAATGTACTAATTTAAGCTACATAAAACAGAAGACAAAATTAAAAAATATTTCAATTTGTAAAAGTTACAGCTGTTTGAGTGAGGTGAAAAAGGGTCAAGTCGTCAGAGAACACATGTACCCTATATGAGTGTCTGCAAATAGAATTGCGACTCGACATGTTTTTAGTTTTGGCTTAATAAAACTATGAAATTAGAAGCAAAGTATGACATGATATATATTTGTGGAAAGGTCTTGGTTTGGGCTATCAAAATATTAGTAGGAAATTTAATTATATTAACAAGGGTTGGAACCTTTGGTGTTTGAAGTTGGTCTCGACCATACTTTTTCGGACGCTTATTTCACCACTTTATAATAGTGCAATAAATTAGTTGTTTTATGTTTTTGATAGTATAAACCAAGATCTAAAACGCAATGCAAAGAAAGTTGAATTCCCTTGCACAGTTAAATTTTTATGAGTTATCAAACCTTGGCAACTTTTCATCAATTTAGAACTTTTTTTTACTAAAATCGATGTAACTTTTGAGTAGATTAACCAAATTTCATGATTTAAACAGTTTTCATCAGATATTTTTGAGTTCTATCAAAAAAAATTATGAAAAAGATAGGAAAGCATAAAATTCAAATTTTGAATGACCGTCATTAAATTTGTATGGAGAAATAATAACAGAAATTCAAAATTTGAATTTTATGCTTTCCTATCTTTTTCATATTTTTTTTTGATAGAACTCAAAAATATCTGATGAAAACTGTTTAAATCATGAAATTTGGTTAATCTAGTCAAAAGTTACATCGAATTTAGTAAAAAAAGTTCTAAATTTATGAAAAGTTGCCAAGGTTTGATAACTCATAAAAATTTAACTGTGCAAGGGAATTCAACTTTCTTTGCATTGCGTTTTAGATCTTGGTTTATACTATCAAAAACATAAAACAACTAATTTATTGCACTATTATAAAGTGGTGAAATAAGCGTCCGAAAAAGTATGGTCGAGACCAACTTCAAACACCAAAGGTTCCAACCCTTGTTAATATAATTAAATTTCCTACTAATATTTTGATAGCCCAAACCAAGACCTTTCCAAAAATATATAACATGTCATACTTTGCTTCTAATTTCATAGTTTTATTAAGCCAAAACTAAAAACATGTCGAGTCGCAATTCTATTTGCAGACACTCATATCTCGGTATATTTTGGACTTTTTGCAAAAATTTCTTCACAATTTGTCTTAAAATAGCATAAATGACTAAAATACATCAAAAACCATATTAATTTTCATAATTCTCATTTTTTTATCAGAAAAATTAGTTTTTGGGCAAATATAGATCGGCTCACTAAAATTGCCATAACTTTTCTAGGGTACCTGGAACTGCCCAATATTTATACATTTTTGAAAACAAGAAGCCAAGAGCTACACGATTCCATAAAAATATCAAGGGAATCATCTATCATCTACGATAGTTGCGACATGTTTGAAGATATTTTTCCTATGATTTTCATGCTTTTACTACCATACCGGCACCAAAACTATAAAGTTATAAACTTTGTGGTATGTCAAAATAAAGCTCTTATATACCACTATTATGAATTGAAAACCGTTTTTCAATATCTTTAACCATTGTAGAGAATTCCCAGTTCAAATAGGGTATGAAAAAATCGGATTTTTGACCCCTTTTAAACTTCAAACAGCCACAGAATCGCGGAAACAACATCAAATGACCTGAAATTTGGTATGAAAGCCTATTTTTATGTCCTCTACAAGAAAAAATTAACCTTGAATGGATATTTGAAACATTGCTTAAAAAAAGTGGATGGCCGCTTTTTTTCAATTTTGCCCCATAGTGCCGTTAATAAAGTTTCTTCATTTTAAACAAAATAAATACTTTATTTAGTTTTTTTTTGGCATTATAACCTCAAATATGCGCTCTATAAACCCCCATCCATGACATTCCCACTCTATGTTCAACTTCATTCACTATTCAGAAGTTCACTATTCTTTTTCAAGTCTTTCAGTTCTTTTCTTCGTTTAAATTGCCGCAAGTTGAAAATTCTAAAAGCAGCACTGAATAATTTTTTTTATTCTTCATCTGCAGAACAATGTATGTAGTTTTAAAAAGTTAGTTGTGGAACAAAAAAAAACTACCGTAATTCAATGCAATACGGCGACAGCAAAAGTTTTCCATCCACATTCGCATGCATTATTTCCTGCTGTGTGGAGGTTGAAGCGTAAAGTGCATGCGAGGACTTTTTTCCGTGTATATACATATTTAATGCTTGACTAGTTTGTATGGAGGATGGAAATACTTTTTTTAAAACAAAAACGTGAGATATTTTAAATTAATTAAGAACTTTTTTGTAATAAAATTATTTTGATAAATGTGGTTTACTTGAACTGAATTATACGTTAATCCATTCAGTCTTCTTTCCTTATGGCGAACTTCAATAGAACATAAAGCTATTTAAAAGAAATTCTCATTTAACGATTGCATAAACTTCTTTTCAATTCAAGAACAATAGAATTTTAGTCTAAGAAGAAACAAGTATGAAAAATGAAGTTTTATGTACTTAAAGTGACTGAAGTGCATCATGTTGCTGCTATTGTTTGAAAGTGTTTTTGTAAGTCTCGAAGTATTTGCGGTGCTTTGAGTAGTTTTGAGAGTTAGTGAAGCTGAAATCTGATAAAGCTTCGACAGTTAAATTTTATGGAGTTTTTTATGTGGGTTCGTTTATTGGGAATTGCATTTTAAACGCAGTCGAGTCTCAAGTAGTTAGAAATATGGACTTAAATAGATATCTTGATGTGTGTGCTGTGCATTTTTGACATTGCTTTGAAGGAATATGAGTCTGGGATGTAACTAAGGGGGGTCTGACTAGTTTTGAGTTCCTTTTATCCCCCTAAACAATTCATATTGTAATTAAGTAGACCCTTACCAATTGCATAGTCAGAGGAAGTGGTATTCTGGGATTAAATCCTCCCTCTATAAACATTGTGATCCTAAACAACGCAATTGACGACATTTCTGCCAGTAGGCTACGAAAGAAGGCTGTAAAACTTCATAAAACTCGAAAAATAATTGTTTGTCTCTACCAAGTTTCGAACCCAGGATCGGTGGGTCCACGTTACAATTTTCAAAAACCAAAGATTAGACCACTCCTCCACCAAGCGAATTCAGATTACACCTATGACTTCAGACTAATTTCCTAGACATAAGACAAACTTCCACAACAATTCTCTCACAAAACCTCGCTCAACTTAAAACAATTCAAACTACTGTTGCTGCCGTTAGTTGCAACAAAAAGTGCAATAATTTTATTTTCTTATCATCCAGCACAGATGGAATTAAAAGTCTTAACTACATTTTATTATTATTTTATGTAGTCACATTCCATTTTAATACAATAAAAATGCATAGAGTTGAAAATTGCCATGAGAAATTATTTCATCTTTCAGATGCCAGTTTTTTTTAAATGGAAAGTAAAGGTGTTGCAGTGTGAATTTTATTCTTATTCTTTCTTAACCACCGCATAATTTTCTTAAACCCAAGATATCTGCTGTACTTCCTGCTTGTTCTTGTTGCATTTTCTACCATCTCGTTTGGGGGTTGTTTGTAAATGACGTCTTAAAGGGAAATTAGATTTTTGGAACTGCTTTCTAAAATTTTTATACAAAATTATATTTTATGCAGTGCTGGATGTTCTCAAGTAAAGCTGCATCAATGAAAGCACCAAAGATACTGTTCAGAGTAGATAATAGCTTAGGTTACCATTCTGTCATGCTTCTGAGTAACCCCCGATAGCTTAGTGGTAGGATTATACAACTGGAAACTTTAGGACGTGGGATCGAGTCCCATTATACCAAAGTTCATTTTTTTCTGCTAAATATTCAAATTAAGGTCCCTTAAATATTCAAAATAAAGTTCTAACATGCAGATGATATAAACCTCAAGACCTATCCCCATACATACTTTAAAGCTGGACGTAATAACTGAACTCACCCCTTTTAACTTGCTAACTACTCAAATATTATTATTATACATAAAAGAATGAAAATTGTTGAAACAATGTGCAGCTAATGACTATCATTTATTCATGTTATGATCACATTTACCTATTCAACATTCGCCTTCAAAATGAGCTTCAATGAATAGAATTTTATTTAATGAAGATTATGTTTTTTATGATAATAAAAAAATTGCCACTGAATACTGAATAAAAAATGTGTATTATGCTATAAATATATGGATTAAAAGCAGTGTGTCTGTGTGATTTTCGTCAGACGAGAATAAAAATTCATGGTGAAAAAAACTTTTGAAAACGGCAGAGCATTAAAAAAGAATCAAAAATGGATTAAAGTTTTTCCCTTTCAATTCTTACTTCACAGACAGTAAAATGACAAAAAAATGTTTTTTTTAAATAGTCGCTTTGAAGTTTGACTGTGGAAAAGGCAGTAAAGAGATTGGGAGATATGAGTATTTTGAAAAAGGATTTATGAGAGATTTTGAGCGGCGATAAAAATGAGATTTGAAATTAAAATTTAATTGTAATAAAATAATTGAGAATTTTTTTGAAAAATAAGAGTTTTGTGCTGACCAGGGTGCTCAGGGGTTTAGCCAGGAGGTCTAAACACTCTTAAGATGGAAATTTCGATTGAAGAAAAATTGGACCATTCCTAAAACTTTAAAATGTTTGAGAAAATCATTCCAGACCCCCCTACTCAAAATAAATTCTAGCTACACCCCCGAAATTGATGACAAGTTTTGACTTGTGCAATTTTTAGTCTGGAAACTTTCACAATTAAATATTCTTTATCTCCTATACCTTAAAATCAGCTTCAAATTCCCTTAAATCAGCTTAAAAATTCTACAAAAAAAACTTTTTCATCAAGAAGAAAAAAATCACAAAACTTTTAATCCTACTTAATTAACTATTCAAATCCCCATCATCCACCTGCACATAACCTCAATCTTTATCTTCTGTCACACAAAAAAATCCCAATTAATTCTTATCAAACATCTCACTAATTCTGTTCTTCTATTTGACCATAGTCATCGTCATGCCGACTCACTAATTTAACCTCTCCTTCTCATTTCGAATTCTAATCTTAAACATTTTTCATTCCTATTGTTGACTTTTCCTATGAGAGGACTTGATCGGTCAAATGCTAATTTTGCACAGTTCAGCTACCCGAAATGAGCAAACAAAGGTACGGTATGATAGAAACTATTTCCGGAATGGTCTATTGCTTATACATGATGAGAGTCAATGGAACGAAATGAGACATGATGTTGATAAAAAAGGGATTCAGAGAAGAATGGAATGAAAGGAGCAGAAAAATGGAAAAACTTTTTTCTATGCTTTTGTGGTATTTGAGGTATTTTAGGTCGTGTGCAGCCTATGGGTTATTTGACATCATTTTGCTCCAATGAATTCCATTGAGAGTCATCTGCTTATTTGATTTGGGTGTAGGGGGAGTAGACTTGTAGAAGGTCTTCTGGTTGGGTGGGGGGAGGAATAAATTACAGAATTTTAAAAATAATTGAAAAAAATTCAAAAAATTGTTCCAAAAAGTTCCCACCATTCCCAGCTCAATCCCCCTGGGTATACATTCTCTTCATGTCCATCCACATAATTGCAGATAGAACTGACTATTGTATACACAGACAGCCATACAAATAAAGCAGCACAATACATAATGAGATGAAATATAAGCCGGTACAGAATTAAATGGATTTAACAGATTTAAGCGTCAATCAATGAGAAGGTATGTGCCACACAAAAGTGCCTGATTATGTTTGCTCAATTGACTTCAGTTCCTTTCATGGGATGCCTTTTTGTAATGCTTGATTATAGAGTCGTGATCTTTAACTTCTTCTTCTGCATCATCCTCAATTTCTCTATGTTTTCAGTTTAATGGACAAATGGATATCGCGTTTATTGAATCAATCCGGCACGCGGGTAATTTTCAAAAGATTTTTTTCGAAATATTTTCCTCGTCTGCCTTCTTAATTTTCGTATGTTTCGCTCACAAAAGGCATGCGATATGATTTTAATCACAATTCACAATGGCATTTCATTCATTCATGCCGCAATTTATAATTCATCAGAGATATATGCTCAATTACATAGTACGGTGAGACATAATTTTAGTGTTTATTTTCTCTTAATCACGTTTTAATTGTTAATTACACTGACTATTCAGTCAGTAATGGTTGAAATTGAGATAAATTTTCGTCATTTTTTTGATTGCTTTTTTTCTAGCTTGGTAGCAGCTGGTGGGTCGGAAAACTCATGATTTGAGGTGTTTTTGGCTGAAAATGCTCACGCGATTGTCTATGGAAACTGATAATTAAAGCTGAGCCTAAATCTAGTTTTGATTACAGAATGACGGGCGTTATTAGTATGACTCATGCAGTTCACAATAGATTTTAATTTGAAAGCTATAACTAGAATGTGCTAGATTGTGACTGTGAGATAACCTTCTAAAAATATGAGTTGTGGATTTTTTTTGCAAAATAGCGAAGGTTTGAAATGAGTTTTAGTTATAGATATGGTTATGGAATTTAGATTTGGTTCTATAATATTCTAAGGTATATAAATCTAATTTTATCCAAGTAAGTTGCTTTAATTTTGAAATAATTGAATTATTTTAATTTTCCCAACAAAAATTCCCACACCGACACCTCAGACCTCCTAAATCTCCCAATCTTAAAGCAACTTCCCGTCTCTCTTTAAATCACACAAAAAAAATCATCATCATCATCATTCCACTTTGATTATCACCACAACATGACAATACCCAAAGCAATTTACGCACATTTTTTCCACGCCAGTAAGAGACAAAAAATGTCCACAAATAACGTTCAGCTATAGTAAACAATGAATTGATTGTAGATATTCAACAATATGTGTGAAATGAAATAAAGAGAAATGAGGAAAAAAGAGATTCCTGGCAAATAAACAAACATGAACGTGTGCTCATTATGACCAAAGCGAAATGTCTCAATTACTGCATCGTCATTCAGTTATTTTTGCAATTTACTCAGTTTTTCGAGACTTTATCGTTTTCATTCGCATCGCTTTGTACATTCGAATAACGTACAAGCAGATATCGTTGTGCAGTAATGATGATGATGAGGAAATAAGATTGAAATTGGGTATGAAAAATAACTGATGAGAAAAACTGATTCCCAGCAGGTGATGAATTCTGCATGAGAAAAGGTCATAATGATTTTTTGTGACCTTTTTGTTTTGTATCAAATTATACACAGAAAGAGTCTTTATGTTGATTTTTGTCAGATTTTATGGTTAAAACGTATAAGTTTGAATTTAATATTCAATAACTAACACCTAAAGTTAAAAATTTGATCTTGAAGTACACAAACTGATCTTAAAGTTCAAATTTTTGACGGCTAAGTTTGAATTTTGATCATTTGAGTTCAATCTTAATCCTTAAGTTCAAAAACTGATCTTCAAGTTCAAAATTTTTGACCGCTAAGTTTAAATTTAGCAAAAAAAAGTAAATTCGAATTTTGATCATTTAAGTTTAATTTTTTATCCTTAAGTTCAAAACTTGATCTTGAAATACAAAAACTGATCTTACGGTTCAAAAACTGATCTTAAAGTTCAAATTTTTTACGGTTAAGTTTGAATTTTGATCATTTGAGTTCAATTTTTAATCCTTAAGTTCAAAATTTGATCTTGTAGTACAAAAACTGATCTTAAAGTTCAAATTTTTGACTGGTAATTTCGAATTTTGGTCATTTAATTTTAATTTTTTATGCTTAAGTTCAAAATTTGATCTTGAAATACAAAAACTGATCTTACGGTTCAAATTTTTGACCGCTAAGTTTAAATTTTGATCATTTGAGTTCAATTTTTGATCTTAAAGTTCAAAAGCTGATCTTTAAATTCAAATTTTGATCTAACATTTCAGATACGTCAATTTAAACAATCTGACAAAATCTTCACATGAGTCACACAAAAATGAATCTAAAAATAAATCCTCACCGTCAATCTTCAACGTTCCACTCTGTATGACATCAAAGCGTTTCTTCACGTGCATCGAAGCACCATCTTTAGACCATTTAATATCAGGAGTAGGCGTTCCACCTGCCCGACACAATAATGTTGCAACGCTCCCCTTAGGCAGTGTTTGATTCGTTGGCCCAATTTTTATAATTGGTGGTGGTATGTCATCAACAGAATTTACCTATAAATAAACAAAACAGAAAAAGGTTTTTGAGAAATGAATTTCGAGTAAATGAATGATTAATTTATGTAAATATTGATTCAGTAATTTTGGGCATGTTTCCTGTAATAGCGTCAATGCCACCCTTCTGTTTAATCAACAAAAAAAATCCCATTTACATGTTTTGTGGTTAAACAAACATTTTTCTTTCCTTATCAATTGATTTATCTACGGCTTCAATTTTCGACATTAGAAAAATAAAATTTGATTATTTGAGGATTAACGTACGCACATGCCAAGTGTTTTGCTACTTTTCAGGCTTATTTTAATGCTCTGTCGTTTAATAAATGAACAAAAATAATAAAAGCATTGATTAATACGATCGGATATGATAGGAGTTGTGTCTGTATGTTGCTCATAGTAATTTATCTTCGATTATACAGGAAAAGGGATGGAATGAACATTTTATGTCGAAAGATAGAAATAAGGAAGTTGAAAGTTGTGATTATTTATTTTGTCGAGAATGAGACAATGGGGAGTGGAAGTGGAAAATTGCTTTAAGTATACTGTCAATTAAGAGAGCTTGCGGCTTTTGGTGTTTTAAAAATGGAATGGATGAAAAAAAGAAGAATTATGGACGTAATTTAGTAGATTTATTGGGATTTTAAAGACACTGCTAGAGTTTATTCGAGATTTTAAGAAAAATTGGCAAAAAAATTTAAGATAAAAGAGAACTACGCCATTTATAATATTTCGATATTTTAAGGAATCAAACCTTGGGGCTTCTCTACTATAAGAATGTTTTCCCACACCAACTATGAAATCTTTTTATTCCTAATTCACAAAAACACATTCAAATTCTAAAAGTTTCCACAACTCTTATCTAAAACATCTTCAGCACCACTTTAACTTCTCGAATCCCACTAAATCCCCCCATTTACAAAATTTTTATTCCCCTTAAAATTCAAATTTCTTCTCAAAAAAATTGTCATCGAGAAAAAAAAATAAATTTTTATTCGATTGTCTTTATCTTCGTTATCAAAACTTCTCAGAAAAATCTCTTAAATTTCCATTCAGACATACAAATGGAAAGAAATTTAATACATCAAGAAAAACTCTCAGGAAGAAGTCACGATAAATCTAAATCCACTTTATCTTTAACACATTTAAATGCTTAAGAATGTCTCTTTTGTAATCTCAATGGACCCTCGTTACGAGGAAGAAATTTTTGCGTTCCTAATTTTCATAATTTAAACTGATAAGATAAGAAACAATGGAAGTTTACAGACAAAAAAAGGCTGTGTGCAACTTTAAAGTCACTTTTTTTGTACGCTTTAATAACTTCCCCAAAAAAAAGTTTTTCTCTTCATTTTTTGCTCCGCAGACATAATCATTAGTTAAGTACAAAAGGAAGGAGGAAAGCGAAAGTGAAAGAAAGAAACAAAAGGAAATGAATGAAATCGGGCTAGAGGGTCTTTTGGCAGCTGTGATAATGAAAAACTTTGTTTTTACAACAATAGAAAGTTGAGAAAAAATTCTTCCTATTTCTAGCAAATTTTTTTCGCCATGTCCTCGGATGGTTGGGTACGAAAAAGGGGGTTGTTTAGAAATGACGTCCAGCATTGAAAGGAGGAGGGTTGGGGGGTCTCATAATGCATTGTAAGAAGAAAATCAGAGAGAGGCCAGCAGCGTATCCCGAGGGTAGGTTTAGGACAATGATTCTGTATCAAAGTTTCATTTTCAATTTTCTCCATGAGCACTAAACGCTTCCTACATCACTAAGAGAGTATTTCTTCCAAAAATCCCATTTCCTGATAGACATCATTTATGAACGACCCCAAATAATAGAGAATAGAAATTAATAACAGCAAAAAAATAAGAAGCAGAAATGTTTCCTCGGTTAATAAAAGAAAATCTGTATTTGCAATAAAGCTTAATACCAAAAAAAATTTATTTGATACAGCCTCACTTCCATTTTCATCATATCCATACGAAACAATTGAATTGAAGCTGAGGGAAGGCGCATAAAAAAATTTCTGGGAAATATCCGGACGACGCAATCTCTTTTCTGCTGATAAGGAAGAATAGGAATTTTCTCCCTACAAACAAAAGGCAATAACAATGACTGGATGAAGGGGAAAATTGGGGGATTCATGAAAAAGGAAATATCATCATGATGATTTAATGACGAGCAAAACATTAATCTTTAATTTTGTACTACAACACAAAAAAATTTCTGTATGAAAAAATTGTTCTTTTTTAGCGCATTTTCCAAACTCTGTTTGAAAGGCGCTATTGTCCTCGCTTTGTCCGTTATTCTGTTATTCTGTCTGATCTCGTATCTACTTTCGCAGGGAAGGTCCAATCGACTTGAAATTTGGCACACTGGTAGCTTTCATATCTAGGACCAGACCGAAGAAAGGATTTTGGAATTGATCACTTCCTTCCTGACTTATAGCCATTAGAAGTGACTGCTGTCCATACTTTTCATACATTTTTCATACAAATTTAACTTTTTTGTTAAAACTTTTGCATACCTTAACCGAATGAGCTGAAATTTGGCATGGAGGTTCCTTGGCTGTGCCTGATTATGGAACCGACGCCATTTTGGATTTCGAGGGGCATGCAACTACGCCAAACTCATTTTAGCTCTAACTTTGATTTGCTTTGACCAAATGAGCTGAAATTTGGCATGTAGGTTCCTTGGCTGTGCCTGAATATGGAACTGACGCCATTTTGGATTTCGAGGGGCATGCAACTAAGCCAAACTCATTTTAGTTCTATTTTTGATGTACTTTGACCAAATGAGCTGAAATTTGGTATGTAGGTTCCTTGGCTGTGCCTGAATATGGAACCGACGCCATTTTGGATTTTGAGGGGCATGTAACTACGCCAAACTCATTTTAGTTTTATTTTTGATGTACTTTGACCAAATGAGCTGAAATTTGGTATGTTGTTTCCTTAGCTGTGTCTGAATATGGAACCAACGCCATTTTGGATTTTGAGGGGCTAGAAGCTACGCCAAATTGATTTTTGCTTTAACTTTGACCAAATGAGCTGAAATTTTGTATGTAGGTTCCTTAGCTGTGTCTGAATATGGAACCGACGCCATTTTGGATTTCAAGGGGTTAGAAGCTACGCTAAATTGATTTTTGCTTTAATCTTGACCAAATGAGCTGAAATTTGGTATGTAAATTCCTTAGCTGTGTCTGAATATGGAACCAACGCCATTTTGGATTTCAAGGGGTTAGAAGCTACGCCAAAGTGATTTTTGCTTTAACTTTAACCAAATGAGCTGAAATTTGGTATGTAGGTTCCTTAGCTGTGTCTGAATATGGAACAAACGCCATTTTGGATTTCAAGGGGTTAGAAGCTACACCAAAGTGATTTTTGCTTTAACTTTAACCAAATGAGCTGAAATTTGATATATATGTTCCTTAGCTGTGTTTGAATATGAAACCGACGTCATTTTGGATTTTGAGGAAACAGAAGCTACGCCAAACTCATTTAAGCTTTAGCATTGATGTATTTTTTTAGTTGCGGCTTTCTGTAACAGGAAAATGCGCTTTCGTACCGCATTTATTCGGACGTATTACTAGTTGCAATTGTTGTTTCCTTTTTTTAGCATGTTTTGTTTGATATGCTGGGGGATTGGTTCTTACAGATTTTCTAATTTTATGCTTAGTAGAATTATTTTGGCAATCTTGTTTATTCATTGGAATGTGATATTGTGTAGATTAGGGACTTCTTATTGACAGGAAGTCAAACGACGTAATTAATAGCTTTCAAAAGTGACCTGACTTCAATCTAGGTGGCTGATTTCTATATATGCATCTTCCTCCACTTCCATACCTAATCATAGACCTATCTCTATGTAGAGGGTGACTCAGGTGTGACCCATGCAACTAATTATAGGGTACATCTCAAATAAAAGGAAGGCTTAGTGATAGATAGACCAAGAAATCAGCTCCAAATCATCAGATATCTAGCTTCGAGTAGAATCAATGAAGTAATTCTCTATTCTGTGATCAATACCCCACCTGGATCTTTGAACACCTCAAATTGCTACAAAGAGTCAATAACCTGACAATACCAACATTTATCTAGGTAAACTGCGCCTTAAATCACCTTAACTTCCTCACAATAATCCCACAACTCACATTCGTGTATGTCATGAGCAGCCTTTTTATCCATGAGCAACGAATGAAAATAAAAACGAACGAAGTAGAGTGAAAAAATATTTGTATAGCATACACAACATATGAATGGTGTGCATTTGTATGTAATAAATGATGAAAATTAACACTCTCGGCACATATGAGCCATAAATATTCTACTTTAATGGTGAAAAAATACAAGCAGTAGCAACATGAAAAATATTTTTGTTGTTTTTTGTTGCCATCAGTTTTAATTGCATTAAAATTAGACTCCCAAAAGGGACATGTAAATACTCACTTCTAAAAATGCTCTCGTTGTTCCTGATCCAGCAACGCTGAATGCTGAACATACGTAATATCCAGCATCTTCCTTTTTCACAGTTTTAATTTCCAATGTTCCTTCCAATGTGACATGATGACGACCGTAAGTGTTGTCTGGAAACATGAGCTCTTGTGAGCCCTCCTTGGTCCAGTAAACTGATGGCTGTGGATTTCCAGATGCGATACATTCAAACTTCGCTAATCCATTGATTCCAATCTTGACATCTTGTGGCTTTGTGTCAAAAACTGGCAGTGCTGTGAACGATAAAAAAAATATTGATGAGAATTAATTAAAAGTTTAATGAGCATCGAGGGTAGAATTTGATCGATCAATTAAAATTAATCTCTTGCGTGTCATCTTTCGCACCATCCCCGTTCCCCTACCATATAGTCATCATCAGTGCTGCATGTTGATGTGATAATTTTTAAAACTTTATAAATTTTTGCACAATGAGATTATGAGAATGAGATAATTAGAAATCGATGACTCTTTCCTCCTCATCTCTTCTGTCTCATTTAATATTGATGCTATTATGTGACAGAAACAACAAAAAGAGAGATAGTGAGGAACAAATAGCGAATATATTCATTTATGCAATGATCATATAACGTTATTAGTTAATGAATATATGAATATATTTTCTGTCTTTTAATAGATAAATTAATGAGTGCATAATGTGGATTGAGAAATGTGGAAATTTGCATTTTGGGAATATTCTGGAATGGTGATAAATTTATATTTAATTTGAACATTTTGTTTAATTAAGAGATGCAGTTTTGTGTTTTCTAAAGGGACATATGGCATGAAGTTCTATTTTCTATTTTTTTTGTCAACAAAAGTTTGCGGAATTAAATTATATTTTGGCATCTGCTTTATCATGAGAATCATGAACATTTTTGCAATTGATGCTTTATTTTTCAAAAAGCAATAATATGCACGGGGGTACTTTTGGGGGTCCCCAATCTTTATGAATTAAAATAAAAATCCACAAAAAATTAAATTTAAAATACACGAAGCCATCAAACATCAATAATTCCTCGAATTTTATCATCATTTAAATGATAAAATCACATATTACTGAATAATATAGTGAAGAAGACATGCAAATCTACTGAGGATTTACAATTGTTTAATTGGATGATTAATTTTAATTCTCATTAGTTGAACTGAGCTGAACAATTAAATTGTTCTTATTATTATGCAATCAATTGAGCCCAGAGCGGCCAGCAATTATGCTAAACACAAAAGCCTTCAAAATGTATTGAACAATATTTTGGTAATTAAAAAGATCAAAAGTCTGACTTTATACAAGATATTTCTATAAACATGATTTGAATTGGATATAATAAGTGCCTTTGTAGTCGGCTAAAAAAATCATCAAGCCATACTTATTATGAGCTAAATGACAGCTTGTATCATTGGATTAAATATTCGTCAGTATTTTATTTTAGCTCACACTAAGTCTTCATTTAAAACCTCAAAAAAAAATCTTTCATTAAAATTCTTCGTAATTTTAATTGAACCATCAATTATTCCAATAAAGAAACTTATTTTTTATCTCAAATTCTTTCAAAACACTCAGCTAGACTTCATTATATCAAAGCATCATTAAAGCAATAAAATAATTTATATTTCACTTCAAATTTAGACTTCATCAATTTATTTTCCGAGTCTAAAAATATATAACAAAAAGTGGAGGAACTTCATGTTCTAATATTGAAAAGTAAATTGTGAGTAATTAATGGAATGAAGAAATCATTTATTCATTGAAATTGTTCATTAAATCATAGATTTTTGATATTTTGTGGGGGTTTGTTCTTCAATGACGTCCATTTAATTCAGATTTTTGAAATTCCTATCTCACGAGTGGCATAGCAACCAGATCAAAAGTTAGGAGCCCTTTTTATGGAAATTTGTGTATTTTTAGGATTTTAAGCCTCTTTGCAGAAGTACCTAAGGTTGTTGCCCCTAATGTCACCCTACCCTAGTTACACAGTCCTAGAACACCCTCCTTTGAATTGGCTCAGACGCCTGGAGTTAAGTTAAAAATGTGGTTCGAAAGCAGAGACATATCCACATTTTCCCACTAAACTACCTCACAAAAATGATCAAGATTAATCGAAGATGCTCGATTAACGACTCAAGAAATGGAAAAAGAAGAAGAATAAAAATGTTTTTCCTTCTTCTTATTTACACCATCCACATTGTACACAACAAAAAAAATAGTACATCCTCATTTCTTCTTCTTCTTCAATTATTCTTGTGTAAAAATCTAAAAGAAAAATTGTTGAAGTGTAATTAATTTTAATTAGTGGATTTAGACGTAAATTACAAGATTAAATAACTAACATTCAAGAGATCATTAATGAAAGAAAATAGAAATAATCTGAAATATAACATTTGAGTATAATAAGTCAAGTCTATACGCTTTTATTATCACATTCTACAAAGTTTTTTTTTTGCAATCATGTAGAATTCAATTCCGCCTCTAGCTTTTCTTACCGCTCCGCTCGAGTAAACATGAAATATCGTAATTTTATTGCTTTCTTCTTTATTTTGAATATTCAAGCATTAAATATAATGAATAGAATTGTAGATATGTAAAGAGAATTACTCATTATGTGCTGCCAATTTTTTATTGTTTGAATATAAAGAATCAAAGAATAAAAGACAACGCTTTTGATATAAAATCTATTTGGAATGGGTAGGTATGTGGTTTTAGCGCATACCAATAATAAATTATATTTTATATATTATTGGCATTGAATTTTATGAATTTTAAAAATATTCCTTAAAGTTCTAAATTTTTAAATTTTTAAAGTGAAATTTTCGAATTTCGAAAGTGAAATTTTTGAATTTCGAAAGTGAAATATTAGAATTTTCTAATTGAAGACATTATGTTACTAAAGTTGCTGAACTTCATTTCCAGGTCTTAAAACAGTCTTAAAATCACAAACTGCCCATGATAACTAATTAACTTTTATGCTAATCTCTCTATAAAACTACAGCCTTTTTTCACATCATGAATCTATTCTTCTCCACGTCTCGATACAAAATTAAAAAAGAGGCAAAACTTTCATTCTATTCAAACTACTGTTTCTGCTGTTTATTGCAAAAAACCCATTATTATCTCAGATTATAATTGTTAATTAATGAAGTATAAATAAAATACTAAAAACTTTTTTTTATTATTTCTCTTTCCTCTTTATTCTGAATGTGTCTATTTATCTATCTATCCGACTGTATGGGATGTACATTCATTTGCAGTGTTTTGAAGAGATATGGAAGGCATGTTTGTAACAGCGAACAAAGTCTTAAATAAGAGTTTTATTGGTACATATTTGGGAGGAGAGTTAAGTTGGAAATGAATTAAAAGTTTGAATTAAAACGCAAATTATAAGTAGTTTTTAAATTTCGAAAATAAATTTTTTAATTTTCGAAAGTGAATTTTTTAAGTTTCAAAAATGAAATTTTTAAATTTCGAAAATTAAATTTTCCCAACCTACCCAAAATGCATAAAAGCAATCCATTCAATTATTTAAAATCCACACTCAATAACTCGATATGTAGAAGCGAGTCGTGCATCGATTGATTTTATTTCTTATTTCAAATCGAAACGAGTGTGAGAGAGAGAGAGAGAGAGAGAGAGAGACCATTAAGAGTCATGAATGAAGGGACGATAAGCGATAACGTGTTGGAAATTGTAATGTTTTTTCCAATCGAACTTTGAACTTAATTTTCATTTCTTTTCCTTTCCTTCATTCAAATTCTCCTTTTTTATTGTCGATACATGACCGTTCTGATAGTCATCAAATTGGAAATTGTATGCTTGTTCATGTGCAGCTACAGCAACTTCATTTAAATTTTCAATACCCGAATCGATTGACCCCGAAAATAATCAACTACATAAAAGAAACAGAAGATACTTACAATTAACAATCAATTGTGCTTTGGAGCTGATTTGACCGACGCTATTGTGAGCTTCACAAATGTATGTTCCCTCGTCGCTTGGCAGTATATTCTTTATGACCAAACTCTTATCTCCATCCAGAATTTCAGCTCTGAAAATGATAATAAAAAAATGTAGTAAAAAGTTGATAGAAAATAGGAAATAAATAAATAACAATATTTCCCGCTAGAAAAAAAGGCATAAAAATATATCGAAACATTGCAATAATATTGAAAGGGACGGTGGAATGTATGAGCAACACGATAATGTTGGATACAGTTGTTGTTTGTGGTCCCTTTCCACCTCTCCCACAAATATAATTTCAAGTGAGAGAAAATTGTGAATCGTGAGGCACAAAAAGCCAGTAACCACTTTCACATTCTAGTTAGAATTGTTGCTATCCTCTCAAAAATCCCCAGGAGTGCACCCAAATGTTTCAACGACAATAGCACCGAAAATTGTGTGTATATTTATATCCGGTAGAAATTTTTTCACATTATAGGTAATGTATGTACGTACGACAGAGATGAAAATCGATTAAGCGATTTTCTTTTTTGAAAAATAGGTGTAGTGAGAATCATATGGGAAATTGATGCCACAGATATAACCTATGTACACCGGCACATGATTTTCATTTCAAATGGATTGTATGGTGAAACAATTTTTCAATGTCTCATGTATATGCTCATTGTTAATGATAAATTGTAAGGATTGTCTTGAGTGATGTGGAATTGGGGCGCAATTTTTTGTTTTGGATGGTTTGGGGCCATTTGGGAATTACCAGTTGCGTTTTAATGGCTGGTATATCTTAGATAATTTTTTTTGGAGATTTTCTATCCTATATGTTTGGCATACTCCTAATAGGTTCAATCTACATGCATCTACACTCAAGACTTCCTTCAAAGCACATTCCAAAGCATCCACTTTAAAAATACCCTAGAAAATCCAGACAATCCACCAAACTACCAACAATCCCACCCATCATCCAAATACTCCCCAATAAAACACTCTAAAAGCTGGTTGGGATGAGAACAAAATCATTATATTGAAAATATTTTCAGATACACAAAATGTCATGGAACATTTAAAAAAAAATATTTCGTGTATGTGGCATTGGCAGGAAAAAGTTTTCAAATTAAAATGCTGAAAATTTTTGGGTGAACAATTTTCATTTGAAAATATAGTTTTGTGCTTTTAATGAGAAGCGACATAATGTGTTGTGTGAAAGGTATTGGAGATGGTGATTAATAGGGGGTTTGATGGATTTTTTTTGGAGTGTAGATCGAGACCGTGCATTGTGTAGACCTAGGCATCCTTATACTCAATTTTTGAATACCTGAAGAGGCGTAGCAAGAAATTTTTTTAAAGATGGGGTTCTACTGGAGGTCTCTCTTCGAATCCCCTGTCTATGTCACTACCCTCCCTGTATACACTAATATTCACCTTGATTCCCCATCTTTAAATGAATTTCTGAATTCCAATTCAACAGCCAACTCCCATTTCAATTTAGAACCGCTATTCCCAAAAATTTAACAAATGGTTCCATACTATTCACCATAAACCCTCACATTATTTTTCAGGTATGAATACAAAATATCGATTCTAAATGAAATCTCTCGCTAGATTTAGCAAAGCATTTGAAAATTTAAATTTATTTCCATCCTACAAAAAAAACTTTATTTTCTAAAAACTTTTTCAAAACGTCGACAACGTGAAATTCAGCAAGTAAAATATTTGCCGTAATGAGATATTGATGATATTTGTAATTTTAGACATAAGTATATGTAATCAATCAATCACGTTGTCTTAAGAAGGAGTGCACATAATTAATCCTCGTGCTGACGATGGTATTTTGAAGATAACAAACTCATTACGCAACGGAACCGTTTTACGTAAGGAAATCTTTCATTAATTTTCATCTATTTCCAATTGCAATCAATTTTATTTTCAATTTCCACCAGAAAAATATATATTTATTTTTATTATTATGGCAATATCCATCCCCCGATTACCCTTTTCTTGAGCAATTTCGAAAGCGAAAGTGCAAAACATAAATTTCGTTCATGCCTTTTTTTATTCTCTATTATTTCCCTCTCCTTTGCCATTCAAGGCACATTATACGTGTATGTATATAGCATAACATGAAAATAAATTTTAATTTATTACCTTCCTAGTGCTATATTTCCATTCTCCTTACGCCATAAAATTTGCGGTTGTGGATCGCCCGTAACTGAACAATGTAGCTGAACAGTCTGCCCCGCAAGGATGCTCGCATTCGACGGCTCTTTGATAAATGATGGTTTAACTGGAATGAAATAGGAAAGGGAAAAAAATTTCGTTAGAAAACTTTATGATAAGCATTTGTTAGTTGAATTAATTTGTATGCAGAACTTTTGCCACCTTTGCATGACATTTCCCGAATAGACAAAGAGCACGTTAAGAGCATGCTCAGATTTTTGCTGAGCATGCTCACGAGAGCATGCTCTCTCATTCAAAACTGATGCCACTACTTTACCATGATGAGCATGCTCACTGAGCATGCTCATGAGCACATTGTGAGCACATCGTGAGCACATTATAAAATGCGCGTATAATACGCATGCGCACATAAATGAGCACACTCTGAGCATGCTCTAGAGCACACTCACTGAGCATGCTCAACAACGTGCTCACTGAGCATGCTCAAATAATACGAAATTAAAAAAAATTAATTAAGTTAACCAATTTTTTCGAGTTGACCGGAATTTTTTGAGTATTTTTTAAAGCTATGTTAGTAGAATTAATTTTTATTTAATTGAAAATTTGATACTTAGAAATTTTTCCGGTCACCCATCTTTGTTTGAATTTCTCCTTGCGTTGCTTAACTTTCGAGATCTCGCATTTTTCCTTGAAGTCACCATCTGTAAATATATAATAATATAAATATGGCAAAAGACATATTTAAATTATTATATTTTTAAACATGCTAATTTCAAGGAATAATGGTTCTACACAGGTTCTACAACATTTAGGACACAACTGACAATTCATTAGTTAACTTAATTAACTTTTTTTCCTTAAAAATATCTGAGCATGCTCAGTATGGTGTGCTCAGAATGTGCTCAAGAGCATGCTCAGTTATGTGCTCAGGTGAGCACGTTCTAATTTAATTTGTAAAATATCTGAGTATGCCCAGTATGTGCTCACGAGCATGCTCAGGAATGTACTCAATTGAGCATGTTAGATTTTTATTTGTTACTTTTTTTGTTGTGCTCAGGATGTGCTTGAGAGCATGCTCAAGAATGTGCTCAGCTGAGCATGTTCGAATTTTATCTGTCACATTTTCTGAGTATGCTCAGGATGTGCTCGAGAGCATGCTCAAGAATGTGCTCAGCTGAGCATGTTCGAATTTTATCTGTCACATTTTCTGAGTATGCTCAGGATGTGCTCAAGAGCATGCTCAAGAATGTGCTCAGCTGAGCATGTTCTAATTTTATTTGTCACATTTTTTGTTGTGCTCAGGATGTGCTCGAGAGCATGCTCGAGAATGTGCTCAGCTGAGCATGTTAATATTTAATGCGCGAGATCTCTTTGTTGTGCTCAGGATGTGCTCAAGAGTATGCTCAAGAATGTGCTCAGCTGAGGATGTTAAAATTTAATGCGCGAGATCTCTTTGTTGTGCTCAGGATGTGCTCAAGAGCATGCTCAAGAATGTGCTCAGCTGAGCATGTTCGAATTTTATTTGTCACATCTTTTTGTTGTGCTCAGAATGTGCTCAAGAGCATGCTCAGGAATGTGCTCAGCTGAGCATATTAAATTTTTTGAATTGAGTATACTCATGAGCATGCTCAGGTGAGCGTGTTCACGTGAGCACATTAAATAAAAAAAATATTTTTCGAGAGCACATCGAGAGTATGCTCATGAGCGTGCTCAGCTGAGCATGCTCAGGTGAGCACGTTAAACTGCAATTTTGAGCATGCTCAGTAACGTGCTCAATTTCGTGAGCACGCTCTTTGTATACTCGGGTTTATGCTTGAAAATTCTCTAGTTTTACGCCCTTGTGAATTGCAATTTTATGCATGAATAACAATAATGAAAATTATGTAGTAGAGTTGATATTCTTTAGCGACTTTATGACTATCTACCGCATCGCATCTAAACTTAATTTTATTATAAATTGAGTGGGAACGTGAGAGAAGTGGAATTTGTGACTAAAGCGCATTTTTTGATGGTAGCAACAACTATGGAGTGTCATACAGCTTCACGTATCCCTCCTTAAATCGAAAAGTTATCAATTGATAATGTTCAATTCAATTAAAAAGTTAATGATCAACCAAACAGGATGCCATTTAAAAAGTAGTGGTCCTTCACCTTGAGGGTTTCGGTTCCAATCTAATCCTGGCACAGAGGGTATACCCTACCTCGCAAATGCTATTGAGTTTTTGACGTCATTAACCATTTCACTTGCTTCCTTAACCTTTAAATCTTGTCAAATATGACTGAAATATACCCTGACATTTTCAAAATATTCCATTCAGACAATATGATTGACACCCTCAAAATACTAGTAATGCTCAAAAACTCAACCACAATTCCTTATAATAACCCCTCAAACTATTCTCATCCTAAACTTCACATTAAAAAATTTTGAAAATTTTTTTTAAATAAAACAAGCAGCAATAAAGACACCAGAACACAAAACTCCCATATCCAGGGATGAGAAATTGGATGAGAACTTGCCGCAAGCATAACTATTTTACATTTTTGATGAATAAAATTAAATTTAATAAAAATTCTTTACAATTTTTTTTATTTTCGGTTGTGGATGGAAGGTAGACCAGAGAAGCCAGCAAACGAGACAAGAAGAAAAACTTTTTATATCTGTGGGTAGTTGCTTTTAATAAAATTTACGCTTCTTCTTCTCCCCAACTGCCATTCAGTATAAAAATGGTAAGCAAGTACAAAGGATGAGGCGACAGGTAGTGGAGAAAAAGGGTCAGTCAGCAATGTGGCTGATTTTAAAGCATAAAAAAGAAATCTTGCGGCAATGGAATATTGAATGTTCTTCTTGCTACTCATATGCATATGAATATCATCATCATGAAAAATAAGATTACAATTTGAGATTGCGATCAGCAGCAGCAGCAGTACACCCAAAAAAAGAAATAAAATTCAACATATTCATACATGAATTAAAATTAAGATTCATTGCAATGAGAGGAGATGAGGATACGAATTTATTGGCTGAAGGCATAAATTATTAAATTACATTTTTTGCTTGCCATTCCTACATACACCGTAAATATGATAAAAGAACAAATTCATAAATTTATGAAGTTAATGTAAGGGAGCAGGAATGTGTCTCGTATTTTTAACGTTGATAAAAATCTTTCTTTGTAACGTGAGCTGAATATTCGTTAGTCGAGAAAAAAAAATCGAGAGACTGGCTAATGTTTCTGTTGCCTTTCCTGTGTACGCGTTCGTATTCAAAACGAATTCATTTTCAAGTAAGGCAAGTGAAAATTTTATGATTTTTTGTTGGCCTTTGGAGAAATTTTCAATTTTAATCGTAAATTCTTGAACAGCTTTTATGTAGACGAATAAGTATTGCTCTTTCTTAAAAGTAGAGCAATAGAGTACCTAGGTAAGAAGGGGGTTACCAGGTAGGAAATTTTTTACTTGCATATTGTTGAATATTGCATTAATTTTAAAAAATTTGTAAAATCCATCCAATGCATCAATCAAATGTACCGTTCATTTTTGTAATCCACCATGCATCAATTTCAAAAAAATTTAAAATCTAAAAATCTAGATTTTCATTATTTCTGTTACATAGTGCATTTTTTCCTAAACGGTTTCAAAATTTTTTGTTATTCACCGGTTAGAATTTGCCATAAACTAATCAATACTCGGTAAAAATATTTACTGTTCCTTATAATTTATGAAAAACGGATATGTCAATTAAGTTAATCAATCGATCAACGAGCCAGGTGACTTGACAGTTAACTAATCAATCCTTTTCCCATTGAGTATGTTTTCTTTACCAAATACACATAGCAGGCCATGTGTAAATGGCTCTGTTTATTTGGTACGAGTTTAGGATTTGCAGCAAAATATCACATTTTTCTGGAACATTTGTTTAGCTTACAAATCAAAAAGAAATACTACAAATTTTAATCAACTCATCATGAAATTTAGACACATTAATTTTGGCAAACAGCCTCAAAAGTAGGTCACAAATTTATTCTGAATTACAAGCTATTAATTTTATTTTCAGAAGGTTTGCTCAATTAAAATTCAGTGAAAAAAATAACGAGATACCCCCCCCCCCCCCAAAAAAAAACAACAAAAAATCCTTCCATTGTTCCACAATTGCCAAAGGGCATATCCTTGACAAATTCTCAATATGTATCGAATACAGCGAAAAAAAAATGTTTATCACACCAAACAAAAAAATGCAAATGTTATAGCAACAACTTTAGATAAGATTATTTTAAAGATATAAAAGAAAAATCTTCAAGTTTTTCATGAGGAAAAGTTTTTTTTTCTTTTAAATTTTTTTAACACATATCAATGAAGAGAATCAATTCACATCCTTTTTTCATCCCCTCGTTTGATGCTGTGACTAAAAAAGACTTCAGAAGAAAATTTCCATAATAAAATTATGCGAAAAAATCAAAATCAATTCAAAGCTAAGCAAAGGAAATTGTCGCCTTTTTAAAAATCAATATTTTTTATCTTTTTCTTTCTCCCTTTTCGTCCATAATCGTGGCAACTCAAGGAAGATAAAAGGCAAAAAGACAACAATGTCAAAATAGAACGAACGGGTAACTGAATTTCAATGAGCCTTTCTTTTCCATTTAATACGCTGGCTTTTACAGCTTTTATATTGTCATAAAATATCACTTCTTTTTACACATTCTGCTTTACATCTCTTCTGCTTCCTTCATCTCCAAACAAAAAAAAATGGGATGGAGACGGCAAGGTTGTGTAAGTGCCTGTGAGACAGCACACAGAAAGTGGAAAAAATATATGCAAATTGCCAATTCATTTCAACTCAATACGCTCTATTTTTTGTCATTTTCATCAGTAAGCAGTAGCTGTAGCAACTTATTTGTTTCAAAACCAGCACTTTCAAAACTTACTTTTGTTATCTTCATTTTTTGTGTTGTTGTGTGATTCAGTGGTGTCCTTGAGGGGATTTTGTTGGATTCTTTTTTTGGTGGGATAGTTTGAATCAGAGGTAAGGACCGAATGTTATAATTCCAAAAAAATAAAAAAAATTTAAAAATCCAAAAAACAATTAAAATTTTGATAATTTAAAAAAACGATTACAAAATTACTTGAAATTTTTAAAACATTTTTCTAGATTCGAACCAGCACCTTCAATATTTAGGAAATCATAACATTTTAGCTATCCAAGCTACCAAGCCAATTCTAATTTTAAATATAATCTTGACAATTTCCAAACTTAAAGCACAAACTTTCAAACAAAAAAAGCCACACAAAACTATCTCAAGGACATCTCTTTACACTCAAAAGAGGAAAAAAGAAGAAGCAAAAACCACAAAAAAGGATCGTCGACGACAGAGCAAAAACTTTTTTCTCTTCTGTTTCCTTTTTTTCTACTGTTATTGATGTCAGAATAAAATGAAAATATTTTTCCTCTCTCTCTCTGCATCCCAGTTAACGTTACTGGTTCTTTTTGTACATTCACATTGTTCAAAGTTGGTAAAAAGCAGTCCTTTAATAGATGACAAAGACCATAAAAGCATGGAGAAATGAGAAAAGAGATGAAAGCATGCAGTGAGGATTTAATATACTTGGCATGATTGTGCTTGAAGTGGTAAACCTTTCAAGCTTCCAAGTACTTTTTTTCTGCTGTTTCATCATCAACAACATCAATAAATAAATATGAAATGTTATGGGAAGTGTTTCAGATGTGAAGACAAAGAAGAAGAATTTTTTTTATTAAATTAAAGCCCATTTGCTTCGCTATTTGCACAGATTGGCATTTGCCGATGGGGCGTAAAAATTATTTCACTGCAATGATTTTGACACATATTTGCTTTTAAGCATGACTGATTGATCAAATGAAATGAAGACGAAAATACAGGATATATTTTATGCTTTTGTGCTCCACCAACCCCAACCCAAAAAGCTAACAACAAATAAATCTATCTATTGTGCAAACAAATCGAATATTAATCATTGGCAATGATGGAATGGAAATAATTTTCTCGGTCTCCATGTTTTTTGCTACGCTTTTTCTTCTTTTATCCTTAAATGTGTTGCTGTTTATTAGCCTAATAATATCACTAAACATAATGATACGAAGGATGTTGGAATGATAAGCAAAAAAATTATTATTTTTGTATTGAAACGGACATGAATAGGCATGAGTTGGGGTGTTTTTGGTGCTGTAAGCGCAGTTTTTATTTTATTAAAGTTCTCAGAAATTCTGAGGAAGGTGGAATGACTGGATAAAGAATGGTTATATGATTTCTTGAGGAACACAAAGGGTTTTTTCTATGTAAAAATTGTGGCAAGTGGGAGGGGGGTCGAAAAGGTCGTTTTTTTGTATGACGTAAATTACGAATGATCCCTATACCAGATCTGTTTGACATTTGGATATTTATAGAGAATTGTTCTTGAGTCGGTTGCTAGGTATATCCAGTGTATTCCAAACTATGTGTCGCTCTAGGTGTGAGGCGAGATTCGTCCAAAAATGATCATTTTTTAAAAACTTGCTCAAAAAAGTTATGAATTTAGTCCAAAAAAGTTTTTTTTTTGGTGGTTCATTGACCCCCACTACTCTGGGGTATGCAACTACATAGGGGTATATCCTAATGTATACTGAGCAATACACAATATTTTCCCCAATAACCCCATGACTATGCCCCTGATACCCTTTAAACTTCTGCAACAGATGTAATCCAAATATTGAAGACAGCCCCTAAGACAATCCAATAGAATTGTACCCCCAAAAATATATCTACTAATAAACTAGGCTTCCTAATTCGTCTATTTTTGTCTAAAGGAAATTGTATACACAAACACACGCACTCATTCTGTCTATATCCCAAAACATTCCATTCCAATATGGGGAGATCTAAATGAGATTTGAAAAGCGCTATGTAAGCAGAATTCATTAACATCGATAAATTACCACTGATATTGTGAAAGAATTTTTCCATCGTCTCTATTTTCCTATCCTATTATATACGCATACATTTCTTTTCTTCTGTACTATACGAAAATAATAATAATATGAAAATGTAAAGGAAGCGTATAGAAAGGGAAATGAAAAAGCTAAACATCAATCTATATTTTTCATATTATAGCAATATACATAACAGCCATGACACACATTCATTTCCTTATATCAGTGTGAGGATTCATTCATTTCTCAACACTTACTTCACATCCAATATAGAACTTATCATAAGCATAAGAATATAACACATACATCTCATCATCATCACACATCCAACTGAAATATTTTCTTAATGCCATTCTATTTGACATAGTGCTGACATTGTTGATGAGTAAACTGGTTGTTGCTTGATATACAATTTAACTAGATGTATGCTGCTTTTGGATAAAGTGAAAAGCGTTGATGATTGAAATTGACATCCGAAGCATCTCAGCATAAATTTATTTTGCGCTCTTTTCATGTGTTGAGATTCTTTTTTTGTGTGTTGTGCGCGGTGTAATGAAGCAGAGAGATGAAATTGAATTGAATGGAATGATTCTTTTTTTTGCTACGAGCTGAAGATTTTTTGAAGGAGTTTGAAAAGAATTGAAGAGATTTATTAATTTTTTAAGATTTTATCTGAAGAAATGTTCAGATTTGAGTTAGAAGCGTGACAATGGAGTATGTTTTCTATAACGAGACCAAGCCAGGATGTCTGCAGAGATGTCTTAATGTCAAGAATCTGTTAGAATCGAGGTATCAGAAATCCATAATCAATTTAGATTTTTGGAGGTTAAAATGCTTATTTTTTGACCATTTTTCTGGAGTTACTTGAAAAGGGGAAATACAGCCCTAACGTTTACCACCAAATTGTTCAGTGCGCATTTCAAAAAATGTCTGGTAGGCACCTGATTTTACTCTTTTATGGACTGGATTGAATCTTTAAAAAATCACTCGGAAAGCACATAAATCCAACACTAGACTGCCATAAAGCTGGATTCAATGAAAATTCCATGTAAAACCTTGTATCAAACCGAGAGAGTAGTGTGCTGCTCGCGGAATAAGTAATTAAGCAAAAAAGTTTCCTTTGTTGAGAAATTGACCCCCAAATTCTCCCCCTTGAATGTGCCCTTGGAATTTCACATCAAAGTTAGACATCTAGTCACAAGCACCTTGCAAGCAGCTCTCATTTCTACAAATAAAATTCCCATTAAAATAATTATAATTTAATTACCAAAAGTTTATGCATTTTTGCTGCTTTCAACGTCTTCAAGTTCAACATCCATCAAATTAAAAGTTTTGCAAATAAAATTTTCTGCCGACGTGAATCTCCCAAAAAAATCTCATAATTTAATTTGTTGAAGAATTTCAATTAATAATTATTCGAGTATTAAGCAATTACATGAAGTCTATGAGCCAGGCAATTAATGTGAAGCCCTTAAAAATCCTCAATTTTCTACTCGAGTAATTTTTTTTACCTCTCGAAATTTGAAATTCTCATTTTTATTGTTTTCTACTTTGAAATTAATTCTTCTAGTTGTTATTTAATGGAAGGAATGTTGGGCAAGGTAAACGATTTTCACTGATTGGGTAATTTTTCATCTTTTTTGGAAGATTGAATTTTTTTTTCTTGTAAAGAAAATCTTATAAGTGGATGAACATTAATCAAAAATTGCTATGGAAACTCAGTGAACTTTTTTTTGAGGAGAATCAAAAGAAGAAAATTGATAATGGAGGTTCTTTTTGTTAAGTTTTTATGATTTTGTGGAGCTTATTTTGGGTGTTATGGTGATGGTTTGGAAACTAGATGGGGAGTTACTATATCTTGGCAACCTGTTTTGAATTTTTAAGCAATTTTTTGAGGTTTCAGACGCAAATGAGAATTAAAAATATTGTCAGGCACTTTTAGAGATTGAATCTAGAAGGATCTTAAAGTCAAAAAAATATCTACGGGAAGTAACCAAAAAGAGGACTACATAGGATATTGTACAACCTCCTCCTCAAAATAAAAACTAGGCCCCCTTCAATCCCTTGGATTGTTCAATAATTTGAAAACAATTTTTTTTAAATGTTTTCCTCTAAATATTGTGTATAATTAATTACTTCTTAAGAATTTATTTTCCATCATTTAGGGGAGAGGAGGGGGTCTGAGAATATTTTTACAATTTAGATAAAATAAATTTTTTGTGTTAAACTTTTGTAGCAAGGAGGGGTCTTAAAATTCCATTTTTCGATGGACGCAATAATTGAATGAACACTTTAATCTTCATTATTTTTTAAAGCATACCCAATTTAATCTAAGATTCTGAAACCCAAAATGAATTTCCAAAAGAAAAATATGTAAATTAAATTTTTGGACCCCCATAACCAGGGTGAGTGAGTTAAATCATAAATCAAACTCAAACTCATTTTCAAAACAAAAAAAATCAAATTCAAATTCAAACTCAGTTTTCATTGAGTTTTTTCATCAAATTCAATTCTTGATTTGTGAGTTTTGATTTAACTCACAAAACTCCCCCCACCCTGCCCATAACACCTTCCTCTGACTACCCCTCTCCTAATTTCTATTAAAATTCCAACTCATTAGATATGCAGAATAGATTGATTTCCCAGCTCAAGAAACACAAAAAGAATTTCTCACATCAAAGATCACACACAGAAAAAGGTAGGCAGGCAATTTTAATAAATTTGAAATTCCAAAAAAAAATAAATTCATTTATCTTAGCATTTATTCATTCATTTATCTAGACTTTCATGTGTAAATTGTGTCATGAAGAGGAACGGGGACCATTTTATTTGAGTGTGATATGCAATATAATGCGATCTAATGTAAATAGAATGTATACAAGTAAATTCCCCATTCAATGTTTCTTTTATTTTGTTATATTGCTGTTCTTGCTTGTTTTTACCCCAGCAATGAAAAAATAAAATTTGTTGTTTGTAAGCCGAAAAAAAATCAAAATAATTCCAACATTGTAATTTTTTATCGTGCATGAAATAAATTTAAAGATTAAATTTCAGAGGCATATTAGATTTCGCCCAAAATGACATAATTCCAAAAGAGACGGGGATTCCTTCCGATTTTCTTCAATTTTTTTTATTTGCGACCTAATAAAATTTCTTCCCCATCTATCAACATTTCCAGAGTCATTCATCTATACTCGTTTATGCTTTGTAGACATAAAAAAATATACCGCAAGCTGAAAAACGCGATGGAGCATAAAAAAATTTTCATCCAAATGGAGCCTTTCTCAGATTAGATCCAATTTCAGATCCACAATAAAATGTAAATAAAAATTTTTTTTGTTGTTGTTCAACTGCATAAAAATGAGATGAAAAAAATTCTTCTGGATTAAATCATGGCGGGAAATTTTTGTGGATTGAAGTTTAAAGTGGGATTTTTTTGGAGGGGATTTGAAGGATGAAAGTTAAATGGTGCATCAGAATTTGGGAGTAATTTAGAATTTGATTGGATTTTTCTATGTTCTGATGCAGCTAGCAGTGGCTTAGGATGCCCCACTTCCATAGCTTCAGGAGTGCAACTTTAAAGTAAAATAGCACAAAATTTAAAATCAAAAAAGATCTGACAATTCTTAAATTGAAATTAAATTGACAATTCGAATATCATGTCAGTAGCATAAACAGAGAGGGGGACACTAGAACCCCATTTCTAGACCATGTCATTTAAAATCCAATAAAATTTCATTAATTTATCAAAAAAAATTGTTAAAACAATAAAATTTAATTTCAATTCATTGAATTCAACCCAATCATGCAGAATAAATTCTAAATTTAGGAATCAAGAATTTAATTCCTTCCCCAAAGCCTCTCTCATTACACTCATCTCCAATCTCCCATTAAAATCAAATTCCCCCACGCAAAACACATTATATACTAAAAAATTTCAAATTGAGTCCCCAGGATTTCGTTTAAATTTTACGGCCTTCACAATGTCAGCCATCATTTTAATACCCACAGGCACAGAATAAATACAAATATAATGTCACACACTTTTCTCATTCACAGCAATTTTTACCATCAAAAATGTTATATTTTTTTAAAGTCAACATTGAATTGATGTCAAAAATGCGAAGCTATCATTTTTCGATCTCCTTTATATTGGCTATTTTTTGGCTCATACATAAAAAAATTTGAGAGAAATGAAATAAAGCCAACGAGAGCATAGACCCGTGCATTGTTATTTTCCACATCGATTGCGTTAAATTTGTATAAACGATAATTAGAAAGGAAATGCGCTTGCTGATGTTATCAGGCAATGTATGAACAAATATATCTGATCTGAATATCTTGATTGGTAGACATTTATGCATGCATAATAGCAAACGATGATGTTTGCATTGATGAGCGTGGGTAAAGCTCCATTGTTTGAAAATGAATATTTATTATAGGAAAATTGAAAACTTTTGCGTAGGCAAAATTATGCAAAATTGATTATCATTCAAATTGTCAAATTAGCAAGAAATAAATAGAGGTTTTTATGGTTTAAATTTGACGGGGTTGTGCTAATGAGGGGGACTAAGGTTCACCTTCTTCCCCTTTCTAAAAAGAAAATACCAAAAACAATTGTTTTTCAATTATTTTTCCTTAAAAGTCACAAATCTTTCAAGTCTTATGTCTTTTTAGAAAAATTGACCCATCCTTTCCTCCCTCAAAAAAGTTCCAATTCTCTCCATTGAACGTCAAATTTTTTTCTATTTTTCTATATTCTATAAAATTTAAATTAAGATTAATTAACTCACAAAGCTTTTTATAGAGAGAAAAAAAAAGTCATAAAATTTTTCTAAATTAATTAATGCTAATCAATTTTCATTTAGAAATATTTCATGAGAACTGATTTGGAGCAGCCTACGTTAAAATTTAATTAATATAAATTAAATTATATTTTTGTAACTCATTTGGATCACATTTTTTATTAATTATGGCGCGTGAGTGCTGAAAATGGAGATTATGTGGATATATTTTTATGCAAAAGATTTAGACTGGAAATTGAGAATTTGAATTGGTAGCTAAAAATATTAGAAGATTTTTATAAAAAAAATAAACAGTTAGAAGACATAATACCAAAACTAGCAATTAATAATTTTTAGGATTTGAACCTGTTAAATTAAATAAATTCTTATTATTTTATTTTCTGTACGTAAATTTCTATTGCAATTGTTTAACAAAAGATTTAAAATCAAAAATAAATTTTCTTGAAAACTATTAAGATAAAAAAATTAATTTTTTAATACAAAAATTGTAATTTTTCAAATATTTTTCAAAAAAATCTTAATGACTTTTTTAAAATTATAATTTTTTTTAAAAAAAATAATAAAATAAAATCATAGAGATTTTTGCAAAAAAAATTGAGTTTTAAACTCGATTTTTAAAAAAAATTTAGAACTAGCACCGGAAACTATTTTTTTCTATAAACAAATTCTTAGGATTTGAAACTTATCTCTATCTAAATTTTTAATCATATTTTTATTTCAAATTGACAAAATCCCAATATTAACTGCTAAAGTTCATCTGATCAATTCCCCATGAAAATTCAATTCTAAACATTTTTTCTGAATTTAAAATCTCATAATAAACTCAATTATCTCTAAAATAATTCATCGCAATAAAAAAATCTATTCCATTATTTTTCCGTCACAAATTTTTAACTCTAAATTCAATTTTTCATTTTGAACACCCGAATGAATATTGATGAGTAGAAAAAAAGGATGTGCAAATTTAATGACTTAATTGAAATTGCGTGAAAATAACGGCAATGGAAATCACAATATGAGGATTTTTAGTGAAACACAAAACTAAATTCAATGTGTCAGAATAATGCATAGAGTGTGGACACAAAAAAATCTAATTTTTGTACGAAATGAATTAATGCAGAGACGCATGATTTTATCATGAATTGCAGCATATTTGAATTAACAGAAAAAAAAGTTTCTGAGAGATTTTTGATTATTGGATTTTGAGTTTTTGATACTGAATATTTTCAATAGCATGCAGTAGAGAATATTCATGGCGATTTATAGCATTTTTGCAATGTCAGAAATTGAGGAAAAAATTTAAATTGTGCAGCATTTTGCATACTCAACATGAAATTGAGTCAAATCATCATCAGCAGCTTTGGAATCGTTCTCAAATTACGTCACACCTTAGGGGGTAGGGGGGTAGGCTAATTTGTGACAGTCCAAATACAAAATTTTTCTTTTTTTTGGAAAATTTATGATAATGATCGAAAAAGTCGTTTTTTGCGTGACGTAATTTGCGAACGACCTCTTTGTGAAAATTTTGAGCAAAAAAATGACAAAAAGTTCATAAAGACCATGAAGGCATGAAATTCAACAAATTTCTAATATTTAAGGATTCGAACCTTGGTTTTTTGAGGTTTTATATTTGATTCATTCTTGATACATAAAATTTTTATGACAAAATTCAAATTTAAATTTTAATATAATTTTGTCTTTTAACAGCTTAGATAAACTAAGTGCGATATTGATCATAAATGTCAATATATGGTGGTTTCTGAATTTAACTCAATTTTTACAATTTTTTTAAAATTTATTATCTTTAAATTCTATAAATTCTTAAAAAATTAAGTAAGCCAGCCCAGTCTACTTCATTGCATCACAGCATGATAAAAAAACAATTCCAAAGCATTCAAAAAACGACGAAAAACACATTCGACATGAAAATTCAACAACAAAAAAAAATGAAAAAGCACAACGAAGCAATATTCATTGCCATTGTATGTGATTTATGATTGCAATTTTCGTGTCATTTCAAGTGATCATCAAGAATGGAACGTACATCAGTCCAAAATGAGAGATAAGGATTTGAATGCCTGGGAAAAAGTTTTCTCGTCGGCAATAAATTGACGTTTATGTCATATTTTCATATTATTCATGTTGCTGCGTACATGTCCAGTAGTGTTGGTTACTTTCGGTATGTTTGGAGTGAAAAAAATTTAATTAAAATATTATATTCCACAATAAATGCCTAAAAGTGTCAACATTATTTACGGAAGCGCTGGACATTGGTACATGTGAATGAAGGTAACAGCACATAGCAAACAAATAAATCACATTTTTCCCCTCTCACTTAAATGTCGAAATAAATTAGAGTTGTTGCTCCTGCTTATTATCATTTTGGGTCGGATTTTAATTTTTATTTTTATTTTTGGCATACACAAAATGGGAAGCATTCTTTAATGACGTCTATTATTTTAACGGGGATGAAGACACTCGGAAGGAGCTAAAATTAATTTTTGGATGGATTAGACCATAAAGCTAGGCCCTTCTCGATTTGTGGGGTCAGAAATCCAATTTTATGATGTACGTCATAAATGAATGACCCCAAAGTTTTCAATGCTGCTCATGTGTCTGGTTTGTATATATTTTTTAAATAACATTTTTCGACATGCAATTTTCATCATTTTTCAGTAGGTGGAGTTGAATTTAATTCCAGATTCAGCAAAAATGTCCAATTTATTTTATGCATGTTATTATTTCATGAATGAAAATTTTTGCTCGAATTTTCATTCAGTTGAGGAAAAAAGGATGATGATTTATGGGGCTTTGTGTATAAATTTGTCTCGAAAATCATAAATCATCATAAAAAATTCCCTTGTACAATATCGTCTTATTTATTTTCAACAAAGTAGACATGCTTGCTCTTTCCCTCATATCTATTGATCATTATTTTTCTCATTTTCTACTTTCTTCACAGATCCTTTTCATTTCTATAGTCATGTACATTTTTATATTATTGCAAAATCATCGAGATCGCTTTCTTTTCGAGTCTGAGATGAAAAATTTTTTTAAGAAAAGTTTTTTTTGCTTCCTTTTTACTTTCCTTTTTATTATTAAAAGGTTTCTACTTTCATGGCGTAAGTAGAAGATGAAAAAGTTTTCTTTTGTGCTTTTGTAGTTGGGACAGGAAAAAAATTGTTTAATGGAAGTTTGAGAGATTAATTTGAAATGTTTTGGTATTTTTACTGGACTATAGTCGACTAGTGGTCAATGTAAGACTTTTAAAATTATGTGATTTAAGAATTTGTGTATCAAAACCTCATTTTTGAGAGTTCAGTGACGTACGTTCCTAATTTTGAAGCCAAAATTCCAAAATTTGATCCTAAACCCCTTAAAATAGTCCCTTGGTTACCAGTAGTAACTAAGAAAACAATTTTTATAACTGTTTATTTGAATCTTCATCTAAATATATCAAAACATAACTTATCTTCCGTAAATCACAATCGGAAATATTTATTATTTAATTATCGTTATTTTTCAAATATTTTTTCACCGTTATTTTTTAAAAAAGAAATTATCGTTATTATTTTTAAAAAAATTGTATTTATTATTTAAATATTTAAATAAGAAAATGCACTTCCGTCCGCAGCCCGTGGATGCGTCAGTAATTTGACTTCTTGGTACAATGTGCCATTCTGGCTCTTGCATTATAATACTATCACTCCCTCCCCCACAACAATAAACTCCATCACCATCATTCCTTCCCAAATAAATCTCAAAATTACTCCCCATTTTCTTAGAATTTTATCGATTTTTTTCTTCATTTTTCAGCGAAATTAAATTAGAAAAATAAAATTCCTCCCTCCTGACAAATAAATTCCATCGCATTTCTCTCAAAATCATTTCATTCTTCCACAACATCTAACAAATTACAAAAACGATTTTTCTTTTTCTTTTCCATTTTAAGACTCGAAGTAAAAACAAAGGAAATTTTTTTTCCGCTAGAAGTGCACAAATTTTACTTCATACATTTTCTTCCTTTAATCATTCAACCGAGATCCATCCTCACAGATCCAAACACTACACAAAAATGCCATCATAATGCAGTCGGGGGAGTCGTTACGTTTTATCTTCTTTTATTGTCAAATTAAATTTTTCTCTCATCTTTTTTTTGTGAGACTTTGCAGAACGAGGAGAAAAATGAGGAAAATGCTAACGAAGCTTTCAGACATCTACAAAGAAAGTGCATAAGAAAATAAAATCATAATAAAACATGAGAGAAGTAAGAAATGCATTTTGTGCAAAAAAACATGAATAAAAAGAGTTCCTTTTGGGTGGAAAATTTACTCTCTCACGGGAGTCATTTTTAGCTGACTTTTTTTTTAGCGCATTTTCCAAACTCTGTTTGAAAGGCGCTATTGTCCTCGCTTTGTCCGTTATTCTGTTATTCTGTCTGATCTCGTATCTACTTTCGCAGGGAAGGTCCAATCGACTTGAAATTTGGCACACTGGTAGCTTTCATATCTAGGACCAGACCGAAGAAAGGATTTTGGAATTGGTCACTTCCTTCCTGACTTATAGCCATTAGAAGTGACTGCTGTCCATACTTTTCATACATTTTTCATACAAATTTAACTTTTTTGTTAAAACTTTTGCATACCTTAACCGAATGAGCTGAAATTTGGCATGGAGGTTCCTTGGCTGTGCCTGATTATGGAACCGACGCCATTTTGGATTTCGAGGGGCATGCAACTACGCCAAACTCATTTTAGCTCTAACTTTGATTTGCTTTGACCAAATGAGCTGAAATTTGGCATGTAGGTTCCTTGGCTGTGCCTGAATATGGAACCGACGCCATTTTGGATTTCGAGGGGCATGCAACTACGCCAAACTCATTTTAGTTCTATTTTTGATGTACTTTGACCAAATGAGCTGAAATTTGGCATGGAGGTTCCTTGGCTGTGCCTGATTATGGAACCGACGCCATTTTGGATTTCGAGGGGCATGCAACTACGCCAAACTCATTTTAGCTCTAACTTTGATTTGCTTTGACCAAATGAGCTGAAATTTGGCATGTAGGTTCCTTGGCTGTGCCTGAATATGGAACCGACGCCATTTTGGATTTCGAGGGGCATGCAACTACGCCAAACTCATTTTAGTTCTATTTTTGATGTACTTTGACCAAATGAGCTGAAATTTGGTATGTAGTTTCCTTAGCTGTGCCTGAATATGGAACCAACGCCATTTTGGATTTTGAGGGGCTAGAAGCTACGCCAAATTGATTTTTGCTTTAACTTTGACCAAATGAGCTGAAATTTGGTATGTAGGTTCCTTAGCTGTGTCTGAATATGGAACCGACGCCATTTTGGATTTCAAGGGGTTAGAAGCTACGCCAAAGTGATTTTTGCTTTAACTTTAACCAAATGAGCTGAAATTTGGTATGTAGGTTCCTTAGCTGTGTCTGAATATGGAACCGACGCCATTTTGGATTTCAAGGGGTTAGAAGCTACGCCAAAGTGATTTTTGCTTTAACTTTAACCAAATGAGCTGAAATTTGATATATATGTTCCTTAGCTGTGTTTGAATATGAAACTGACGTCATTTTGGATTTTGAGGGAACAGAAGCTACGTCAAACTCATTTAAGCTTTAGCATTGATGTATTTTTTTAGTTGCGGCTTTCTGTAACAGGAAAATGCGCTTTCGTACCGCATTTATTCGGACGTATTACTAGTTGCAACTATAAGCAAAATTCGGGATTGAGTTGAGGGAATGAAGGAATATTTTTGTGAGATAAGAGATTTGTGAGGTAGATTTTCGGATGAATTGGGAGTTTGGGGAATTAAATCTGTCATATTCGAGAGTCTAGATTGATTCTGTCTCATTTGGGTTAGTCAACAAGTTCCTATGGCGAATTTAGTTGAAGCAATAGCAAAAATTAATTATGGATGCAGAATTGGAATTTTTTCATCGTCATAGCTGTCACAATAGCATTCGAAAAAGTGTCACATAATTTCAGACCCTCTCTTTCACCTTTAAATGAATGACGTCAATTTAGTGAAGGACGTCTTACAGAAAATTTGGAAAAAAAATTGGTGTTGAGTTATTTAGATGCCCTTTAAAGTGACATAATATATCTACAATCTTGGTCCTCTTAATATCGGAACGACCATTAACCTAAAAATTTCAAAAACTATCTAAAAAACTAAAAAAAATCACTTTTTTCTGCAAAAATGTCCAATTTTCTTAAAAACCAGAAATTTTGGTTGGTTTGACCCCTACCTGGATATAACCCTGACAACACCTGACCGTACACCCCACCCAACCTTACTTCCTCTCAAAAAATGCATCTAATCCACTCCATGAGACCAAATCATATCCACAGCATTCTTCATATTCTCCTCATATCCACATATGCTTAGACACATTCGCTTTAAAAAAGCACAAGCAAAGAAAAAAACCAGTGAGATTTATGTGAAAATGCATTAAGAGCCCCCGGTGACTTCTCGTCTTTAACATTAATTCCTCTTACTCTCTTCTGTTCTATCCACATCTCCAACATCTCTTACAGTTCCGCGAAATGTTTTAAATTAAATAACGCAAATAAATGTGCACAAGCATGTAATTGTAAAATTAACTTCCAGCGCCATTAACTGAAATATCCAGTAAGATAAAATAATAACAATAATTTTGCTCTTGGCAATAGAGGTAAACATAAACTGTGAGTGAGACAGCAATTGGCTATAAAAAAAGTATGAATTATGAATAATTGACCGTCTTGTGATTTCCACTTCTTTATGCACAATTCTGTCCAAGATACTAGAAAGTCATAAAAGCAAATAAACAGCAGTTTGTAATCAGAGATTAAACATGAGCGATAGTCTCAATTTTTAGATGTTAAGCATCATAATTGTAATAGTTAATTGCTTATCTCGACAATCTTTATCTCCATGTACTTAATATAGTAATTTATTGTCTCATTTTGCAAACAACCGACAATTTCTGCTCGAGATGGAGCGAGACGATAGACCTAAACTGCGTTATTTGCGAAAGATTTAAAGCGGTGAAATTATTTAGAAAAAATATATAGATACAATTTCTAGTGAAAAATTAGAATACCGAGAGGCACATGAATTGGGTTTTTTTGGGAACAATTCACTCTAATAATGACTAGGATGTCCATCGACTTTTGACAGAAAAGGGGTACTGTCTTTTAAAAGGGTACTGTCCCACCAAAAAGTGAGCGGTTGGACAGCCTAATAATTACTTAATAGAGCTGCAAGCTCTAAAATTAATTTTTAAAACCTCAGACTCATTTAAATCCCAAGAGATAAGAGGTAAGGTAACCAACTATAGACAACTACATAGATCACAGTTGATCTGGATGATTACTGAAGTAAAAAGTATATAATTAAGTATTACCCCTAACTATAGGACTAAAGTAGCCCAGTAGTGTACTGGTCTAGTGCTTTGGTACTTGAAAATTTCACTCTGACCCAGCGATCCAAAGTTCGAAACTCAACATAGCAAACTTGTCTTTTTTCGAATTCTAAGCACTAGAAATGAAGCTTATCATCAATTTACGACCTGTGACACCCAACAACTAAGTCCATAAACCTCAAACATTCCGAAATTCAACATTCAAAAATACTCATCAATTCCACATCTGGATCATAATTCCGTTTCACTCAATTACATGCAGATTACTCAGCAATAAAACTCACTTCCCCGCTCGGGATTTCTTTATGACTTTTTTAAAAACTCATTAATTTCACCTCCTTCGTTTCCATTTAGACACAACAACAAAAAAATATGAAATATACCTTCACAATTTTTTTTTTTATTATAAGTCTGTGTTATGGACAGTTTTTATGGGTTTTAAGAAGATTGAAAAGGAGAAATATTTAATCGGCTGAATGTCAGCAAGTTTACATCATTAAGACTTTGATATGAGGCGAATCGATGAAGTATTTAGATTATTCAGGCTTCTACGAGTATAATAAAAACTCCTCTTTTGCCATAAATTGAGTTAATCTAATTAAATATGTATGAGTCTAATTTTGATTGAATGATTCAGAAGACATATTTATCAGTCGTTGAAAGTTTCTAATCGTCAACTTATTTCTTTCTTTTTAACTTCCTATATGGATTAGAAATCGTTCGCGAAATTCGATCAAGGTCGAGTCTTTGTTGCTGTGAAGAAATTTTTTTTACTTATCGAAATTTTCCATTGGCATAAACTAGATTTTTACATCTTTAACAAAAATTATTGATTTTATGAACAAATATTGTCAGATTATGAATATAAAAATTTGAATTTTATTGAGAATATCCAAAAAAGACAGTCTTGAAGACAATCACGAAGTGTCAAAATGTTTGTGATATTTTTATGATTATGATGGGCATGAGCTCATGAGCTGTTGTTCAACATCCTAGTGGACTTTATTAAGTGAGTTTTACGGATTATTGTATAGTAAGCAGTAGAGCACTAAGGGTTTTTGTCGCTTGGAGCCAAATAAGAAATTTGAATTTAAATTTTTTTGTATTTTTATATGGAATTATTTTGGTTTTTAGACTGTGCTTGGGGTTAAAGTCCCGGTTGCCTTACCTACAGTACTAGTAGTAAGCTTTTTTTGGATAAAATGAATGAGGACTACACCAAAATGACTATCGTATGACCGGTTTTTGTGATATTTTCGACATTGGGTCACCAAGCGGATGTCATCCAGTTGTCAAAAAAATCTGTTTCAATCTGGTTTGGGTAACATTTTTTTGCCAACTCTCCTGCAATCATTCATCAGTATTTTAAAAACATCATCATAAAAATATTATCTGAACCTTGCTCAAATCATAAATATTAATATCAGCTGATATTTGAAATATTTTCAACCTTTGAAAATGAATTTAAATAATTTCACACTCTAAAAAATTATTACTTTAATCCGTCAAAATTTTATGAAACATTTCAGCATATCTTTGTGGAATAGTTTTGTTTTGCGATTAAAAATAGTCTTGCTGAATGTTTTTATAAGAAGTTGTAGATACTTTAATATTGGAGATACCAAATCAGCCCTAGAACGTCCTTATTACTTCTTATAATATCATTCAGAAAAAAATCTAATATAAACAGCCTCATTGCATCCCAGAAAAATATCAAAACACTTAATAATACTCAAAACAAGCAATCATACTCACAATAGGCAATAAAAAAATTTCTAGCTCTCATTTCTGCTTAATTTACTCGCATATCGTGAAGAAAAATTATAAAAAAATTCTGACCTTTCTAAGAAAAGAAACGAAATAATTTCCATTTCCTTCTTTTTCCTCTTCCAAAATTAACGAAAAAAGTCACAAATTTTATGCTTTAATTACGAGTAAGAAGTGAAAATTCCGTTATATTACAGCACAGCCATATAGTGACCGCGTATAAATGATGGTCATTAATGACCATAAATCTCTTTCTAATTAAATGTTGTTATAGCCACGTCTATTACTTCTCTTTACTACCCAAACATCTTTTTATACTTCTTCTTATTATTTTCATTTTTTTGTTCACTTTCATGCTGATTTATACGATGGGCGCCTATATACTGTTGTTTGGTTTATGAGTCATAAGAAAATTATTATCAACTCGCACTCACCTTGGACAGTTAATTTAGCCAACGCGCTCTCCTTACTTGCCACCATGTTCGATGCCACGCACAGATATTTTCCTTCGTCGGTCGTTTGCACATTATTTATCAGTAAGTTGCCACCATCGACTATACGCAGTCGAGTATTTCGATTTCGAATATCATCTAAATCAATCCAGATACCATCCTGTGAAAAGTTAATGGATTTCAATAAATTTTAAATCATTCTTAAGCAATTTGTCAATTTTTTCTTACCTTTTTCCATTCCACTTTCGGCTCGGGATTGCCTTTCGGTGGACCACATTCAAGTAATGCTGTTTCACCTGCCGCAACGCGAGTATCTTTTGGCTCCACACGGAAATCATCGCGTAAAACTGCGAAAAGATAAATGAAAAGAAATTTTTAAGCCCATGAGTTTTAAAACATTTTTTTTGTATGTTTGTTGTTTGTGGCTCGTTAGCGATAACAAGATTAAATTATTGCCATTATTATTAAAGGCCTGTTTTATATGTGAACAATAAAACGATAAATTAAAAAAGTCAAGAGAGAAAAGAGAAAATGCCTGCAAATTAAGTCAAATTTAGATGATCAAAAAGAATCTTTGTGCTGCAAATTATAAGCTCATTTGGTTGGAAATGTTGAGATTTTTTTAAGACTGTTTTCTGAGAGATGGATGTAAAGCTATTGTGGTGTGTGACGGAGCAGTATGAGGACGTTGGTTCGATTCCCACCAGAAGACTTCTCAATTATTACATAAATTGTTGTCCATTTGAAAAGAATTTGCACAATTTTGATAACATTACAGACATATAGGGTTGTTAGAGATTAGAACTTGTAGCTTAAGAGTTAAACTGCTGAAGTTCTCTCCAAAATCACTTGGAATTGCAAATTTACCCTGAAATTTACTTAAATAATGGATGAATAAAAATTGTTAAAAATATTTTGAAGCCAACTTCACCAATTCACATCGTTTCAACGCTAACTTCATGTCTATCAACACCAACTTCACGTCGTAAAGACTTTTCTTGACAAACACCTCAAATTTTATATTTCTTGATTTAAAAATTCATAAAATAATTCACAACAAAAATTACCAAGCTTACTTCAATTAAAAATTTTCAAATGAGTTGCAAAAATAACAAAGCTTACTCAGATACAACCTCATCAAAAATTTAACAAAAATCTCAACTGCTTCTCAATAAATCACTTCAAAATTTCCTTATAAATATTCGCTTTAGTCATCAATCCCAACGACTCTTTCACTTTCTCTTAATGTTTTTCATTTTCTCGTCTATTCTTTCTTAGAAACATTTTTGCGCGCGCGTCAAAACTCATTTGTCGAGTTCTTGTTAAAATAAAGCAGCAAGACAGAAAATAGCGGAGAATGAAGCAAAAAATAACTGGAAATCGATTAATCATTAGCATTAAGGCAGTTGAATTCAAAACAAACTTCAATCTACAATTTTGAGTCATAGCCCTAAGGCCTATCGACTCTGTATCGTTGTTCAAATTGAAGAAGGAAATTTCTATGAAAATTATATGTTATAGATGTGAGTGGAAAAAATCATCCGTCATTCAACGAGGAGTCAAATTAAGCGTTATACATTTTTATGATATGGGGTTTCAATTTCACAGATACGAATTTCTACTTTACTGCTGTTTAATTTTGGATATCAAAAAAACAACAACACAGACGAGGCCTCTCAGGAGTTGAGTCAGCGCGAGTATAAATTACGGGGAGAATGAATGTGAAAATGTGCCGAAATCAAGAGCGCAAAAATAAATCAGTATTGTAATACTTATGACTCTGCTGTATCTCGTTATCTCGAGCTTAAAATTATTATTATAAATTTTGCGCTGCATTATAATTCCGACTTGATCTCTAATTTAAACATCAAGCAAACTATAAAATATGTGAGCAACAAGGCAATGGCTTTATAATCTAATAAAAAAATTATTGTTATGCTTATGTACACAGTTTTTATGACCCGAAACTGACCATAATTCTATGTTAGTGAGAAGAGTTGTTGAGAGATGTGTCTATTATGCACATTCACATAATCAGTTTTATCTTCAACTTCTCGTTTTTTTCTCTATGTCGCATTTCATGTGTGAAGATCTGATAATATAATTTGATTATAGTGTATCTAAACGAAAAGATATAAATGAATGGAGTGAGATGATGATAATGAAAAAAAGATCAAGTAAGAAAGTCACTTTTTGGGGTGGTGTGTAAGGCGTATTTTTTTAGATTTTTTTGTTTTTGTGATTCTTATTTTTAAATTCAAAGTAGAAAATTAAATCTTAGAACGTAGATTAAACTGGAAAATATAGTAAAAAAATCACTTCCAAAAAAGTGTCACCTTGGAAAGTTTTTCTCAATTTTGACAACTTAAAATGAAAAATTTCCAATAAAACCAATTATTTTCCAACAGAAAAAAGTGGCAAGGATCATCCACAAAATAGCTCAACTCAATATCTTCCTTCCATATCATAAAAATAATCCGACAAACTGCCTAAATTCCATCATATGTTCACAAAAAAACTTCTTGTTAAAAATATAAAATAAAATGAGACATAAAAATTTGTTACAAAAATTAAATTGTTACGCTGGCATAGAAGTTGCTATTACAATGTTTTCGTAGATCTACACAAGCATACAATGTCGTTATAATTTCTCTCTCTCTCTCGTTTTATTTTATTAAAATTCTTGATAATTTTTTCTGTATACTAACTTGCTCCTCTATCTCCATCTCACATTTCCCTTTCGCTCATTAATTTCATTTTCATTTTATTAAATTTTTTTGAAGATCTTTTAATTACTATGTAAGGCGTAGAGGCACAAGAATAGAATTTTTCAGTTAAGTACATAAATGGGTATAAAAGGATGGAGCACATATTGCTGAGTTTATAACAATATAAATTCTTCAAAAATCAATGGAATGGGGGCAAAAATATTTTTCGCTATTTAGTTTGCAATTAGCTAGTTGAATTATTTAATGATGTTTTGATGTTTCTTCATTTTTTGATCTATAATTATCTTAATGAGTTTTTTGGGGAGGAACTTGTCTTGTTTAGTTAGTTTTATTTTCATACTTAAAGGATTATGAAGGAAGGTGGGAAGATGCTAAGTGAAAAGTTCTGTAGTGTGGAATTAATAATTTAAATTGATGATTGGAAGTGAAGTAATTGGCTTATGGAAGTCTTGACTGAAGGGATTTGTAAATAATTTATTAGTTTTGAAGTTTTCTGCTTCATTTGATGTAAAGTTATATTCTAATTTTCAAAAATTTGAATTTCGAAAGTAAAAATTTTAAATTTCTAATGTGAAAATTTTTAATTTCGAAAGTTAAAACTCTAAATTCAAAAATAACAATTTTATATTTTAAAAGTCAAAACTTTGAATTTCGAAAGTGAAAATTTTTAATTTCGAAAGTTGAAACTTTTAATTTCGAAAATTAAAACTTTAAATTCGAAAACAACAATTTTACATTTTGAAAGTCAAAGCCTTAAAATTTCATATGGTAAAAAATAAAGAAAATCAAGAATATTGACCTAAATTAAGAATTCCAGAATAAAATTCATAAATTTGAAATTAAGATACTCCAAGCCAATAAAATATGAAGCACATTCACATCAGCTCCACATTCCATATTCAGAATATTTCCATCAAATTTATGCATACCCAAAAATGGGATCCAATTCATAACAATATCCCAAACAAAGAATTCCAATTTTAGGCAAAAATATGAATGTCGAATCCAAAATGACTTGACCTAATTTCATTTCTAAAAACTCTCCTTTATCATTTCCATTTCCTCTGTTTTATTATATTTTGTATCATTTCATTTTGAGGTACGAAGAACATTTCCCATTAAAAAGTTTCTAATTAAATGAAAATTTTAATGAAACCACAATTTTTCATGTAAAATCCACCCCAGAATTAATCAAAAACTCTTCAATATGTCTCGGATAGCTTCAAAGATCTCAATTTAATCTCACTAATTATTCATTTCTGAGAAGTTTTTTTTTTTTAAAAAAAATGTTTCCAACCCTCGACCTCGCATTGAACTTGCTTGGGAATATCCATGATAATTAATTTCAACTAATTAATTACGGAGTGAAAATGCTCACATACAGTGGTTTATGTCTGTACTCATCACCGTCATCAGTTTCGTCTTCATCAACATTTCAATCTGTACAGAATTCGTGTGTGCTATAAAGCAACTCAATTTGTTATAACATGAATAATGTACATGCAGTAAAATGCTTTATCGTCAATTCCAATCAACATCGATTTTAATTTACAGTCGTGAATGCTTGAAGACATCAAGCGAAACACACAAAGATGACATTTAAATCCGTACGATGTGAGATGACGACAATAAATACGAGATTTTTCCATTAGCAAGAGAATAGAATCGAGTGAACGCAGGCAAACATAGTAGATATGAATTATTTGTGCGGATTTTATTAAAAGCATTGCATTTACCGGCAATTTACTAATCTAACAAATTGTCGACAATAATTTTTCCTTATTTATAAATTTTTTTCTTTCTCTTCTGCAGTAGCTGCAAAAAATTACAAGCGCATGCTGTAAAGTGAATATAATGGGAATAAGAGAAGAAATATTTGCCAACATGTGTCAGTGTCAGTTGCTATTACATTTTATATTAGAAAAAATGTATATAAAGCAGTGAGCAATTTTCCTTTTATTTTTCATCTTCGATCTTTTGAGAATGTGCGAAAGTATTTTTCAATGTGCATTTACTGTCAGGGATAGAATGGGTGTTAAATGGTTTAACATTGTCTGAGGTTTTTGTTGACTAGGAAATAACGGTTAAAAATTTGAAAAATTCCAGCAAATCAAAAATTCAAGATGGCGGATAATTTTATCAAAATGCTGTTTTCTCTTCAATTAAAGGCTATAGCTTCATGGAATTTGCTCTGTTTTATGCTTGCCACTTTTCTAAATATGAATTATCAGCAAAGGTTTTGATATTTTCAATTTTTGACTCATTTTTCTACGAAAAACTTTTCGAGGTGGAGAAAAATTGAAATTTTTTGTCCTGAATCATCAAAAACAGAACAAATTCTGCTTTAACATTCTGCTTCCATAAAAAAATCTCATCCATTCTCAAACCACCCGATCCCGTATTAAAAATGCTTCTCATTCATCCAACCTTCATCAACCTCAATCCTTCTTCTTCATTGTTTGCACTTCTTTCGCATGAATATAATGCATTATGCAGCATACTGCATTTATAAAATGCTTTCAAAAAAGAGTATCCCACGCCAAAAATCTCGAAATTGAAATTTATTGCCAATGCACTTTTGAATATCATGATGCCACTTCACATGAAAATTTTCTCTCTTTCTCGTTTTCACGTAATTTTTTAAAGGAGAGCGGCACTGCACGCAATATGTGTAGCATGTGCTTAATTATTTGTGATATTATTCTGATAAAATTCTTACTTTTTTTAGAGCAACAGCAACATAAAATATTGCCTCAAGCAAATATTGACTGAAGCAGAGATTTAGCACAGAACGCAGCATGTATCTAACGTATATCCCTAACATGGTAATGCATAAGTTGAAAATATACAAGGAAGATGAGAGAATATGGAAGGTTTATTGCGCCTCCGTATTTATGACGTTATTAAAGGAGGAAAGAAAATTTTTTATTCCTTTTTGTGCAGCGCCTCTTCAACATCTATCTCAGATAATATTCCGCGCGTAAGAATTTAATAATAAAAACGAAAATCCGAAAAAGAATGGAATGAGGCGATGATAAAAACTCATCGACATGTTATGTGTTCCGACATATTTTTTTTCACTCACTCTGTACGACGAAAATAATAAAAATAAACCTTTAAGGAAGGAATGCGATTGTAAGTACGAAACAAGTCATAAAAACGATGATAACTGTTGCGCCATAAAAAAAATCATCGTCATCGACAAAAGGATTCTCAGATTCCTCGAGGATGATCATCACTCGTCTGTTTTGAAGTGCCTCTCGACGAAAATTGTTATCGATTGCCAATATTTTTTTTGTGCTGCTGCACGTTTATCGCAAAAAAGAACAAATTTTAAACCAAAAGAAAAAAAATATTATTTTTTTACAGAACAGAACATGATGGCAGGGTAATAAAAGGAAGTTCCATCATAACATTCTGAATACTCTGACATGAAATTAAAGGGAAAAACAGTCTTTGTTATTGTGAAAAGCAATTCACTGTTCAATGTCGTGCAATAAATTCCATGTTACGATGGATGAAAGGGAAAGACAGAAAATGCCATTCGATGAGACATTTTGGAATTTTTCAATATGAATTTTCCTTATTGAAACATTCTTTCTAGCTGTGTCTTTGTTGTTGTGTAGTTTAGTCTTTGTGAACTGAATTGAGGATGAAAAACATATTTTCTGACACTAAAGTTGGAATTATTTATAGATTTTGGATAGAGGCTTTGGAATTAGAATTTTTTGATGTTATTCAAGTTCAATAAGGGTTGGATTCTTTTGGGGTTATTTATAGTTAATGGTGTTCTTGATTTATTGGACATTCTTGAACTTTAAGAATAGATTTGGTGATGAAGTCTCGAATTTTGTCATGTGCTAGGTCATGAACTGTAGAATTTGGGTTCAAATTTCACGACGATTTAAAGAATTTAAATCTTTAGAGAATTTAAATTGAAATGTTTTTGAAAAACTTAAAATTTTAAAAATTGGAAATTTAAAAAAAGAGAATTTAATATTTAAGAAAATAGAAATTTAAAGAAGAGAATTTAAAATTTAAAAATGTAAAAAATAGAATTTAAAATTTAAAAAAATGGAAACTTAAAAATTTAAAAAAAGAGAATTTGAAACTTAAAAAATTTGGAAATTTAAAAAATTAAAAAAAAATTAAAATTCAAGAAATGAAAATTTAAAAAAGAGAATTTAAAATTTAAAAAAATGGAAATTTAAAAACAAAGAATTTAAAAATTTCAAATTTTTTAAATTTTCAATTTTTTAAATTTTCAATTTTTTAAATTTTCAATTTTTTAAATTTTAAATTTTTTAAATTTTCAATTTTTTAAATTTTTAAACTCTCTGTTTTTAAATTTATATTTTTTAAATTTTATCTCTTTTGTAAATTTCCATTTTTTAAATTTTAAATTCTCTTTTTTAAATTTTCATTTCTTTAATTTTATATTTTTTTTAATTTTTTAAATTTTCAAACTTTTTAAGTTTCAAATTCTCTTTCTTAAATTTTTAAGTTTCCATTTTTTTAAATTTTAAATTCTCTTTTTTACATTTTTAAATTTTAAATTCTCCTTTATACATTTTTAAATTTCCATTTTCTTAAATTTTAAATTCTCTTTTTTAAATTTTTAAATTTCCAATTTTTTAAATTTATATTTTTTAAATTTTAGGTTCTCTCAAGGGTTCTCTTTGGTAAATTTCCATTTTTTTAAATTTTAAATTCTCTTTTTTAAATTTTTATTTCTTTAATTTTATTTTTTTTTAATTTTTAAAATTTTCAAATTTTTTAAGTTTCAAATTCTCTTTCTTAAATTTGTAAGTTTCCATTTTTTTAAATTTTAAATTAGTAGAACTTACACGCTTTTGCGTGAAAGTTAAAATATAAAATATAAAGCAGTCCCAAAACCCACAAACTTCACCATCATTCCCATTTGCAAACTTTCCATTTTAACGACGTAAACTTATCTTCATTCACAATCCCGACATTTGACATATTTTTATACCTATCGCAACACAAATCAACAAACAATCTCGAAAATAAATCAAACTACCATATTTACCTGCTATTTGTAACGTTGCATTCCGACTCGAAGTTTTTCCAGCCGAGTTCTTGGCAACACACCAATAAACACCTCCGTCCTGTTCCTTTTTACTGTGAACAGTCCGAAGAAAAAATAAGGAACCGGATGGTAACAGCACTCGATGTGACTTATTATCATTCGTGCTAATTTTTACAGGCTCTCCATCCTTAAACCACTCAATGTCTGGCTCAGGTCGTCCTTCTGCTTTGCAGTTCAACGTAACGGGTTCATTTTTGGCGACTAGAATATCACTCGGATGTTCTGTGATTCTTGGTGATCGATATTGTGCTGTAAAGAGGAATAAAGAAAAAGAATTAGTTTTAATCATTCAGACATAAGACTCCGCATGTAGACACACCAACAACTGTTTTAAATCAATCTGTTTCATGTTAATTTGAGAATTTTTTTATGTATGTCATAATTTACCATTCACTGCTAAATGTCGTCGCATTTTACTTACGTTCTAAAAATACAAAATGAAACATATGTTACATATGAAAAAAAATAAAGACTGTAAGTGACTTGAGATCATGAAAGGAAGGAACCCGCGTGCGGCATATTTTATTTGTAGGTGATGACAATTAGATTTGCATTTCATCTCTTTTACATACATGTTTATACATTGAGAGAGTGAGAACGAAGGGAAAAAAGGCAAAGTCAAAAACACGTGCCCCGGATATACAACACAAAGATCTCTTGTATATGTAAAAATGTGCGCCTTCGTCAATGTTCTTTATTTCTTTTCTATTTTATGCTGTCGCTTGCTGCTGTCGCCGCCGTGTGGTGTATATGTACACATAACACAATTCAGTGAATTGAAAAATAAGAAGGAGAAATCAGAAGAAAAAAATTAAAATATATAGAGAAAGAACAAGTTCAACCGAGTGAGAATTGAAACATAACAAAAAAAATATGTTAGACTGACTAAATGAAAAAGAAATCTTTCAATAATATTTACATGAATATTTGGTACCGAAACAGAGAGAGAGAGAGTGCGAGACAAAATATGAAAAATTATTGCGCGAAAAGAAGGTTGAAGACATGAGAACGTGGATGGCGACATTAACAAGAATTTTTAAAGTCGAAGGAGGATGCAGTGCAATTATCTCTCTGTGACATTTTTTAATATCACTTTATCTCATTAAATTTTATCAGTAATTGATCCTTTGTGTTGATTTTGGTGAGATCTATGGGGGGTTTGGTCTGTTTTGGACCTTAAAGGTTCTAAAAAATTTCGACCTCAATATCAGGAATTTAGATTTGTTTAAGCTAAAGTCTTGTTTATATAAACAATCTAGGCCATAAACTTAAGGAGCGTAGATACTAAGGCTTAAGTTTAGTTAGTAGCTTTTCTACTAAGGGTTAGATTTAGCCAAGAAGAGGTATAACCAGGTATGTGGCGTTAGGACCACCGTCGATGACAATCAAATAAGATTTTGTTTTAGCTACGCTTCACATAGATCGAATCTTAAAAAAATCACGAATCAGAGGGGACCAATAATGCATCCCCCCTTTCACCCACTTGATGAATTTTGTTTCTCTTTTGCAAATTTTTGGCTACTTGCCTCTCCCGGGTCATAATAAAAATGAATAATGAAGCAAGAATGCTTTTCTCTTCCAAATAAAAGTCAACATAACCTCAAAATCAGTTGATTTTCCCACAAGGAATCCACCCGTTATCAGCACCATAAAATCAACTTGCTACAGTAATCAACGCATAAAAAGTTAATATCAGAAGAGAACAAGAAGGAGAAAATAAATAAAATATAAAAAGTTGCACACAGCAATGCATTAAATGTAGGTAGTCTGGCGAGTGAAAAAAAGAATAACAAGGTCCATTAGCCGTATGTTTGTAACCGCAGCAGAAAGACAAAAATTGGCCTGTTGCAAATAATAAATAAATTGCATTTTACAACGAAAGATATCATGTGAAAACAAGTTCCTTATTTTTTCGCCGCCTTATCTGCTCCACAAATTCTTTATTTTTCTTCCTCTTCAACACTCCAATGAATGCCAATGTGATAAAAGATTTTTTTTTTCAGTTTCGTCGATGCATTGCAAATTCATGGAACGACTGAAAAAAGGGGGCGAAATGTCGATGCATATAAATTGACATAAAATAATATTTTTTACGCTTATTTAAGAGTGAGGTTGTCTGTCTGACTGCCTACTTGCTTAATATAAATTTCATTATAAAAATGCATCAACATTCTTTTTTTTTGCTTTTAAAATTCACAAGAAGGTAAAAAAGGGGTGGACATCATGATTGAGGAAGCAAGAATTTTTACATTTTGAAAAGATTTACACTCAGGTGGGTACGGCATGACTTAAAAATTAATTACCATAAGAAGATTGCTCATTGAATTCCAAGAAATTAATGCATTTTAATCCAGAATGAAGGTTAATGTGTAGTTGAAGAAGAATTTATGGAATTGGCATTCAAATCATTCAGCTTAGTCAAATAGAAGGAGGTCTCGTTTGTCTCATAATTTAAATATTGTTAGTTTAGTCATAATTTACAAGCTTTCATATTAATAAATATTTTTCAAACATGAAACTGATCTTACACTATAAATTATTTCTGTGCCGAAAATTTTAATGCTCATGAGCTCATTTAATTTTTTTATGACACCATAAAACAAAGATCAGAACCCACTGTGAAATTCCTTATCAGATCAAATTATATGAAAATGTGTGATTCATTTCCTGTCAACAAAACAAACACTAAACGGATTCATGTCAATATTGTTAATAGACTAGTAATCGATATGATTGACATTTAACAGATATCATGATAATTTGTGAAATAAAACACATTTCTTTCAGTGATCCCCCTCAGTGGCTGTTTTTGTTGATTTTTTAAAAAGAATTTTGGTGTTACTAGTGTGAAGATTATATGATTTTTGTGAGGTTTTAAAAATGTTGTTTGATTTCTTCTAATTTAATTTAATATTTTTTATTTTAAAAAATTGTAAATTTTTATTTTAAAAAATTGTATTTTTTGTTTTAAAAATTGTAAATTTAATTTAAAAAAATGTTTAAAATTTGTAAAAATACCAATTTTTACGATAGTCTCTGACTGAATAGTTAAATCGATTACTTTTTATGTTTTATATAATTTAAATATTAATTATTGCAAATATAATTATATCCAAAAATACAGTCTAATAGACTCTATCAGTTAGTATAGATTGTTATTATATTATAAAATTATATCAATTCCAGAGTTCGAATCTCAAATATTTATCACTTAAACTACTGCAAACGCATCCATTTTTTGCATTTTTTGGAATCCAGCTCAACTTCACAAAAGTAAACCACCAAGCATATATAATTGACATTCCATCATTAATAATCCCATAAAATTTTACAGCAATCAATAAAATATCTCGATTGGACCTCGCTTTCGAAAAAAAATAGTCTCTTTTTTTCAATAAATAGTAGATTAAGAGTGATAAGCTCTTCCGCCCACGTACAAATTTCTTCCGAATCGGATCAGCAATGTCCATTAAAAAACATAATCACAAATAAAAGTTTGACAATTTCCATCACAAAAATATTTTTAATTCATAAAGTCATTAAAAAGCCTGTAATAACCATGAATCATAAACTAATGTCATTTAAAAATCGCATTAAAGTTGCCCATCCATTGGCTTTGACAAGCGCCACACACAACGTCATTCTATTTATTCCTTCATTCAACTCGATTTGGAATGTATAACAGCACATTCATATTATTTTTAACTGTCGATAATTTAAATTCTCTGTCTCTCCTTTCTCTCACTCTCTGTCTGTGTCTATATTTCTTTATATCTAGCACTCTTTTTTTTCAAGCGTGAAACCTACGACGATTTTGACATGATCACCATACATATTTCAATTTATGTATCTATAAAGATATATTTATATATTTTTTTGCCTATTAAACGACGTATACATGTGGCGGCGACAACAAATGCAGAAAAAAATTAGCATTCAAAGGCTTGAAAGTAAAAAAAGAAGGAATGAGAGTCCATTTGTTCATGTTATGGTTAATATGTACGTGTGCCTTCAAATTATAAATTATTTGCTCTATAATGATGTCGAAGTGAATTTTTTTTTGTGAGATTCTTAAACGGCGTTAAGAAGAAATTATTGCTTGATGGTAGACGTTTGAGTTTGTAAACATGATTTTTATATTGTGGATTTGAGCATTTAATGGTAATTAAGATAAGCTAATCGGAGGACAAATGAGACACTTGATGTGGCTTGTAAACATGGTAAAAAATCAGAAATTAAAAAAAAACTGGCAAATAGAATTATTAATCCTGATTTTGATTCTAATTTTGACTTTTGTAACTTAAATATAAGTTTAAGCAAAATATTCTTAAATTTATGTTTAACTGGAATTTTAATTTATTAAAAATTATGAACCGATATATTATCCAGGGTTCGAATCCTAAAAACAAGTTTAAAAAACATTTCTTCTTCAGTTACCAAATTTTTTTTTAAATTTATTTTTTGGGGTTATACTCTTTTAAAGGGTCATTCACAAATGACGTCTAAGTAGTCGTTTCTAAGTAGTATTGGGTTTTTCAAAAAAAAATTGGGGGGGGGGGGGGTGACACCGAACCCTTCCACCCCTGGATATGCCCTGGTTATAAGAGTCTTGAGCTGCGAGACTCTGTAGTGAGCTGTACTTCACCTAGTGCTTCTAAAAAAGTTATTTTAGACAGAAACTAGGATCACTTTAATCGAATACCTACCAAATGACACCCATAGCCGAATCAAAAATTCCTAAGCACAAACGAACGTAACTACGCTAAGATTCTACAAACCATTTAAATCTAATAAATTTTTCATGCCATTTAAGATTTACAAAGAACAGCTCAGCCTCAATGCTCGCTCACATCAATTGCGATAACTTTTCTGTGGTTTAAAACTCGCACATGAGATTCCCATTATTCAAATATTTATTCACGTATTCATAATCCATAAAGTAATATCGTCACATGATGGCTTCAAGTATGAATCGTTTTGTAAAGCTGACAGTCAGGTACAAATATATATCATTAAATTCCCAACTCTTTTGTGAATAATTTATATGCTCAGCATTTTCTTATTTCTCAGCATCATCAACATATACACACCGCAGACAAGTTTTGTAGTCAAACAACAATGTAATAGTCACTCAGTGATGCATGAAAACATTGATTATGGGGAGCACAATTACAATGCGAGATGTGGATGTGATGTAGCGAAAAGAAGGTGGAGAAATAAGGAAAGGAAAAGAACTCGAGTTCATTTCAACGACTGTCAGTTTCATTTACAGCTGATTATTCAACTTTAATTTTTATAATAATATGAATAAGAAAAATTGAAAAGGGATTGGAGGTTTCTGTTAATTAATGTGATTAATCACCATAAATGATGTTCATACATATAAAATGATATGTTTTATGTGTGGTTTCATGGATGATAAATTTTACTGAATTGTCTCAATTAATGTTTCGAGGTATTTTGTTTATTTAATGTTCTTGTGTCAGATGCGTGTAGATAATCGCAGCTGAGTGGAAAATGGGAGGAATTTTTGGAATGAGGAAGTCGATTGTGGATGCTGGAGCGCCTATATGTCTTTAGAAGTGCTAAATAGAGTTGTTTACTGTGACTAGACAAAAACTTACACTATATTTAGGCTTAGTGTCCAAAATCTGCTTAGGCTTAGACAGTATCTGTAAATACATCTAGTCACAGACACCTAGCTAGCAGCTCTGGTGTTAATACAACGATTGAATGGATTAAAAATCAATAAAACGAAGATATTAATTTACAGCATAAAATTCACTTTTTACTGCTTAATCTTCACGCAATTTTATTACCAGATTAGATTAACTTAATCCTGACTGCATTTTATATCTCAGCTTTATCGATCTTTCCAATAAATTCCGTCTTTAAAATCACGAAAAGTTAATAAAAAAAAATATTCAAAGGGTGTCAAACTATGAAATTTTTATTGCATCAACGCTTTAAAGCGCCACTTTAATGATTAAAATTCAAATTTATTCCAGTAGTAATTTAATAATTAAAGTAATCAGCTTATCCTATTCAAACTTGACAGCCTTTAATAAAATTTCCTTATTCATTATATTTCCTCATGCAAAAAAAGCTTTTAAATCCATTTCACTCAGCTTTATTCCTCATTTTCATGATTATAATCAACTATGCTGTCTCATCGTCGTATCCAATTATTGCGATTTCCTTTCATTCCAATTCCATTCAGCTTTGAATCTTTCACTCTTCGGATAGTATTTTAAACCAACGGATTTTTAATTAAGTCATCGAGAGTTGAATAGTTTGAAAATTAAGTCATTTACATACTTAATAGTAGCTCATGTTGGAGAGAAGAATGAAACGATTCAAACCTTAAATTGAACATCAGATAAATTGAGTGAGCTCATGAAAGCGAAGCACAAATTTTTTTAAAAGTGGGTGGGATAGAAAAGAAATAAAATAATGAAAAAAATTGCTCATTTAACGCTGCTGTCAAATACTTTTGAACCGAGGAGTTGATGGCTGGGATTGGTATTGTTATTGCAGCTTGTGGGTAAAGAATATTCATCAAAATGCAAAAAAATTGTATGGATCAAATTTAACGGTTTTTCAAAGTTCAAATAAATGCTAGACGTGAAGTTGGCTGTGAAATTTTAAAATATTTATTGTAAACAAACTAAAAATTGAAATTTTACTAAATTTTGTAGCTTTCAATCAGTTTATTTATTTAAATGAACTTAGCAGCATCCAATAAAGCTGATAACATTGAATAATAGCATCTGAATCTGTTAGTTTGCTAGAAAATCAGCAAAATTCCTAATTATCACCACAGTTTTGTGGAATCAATCAATTCATTCTCATTAAACTAAATATAATCCCTAATGAACTATTAACAAGTACTCAGTCGTCAAAGCAAACCACACAGCCACATCAATAATCAGCAAGACCACCTTAAACTCAACCATATACAGCTCGGAACTCGTCAATAAATAACCGTTTTAAACGAATGAATCATTTGTTTGTAAACAATTTTCTGCAGTATTTTTCCTTCATTTCTAATTACATAAATAAATATTGGATGAATATACACATATATGGACATGAATTGATTGAATGAAATTGATATTGCCACGTGTGATTTACAAAAAAGGGAAGAGAAAAGAAAGGAGAAAATAAATTCAGAGCTAATTGGCAATCAGCGTTATGTTATCAATATCATATGCAGGTGTTGGTAGTCTGCGCGCGCTACCCTTACAAATATTTGTGTATTTATTTTAATTTTATGTTTGATTAGAAAATTTATGCAGCTGTAAAAAAATTTTTTTAATTTTATTATCGATCATTAAAAAATTTTCAGTAACTGATTGACGGCTGTAAAAATAGTAAGTAAGCTATTATTTGGTGCCAGTTGCCATAACACAGTATTGTCCCCCCTAACACACAATATAATGCATACCTAATGAAAATCTAATTTGCGTTGTAATGAATTGCATGATGAGACGACATAAGCAGCCAGCATAAATTGTAAACATGCTAAAAAGGAGCCGTGAAAAGCCTCATGTAAGTGCAATATTTATACACTCATATCACCTCCACTCGTTCAACGTCATATAATTAAAACATACATGAATAAAGAAAAAAAACTTTTTAACAACATTCTCGAGATTTCGTGCTGCTGATAGGATGAAATAAAACTTTTATTGCCTTTTCTACCTTCTCGGCATTTTAAATGCTATGCAATTATGAATAATTAAAAATTTTTAATAATTCTCTTTTGCTACTTTAATTTTTTTACCTCCTGCAAAAGCTTACTTACAGGCACAGAATAAACAAAATTTAATGCGACAATTGTCAACTTCTGGGTATTTTTTTGCGCGCGACAACTCGTGAGAGAAGGTAAACATTTATTCATTGTATGGTGATGAAGGTAATCACGTCAAGGGAGCTATGAGAGGTGTAGCTTTGGGAATGTTTCATTAAAATGAGTGTTTTTTTGGGATTCTTATAGTTTTAAGTGCCAGATAGAGCTGGTCCTAGGTGTCTGTGAATAAGTAACCAGGATAGATCCAATCTACAGCCAAGGCATGGCTAATTTTCAACTTTTAGCCTGAACTTTTGGAAACTAGCTTTGGTAAAGACCTTGCTTACACCACAACCAATTGCATATTCAATCCCGTTTCAATCCATGCCAACAAATTAGGCGCTGACAGCTAAATATTATCTTCATAAATGTATTCATTAAAATCTCATCCGTTTCCCCATTTAAAAATCTAATTTAGACTACAAAGACTCAACGTGACTTGTTCTTCATCAAACACCAACCTTGAGGAATCGGAAGCATATCCGAGAATAAATTCATCAAAATTCTTTCATAAATCCATTAATGAATTTCCTTAAACAAAAATTTTGCAATTCAGCAAAAATCCAATTATGACATGACCGCAAGTCAAACACATCATTCATAGACACATTTCCTCAAACCTTCGAACAAAATCAGATGCTCTAAAAATCTTGAAAATGCCAACTGAATATGCAGAGAAAAAAAGTCTGTATGTGTAAAATATTTGCAGCCTACTCCATGAAAATGTTATAATGGACACAGATTTTAAATACTAATTATCATATCTTTGTGATGCTACAGAAAGATTGATTCACATTTATGAAGATTATCTGTTGGCAAGGGAATCTAATTGGAATTTTGAGAGATTGAAAACCTTTTAATTTTTTAGAATTTTTAAACTTTTTAAAACTTTTAGAAAAATTTAAGTATTTAAAAATGGAAAAATTTAAATTTTTTAAATTTAAAAAATGAAAAATTTAAATTTTTCAAATTTAAAAAATGAAAAATTTAAACTTTTTAAATTTAAAAATAGAAAAAATAAAAATTTTTAATTTAGAAATGGAAAAAATTTAAATTTTTCTATTTCAAAAATTAAAAATGAAAGAATATTTTTTTTAGAAATTAAATATTTTTTAAGATTTTTTTAAATTCTTTTTTGACTTTTGAATTTTTAGAATGGAAAAATTTAAATATTTTTAATTTAAAAATTGGAGAATTTGAAAAGAAATTTAAATATTTTTAATTTAAAAATTGGAGAATTTGAAAAGAAATTTAAATATTTTTAGAATTCTTTTTTGATGAATTTTAATTTTTTATAAAATAATCAAAAGTTTTGGACTAATTTTAATAATTTTGATTTTTTTTTAAATTTTATATAATTTTAAAAAATTTATTAAATTTTTAAATAACTACTATGCAATTTTTGAAATTTCCATGTGAATTTTAAAATTTGGTTAATTTCAATATTCTTTCTTCAAATTTTCCGGAACCCATCAGTTCCATTCCCATTCCAAATCATCACAATCAGTTCCCACCACTCGATCACACACATTTTTCACACCGTCCACTATTGAAAAAATATATTTGTACCCAAAATAAAAAAAAATCTGTCACTATCAGTAAAAAATCAGTATTCAAGTAGAGTTGTAAGCTGTTTTCCCGTGTGTGTGGCATTACTTTCATCTCAGAATAAAACAGATTAAAAAATTTTTATTTCATCTCATTCACGCGAAAATTCATTAACAGTAAACACGAATCTCGTCAAAATCAGCATGTGTTTTTAATTGATGGATTATAAAAAGTTGACTTTAATTTTTTTTTCGAATGTGTAAATAAATAAATGAATTTAGAAAAAAGGAAAGCTTTGCGGTTGTAATTTGATTAGTTGAAATGACTTGCTTTGCTATTTAATTATTGAAAATCAAGTGGGATATTGTGTAGATAATTACTTGACATATCATCTAGATACACGAATTTTATGTCATTGTTATTTTAATTGACGTGAATTTGTTGATGTGAAAATTTCTCTATTGACACGAAAGTTGTTATTATTGTGCTGCATTGAGGATTGGAAATAGAACAAGTACATTGTTAGTGTCATTTAATTCATGATCATAGTGCAATTTTTAGAATCTCAAGGCATCAAATTTGCCTCTGGAAATTGAAAAAAAAAACATCTAGACAGTTTTTTTGGGAATAAATGGAACTAGTTGACTAACGTCTGTGAAGCAGTTTGGATTAAAATAAGAATTTATTCTCAGCACACCTTACATGTGTCTAACATTTACAGTGTATATCAAAAATTAGAGCAAGTATGACATCAGATAAGGTCAATAATTTGGGTAAGTCGAATGACGGATGTTGTACAATAACTGAAAATTAATTAAATCAATAAGTCTTTAGTTGACTAACATGATTCATCCATATCACAGGTACACACCAGATTCACATAATAAGCACGTCCACTATGGATTTAAAGGAGAAGCAACAACAACAAGCTGTGGACTTTGATGAAGCATTAGCACGATTAGGTATGAATGAGTAGAAGTGAAATTTTTTTTATTATTGACCACAGTCCAATTGCGACTATGTGGTTGCTGTTATGTTTATTTATTTGATGGGCCGTGCGATAAATCACATTGCTGTGTATGAAAAATGGTAAATAATCAAAATATAATGGCTGTAATTGATTAAATTAATTTGGAGATTCTTTAGGGTATGAAAAATGTGCGGATGTGAGGATTTTGAGGTGGGGGTTGGATTTTGAGTTAGATACATTTTTTTGGAGGGTCAGGTGGTTTATTCTGGGGTTTTTGGCTTTTAACTAGGATGTGGGATTTGAACAACTATTTTTCAATTTTTTTATATTCTAGACCTCGTTTCCAGCAGTAAATTACATCCGTATGACCCTAGACAAAGACAAAATGTCCATAAAATGCATTCCCAACTAAATTTCAAAAATTAACCTAAAATTCATTTAAATTGTCATCTTTTGTTCCCAGCAATTAAAAATTGAAAGAAAAAAGTGTCACAATGGAAACATTCCAATCTTGATAAGATTCATATCACTAAACGCGTGAGCATGAAACCTGAAAGTTGTCATAAAAATTAATTGACAATGGTTTTTACATCAATTATTTTAAATGATCATGTTTATGGAGTTGAATTAATTATTTTAAAGTGTTGGTTGAGTAATTTTCTAGAAGTTAATAGCTTCAAGAGGTGATTTTAAAGAGTAAATTGGTTCTGAGATGGGTTCGTTCATCAATGAAGTTCCACTTTTAGAAGTTAAGGGGGCTTAAACCGGTTTAGGGCAGGCTGATATGGATTTGTTGTTAAAATATAGAGAAATTTCCCATTTTTTTATGAATTTAAGCTATTTATATGCAAAACTGAGGTGATTTATCACGATTTTGGTCATTAAACATAGAAGACAGTACTATTAAATCCCAAAGAGATGGTTAGTCTTGTTTAGGGCTATGTGACATCCAAAGAAATTTACAAAAATATTTTGTGTCAGATTCGGATTCAAAATCTCATTTTTTTGATAGATATCGTTAACAAGCAACCCATAAAAAGCAGACTTAAGCATTTTCAGAGGAGCTTTTGTGGTAAAAACCTCCCATTGACAAAAATTTCACACAAAATCATATTTTAAAATTGCAAAAATTATAATTTTGCTAAGTTGTTTAACCTTTTAAGCTCCTTGCTGACGTGATTAAAACCGTTAATTAAATAAACATGTATGTAATTACACTAGCGTGGGAACTCGTCAAATTTCTCGTCTTATCAGCTGAAAACTATAATTTTCAACTTTATACTTCGTCATATTTTTTAATTAATTAAGTTTAAAATTTCCCAAGATGTAACAATATTAAGTCTAAACTTCTTTGATCGACTTAGTTAAAAAATTAAATCCGATTTCTTATTTGCTTTGTTTTTAAAATCTCCATGACTCAATTTCTCATTTTTAATATGCCACAATGATGGTTTTCAATTAAGCACATTAACATATTTAATACGTCCAGTCATAAGTCAATAGCAACAGTCTTAAAATATTCTCCGAAAAAATATCAAGACAAAAAGCATTAAAGAAATCATCTGACGGTAAATAATTATCACTCTGCATGATTCATCCTCAACATTATTGACCACCAGCGTATTGACATCGATATTTATTGAATTTATTACGAAACTATTTTTTACTATTAAATTTTTGTAGTAAAATTCATTGAGACGAGGCTGGGGATTTTTAGGAGAATTGAAACTTTTCATCTTTGTTGAGCTATTTTTAAATGCGACTTACTATGGATTACTATATATTATGTAATATTTGTTATTTTGTAATGATGATGAAGATATTTTTGTTTGTGGATTATTTGCTAATATTTTTTACGGTTATGTGTGCAAAATAGATTAAAATATCAATAAAAAGTCAATTGGCGTACTTATAAGTCAAGTTGCAATAGATTCTATTAATTAATTAGTATTTTCTGAGAGTCCTAACATGACCCCTTCCGATAGATTCAACTGATGCATCTCTACCCAAAAGTGAAATAACTGCTGTTTCTGCTAAGGATCCTACAATTTCCATCAGACATAACCTCCAAAAACTAATTACACCTAACCATACCCCCTCAAAAAATCTTCAATCCACCTCAAAAAATTCATAATTACGCATTACTCTACAGTCATCCATCAACCTGTATCCAAAGATTACAGATCTTTGCCAGATCAAACCTTTTCATAAACGCAAAAATAAATAATAATGATAGGTTTTTTGTAGTTCGTACACAAGAAAAAAAGCGTAATAATTGATTCTCACTTTCGTTTGAAATAACAGCACCTGACACCTCTTTTTTCTCACACATCACATTACAGCTAATTTCATTTTGGCATGATTACAAAGAGATGAAGAAAAAGAAGCTTGAAAAAATAGTTTTAAGACGTATAATTTTAGATTTCATGTTGTGGACATTTAATGGTTGCTTCCCAGTCTTTTAGACCAAAAAAATTCAAAATCATTTAACGGTCATAAATTATTTAAATTTCTAACGGTTAAATAAAATTCAAATTTTCTAAATCTAAAAATTTGAATTTTTAACGATTTTTCGGAGATGTCCACAGCATGACATAAATGAAGAGTAGAAGCAAAATATTAATAATCTCTGAACTCTTTTTAATTCGTCTCACAGGTTTTGGCAAGTTCAACTATGGCCTAATTTTGCTCTCAGGCATTTTAATTACGACAACAACGTACGAGACAATTGGTATGTGATGAAAATTGAAAGTCACTGGACATCGTTAAATACATTTTACTTTTTGTAGGTATAAGCTTTATATTTCCCGTGGCCGAATGTGATCTGTCGCTTACAACACAACACAAAGGGATTTTGTCAGGCATCACAGCGATTGGAATCATTGCAAGTTCACATTTTTGGGGATTTTTAGCGGATCAGAAAGGACGAAAAAGCATTATTGTGCCATCTCTGATCGTTTCATTCCTAGCGAGTCTCCTTTCAAGCGTTGCAATAAATTTCGAAATGCTCGTTGTGTGCAGATTTTTTTGTGGATTTTTGTGAGTATGCAAAAAAAAGAAGAAGCATTGTAGGATTTTTAATGGAATTTTCATGTACACAATGTTTCAATTTATTCATACACACAGCATTGCTGGATCATCTGCAACAATTTTTGCATATTTGAGTGAATTTCATAGCTCGAGGAATCGCTCGAAAGTTTTAATGGCTGCATCCTTCATCTACGGTGTATCATGCAACTATATGCCCGCACTTGGATATCTTGTACTCAATCGTACATTCCACTTTCACATTCCATTATTTGACATTGAATATAAGCCATGGAGATTATATTTGCTATTGTGCGGCTTACCAAGTTTAGTTTGTGCAATCCTTTTGCTTCTCTTCATTCCGGAAAGTCCAAAATTTATTTTCTCAAAGGTAAACAGATGGTTTAGCATTTTTCATGGTATTCTGAGTGCATTTTCATGTGGATATAGAGTGGATGAGTTGGTTTTTGAGTTGTCACAATTTAAAATTTTAAAATTAGCTAAATTATGCAGATTTCTCTGTTTAAATTTATCAATGTTTGGTTAGATGTCTCTTGCCATCTTTTATAATGGTTTAACTGCATTAATTTGTTGATTAAATTAGTAGATTATGAGTAATTCAACAAAAACTCTTCGAGGTGGAAAAAGGGGTGTGAAACTAAGTTTTTTGTTGAAAAATTCAAATTTCAAAAAACCGTTGAAAACTAAATTTAGAAATTTTCCACGAAAAATGCGCTCAGTTTCTTTAAAAATATCAAAAAAAGTCCATTTAATCTTCATGAATGACTTCTCATCCATTTTAATCATTTCGACAGGGCGACGAAGAGGAAACGCTGAACATTTTAAGAAAAATTCACAAAATCAACAATCCCAAAGATAAAGAAGGTTACAACGTCACGAAAGTCATTGAGGATGTTGAATTTATTGATAGCGCCACACGGGAAATGGAAAATGTCTCGGAAAATCCATTTGTAATGTTATGGAAGCAAACTTATCTATTATTCTCGGGAAATAATGCAAAGAAAATGATAATTGTGTGTCTCATGCAATGCGGATTATTTGCATCATGTCATGGTCTGTACATGTTCTTCCCTCAAATTGTCGATCAGATGGCATCGTACTCAAATCAATTTCCAACTGAACGTTCAACAATGTGCGAGATATTAACATTAGTTGAGGAATTAGCTGGAAATGTGACTGAAATTGGAAATATGACCGATCTATCAGAACACGTACAGACGTGCTCGGAGACATATGAAGTCTCAACATTTTTCTACTCCCTCATTTTAGAACTGCTCTACATGTTTGGATTCCTCGTCATTACATTCATCATAAATCGTACGAGCAAGCTGAATGTTTTATTAGTCATCCTATTCGGATGCAGTATTAGTGGATTTGGAACGCTATTCAGTACAATTCCGTTGCTGTCTGTCTACCTTTACGTGATATTCATGGGATTGCTATTGGCAGTCAATATTGTTAATTCAGCTACAGTTGATTTATTCCCAACGAATTTACGGTAAGTCAGTCAAGTCAATTGTGTTGTCGGTCAAGTTTTGATCTTCATGTCTTTTGAATATTTTAGTGGCATGGCAATTAATATTTCAATGATGTTCGGACGAATTGGTTCAGTCATGGGCACGAATGTCGTTGGATTTTCATTAGACTACTATTGTAATGAGACATTTGGTGTGTCAGCTGGAATTATGGCGGCTTGCGGAGTATTGGCATTCTTTATTCCAAAAATTAGACGAATTGATGGAGAAATTAAGGAAAAGAAGCAGAATAAGAGTTAATTATTAACGTATTTTATTTTATTCAAATTATTTTTTTCAACGAAAGTCTGACGATTTTAAATTAAAAATAACCGTTAAAATTTATTCCAAACAATTATAGTAATTATTCAAATTCAATAAATAGTAAGTGTGTAAAACATAGCATTAAAGTATTTATTTCCATAAATTATACAGCTCTCGCCTCTCACTCTCCTCCTTCATTACTTATCTTAAATCATCAATCTACCAGTAAACAACCAACTGCCCAATGCGGTCCCTTTTTCATCACAATTGTTATTATTAAATTTATAAAGCTGCCTTTTCATATTTCTTTATGGATAACTCGCATTTTTCTCTTTCGCTTTTATTACGCGACCAAAGCAAACGAGCCAGTGAAATAAAAGTCTATAAAAAATGAGTTAATTGAGTCTGCCATTGACCCCGTATTTTCTGTGTATATAACACACAATTCCATAAAAAGAAGAATGATTTTAATAATAAATCACATTCTCAAAAAAAATATAAATAAATATAATACTCAACATGCACAAAGCATGGCGCACATGGCAAAAAAGAGAGCGAAGGAAAAGAGATATCCATCAGTCGGTTTACGAAAAAAAATTGTTTGTAGGGATTTTTTGTGATGTGGAATTTGTAAATTGTGGTTTCAGTTTGTCCTGACTTTAGGTTTTGAATTCTAATTTTTTGGAGAGGTTATTAAAAGTTTGGGATGGAAATTTTGAGGTTATGGAGTTTTTTAGGCTAAAATTCCAAAACACCAATACTTTGTCGAGAAAAGTTGGAACCAGGAATTTGCTACTTTATAGCATAAGTCATAGAGTCATTCAGTCCAAGTACCTAAGACTAAACCCACCCCAAGAAAGGTGCATACCCCAAAATATTGTAAATGTTCAATTTCAAGTAGTTGCTGTGAGTATTGCAACTTTTTGACCAAAAACTCTTTGGAATAGTTCAAAAATGTGCAAATTTTTCAATATGAATTTTTATAGGGGACCGTTTAGAAGTGATGTTCAATTTTTAGGGATCAGGAAGTTTGATGTTGTGTGACACTTCCATACAAAAGAAGAAGAAATTTTGTGACAAAGTGGGGTCTAAAAATCTTGTTTTTTGCATGACCTCATTTATGAACAGCCCCTAGATTCCTATATTTTCCCTCAATCTCCTAAAAATCTCAAAAGTCCAAAAAAACCAGTCCAAAAGAACAAAAAAGCTTCACTGCATCCAACAATCACCTCAAGCACCATCCCAACTTTTCCATTGTTTTACAGCAAATGAAACTTAAAGCACTTTAACTAGTCCGCTTGCAGACTGGACGTCATATTGAATAGGGAAATAAAAATGCCTGAGAGCATTCGAACAAATTTTTTTTGTACACTGCACATGCATCATTGTTGAGTGGCAAAAAAACTCATCGTCCTGAAATGAAAATGCCATGGAAAAATTGCACCATTTACAATGGCTGAAAAGTTTTTTTTGAATTTTCACAATCAAGTTGTTCCTTTGTACAGCTGAAATGGAAATTTCTAACAACAAAAAAAGTTTCAATCTCGAAAAAGTACACATGTGAAGTAGACAAAAATTGTAATTTCGAGTTGCATCCAATTGGACAACGTCTGTATGAAGTTAAGCGACAAATGAATAACTGTGAATCCATGGTTACTTACATAACACAAAAAAAAGTTTTAAACCCTTCCATTGAGCACATTTCAAATGAATGTCTATGTGCATAAAGTATTTTGTTTTCACTCAACATAAATATTGATTTTTAAGCTACGAAACTTAATGAATGACGAACGGCTGTACACGATGTAATGATTATTATTATTTTATTTAAGTTGAGAGTTTCGTTGTTTATTTTTTGTTATGTGTATTTTGTTAAGAGCTTCTGTTTTTTGAGAAGGTGTAAAAAGTTAATTAACAACTTATCTTACAAAAAAATTTATAATTGATTTATTTTAACATTCAGACTTATGGCGCGTAATTTATGTTTTGTGATGAAAAGTTTTTGATTCCTGGGATTTTATTATTAAGGGTTAGACATCATGTTGAATTAATTACCTTTAAAATTGAAATCTGAACATTAAAAGTTTAGAAAAATGGGAATAAAGGATTCAGAAAAATACTAAAAATTACAAAATTTAAAAATTTGAATCCATTTAAAATTTAAAAACGTAAATCATTTAAAAAAGTTAAAAAATTGTGTTTACCTTTAAATAAATTTAATTTTTAAAACTTTTTAAATTTTTAATTTTTCTACTTAATTTCTTAAATGTCTAAAATTTTTAATTTTATTAAATTTTTAATTTTATTTAATTTTTAATTTTATTTAATTTTTAATTTTATTTAATTTTTAATTTTATTTAATTTTTAATATTATTTAATTTTTATTTTTAGTTAATTTTTAATTTTATTTAATTTTTAAACTTCTTAAATTTCTTAAAATTTTTAAATTTTTTAAATTTCTTAAATTTCTTAAATTTTTAAATTTTTAAATTTCTTCAATTTTTAATTTTCTTAAATTTTTAAATTTCTTAAATTTCTAAATTTCCTAAATTTTTAAAATTTTTTATAAAATTTTCAAGTTTTCTCAATTTTAAATTTTACATTTAATGTTTTTAAAGATAATTTGTTTAATATTCCAGTGCCCAACCCAAGAAAAACTTTATTCCTCAATCTCAAGCTCTTTAATTAGTCAGAATGCGAATAAATTAAATGAATGTTAAATTGAGCTGTAATACGGATATTTTTCCGTGTTTAGATTAAAATCACTTAAAAGCAATCTAAATTTGGAGAAGATTTGATTTGATTTAGTGGAGGAAGAATCAATCATTTCGGTAGAATTTTGATGATTTAAATTAAATTTTTGGAGATTCATTTCAACACATGTTATTTTGAAATTCTGAAGAACTTGTTGAGTGATTGACATTAGGAATCGTCTTAAGAATTATTGATAAATATAAGGGAATTTTACAGATTATGAAGTTGAATAAATGAGTAGTACTGGAAGATAAACATCCGTAAGACTGACCTAAAAACTTAGATTTTAAAATAAAAATATACAAAAATTTATTTTACGACCAATTTAGTTTAAATTGATACTTTATGGATGCCAACCACTTCCAGTGTCTAGATGCAAGTTTCTCAAGAATTACAGCACACAAAAATTGGCACATTTTCAACCAAATGGCAACCGTTTTAAAATTTAATTAAAACAATAAATTTAACGTATTTTCCCATAACTCAAAAAACTTTTAAATTTTTTGCCAAAAATATTCAATATGTTACTTACTAAAATACTATACAAAAATGCATTTTCCTGAAGGAATTAATTTCCATAATTCATGTCTCATTAATTTTTTTATAATTCACAAAATTCTACAATCCACAAAAATTACACTAAAATTTTCATACAAAAGCAATAAATTAGAATTTCAAATATCAACGGTTATTTCCTTATTTCACGATGGCAAAAAATTAAAGTACCTCAAAAAATAAAAATTTATTCAAATTTAATTATCGTCAAATTAAACACAAGAGCACAATTGTTCGGAACTTAATTATGGTACCCATAAATTTCCAAAACAATAAATATTAAAAAAGAATTTTTATCCCTAACGACGAACAAAAAAATGTCGAAGACCTTTTGGTCTCCCTCCAATAACTTATGCAATTCAAAACTGCAAATTATTCATACAAGAAAAATAAGTTAAAAATTTTTTTAACGATGGCGTGCGTTGGTATGAAATTGAATATCAAATCTCACTTAATAATAGCACACTGCATATCATTTGTTGAAAAACATAAAGGAGAATCAAATTAAATTTCAACAACGGCATTAAAAAATAATAGAAACGACTGGCACAAGACCTCTACTTAACTTCTTGTATATTTCAATAGTTTTTTTTGCACAGTTTTTGTTTTGAGATAGAAATGTTGTTGTCTGTACTTTTTCTGACTGTCTAGTTTAATTGGTGTTAATTTATTTGTTTTTGTTCCCATTTTGAACTGATTGAGTAAACCTAGTACAATTCTGAATCGATTAAATCAATCTAGTACAATTTTGAATCGATTGAGAAAATCTAGTCTAATTTTGAATTCACTGAGTCAATCTAGTACACTTTTGAACCGATTAAGTTAATCTACTACAATTTTGAACATATTTAGTCAATCTAGTACAATTTTAAACAGATTGAGTCAATCTAGTACAGTTTTGAATCGATTGAGTCAATCTAGTACAATTTTGAATTCACTGAGTCAATCTAGTACACTTTTGAACCGATTAAGTTAATCTACTACAATTTTGAACATATTTAGTCAATCTAGTACAATTTCAAACAGATTGAGTCAATCTAGTACTACTTTTTTTTGAGTAAATCTAATCCATTTTTATAATTTTTCATTTAAATTAGGAAATGCGCCTTCATTAATCAAGCAAGCTGAAATTAAAACCAATTTTTTTGCTGCAATCTGACGTGAATAACAAAAATATATTTTTTCCAACCCTCCACATTCATGGCAAAAAAAATATTAAAAAGCATAAACTACACAATTTTATGTACAATGCGATTATATTTTGCTTGGCACAAGAAACAAGAACAGCAAGAAGAAGTAAAGAAAAAGAAGAAAAAAACGTGAAATATGTTTATTAGGTGTGCTTTTGTGCCCTGCTGCCTGTGCCCAAAAATGTCATTTGCGCATAGTTTTATGTTTTTAGGTCAACATAATTTCAGTCTTTTTATCATTTCACACATGAAAGTGTTATTTTTTCCGGCAATTCGTGTTCCTACAAATTGTTCATAATTATTTTGAATCACTCTTATCAATATTAGAGATAAGTCGTTCTGATTCTTGTGAATATGACATATTGCTACAAAAATACACGAAAATAAAAAGAATATTTCCAACACCTTACATAAATTGCGATAGAATCTCTCTAAAAAAATAATTCACACAAAACAGCACCAAAAATAATATTTTTTATGTTATTTTCTTTTGTAAAAGTTGTTTACATCATTTAACACGCACAATACATTGCCTTCAATTATTATTTTTTTGTTCTTTTCTTTATCGTACACACACATCGCATATACAGCGCCTGATGAATTGTAATTAATACAGCATAAAGTCTTATTGTTGGATAACAAGGTTTTTTACTTATCACGAATGAGAAAAAAATGGGAAATTTGCCTTTGAAGTGCCTGAATAAGCTAAAATGTTTGCCAACTTCCTCCTCATTTGCATTTTAATTGTGTAGAAAAATATTGTGACTAGAAGAAAATTTCATGGCAATTCGTCAACGTTTTCAATAAGAGTGTGGGCTTTTTTGCTTGAGATGTTAATTTTTTTGGTGAAATTGCTGTGAAATTTCAAATTAATTTTTTTTTGTCTAAATAAATTTTTATTCAACTTTTAAATGATGGAGAAAAAATTAGATTTTTCTAGGATTTTTGGAACTTTTCAGAAATAATTCCAAAAATCTTGAATTTCTGTTTTGGATAAAGCAAAATGTGCATATTTTAGTAAAAGATAAAATCATTAATATTATTCTTAGTTAGTTAGTGAGTCAGTTTTTCAACTGACAGTCCAATATTTATATTTTTCAAGACTGTCCTGTATAAATTTGGAAAATTTGTTCCAGGTCTTGTATTTTTTCATGAAAATTTTTGTTAATTTTCCTATATTTTCGTGAAAATTGGATAGAGTGACCATCCTTAGTCAATAAAGCTGCTAACGGGAAACAGATATAAATTGAGAAATTATTTAGAAATTGTTTATATTGTTCAAATATTTTTTCAAAAATAAAATAAAAATTTTACATGTTTGACACGTGAAGTGTATTGTCCTTGAGATAAGAGTTCGAATCTCATAAAAATCCTCCTTTAAGAATTATATACATACAACTGTAGTCGTGTCAGCTTTTTAGTGCATTTTCCCATTGGGAAAAGACACTATTGTCCGCGTTTTGTCCGTCCGTCCGTCCGTCCGTCTGTCTGTCTGTCTGTCTGTCTGTCTGTCTGTCTGTCTGTCTGTCTGTCTGTCTGTCGCCCTATCTCCTCCTCCAGTTTAAGCTTTTTCGATGCGGTTTTTTGCTTAAAATGTGTGGACTAGGCCTGGGAAGAGGTTGACCAAAGATTTTTTGGATCGGTGCAGTAGAAGTTAATTAAATTAACTTTTTTTCAAAAAATTGCTTAGGGGTCGTTCACTTATTACGTTCGCTTTTTAGGGGGGAGGGGGGGTCTGAGATTTTGTAACAGGTCAAACAAAGAAAAATTTTTTTCTTGGAAAATTTGTAACAAGGGGGGAGGGGGGGTAGTCTAAAATTTCGTTTTTTTGCGTAACGTAATAAGTGAACGACCCCTTACGTTTTATGTATTTTTCATACAATCTTCCGGCCAGGGTTCGAGCCCCGCTCCGAGCAACTTTTTTTTTGTACTTTTTTACACTTTTTTGATATTTCATGATGTGTTATGATAAAATTTTCCATTTTCAGATTTTTCTCTCGCATTTTCCGAATTTTTCACGTAGTTAAATTAACTAAAGCTTACGTTACGTAAAAATACGTATGTAGAATTACGTAACATTTAAATTTACGTTACGTAAATCTTGCTTGGTGTAAATTGAAGGGGAACGAGGGGGAGTCAAACGAGGGGGTGTATATGAAGGTGGGGGGGAGTAAAACGGGGGGGGCCATTATTTTTCAAATACTTTTTGACCGTTATTTTTTCAAATACTTTTTGACCGTTATTTTTTTCAAATACTTTTTGACCGTTATTTTTTCAAATACTTTTTGACCGTTATTTTTTCAAATATTTTTTGACCGTTATTTTTTCAAATACTTTTTGACCGATATTATTCAAATAGTTTTTGACCGTTATTTTTCCAAAAAAAAAAAAGAAATTACCGTTATTCTTTTTAAAAACTTATATTTATTATTCAAATAATTTTGACTAATTTTTTGCGTCAGTGTTTCGTGCATTAGTTTTCTTTATCATTACTAATTTTTTATACGTTTAAATTTCTGGGCACAGTAGTTTAAGAAAATGCACTTCCGTCCGCAGCCCGTGGACGCATTACTAGTTTTATTATTTTTTTAAATGAAAAATACGATTGATAGATGATGGATAAAAACACCGAAAAAAATTAAGTCCACAACACAAATAGATAAAAAGTCCGAAAAAATGAGAAATCATTGGGAGATAATAAGTCCACTTACAAAATTTATAGTTTCTCAGGTGGCCTTATTATTTGCACGTGAAAATAATAAGCCCACTTGGAATAAGTTACTATTTCAGGTGAAATAATTATATTCACGTGTGTATAAAAATACCACTTACAATTGTATGTGGGTATTTTATCTTCACGTGTAGTTAATAAATCCGACTATATTTTTAAATCCGAACTTAATAACTCACAGTGAGATAATAAGACCACTTAGAATCATTAGTGGATTTCTTATCTCACAGGAAGATATTTATTCCACCTACATTTCTCAGTGGAATTATTATCTTTTTGTAAAAACTATTAATTGACATTAATTAACATCAAAAAATTTACATTTTTTACAAAAAAAAGTTTAATCAGGTTAAAAAAAAATTTAAAACTTCTCATTTTTCCAAAAAATTTGCAAATTTTTTAAGACAGTATTCGAATATTTAAATCTAATATTTTTTCTATTGAGGAAAATTAAATATTCAATATTTAATTTCTTCATACAAAATGAATATTGAATATTAGATCTTTACTATGAGTGTGTAAGGTAAGAAGCTTTGAGAAATTGGCTTGCATCAGTTAACAATCAATGCACTACGATGGTAGCAGTGATTAAGTTATATACAACAATTATACATTTTTGTAAAGATAATAACATCAGTTAGTAAATTCTTGGTAAATTCAGGAAACAGAAACAAAATATATTGCCTGTGCAAAAAGTTATGGGCTAATAAATACTCTAAAATTTGGAGTACTTGAAAATTTTCATCTCAGTTAACATGTTTCGAAAAATTTGATCGTTATATTTTGCGTTGTCCCCCGTTAGTTTTCTCAATAATATTTTAATGTGTTACGTAACCAGAGGGGGGGGGGGGGGGGGGGGGGTTGAGGTGTTAAAAACTTGTGACAGTTTGTGAAAGAGGGGAGGGGGGTCTAAAAAGTCGATTTTTTGCGTTACGTAATAAGTATGCTTTCTCGATCTCGACAAATTCGAGATATCGAGACATCGAGACCAAACTTAAAACCAAAATATTTTAAGTATAAGCAATTTTTTAAAACAAATTTTTGATTTAAATGATTATTAATTTCCTGTAACGTGATTTAAAACTATAATTTGTGAAAAAAAATTATTTAGATTTAAGATATTTGAGTTTTAATTTATGTCTCGATCTCGAAAATTTGTCGAGACCGAGACACCGGGAAAGCATACTAATAAGTGAACGGCCCCGAAGTTTCAAAATTTTTTTAACCTGATTAAACTTTTTTTTGTAAAAAATGTAAATTTTTTGATGTTAATTAATGTCAATTAATAGTTTTTACAAAAAGATAATAATTCCACTGAGAAATGTAGGTGGAATAAATATCTTCCTGTGAGATAATAAATCCACTAATGATTCTAAGTGGTCTTATTATCTCACTGTGGGTTATTAAGTTCGGATTTAAAAATATAGTCGGATTTATTAACTACACGTGAAGATAAAATACCCACATACAATTGTAAGTGGTATTTTTATATACACGTGAATATAATTATTTCACCTGAAATAGTAACTTATTCCAAGTGGGCTTATTATTTTCACGTGCAAATAATAAGGCCACCTGAGAAACTATAAATTTTGTAAGTGGACTTATTATCTCCCAATGATTTCTCATTTTTTCGGACTTTTTATCTATTTGTGTTGTGGACTTAATTTTTTTCGGTGATTTTATCCAGCCCCCGATTGATATATTTTTAATCAATTTCTAACAGTATTTTTAGATTTTTTCGTAAATCTATATAGGTTGCGATTATCCTGTTAATTTTATAATAAACTATTATAAACTATATGAAGTTTAGAAAATTTAAAAAAAAATCGAATAGATTTGGAAACACAACCCTTCTTACTTTCATTAAATTTACCTAAATCTTGGAAATACGCTTCAACTACTGAATTTCTTAAATTTGATCAGACCTCAATCCAAAAATCCCCAAATATCATGAAAATTTCCCTCAAAAATAAATAATTTTACAATAAAATTTATTCATTCACCTCAAATACACCAAAAAAAGTTTCTTTCCGTTCGCAGCCCTTTTCCTGAATACCTAATCTAAACTATTTTTTCGTATCCAAGTCAATATCTTCATAGCTTTACCTCCTTAACCCCTCCAACATTCAACACGTCACGTTCACATTGTGAATCGTAACTCAGAAACAAATGTTGATAGTTCATGTTTCAACGCAATTAATTTTCGCCTATAATTCTTATTGTTTTTTCCACAAAAGGAGGGAAAATTGCTTGCAAAAATATTATTTTTTCTGCCAATGCCTCATGTATATGTGTGTGTTATATTCAGCACGACATCAATTTTTTCATCGTCAGCTCCTGTCTTCCCCAATTGCTATTTCTTTGTGTTGCGCTGTAAGGAAGCAATTTTTCAAATATATAAAAAGAAATCTCTCCACCCAGTAATTTCCATTCTGTTAAAGCATAGAACAATGTATCTAGGAATATTAAAATGTAAGCAACAGAAGCACAACAAGATGAAAAGTTTTCAATCCATCTGAATTGAGAATGAGAGGAGCTGTAAGTATTTTTATGAAAAATTTGCATAACTTTTTTCTGTTGCTGTGTCATGTTCTTTTATTCTGCATCACTTGTCGTCTTTTTTTCTTTTTTTGTTGCCATCACAACGGGAATAAGCAAAGGAGAAACACTGAATAAATTCTTTCTTCCTTCATGTCTTGCTTTATGTTTCGAGATATGATTGCATATATGTGTGGTGTTTATTATTTTTTGGGGGGGTAGAAATAAGAAGAAAGTAAGGAATAGGGAGATGATGGAAGTAATAGGGAATGAAATTGGGAGCGTGAAACTGACGTTGAAGATGAAGGAAAAACAATTTTTATTCTTTTGTTTTTTTTTTTAAAAAAATGAAGTTTAGTTGGCTGGATTTCATGGGGATTTGGAATATTTAATCAGATGGATTTAACTTTTTTAGTGAAATTGAATTTTTTTTCTCCATTTTTCACGTATGTTTCTCCAGTTGTCCAGTTTTCATTTTAAAAAATTCAGTTTAAAAATTACACAAGTTATTTACCAACTAAAATTGAGTTCCAAAATAACTTTTTGTGACCCTAGTTTGCCGCCAAATTTTTCAAATGGAAACTCCTGTGTCATGAGTCGAAAAACTACCTGTATTCATCGGATAAAAAATTGTTTAATTTGTATGGTAATACAACTATTACACCACTTTCCCTCAATGACGTAGAAATCATGGGAGTTTGAGAAAAAAATCCAAAAACCCCATAAGGGGGGTCATTTATGACATCCATCAAAAAATGGGATTCTTAGACATCCCCTTGTCACAAATTTTTAATTCAAAAAAATTTCTTAAATTTAAAGTGCCACAAAATCTCAGACCTCCCTCACCCCTAAATCATGGACGTCATAAGTGAATGACCCCATAAAAACTATACAAATACAAAATTTTTGGTTTTTTTCATTCGGAGGTTGAAGTTTGTTAGGTAACTCAAGAACTATAAATAATTTATTTTATAAAATCAAATCTGAAATGGGAGTCGATGTTCAAAAACTCTTTTATACGTTATAATCATCTCCAAAAAATAGAGGGGGTTGAGTCCCCCTCAAAATTTACATATCATCAATTTTAAATTTTTTTCCCAATCAACTTCAAATTAAAGACCAACTTCCAATTTTAAAAAAACTTCAAAGTATATTTTTCTGACTTTTTCCTCTAATTTGTTTTATTTGTCAAATTCTTCTTCAATTTTTCTTTTCACTGACATGAAGAAAAAAGTTAAAATTGTCTCCTTCCTTCTTGTTATTCTTCCGCTCAAATAAACTTTAATTTTACCAATTTCGTGCGACACAGGCACAAAAACAGCAAGATGTGAGGCACACGATGAAAGAAAAATAAAACAGTGTAATGCTGTTGGCGTAAAAGATATGATTTTGATAACATCATAAGTACACAAGCTTCACTTTCTTCCCTCATTTTTTCTGTCGTTCCTTCTTCTTCTTATGCTTCATCGGGTACCAAATGTGAATTTCACATAAACAATAAAGCGATGGAAAATGAGACGAGTCAAGAGTGAGATGTTGAGTGACTTAAATTTAAAGAAGCTGTTGACGATAAAAACTTACGCAAAAGAAGCATCTCAGGCAACTACAGTTGGGGGGTGATGCGAGATGAGTTTACATTACTTTATCAATTTATTTGATGACAACTTTTGAGCTTTTTTTATGTAATGTGAAATTCTTTTCGGCTCCGATTCTTACATAAATATACAATTTATTGGATATACTGTCAGCGATGAGTGAAGGGGAAGCAACGAAAGTGCAAAAAAATGCCTATGTGGAAATTTTTTCCCGCTTTTTTACGATTATTTTTTTAAGAGTGTCAATCTTCACATTTCTATTTCGTTCTTCATTATTATTTTTATTTGCTCATTGCTTTATGGAGTTGTATATATCTTGAATATATATTTATTTTACTTTTGTAGACTTTGTACTCTTTCGTATATTTGTTCTTTATATTCAACATAAATATTTATAAGAGTCAAATACTACAGTTAAATATATTTTTCTTCTTCTAGTATCCCAGTCAGAAATATTAAATTCTATTGATAATTTTTCGGCTGGGATTTGATGGATGGAGAAAGGATAATAGTAAGGGTGGAGATTGATAAGATTTTTATAAGAATGGAATTTATTGTATTTTTTTGCTGTGGAAATCAATTTTAGCTTCTGTGAGTTGGACATAATTTTTTGACAATTCTAATTTCCTGTGGGATTTATTGAATAACCCCCAATTTTTTTAATAAGAGATACAACACGCCCCTTGTACTTTATAAAAATTTTTGCTGACTTTTTTATTGAAAAAATTATTTTATTATTGTTCTGGTTAACCAGGCTATTTAGCTGCACTATAGCTTATTTTAGAAAAATAATACAGTTTCATTTAGTAACTGGCATCCAAAATACTTCATTTGACGATATAATAGTCGGTAAAATCCAGTGGTAGAGTAAAGGGAGGTCTACCTAAGTCATGGTGTCCAGGTATCTAGAGATACAAATTTCGGTTTATTAAGGATGTCAAAAACCATTGCTATGTTATTGGTAAAATCCAAATTGAAGATGCTAGCTGCATTTTCAGGTCGAATGATTCAAAAAAGTGACATTTTTAGTCACCCTGTCTAGTATCAGGCGAATTTTTCAAAAGGGGGGAGGGGTGAAAAGTTTTTGTATTTAGAGGAGTTTTTGAAATTTTTTTAAAAAATAAATTTTTAAAGTTGGGGGACGGTTTGACCCCCAAAACCCTCCCTTAAACATGCTTCTGGCTGTGTTACTGAACCAATGTTGCAATATTCAGGTTCATAAGTAATAAAGATTGGACATTATGAATACAGATTCCTTATATCTCAGACCACAGCACCACCGAACCATTTTTCAAACATTTTTGAGGTCAACATTTCCAATTCCAAAAAATATTTTTCCATGCTAAAATAAGAACGCATTAAGCCTTATCTTTACTTTACGATTAATGAAACCCGATACATCCCACTGCTATTCGAATCTAAATTAATTAATCTGAACAAAAATTTATATCAATTCCATTCAATTTTATCACAGCAACAATGAGCTTCTCATTTCCATAGCTAATATTTACTTTTTAAAAACTTTACAGCTAATAATAAAATTTAATTTTTATTCTCCGAAACAAAAATTAAAAATTCATAAAAAGTTTCCAGATTTCTTGGAACTTTAAAATTTTCATAATTAATGCACCGTCAACACCTAACAATTCAATCCAATCAAAAAATAAATTATAAGAAGACAAAAAGGCTTTTTAATATCTCATAAATAATGCGCAGAGCATCGCCTCACTGGGTCACAATATGTTTATTAATATTTCTCTTCATTCATATGAATATTTATCTAAAGTGTTAGTTATTAGGCTCTCTTGTCTCTTCTTTCCGTTTTTGGATGTGCAAATGCCACACATTTTTATGACGAATTGTTAAGTGGCTTCTTTTGAAAGCTGATTTTCATTTCATCACCCATTCTTCTCGTCCACTGACTAGTTTTTCAGTTCGAGGTTAATTAAAAAATAACAAAAGCACTTGGGGTCGTTTGTAAATGACGTATATCTAAAAATTGGATTTTTATCCACTTTTTCTTTATAATTTTCATCAAAATTTGATATTCTGAGCTTCATACAGCTCCTGACCCCTAGCCTTGGACGTCATTTATGAACAGCCCCCTAATTTTTCTCTGTCACTTTGTTTTCATTGCTTAAAGTGATTTTATTTACCCAAAAAGTGTGTTTGTGATGATTTTTGCCAACAATTTTCATAATTATCGAATTTATATTCATACATTCAAGAATTATTTTTTATTTATATGCTGTGTTTAGAATCATAACAGAGACTTTTTATGGCGGTAGAATATTTCTTTAATTTATGTGGCAGTTTTATGCTCTTGGAATATTTTCCTCTTGTGGATGTTTGATAAAATCTATTAAAAATGCTGTGATTATCTAGTGTGGATTATGTTATTAGGAAATTTTTGTTGTGGCTGCTAATTTTGGTGAACATTTTTAAAAAAATTTAGATTCCATTTTTTGCTATAAAAATTGAACGGTGAATAGGTATGAGAACTATAGAATTAAGTAATAAAGAGAAGAACAGAGGTCATTCACTCAAGGGCGTATCCAAATTTCAAAATATATTTCATAGTTGCCAGAACACCGACATGTCGTAGACTTAAAGGCAAAATGTCACACATACATGAGGATTCCTGTTATTTGATGACAAAAAATGGAATTTAGTGCATTGTTCCGCAGGAGCGTATCCAATATATTTTTTAGGGGTTCGAATATTAACATTTTTAGGTTAGTATTGGTTTTTTAAAACAAAAATGGGTTAACACTGAGCCCTACCCTCATGGATACGTCTATGGTGTTCCGATTAAATTTTTAAAAAAATGAACCCACCCTGACCAAACATCTGCGTTATTTAAGCATTATGAAGGAAGCAGGTCCAAAAAATGGGTCTGTGCTGAAGTTTTTACGTGAAATTTTTGTTTGAATAGCAAAATACATGGGAATGGTCAGGTGGTTCCTTGAAAAATTGAAGATAATCATTTGTGCAATAATATCTTTAAATTAATGATTTGTGTTATGTAAATTAAATCCATCAAATCTGAAGCATGTGACACCAATATATCCATTGTGACACTCTATGCTCATTTATTCACATCCACTTACGATTTTTCATGCTCACAATTTCTTCAGTAAAAAAAGTCATTTACCTAATTAACAGTAACAAACGACACAAGTTGCCCTCAGGTAGGAAGCTGCTAATTTTTCCTCTAAACATTCACTCATTTATTTTTACAAAAGTATACCTTATAAGGCAGTCGACTAATCAGTTGACTAAATCAATTAGTAATCTAAGTAAAAACCAAGTCAATTAGACACTCGTCAAAATAAACATAGCAGCTTGATGTTGAAACAAAAAAGTATGCTAAAAATCTACCCGTGACTTCCTGTCGAAGAAGCAACAAGTCTATTTGAAAGATCTTGATAAAATCTCATAAATTATTCTCATAATTTGCGACATATCAAAACAAATTTATCGAAATTATGAGAAATGAAATAAATCTTCACTCCTTTTCCGCTCGTCATAATTTATTTCGCAGTTCTCTTTCTCTTTACGTTCCGAATGTGTGAAGACGATCGACTCCGATTCTCGTTTAAACAATGTGTAAATTAAAGAGTTTGTTTGAAGCTCAAAGCTCATAGCAATTTTGTGTTTTTCAACGCCGTAATTTTATTTTTATTTTTTTTTCGCACATAAAACTCCAGCATCTACTTAAATTAAACAAAATTGTTATGTGAATAAATTCATCAAAAAGCCAAGTGCCGACAAGATACAAACAAAAAATACTGCCGGAAAGGCGATTGTCACAAAAAAAATAAACTCAAACTTCAAAAGAATTTCATAATCTGTTAAAAAATTATTTTTTACGATGCCTTGGCTTGGCTTGGATGATGTGGAGAACAAAACGGCTTTCATGTCAATCATCTCTCAGCATGATGATCGCATCTATGTTACACACAATGTCAGTGTATGGCAAATATGTGAGAATCGTTTTTCACAGGGTCGATTGGCAAGAATCTGCGAGTGAGGAGCAAATGGACGGGAACACCCATAGAAAAAGATTTAAAAAACTTTTTTAAATTTGTATGGAAACATTTAAAAACAATTTTTTTAAAAAAAAGTTCTCTTAAAATCAGGTTTTAAAATTTAAAAACAAAATTTTAAGTTTTAAAAATATTTTTTTTAAATTAATTTTATGAATTTGATTTTAAAAACTTTAAAAAAATATTTTTAAAATTTAAAATTTTGTTTTAAAATTTAAAATTTTGTTTTAAAATTTAAAATTTTGTTTTAAAATTTAAAATGTTTAAAAATTTAAAATTTTGTTTTAAAATTTTAAAAAACTGATTTTAAGAGAAAATTTTTAGAAACATTTAAAAATATTTTTATGAGTGAATAAATGTTTATTTTTGGGTGGAACATATGTCGTTCACAAATCTGGATGTTTTGTGAGTTATACTAGATGAAATTTAGTCTGAACAATGGGAATATCTAGGATGTTTTAAATTAGTATGGGGTTTTCAAAAACTAGGGATGTGTATAACCCCTAACCCCCCTTCCTTGATACGCTCCTGGTCTAGACATGTCTGCTGAACAATATTTGACAACCATAAGCAAAATGAATATGAAATGTGACTTTACTAAGTTGCACTTGACCTCAAATAGCACTTTTTATCTAATATTTTACGAATTTCTACACAATCTGAAGGGTCAATCATAAATGACGTCCATAGTTGACTTTTGAGATCCTACATCCTTCTTGTTTTAGAAAATTTTGATAAAATAAAACTTTAAATAAGAATGAGCCCCTCTTAAGGGCCAGACGTCACTTATGAACGACCCCTAACTTACTTTCATCTCCTATAACCAGACACCCTCAAAACTAGCTCCAATAAATCATAATTTGACTAGAAATTGTAGCATTGAAATCAATTCGAACCCTGATTTTCATCCATTTCCTATATTCCAAAGTCAATAAATTGTTGCATGCAAAGCATAAAAAAATCCACTTTACTTTTTTCAGTAATAAATGCTGTCCAATTGACGCAATAACAGAACACATAGAGAGTGAGTTAAGTGCTGAGAAAATTATTTTAAAAATGCACATTGCAAAGTGACTCTCATTTTAGTTCAATAAACGACTCATATAAATGCATATGGATGTTCAAAAAATTGTATACATAAATAAATAAATAGATGTGGATAAGGCCTGCATAATGTACAAACAAACAATCCACTTCTCCAATTCATATTCAATTTAATTGAAACAACAATCTAATGGCAGTAAAACAATAAATCTCGCATCGTTTTTCCCAGGGGTGGCGAACGGTCCTTATCTTTCGATTTCGAATTTTCGAAAGGTCCCTTATTTTCCCGTTACAAAATTTTTTGAAAAAATTTGGTACCTTATTTTTCCGTTATAAATTTTTTTGAAAAAATTTGGTACCTTATTTTTCCGTTACAAAAATTTTTTGAAAAAATTTGGTACCTTATTTTTTCTTTACCAAATTTTTTGTGAATATATCATGTTTTTTCCTTAATTTTCGTTTAAAATTAGAAAATCAAATTCGATACATTCATACAAAACAAATTTGAATTAAAATGCACTTAAAATTTTGTTTTAAGTTAACGGATTTTTAATTTTTAAAAAAAATCCCGCATTTTTTTCACAAGAAAAAATTTTTTTTAGAATTTTTTTTTTGAATTTTTCGGAAACCAACGGAATAGTTCTTGTTCGCCACCCCTGGCGTTTTTCTTTTTATTCTATTATATTGCATACATGTGTATACATATTATTTATACTTTTTCAATTTCTTTCTCTCTCCATCTCACTCACTCCGTCTTAATCGGTTCGCTTATGCATTTACTCATAGATACATCTATTTAAAATATACCAGCTGAGAATGAAATTTTTATTTTAATCTTGAAAGATGAAAATTTCTTTTATTTATTTATTTATTTTCTTTCCCCCCATGCTGTTGAATTATTTTTATCTGGATTGTTGGGGCACACTGGGTGCGTTGTGAATTTTATGGCAGTCTTAATGGTGAAGTAGTGCAAAAGTTGTGAAAATCTATTTTTTAATGAACGTCATAAGCAGGGTCATAAGTAAGTAACCCCATATGTATTCTAACATTGGAGCAGAATCTGAGACTGTGTGATAGAATAGAAGTTGCATAGCAAAAGACGTTATCCTCGAAGGGATTCAAAATTTTACAATTTTTTATTTAGCCTTAAATGCTCATCCAGCAAGGCACTAACCCAAAATCGTAGCGTAATAAGGGTTTTTCGCCCTGTTCTAAATAAGAAATTTGCGCACTTTTATATGGGATTTTTTTTAAGGCACCAAAGCTCCAACCCTCCCTCCTGTTACCAGATACCTATCAGCCGTTGAAATGCTGAATTCATGTGGTGTGTGGTGTGCCACTAAACCGAATACCTCAAACTCAACCTTTATTTACATAAATTTTAACTCAATTTATACTTAAAGCCTACAAAATATATTTTAAGAAATCCCCCATTAACTTATCAGCCAAACAACTGAATGAAGCATTTTGTTCTTAACTTTAATGGATATAAAATAAAACAAAACTGACGATGGACTTATTCGATCGAGGCCAAATACTTTGCATACATAAATATATGAAAATAAATTGTTCAATGCTTTTATCTCACTTTATTGTGAATCTCTTTCTCTTCCTTTCATCCATAGCCATGAATTTAAGTCTGTTACTATATTGAAATGTAATCTAAATTTAGCTTCGAGATATTGAACTTTAAATTGCTTTCAATATTTTTTTCCTCACTTAAATCTCCTCTCAGCCTTTAGACTTTTTAATTTATTCATGTCTTACTGATATTGTTTCACTATGAATTGAATTTATATATGTGGGATAGAAAAATTCGATAGATAAATCGATTACCTTGGCTTAATGAAAATATTGTGAAATTGATGATGGACGTCGTCTTTGTAGTTCTGTGCAAGGAAAAATCGATAAATTTGCTCAGGCTCGAGAACATGAGATTATTGAGTTTGCAGTGCAAACAGAAGGAATCTGTCAGCAGAAATAGGCAGGGATTGTATTGATGTTTTTGGTATTTTTAACAATATTGAGGTAATATTTATAATACTTGGCTGAAGATAGATGGGATTGGCCTAGTTTTATTGAGAAATTACTCCGAATTACCGATCAATATTATTTTCCTAAGGTAAAATCTGTTCCGCTGATTAAATGGAATTTTTGCTGAATTTTTATAAACAATTATTTGAATTATATGAAAATTCGAGAAATTTTCGAGGTTCGAATCCTAAAATCGTTAAATTTAGATTTATATTTTCGATAATACTTCTAAATATCCTTTTTTGAACTAATGTGCTTTTTTGGCTATTTTCAAAAAAGTGGTCCAACATTCATAGTGAACTCTGTTATAGAATAGCAATGGCTGAGTGTCAGAGGCATATAAAAGGAGGTTTTAACGTCTAAATCTACTCAAGACCACTTCGATTCCAACCTAACTATTCAGAAACTAATTAATTTCCAAAGAACATACATCCAACATTCAAAGAAGCAAGAAATTGATCCATCAATATGCCCATATTTGATGTGACATCTCCGATCCCTCATCTGAACGAAACAACAACATCAAAATCTGTCAAAACTAATAAAAATAAAGGAATTGAAATAAGAAAAACAAATCGTCATGGTTCATAGAATGTCAATTGACTTAAGAATCTTATAAACGACATAGTAAGTACCCAGACAATGAGTAATAAGAAGAACAGAATGAGAAGAAAAATTCATTTCAAGATTCCGGTAATGGTAAGTGACATTACAATTCCTATTGAGATTGTTTACGCTGCAATTATAATTTTCTTCTTTTCTCCGTCTTGCTCACTCTCCTCGACTCATTACTGAGCATTCTGTATGTTATAAATAAAATGAAAAACGCATACGTGATGGCATTAGACAATGAACTTGTAGAAATGAAAAGAACTAATGCTAACTGAAATTTATTTTTATAATGCACACAATTATGAGAAATGCATAGCATAGAAGAGAGAGCATGCAGTAGTAGTTTGCGTCTCTAGTGGGCACTTGTAGCATTTAGATGCATTACTTTCATTGTTAAGTATTCATAAGCGATTCTCAATTCATGAACGCGAACATAAACAATGAAACTTTTTCATCGTGAACGAGTTTTGAGGTAGAAAAGTGAATGAAAGTAGCTGGTTGTGGATGAATGAAGTGCATTTATTGAAAATTCTATTTTTCATTTTTAACGGCTGTTTTAAATTTGAATTTTTATCGACTTTTTCAAATTTTAATTTTTAACGACTTTTTCACATTTGAATTTTTAACGGTTTTTTCAATTGACGGCTTTAGTTTGTCTTTGAAAACTGACACTACTAATTGTGAGCATGTTTGTAGCTCTTATTTTGGTTTCATGATCAAAACAAGTTTCCATCTAGTTGAACATCCAGTCAACACGGCCACAACAATGTATAATATGCCTTCAAAACAAGCCTTTTAAAAATTGATTACATTTCACCTCGTTATGATTCCTGAAACATATTATGCATGCATATAGGGACGCGGTAAGTTCATCGAACCTGAAACAATGATGACGTTGGATATTTTTGCATGTAAAATTCACCTCAATATATGCTTAATGAAGCAATTCGCCCCGAAAAATTAATTGAACTGAATGAGTCATGGTCAACAATAATTAACTCATAATGTGTAGCGAGATAGCTCCCGAACAGGAATTGAATGGAGAGGAAAAATTACAATTCATTGTGTTGTCAGTCATTCTACCCATAAAAAAATGTTCAAAATAAGTTCTATGAATATTTAATATGAGCGACCTCCCCGAATAGACAAAGAGCATGCTCTGAGCACACTCAAATTTTAGCTGAGTATACTCGCGTGAGCATGCTCATTCATACAAAATTTGATGACATTACTTTACGCTGTTGAGCACGCTATTTGAGTATACTCTGAGCATGCTCAACAACGTGCTCACTTAGCATGCTCAAATAACACAAAATTAAAAAAAATTAATTAAGTTAACAAATTTTTTTTTCGAGTTGACCGGAATTTTTTTGAGTATTTTTTAAAGTTGTGTGTTAGTAGAATTAATTATTTTATTTAATGAAAATTTGATACTTAGAAATTTTTCCGGTCACCTATCTTTGTTTGAATTCGTCCTTGCGTTGCTTAACTTTCGAGATCTCGAATTTTTCCTTGAAGTCACCATCTGTAAATATATAATAATATAAATATGGCAAAAGACATATTTAAATTATTATATTTTTAAACATGCTAATTTCAAGGAATAACGGTTTTCCAACGTTTAAGGTATTCTAAGGCACAACTGACAATTCATTAGTTAATTTAATTAACTTTTTTCCTTAAAAATATCTGAGCATGCTCAGTATGGTGTGCTCAGAATGTGCTCACGAGCATGCTCAGGAATGTGCTCAGGTGAGCATGTTCGAATTTAATGTGTTAAATTTCTGAATATGCTCAGAATGTGCTCAAGAGTATGCTCAGGAATGTGCTCAGCTGAGCATGTTCTAATTTAATGTGTTAAATTTCTGAGTATGCTCAGAATGTGCTCAAGAGCATGCTCAGTAATGTACTCAGCTGAGCATGTTCTAATTTAATGTGTTAAATTTCTGAGTATACTCAGAATGTGCTCAAGAGCATGCTCAGAAATGTGCTCAGGTGAGCACATTAAATTTTTTGAATTGAGCACGCTCATGAGCATACTCAGTTTAACATGCTCATCAAAATATTTTTTATTTTTTGTGAGCATATTCAGAGCATACTCAAGAGCATGCTCAATTAAGTACACTCAGCTGAGCACATAAAACAATGTTTTTGAGTATGCTCAGTAACGTGCTCAAAAAACTGAGCATGCTCAATGTTTATTCGGGCTCATGTGCACTCTGACAATTAATCCCTCTAATTGATGTTTTTTATGTTCATTTTTGCAATGGAATATTCATCGCCATGATAATATTATTCCCAAACATACTTTACATCTCAATTTTTCATCATTCTGGATTAAAAATTTAAAATCCAAAAAAATCTTTTAATTTAAAAAAATAAACAAATCATGCTCATAAAGCTGAAACTATTAGCAATGCAAAGGGGGTAATGAGAGGTATGGAAGAGATTCTGACTGAGGAAAATTACTGTGTAAATAAACAAACATGAAAATCGTACATGAAACCATTTCCCTTTCCATTTGTGCTAGATGTGTTTTTATTTACACATTGGATTTGGATTTTTATTAGTCTTTTTTGTCGTTACACTTGGTACTGCTTGTGACAATTGTTGGATTTGGATAGGCATATATTTTCTTTTCCTTAAGTAAATGAAGAGTTTGCTTTTTGGTGCAGAGTTGAAATTTGAAATATTTTTTACATTTTTTGTAATTTTTAAAAAATTACATTTTTTTCTAAATTTTTTAAAAACCGAATTTTTTGTTTTTATAAAACCAATTTTAAAATTTGAAAAAATATTTAATTAAACTTTTTAAATTTTAATTTTTTCAAAATTTTTTTTACTTAAATTTTAATTTTTTCAATTTTTTTTTTAAATTTTAATTTTTTAAATTTCAATTTTTTAAATTTCAATTTTTTTAAATTTTAATATTTTTTTAATTTTTTTGAAATTCTTGAAGGCTTCTTTGAGTTATCGAGCGCCAACCCTGAAATCCAGAACTATATTACCCTACAACTAACAATAACCCAGCTCAATGAAGCATACGGCGACAAATTTGTAGGTGGTGTAATTCCAAAAACGTGGTGCACGAAACATAAAGTCAGCAGTTTGAACATCATTAATGAATATTTTTTACTTCAGAAAGAACATAAAACTATTCATTTACTGTATGTGCCATAACGCTAATAATATACAGCACAGACTAGTGCATAGTAAAGTTTTTTTGGGGAGAAAATAAACTAATGCTCAATTATACAAACGTGTGCGTGCCTGCATTTGTACGGAAGTATATATAAACAGGGAATTGCCAGAAATAAAACAAAAATATCCTCAAAACGCGCGCGTATTCTTTATTGTGGTCGTAAAAATTAGAATTTCACTATTTACAATCTAAATATATACACACAGAGACAATTCCTTCTATTTCTGTTCTGAATCAAAATTGGGGAGAATAATGACAACATAAAAATATTTTCTGTATGTTACGGTGGTAGGAAAACAAATCTAGTAATTCTATTGCTAGACATATCACATGTAGTTATAGTCACAGGAATATTTCACAGTACAATGAACAATTAACGCATGTGCGTTTTGTCTCAACAGGAACATGAAGTAAACACACATATACAATTGGAAAAACCAATTTCAATTTGCTTTATCACCAAGCCGAGTTCCGGGATTGCTACTGAATTGAAGGCAAGGTTTGGAAACTTGTTCTTAAACAAATTCTCAATGTGAAAAAAAATCTTTTTCGAAAGTAAAAAATCATTATCAAAAGTAAGAAATTTACAATTTTCGAAAGTAAAAATATAAAAGTCACCACGCCTTGATCACCAATATTTTTGGGTTTGATTCTGGGTTTTGAAATAAGAAAGAGAAAAAAGGCAATTTATGTTTATGAGAAAAAAGGGGTAACATTTTGAATTTACAGTTATTACACTTCTTTCCTTCCTTATCGTACAATACAATAACTTTGTGTTAAAATATTTCTCTTTTACTTCACATTCAGCCACGACATCATACATCATTTGCTTCTCTACATTCCAACATCCTTTTTCCCAGTCATTCTTCTTCATCTTCAAAAATTGTAATGTATACGACCTGCATCTCTTACTATTATCGTCTGCAATTTTAATGCTCCTAGCACCAACTCTAACTCTTCATGACATTTCATTGTGTGTCTTTGTCTCGAGAAAATTTACTTTTTCTCACAACGAAATTTGTGTTTGAAGTAATTTAAAGACGCGAGAAAAACTTTGCTGAAGGAATTTTAAATTATTGTCAAAAATGACTTCAAAGTAATGAAACTTTAATTAAATACAACTAAAGAAGAGAAATTGAATGGGATTTTTATGGATGCCGTCGTGACTGAATGGCTTTGGGTGCTTCATTTTTGAGTGGGGATGAATGTTTAAAATGAGAAATTTATTGAGTGAATTTGGGACCTTTTTTCGGTGCGAAAAATTATGAAGGGTGCTTGATTATATTTTAAAGAGAAATTTTAGGCATTTTCTGCTTTAAAGTTGAAATTAAATTGTCTCCATGTTTTTGGGAATTTCGTTCGTTTTGTATCAGATGTTATGGATTAATGCGTATACATTTTTGTAGAAACTAAATATATAAGAATTAGTGATCTAATGGCTGAATGCTTCGGTTGAGCTGTTGGAAATTTCACTTTCTTGAGCAAGAGATATGGGTTCGAATCCCAATACATTAGTATATTCAAAAATGGTTTGTTAACCTTTTCGTTCAGTTTTTCTTCTTTTTGCAGATTCCGTAATTTTTTTAACATGTATTTATTTTTATTTTATTTAAACAGAATTTTTGTAAAACAAAATATGTAAATAAAAACATAATATTTTGATTTTTAAGGAACTAGATTTACAGTCTTTTGGTCACTTAGTAAACTATTTCTCAAAATCACCAAGGGTTTGTTCACTTATTACGTTTGCTTTTTAAATCCTAGACCCCCTAGGATTTTGTAACAAGCTAAAGTAAATAAAAAATTTTTGGTTCGAAATTTGTAATAAGGTGGGGGAGGGGGGCAAAAATATTCAATCCAAAAATTCCATTCAACATTTTCACTACAATACTCGCGACGATGAAGTCCTCATTAATTAAAACTCTTTCTGGAGAATTCATTAAATTCAACTAAAGCGCATGAAAAAAAATTCTTTTCGCAAATTAACATGACTATGCTGTATAATCACACACAAAAAAATACGTGAAAATTCATTATGTTGGTTAAGAAATATTATCTGGACGACTTAATGCATACATTCACAATAATTATGAAATGTAGACATTTTTCTGCACAAATATAAATTTATAATGTAGCTGACTGTAGACAAATGCTCGTTAGGTGCATGCAAGAAAATAAAAAGTTTTTCATGCCACAACTCTCATGAATGAATTAAAATTTATATATGAATGTGGATAACATAGTAGTAAAAGTAGAGAGTTCATGAAGGGGATATTTGAAAAATGTCTCGTGAAAAGTGCAATAAAAATTACGACTTTCCACTCCGCCCTCAGAAAAAAAGGAACTGAGGTAGAAAGTTCAACTTCAATTTTTCGAAGCATAATAACATTTTCTTGACTCCCTTTTTCATTTATAACGTTGCATGATTTTACTATTACCTGAACAGCTCATACAGAATAACATGGCACATAACATAGCATTAAAGATATGAAAGGGGAGAGAAAAAACTGAATATAAATAAAAAAGAGCTGACTGAAATGAGATTACTGGATTTTCTAAATTCGCAGAAAGTTTCTTATCATGCTTCACATACCTTTTGAGATATTCTTTTTGAATCAAAATAATAAAAAGAAGAGGGGTTGCTTTAATATGATGTGAATAGTTATTCAGGGGAGTATTCTGGGGCTTTAGGGATTTGAGGTCAATGACTCCCTCGACAGAATTTTTTATGGGGTTATAAATTTTTTGCAATTTGCCGGTCTACACAAACATCCCTATCCCCAATTCCTCAACATAATACTCACTTTTACAAGAATATTTCAAAAATCCAATAATATTATTAAGATATTTTCATGATTTTGTTTGTTCAACTAAAAGATCTCATATCATGGTTTTGAATATAAATTACCAAGGGAACCGTGAAAGAGTTGAAACTATACGAAAACATGTAAGACAAAACACATTAATTGAACATCATTTTAACCCCATTTAAACATCTCCCATCTAAATATTTAAACTTTAAAGTTTTATCCAAAATTGTATTTTAAGTTGTTTGAAGATAAAAGGCAAAAGGGAGAGTTTTGTAAATAAGGAAGGAGAATAGGCATGGATACTAATGTGTTTTGAATGATTGACACATAGTTTGTAGGCAATATAAGAATTTTTGTGAGTTACAGCTGTAAATTTTTGGAATTTTTTGGTTTTTAAGGTGTATATCAACCATTAGGTTGGATCTCCCTAGCACTAGGCATCTGAGGTCACTTCGACTATCTGATATACAGTCTCTTGCTTAGACTAAAGCACAGATATATATTTTAGCAGCTTAAGATTTATAAATGTCACGAGCACAGCCAGTGGGAAATCAAACCTCCCTCTATGATTTTTTCTGACCTTTAACGACGTATTACTTAGCAAGATTTCAGCCAGATTTAGACTAGAAACTTATTTAGAGACACTAAGCTACCAAATCTACAAAATTAATTATCAAGAAACATTCTTCCTTAATTCCTACTTAAAAATCTCAACATATCTCACAAAAATTTTCCATAACAAATCGAGTTTCCCACCTCTCATTTCCAATTTAAATCATCCACCTCCCATCTCTCCTTCCCCAAAAAATTATTCATCATCCCATACATAATTAAAGTAAATTACCAACGCATGAATCCCATAACTATGAAAACATATCACATTCCTATACATTTTATTCATCAATATAATCATCATGCTTATAACATCCGCCCCACATCATTCATTCCCTTTGAAAAAGAATTTTCCTTTTCTTCTTAGTAATAAACTAGAATGATATTTTTCATCTTATCCTGCTTATTTCATTGAAAATTGGAGAGAAATGAAAAATCCTTTTAGTATGAAAAGGGGGTTTGTACGTAAGTTACTTACGTAATTTAAAGTGAAGAAGATCTTAAGCTTAGGCTTTTTGATTTAAATTTGAAGAAGAATTGTCTTAATATTTGTGGAAATTATGGTTTGTGTCAGATGTTATGGAAGAATGAGTATAAGTATTTGTTGAGTTTGTATATACAACATAAGTTTAATCAGTAGACGATTAGTTAAGATGAGGAATTTATATTAAATTCTGTTTTTCTATGAAAGTGTGGGTTCGAATCCCAACTCAAAATTTAATTTATAATCTTCCATGAATCCTTCTTTCATTTTTCTGGTATCTATTCTTTTTTACAACGACTTTCACATGGCCTTTGTGGAACCGAGTGTTATTCTTCTTTGAGTGTTATTTTTTTATTTAAATTTTATTTTATTTTATTATGTACAATGTATTTTAGGTGGTATGACACTCTATACAAGACCAAGGGACCACCCTCTAGATTAAAATTTGAAATTTGTATAGAAAATAAATTTTGACCCTTCGAGTGGTTCAGACCTCTCTATTGGAAAGTGAATTAAATTATTGACATCCGTCACTTATGAATAACCCCAAAGAAATTCTCCTTGAATGACTATAATGCAATTTCATTTCATGTCTCCCAATTTCCACCCCCAGTTTTCTAGTTTGTTGCTATCTCACATTCGGCTATAGAATGTATCTAAAATGTATATGAGGGTAGATTGAAAATGTTCTTAAATACAGTCATATCCCTGGTGTATAATAAAAAGCTAGGAAAATTTTCATCTTCAACAATTTTTTTTATGTTATTTCGTATATCCGAATGTGTATTTTCTTCACGTTTCCTTGATGATGCCTTTCAACCCCGTTCCAACAATTTTGCTCCTTTCTAATTTCACTGTGGCAGTAGATATAGAACCACCCCATCATAGTCATTGTTTTAATGTTGCCAGGGCACATACAACAACAACAACACACACAAAAAATGTTAAAATGCTTTTGGGAGATAAATAGAGAGAATATCTCAAATCCATAGATTTGAAGCATTTAGAGATGAAATTTGTTTTTTATATACAAAAGATATTTAACAAAAAAAATAGCAGGAAATGCCAGAACACACAAGCAGAAAAGGTTCTTTTGCTTGCTTCTTCTTCTTCTCATTTCCTCCTCGATTGCATAATTTTTTGCTTTATTTTCTCGGCCTTTTTATATTTTTGAATAAATACTTTTTATCAAACCAAATCATCATCGTTGTGAATGGCCTCATTGGAATGCCGCTCTTTTTTTGTTATTGCTGTCTCTTCACTCTTATCTATTGTCCTTAAAACAGTACAACCAGGAAAAAATGGGAACTTTCTCCCTCAAATAAAAATTATTTTAACATATATACGTACTTTTTATGGATTTGAACGTAAAAGATAAGGCAATGAGGAAATGAAATTGAGCTGGGATGGTTTGGTATGGGATGTCATTGAAATCTGAAGGAAATTAAATGAATGGAATTTAATTTTTGCTCATTTGTAGAAGAGTCTTTAGATAGAAAGCATTTTAACAACTCGTATTTAACTTTGGGGATGTTTTGAAGTGAATTGGTTCCTAAATATTGTTTTGAAGTTCTGAAAAGTTGGGGTTCATTTATGTAGAATATTGTACCTTTCTACAAATAAGTAGGACCTTGTTACACCACTTATCTAGGGCATCTACATACAAATGGTTTGATTTTAACAAGAAGCATAGCTAGAACTTTTTGAAATAAATTTTATTTTTTAGGAATTCAAAATTTCAACCTCACATCGAGGTGTCCGGACCTATTTGAACCCACATCCCCTTCCTAGGCTACACCAGGTAGGCTAAACCTTCCTAGGCTAAAAATTCAGGTAGAAGTCCTTAAATGTAGGATTTCCATCTGCTCACGTTTTGGTGGGAAAGTCTAGCTTTTTAGGCAATGTCTTTGGTTCCACTTTGGACCCAAATGTCTCACTTTTACAAAAAAAATTTAAAGAAAGTCCTCGTGTTATATATCGAGGGACTTCAGCGCATTTTTGTGTTAGCGATCAGTATTTGATTAGCAAAGTACTGCGTATTAAATAAGTCAATCATGAATATTTTGTGACTTAAATAAATTCGACGGCTCGATAACGGTTTTTTGGCATTCAAAATTTTCTAACGGTCAAAATATATTTGAAAATTTCCCTCGTAAATGTACTTAATTATAGTATAATTAACAATTTTACGGTGAATTTTCATATTTTAAAATGGTTTGTCATTTAACGGTTTTTTAAAATTCAAATTTTCTAACGGTCGAAATATATTTGAAAATTTTCCGCGTAAATGCACTTGAAAATCATTAATTGTAGTATAATTAACAATTTGCACGGTGAATTTTCATATTTTAAAACGGTTTGTCATTTAACGGTTTTTTGAAATTCAAATTTCATAACGGTCAAAATATATTTGAAATTATCCCACTTGAAGTTGGCTCTATTGTAATGAAATCAAAAATTCATTAATTATAGTATTTAGCGATGGTTTTGAGATTTTTAACTATCCGGGGGGCCAATAACTCGATAGCACGGAGCTAATGCAAAAAACTAGAGCTCTCTACGATGTCTGGTTAAAAAGTTTTTCGTGTGTTCCGAACAGCCGACCAGCCGAACAAAGTGCATTATTAAGCTACCTTTTTAAAACAAGTTTCAAAAATGCGCTAAAAATTTATTTAGGTAGTACTAGTTGCCAAACATTTCTGTCAAAAGTCAGTGAACAGCCTTGTTAAATAAGACTTGAACCCCTACCAAGATATCCATTTCAGATACCTTTCAGACCAAAATTTAACAAATTACTTTCATCCATAAAATCTTTACATCAATTTTCTTCAAAAATTTCTTTTGACCAACAAACAAGACAATAAAAAATATTCTACATGAACAAATGTTAACAAAATTATTTGTGATATTCTCCCAAATTGCTTCATGTTCATTCTAATGGACAACAGCAAAAGAGAGAATACATAAATGAAGTAAATTGCTTTTTTATGATTATTAACGATAGATCCACGACAACAAAGGAACTATCTGTATCTCCGCTCATCTACAAAGAAAGTTTAATTAAATTGAAAGCATTTTAATTGATGGTCAGGCTTCGTTAAACACATCTAACACATCATCATCGCAGTCATCATTATCATTCATACCCCATATAGGCAGGCGTCAATGGAATAATAGCAGCAGCGGAATCAGTCAGGAAACAATGTAATAATTTCCATTTTTTCGACTTGTCATCGTAAATAATAAACTACCATATATGAGATGACCATAAAACACACGTCATCATCATCAAAACTCATAGTTATGGTTCATGACCCGCTGTAATGTTGTATGATGTCCTGCATGAAATACACTGAAATATTATTGAGTTAAAACAATTTTTTAAGCCGCAAAAAAAAAGATCATAAAAATTAACGGCGCTTTAATATTATGACATGAAAGTCAACATGAATTAAACATGAGGATATGAAGACGGCACATGACATTATTACGTGAACAAATGCGCTTTTTTTTGTTAAACATAAATTTATGTCTTTTTTATTATTTCGTAGTTTCCAAATGTGCAAATAGTTAATGAAAAATAAAATTCTACGACTACAGAGAATGAAAGGAAGAGAATAACGTGAGGTCAATTGGATTATAAAAAAAATGTACAGAATGGCAGATAAATGTCAAGCATATGTTTGTACGTGATTAAGCCATTCATATCTAAATATTCGAATAAAAAAGAAGAAAATAACAATATTTTTTAGGTCTGTTTGTGTGTTTTAAAGCTTCTGCTCATTTAAAGAGCCCATTAACCCGCAAAAATATGGATACATTAATTTTCATCCTTAACTCGGCTGTCACTGATACAATAGCTCCATTTTTGTCATTAACCAAGATGATAGGCTTTCTGTTCAACAAGTTGGTGTGAGAGGTTGGAGGTTTAGGGCTTGTTTGTGAAGATTTAGGCGCATTACATTTGTGGTAACTGCTGTTTCTGCTCGATAAAATAAAATATTTAATTTGAAAATCTCTTTTTGACTTTTTTGCAATTTTAAGAATGTTAAAGACCTGCTGGAAGCAATATTTTAGTAATATACGATGCTTACTTTATGTTTCCGCTCAATTATACAATAATTTTAGGCTTTTTACTTGGTAATTTTGATCTTTTTTATAAATTTTGCAATTGATTTTGAATTTTAAAACTGAGCAATCAAGTTACTCAAAACTGAGCAAATAATTTGAATTTTTAAAAGCCGTTGAAAATTAATTTGAATAAAAAAGAACAAAACTGGTCATAAGAAACTTAATAAAACAGTAACAAACCCAAAAAGTCCAAAATGATCAACTTCCAACCCTCAATCATCTTGCACAAAGCCCCAACTTCTAACAGATCCCCCCACAGAACAAATAAAAACAATAAACCACATTGTCCAGAAACAAGAGATGAACTATAATTGCACAGTGGTCTAGAATTGGAAAAAATATATGTTGTAGCCACAAGTAAGTAGTTTACGAAAATACATAAGTTTTGGTCCAGAAGTTCCTGGTTCCGGAGATATAGGCCAAAATGTGTGAAATTTGGGTTCGGACAAGTCATTTTCAAAGCTCTGGTACTCGTCACTGCTACATCCAATTTTTTCAAACTTTTTTTTATTCGATAGGTATAAGTAGGAACTTTAATAAAAATATGCACATGATATACTTTTGGTGCTTCCTGTGCTCGATAGACTCGAAAAAGTCTAAAAATGATGATTTTTCATAGAATTTTCGACCCTGTGACTACGTAATGCAATAAAAAAAATTGAAACTTTCTGTAATAGATAAAGATCATCAATGTCCATAATTCATACGAAGAAAGTGTTTTGATAAGTTTGACCATTGTGGAGAAAAATGAGTTTAAAGTTGAAATTTTTTGATTTTTTGCCTTAGGGGACCCCAGGTACCCCAATGATGGTCGGTTGCGTGCCATTTTATTTCGGAATATTAAAGTCCCTACTTATACCTTTAATTTAAGACCAAAACGAAGAAAATTGGAGTACCCCTTTTTCCGCTAGAGTCATTTGAAGTTTGGTTCTTGGGGTACCCCACTAAGGAAACTTTAAATTTTCTCATCAAAATCATGTCCAATCTTAATGAAACTTTCAGATTTTATGTAAATATAGATTATCTTAACATTTCTGTCAAAAAAATTTGATGCATGGTGAAATTTTGTTGAAAATTGGCAAGAAATGATTTTTTGGGGTTTTGAAACCATATCATGGTACTTAAGCCTACTGAAATTAAATTTTATAGCTTTTTCTCTTTTTTATTGCAAAGTTCATTAAAATACCTTTCCAACGAGGTATAAAACTTTACAAATGAATGAGATTTGTCTCACTTATGGCGAAAAACTGAAAAAATGGTCAAATTTGAGCGAGTTTGTAGGTCCATACTTTGAAATTTTGCTTATATTTGTCGCTTATCTTAAGTAAATGTAATAAATTTGGTATCGTTGAAAAGCTTGTAGTAGTGGCTATGCAATAAAATAAACATTTGAGTTTATAAGTTGCACAGTGCATGGTTAGGCTATGTCAAAAATGTCAAATTTTGACTGCCCTCACGTTGGACAGCAAATATCAAAATTTTTATTTTTGACCTCTTTTCTCCAGAATCATGCCTTATCTAACATATAGTAACCAAAAAAGTATTTTTCCATCAAAAATTGCAGTAAACGAGCTCATAGAAAAAACATCAATTTTTTTGGAATTTTCAAATTTTTTCAATTTTTTATAAAAATATGATGCTTTTTCTATGAGCTCGTTTACTGCAATTTTTGATGGAAAAATACTTTTTTGGTCATTTTATGTTAGTTTAAACTTGATTCTGTAGAAAAAAGGTCAAAAATAAAAATTTTGATATTTGCTGTCCAACGTGAGGGCAGTCAAAATTTGACATTTTTGACATAGCCTAACCATGCACTGTGCAACTTATAAACTCAAATGTTTATTTTATTGCATAGCCACTACTATAAGCTTTTCAACGATACTAAATTTATTACATTTACTTAAGATAAGCGACAAATATAAGCAAAATTTCAAAGTATGGACCTACAAACTCGCTCAAATTTGACCATTTTTTCAGTTTTTCGCCATAAGTGAGACAAATCTCATTCATTTGTAAAGTTTTATACCTCGTTGGAAAGGTATTTTAATGAACTTTGCAATAAAAAAGAGAAAAAGCTATAAAATTTAATTTCAGTAGGCTTAAGTACCATGATATGGTTTCAAAACCCCAAAAAATCATTTCTTGCCAATTTTCAACAAAATTTCACCATGCATCAAATTTTTTTGACAGAAATGTTAAGATAATCTATATTTACATAAAATCTGAAAGTTTCATTAAGATTGGACATGATTTTGATGAGAAAATTTAAAGTTTCCTTAGTGGGGTACCCCAAGAACCAAACTTCAAATGACTCTAGCGGAAAAAGGGGTACTCCAATTTTCTTCGTTTTGGTCTTAAATTAAAGGTATAAGTAGGGACTTTAATATTCCGAAATAAAATGGCACGCAACCGACCATCATTGGGGTACCTGGGGTCCCCTAAGGCAAAAAATCAAAAAATTTCAACTTTAAACTCATTTTTCTCCACAATGGTCAAACTTATCAAAACACTTTCTTCGTATGAATTATGGACATTGATGATCTTTATCTATTACAGAAAGTTTCAATTTTTTTTATTGCATTACGTAGTCACAGGGTCGAAAATTCTATGAAAAATCATCATTTTTAGACTTTTTCGAGTCTATCGAGCACAGGAAGCACCAAAAGTATATCATGTGCATATTTTTATTAAAGTTCCTACTTATACCTATCGAATAAAAAAAAGTTTGAAAAAATTGGATGTAGCAGTGACGAGTACCAGAGCTTTGAAAATGACTTGTCCGAACCCAAATTTCACACATTTTGGCCTATATCTCCGGAACCAGGAACTTCTGGACCAAAACTTATGTATTTTCGTAAACTACTTACTTGTGGCTACAACATATATTTTTTCCAATTCTAGACCACTGTGCCCCGGTGACATAGCATCTTCATAAAACGATAGCCCTCGTTATCACTTGCGCATTTTCATTTCTTTAAGGCGCCTTTCGCTTTTTGTTTCTAATGATTAAGTATGTTTACATTTAATTTATCATATCCCACAGACATGTGGAGCAAAATTGTGAGTGCCTCTTGGCATTTATTCCATCCATATTCATAAGTAGTGTGATGAATAATTTTTCGCCCTAAAATAATGAAAATATTAATACATAATAATGTCTTCAACTCATGAATATTTCCAGAGGCATTATTCCATCCTAATGTAATTGTCATCTCAGTAAATGCATGTTTGAGTTTCATTATGATGAGATAGTATACGACATAATATTTTCTTAACATACGTGTTTATCAAGAGATTAGTATCATTGCATGAGAAATCACTTGAGTAAGAAAAGAAATGAATTAATGGGAATGTCTGTGAATTTTGACACTTATTATTTGTAAATACGTCGAAAGAGGTTCTCAGAATTTTTATGGATGACATAAAAAATGTTTATTTGGATTAGGTGACAGGGGAATTATTTGTAAGCAGGAAAGAATTTTTGACATGTAAAGTTTTCTATGTTTAAAATAATGAAGTTGCGTAAGGTGCGAAAATTATGGATGTCATAACATATTTTGATTTTTTTACGATTTTTTGTGGAGTCATAAAATGTTTAGATACTGGTAACAAATGGCGATAAAATGCTGTAAAATTAGAGGCTTAAATGTGCTATATTTAGGTATGCAGAGAATTTATGTCTAATTAAATTTTTACGAAACTGAAAGATTTTAAATTTTACAAGACCGTTAAAATTTGAATTACACAAAGCAAGTAAAATGTAAGTTTTACAAAAGATTTTAAATTTAAGATCTAAAAAACCGTTAAAATTGGAATTTTAAGATTGATTTTAAATTTAAAATTTGCAAGACCGTTAAAATTTGAATTCTACAAAACCGTTAAAAATTGAATTTTACAAAACCGTTAAAATTTGAATTTTACAGAACAGTTAAAATTTGAATTTTACAGAACAGTTAAAGTTTGAATTTTACAGAACCGTTAAGTTTTAAAATTTGCAAAATCGTTACAATTTGATTTTTTACAAAACAGAATTTGATTTTTACAAAACAGAATTTGAAATTTTGTTAAAATCCATATTTCTTGTTGAAACCTTCAGTAAACTACAGTTTAATCAGCAACATTTTAACGATCAACAATGTAAATAAATTTCACTTTTACAAGTCGTGAAAAATCACTTCAAACAAAAAAATTAATGACTAAATTAAACTAGGGATTGGAGCTTCAAACGATTGTTAATAAGCATAATATATTGAACAAACTTCAAACCATTCAATGAGAAAAAAATGCCAGCAATTACTTGAAATTGTTACAAAATTATAAGTCTCAATGTATCTAGGTTATTATTGGTTTCTGTGAGAATGCTTGAATCTTGCTCATGCAAAAAGAAAGATTTTATGAGTTTATACTTTTATGGTTCCAATTAGTAAAATAGCCGATCTAAAATAAACCAGCGACAATTTTCTTCTTTTTTTTAGTGGGAACTCGTGCTTGAAAGCAGCAACATCCACTTTATTAAATTCATTAATTTGATAATAAAACTCATTAATTTATGTAAATTTTTATAACAAAATTGTAAAACTTTATAGCGAATTGATGAAATTACAGCGGCTTAATTAGCTTAATTTTTTTTAACGGAACATGAAAAATTTAAAAGAAAATTTACCCATAAAAATTCTTGATTCAATTCATTATCCTCAATTAATTAAATGTAATGTTGATATCCCTGCCTTATTTAGCTACCATAACTTTCAATTAAATCCACCAACTCATTGGCGTTGCAATTATTTCAGTAGATGAAAACCTCAATAGACTTTACATATAAATGGAATCGTTGTTAATTTTGCTTCTTCTACATTTACGATGCTGAGGTTTTAACATTGTATGTCGAGACATGTTTCTGCACTTTGGTTGTGGCACGAATTTGATTTGAGTATAACTTTGAGATGAAGTCATTTTTTTGGGGTCAAAATGTTTTGTGGTTGGTTCGTGTCATTCTGTGGATTATTATTAATTGAATTGTAATGCTTAAAAGTTTTTTGATTTTCAGAAAAATTAGATTTACTTTTTGAAGTGGAGAAAAACCTGTCAGCCATTTTGGATAAATGGTAATTGTGTCTTGGATAAATTTCTGGTTCATGTGTATTTGCTAAAATCTGTTTTGGCTACACTTAAGGTTCAAAATTTGAACTTTGCTTTATTTTGAGTTCAATATTTGAACTTTAATTCATTTCAAGTTTAAATTTTGAACCTTGATGCATTTTAAGTTCAAAATTTGAACTTCAGTAATAAAATTTAAAATTTGAACAGCCGTTAAACTTAATTCAAGAATTTCCGAGAAAATGGTACTTAGTTCCGTTAAATATAGAGCAATTTAGCAGAAATCAAGAAGATGCGCTCAGAAATTTTCACTCAATTACCATTTCTGCAACATTATCCTCCTCATTCACATTACACAAAAAAAAGCAACAACCAAGTAACATACGCTTCATTCTACGTAATTCTTAATTGAGAGATATCTTATGTATGCTTAATGCTGTGGCAAGAGATAATGAAAAAAAAATTTAATAAGAAATATAAAACGTCGCATTAATTTAAAAAAGAAACTTTTATGCATTCTCGTTCTGTGTCATTTCATTATATTAAGAAATTTAATTTTTTTCTCTTCTCTTTCTGCCTTCCCAACTTAAATTACTCGACTCAAAGCAGCGCACAACATTTCTCGAAGGCATTTCTCTTTATTCTATATCTTGATTATCTCGTTTTCGTCTTTACGATCATCATTGAGAAAATTTTATATCAAGAATGGAAGATTTTTTTTCTTATTAGAAATAAACAAAAATAAGGCATAGACCTGACGTGTGGTAGGTATCGCATAATGTAACATAAAAAAATGATAAAAGAAATAAAAAATTAAAAATTTGTCAGATGCGCCCACATGTTCACATATGTTTATGGGAGCATATATCAGATATGGTCAGCGATAAACAATTTTTTTGAAAATTAATCTCTTTTTTGGGTGAATATTTTTTATTGCCTATATTTGGTTGCATTCCAGCTTGATATGGTTGTAATTTTCCTTTCATTAATTTATGATATTTTAAGCGGTTTCATATGCATTTTATGTTGGAGATCATCTTCGAATGTCTCTCATTTCTTGGTACTAATTAAATTCACACATTTTGAAGCTATAAAACAGCAACAAATGCGTCGAACCCGAGTGACATATGATGATATGGCTTTTGGGAGGTTAGATGAAGATTAATTTAGCTGGCGAGTCTTTATTCCATTTATATCTTACTATTAAGCTTTACTGGAACTAAAAGTAACTTAACTAAACTGTAACTGAACATTTTCCCGAGCAGCACATCTCAAATTGGAACTTTATTCATCTAAATTGTGAATTAACGTATTTGTACGCTTGCTGTGATCTAATTTGACAATAATAACCATTTCAATACCAAAAATACAAACCTAACCTCAAAATCTCCCATTACATAGCCTCAGAGCTACCAGTATACCCCTCGGGACTGCTATAATAATATTCTAATTAATTCCAATAATTTTTTCCATATATAGACACTTACATCGCTGTAACGAATAATTATAGTTTATCTATAGAGACATTTTCTGTTACAAAAGGGACCATTCATTAAGTCATTGAGCCATTACTCAATTACAAATTAAACGCATGTATAATTATAAGGCATTTCATACCGCACGATGTGATTTATAAAGAAAAACAACAATTGGATATATTACATCTGTTTGTAATTCGATATTTTCCTTCTAATGCCAATAGCAACTTCATGATTGACTGCGAGCAATGTGTATACGACACACAACACACTGTGGTTTCTCGATCTGGGACTTACAACTTTTATTGCATAACATGAATTTAATAGCTTTATAATGAAAGACATGAAAAAAGGCAAACAACAATAAAATCGAGTCTTAAGATCATGAGACGAGGAAATGTGTAAAACGAGGTTTAATCCTGCTGAAATGTGTAAGAAATGTTCAATATGCATTAATGTGCAATCACAGCTGACGAAATCTGACGTGCGAGAGGATGCCAAGAAAGTTGAGAACAGGAATTGAGTTTGGAAATTGAAAAAGATTTACAGCGCGTTTGGGCCAGCTTTTGAATTTTTAAAATTCGAGTATTTAAAATTTTCAAAAATTGATATTTGAAATTTAAATTTTAACTTTTGAAAGTCAATTTTTAACTTTCGAAATTAAAATTTTAATTTTCGAAATTAAATTTTTAACTTTCGAAATTAAAATTTTCACTTTCGAAATTCCACTTTTAACTTTCGAAGTTAAAATTTTCACTTTCGAAATTCAACTTTTAATTTTAAGTTTAAACTTGAATTACAGATTTAAATCTCAATTTTCTGTTCTTTTAAACTGATTTTGTACAAACTGCTGCAATATCCAATCATCGTCCTCCCTTTTACAAATCACACTCAAAAGTCATGCAAATAAATACAATAATTTAATTTAACTCGTTTTGTTGATTCCCGGCGCAGCTTAATTTGATGCAATCATACGCTATAATGGATAAATTTCTCTGTTGAATGATTATTAAAATGATTTACGCGTTTTTAATGCAGCCACCACAAAGTTGAGAGAGAAAAAATCATTTTTGATATGATATGTGGGCTCCTCAGTTCATGTTATTAATATTAATATTTTTTCTTCTTTTCTGAATAGCATTATGGTGTATTTATACACAAAATTCTCATTTTTACATCTCATCCGAATTAAAATGTATACACGAGAATGAACATTCAAATATGATTCACATATTAAAATTCATAAACATACAAAGCTGATGATTATTATTGAATAAAAAAGAGGAAAGAAATAATTTTCTTTTCATTTATGGATTATTTTTATTTTCATTCTCGAAAAATATGGTACAAGGGATTGAAACTCATTTGAAATGAGACATTTGATTTATAGGAGGACTACATGGATGATGATTTATGGGCCATGATAATTGAATATTTGGACGAACAATAGTGGAAGTATTATGTCGGAATTTTTTTTTTCGGAACGAGAAAATATTTTGTAGCAGAGCAATTTTGTGGCTTATATGTGGGAAGGTTATCAATTTTTGTCATGATTTTTAGAACTTTTTCTTTTAATGTGAGCATTTAAATTGATTTTGTTGAGATTTATGTCTCGTTGTGGGGTCTGGAAAGGGTAAGATTTGATGTGGTTTTGAGTCGCATGCTTCTTGGAATAATGAGGTGACAGTTGTAGCCAATTTTGTTTCTCTCGTGACTAGATAAATCCATTTGTTGAAGTTTTTCAGAATTTTATTCAAATTTTGAATATTTTTAAGCAATTTTGGCAATAATGTCAGATTTTCACGAAATTTTCTAATTTTGACAAGTTTTGTCATATTTTAGCCAATTTTACTTCTTTTTTGGTCTGATTTGTAGGTTAACTGATCCGTTTAGTTCAATTGACTACAATTTGGGTCTAATTCTAGTCAGCACTGCTCAATTTTTCAAGATTTATTCATCGTTTCATCAAAATTTATCCATTCAATTAAATTATGCTTTTTTGGTTATTTTTGCTTTATTTTTAAGCATTTTCAGTCCATTTTCCTTAAAAACAGCTTGCTCTGATTCCAAAAAACAAGTCATCAGTACAACAAGTTCCAGCTTTGGCTCAAAAAACAGACATTCTTCAATTTTTCATAAATTTTTTTTTTAAATTTTTCATCTCAGTAACCATTGAAATTCCCACAATCCCAAATTTTCTTCAGTTTTCATTCACGATTCAAAGAGTTCAGACGTGTTAATTAATTTATCTAATCAAAATTCAAAATGTCATCGGAAAAGTCAATCCAAGATATCTACAAGTCATACATTGCAACAGGAACAACGAATAAATTAATTAAGGACATTAAAGCTCAAGGAATTCAAGAAAATGATCCAAGAATTGGACAAATAGCAGAGATGGCCAAGGAAAGAGACGAAAAAGTTGACTATGATAATTTTTCAAGACGCGTGACGCCTTGTTGTGGATTATTGAAAAAATTTGCTGAGCGTCAATTTGTGATTCCAAATTTTGAGAAGTTCTCGAAGACAATTGAGGAGATTTATTGGAAGTGCAAGTCAAATACATCAGGAAAGAACGCTAACTACATTCCTGAGTTAGCCAGAGTTCCGGACCATTGGGGAGTTTCAGTTTGCACCGTTGATGGCCAGCGCTTCCAAATTGGTGACACAGGCGTACCATTTTCAATCCAAAGCTGCTGCAAGCCACTTAGCTATGCTATTGCATGTGAATATCTCACGAAGAAAGTAGTTCATAAATATATTGGACAGGAACCGTCAGGAAGAATGTTCAATGAGATGGTTTTGGATCACAATAAGAAGCCACACAATCCAATGATTAATGCTGGTGCCATCGCGACTGCTTCACTTATTTATACCCTTGTTGAAGGAGGGAAACATTCAATGGCTCAGAAATTCGACATGGTGAAGACCTGGATGGAAAAAGCTGGTGCATATGAAAGATTTGGATACGAAGAATCCATCTACAGATCAGAAAAGCAAGCTGCTGATCGTAATTTTGCTTTGGGATATTTCATGAAGGAAAATAATGTTTTTCCTGAAAACACAAACATGCTCGAGTCGCTAGACTTCTACTTCCAGGTAAGAATCACTTCCACTTCATTCCTTTCAAAGTTAATTTAATTAAATTTTCAATTCTAGCTCTGCTCAATCTCAACAACAGCAGAAACATTTAGCGTCATCGGATCAACATTGGCAAATGGCGGTATCTGTCCATTGACTGATGAAAAAATATTTTCAACTGAGACTAGTCGTGATGTCTTATCCTTGATGCATTCATGTGGACTTTATAACTACTCAGGACAATTTGCCTTCAACGTTGGACTTCCAGCTAAATCTAGCGTATCAGGTGTCGTCATGCTCGTCATCCCTAATCTTGCTGGAATTGTTTGCTACAGCCCCAAATTGGATGAAGTTGGAAATTCAGTTCGTGGTATTCAATTCTGTGAGGAACTTTTGAAGACTTATGCAATTCATCCTTATGACAATATGAGACATACAGTCACACGACGATCAATTTCTGAGAACCCATAAATTGATATTTGGATTCAAAATTTTGTTGAAATGAATGTGACTGAATAAAAACTTATATTTTGATATTAAATGACCGTTGAAAAAATTTTTTGAATTTTTATTGCAAGTGATATTTGAATTTTGAAATGTCGTTAAATTTTTTGAACTTGAAATGAACGTTGGAAATTTTTGAACTAAATTTGAAATTCAATTTAAATAAAATTTGAATCATTGACTTCCGTTGAATGGTTTTGAACTCAAAGTTAGTTAAAATTTTAAATTTGATTTGACCGTTAAACAATGTTGAACCTAATTTCAGAAAAAAAAATTTTGAATTTCAAATGACCGTTAATAAGCTTTTGATTGAATTGCTTAAATTTGAATTTAAAAATTCAGTTAATGATTTTAAAATATTTTTAAGCATAATTTTTGAACAAATTAATAAAAAAAAAAGCTAAGATTAACTAAAAGAATTTATTTTCGTGTGAATTGTAATAAAAATGAACCATATGACCCCCAAAATCATAATCCACAATAGAATTCCTCAATGACAATGCCTCAAAATTAAGAAAACATTCTGTTCATTTAAAATAGAAATATTTCATTAATAAAACCGTTAGCTGCATCACAAAAGTCTCATCTCACAACATTATTACTCATTTTTATTTACATTTCTTGATTTTTTATATCATTTTCTATTTTTTGATCATTTATTACGACAATGACGATGATGAGTCAAGAAATCTTCACATTTTCAAGATGTGCGGCACTAAAACGTTCTAGTATAGATTTAAAAATTTTTTGTGAATTAAATGGATACAAAAAAAGAAAAATTTCGTAAGTGGAAAAAATAAAAAATGTGAAAATAATTTTTATGATCATCAACCGAGAAGAAAAGAAAAATCCTCACTTAAGTGAGGATTAGCTGGCTGAAAAAAATATATAATTTTTTATGAACATTTCGCGCTTGATGTCAAATAATTTTTCCCCACCGAAAAAAAAGTTGATGATGCCATGAAACAGATTATTGATCATAAAACATGTTTTGGTGTCTCATAAAACGGAATTATGAGTTCTGTAGAATATTTATGATAATAACAAGCACTTACCATATGAGCATAAAAATAAATTAATCCAAATAACAGTGTAATATACAAATGATGTCACGTCCTTTCCCATGATTCTCATGAGAACTCTTCTCAGCTTCCAGTAACTTGCTTATTCTTATTTTAAATCAAAATATTGACTAGATTTTACACACATTTATGTGTCAGTTCTAATTTTCGCCTCCTTTTTTGTGCAATTACTTTTTTGCCACTTCCACTTTACATTTTTCCTTAAATTATGGTAATTTCTTTTACAACATCTTCATCATTTTCTTATTTAAATATTTAAACAGCATCTAAGCATACATAAATCCACATACACTCAAATGAAAATTAATTTGTTTCTGCTCCTCATTAATTTGTGTTTTATATATTTAAATTCTTGCTTATTCCTCCTCACACCACACGTTCTCTTGTTCTCTTATTTCACTTTGATGATCTTGATGATGATGACACTCCTTGCCTATATACACAAACACATTAAATGAGAAAGAATGAAAAATTAGAAAATGTTTTGACATAAATGAAGAAAAGTTTGAATGCGGCAACAAAAGAATTCTGCAGAATTTATTTTCTGTGTCACACAAAGCCACTGCAATTTAAGAATAGATGAAAAGAAATTGCAATTTATTTTTTGGAAAGACGGAAAGACGGAAAAGGAAAATTAAATAAATTATATACGGATGGAAGTGATTTGGGAGCTCTTAATGAGATGCGAATGGGATTATATTATGGAAAAGTTGAGGATGAGGAAATAATTATTTGGAGCTATTTTGATTACTTTTTGGGATTTCATACAAAGGATGGTATAAATGTTGCTATTAAGCACTGCGGGGTCCACAATTTGGATTAATTTAATTAAAATCGCACTTTTCTTGAACAAGAATATTTATTCAAAATGAGGACTTCCTGTAGTTGTAACGAGGGGCTGGTTTCTAGGGCTACTTCGGGATATCCCACCTACCATACCTCCACCCTCCACCTTCACACTCGTATTATGGTACTCTACCCCTATCTTTCACCTAGAGTACCCTAGTGTATACCCTACCTATCCCTAGAAACCGGCAACAGAGATGATGTCCATATAACTAGGTGACTAGTCGCAGATCCTATTTACTCCTAAAATATAAGTCAGAGATCAAGTCTAGTTCTAGGTCATTTTTAATCTTGCCTCAGATTACTCTTTACAAAACAGCTCTGGTTCAAGCAACCAAAATGGCAATAATGAGTCGCTCGGGATATACCAAATGTAATCCAACCCAACATCCCCCCATAAAATCTCCAAAAATCATTCCAACATTCACAAAATTCCATTTAAAATAATTTTAATTGCTGTAATTCAATTCATAAATCCACAAAAAAGCTCACATTATATCATACACAAAACATTAATTGCATCAATCTCCCCCCAACTCAATTAAAACAAAATAGCATGAAGAAAATTTCCCAGAATGAAAATAACGAAATTTAAGAACCTCAACAAGCCTCAACCTGCTCCTTTCCGCATATAAATTAAATTCTTTTTTATATATTTCGCTTGAACTCAATGAGCCAAATCTCTCTTGCCCAATATTCTTCTGCATTCACTCAACTTCCCCCATCTTGTACAAATTGTATCATTTTCATTCTGTGGAAATTGAGTCTCATGCCTGAAATAATAAAGCAATTTCTTTTATTTTTTAAATTTCATGTGAATTATATTCTTGTTGGTTTTTGATGCAGAGTTGGTCAAGAGTTGGTTTGGGTGATCCTACATTGGTTAAGAATAAAGCTATGGTGCCTGAAATCTAAAAAAATTAGATTTTAGAACCCAGACCCCCTTCCTCCCTAAACGTTGGACGTTATTTATGAACGGCCCCCAATTTTGCACCCTTTTATGTTAGATGATTTAGACAAAAAGACCTTAAGTCCATGAATCCACCAAAATACCAACTCTGTCGATAGTAGAAATCTACAATAGAGCCCACAATTTATTGTTTCAATGCAGATGCACTCTCACTCCTTCCCTCATCCTCCTTTTATCGTAATAATTTCAATAAATTCTACTTTATTAGTTTCATGTGGTTGACCATGGTAGAATATTGTCACATAACTCATATTATGCACATACATATGGACTTATAACTCAATATTTATTCGTAATATTATTGTACGTACAACCACCAACAATGATGCTGATGATGATGATTTTACTACAGCTATACAGCACAAACATCCACAATAATCGTAATATTTTTTATATATTATTATTATAGCATATAGAGCAATAATTCTCGTATTCTTTTCACTGCGACTGAATTATATTCGAAGAATGGGAAGTCATAAGGTTGATTCGTTTACGCGCACATATTCATTCACTTCCATTTCATTCATTTCTTCCTCCTTATGCTCAACTGAATTATGATTCAAGAAAACAAAGAAATCAATCCATAAAAAAATACCGAAACAATAAAATGAGTAAAGAAATGTTTTATAAAGTTTTTTTATTGGCAGTTAATTCTTTGGGATGTTGATGGTGTGATTGGGGGATCAGTTTGTCAGGTTTATAGAAACATTGAATAATAATCAGTTTTAATGGATTTGTGAAATTAAGAATTTAATGGTTTTGTAAAATTCAAATTTTAACGGATTTGTAAAATTCAAATTTCAACAAATTTGAGAAATTTAAATTTAACGGTTTTCTAAATTTCGAATTTTAACGGTTTTTTAAAATTCAAATTTCCACGGCGCTGTAAAATTCAAATTTTATTCTACAAAATCCTTGCACAACCAATGCGCCACATCCCCAAAGCAATGCACAAATTCATTCTACTAATCATGTATTTTATTATATTTCAATACATATATTTTTAATACAATATTATTATGTAGGAATTGGCATTTGAGGCAGACATAAAAATGAGTGCAATAAAAACATGAAATGAAAACCAACGAAAAATATGTTTGCTCATTATATTGGCTGGAAATAAATATATATAAAATAAAATTGCAAACACATCATTATAGATTTCATTTTTATGAGGGAGGTAAGCATGGGACTGCATCATGGAGATGAAATTATTTCTAAAGGGGCATTAAACTTGGGATACGTGTTTGAAGTTAAAAGCTTTATTTTTTCTTATTTTAAAATTTTTTATTAACAAGATTATTGTTATGTTAATTTTTATAGCTGGTCATAAGGTTTTTTAAAATACTGGAGAGTAATTGAATTTTATTGCACAAGTGCACAAAGTCGTTTGATGAATAATCTTGTGAAATGAATGAGAAATTGCGCCATATAATTTGTAACTAGTTTTATTACTGAGGTTCTCGCTATTTCTTTTGAGTATTTAATTGTAGTAAAAGCAAATAAAAGGTTTCTATTTTCGAAAGTAGAATTTCTATTAAATTAATTTACAAGTGTTTAAAAGATCAGATTAAGTGTTTTGTTGTGAAAGTTCACACCAATTTTCAACATTCTGAAGATATTTTGACATATTTACTTAATTAACTTTACTTAGAATTCAGATAAGATAAATGAATTTTTATAATTTTAGCTTGAAAAAGTTTATATTTTCATTTTAATGAGTTTTAGTTTTGTAAGTTTTTTCATGAACAAAATTATTAATAACCAAAAAGTTTGTTGATTTGAATTTCAAAATAATGTTGATTTAAAATCTAAAAGTTCGTTAATTTGAATTTCAAAAAACAACGTTAATTTGAATTTCAATAAAGTCGTTAATTCAAATTAAAAAAATCCGTTATAATTTAAAAATTCTCTATTTATTCAAAACAAAATATTTCTTCAAAATCCACCAAAAATCTGCATTTAATTCCAGCCCAAATACAAAATATTTTTCACCAACATTTTTATTTAAAAACTGTCCCATTTCTCAAAACTGGAATAGCAGGACATCATTAATTTTTGAATTATTACTCATAAATATTTCTGTCCACAAACACGTGGGATATCAACCGTCCACTTAATATCTAAACTCAAAAAAAAATCTTTCATATTTTTTCACACTTTTAATTTACTGCAGTATAATGAACTGCCCATACTCAATTATGGTGTTTCAACGAGTTTCTCATCCCCACATATATGGCACTTAAAGTATAAAAATAAAGCATTTTCTCTTGTATAAATAAATTCATTTATAATTGGCGTAAATGCACATAAGCAATAATTATTATTGTAAACTTCACACCTATTCTTTAATTATTTTATTACATAAAAAGAATTTATCATTAATATAAATGTTTGCATTTCATCGAGCGCATGCAACATAAATATTTTTTACCGACAGACAAAGTTAAAAATATAAATTAAGCAGTCGATCTCATTATTTTGCTTATTTTGTACAATTTATCAGCATTCCATTTCGATTACCATTTAAAGCTAAATCAACGTATTCATACACCTTAATGCTAATGAGGAAGCAGACTCAATGTTTCAGTTCTGTTTATTTTCTATTTCGATATGTTGAAATGAAGTAAGAAGAAAAAGTAATGTGAATTAAATAAAGGTATAAAAGGATTGGGGTTGAAGGCGCAGTTTGAGCTGTGATTTTTGTTAAAAGTTGAGAAAATATCAGAAAAAGAAACAAAACTCTTAAAATTCTGAGTTTAACTCAAGATTAGAATGTAACGGTCAATAAAAATTCAAACTAGAGTCAACTGAAATGAAATGAACTTAAATTTTACTGAACAGAACCAATTTTCTCACTTCGAAAAGTTTTTTGTGAATTATTATTGAATTAAACTGTTCTAATCATTGAAAGTTGCATAGTTGAGTCTAAAACGATGGCATGAGTTGATTACAATAGTTAAAACTCAGCATTGAGCTAGCTTTGAGATAGAAATCTGAAAAAATTGAAATTTTCAGCCATTTTTGTTTACTTTTTTATATGAAACTATTTTTATGACAAATTCAACCACTTTCAGAAGAATAAATCCAATTAATCCTCATTTCAACCTAAATCATCTACTCAATCGTCAAATCACTCAGTCAGCAATCCAAACCAAGCACAACATCATTTTTAATTCCTCAAATCATGCTTCAAAATATGGAAATGAATAATTGATATTGAAGTTGAGATAAAATTGATCTTGAAATTATTATTATAATTTTTTTATTGCCATTCATTTTCCATTTGTAATGAATGCTCATAAATTAACTTTTATATAGAAATTTCTATTGAAAAATGATAATGCGATCAATGTGACATAATTATCTGTTTCTCTTAACATTCTCTTTTGTACAAAAAAAAATATCTCGACTAGTAAGACTTGTATGTTGAGAGTTTTGTCGTTGTTTAAAAGTGCTGATTAATCACTTCGATGTTATTTTATTTATTTTTATTACAGAATACAATTTAATTTGAAAAAGATATACACAATCAATTCGATGGCATTTCAGACGAATAGAGAAATAGATGTAAGCTAAGAGAATTTATTCAAATTTCATTTTCTTCTCGTTCTTTTACAGCTGCCCATCGAAAGGCATAACAATAACAATTTACATTGTAAGATCCATTAATTATAGATAACTTAAGCTAAAGTTCATTAAGAATCAAAGAGAATGGGAAGAATTTAAAATATTCCTGAAGATGTAGCGCATTTAGAGCTAACTAAAGTAGTTCCATTCTAGACAATTTATCGTGATCTACTCAACATCCATTAAAATCCGTCAGAAAAGAAGAAAAATTTAAATTTTAAAAGTGATAAAAAAGCCATTTGAAGGAAATTCAAATTAGAATGGAATTTGCATTATTGACGTAATGGATTTTCTAAGACAAAGAGAGAAAATAATGGAACTAATATATTATTCATTCATTACAATCAACACAAAAAAACTTTGTTGCTTCGTCTATCCTCACATCTAAATATTTAATGCTGATGGCAATTATTAATGGATTATTAAATGAGCAAAATTTTCATTTTATCGTATTTGTGTCACTGGATATCTCATGAATGATATCGAGTTTTATTAAACTTGACTCAGTTATTTGTTTAATGACACAGATGTCGTAATCGATAGACGAATATTGATGTTTTTTATGGAATGAGATGTAGTTTTTCTAGTCGAGTAAATCGCCATGAATAATTCCATTCTAGCCATGAATAATTTGTAAACAATCGGAATTGTAAATCGTGAATTTGTGTAATTGAAGCTGATGTTGCAAGTTTTTGATGTTAAATACTTAAATCTTATGCTTACATTCTCTATTTCCGTTGAACAGAAGTCTAATAATTAAATTATAATATTATGTTGATGATTTTTACTGATTGAATGCTACAATTTGATCAATAAAAAACAGGGCATAAAACTAAGTTTTGTTAATGAAATTTAAATTTAATTTGACCGTTAAAATGTTCTTCAAAGAAAATTCAAAAATATTCTAACCGTTAATTAATTTTTATTAATTTTTCTAGTATTTCTCAATAAAATCTTCAATTTAAATCCCCAAACTCCAATAAAAATTAAAAAAGTAATTAAGAATACCCAGATATGCATTTCGTAAAATTCCCATCGACTTCTCAAAACAAAGAAGTTTCTGGTTTATTGAAAAAGACGTAAAAGATATTAACTAATTAATATTAATAAGTGTTAATTAATCATAAATTGACTCTGACATTTAATTTGAATAATTTTACACACTGCACAAAAATTTTATGATTAATGATTTTTTTAAATTCCAATGATTCCTTTGTGTTTCCATTTCTGTATCAATTTTACGATATTTTAAATAAATATTTCAGCAAAATGTTATTCGATATTGAAAGTATGGCGCTCATGTTGTGGTCATTCAATACTCTCAATGAAACACAAGAAGACCGTCTTAAATCTATTGAACACCACTGGACATCATCCATAATAAAAATTTGTCACAGCTGAGAATTTTTAGAAATATTTTTCACTTTATTATAAATATGGCAAGTATCACACAGCATGACAAAGTGGCCCTAGAAGTATCTTTTATCATATTTCATTAATTTATGAAAATATTCCTATTCCATTAAGGAGAAAATATTTTTATTTTTTTATCTACATAATTTAATAAACACGGACTTAATATTCAACCCCGTAAATGGAAGTTTAATTTCATTCCTATTCTAATAACGTCAATAACACATTTTAATGAGTCTTAAATGATGCTCTAAAGACGACACATTTACAATGAGCGGTGTCTTTCTCTTCATCAAAATTATTCATCTGCTGTGTATGCTGATGCTTGTGCTAACAATTATCAACGGCTAATTTTGTGTAATGTGGTTGCTTGGGATTCGGTTTGTCTTATGAATCAACAAAGATGGTTATTCATATTGGAGATGATTGATATTGTATGAGAATTAGTGGACCAGATGTGATGCGGTGGGCAACAATGAGGTTAAACTATGTAGTAAATATAAAATATTTTAGAGGGTCAAGGTGTTACTTAACACCTTTTAACTGCAAGACCAACCCCAAAATGAAAAAGTTGTAATTTCTTCAGAAATACTTCATTTTAAACACTGAAATCTTTTGCATTTAATGCTTGCCAATTTTTTACAGGCACTAACAGCAAATTTTCTCTAAAACAGTCTTTAATTAATGCAAAATTTCACAAAAACTTTTTGAAGTGGAGTGAAAAAATTATAGTTGATTTCCCCTGGTAATGAATAATTTTCAAAAATTTAAAAACCGTTATTTTTGAATCTCAAAAATTAAGCATTAATTTTTCTTTTTTGTTTAAATTTTTTAAAGCAAAATTTCAATGAAATTAAAAATTTTAAATCTCCAAAAATGCGCCCTAAATCACAAAATAAATGCATTTTAAATAATTCTTTATCATTATACAATATTTTTACTAAAAGCAATTCAAGATGCATAAACAACATTTAAATACGTCCGGCGCTCCTAAAATAGATACATATAGTGAAAATGGAAAAAGCATCAGAATATGCAGACATATATTTAACAACAACAAAACTAAAAAAAATCTCCATAAATGTTTATTTATGGTCTTAGGATTTGGTTATCTCTTCACCACACTTCTCCTCTTTCTTATTTTCTCATTTCTCTTATATTGTACTTGAATCTCTATGCAATGCTATTGCCTTGTATGTGTCTTTTTTTTATTCATCCATTTCGTTTGTAATTTCCGATGCAGGCAAAACAATGGTTCACCATTCTCTTTAAACTCAATTCGATTCTTATATTCCATCTGTATGAAATGCAGAATTCTCTCCTTTTTGGAACCAAAAAAGGCACATATTGCAGAACACAGAGTAAAAAAGTTGTATAAAAAAATTTAAATCAAGGCAAAGAAGGGGCGAAACAGACATCGACTAAAAAAAAGATAAGAAGCGAAATCCTCTTTTACAACAACAAAAAAATATGTTGAAACAGTCTTGTGACACATGTATAATGCCAATGCAAATTTGCTGCTGCCTTTTCATTCCTTATTCTCAATGAAATCGTATAGGATGAACGTTTTAAATCATGTCATGAATCTAATGGTGCGATAGTGAAGAGCGATATGCATTTGAATATGGACAAGTATTATTTCCTCGAATATGGATTTATAACTTATTGCGATTCAATATTATTACATTTCATTATTTATATTCCTATATTCCTTATGACGCTGGTTGAACAGCTGAACAAGATATGGAAAGATGAAGGAAGTATGGTTTGGAAGGTTTGTGACTTGTGGCGCATTTTTGAATTAGAAGTAAGGGTTTCTAATGTCTTGGTCATTATAGATTCTTGAGACAAGACATCTCGGGATAACTCAATCTTCATCTTGACATTAGTAACCCTTGTCTTATAAAATTTAGAAAATTCTTTAATTAACTATAAAATATGGTAGAAATGGAGTCGATATCAAGATGGAAACCCAGATTTCTCAATTAGATAGACACCAAGACATCAGAAATACATAATTGTACCCTTAAGTGAACTACTAGGGTAACCCATCCTGATTTTTGGCACCAAACTTCAAAAATGTCGCTTTATAAACTCAAAATCACACAATTACCACTGATTCAGACCATAAAGTCAACATATATCTACCAAACATCCCATCCAGCCAACTTACAGCCATAAACTCCCAATAATCACTTTCACAGCTTCATAAACCGCGCTAAAAAATGATTCAACAAATCAAAAAACTTTTTATAGATTCAGACACTTTCTGCTTTAATAAATTGTTCGATTTAACATCATACGGATCTCTTTGTGCTGTTGATGTTTATTCTCATTCCATTTTAGCACAAAACCAGACGAGATTAAAATTTTAGATGCAATTTTCAAGAGCTGGATAATTTTTTTAAAAAAAATAATTTTTCATTTATTTTTCTCTTAAAATAAATAATTTAAATACAATACTTATTGGTATGAATGTTTATTTAACAGACTTTTATGTAATGCCCAAAGAAAGAGTTAAAGGATTGTAATGAATATGGCAAAATCTAATGAATAATTCTACATTTAATATAAATCGACATTCAATCGATGCGAATTGTGTATTGAAATTGAATAATGAGAAAAAAATTTAATTGGAAATTTTGTTTTTATGATATTCTTGAGATAGACTTACGTATAAGGTCTAAACAGCTCTCGGCTCTTTGCTACTCGAGTTTTTTTTTTTTTGTTTAACATTAAAATGTTTTATATTATTTTTAAGGTGTAGGATTTAAAACGTTAGACAATAAAATGGCATTAGCTCATTTTTAAAAGGAATAAATATGAAATTAATGTCAAAATAGTTTCAAAGTTTTTTTATATGGAACAAATTTTTGTTTTTTTAAATTACGGACATGAAGTTTTGTTTACAATCGTAAAACTGTTACCATATTTTGAATTTATTGATAGATATTGATGCAATAAAGATAAAAGCTGTTATATGTTTGAGCTTTGAATTATTCATCATTTATGTTGGATTAGTTTTGCATTTTTTCACGGACTTTCCATATTGGACTTTTAAATGTCAAAATATTGATTGATTTGCATTAAATTGATCAAAATAAGACTGCAAACTTGTAGAAAATCAGTGAGCAAGCAAAAATTCACAAGTAAATCTGATTATTACGCAAAATTTTGTGCCTTTTCGCACAAAAAAGATACCAAACACTTGAAAATCTTGAACTTTTACATGACCCGTCGACCTCGCATCTCTTATTATGCTAATACATCTCTCTTGTTAAAAACATTTTTTTGCTCCTTTACATCTCATCATTATTGTACATAAATTTATCCAAAATAAGCCACTTATGTCCATTTTAGGTACATTTAAAATACTTATTCATTGTTGCACATTAATTTCAGTGCAAGTCAGGCTAAAAGTAGCAACAGAGAGGCTTTTTAAAGCCACTCAATCGCCAATATATTCCTTATATGACTTAACCGATTGTTTCTTATTTGGGCTCATTCGCTTCATCTCACAGTTCCTTTACTTCTTATTTTTTTGTTTCTTCTCGATTAAAAATAAATGTTATTTAATTCAAGTGTGTGTAAAGAAGTGGAAAGGAAGAGAAAAAAATTTACTTGAAATATTTTTTTCTTCTTCCTATAATGCTTCTTTTACGTATTTTTTTCATGTATCATTGAATATCAACTGCTTCAGTTGTTATATAGCTTTTGTTGTCTGGTGGCTATGGCTACTGCTACTCAATATTATGTTCACAACATTTCATTGTATATTGATAACATCGTTGAAAGTTAACCAAGATTCGTACTTCTCTTTTTTTATTCAATCTTTTGCCATTGCTTATGCTCCACAATGTGGTGATTTTATTATATTTATTGTAAATTGAAGAATATAAAAAGGAAATGGAATGAAAAACAGAGAAAAAAGAACAGAACAACAGAAGAGCTTGAGAATAAATTCGAATATTGCTATTGCTTTACCATATTGAGCTCTATAAATATCTCTCAATGTATTTATATGATTGTGTTTTGAATATTGCTATGGATTGGGGGAGAATCGTTGCAGAATGTCCGATGGAATGGACTTGTAGAATGTTTTCAGATTTAATTGGAAATTTGCAGGAATATTGAGTTGATATTACAGTCATAACTAACTGTAGATTTGGTTATAGAAGTCATTTTGAGGAGATTGGGTTGAGGATGGTATTCGAAGGACACAAGATGTATATATGCAAATAATAGTCAAAATTAGATAAGCGCACGAGTGACATGAACTGGTCAACCAGTCCAAAGTTGCCAAAGCATAGGTTCGAATCCTATTGAATCCAACTTGTTAAACTGAAGCTTGCTCATAAAAATTGTATCTCGATATTGAAATTGTGTCCCAGGGGTGTGGACATGGTAAATTATTGGACAACACCCCCTCCACCCCTCGACGAAAATTTCTTTAATTTTCTAGAGTTTCTAACTGAAAAAATCTCGAAAATTCATTTTTTTGGTACAAAATTTTAAAATCGTCCTCAAAAACAAATTATTCAGGCTATGTCACTGTCGAGATCCAATAATTCCGTTAAATTTATAAATTTTATAGCCTGAGGCATCAGAACCCATAGGATCTAAGTCATTCAATCAGTCACAGAAAAGATCATCAGCAAAACTTCAATCGATTCCCAAAATTAATTATGTATTCTCACAAATTATCAAACTATTGCCCAACTTAATAAGTTTCTTTTAAAGAACCTTAGTCGACCTAAATTTGAACAAAATTACACCAAACCAAGCATTCTGACCTTGTTGTAAGTGTGATGCATTCATGGCGTAAAAATGTCTATAAACGTTACAAACAAGACCCCCATTAATCATCTTATGATTCACTCATTCTTATCAATATTACTGTCAAAAAGCGACAATTAATTTTAAAAATGCGCTCCAATTCAAACACAACAGCACGAAACTCTCAATTTTTTTTCGTTTAAAAAATATCTTATGTATATGTGTAGTCATTTTCTCTCTCATTCTTAATTAAGCAGAATTCGATTTCGATCACATTGTAATGTAAAGGAAGAATAAACAAATCTGCTGTTATTTTTTTTGTTGCTCAATTGCACGACATTGCTGTCGACATAGAAAAACAGCGATCGATCACTCAAAATAAAAAAATCAGTTTTGGAAATGGAAGAGAGCAAGGCAATAAGTACTTGAAATAGTCATAAGGAAATTCTATGCAAAATCAATGTGATGGATTGGTATTATTTTTTTGTTATAATGTTATGTACATTGTAGGCATCGCTGCCGACTGTTCTATTTGTCATTCATCATTATTGGGCGAGGGAATTGTCGTTTGTTGCTTATTCAGCTGCTTATTTTGCAGATTGCAGATTTCATTCTCATTTGCACGTTTTCATTCCGGACTTCCAAGTGAGAGATTCGATTGATTTTTTTTTTATTTTGTTTCTGTGCTCCCGCCCCGACTGCCTGTCGTGATATGATTCATTTTGCTTCATTGTCGAGTACTTGCTTGTGAAATTTAAGACAGAACACTAATCAACATTGAGAAATCTCGCAGCATAAAGCAAAACTCGAGAAGATGACGACAAAAAGGCAAATGCAGAGCAGAAAGCTGTTAAACATTTGTCTCGATGTCAAAAATGTTAAACATCTCATATCACATGAAAGGCTAATTTGGTAACAAATTGATATTTTCTTCTTTTCTTTCTTGCTTTCGTTCGTTATGTTTCTGTTTATGCTTATTATTTTATATACATACAGTTTTCAATTAAGAGCTCTATGGATTGTCAGAAAATGAACGAAATATGAAATGGAACGAACTGCTATTGCCTTTGAGGGAAACGAAGAAAAAAAATATTAAATGAAAATTCATCAAACATATGCACATCGTAAGAGCATTTTATGTTATTGATATAAGACATGCATAAATCTTGTGGATCATTATTTTGTTTCTAAATAAATATGGAGCGATTGTGAGAATTTTTCGTTGTACTGATTTGGATGGGATTGTGAGGATTTTGTAAATAAGGGGGTCGTTCGTAAATGACGACCAATATTTTGGAAAGTGTTCCCCGTTACACTAGTATAGTAAACCCAGGGGTATAGCTAGAAATTATTCAAATGAAAGATCAAAATTCTTGAAACGATTTTGGATTTTTAATTTTTAGGAGGGGTCCAAAATTGTAAATGACGTCATGCAAAAACGAGATTTTTAGACCCCTACCCCCATCTGAAAATTTCCATATATAAAAAATTTAATTTTTATGGAAGTATCGCACAATAACAGTATCCATAAAAATTAGACGTCATTTATGAACGACCTGTTATGAGCTTCAACCTAGAAGGTGGGTTCTTATACCCTTGGACCCCTACCTGGATTTTCCTTTAAACAAAACCATGTTACTAACTCTAATTGTATTGACATATAATTTTTTGATGACTTCAGAGCACCTCCAAGCCTAAAAGATGATCATTATTGTGCCTAGTGCCAAAAAAATTTAGAAAGAAATGATTAAGAGAGAGAAGATCTGGAACTCTCTAATTTCTAAATTAGAAAGTCATCCAAATTCCAAAAAGTCAATCCACAACTACACAACCATATCCCATCTGACCAAACAAATGCACAAAAATTTCCCTCAAGGACGACATCCAGTACAAATTAGTTATTTTCACATTTTGTTTGTATTCTGCCATCCCATGTGAGGTCTAAAGGACAACAAGAAGAAGGAAGGAAGTGAGATGCATAAAATAATATTCATCATTATTTGTCTTATTCCTAACTGTCATTCCTCAAAGCTATATGCCGACAAAAAATATCCTTTTGGGAATAATTTTGTGGGCAAATAGAGAATAGAATTACAGCTACAAAATATTCCTTCCTTTGTTGTCTTTTTTGGCATCAACTTCTCACTCATTTTGTCTCCACTTTTGTGGATATTTTTACGGTCATAATAGAAAAGATGTTGCAAAAAATTTATTTGAAGTCGAAATATAATGAGATGTGCAAAATATTTCTGTATACCGTGGGAATTTTATTTTTGGAGAAATTAAGGAGGTGCTGACTACTTTATTGATTTCAGAAGAATTTCAAAACCATGTTCAGATAAAAATTTTGTGTTCAATTTTTCTGATTTGGAATTTACATCTATTCTGCGGTGTTTTTTGTGTTTCTTTTTGTAGATTGTGAGAAATCTACTGTCTTGTTAAATCTACTCTCAAATTTCATAATTTTAAAGACATTTCAAATTGAAAAATCAGAAAGAAATCACGACTTCATCCGTCAATATTTTCACAATAAATCCAGCACAATCAAAAATATCAGACAAGAAAAAATGCAGACATTTCATGACTTTAGAAAAATCTTCGTAATTCTTCTCATAAATTCCACCATCAGCCAAGCAAAAATCCAATTTCATCTCATCTCCTATAATTAATTTAAATACCATCAGATTTCAAAATTTTTAAATCATGCAATCATGACGCAGACAGACACAAAATCCTGAAATATTTTTTTTTTGCAGAAATAAATCTAAATCTGTTGATGAGCAGGGGTTGGTATTGTGGTTTGGGTATAATTGTGTGGATACTCATAGCAAATGCTCTTGGGATGCACTCTTGGGGTAAGTCATAGGTCCAGACACTAAATATATCAATAAAATGAGGGGTAAATTGAAAACTTAGGGGTCATTTTGATATTACATAACACTCAGGTAGGGGGGATGGTATCAAAATTTTGTTAGGGGTCATTCACTTATGACGTCCATCAAACAATGGGATTTTTAGACACCCCCTTCCCCCCTTGTCACAAATTTTAAATTCAAAAAAATTTCTTTAATATAAAGTGTCACAAAATCAGACCTCCCCTCCCCCTAAATCATGGACATCATAAGTGAATGACCCCTTACTGTTTTTCAAATTTTCTAACAAAATTTATTACGTGGTGGGGAGAGGGGTCTTAAATGACTATTTTTAGCGTTACATAATATCCAAACGAGCCCTTAGGGATACCTTGTGGTATCGATCGACACAATTGAAAATGTTACTACCATAGTTGCCATGAGGACAGCTTCTTTAGAACCAAAAGGTGGCAATTCGTCAAAATTTGTCATTTTTGTGAATTTTTGTGTAAAAGCCACCACTTAATTACTATATACATGACAGCCACAGTACCAACATTCAAAACTGTGCAGCATTCAAAAAGAAATACCCCAGAAACCAAGCCCTGACACCAAAGAATCACAAACATTTCATTTATTTTTGAATAATTTTTTCATGCCTTCTTCTCCCAAACAGAAACAGCGGATACAACTCATTAACATTAATCCAATTCTCAGTATGTAGATAATTTATATTTTTTTCATATTCTTATTATGCACATACAGAGCATGTATGAATGAATATGTAAAGAATAAAATTTTCTGCTGCTTCTCCACACTAATTGAAATGAGAAACAATCAAAAAAAAAGTATCACAAAAAAGAGCATGTAAAATGCCGAGTTTATTTGAAGAAAAAATACTTCACGCTGTGATAATGGATTTTTGGGGGTATAATATATGCTCAATTAAGAGAAAAGGGCTTGTCACGTTCATAAAAATAAACTTTTTGTTGTTGTGACTATCTTTGAACCAATTTGCGGCATCGCCTTTATGTACGATAAATTATCAAAAAAAGTAGCTCAGTTTTTATAAGTTGCGCTTTCGCTCCAATAAAAATTATTTCTTGAACAAAATCCAATTTTTTTATTCCTCTTATTCCATTTTCGCTTTGACTAGCTGCAATCTTATGTATTTTTGTGCTATATCTCATTTCACATTGGTTTCTCGATTCCGTTTATGCAGTTCTAAATTGACAACATGTGTTTAGTGTCAACTGTCACGCCCTTATAATGTCATAATTTTAAGCAAACATTCGAAATTCATTTGTTTGAAGCGATTTTATGGAACAATAAAACTGAATTATTTACTGTCGAAATATAATGAATACAAACAATATAAATGTAGAGATTCCATTCGAAAAAGAATGTGTAATATTGTATTTTGTATTGATTGGAATGGATGGGTGCCGTTTATATTTTTAGAGACTTGCAGCACATGTGTTTCTGGATGAGTGTGAATTTTGAGTGATTGGTGCCGGTTGTCTTGTTGGGTAAGAATTTTTTTTGGGACTTTAAAAATTATTTTTGTGTCTAACAAGTTAGAATCTTAATTTTATTGCATTTTTCCAAAGAAAAAAAAATAAAAAAAATTTTACCGTTATTTTTTAAATATTTTTTGAACGTTATTTTTTCAAATATTTTTGTACCGTTATTTTCAAATATTTTATGACAGTTATTTTTCAAATTATTTGACCGTTATTTTGGTCAAGTGTGACTACATTTTTTAAAATTTCTGAAACATTTCGTGGGAGGGGCATTGAATGGAATTTCCCTCTCATAAATCCATATCAAATAAACATTTCTGTTGATAATTGAAGGCTTAATCCCGAAACCCAACCTTAAATCAACTCTTATCCCTCAAAACTCCAACAAATCGACCAACTAGAACCTCTACTCCACAAAAAAAGTCCCCAACAAAAATTTAAAAAAATTCTCTTTAACTTTTTTATTATTTATTTACATCACACTTAATAAGTCACAAATTTCACAAAGCAGTCGTTATGTCATTACGTAAGATATCATTAGAATTGAATTGAATTCGAAGGAATTGTTTGAAAGTTAAGTGAAATATGGAAGAGATTAATTTATAAATCACGATGGTTTATATACACACAAATAAATTTGAATGCATGTCGAATTGTTCATTGAAGTGAATGGTTGAATAATAAATATGACAATAGAAAGATAATTTTTAATCCTTTTGTGACTCAACATTCAGTCACATCCCCGCATGATATTATTATTTTTGTGTCGAGCTCATGTGCACATTGTTAATGAAATACGATCCATAATATGGCAAAGATATTTATAACAGTAAACGCATATCGTGCATATTCGATTGACATAATACCCCAACTAAGAGATTGTAATGAATATGATTGACATTCATTAAATGAATTGCTACATTCATGAGATCAACTGTTTTGTGAGTAGCTTATGAGGTGTAATGATTTTGCAAAAAAAAATTTGGTTAAATCTCAAATTTCTTGTCTCACTGACCTTCCGATCCATTCAAGCAGCACTAAAAGTTATCACACAATTTATTTTCATTTTAAGACACCAAACAATTCAATATTGTGTGATCGCTGTAAATTGTCGGCTTTGTGCCTTTTAATTCTTCATGAACAGACACTAAATGTGCCTGATTGCCATCATCTTTTTTTTTTGTTTTCTTATTTTTTTGTTAAGCGCAGCCCAGAATTGAAAGACTGTGAGAGAGAAAGGGGCATAGTGAAATTAAGATTATAAAAGCCTCTTTTATGTCTAATTGAAAAAACATGTTTCATGTGATGCTGCTCTTTTCGGACTGCCCTGGATGTCTGGCTATGTCTGACTGATTATATTGTGCATGTAATGTGTGTTATTGTCTCAAAATTCAATTTTATATTTTTTTGCGAAAAGCACAGCGATTGCCTTATTGCGATATTGATAGCACTGCTGTGCCTCATCTTTATTCAATAACGCATGGAATGGGATTGAAAGAAAGCCATTTGTGGCCCACTCGATTTTTTTTCTTCTCTTTTGCTTGACTTTGGTTTTGGTATTTCTTGTGATCTTAAGAAATGCTTTAGATTTGACTGAGAAAAATAATTGGCGATGAGGTGGGATTGGCATTTTGTCGGTTAGTTGCTTCACAAATGATGTCAAAGAAAATTGAACTTTCAGACCCCCTCTACTCGTTGTATGAAATGTCACACCAACCCTACGACCCTTACATATTAGACACAAATTAGTAAACGATCTATTACAGGAATTCAGTCAAAGATCTCTAAATGTTGGACGTCATAAGGGATCGTTCACTAATGACGTCCAATATTTAGAGGTTTTAAGCTAAATTCCTGAAAAATCGTGTTTAATCCAAATTTATTCAAACCGAGGACCCCCCAGCCTTTCCATTCAAAAACTAATTAATATCATTCAAATTTCAACAAATCTCATCCAAAGCTCTTCACACCACCTCCACATCACATCTAAATGCGTACCTGTCATCACAATTTACAATCATAATCCCATCCCAACTTGTGATTCATTTTAATTCACACAACTATCTCACCACACTTCACTAAATCATGATTGTGGCATTCAAAAATCTGCTTTATTTTATCTCGCAATGAAATAAATAATGGAAGAAGAAAAACAGCAATCATATTGATCGTGGAAATCTCATCTCGGAACCGTCTCTTTTGTAAAAATCATCACAAATAAAAAAAATTGTTCTTTTGAATATGATAAATATGAAGTTCCAAATTTTAAAGCAAAAAGAGACAAGAAATATAATTCATGTCGCTATTTTTTCGCGGTCGTTCATCGTTGTTATCTTCGTCTTCTTTCTCTCCCATTTTTTTTGCTCTACACCACAAAGATGGAGCAAACAAAACGGCAAAAAAATTAATCACAATTTTTCGTCTTACTTTTTGTTCATCGTTCAAGTGAAATTGAAAGAGCAGAGAATCTTGGGGGGTCGTTTGCTAATGATATACATAAAAACTGCGATTTTGGGGCATCTTCTTCTTGTTTAGAGTATCACAGCTCCTCAGACCCCGCCCTCCCTCAAATTATATATTAGACGTCATTTATGAACGAACCCCATTGAAAGATTTCACGAATATTCATGCTTTCTCATTTCATTTGTTTGTAATAATCTGAAAATGACAGTTTAAGCACTAAAACTTTACTTTTCGCAAAGATTTTTGGAATGAATAAATGAATGAATGATGTTCTTGTTCCATAGTGTACACTTATCACTTAGCTGCTGATGTTTACTGGTAGATATGAAGTGTTTTGAGAAAGTTGTAGAAGATGAGGTTTGATTGTGATGGAACATGGAGTTGATGGAATATTTTTGTTATGCTGAAATGTGTCAAGGGATGGGATAAGTGGGAATTTAGAGGAATATTGGTGAATTGAAGTGGATATTTGAGGTTAGGATTGTTTTTATTGGATTGTGTTGGTGTCTAGCGAATTTTTGCTTTGGTAGGCAATAAGCTTATGAATCATCAACATTCAGGCATCCAGAACGATACAATGAGGTAATGGCAGCAATATGGAATTTATATGCAGCAAGGACCAACATTCACAGAGTCGTTGGAATCAATAAATACTAGAATTAGTCGGAAAGTATGAATTTTTCCACTGATGTCTCAAGATACATAGTTTAGCAAGCACTTTGACCTCTTCAACTTTTTTAGTCATATTTCTCATTAAATAACTCAAAAATCTCAACTTCCAGTCAATATTAAAGCCAAATGCCCAAAATACCCAAAACTCAACAACTTCACTTAAAAACCCCACAAAAATCCAGCAACATAACACTATTTCATTCACAGCCGATATTTAAATAAGAAGATTGATGAAAAATGAATCGAAATAACATCACGACACATGTGAAGAAAATTAATGAGTCCCACTGTGAAATTATCAATTCGAAAGTGTTAAAAAATAGTCTCAAATAAAAGTCTTTCTAATCATTGTTAGATAAATTGCTCCAACACAATGGGTACAATGAGTGTGATTCTGATGACTAGAGTGTGGCTTTTTATGTGCTATTAGATTTGATTTCGCGAATGATGTTGAGAAAATTGCTTTGTGGAGATTGTGAGGAGGTGTGAAGGGAAGGCAAGGTGTGGGTACATGTGGGAATTTTTAGGAATATTTAGGTTTGAAAATTCTAAGAAATCGTAATAGCTTTATAGATCTTATACAGTCAATGCGGATTATACAACCTTACTGTCAAAAATTCTTGAGAAAAATTCATTGAGCTCCTCCAAGGGGATTATCCAGTATTACAAATTGTAAGCTGAATTTCTAACAAAAATTCTTAAAAAATTCATCACAAAAATGCGTAACAAGTTGAACACTTCTAATCCAATTCAGAAAAAAAAATTCCATTCATCCAAACCTAATTCACATTCCCTTGTAGTACAGCAAACAACAGAAGTAAAGATAAACAGTCTCTCATTCATTAATTTCTCTTCCATTTCTTCATATTTTTCTCCATTCAACTTGTTTGCTTTCTTCTTGCTGAATTTTGATGAATCTTGGTCATCAACATCATTCTAACTTGAGCATATGATGTATGTGTAATGAAAAAGTCGTAAATAATGAAGGAACAGACGAAATGCGAAAGAAATAAAAAAAATATTGAGAGCATGCAAAGAATTCACGAAAACCGCACAATGTAATACTTAATGTATTTAAATAGCGATTTGAAAATTATAGTAATTTAAAATAGTACAAAAAGGAATATTGAATAAAAAAACTGGTTTTAAGACTCTTTAAATGTGAAGAAATAATCATTTGCAAACAAAAAATAATAATAATAATAGTAAGAGAAAGAAGTACGAATGAAAATAGTTTTCGACGCAAATTGCACACAAAGTAATTTTAATTTGGTTGTTTTTGTTAAGGAAAAGAGTTGAGAACTGTTGACAGATTGACTCTTGGCTAAAAAATTCACCTAAACAAATAAATTTACAAATTTAAATTTTATTTTTTTAACTCAATATTTTTATGTTTTATAATTTTTAAAAAAATTAATTTTTTTAAGCTTTTAATTTGTTTTAAAATGTTAAAATCTGAATTTTAATATTTTTAAAATTTGAATTTTTTTAAAGTTTGATTTTTTATATTTTTAAAACTTCAATTTTAATATTTTTAAAATTTGAACTTTTATATTTTTAAAATTTGAATTTTTATATTTTTAAAAATTTTTCACAAAATTCAATTTATAACTTAAAAACAAATTAACTTTTTTTAACTTTAAATTTTTAAAATATTTTTGAAATTTTAATTAAATTACATCAGAAGATTAATAATTCAATTTAGTAATTTTTTACGAGCAAAGTGTTCGAATTTTACAAAGCTAGTCATTGATTCCTTCAAAATACTAAAATTCACATCACATAAAACTACAACATCAATAAAACCTAAATACCGTTCACTAAAACAGCAACTGCCCCATTAATATAATAATTCATCCAAATGCACTTCCGTAACCCTCTAACAAATGACTCATTTACTTGTATTCTTCCATTTATGAATAGAAATTGCACCCTTCAATAGTCATACAGTCGACTGATTTTTATTCATTTATTTCATTTCATTGCTAGACAGGCACACAAAATGTTACTTTTTTTCTCCTTTTACGAACAGAATTTGCAACATTTTGACACACAATTTAAAGCAAACTAACTTTCAGTTGTAGTGTATAGTACAGAATAACATTAGGTCATGCACAATATTTTTTTATTGCTGGCTATTTTACTGTGCAGTTATTTTTTTCTTCTTGAATAAGATTCAATTCAATTATGAAGTTTGAAACGAGACGAGATTGAATAATTCCTAGTTTTCTTCATTTCATTAGACAATTTTTTTCTGCAATGTGAATTTATAATTGGAGAATATGAAAGGAAAGTAAATTAAGATTGGGATAGGGAAGTTTTGGGAGGATTTATGAAGTTACAATTTGTGATTCTGGGGTGATTTTTGAATTTTAAGAAGATTTTGAACAGTTTTGAGATGGTTTTTGTAAGTTTTGAGTAAATTTGAGCCAGTTTTAGGTAAACTTGAGTCAATATTGAGCAATACAGGAAAATAAATCAAAAATTCAATGTTTTTTATAACTTTTTGTAATTTTTTATATCTTTAACTTTCAAAATTGTTAAAACTTTTGGTTTTTAGTTTTTAAAGTTTTACATTTTTTAATATAATTTTCCTTAAAATTTTTTAGTTTCTAAAACTTCGCAATTTGGAAGTTTTTTATTTTTCCATTTAAAAATTTTAAAAATTAATTAAAATTAACTTTTTACTTCCAAAACTTTCTGTTCTATTTTTATTTTATAAAGATAATTCTATTATTTTGAATTTTTTAAATTTTTTAAAAATATTAATTTTTAAATTTTTTTACAAATATTAATTTTTAAATTTATTTACAAGTATTAATTTTTAAATTTTTTTACAAATATTAATTTTTAAATTTATTTACAAATATTAATTTTTAAATTTATTTAAAAATTTCATAAATTCTTTTCAATAATTTAACTTTTCTTGATTATCTAAAATTAAGCTTCACTAAAAAATCGATGTTAATGTCGCCAAAAATACAATGAACCCTTCAGAAAAGTATCTTCAACCCCCCACATACAAAAAGATCTCACATCACCATCCTCAAAAAAAAATCATCACCACAAAAATAATTTAATTCCTCCACCACAAAAGTAGAGAATAATTCACATAAAAAATTCACGACATGAATCATTGTGAAGCAGAAGAGAATTAATAATTTACATTTCATCTTCCGTCATCATGATGATTATATTGAAAGAAATTAAAATATTATGTACGCATCTACAGAGCAAATCATTCTCTCTCCTTCAATTATGTCATCATAAAAGGAACATAAATTTATATTAATGAAATGCGTATGTATGAATGATTCAGGCACACCTGGTAATTTTTTTCACTCTCTTTTCAGTTACACACCACACAAAAAACAATTTTAATTCTATGCTTTTATAACATAATATGTGGAACGATGCGACGATGATAATAATTGAAATGAAAGGTAAAAGAAGGGAAGAAGAAGAGGAACAAGCATACAAAAAAATTATTCTGTGAATAGAAATTGAGATCCTTGAAGACAAACAAGACGAAGCTAATGAATGTTGCTGGTGGCTTTTGTTCTTTAGATTCTTTTGTTCACATCCGAAAATTTCACTTCCAGGTATTTACCTTTTTTAATGAGAAATCTTTTTTTTATTCCAAAATGTTCAGCTTGGCGCACACTTCACCTAATTTATATTCCTCGATAAAAACTGCAATATTCTCGCTATTATGTTACACTATCTTATCAATTCACAAAAAAAAATATTTTATTATTTCACCTTTTTGATTTTTTTGTTATGTGAGGCTTTCTTATCAAACATCAAATATGCTTTGATTTATTTATTTTTTTTTTCTTTCAACAATATCAACACTATTATGAATGATGGGTGTATAAATATCAACAGAGGGATATTTGTTTATTGATATAATGTGTAAAATATCTATTCGTTGTGTTTATAGCACTACCCACTTATTTATAGATTTTCGCGCTGTGTTCTTAAATGAGTGGTAATTTTTTAAACTCGGAAAATTTTAAATTTTTTGATTTTACAGGAATTTTTTGTCAATTTTTCAGTTTTTGTCAACTTTTCTGCAGATTTTTTAAATTTATTCTAGAGCACTTTTACTGATTATTTTGCAATTGATTCAGTTAATCCACTCAGAATTTTTTTTGTTTTTCACTTTTTAATTTTCGTGTTCTTAGTTAAAATTGCAATGTTTTCAATTTTTTAAGAAATGTTCGTATCGTAATTTTTAATAATTTCAAGGGTAACTATGATTTTTGAAATTTAATAATTGAAATCTTGTTGAATTTTTTACAATTTTGTTTAAAAAATTTTTAAATTTTCATGAATTTATTTTTCAATTTCGTTGAATTTTCAATTTTATTTAATTTTGTTGAATTTTTAATTTTATTTGATTTTGTTGAATTTTCAAATTTATTTAATTTTGTTGAATTTTCAAAAAATTTATTTTTCGTAATTTTTCACAATTTTCGTTTATTTCGTATAACTCAGCACTGCTTCTGAATTTTCCAGTCCATTTATTTCAGTCAATATTTTAAAATAATCCTCAGAACTGAATATTCAAATTTTACATAAATATTGTGATCTGAATTGCAAATTTTTTGCAGATCTGATTTACTTTTTACAGATTTTTCAATTTCAAATTTTTTTCATTCACAAAGTTGTTGTCAGTTCTGCAAACTTTTGGTTCCTTTGCAAAAATTTATTAAAATTCAAAAAAAAAATTTACTTCACGCAAATAACAATTTATTCCGATCCTAATTATCATAAACTATAAATTCGTCATTCACACATCTGCCTTGTGCTATTTTTCCTTCTATCCAATTTTTATTTATTCCTTCAGGAAGTAAATTTGAGAAATTTATAATCAGAAAATTTCACTGACACTTCAATAAACTCTCATTCCTTTCACACACGGCACACAAAAAATGATACAGCATTAATGATTTATGTCAGTAATAATCCGTTCGGTATCAAGTAATTAATCACTTCTTCCTTGTATATTCCTAAAAATTTTCGGAACCTAACAAAAAAAATTTATTTTATATTCTCATTTATTTTGTGCGATTGAACCGAATTGTGTCTATCTTCGTACACGTATAGACAACCGTACACGACGCAATTCAAATCTGAACTAAAAAGCAAGAATGGAACTTCTTGAAACGATTGAAATTTCATTTTCCGGTGTTTCACTTATGTTGCATTGGAATATTGGAATCGTATTGGAATGTTGAATTGGAAGTGACGAGCACATGCTATGGCAAATGTTGAATGTTTTGTTTACAAAAAAAAAATGCTGTGGAATAAGAAGGAACAATTTTTCCATATGCCGAATATAGACATTGATCTTGAAAAAAAATAAATAAGTACAGTGGATTGAAACATGCATGGAAGTGAACAAAACATGCATTTATAGACATAGACATGTAAAATTGTAAATGCATAAAAAATTATTTCCTTTACGTGTTGATGATTAATAAATTTTTATTCTCGTAGATTTTTTTATTATTTTTATACATAGCTGTTCCTCTATAATATGACTTTCTCGTGCTTTTAGTTAATTTTTTAGTCTCAATAGCTCAATGCAAAATGGCAAGTTACATCAATATTTATTTAAGCCATGCACTCCTCAATGGATGTTGCGTTTGCCTTGATGGCATTGCACTCGTCAGCTGAATAAATAGAAATTTTTTGGTCATTTAAAAAGGTTTCAAAACTTTAATGAATGTGTCATTTCCAACTTACTGTTCTTCCACTTATCAGCAGGACAATTCTAGATTGAGGTAAAAAAATAATTGTAAAAGTTTTGTGACAACTAAAATCGATTTTTCTGTAAACTTACTCTGGTAATGTAATCACCCAAGCATGCAGTGATTCCAACTGCCAAAAATCCACAATGCTTTCCGTCCTTGTCTTTTGGTGGATGGTCGTGTTTTGGCTTCATGTTTTTGAATTTTTCCATTTTTTCATTGACTGGGGATGATTTTAGAGTATTAATAGATTTTTTTGTATTATTAAGGTTTCAGGGGAGTAGCAAGAATTTTTTCGAGTGGAAATTTTTAAAAAAAATTATAGTAAAAAATTAGAGGGGGTCCAAAAACCCTAGCAAATTGAAACTGTAAAGTTTCAATAACTGAAGGAACGTAGCTAGAATTTTTTCAAAGTAGGGTCCTCTCAAAGAAGGATGGGACCGAAATTTTTTAATTTTAAACAGTTTAATATTGAGGGGTTCTGCGGATCTACTGGCTACACCTTTTGAACCCCTAACTATACAAAAACGCCATTGTTAAAGCGTCCCTAGTCTAAGTTCATAGAATTCTTTCCTATAGCGTGAATGGCTTAGAATTTTTGAAATATTATAGCATAAACCTCAAAATATTTATTTCTCATCTACCTCACCATACCCAGATTATACTTACAAGTCTTTTCACAGAATTCAAGAGCTTGATTTCCAACTTCCTCAAATTCAGGTGCTTCTTCTTTGTGAGCTTCACCATATTCCTTGATCTTATCCCATTTGACTTCCTTGTCAACAATAAATCCTTTGGATTTGAATTCACAATCCATGAAGCACATAAATGCCTTTCCTTGTTCCTTCTTTTCCTTAGTTTCAATTCCAGTTAAATGTTCAGTTTTGCATTCTGATTCTTCTTCTTCTTTAGGTTTTGGAAATTCACAGCATTTGCCTAAGTCTTGAGATTGCTTGTGGCATTCCATCATTTTTTTATGCTTTTCCTTAAATTTCTCGTCATGTCCACCTTCGGGATGTGAGACTGTAAAAGCCACACAAGCAGTTAATAAAAATAATTGAAAAGTTTTCATGATTGGACTGTCAACTAACTGTTTTAATTAGTTACTGAATTTTTCAATAAAGTATGCATGATTTTTATACTCAAACCATACATCAAGATAAAGTTTTGTAACTAAAATAAACAACACAAGTGCACACACATCACCTGTGCTAATAATTCATTGTCATGAGGGAATGACTTTCATTTCGTGTGAATTTTTTTGGTGCTTTTTTCTGTCATAATCATCTCACATGAATCTCAGTACGCAAAAATCATTAGAACTTCTCTGAAAACATGAATTTAATTTTAGTTGTTATTCTGTGCAAATTAATCTTTGATGAATTTTTTTTACACTAACGAATGGAGTTGCACATACGTGTGGATGTAATGCACGTTAATTTAACTCGAGAAACGTGCTGCTGCAATGTGAGATTACGTCAAGTGCGATAAATAAGAAGTATGATGATTCAATTCGGGTATACAAAATGGAATGATACCCTGAATGACTCATCTGTTTTTGATGTTTGTTTGTTATAAAGTTTTGAAGCTGATATAAAAATCAGCTAATGATACAGCAAGGACAAGTGACCGGCGTCATAGAGGCAAAAATTTCAAACTTAAAGGTCGATAAATACATAAGTGGCACCCTTTAATTTAGTTTCGGGAATTTAAAAAAACCTTTATATGTTACTAAAAGCACATGATTTAAGAATTTTCTTTGATTTTTCACGAAATTTCCTCCAGTTTTCTAATCTAACAGTTTTATGAAATTATTCAAAAATATTTTTGGGACCCTAGTGGACCACCAAATCTTCAAAATGGTATACTTAGATGCAGCTATGGAACTCAAATTCTGAACATAATTAAACTTTTGATAGATATCAAATTCGCAATTAATATCAACAAATTCGCTATTAATAAAAATTTAAATCTCATTTAAGATTAAGAAAAAATAAGATTTTGTCAGGGGGAAAACCACTTGGTGGAAAAAATTTCCACCGGGCCTGGTGGAATTTTTTTAGAAAACATCTAGGCTCAAACTTTTGGTCCTATCTTGAGCAGAACCGTAATATAAGATATTCTGACACCGTTTCCACCAACCAATATTTAAGGACTCAAAATTATTGCACAAAATGAGGTTGGTGGAAAAAAATTTTTGGTGGAAAATGACTTTTTTCCACCAAGTGGTTTTCCCCCTGGATTTTGTTAAAAATTTCACATTAAAATAATTCTGACTGCATCTTGATTAGTAATGACAGTCAAGAAATCTTGAAAAATTTTTAATTACTTGAAATGTAAATATCGTTAAATGTTTTTTTTATTCATAGATTAATAAGGTACAAAAATTACAAAATTAATATTAAATTTGGAAAAAAAATTAATTCATAATACTTAATAGAATTGTTTAATAAAAATGTTATCACCAATCAAAATCTAAATTATCATCCAAGAAAGTGTTTACTATTATAATTCTTAAAAAAATAATGCCCAAAAATTAAAAACGTTAAAAGCATCCAATCAACTGATCCTAGAACATAAATTGTTCACGCATTCTGTTTCTGCATTTACTTCTTGCTGTCTTTTCAAATCTCTATTGTTGCTCTTTATTGTTCTTTGAGTAGTTCTTTGAGTGCCTCATTATGCTTGAAAATCATTTTTTCTGTATTTAATTTATCGATTTTATCAACATGCTTTCCCATAGCTTGGACCTTCCAGCTCAAAAAAAACTTATCAGTTTTATTTATTATGGAGTCCTTAAACTTATTTTCCAAGACTCTATCTCCCATTTTCGGCATACGCATGAACTCGTTAACTGCAGCTTTTTGATATTTCTCATGATCGTTAAACAATCGTTCCACGAAGTTTTTGTCTTCAAAGTAAGTACATTGTAAGATATTCGATTTGTACTTCTCATAGACAATTTCCGACAAATTATTCATTTCAATTTCTGGAAGTTCAGGTGATTGATAGGCTTGAACAATTGATGTTGTATATTCCAATAAATCTTTTCCTGTGACTTCTTTGTCGAAAATTTTCTTAACAACCAATTTTTCGGGAGACAAGAGTCCTTCAATTATGATTTTTAAATATTTCACAAAATTATGTTGGAGATCTTTTAGTGAGCCATCATACTTAGCTGAATGAATTTGTCCTGGATGTGGCAATAAAAATGCTTCAATTTTTTCGTATGTATTCTTGATATTTGTTCTTAAAGCTTCTGCATCTTCATTACCACTTTTGAATGTAAAGACAGATTTTAAATATTTGTCTCCACCTTCATATCCAAAGCCATATTCATATTGATATGTCCAGTCTCGAAACAAAAATAATAAGTCTTGAAATGGTTTTGATGAAGAACTAAAAGATTCCTCATATTGACGATTAAGTGCAATTTTTGTAAATTCAATGAAATGATTAAGATCTTCTAAGTCATTTCCCTGCATCAGACCATGTAAGTTCCAAATTTGAACTGAAGACAGAAATGAAGAAATTCCAATAATTTTAGCATAGTCAAGCTGTTTATATCCTGGTTCGTATAAACCTTGAGTATCCATCAACATTATTGCAATTTTTTCCTCATTTTTTTCATGTAAGAATACATCATTCCATAACAAAATGCCTTTAGTATCACCTTTCCAGTCTGATTTCCATGAAAATCCAGTGAGTGGCTCGTTCGGTTCTCCTATCCAATTTTGTTTTTTCGTAAAATTTGTCCTGTTGATTGATCGATACTGAAATGAAATTTAAAATCATTAGTGAAAAAATCATAAAGTTTTGCGATATGTACAAAAAATTGTCATTAAAATACATAAACCCAGGGGTGGCGAGCGGTCCTTATCTTTCGATTTCGAATTTTCGAAAGGTCCCTTATTTTCCCGTTACAAAATTTTTTGAAAAAATTTGGTACCTTATTTTTCCGTTATAAATTTTTTTGAAAAAATTTGGTACCTTATTTTTCCGTTACAAAAATTTTTTGAAAAAATTTGGTACCTTATTTTTTCTTTACCAAATTTTTTGTGAATATATCATGTTTTTTCCTTAATTTTCGTTTAAAATTAGAAAATCAAATTCGATACATTCATACAAAACAAATTTGAATTAAAATGCACTTAAAATTTTGTTTTAAGTTAACGGATTTTTAATTTTTAAAAAAAATCCCGCATTTTTTTCACAAGAAAAAATTTTTTTTAGAATTTTTTTTTTGAATTTTTCGGAAACCAACGGAATAGTTCTTGTTCGCCACCCCTGGACATAAACGTAGCCAGAAATTTTGTGTTTTGAATTTTTTTGTACTTAAACAATTTTTTCCTCACAAATCCCATTGGGACCGTTCATAAATGAATCATACCCTCTTTTTTAGGGTAATCTAGCAAATTGAGAAAAATTTCTATTAAAAGCAGTGTTTTGGCATCCAGAACACCACCTTGGGTACGCCCTGTTATCAGCATCATCACAAGGAACAGATTTTCTGATCATTTTTACAATGATAAAAGTGAATTGAAGGCACCGCCACATGGCAGCTCCATGGAATTGACTTAATTTTTTTTTAAATTTCAAACTTACATTTGCGTATAAAAATCTCAAGCAGTAATCAAGGAAGAAACTTTTTCCTTTACGGTATGTTCCTATAATCGACACCAAGACGACCTTTCGATTTCTTACTTCAGGATGCAGCAAGATCTTTTCCAGTTCATTAAAAATAATGCTTTTATCATCACTAATTTGAATCGATATTTGCTGACCATAAGGATGACTTTGCATGCAAGACACAACGGCAATTAAAATCACCAAAATTAAAGTTTTTAACAGAACCATGATAATGATTGACGATTGAATTTTCAAAAATAACTGTGCTGTCCTCAAGATTATTGTATCTATTTATACTAGACATTTCTACCTCGATTTTGGGAAAGTCATTAAGTTTTGGAACCTGTATTAATTTTGGAAACTTACCACTACTAATAAAGATAAATAACTACAGAATTTTAAGATCAAATTAAGAGCAATAAAATCTCAAACTTTCCAACCTTCTAAAAATCACGTAATTTCCAAACAAATATATTGAATTTCAGGTACCTAGAAATAAAATAATCAAAGCTCCATGGAGCTCCATCCACAAAAAAATAATTTAATAAACTTCAAAGTACATCCACAAAAAAATCTCTTTTAAATCTAAGAAAACTTTGTCATCATTCATTCCCACGGGACATGAAATTATGCCACATATTTCATAAACAAAACCTCAATTGTCTGCTGCAAAAATCTCTTCACTTATTTATGATGAAGTATAAACAATGAGGCCTGGATAGACACGTACGAAAGTTGTTTAATAATTCAATAACTTTATTTCAATTAAAATTTCATGAAGATTTTTGAGAATCTAGGTCTGTTTGGGAATTTTTGAGGATGCTTGTTGAGGAATTCATAATGTTGAGAGGTGAATTGAGATTTCTTTGAGGGGGGGTTGGGTGTGGATTTAATGAGGTTATTGGAAAATTTTTATAAATTGAAACTGGTTAAACTGGTTAAAAAACTGGTTATTCGATACACACCAATTCCTTACCTGCTTTTGGGATAATCCTAGAATGATACTAGGGGCGTAGCTAGAAATTTTTATTTTTTTTAATGGAAGCAATAATTTAGGGGGGTGTTTCAGGATTTTATGTCGAAAAACTTATCAAACCAAAAATAATTTCGTTCAGATAGGTGTCTTGACACCCAAAATATAACATTGAATACACCCCTTAATGATACCTTAGAATAAGATTAATGTAGAGAGGTGTACACCAATAAACAGACCCCCAGTGTTGAAAAATTGACATTTACAAATAATTTTCTCATTTTCCTGACAATCAGACAACCAGCAGTTAAGAACACAGTACGAAACCCCTCAAAGTCAATCACATCCAACATCCAATCACCCAAAACACCTCCAGCATTCTCAATCTTAAAACTCTGTCCACATTACCTTATTCACACATATAAATACAATCACAAAATCGTCCAACATCTGAAACAGAATATAAAGCAACATCTGCAATTCATGCCAATGGCTATTATGTTCTAATTTACTTCTTATATCTCTCTTAGTTTTTGCAAAGACCTTGCTTTTATTCTATAAAATTATATTTAAATGATTTTCATACCGGGAGGCATTTTTCAATTTTCAATCTATATGGAAATTACAGCTCTCGATTATCCTCAATTGGAGTAAATTTATAGAAATTGGCACCAGTTGGATTAACTCGTTCCTCTGTTGTATCATTTTCTAGTATTTCAAATGTGCTACGCTTTAAATTGAATAAGTCTTTAACAATGTAGCCGTTCTTATTTTTGAATTCGAGATCTGCCAATGTGTATGGGAAGGCATATCCATGACCATCTGTTCGTCTTGATACGAAAGCAACGGCATAAGAATACTCATTTCCGATTCTTGGTAAAACGGGCCGTACCCAAACTTCAATTCCGTAGCCTTTCTTTAATTGCTTTCCTTGTATGCCGAGTGGATCTTGGTCTATTGCGATTATCTCACGATTTAATAAAAGCTCTTTAATTTCCGGCTGGATGGTACGCAAATCTGTTGAAAGGAGGAATGGTGAGGCAATAACAGCCCAAATAGCAAGTTGTGCTTTACTCTGTTCATAACTTAATCCAAAGTTTCCTAGTAAGAGCGTATCCGGGTCATTCCAATGTCCTGGACCTGCATGTGGTGAAACGCGGTCTGCATGTTCTGCAAAATAATCAGCAGTAAACAGCATTGACTCATACGAGTCTTCAATGTCTTTCCAATTACGCCATAAATTGCATGTCTTTTTCAGAACTTCATAGTCTGGGATCATTGTGGGTTTTCGATAAAATTCAAAATATGCTGGCCATGAGCATGAATATCTACATTGGAAAAAAGAAATTTTATAGACACAATTTTTAATGAAATTTCATCAATATATATATATATTACACAATAGGTCTGCCAGTGGCATTCATCAGTCTTCCGAACTCAATATATCCATCAACCATTCTCTCCGTATCGACATTACATCCATCCATCTTTATGAAATCGACTTTCCAATCAGCTAATGATTGTGCATCTGTTTCTAAAAATTCAAGTGATCCTGGGTATCCAGCACATGTTTTAGTTCCATAATCGAGATATGTGCCAAATTTAAGACCTTTTGAGTGAACCTTCATGGATGAAAATAAAATAATTGACAAATATATTCTTGATGACAAGCTATGACAGGTTCATCCTACATAATCAGATAAAAATTTAATGCCCCTTGGGAATCGCTTCTTGTCAGCAACAATTTTACCGTCTTCTCTCTCTAATTCACTCCAACAATCATCGATATTTACATACTCGTAGCCAGCATCGAGATAACTGTGAAATATATTCATTTTTTTATTATCCACAATTTCCTGATACATTAAGACTCATCGGCAAATATTTACCGTAAGGATTGCTAATTGAAATTTGTACTCACCCATCCTTCACCATTATATCCGCCATTTCCATAATTAGTCGCTCGCTAATGCATTCATCAGGATATTTATCACAATCTGTTATACAGCGAAAACGTTCCCAACTCATCCAGCCCATTGGCTATAATATGAGGAAAAAAATTTATTTTCAATGTTCTTATATGCTGGCGTGATTCATTGGCATTATTTTGTCAGAGTCTTTGATTTTTATGGTTTGGAATAATGGATTTCAGTGGAAATAATGGTTAATTTTTGTATATTTGTGGTCAAGATTGTGAATTAATATAAGAATGGGCTGGTTGCTTGGGTATATCTTTGCCATACTAAAGACAATAGCTAAGGCATACACTGTCCCTGATTTTTTGACCTTTCATAATCTACCTCTAAAAATTAAACCCTGTAAGCAGACAATGGTGTACACAAGTGATTTGAATAATCACAATTTCATCCAGAAATACTCCAATATAGTGGTTTCTAAAAATTTTAAGATCGACACTGAACGGTGACCTCGTGACATCAGTGTATTTCAGAGAATAGTTTGAGAAACACTGCTCTAGTTCCAGGCAGAGTTGACTTGCCGGATAAAAAACACTGAATGTTCATCTGCATGCATAAGTCATCTATGGTTTTATATGCCTAGAAGTCATTTGGATATTATGAAACGCTAAAAATGGCCATTTTTGACACCTCCCCTCTCCCCGTGAAAACTTTTATTAAAAAAATTGGAAAATTTTAAGCTTAACAAACCCGAAACTTCCTAAGCCTCCAAGACAATCTGCTGCGAGTAAAATTTTATTCATCTTCATTTTAAAAAATCAAAAATTCTGACAAATTTCATCCTCAAGGCCTTATCACCGCATCGTTGTCGTAATCATGAAGAGAATATTTTTATTTAAATCAATTTATTTACTCTCTCTTTTATGTTTCCGTAAAACAGAAATTACTTAATTGATTACAACCCAAATAATGGCGGGCAATTAAGGTAGGAACGCGCATCAACAATTGAATTACTTACCGGTGTTTTTGCCAAGCCATTATCCAGTGCTCGTGCGATTGAAATATAGATACAGAAAATTATTATGATGCTTTTCATGTTTTCTTCTTTGTTCTCTCTTCTTCTCTTTTATTTTATCTCTCTCAACTCTCGTAGGTTGTTGACGTGTGTGCAATTTTTTGTGGCGTCTCAATATAAGCTACAAATGAATTTCTTTAATATACATACACTTATTTATAGCCGTTGGATTCTTTTCAATTATCAAGAATCGAAGCACTTAACAGCAGGGAATTGTCAAATAAGTCGGTCGTTGGCACTTTTGAAGAATAAAATTGATAAAATCACAGCAATATAGTATTCTTCAACACTAGCTAACGAGCATTTGAAAAATTAAATTAACAATAGAATTCAGTCAAAATTTCACAATAATCTCGATTTTGCAATAAGTTGTTAATGTCAATATCGCTGAGAGAGGTCTTTAAACACCGACTGACCATCAGCAAAACAAAGCAACAACTGGTTTGTAAACATAAAGTAAATCACTGAGTGGATCTCTCTCTCACAAGTATGAAGTTTTGTTGTATGAAGACTGTGTGTTGTTGTTATAGGAATAAGATGGCAGAGAGTGTTAAGTGATCAAAACGCATTTTAAAATTGTGTATTTTATTTAAGGTTGTTGATAGGTACCTAAAACCTTTTCTCTTTTTAAAAAAAACTACTTTACTTTTCCATAGATTGTAACACATCTTCAAACCCCATACCCCAAAATACAGAAACTTTCTAAATTTAAGATTGTGATCACTCTAAAAAAATCCCCGTAAAATTTTTTAATTTTTTTCTTCTTAACTTTAAGTTTAAAAATTGTCATTTTGTTTACAAAATAAAATTGAAATTTATAGAATTTTATAAAAATTCAAAGGTTCAAAACCTAAAAAATTAAAACTTATAAAAAACCTGGTAATATTAAATGTTTTCATTTACACAATATATTTTTAAAAAAATTTAAATATATTTTTTTCAAAAGTAAAAAGACAAAATTTTAATTTTTATATTTTTTGATAAAAACTATTTTTTATAATAATTTTGAAGAGAAATTAAAAGTAACCTCTGAGAATACTGAAATGAATTTTTACTAATTATGAATATTCTGCAATTTGCCAGCTAGTTCAAATGCCATTTTTCAAAACACCAATAACAAACATTTACGTTGCCAAAAAATATGCTACAATTCAATACATATTCAAATTTGAGTATCAACCTTACCAAGACAATCCCATGCCATTTAAAAATTACTCCAGAGACAAAAAGCACTCAAAAAATTGAGAAGATGAGAGCGAATAAAATTCAACAAAAAATACTAAAACACGATTGAGCATGTTAAATACAAGGCAAACAACAATAACTCTCATTAATGCTTATCAATTAATGAGTTTGTAATGAAATACAATATTTTTTCGTACATTATGCTCAGAAAATATAAAATTATATTTATATTTCATGCAATTATAGTAAATTGGGCATCATTATGTTGTGGAACATTAAAATTTTGGCAATTTTTCTGAACTATGGCATTTAACAATGTCAAATAACAATAATGATTATGGCAATTATGAATGTAAATTAATTATATGAATGAAATTGGAGAGAATTGTTGATGAACAGTGGGAATTATTCATTAAATGATGTTTAATTTTTGAGAGTCTTGATTTTAATTAAAAAGGTTGTAACCTGTTCTGTATTGGGGATATGGGCTGATTTTGGATGGATAAACTTTAAAATTGATAACCATCTGTAGCTACCGTTGACATTATTAAGACTGCAATATCTACGGTTAGAAGGTCAACACCCCCCCCCTCTCCACCTTTTTTTATTTCTTTAGTTAATCACACCAAATCACACAAACATAGTTGGAAGGAAAGAAGTGTCCTTAGCATAGGAGGCCATCCTAGGACATCCTAACCACTACGCAACTACTAATTTTCTACTGTTTCTATCAATATGACAAGTATTTATTGTCCAATATTCATGACTTAATATGCTAATAAGAAAATCAATCCAAAAATTCCTTCAGCAACTAAAATCAAAAAAATTTTTAAGCTTCTCTCAAAAATCAGCAAAACATTCCTAAATTTAATCCAATTTAACCCAGAATATAATCAAAACAGAAGTCAGTCATAACCGCATACGAAAATTATCCATGAATAAATTATATCATTTAATTTAATGATTATGAGGATTTTGCTATGAACGTAAATAAATAAAAAGTTATATTGAATATTTGAATGAAAATTTCTCATTTCATCCTTTTTCCTGTGTGTTTTGGTATATATTGAGTAAATGATAGATGAAAGGGGGAGAGATTATAGAATGTGACTGAGGTTCAATGAACCCCAAATTTATATCCTTTTAAAATATAAATTCAATAAAATTTAGTTCCATTTTGAGGAGGTTTAAAATTTCATTTCATTTTGTGAACATCATCGAAAAAAAATTCCTGCCATGCTTCCCCTACGAAAAAAAAATTTATATTGACGTATACTAAAAAACTTGAATGATGAGTGCCGCAAGAATAGAGAAATAAAATATTTTGTGTCTTTATTTTCCCCGCAAAAACAAACATAAACATCAAATGAAATGAATAATTCATTAAAGTTAAACGAGCATGTCTTTGTAGTAAATGTACATAAGCGATCTATCATAGCTGTTAAACAATTATTTATCAATTTATTCGCCAATGTTCAATCTCTAATATTTCCTAAATTTACTTCTTTACTTAAAGCCATTCATCTCATCGTGCGGTGAATAATTAACGTAAATCCTATAATTGCTATATCTTTGTGCCTTGCGGTCTTTGTAAACAATTCATAACAGAGGGTGCGAATGAACGCATTACGTCTCAATTTTTTAGGATTATTTCTTTGCCATATACTTAATCATCTCTATCTGATTCTCTATCAGTTCTGCTGATGCTGATGCTAGTTCTCCTTGTTGTTTTACAATGCCAATAGATGAAATTTACTACAATAAATGAGAGTAGGGGCGGCTAGAGCACACTTCATAGTATACAATATTGCAACACAGAGGAAATAAGTAACAAGCAACCCCTCATTTATTTACTGAAAGGATTTTCAAGAATTTATTATTTTTGGGTTGTTTTGACAACGTAAAACAAATTTTTCGAATGAATAGAGACACAAAACAGCACTGAAATGTGCATTGAGTGTGGGTTGAAATATCAAAAATCCACTTCCACTCTATGACCCCTCATACCGTGTCTGTTTTTACAGTGACATTGTGAAAATTGGAAAAATATATCGCATGGAAAAGGAAAATTCATTCCTACCTACCTATCTACTACCTACCATTGGAATCGATTGCATAAAACAGCAGTTGCTTATCGCTGTTAGTTCATTCGTTACAAATAATAATAGAGCAGTTGGATTGTAGATGGGTTCATTAGAATTACAAAGGGAAATGAATTTTTTGTCACCTTAGAAATGGTTGTTGGTGATTTTAGGCGCATTTTTTAAGTGCTGTAGAGGTTGACATGATCAGTTTGTTAACATTTTTCTTAGAAACTGTAGGTATGTAAATATATTCACCCAAGATACTAAAATTCTGGAACAATTGTATCAAAGAGCTTAGAATAGACTTGCATGGGGTGTAATGTAGGTCTCTAAAAAGTGATCTGAGGGAAGTAGACAAGAAATTCTTGAAAACTTCCATTTTAGTCCTGGGAATTGTGTCATGTTGTTATTTTGGGTACGCTCTAGTGATTTAATCAATGTTATACTCCAAATGGTCAATAACGACTGAGTTTACCCTATGGAGACCACATTAGATGGTGGCGTGGCTTTAAAAGGATGATCAGGACTACAGTCCATGATTTTATATTCAAAAGGAGCACCGACATGAACCAAACACCGAAGATCCTCATAAGCTTATCCGGTAGAATTTATAACATCCACGACATATCCTCTGAAACTTAAGTTCACGATCTAGGCTGGTTTCTAGCCTCACCCTTCACCCCAGATAATTGAATTTTTAAAATAATTTCTTCAAAGAGGTCAATAGTCACCCCTAATCTTAATCCATCCAACTGATTATGAATAAATTTTTCAGATTTACAAAATTGATATTCCAATCATAGTAATCCATGAAAATTCAACAAAACAATTCAGTAATGAAATTCACCCACAAACAATTCTCAAATTTACATAAATAGCAAGACAAACAGCATCACAAAACTACTCAATATTCCCCCATCCAATGCAAAACTAACAACATCAACAAACAGTAAACCAGTAAGTTTTAATCTAAAATTGAATTGCTGCCTTTTGGCTTAAGAGAAGTAAGCATGAAAAATTAAATCTTGTGGGGGGCATTTTCATTCATTCACCAGCAAGCATCTTCAAAGTTGCATTGTTGTAGTTGATATAAAATAATGAAATGTTTTTACAGTACATAGGAGAAGTATTCATACAGAAAATGGGACATAGAAGAGGCGAAAAGATAGAGTGTGATATGATATCACTTTACTTTTTGCTTTTGTTATGTAAATGAGATTTTTGGGGAGTACGAAAGCGGGAAAAAGATGAAAATGAAATCATTTATTATGCTCTGGCATTTAGTTGATACTGCTGCTGTTGTTAATATTCCTTTACTTTTTGGTAGTTGAGGCAACCAGGGGTATAATGAATCGGGAAATTTTTTTCCTGTTGAAACAAAACAGTAAAGGGAAAAGAGTGACTGTTGCCGTGCACGACGCATGTGCGTTGTTGATAGCATATACCCGGAAAATGAGGAAATTTCCTTCCTTTTGCTTGAGCTACAACAACACAACTTCGTTGAGGTGAAATAAATGTTCAGAATAATAAAATTCTTCGCACATTTTTTCTGTGTTTATTCGAAAAATTGAAACAAGGGGTGATAGATATTTATTTCCCTTTTTCTCGCTTTCCCCTTGAACTTCTATTTTTATTTTATTACCTCAGCTTTTGCTTCCTGATCTTCCCATTCCAAATTATGGGAGTTTGGATTGAAATTTGAAAATTATTCTACCATTCCTCAGCACCTACCCCCCTCCCACTTCCCTGCAATAAAAAAGGTTGCTCTTAGTTACCAGAGGTGTTTCGTGAATATTTTGATTTTTGGAACTATGTTAGAATACAATCTTGTTTAGTAAGCATACCCTGACCTTCATATAAATCCTTGTATATCCATAGTTGTCGGTGAAATGGGATCACTGGTCAAAGTGATAGAGGTATAAAGTTTCACTCGTGATATATTCACGATGCTAGTTTCATACTTTAGGTGCAGTATTGATCTATTAATGTAGAATATGCTTCACTAGATTAGTCCACAAAGATATATTTGAATTGCGATGACTCATTCAGACCAAGAGCTCATTCAGTTCAGTTTTGATCATTTTGCTCAGTTCTGCACCCTTCAGGGCACCCTTGATTCAGATGGATTCTTTTAACTTCCATCTAAATTTAGACCAGTTATACGTATATTCCATCAAGATATATTTCAAATCAACAATCAACCTCTAATCTTCCAACCCTGCGCGCCAACTACGATAAAAGTTTATAATTTTAAACGAAAAAAAAATCGAAAAAAAAAACTTTTTATTGCAAAAATTCTTTTTTTCTACTGCTATGCTGTTTCACTTTAAAGTCAATTCTTTTGGAAATAATTTAACAACGAAAGCGAATAAAAAGTCACAGCTAAGAAAATAGAAAAAGGAACAAAAACGAATCGTTGAGAGATGTCCAAATATAAATTTTTATTGCCAACTTCCAAGTTTTCTTATTTTTTATATCCTTACAATTATAGCAGCACAGCAGTGAAAAAATTGTATAATTGTGTTTCGGATAGGAAAAAAGGAAAGGAAGAGAAAGAAGAAATGCTTATTATGATTGTGATTTCTTCGCTGCGATAAAAAAATCCTTAATAACGACGGTAAAGTCAATTTGGAGGAAAGAAAGCAGTTAAACCTCAGTTGAGTCTCAAATTTCATTCAGTTTTCTTTGCTTAATGATTATTTGAACTGTAACTTGAGCTTGTTGGTTAGTTGAATGACATTTTTCACTCCTGCTCGTTTAATTTTGTATGATTTTGTTTTTACGGTTACCGTCACATATTTTTAAATTTTTTATAGCTATTACCACCTTTGAAATTGGGTTCGTTGGCTCTTTGATTGCTTTAATTATTAATTTGATTGCTTTTTAGATTTATTTTTTGGTAATTTTTTATGCAGTCAAATTTGTATTCAAGATGGGATTTTGGTGTGTCTCCCTAATCATTAAGTGTCTAGTTGATTGTATGAAGTGTCCAATCACTATCATACCTCGCCAGAATAAAGTTCATATAATGTCAAACTGCATCCATAAAAAATAATTATCGTTCTAATTCTTGAGCCGTTATATAACACAAAATTAACCCAATCCGATGTCATTATTCGTTAGCCTTGAACTAGGGTAGTTAGGTTCCAGGTTAAGGACCCAGGTAACATCCCAGACTATAGTCAGACCCTAAAAAGTACCCAGGTTACGACCCCCAAAAGCCCCAAAAATCAGACCCTAAATGCAGTTGAGTTTTGGGTCCAACATTAATGATATAAATGAAAAATTGGATTTTAAAACTCCTCTTTCTCTCTCATTTTACCCTCAGTTCCAAAAAAATTCATGGAGAAATATTTTCTAGCAATTTTCTTTAAACGCTAGTCATTTGTGCAATTAAGATGCTTAATATCATTCTTCCCTGATAACATTAATTGCCATACCCACATAAAAATGACAATCAATTAGCTGCAAACCTGAGGGTATGATTAAGGAAACGAAGAAAATAAAATAAATGTAAGCTGAGCTGAATGTCCTAAAAAACCATCATTCCAGAAAGAAATTTTCCTAATTAAAGCCGACAATGTCGAGTCAAAAACACTTGATACATTATTAATGCTCTGTTTATCTGCAATTTAACCCCCAACGCAATTTAACCGAGACGATTTTCTAGTAAAACATTTACGAGATGGAATTGCCTGCTGAAAAATTCATTCAACCATCAAAAAATTATTTTTTTTTGCAATGCACACACAAATACACGACACTCAGTAATTACCGACCGCATCGCGTACAAAAATTCAACCGGAAAGAATTTCACTCCCCAGGTAGGAAAGGAAGTAGTACGCAAAAAAAATTGTCGCAGCAGCAGCACAGACTGTCTACGCCAAAAATTCATACATAATTAATAGCTAATGATGTCTGACTTTTTATATTCATAAAAAGAACCACTTCAGGGCTCTACCCACTTCCAAAATATGAAGGCTCAACGTTTCTTAATTTAATATCGTAATTAGTTGTTTATATTTGAACACAAATTATTTCTTTTTTTTGCAAGCCATGCTTCCTTTCCACCCTCAAAACAACAATTTTTTCAATTAATTCTCGTTCCTCGTCGTCATCGTCAACTGTAAGAAGATTTACTTCTTTACTACACGATAATACTTCTCGTCGTGTACCTTTCCCTTTTTTCTAGCTGTTTTGCGATAGGATTACAAAGTTTTTACCGATGAACGTGGTAGTCACGCAAACATAAGTAAGGTATAAAATAAATGAATGAATAATGATAATGGGGAACATTCTTTCTTTTCCTACACAATAATTTTTATGTGTGTTGCCTGCCTTCCTCTTCCCCCATCGTCTTATTGCGAATTTTAACAGCTGACTCAAGACAATTTTGTCCATACATGTATGAATCTCCGTAGATTACCAATGTTTATTTTTATTTTTATATTTTTTTCCTTCTTCTTGCTCTTCCGTCCATTATAATCTGTTGTAATGCAATTTTCTTCCCCCCTACACATATCACATCCACCTCGTACGAAAGTTTTTTCTTTTCTTTTTACAGCTATTTGACTCATGAGGATAGCGATGCCCGGAAACTTTTTATTATTTCGATTGAATTAAGTTAAAGATTTTCTTTTCTATCGGTCGTTTCCAATTTTCTTCATTCATTACTGTTGCTGTTTTTGTCATGTTCTAGCCTTCACTTCCTTTCCCTTTTTCTGATAATTTTACTCCCTTAACGTTTTTACGCTTTGCCCCTATCTTGGATAGATCAGTAAAAGAGAAAGAAAGGACGAATTTCTTTTTGGTGAACGCATTTTATCTGGAGGTAGTTTAAGGTATGAATTCTAATGAGTACCCAGTGGGGGGGTCCGGTGTTTTCAAACTATTTTTTATTCATAGCTAGTCAAGTGTAGTTAATTTGAAGGGACCATTCGTTTTTCAAATAAGTTCCATTTATATTGAGTTTCAAAATCCGAACCCTCTTTCTGGGCACCTGAAGTATGGTGCCTGGATTTAAGAGGCGCAAAATTGAGAATCCGTTCATATTAAAAATGCTCTGAGAGTGCTGAGTTCTGATGTTGAGAATCTTCATAAGAATTAGCCATTTACAATAGTTAATAGTGCTATGAAGTTTTAATCAAAGTAGGCTTTACATTTAAATTCATAATTTTTTATGTTCCATTAACTTTTTTTCCAGTATTTAATTACAAAGCATACATAAAGTAAGTTACATTAGCTCATTCTTGGTACCTCAACCAAATGTCCTCTAAACTAAATAACCAGAAACTTCAGAATCGTATTTACTTCCATATTTAATACCTGGAAGTCCACTTGACCTTTCAATTTCGACAAAACGACAACTCTAACCTCAAAACTCACCAAAAATTTCAAACCAAACCAAAAATCCCACCTAAACTTGCCAAAAATATATTTTACTCATGTTTTTCTCCATTTCCCTTCTCAATCGAATGTCCTTAAGCTTAAAAACACATACGACAAGAACGAGGAAAAAAAATTAAAGAGGAAAATAAACCAACATGAAGAATAAGAAGCATCAAAATGAAAGGAGAGGAAAAAAGACTGTTGAGAGGATGGGAAAATGTGTCCAACTTAATTTGTTGTCAGAATGAGAAAAAAAACGAAGACGAAGACGGCAGGAAAAAAAGTTGTAGAATGTAATCTTCACACATCGAAGTAATAGGAAGAAAAATTCGTAAGTCAATAACATTATTTCCTCACACTTCTGTCGGAATTACTTTCTGATGTAGAAAGAGTATTTTGATACTCTTAATAACTAAGTAAGTATGGTAAGTTGACTGACACAAAAAAATCAATAATTTTCCATTGAGTCAGCATGCCAAATTTGCTGCTTTTAAACATTTATCGCCATTAACAGCATGTTGACAATAAAAATTCAATGCGTACACGTGACGATGCTAATGCAACACAATTTGAGATAGTCAATTACACAACAACAACAAAATTTTTCACTGCCAATTCATCCCTTTCATGAACATTACACAAGTTATTAGAGCATAATATTAGCAGGAAACTTTGTTGTACCCTCAAGATGTCAAAGCCAATGAAAAAAAAATTGTAATTTATGATTTTCAGCTTCAGTTTCCGTTTTTTATTCCTCTCAATTCTGTTTTTTTCACAGACGATATGCTTCAAATGTGTACGGTGCTATATAATAAGTATTTCTATTTGTGAAAAGGGCAAAATTCTGAGTAAGAGAGAAGAAAAAAGTCAAAATTTATTACCATTAATCATATTCCATTCCTTAAATTGCTTTTCAAAATTGTGTACATATCCTGACTTCTTTTTTTCATGAAAAAGTTTTCTTTTCAATTCATCGTCATTATGGATTCGGAGAATGTCCCTTGGAGAGATTTTGGGTTATTTTTTGATGGATTTTAAAATGAATTTTTGGATTTTTTGATAGAACCCGATAAAAAGCTGTTAGTTACTCATACTAAGAAGAATTCGTAGTTTGATTAGGTATATAGGTTCAAAGGTACTCGATTTGGTGCGGTCTGAGTAAATTAGGTAGTCTGAATATACATGGTATATGTCCCGAGCGACAATGAGTTTCAAATTGATGAAGTAGCACCCTGATGTTGATCTAACGTTGATTTTATTCATCAACATGGTAGCATTTATAATTTTCATTGCCATGTCAGCCATGTGGACGGATAAAATCAGTATCTGATCAAAATCAAGGAACACACACCAGTTCAGATGGGTATTCCAAGGGAACACCTCTATGATTAGGGATACATATCTCTAAATATGCTGAAAATGCTTATAAATTACATCATCATATCCTGTCACAATATAGTCATCAGGATACCTTTATGTCACCTTTTTAAAAGAAAAACTTCACAGAGACATGATGGTTCTGATGGAACCATGACGAATACCAAATTACAAGAAATGAGATTTACTGCAATTCGCCAATGAGGATATCCAAACTACATGAGAGTGAAAAGTAATAATACTAAAATATTGAACAATTTAATCAAAACTAAAATCTTAATACCAATAATCAAATCCATTCCAAAATCACTCCAAGGGGATCATCATCAAGGCACGAATGTCTTTTATTATGAAGTATCGAACATAATTTACCAATATAATGGGGTTTTCAAAACTTCTGTTACATGAAAGGAGATTAAAAGTTTCTATAAGGAACTTATCATAATGCGAGGCAGAAAAAAAGAAAACACTTAATATGTGAATTTAATTTTCACTCGTTAAGTGCAAATGCGTGTAGCAATTTCTCATAATCCTTTGCTTCTTCTTTTCATTCCAAAAAAAAAATAATATTTTTTTATTCGGTCACAGTTGACAAGCTTTTAATAACATGTACGCGTGTGTACATTCATTGTGTCTTTCTTACGATGTGAGCGCATAGAATTGAAAATGAGTGAGTAAGAGGGTTATTTTTGATATTTTTAGAGGGTGATAAGAGCGTACTTTTTAAGCTGATTCATTAAAAATCATGATGAAATTTTTTTATTTTTATAAACATATTGATCGATATTGAGTGGATATGACAGTGGTGTGACAATGATGACTGCAAGTTGGGTCATCTGCTTATATATCCGAGATTTTGAAAGTACAAAATCCTAGGGTTACCTAGGATACCTAGGGTACCCTGGGGTAGGATAGGTGGGATACCTTAGTGCAGGGTAGGTAAGGTACCCTAGGGTATTGCACCCCGGGTAGCCCAAGAGTCGAGGTGGGTTGAAACTATTGAAAACAGGGAAGGAGGTCTTAAAACTATTCAGATTTTTACAAAATTTATAGAACTGTCCCAAATTTTTATGAACACCATAAAGAGAACAACTCTTTAGGTAAGAGCACTTAATCATAATTTTCACTACAGCACCCAAAACTTCAGCTACGTCACTGTGGAATGATTCATTCAGTATTTTGATCTGTCAATTGATTTCTAAATTATTTATGTGTTAAATCATGCATGCATTACAGCATAAAATGATTTTATTTCCTCATTTCTCATCGGTAAAATGTTCAACCTTCACGCATATTTTCTGTAAAATTACAGGAGTGCCAAAAAACACGAAAATTTCTGCCTTCCTGCCTTCATGATTATAAATAGCAGAAATGCGAATCAAGAATCAATAAAATCACAAGAAAATGGAAAAATTCCTTACTTTTTTTATGGAACACATAAAATGTCATGTTTCATCAAATGTAGCCGTACTCTTATGAGTCTTTAATGTCATACCTATTACTCCATAGGGGTTGAAACATCTTTAATAGCCTTTACTTTTGTTTTATCATATTCACACCAATTTTAAAAGAGTCACACAAAACAACGTCATTGAACTTTCAATTATATTAAGTCGTTGAAAAATAGTTGAACCCAAAAATTCATAAGTATCAATTTTGATTATACAAGTTTTCCATAATGAGTAAATAAAACAAGCTTCTTAACTCTTATAAGCAGTGAGATGTTTCACAAATTCATCAATACATTGATTATCATAAAATATGTAGCTAAGGATCTTTAAATGTGTTTACGTTTTCTACGTAATTCGTGTTAGTATCATAATACTAAGCTTTTGACAAACGAATTTGAAGCGGTGTGAATATGCCCATTAAGCATGATTGCTTCATTCCTTGTTTTTATTTCATTCTCGTCTCCTCCTGGTTCATGATATATATTAATTTATTCCGGCATTCATTATCTGTATCCCACAAAAAAAAACTTTTTTTTTTGCATTCATTCTTCCTATCTACTCTCTTTTTTATTCCTCATCGTTGCTGTTATGTGTAAATGAAGATAGGGTGGAATAATAAATAGACATAAAGTGAATTTGCACAAATAAAGAGGCGAAAAAGAATTTGTGATGAAATTGATGGTTGAAGGAGACATGAGACGCAGTTTTGGAACTGAGCAGTGATTAGATGGTGACTTGGTTAGATTTTTTATGGATTTGGAAATGGAATCGACATTATAAAATATGAACAAAAAAGTCGAATGAAATTTAAGTATCAACCAGAGTTGGCTTGGAGGTAGATACTTATATTCGACAAAAGCCCACCGAAAGCCAGCTTCAACAAACTCTGGAATCAACCCTATTTAACATAAATCATAAATTTTTTATAAGATTCTCACAAAATTTACTGCTGATGCCACCATACAACAAAGAAAAAAGCCTGAAGCGGTCACTGCTTAGAAAAAAAACCACTTAAAATACTTTTTATCCTTTTGTAGATGAACTCATCAAAATTTACAGCATATTAGGGTCAAAAACCCTCAAGGTATATTTAAATATGCTTTTAAACTGGTGTCTTTGCCTACTGGCTATAAATAAAATTTAAACGGATGCAAACAAGAACACGTTTTAGAGGTTATGTTTATCACTGTCTACTATTTGGAGAAATATTTCTTCTCTAAATTTTTTGTTTAAAGAAATATTGTAAAGGGGTCGTTCACTTATTACGTTCGCTTTTTAGGGGGGAGGGAGGGTCTGAGATTTTGTAACAGGTCAAACAAAGAAAAAAATTTCTTGGAAAATGTGTAACAAGGGGGGAGGGGGGTCTAAAATTTCATTTTTTTGCGTAATGAAATAAGTGAACGACCCCAAAACTGATCTGTGTTTTGAAGATTGAAATCGGAACATGCCACCATGGTCACCCTAAAAATGAACAATTTTTTATGAGATACAACTTACTGAGACTGGGGTAGACTAAAATGTGTAATATTTCTTATAGCTTTTCGTACTAGGAAATTTCATGAAGATTTTGCAAAAATTAGACAACCTTCTTATAGGACCTAAAGCACCTAAAGACCAAAACTCCTCAGACACATGGAAATATCAACACAATCCAGCACCTTTACACCAAAAAGTCCACAAAAACTTCACTCAAAAGAGAAGGAATATTAATATTAAGAAGATATAAAAATTCACCCTTGACTATAATGAAAACATTCTGCATGTGAATGAATAGAATGAGCACCGTACAAAATTCAATGATCAACGATGTCAAAATCAAAATATTATTATTACTAGACAAGAACGAAGAAAATTGAATGCAACATATTTTCTTCATGTACTCGTAAATGACTCTGTACGGTACTATATTAATGGATCGTTTGCCATTTTCCTTCATTTCTTTTTCTGTGCAGGCGAGAAAAGGAAAAATTGAATGTTTCTTTAATGCGAATAATTGGAATATTAAATTATCAATGTAGAGTGGAAAATGATTTTGATAATTTCTGTTCTCCCTTTTCTGTATTTTTATTTATGTGTTTTGATTCACATTCTTTGTGTGCTTCTCCCTACTCTGACTAAAACATTATTCATTATAGACCGACACCAGCGAGTTGCTAAATGCATTTGCCACCATCTCGACATCATTATTTTATAATAAAATAACCAGCAAATGCTCTCTTGAGGAAGCGTGTAGACACAAAAAAAAGAAGAATAATGTTTATCACGATGGAACTTTATTCCATTAACGAGTTTTCGTCTCTATTTTCACCAATGCACACATGGGAAGGACAAAAAACATTTTTTGTTCTGTAACTTTTTTTTATTTTATGTTCATTTATGGTTTTTTCTTGTTGCTTTTTTTCGGGTAGATCTACTTAGGATTTTGCTGTTTTTAGGTCCCTTGTGGTGTTTTGAGTGCATTTGAATAGCCGAATAGGAAATTATGGAATTTAGAATTGAGTTATGCCTTGACATTTGACCTTCGTGAACTAAGTTATTCATGTTCTGCTCATATGGATTATTTTGGAAGGTCAATCTATTGCAAATGGCATTAAAATATTTAAAATTCGACTTTTTGATGTTTTGTATGATTTTTAGTAATTTTTAGTTTGGAGTCTTTCATAAATGACGTCTATTATAAAATAACATTTCTTCCTATAGCCACAAAATTTACATATAGGATCATTTCTTTTGTTTGAAGCCGTTTGAAATGTCACACAACCTCAAAACACCTCTAAATATTGGAAAACATTTATGAACGACTTTCTTGCTACGTCACTGTCTAAATCATTTAAATCAAAATTTAATTCAAACAATTTAAATGCCGCATTGCTATTTATTGTCGTGATCTAAAGTGGTTTGGTCCCAGGTGCTGAGCGATATGTGGACATGGAGAACCTAAATATACCAAAAAAAATGTCAAGGAAGTAAACAACCGAGGAAATTCAACATGTGCAAAAAACAGTAATGCCACCATGATATGACATTGAAATAGGCTTTAAATGGCAGTGAGAGTGTTGATGAACAAAAAAAGGAAGACGGGATGATAAATTGCGGTATTTTAGGGAGTAATGTTGATTTTTTTATTTCCATCTCTTCTTCCTCATGTAAAGTAGTTGAACTTTTCTGTTTTACATTGAGATGTTTGCAGAATGATAAGGCGTGAAATAACAAAAAAAAAGTTTTGCTCCCTACTATTCGGAAATTAAAATATTTTTTTCCATTTTCAATTTGGTGTGAAGGATTTCCATTTTCCAGTGATGTTTTTGTACAATGTTGAATGTTTCAATGCTTTTGTCAATTCTTTATTTAATTTCTAACAGTTTAACAATATAAAAATTTAATACATCACTTTTTTGTATTCAGAATTTTAGTATTCTGGATTTGATACTCGACCAGCGAATAATTTTGCACCTGTTGTATCATCTTCAATATAGAATACGAATGGACGATCTGCGATGAATTCTTGTTGCGCTTTTTCTATAACTCTTTGTTCTATTTAATTTAAAAAAAAATAAAATAACGTTCATTAAAGAAATAACAAATGGTATGCGTACCTGGAACTGAATGTACAGTAGTGCCCTTTTCATCCACAATAATTCCTGATTTTTGAATTATGTTTGAAACCTTTAATTTTCCTTCAGCGTTTCCTCCTAAATATATAATTAAAATAATGAATTTCAAGAATGTAAAATCTTTTTCAAAACACACCTCTAGCTAATAATGGGAAAACAGCTGAATTTTCAAAAATATCCATGATCCCTAACTAGAAGAGAAAAAAATGTTTTATTTGATTAAAGCATATAAAGTATGTCTTACGCTTCTGATAATGTCATTCAAATTTACTGATGTATCAAACTTGAATTTAGGAAGAATAACGTGAGTTTTATATTCATCCATATGCCAGACTTCATTTTTAAGATTATTTGATTCGAGTTTGTCAACAACAGAATCAATTCCATTGACTTCTGATGGCAAAATGATAAACATTGAGAATCTACGTCCCTCATATGGCAATCTGAGGATCTTGGAATTCAAATGACGTGAGTAAAAGTAATAGAAGTTTGATGTCTGTTCCATGAATTTCTTTGCTGACTTTTTTCCTGGTGCTGTGAAGAAATCTCTTGTGATTGTCTTATTGAATGGGAATCTCCATGTTCCTTCAAAGTAGAGAGCATTGATGAGGACAAGAATTGATTTTTGAATGGCATCTTCTGAGACCAAATCCTTAATATTTCCTCTTGTTACATCCTTAACCCAGTCATTGATGGTTCTAGCTGAATTGCGAGCATCATTGAACTCTAAATTAGTAACATCAACATTGTAATTATGTTCGGCAATTGAGCTGAATCTCTGATTGATATTAACAATTCCATCAACGAAAATTCTAGTAGCAAAGTTGACACGATAGGCATCATTAAGAGTCTGTAATTAAGAAAAACATCAAACATCAAAATCAGTAGAAAAGCTTAAACTTACACCAATTGATGCCAAAACCTTCTTAAAGTATTCCTTAGCATCATAGATATTCTTATTATATGGCAAAACTTGTTCGAGTTCCTAAAAGAATGACAAAAATTAGGAAAGGGATTAAATTCATTACTAATAATTTACCCTTCTTGTTTTAGATTCAATTGTCTGTCCTGCAGCTTCGGCAAGCATTGTAAGAAGAATTTTAGCACCTAATGGAGAAATTAAAATATTCCCTGGTTGTGATTTTATTAATTCCTAGAAAAAATAGAAAACATAATAGTCATAATTTCTAGTAAGGGAAATCTATAATCAGATTTATAAAAAGTTTTGGTACAAATAGTCGTTTACCTTCGTTAACTTCCAATCAAATTGATCTTGCTTATTTTCTGGTTGAACATATTCATCAGGGTCGACAAAAGGTTTAGGTGTAGTGAATAATCCTCCATGTGTAGGATCATTGGATGTTGAGACTTTCGTCCTGTTAACCAAATGTTCGCAAAGAAGAATTGATAAAGAAATTAGAAATTAATTATAAATAACTCACGTTGGTCTTCCAGTTGTTGTTGACGTATGTTCTTTCAACCTTCTATTTTCTTCCATTAGTTCCTGATTTATTCTAACATATCTATTGAAAATCACAGACAACAGTTAACCAATTGAATCAAGTTTTCCGCATTAATAACTTACTTGGCATTTTCTAGCTTCAGTTTTCTATTTTCCTCGAGAGTAGTCTGCAGTAAAATCTTATCATCCTTACCAGTTGTTATCCAACTATAAAATTCTAAAGTATCCGTGTAGACTGAGTAAGAATTTATATTACATCCAATAAGAGTATCATAAAGCGATGCTGATACAATTCCTCTAAGATAATAGATTCCATTGTGCTTAACTATCAATCCACTTCCACTATCACCTTCACATACACTAGTTCCATTAGCAAAACCTCCACAAAATGTTCGATGAGTTAACAATGTTTCGTGATCAGAACTATTGGCACAAAATTGATGACTATGAATAGGTGAAGTTATGACTCTAGCAATGTTTTCAACTCTTCTATGTTCACTTCGTCCAAAACCAACTACAATTCCATCAGTTTTCAATGCTGCTTCTGATTTGGGTGCAGCTATACAAATTGGTTGGATATACTCATTAAAATGAACATTATTTGCTAATTCTAAAATCGCAATGTCAGCATCGAATGATGTAACAAATGGATTCCAGTCATGATGAACATGAATAGAACGGACACTTGATGTAATTCGTTGATCTTCATGACGCGCTTCCAAATTGTGAGCACCAAGAATGACGAAAATGTCTTTCGGATCAAAAACATGATTTCTTTGTTTTCCTTCCATACAATGCGCAGCTGTAAATTTTTGAAAATAATTTAAGTATTCAAGTTCAAAATGACATGAGTGCTACCCGTAATAACAAAATTCTTCGACACAAGTGATCCACCGCAAAAGAATTGATCATTTTTGGTTTGAGTAAGAGCTGCAATCCTGCATAATGAGTCAAAATAGACATTAAAAGAGGAAACTGGATGATTTGAATTGAACTCACCATGGATAAGCTCCTCGTTTAATTTGAGTCCCATAAAAGACAGTTCCGAATCCTATAACTGCTTTTCCACAAGTACTTGGACCATCCTGAATTAGAAATGTCACAGAATATATTTAAAAAATATTTAATTGAGTGTTTTACCTCAATCAGGTTCCATGAAGACACTAAAAAATATTTTTAATTTAATAAAAGCATGTAAATGTCTAAACAAATATAACTTACACCTGTCCAAGTTCAATCTAGAATTAATAAATGAAGTTTCAACTGGACAACAAACATATCTCATCTGATTATTACAAACAGTAACTTGATTCATCCGGATTGTCCCATTTCTAAGCTTATCTCGGAGTATGTTGCAGCTACTAATACCAACGCAAATTCCTTCAGTACCATCATTGGTCTGGCATCTTGATCCCGACACTATTAAAATACCCGACACTATTAAAATAAAAAATAGTATTTTTGCAATCGACAATTCCATTTTATAAGTAACGAAAAGTATCAATGAACCGTGTACATAGACGGCGAAATTTTAATTACTGAGAGAAAAATGATTTTGTAAAACCATTTGAGAATATGTTTATTTTACTCTGGAGATTCCCAGAGTAGTTACGTTTCCAAACAGGTTATGCTTTCGATAAGAAAACAAAAATGAGATGCTTAATATGTAAATATTGAGATGACCAACACTATTAAAAGTCAAAGAGCGAAACTCATAGAGGCATAAGGACAGCCTCTCTTTTTTATATAAATTAGCTATACAATTATAAGAACTGATAAAATTGTTGGAGTTTCCCAAATTAATACGCATCGATGAAAAAAAAACAAATATACTATTCAGAGGGCATTAATTGTCTATGTTTGAACTCTTAGAAACCCTCATTAGGTTAGTGGTAAGAACATGCGCAATTATTAAGGTAGTTGGTTAAATATTCAATATAAATTTAAATATCAAAATCAAGAAATTCACCACAAACTAGGAGTCATTCACTTATTACGTTACGCAGAACAGCGACTTTTTAGACTCATCCCCACCTTGTTACAAATTTCGAACAAAAAAATTTTTTTTTACTTTAGCCTGTTACAAAATTCTAACCCCCACCCGAAAGCGAAGGTAATAAGTGAACGACCCCTATTATGTCAAAAACAAATATTTTTATTTTTATCAACATCATTTTTAAGATCTTTTAAAATAATGACATTTTTTAATGTGATGAATAATTTTTTTAATTAGATTAGATTCAGTATTCTGGATTAGATACTCGTCCAGCAAATAGTTTAGCACCAGTTGTATCATCTTCAATATAGAAAATAAATGGATGATCAGCTATGAACTCCTTTTGTTCACCTCCAAATTTGCTAATTTGTTCAACATCTGAAATATTGAATAAAAATATAAATTAATAATTCTAAATAAAATTAAGAAGCATGCGGTCCTACCTGTAGCTGAATTTGCGACTACACCTTTCTCATCGACAACAATTCTCAATTTTTGAATAATATTCGATACTTTCAATTTTCCTTCCGAACTTCCTCCTACAAAAATTAATTTTTAATTATTCAAAGGCTTTAAATTACTTCTATAGCTGCCTACCTCTAGCAAATAATGGAAAAGTGGCAGAGCTTTCAAAGATTTCACTAATTCCTATCTGAAATTATATATTTCTTTTTTTTAAGCAGCATGTTATTTATAAAATAAAGCTTACAGCTCTTATCACATCATTCAAGTTGGCTGATGCATCAAACTTGAATTTAGGAATCACAACATGAGTTTCGGATTTTTCCATGCGACAAGCTTCATCACTAAGAACATTAGAATCAAGTTTCTCAACAACAGCATCAATACCATTGACTTCATTTGGTAGAATCACGAACATTGAGTATCTCTTGCCTTCATATGGCAATCTAAGAATTTTTGCATTTAAATTTTGGGAATTGCAGGAATAAAAACTTTTTGTCTCTTCCATAAATTCTTTAGAAACTTTAGTTTCTGGTGCTGTAGCGAAATCTCTTGTGGCTGTTGTGTTGAATGGGAATTTCCAAGTTCCTTCAAAGTTTAAAGCACTGATGAGCACCAATATTGATTTTTGTATGGCACCATCTGTGACTAAATCTTCAATCTTTCCATTTGTGGCTTCTTTTACCCAATTATTGATTATCTGAGCAGAACCAGCAGCATCACTGAATTCAGATTTGATTATCTTGGAGTTATAGAAGTGCTCAATAGTTGCACCGAATCTTTGATTGAAGTTAATAATTTTATCGACGAAGATTCTATTTGCGAAATTGACATGATATGCATCGTTGAGGGTCTGAAAGATGGAATTAAAATATTAGATGTATGTAAATTGTAGGATATGTTTAATCCTCACCTGGATTGATTCTAGAATTGTTTTGAAATATTCTTTAGCATCTTGGAGATTCTTGTTCTGTGGTAAAACTTGATTGAGTTCCTGGAAAGAGGAAATATTGTTCATGTTTTATCGTAAGGGGTTGTTTGGATATTACGTAACGCTTAAAATACCCCAGCTAACAAAAATCGTTAAAAAGTTAGTTAAAAACTAACTGCGACTAACTTTTGGATAATTTTTAAAGGTTTTGGTTACTGGGGATAGCCTTTTTTGACCCGAACCATCCCTAGATGATTTATCTAAAAAAATTCACCCTACTTTAGCAACACACCTGCTCCTAGCGTTACATATTGCTTGATAGAATCCCAATTCAACAGAACTGAGTTAGTAAAATTGATCTTATTACTCACCTTTCTAGTTTTAGAGTCAACTGTCTGCCCTGCTGCTTCAGCAAGCAATGTAAGCAAGAATTTAGTAGATAGCGGAGAAATCAGCACGTTATTCGGTGTGGATTTAAGAGCTTCCTTAATATACAAGAGAATATATTAAAAAATTAGAACTTCCAGCAACATCCAGCTTACCTTTGTCAACTTCCAGTCAAACTGATCTTGTTTATTTTCTAGCTGTACATATTCGTCAGAATCATCGCTTGTTTGTGTATTTAATCCCGCAAAAAGTGATAAAAAACCTTAAAATATTCAAAAGTCAGCACATGTCAGCATAATAATCTTGGGGAAAATCCAAAACTCTAGCTCAACTTTTTTAAGCACGCGCTAAAACTTGAAAAATGATATTTTCAGCCGGTTTTTTGACTAATTGTCAGTCACAAGGTAAACAATTAAACTGATTATCAGTTTCAAATTTTAAAATGAAGTAAATAAGTTTTGGTGTGCAAAAAAAAATAAAAGAAAAATATATCAAGTTTATTGAATATCGAATGAGATTGATTTTAGCACCTAAAGTTTTAAGCAAAATCCTGGAAAAATCATTAAAAATAATTATAATCTTACAGAAAAACACTAAATATTTCATGACTTCTGACAATAGCAAGTTTATTCCGTGTTTGTTGATAGCAAATAATGAACTTTTCTTAACAAAATTGATAATGTTTGTAAATTTAATTTTTTTCTAGTCTTTCCAGCGAGAAGTCACACTATAAACTGATTTAATATTCTTACTTTAGTTAACTTGAGTAATTATGAGAGAAGAGAATGCTGTATAAAATATCTCCGTGTAGCAAATGTCTACAAGTGAGTGGGCTACCTTCTATCAGTTTATCAGGAGAATAAAGCTACAATGTGTTAAATGACGTTGTTTGAGTCTGATGTAAATTTGCATGATGACTATTAAACCTGTTATCCTAAACTATAGTGTATCCTCAATTTGAGTAACTATTTAGCTCTAGAAAATGTATGTTGAAAATAAGTCTGTTGAAGACGACTCTATATACCCTTCCCTTCTGAAATTTTTAGCCAGGTCAGGGGTGAACTCAAGTCAAAACCCTCACCTTTATGGGAATTTCTTTTCAATTTGTTAGGGGTTTTTAAGAAAAAAAAATCCTAAAGCCCCTCTTAATTTTCCCGTCCATAAAAAAATTCAACGACCCTCGAAAAATTACTGTATACGTCCATGGTTCTAAGTTATTAGTATCTTTATATGAAGTATCGATCCCATTTATTTCTATAGATATACCCCATAACTAACACATACATTGCATAGTTTTTCGAATATAGTTACTCTGAAGCTTGGCAAAACACTATCGGCCTGTTTCACTAAAGTGGATTATCCTCGATTTCGGATTATCCACTTCAGTGTTTTGTAAATATCTTAAATATTTTGGGGGTTGCAATATTTCTGATTTTGGTTTATAATAGTACAAGATAGGTGTGAAAATTCCATATATTAAGAATATTTCTATCCTCATTAGTGAAAGAGTTGTATCAAAAATTGTAGTTAATCCTCTGGATTTAACAAAAAAGTTAAATAAAAAATACTTCTTAAAAACTTACCATAATTCTATCTACATACAATTTTCACACCTATCCTGCATTACTATAAACCAAAATCAGAAATATTGCAACCCCCAAAATATTCAAGATATTTACAAAAAACTAAAGTGGATAATCCGAAATCGAGGATAATCCACTTTAGTGAAACAGGCCGTATATTTTTCATCACTTTCCTGTATAAATTTGATAATTTTGTTCATTCAAGGTTAATTTTCAAACTTTCCTTTATGTCCTGTATTTTCATGAAAATTAGATGTCAGCCTATTAATATCCTACTTATCAGTAACACATCCTCTGATAGAATATTAAACCACATCCGTTAAGTCAAGCATGAACTAATTTAAAATCATTTAAGAATTTTAGCATATAAACTTATATGCAGTATAAAATCAGACAATTCTCACATTATCACCTCTAATAAAAATTAAAACAAATCAATTATTTCTGTTATAAAAATATTTTATTTCAATTTTGAGTCATAAAATAAAGACAAATGCTTCTATTTCAATTAGGAAAAGGTCATTAGAAAACTTTTGTCATTAAACAAAAGAAATTGTTACTTTAACGATGGAAAATATCTCTTGTTGAACTTAATTTAGTAGTCTGGGTTTGATACACGACCAGCGAATAATTTTGCACCTGTTGTGTCATCTTCGATGTAGAATATGAATGGACGATCAGCGATGAATTCTTTTGGATCACCACCGAATTTGTTGACGAGTTCGATTTCTGGGGAAATAATTTGCATGTTAAATATTGTTAGAATATGCTATATTATGTCATACCTGTTGCTGCGTATGCAATTGTTCCCTTTTCATCGACGGATATTCCTGACTTTTGAATAATGTTTGAAACCTTCAATTTTCCTTCTGAATTACCTCCTGTAGAAATGAATAAATGACAATTTAATTCATTGAACCTTTAACTCTAACCTAGAAACTCACCTCTGGCTAATAATGGGAAAGTAGCAGAGTTTTCAAAGATTTCTGAGATTCCAAGCTGAAAATAAATTAAATTTTGTTTTGTAAGTTAAAAATGCTCATGTATACAATAATTTTGTTAAACTTACAGCTTTCGTGATGTCATTCAAATTAACTGATGTATCAAACTTGAATTTAGGAAGAATAACGTGAGTTTCGAGCTCATCCATATGCCAAACTTCATTCTTAAGAGCATTTGATTCGAGTTTTTCAACAACAGAATCAATTCCATTGACTTCTGATGGCAAAATGATAAACATTGAGAATCTACGTCCCTCATATGGCAATCTGAGGATCTTGGAATTCAAATGACGTGAGTAGAAGTAATAGAAGTTTGATGTCTGTTCCATGAATTTCTTTGCTGACTTTTTTCCTGGTGCTGTGAAGAAATCTCTTGTAATTGTCTTATTGAATGGGAATCTCCAAGTTCCTTCAAAGTAGAGAGCATTGATGAGGACAAGAATTGATTTTTGGATGGCATCTTCTGAGACCAAATCCTTAATATTTCCTCTTGTTACTTCCTTTACCCAGTCATTGATGGTTCTAGCTGAATTGCGAGCATCATTGAACTCTAAATTGGTTACATCAGCATTGTAATTATGTTCGGCAATTGAGCTGAATCTCTGGTTGATATTAACAATTCCATCAACGAAAATTCTAGTAGCAAAATTGACACGATAGGCATCATCAAGAGTCTGTAATTAAGAAAATCATCAAACATGATCCAAAATCAGTAGAAAAGCTTAAACTTACACCAATTGATGCCAAAACCTTCTTAAAGTATTCCTTAGCATCATAGAGATTCTTATTGTATGGCAAAACTTGTTCGAGTTCCTAGAAAAAAAGAAGCATAAAGAGTTCATTGCTAATGGGTTTTTTACATGATAAAAATATTGTGGATATATTTTTGTGTTTTTGTAGCTTCTGAGAAATGTGCAGGTGTTCAGTTTATGTCTAACAATCAGAAATGAAATTCAAGCATTAATGCATCCAGGGGAAATGTGATGTGGATTTTTCGTGGGAAGATCTGCTTATCATAAGTTAATGGACGGTATAAATCATACAAGAATCAAGTTAAATCCAATAATGACGTGATTGTGACTGCAAATATTGGAGGTGAAACTTGGGAATGTTCATAAATTAAGTCCATCAAAAAATGGTATTGCAGAGAAGTATATCCTTTCAGCCACCGTCCACTATACCACTTGAGAGCCTCAAAATCCTCAAGTTTGCACCTTAAAATATTTTTACAGCCAATTTCATTCATCAATAGAAGCTACAGACTATTAAAGGCAGAAGCTTCAATTAAGCAAAGAACATTAAGCTTGTAGCTATAAAAAAATCTTCAGACTCATAAAAGTACACATACAGCACTCATGCATGCAAATCCACAATCTTCATTAATGTCTTTCTCTAATGTTCATTATAATTTCTAAAAAGGAGTGTACTAGCATGCAGCACATCATTATTGAATACTTCTTGTACACACACACACACCTCATAAATATAAATTAATTTATTTATAGTTATCTCTCATTTTTTTCTAGCTCAACCTGTCCTCAATGTCATCGCTACAAAACGTAAACATGTTCGTGTCACTCACCTTTCTTGTTTTGGATTCAACTGTCTGTCCTGCTGCTTCAGCGAGCAATGTAAGAAGAATTTTTGCAGATAACGGTGAAATTAAGACATTCCCTGGTTGTGATTTTATTACTTCCTGGAAATTTAGAAAAGGAAAATTTAGTTTATTGTTGTTCCTTATTAGCGTTCGGCTAAATGAATGTGTTGACAAATTTTTTGAGCTTCTCTTTTGCCTCTCTGAGAGACAGTTTTTTACAATAAGTGATTGGTTGTCGAAATTGGAGAGTACAGCTCTTCTGAAATTTTAAATTTTTGTTTTTTAAGTTTCTAATCAGGGCTGATTTCTGTGGCATTAGGGGCCTAGTCAGAAAATATTTTTAGGGAATAACAAAAAATTTTAATTTTTTTACTCAAGGTGTAATATATATGGATCATAGGAATCATGAAAAATACAAAAATAAAACATCAGTTGATAAACACAAAGTGAAACATAAAGACGTTTAAAATTCTGAATAAACGAAAATTTAGAAAATATAACACAAGGTCCTTTACTTGCTGTCAATTCGAACGGTATGTGTATCTAATCAGATGAAATCTGACTCAGAAGAAATAACAGACACAAAGGAACTCTTTCTTCTTCTCTTGTGCACTTCTGGTGGTGTCTGTAGGAAATTTGATGGTATCTGCAGGGGCCAGGCGCGTAGCCAGAAGGGGGGATTGGGGGATTTCCCCCCCTTTTACCCAAAAATTCTTCAATTTTGAGAAAAAAAGCCTGAAAATCCCCCTCCTAAAACTTTCCATGCAAAAATTTTGAAAATCCCTTCTTCAAAAAATTTCTGGCTATGCCGCTGGCAGAGGTGTATCCTGAAATTTTTCGAGGGGGTTTTTGAAATCTTTTTTTGTATGGATGGAAAAATTTAGGGGGTTTGGATTTTTTTCTTAAAAAATCCTTGCAAATTGAAAAACATTTCCCAAAAAGTGGGTTATTGTACCACAAAACAACCTTAAATACGCCCTTTGGTACCTGGATATCAACTCTGCTAAAAGTTTTACAAAATTATCTATTCGCACTCTTTCCCTAAAAATTCCCAGAATTTAGAGTTCATTCCAATATTTTGATGAATAATTTGAATATTCGAACATTCTCTCATCTTCTCGAAATTCCCATACGTGACATATTTTCCACCAATGATTTAAACTAATTCAATTAGGAACTTAAACATCGCATATACTAAAATGAATATTATTCGGAATTCCCCACTCATTCTCATTTATTATAAAAACTATAAAATTTGTTGTTCCGAGAATTCAAGAAAATGTCGCTGATAAGCTTTAGAAATTGTATTATATTTAAGAATACATCAAAAACTTGCTGTGTATTTATTCTGTATCATTAGTGTTGAGGTAAACGACCTTCCAATGATAATTGATGCAACAGAGATTTGAATAAACAAGAATATATCTAGTTATTGCAGAATAGTCAGTTGATAATTAGAATATTATGTCTGTATTCAGGTTCTTTAAGTGAAGCATTTTATAGAGTTTCTGTGTTGGCCGATTAGAATTGTCTTAAAGGTATTAAAACCTTCTCCCCTAACGGTTTAACATTATTTGCACATGACCTTAAGTCTGCCGAGTGCATTCTTTGCATGAACTAATAAGAAACTTCCTAAATTAATGCTCAAAGTAGGTATTAGCTTCTTTTAGTCACTAAACTGTCAACAATTCTAGTTTATAGTATGTTTACTACCACAGCAGGTGCAAATCTACTAAAAACGATGACTCACCTTTGTTAACTTCCAGTCAAATTGATCTTGCTTATTTTCTGGTTGAACATATTCACCAGAATCGACATAAGGTTTTTGTGTGGTGAATAAGTTTCCACTCCTTCCATCACTAGGAATTTGTGCATTAACAATAGCAACCGATGCCACAAGACCTGCAAAAAAATAATTATTTATAAATTTGTCATTTTAGTTCTAAATAAATCGTTGCATTTATATTTTTTTTAAAAAGTCAACCTTGAACTTAAATGTACACATGTATGGGTACAACTAAGTGTTAAAAACATCTCAAGCCGGTTTTGTTGTCTGATGATGAAACATAGAGTCGGATAGAGTCAACAAATGAACGTCTCAGTTTACATAAACTGACTACAATATTTGTTTTTTGTAAACTTTTTTTTTATTAATTTGATAAGTCAAAATGGAAATGAAATTGTGATTAAGCGTCGTTGGGTATTTCTACAGCCTCGTTATCATAAATTTGATTATTATTCAAAAGTCACAAGTGTCATTTCTACTTTGAACCTTCTCTAACTCAATTCTGATGCTTGAAATATTGAAAATTTTAATCAACTTACCTAATATCACTAAAATATTCATGGTTAACTGCGATAATTAAGTTTTTAAATGCGCTAATTATTAAAATTCTCTTTATTTAATAAAATAATGAAATTTTATTTTTAAGCTTCTCTTCTCTTTCCTCACTACTCTCCAGTGAGAAGTCACACTACACACTGATTTTAAATTCAATGCGAAAACTGACATTAATAAACAAAACAGGCTCTCTCTAGCCTGAGTTTCTCTGAGAAGTTTCTTGAGAACAACAATTGGGAATTCCCCAGAGAATAACTTGTTAGAGATGCTACTTTAGAAACTTATCGTCTGACTTATTTAAAGAATAAAGTATTAAATTACAGTAAATATCTCACAATTCATTTGCATGAAGTCCCGAAAATTGAGAGAATCAAATATTATCAATTGAAACAAGAATCTCAATAATAATTAGGAGCTGCTGCAACATCAACAAATGAGTTGTTGAGAAACTTTCCGTTGTATTGCTCATTAAGGAATTTTCACAATGTATTAATATTTTTATTGAAGGCTGGTGACGTCTGAAAAATTATTGTTTTATGACGAATACCCTTAGTTGTTTAATGTATTCTGTGGAATTTTCATGTAAGTGAATGATTTTACTATTGTGGACCTTTTGTATGGCGTCACCGGAGCTAGTACCTTCGAGGTCTGGCTTCCGTGTAGTCAAAATTGCAAAGTGTGTCGATTGAAGTTTGTTATGGACCATTCACAAATTATGTCACACTTTATATGGGGTGGAAGAACTTGTGACAGTTCAAGCTCAAGAATTTTTTTTTCTATGTAAAATTTGTGATAAGGTCGGTTCGAAAAAGTCATTTTTTGTGTAACGTAATTTACAAATGACTCCTTATGGGGCCGTTCACTTATTACGTAACACAAAAAATCGACTTTTTAGACCCCCTCCCACCTTTTTCCCCACAAACTGTCACAAATCTTCAACCCCTCCCCCTTTGTTACGTAACACATTAAAATATTATTGAGAAGATAATAAAAAAAAGTTAAAAATTCGAACAAAATTTGAAATAAAATAAGTTTTTTAATGTATTTTAACCATAAAATACGAATTTTTTATTATGAACTCATATTTTGACGGATTTTGGCTTTATTTTATTGAAAATTTCAAAAAATAATTTATTACTTGAGAACGTAACAAATTCTCGAACCCCTACCCCCTCCCTGTAACAAATTGTTCACGTAATAAGTGGCCCCTATGGTTATTGTCAAAGAATCTTTTTTGTAGCAGAACGCACACAATTATCTTCCATTGTATATCTACCTTATGGATATTATCCAGTTAATCTAGGTTAGTAGTACTTGAATTGAATCATCTTGTGGCTTTTCCTTTGGAAGAAAAGAAAATCATAATAATAATAATAATAATAATAATAATAATCAGTTTGTGCTGAAAGAAAGTTGTAACTTAACATGTATGAATTATTAAAGCACACTAAACTATTTAGAATCTAAACATCAAAATCCGTGACAATTCAAACAAACAAAAATTTTTTTTTTGGTGACAAAAGTGGGAGGGGGGTCTGGTCATTTTTTTGCGTTACGTAATAAGTGAACGGTACCTTTAATTTTTTTTTTCAAAATATCTCAAAATGGTTCAAAACATTTACAAATTCAGTATTGCACTTCCAAACAATCGCCATTTAAATTCATATGAAGCATAATTTGATCCGGAAATAAAATATTTTAAATTCCCAAAAAAAAAGATATTGATCTGTAAACTTTTGATATTTTTTCAATAAACTTAATTTAATTTAATTTTTCATCCAATTATCCTGGATAAATAACAGCAATGTGATGCGATCTCTTCACTCGATCAGTAAGCAGAAAACCATTGTAAAAGTTTATTGACATGCGAAAGTAAGTGAAAAGAGTTTTGTTTACTTTTTTTGCGTGAATAATGTGCGCACCCAACGAAGTAATCGAAAGATTGATAGAGAATTATGTCAAAATTTTGATTGTAAGTTGTGCAATGTTTGTTTATGGAACCATAGCTGTGAGAAATTTCGATAAAGGGTATCTAACGTTATCATTAATATGGATTTGATTTTTCTTTCATGTTTTATTATTAGAAAAGGCACGTAGATTTTGTAAATTATGTAATACTACCCTTATCTGGACAGATAATGATAAATTATCTAAATAATATTGTTTATTGAGCTTTGATTTGTAAATTGTGGTGTAATGCATTGACAACATAGTGTCTAGAAAATATTTTACGTATTTTTATTCAATCTTAATATTTAGTTTCTAGAATTTCCAGTCTGGGGATTTTACAGAACGTGAGATTGCATGCCCTTCAATATTATTTTAAATATCTTGTTTATTGCGAATTTTAATGTAGTTTTTGTTTATTATCTTCCTTTAGGGCAGTCCTTCTCAAATTTTTTCAGGTCGTGACATACTTGAGCCCCCAAAAGATATGCTTGAACTCAATTTAGGTTGGAAAAGTAGCACTATCAAGGCTAGTGGATTTTTGGATCTCGAATAATTTCAATAAAGAAATTGGAATTTAATAGATTCCTTCAAGGGGGAATTGTCCTCGTAATCTCCCTGTCTACGTGTCTAATTAACGCTCCTACATATCGATTTATCCGTCTGCTTGGCTGCCTTCTAATTGCCATTGCTGTGGCATCACCGTTAAGGCGCCAAAGCAGTCTGCATGGCTATATTCTAATTGCTATTGTCGTCAAGGTACCCTTAGCACAATGGCAACTAAAAGGCAGTCATACAGGCTTCGAAGGCGCCTTAACGGTGATGACACGGCAGTGGTAATTAGAAGGTACCCATACAGTTGAATAAATCGATATATAGGAACGTCACCACACTGTCACAACGTCACCGTAGACCTAATTGCCGCTCGGAATACTAGCATGCCGTGGTACACAGTTTGAGTACCTCTGCTCTATAGCCTACAGAGAAAAAAGCTGAAAATTCACGATTTTTCCAAGCATTCACGACGATTACGCAAGTCAAGTAAATGAGAAAATAATTAAATAAAATGATCGATAAACAATAATGATATTGAACTAAATATATTTAAAAACCACACATTATTACATTACCAACCTACGAGAAAAATATCAAAAAATTGAAAAAAAAAATCACCGATAATAAAGATATTCACAACATCAAGTTAATTTACATTTCACAGAAGAAAAACAATCAAAAAAATTAAATCATTAATAAAAAGAAAATAAAATTTTGGAATTTTTTTCAAGTTTACTGCACTTTTCTCATATCGTCCAAAAATGTGTTTTTTATGAAGCAATTACTCAATAATAATAATATTTGGGGTTGTTTATAAATGACGACATTTTTTATTAAATAAAATTTAGGGGATGTTTTGAGATTTTTTTTTTTTGAAGAAAATTTCCATCGAGGGTGGTGTTTTAACACCCCCTGGATAGGCCTCTGGGTGGATATACACAGTAGCGTAACAAGTGGATGGGGACCAATGGGGTGCAAAATATATTATTTTAAATTTGATGCAGGTTTATGGAATTGATGGTAATGAAGAAAAATTATCAAAAGTACCGCATCCTTGATTTGGTGCCAAAAATTTCTGGTTAAACCACTGCAGGGGCGTATCCAAAAAAATTCGAAGTGGGTTTTTAATTTTTTTTTTGTATGGACGGGAAAATTTAGGTGGATTTTTCTTAAAAAACCCTAGCAAACTGACCACTATTGCCTCCCTCTGCGTACGCCCCTGAACCACTGGCTAGACATCATCAGTGTAACGACCTCATAACTAACCATCACCACAATTTCTCACATTTATTTTTTTTCTCCATACAAAATCAATTCTTTGTTTAAAAATAATGCAGAAAAAAAAATTATGAAATTTTCACCTTGACTTCCGCTTTAATTACATTAACCGAAAAATATTGCTGATTTTTTTTGGAACTTCTATGTGAGAATTGAAATTAAAATTTCTTATGACTCAATTAAAAGTTTTATTCACAATTTAAAAATTCAATAAAAAAAATTTAATGGAGAGAAAGAAGTTTTCCTCGTTTTGCGGCTTTAAGCAATTACGTAATAACTTTTTGGAAGCAAATTAATAATTGAGCATTTTCAAAATCTCCTATTTGTTTTTAAATACTTGAGACATAATTGCGCCCACAGATAAAGTTAAGTGCACCAAACTATTATCAACCAATTTAATATTGATGGGAATATTCATGCTCTCAATAGCATGAACAATATTAAAGCATAATCATGACAATATTAATGAATAAGTGATTAACACCCGATTGACTGATGGTCGACGTAATTGTTTCTTTTTTTGTTACAAATGAAAAATTAATTTCCGGTGTGTATTTATCAAACTGGTAAGAGATATTGTCAATATTTGATTGGAGGTGTTAAACGCATTTTAGGGAAGCTTACTCAGAGGTATTAGTCTGGAAAGGAGTTGTTCGGATTTGCTAAAGATTTGAAGGACTATCTTGTATACTTTAAGATATTGATTTATGATATTAATACAATGAATATAAAAGCGACAGAAGAAGCTTAACCTCAAATTTGGACCCAAATTTCAAACCCTGGAACATCAACTTCCATATATGAATATTATTAATATTATGTCTAAGGTTTTATGACACTTTAAACAAAAGATTTTTTTTTAAATTAAAATTTTGTAACGGGGGATTTGGTCCTGAGCGACGTAAACCATTGCTTTTAGCAGCAAATCCAATGTAGTCTTCCAAACAAGCTTCTCATGACATTGCAAAAACTACAAGCAATACCTAATATTTTGTGAAAGGATGCAAGTTAGAGTAGAGTATCCCCGAGTACCCTTGACTTTTCTCTTGACAATAAATAGGCGGATTCTCAAAAAATTGAGTTAAGAATACAAAGCACTCTAAAAGTGACATAATCTCAAAACAAAAAAAAAATACGTATATCCTCGGTAGTATAATGGTGAGTACAGCCTTATGGCTACAAAATTAATGTAATGCAGTAAATGTATCCTCGGTAGTATAGTGGTGAGTATCACCAGAAAAAAAATATAATATAAAATTTCATCACTTACCCTCAGCTTTAATGCAGATTTTGCCAATATATATGCTCAGCAACTTACCTGATTCCAACATAAAATTCCATTTCCCAACTGAAAATAACACACAACAACCAAAATGAACCCTCAAACGTACCAACTTTTTTGCGAAAATGGATTAATAAATATAAACATCAAAAATTATTGGCATAATTAAGCACAGCACATGGAAACAACAGCAACAACAATCCATCACTGCATACTGCTCAAACATTAAACTTTTATGATTATGATTGTGATTAACGGCTCATTTAAAAATTGATCTGTCTCAATATTCATTTCACCTGCTGAAAATGCGACCGAGAGAAGCAAAGCAAGCAAGCCAAACCAAAAAAAGTTTCCGACGAAAGGTATTATTTAATGCAAATCGTTCCCCTCTACTAACCTTATAATCTACCCACTTTACGACCACCGAAAAAAAAATAAGAGTAATGTTATTGTAAGCAGTGAGAAAAGTGTTGCTTGTGAGGCAGTCAGTTGGAGAAGAAAGCAGCAAATTGTGAACAAAAATCTATAAATACAGTAACGATCTCAAACGAAAGTGATAGTTTTATTTAAGATGTAAGTGCGATCGGGTCTTAATGAAAATAAAAGCTTGTTATTTTTTATATCAATAATAATTATACAATAACTTAATTGAATTGTGGACAGAAGAAAAGAAAAGAAGCAGCATAAGAAAATGTATGAGAAATGTTTAATGTTGATGCTGTTATCGTGTCACATCTCGTTCGGTCATGAAAATGAACGAGATGCTAAGCTGATGAAAAGTTTTGAAAAATATCCAATGAAAGTTGCGTACATAAATGCACCGCAGCTGCAAAATGGCAAAATGGGGTTGAAAGTGAAGAGTGTCAGTGACCAAAATAATCGAAAATTTAAGCGTGCAAGTACGGATAATGTTAAAGGGGAGTTGATTCCTCAATCTAGAAAGGATATCTTTAATATTCAGTACCCAAAGTTTCATGGAAGGGATCGGCCAAGTGCTGAGGCATTGGTAGGGCAGAACTCGACTGAATTTGGTCGAAGAACGTCAGAATTCAGCCAAGAATCGTCAGAGTATGTCCAAAATCCATCAGAATTCCCTAAAAATTCACAAGAGTTCCCAACCAACCCAAATCACAGCTCAGAAACCCAAAAGGCACAAAAATCATCATCCCATAACACCAAACGTAATCCAGTCAAAGCATCTCAACGAAATGACATTTATTCTAAGCCATCACGCAAATACAAACCCAATAAATCCCAGCACTTATCAAAATCAAACACGGTTGAGTATATTCCGCCTTACGTGCCAGACAACTCACCTTTTTATCCTCTCATGAAACCATCTCCGATTAACGTAATGCCAACAAAACCACCATCATTTGATGCCGTCAGGAATTACGTGCAATATCTCAAAATGAGACAACAGAAATTTTTCTCCGACTTAGAGACTGACGATGAGCCAAAATCACAGCAAATATCAGCGCCGTACGAAGGTGAAATTGATTATTTTAAAGAGAGGGAACAAGAGTTAGCACGAGAAGCTCAATTTTCTCCAGTCAATTACATCAAAAATGTACAATCAAGTGAAGATACAGAGGAACTTCCATATACAGATGAGTCGAGTAGTAATGAAAGTGAAGCTATAACAAACAATGAAGAAAATGCCAATATCCATCGTGTTGATAATGATGATTATGCTGCTAATAGTGACGACTATAATGACAGCCATTACACCGATTATGCAGATGAGTCTATCGAGGAAAGTCAAGGCGATGAGTCTAGAAAGAAAGAAAATTTTGTACCATTTAGATTATATGCACAAGTTCGTCATGTTGAGGCAGATCATCATGAGAAGCCGTCCACAAAATCGAATATTAAAGAGAAAGTCTCGCTGGCTAAGAAGAATGTCTATTACAAGGAGGAAGGATATGAAGATAAAAATTATGATCATGGTGCGGAGAAAATTGATTATAACAAAAGAAATAAGCAGCATAAGAGGCGTGGTAAGCGGTCACCGGATGATGATGTTGATGTTTCGCAATTACCTGTTGCACTTGCATACTTTAAGAAATCAGAGATTCCGCAATTAACTGGCGAGAAATTGTTCAAGCATTTAGATGAGTTGATAAAAAATTCATCGATTTACTTGCCTGATGATGATGATGTTGGTAGACCTATCAAATTTGGACCTATTCGACCGTCTATCAAGTATCCAAATTACAGCATCTTTCCAGGTACAATTAGACCTCAATTGTTACCAAATCGATACTCAGAAAATTACCCAAAATATAAGGGATCTCTTTATGCTTCCAAAAATGTTAGGGAATGCGATGAGATTGAGGATGACATAAATCCAGTACCAAGTGACATTGAGGAAGAAGACAAACCGACAAGATATAACAAATCACCAAAAAGGTTAAATAATCTTGGAGATAAAATTCAGTGCTATAGAGAAAAATATTTTGGAAAAGATCCATTCGATAATCCATTGTTTAAAGAGGATGAATATGTCGAAGCAGCAATTCCAATTCCAGTGAATCATCTTTCACATCAGGCAAATCCACTGATAACAGTCTACGATGATGTGATTAATAATATTAGATCGGGAATTTTGAATGATTATAAGAAGAAAAGGGAAGCCGAGGACGTTATGAGGCTTCCGTCTGAACAGGTCATAGCTAGAAATAAGCATACACAGATCCCTAATTACAGCTCAGTTGCTGGAGTCTCTAATTTACCAATTTTTGACATCAACACATTTTTACCGAAATTTAGAGGAACTTTTAGTAAATTTTCTGAAGAAGATGATGATAGTAAGGAACAAGAAGCAACAGCTGTCAGGAATAATCATAACAATTTGTCACTAGAAGACCAAAATTTAGATCCACCACCTTTAAAAACCCCAAGCATAATAGAAAATCCCAAAGTAAAACGAAACAACAGCAATAAGAAGAACAAGGCAAGCATACAACTCAGTCAGCTTGAAACACCCCCCAAACTTATATCCACTGTGATTACAAACATCCACCCAACAAAAATTGTTAAAAATAACCAAAAATTTCGTAGATTTATTTCACCAAACACATTCGCGCATCCAACGAAACACATTACAGCATTTTATACGCATCAACAGTCACCGCAAGTAGTTCATTCGAATGGTAAAAGCACTTACCGCTTTAAACTTCTGTAAATTTTTATTTATTATGTTAGTTACTAGAAAATAAAACAGTTTTTAAATTTTAATCTTCATTCTTTTTTTAATTATCATCAATAGACCTTAACTCTTATACCTCAATCAAAATCTTAAAATTCTAGAAAAAAAATTATTTTTCATCAACCTTTTTTTCTTGTTTGATTTGTTTAAAAATTACATTTAAAGTAGAAAAATGTTTTGAAATCTTCTTTTAAAAATGATATTCCATCGAAAAAATCATATTTTCATACTTAATCAAGACTTACAGCTAATAATTTAATATAATGAAGTTCTAGTTTATGTATTGTTAATTGTATTTTCTGTACAACGATGTACACATTCAACTTTCATGAAGTTTCCTCTACCTTGCTATTAAATGTTTTACCTTTTCTTAAAGTTCCTTTTTGATACACAACGATTCACAATGTCTAATGCATGCTCCTTATGTTCAAATATTTTCATTAATTGAGCTTTTGAATCATTAAATGAATCAACGATTAAACGACTGCGTTGCATATTGCCCTGGATTTTAGAGAGAGGAAGAGATGAATTTGATTAGTATTTTTTTCTTACTCAATGTGCTAATTTGGTGCTAATTCTGAGTTCAATTAAATTTACAGGCTTTTGAAAAATCGTTAAAATCTAATTTGAATTTTGAACTTGAAAAGTTCGTTAAAAATTTGAATTTAGAACTTCAAAAGTTCGTTAGAAAAGTTCAAATTTTGAACTTCAAAAGTTCGTTTAAAAAAGGTTCAAATTTTGAACTTCAAAAAATTCGTTATGGAAAATTCAAAATTTCAGAAACCGTTACAAAATTATAAGTTCAAATTGCATAAATCCGTTACAAAATAGCATTTTTTTCTTGCGAATTTTCCTCAATCTGCAATTCAATAAACACTTCGTTACGCCTAGTTTTTGCAACAAAGCATTGTTACTTGTAAAACAAAACCTCTGTATCTGATTAATTTGAAGTCATAGCACCCAACAATGCATTAAAATTACGACAAACAAAGCCAAAAACTAACCTTTATAAGTTCATTAATCTTTTCAGCTTCTGGACCAGATTCTTTTGCTTCCAAACGCTTCAGTACGTTTGTTAAAATTTCCATTTCACGCGTTTCGTCATTTATCTGATACGTAAATAGATAATAAAGATTAGTAACGACTAAAAATTTCTCAATAAATTAGAAACTTACCACTTCATCGATTTCAGCATTTATCAAGTGAGTTTTCCAGCCATCGATGCGTTGAGAAACTTTCGGTTGATTTGCTAAATCCATTACGTTTGCGCGACGATCTTCACCACGTACTTTTACGTCTGAATATCTCACGAAATGATTTGGTGCTGGCTTCCAATTTTGATTGTATGTATTAAGCAGCATAACTGTTGGCTTCTTTAAAATTACATCGCGCTTCTTTACCACAATATTTTCAACATTTTCCGTTGGTTCCGGCGGACCTGCTTTATCGACAACATCTGTTGATGGTCGTTCACTGTAAATAAACAAATTGGCTCGTGTTAAATATTTTTATACTTTTTTTGTATTTTCTAATAACAACATACTTTGAAATTTTCTGCTTCTTCTTCGGCGTTACTACTGGATCACTTAATTCACGCTTCACAGCACTGCCAAGTTTTGCAACAGTTTTAATAAATTTACTCAAATCAGTTTCATCTTGTGATTTTCTATTGAATTGATTGCTCATAATCATCGCATCTAAATCATCTTCCTCGGGACTTGGACTGTTTGGAATACTAACTGTAGTCGATCCATCGTCTGACCAATCGCCCTCGACATGAACTGGACTACTCTCACGTTCAGAAATCACTAAGCCTTTTGGTGATGAAGAAGTTGCTGCTATAGGAACTTGCTTTGGTTCCTGCTTTATTGAGGAAGTTGGCTGCAAAATTGTAGATTTTGTTAGTATTGATTTTAAATTTGCGGCTTTCTAGAATTATTAAGGTTTTAACGGATTTCAGATATTTAAAGTTATAACGGTTTTTCATGATTTAAAAATTAACGGGTTTTTGAAAATTCAACGGTTTTGAAGATTCAAAATTTAGCCGTTATTTTTTTGAATTACATACAAACTGAACAGAAACAAATTATTCAAGGAAGCTGACTCACCTTAGCGGCCTTTTTAGGTATTTTAATCGGCGTCGTTTCATTCTGCTTGCGAATAGTACTGACTGAAGATCTTGGAGACGCAGGAAGAGCAGTAATTACGCTACTTTCAATACTCGTATTTTGAATCTGTTGTTGATGTTGCTGCTGCGATGCTGCTTGCTGGATAATATTTCCAGGAGTCATTGTAATAATTTGATGTTGCTGATTTTGTGATGGCGTATTTTGGCTCTCAACAACTAATGGACTATATCTTATTGTTTGTTGATGAGGCTGAGATACTGACACTGATGATTGTTGCTGAACATTATTTGCGGAATTAGCTTGAGAATAGCTATTAGCAATAATTGATTGTATCATTTTATCTGTATATCGGATATTTGGTGCTGAAACAACAGTATATGAGGACGATTCATTTGATGGAGTTGTAATGGATGTTGATTTAGCCTCAATATTTCCATGTGACGTAGATGATGACGGAGCAATTGAAACAGATGCTGGCTCATAAAAAACGGTTGCTCCAGCACTCGAAAATATAGTCGATGATGGCGTAGAGACACTAACAACTTGATTTGAATTTGTTGTTGTCATTGTTGATGACGGAATTCGAGTTTGTATGAAAACAGACGTTGGTTGATTTGAGTTTTGTCCCGAGCCAAGATTTTGTTGCTGTTGTGACTGTACAAGCTTAGCTATTGGCATAATTGTTGTAGCTTGCATATTTCCAGCATTTGATGATAAATTCCTATGAAGGCTATCCAATCCGCCCGTATTTGCAGTCGAAACTGTGATTGTTTTAATGGGGATATTTCCACTTCTTGCTGAAATTTGTAATGGCACAACATTACTGCCTTGATGGAGATTACCAGGACCTCCTTGAATTATTTGTGGCGGTTGTTGCTGTGAAACCGTAATTATTTGACTTCCACCTTGATTTGACAAGCCTCCAACTTGCTGTGTAGTTTGTGTCGAATAAGATCCTTGACCTCCTTGAGATACTTGCACGTGACTTGTCTGCGATTGATTTTGTTGTCCAGCTTGAATTGACGCAACCATTGTATTTGAAGGAATTGTCGTCGTAATTGAATTACTTATTATGGTTCCATCACTTGAAACTGAGCCTGGCTGGAGCTTACTAACATGCGCAATAATTCCAGGCTGTAATGTGTTTTTAACTTGTGGATTAATTCGATTATTTACAATAATTGGCAATGTCATAACATTTGCCTGTAAGATCTTTTGATTCTGTTGTCCAAGGACTTGTTGTGATCCAGTAACTGACTGTGTTTGTGACGTTTGGACTTGAAAAATTCTCGCTGGAATTGTATTAGATATAGTTGTATTAGTTCCAGCGACTAAGCCTGACGTACCACGATTTTGAGTCGTTAAAACGGTTGTTGGAGTTAATCCAGGCACATTTGGCCTGATACTTAATGACGATGTATTTACTCTAATTCCAGTCGGTATTCTTTGAATTGGACGAACTTGACGTGTATTTGCTGCTGGATTTCCAATTCCCATTCTTTGAACTTGACCTTGAATTGCCGTAAATGGCTGTTGTTGTTGTGATGTATAGACAATTGTGGCTGCTTGTGGACGCTGAGGAAGAACTGTTGCTACATAGGTTGGCTGTTGTGTCTGTTGAGAACCGCCACTTGTTGTGACACTTATCGTTGTACTTCCACCAAGATTTTGTTGCTGACTTTGTTGACCAAATATGTTTGTTATTGTTTGAGCATTTCCAGCATTATTTGTGACTGTAACGGCACTTGGCTGTAAAATGTGTGTACGATTTTGAGTGATTGTAGATCTTATTAATTGAGTTGGAACTTGAACTTGCATAGCATTTCCGCCCGCAACCCAAGCAGTTCCGCCTTGTGATAAAACAGCTGTTGGAGATGACGTTCTTGGTGTAATGGATCGGACAAATGCTGGAGACATTGTTGTAGCACTAACTGGAGGCGTTGGTGTCCTTAATTGTTGACCAGCCTTATTTTGTGGAATAGTGCTTAATGTGGCTGTAACTCGAGGCAAATATGTTGCTGCTGGAGATTTAGAGACAGTAATTGTTGAACGACCAGTTTGTTGCATTGGCGTCTTTAAAATTGTCTGTGGAACTAACTGTGTCTGTATAATTTGAGTTCCACTTGGCGTTGGCATTCTTACAACTCTCATCTGTGCCGGTTGTTGGATCGTTCTGAACGTCGGCTGTTGAATCATTTTAGAGTCATTTGCAGGCTTCACAATCACCTTACTTGCTAAATCAATCGGCAACTGTGTTGCATGTATAGTCGGTTTATTTTGTGGGATAGAACTTTTTTCATTCTCATTCGGCATTTTGCTAGTGATTTTTTGTTTTTTGCGTGTACTAAAAATAATAGGAAGGAAAAAGAAAATATTTAGAAAATGGGGAACTAACAATTTACACTTTATATTCACAGCTGTGTCTTGATTTTTTTCTTGCGACCGATTTTTTATTGCACGATTTACTGCTTGTATCGGAGCTGGATGTTATTGGATACCATGTGAATATTTTCATTAATTAATGAGTGATTTAATTATGAACGAGTCTTGTGACTAACTAACTATAATTAAGTTAATTTTCATCAAAATATTTTTGTTTAATTTTTCATAACAAAAAAGTCCATTGGAACTACCTGAACATGTGTAGTTTCGTACACAGAAAATTGCGACACAAATTAAGTCTAATTAAATTGTTGAATTATGATGTGAATATATCGAACATCTGATTTTAGAACAGTCGGAACTAGCTCACTGAAAAAAATCGCGGAATTCCGCAATTCCTCTATTATTCATACAGACTTTTATATCCTAATATATGTACGATACTAAGGTACATCCAGTGAATGTATTTAAATTAACAGTACGCATAAATTTGCAAAACTTTTCACAAAAATATATAAAGTGAAGCCACATTTTTGAGAATTTTTCAGTTCCTTTTTCTGTCACTAACTTACACTTTTCCTTGATGAACTTATGTTATTCTGATAACAGATACCTCAAATTATGACGATATCATGTTTTAACACAATTATTTTAACGTTAAACTGCTTTAATTCACAAAAAAATATTAGAGTCCAAAATCAGAGAACAATGAACGAATACTAAGAAACCTTAGAGTTTTGTACGGTTTAGTTTGGGAGACTTAAATTAATCCATCGGATTAAAATGTAATCCTGCGGATTAAACAGTTTATTTCATTAATATTAACTTTATTTACGGTGATTTTTATGTAAATTCATCTAATATCATTAATTAATTAATTATTTACAGTACATACCATTAAAAATCATAAGAGAATGTAGAAAAATTAAAAGATAAAATAACGGCTTGTAAAAATTTGAATTCCTGGGTCACGAAAAAATGCTTGAGGCTTGCTTTAGTTTTCAGCTGTAATTTGCTGTATTATTTAAATTTAATTAATTTACTATGATAAAAGCTGAATGGAAGAGCTAGTAATAGAGATATCATCGGACGAGGAGAAGAAGGTCCAGAAGAAGGAGAAGAAGAAGCTTATTACATTAAGGAAAGACAGGAAACAAGCCACAATTAAAAATTATTTCCAACAAACAAATGCACAAACTTACTTTAAGACCTTCCAAAAGTCGTCACTTCCTATCCAAAAGGAAGTTAATCTGTCCATGACACAACTTCTCGAAGTCAAATTAGAGGAAGAGGATAGAATTTTAACAGATTCTCAGATCCAGCCAGCATCAAATGTCAAATTAGAGTGCATAACAGACAACTTTCAGAATCAAATCGATCCAAGCAGGATATTTGATGAAATAATAAATAAAATCTTTGCAAATCAAGATTATGCTAAGCAGATAATTAATATGGACAAATCACTTGTGGCTGTCATGAGTGACGCGAGTGATGATGAGGAACAAAATACAGAGAACAAAAAGCCCGCGAAAAGGAAGAAGCCAATATGTCCAAATTATAAAATCGTTGAAGGCTCGAGATTTGCTGTAGATGCATTCAGGTACGGTGAGATCTCTGGTGTTGAGCATTATTTCCTAACTCACTTCCATTCAGATCATTATATTGGACTAAAGAAGAAGTTTTGTCATAAACTTTATCTCTCAGAAATCACAGCAAAGCTAGTCAGGCAATTTATTGGCGTAGCTGAAGAATTCCTTAATATAGTTTATGTGGATGTACCATTTTATGTTGAAAATGTCTGTATAATTCCGTTAGATGCCAATCATTGTCCTGGTGCAGTTTTATTCCTATTTAAATTCCCTGATGGTCGTAATGTGCTGCATACTGGCGATTTTCGAGCTAATGATGATATGATTGAGAAATTACATCAGTTTAAATGTCCAACACTGGATCTTATTTATCTAGACACAACTTATTTGCATAGCAAGCGACGAATGCCATCACAAAATGAGTCAATCGACTTTGTTCTGGAAAGTGTTCAAAAATATCTCGAAAATTTTATTGGTGAAAAGTTCATCATACTCGTTGGTGCCTACCTCATCGGCAAGGAGAAGGTGTGGATGTCAATTGCTGAAAAATTCAATTTTAAAGTATTTCTCGAGAAGGAGAGATTTAAAGCATTTAAGGAAATATGTACAGCATCAGTATTGCATTTTAAATTTTACAAAAAGCACGTGACGATGAATGAAGCGGAAGCAGAAATTCGAGTTGTTAACATGCTTCAAATTACTTACAATAACCTTCGAGATTTCCTCAGTGAAAATCAGGATTCATTTAATACTCTCTTGGGTATAGCAGCAACTGGATGGACGAATAATAAATACACAAGTGGTCGCATTTCTCTTATTAACTGCCAATATTCAGAGCATTCAAGCTACGATGAGTTGGAGAAATTTATAATCAGCACAAATCCAAAGAATGTCATCTCGACAGTTCCAATACGACCTATTAATTCAGACATAACTGCTGATGTGCCGAGAGAGTGGCTAACAGAGGAAGGAAAAAACAGGAAGAAGAAAAAGCAACAAAAACTGCCATTAAAAAAGTGATATTAATTGTTATTCTGTATCTTAATAAAGTTAAGTTGAATTTTTATAAACCAAATAGGAAATGCTTTCTCATTATGCACTGTGACGGATTGGATCCTGCTATTTATTTTATCTATTCCAACTGCCTTTTGCATTTTGAATGTTTTTGATTTATTTTGAACTTGAAGTTGTTCAATTGAATAAATTGAATTTTGAACTCGCCTCTTTTTTTCTGTCGGTGATAGCGTAAGGAAGCAGACGCATTCCCCAACGGAATTGTAATTATTTATTATTTATTTCATTGTTTTATGTATTTTAACAAATATTCCTATAAATAGGAATATAATCGTGCTGAGAAGGAGATATTAGACATACCGATATATATCATTTCAGCCTGGGGTTACGGACTTTCTGTTGCAGTCTTGCGTCAAGAAGCAACAATGTACACTATCAAAAAATAATACAAAATAAATAATTTTAGGCTCCAACGTTGTTGATGATTATTTAACGGTCATTTTTTAAATTTCAACTGCCTAATAAATTTTGAATTTAATGTTCTATTAAAGTATGATCTCCAAGAGTGACTGATGTGAGTATCAGAAAGTTTCCAAAGTACAAAATATTAATACTCATAAATAATCATTATTGAACAAAAAAAAACTGGAAGCAACAAATAATTTGAGGTTTAAATGCCTCACATGATTACATGACCAAGACCATACACAACCATTAAGTACTAGTGTAGTACCCCGTCAAGCATGACGGGCATTTTTTTTCTTCTTTTAAAACAGTAAAATTTATATTCATAAACGATTAATTTCAATTTTATTTTCAAACTTTAAGCAGTTTAGATATTAAAAATTTCTTTATAAACAACATTTTGTGTGAAAATTTTATCATTTTTAAGGAGCTTTCTTTGATATACACCTTGAGCAATGAATATTTTAATGTTATTGCGGTTTAGTATAGGGCCCCGTCACAAAGAAATTATACGTGAGTGACGCTTTGTTTTTCTTGATTACCCTTAAAAGTGATAGTAATGCAAGTTATTTTTTCTTATACAGAAAAAAATTCCCCATCTTTTGATATATAACTTGTTTTCTCAACCTTAACAGTTACTTCAAAAAGTCATTTTAAGTAAACATCACTCACGTATAATTTTTGTCAATTATGTTAAGTATTTTTTTCATGGATTTTCAAAAATGGCGGGAAAATTAAGTGGGAAAGTTAAAATACCAAAATATTAAGATACAGTACCTTCCAGTAGGAAATAATAGGAAATATGAACATCCAGCTCAGTCAAACTCAAAACAGTAAATAAGAATCTCAGTTAATGAAGAAAAAAAATCTCAGGTAGGAAAAAGAACATAAAGTTTATGTCATAAACTGTTTTGAAATTCTCAATAACAAAATATATATTTTATATTTATAAAGTGTAGTACCCCGTCAAGCATGACGGGCATTTTTTTCTTCTTTTAAAACAGTAAAATTTATATTCATAAACGATTAATTTCAATTTTATTTTCAAACTTTAAGCAGTTTAGATATTAAAAATTTCTTTACAAACAACATTTTGTGTGAAAATTTTATCACTTTTAAGAAGCTTTCCTTGATATGGCGGATTCTTTGGATGAGTTTTTGAAATTTTTGATCAAAGAATTAAAATTTTACTAAATTTTTCCAATGAAGGCTCTCATTTTATGATTTAAATCGATGTATTAATCGAAAAACTATCGTATTTACTTAATTACAGACATTTAAACTCTGTATTAATTAAGTTATTTTCATTCTTCGGTCAATAACTCGATGACATAAATCGGAATTTTCATTTTTTTGCATCCGAAGAATCGAAAAATAGAAGAGACTAGAGATATTACTAATAAATAACCACTACTAAAGGATCAAACAGACTAAAATTTACTGTTTTGTGGCATTAGTTTGTGTCAATATTCATTAATTAAAGAGATATTTCGATTCTTTAAAAATTTTGTTTTGTCATCGAGTTATAAATAAGCTTTTTTCTTCCTAATCCAGGATAAAATACAGAATTTTTAAAATAGAAATTTTCAATTTTTGACATAATTTGCTGTTATTAAGGCGTCTCAATAGATCAATTATAAAGATAAGTTAGTATTTTATGATTTCCAACTATTTTTGATTATCAAAACTCTATAAGTAAACCATATTTATGAAATGAAATTTTTAGAGTCAAACATCATTGACATTGGATAATTCAAATTTTAAAAGCTCATTTTTTTCGAATTCAACTCATCCAAAGAATCCGCCATATACACTTTGATTATTGCGATTTCTTGATCTTGATATAGCACTAAATTGTCTTGAAATATAAACATCCAGTACCAAAATATTAAGATAGAATAACATCCAGTAGGAAATAATAGAAAATATGAACATCCAGCACAGTCAAACTCAAAACAGTAAATAAGAATCTCAGTTAATGAAGAAAAAAAATCTCAGGTAGGAAAAAGAACATAAAGTTTATGTCATAAACTGTTTTGAAATTCTCAATAACAAAAAATTTTGGAAAAAAATGGGCGTGGCTTAGAGCGGAATGACAGAAAGAAAGACAAATGAAGGCTTTTATATTTATAATTATATACCATTTTAAAGGTACTACATTAGGCTAACAAGTAACGAAAACAGAATTGAAATTAAGTATGTACAAAAAATCCATCCACACTGCTTTACCAACATTCCAATCATGAAAAGAAACAGAAAATGGAATGGAATCGTGAATGAAATTGTAATCATCATCGTTTTGTAGTAAATTACCTAATTTATCATGAAACAACACTTACGAGAAATTAATTGTATCAGTAGAAAAAAATTACAAGGCAGTCTCAATCAAATCGACGTTAATGCATTTTTGTACCTCAATGTGCTTTTATCTCGCGAGCTATTTTAAAAATGGAATGCGTAAAAATCGGTAATTGTTGAGCTTTCTACATAAATATGATAAATAGGCAGAGTTTAGATTACAATCAGAGTCATCAACTTTGATACAAATTGACACGCGACTATGTACATATATAGGCGGCAAATAGTGTTGTTACATGGGATGTGGATGAATTTTAGACTTAATACACTTTGAGTATGATTGACACCTCACGAGCCCTTTGATGTAAAATATGAACTTTCTTTAACTTCCTACTTTTTGAATGAGTTACTGTTTTCTTCTGTGTAATGTCGAGTCAGCTGGATTTTATGAATTAAAAGTTAATTGAGTTTGGTCATTTTGTGAGAAAGATGTCAATCAAAAATGAATTAAATTAAATTTGCTTATTTTCCTGGGTGTGCATCAGATCTGGATTATTTAGAATATGTATTTATGTATCTCGGAATATCCCAATGTGTGCAAACATGGATCTTATTTTTCGAAATTCGAAATTAATGGATCTTATTTTTTCCGTTACAAATTTTCGAAATCATTAAATACACTTTAATACTCAATGGATATTCTGTTAATTGATTACAATGAGCATTCTATTGGTTTATTCATTGAAAACAAGCTATTATAATAGAGAATTGAACAGTTTTCAGCAAAATAAATTTTCCCGCACTTTCCGAAAATTTGAATTTTTTTTCGAATATTTACATAACCTTTCTGAATGCACACATTGGGGAATATCCTTTAAGGGTCATTCACTTATTACGTTCGCTTTTTAGGGGGGAGGGGGGTCTGAGATTTTGTAACAGGTCAAACAAAGAAAAAAATTTTTCTTGAAAATTTGTAACAAGGGGGAGGGGGGTCTAAAATTTCGTTTTTTTTTTGCGTAACGTAATAAGTGAACGACCCCTTACTAGTTGAATTTCCATCAAAAATGGTTCAATAAACTTGTGTTCTTGTCCAAATCCAATGTGTGCATTCAGAAAGGTTATGTAAATATTCGAACCTGAAAAGGGAGGGGGGGGAGGGGGTCTAAAAATCCCATTTTCTGATGGACGTCATTTATGAACGACCCCTTAAGGGAACTTGCAAAACTCTGAAGAGGGTTCTTCATCAATTTAGCGGCATTTTATGATTTTATAGATTCTTACTTTAAAAGATTCTTAAAAAATAAATTGTAATACACTACAAATTGTAGACAAACAGAAGTATTCTTAATGCTATCCATAAATAAATTCATAAAGTATCAAAATAATAACCAATTTCCTTATCTTTATTAAACTCATGTCTTATTTCATAATTATCTTACAAATATCATTAAAGTAGCTATTTATAAGCATCTCTTCAAAGCCTCTTTAGACAAACTTCAAACTGACATCATCTTGAAATTTTATAAGCATCAATCAGCTCAAGCTACACGATTAAATTGATATTTTACTTCCTGATAAACGATACAGTAGGTATCATAAAAAGTTACTGCAAAAATTGCTTTCATTGGAAGATCATACTGGATTGCATAATGACTGCATCTATACATAGCTCTTGATGTTGTAAATGAAACTGCTGAAATTAATTGATTGTCAATCGCTTTCAACTGCAATTAAACTCTTTTGAAATTTCTCATAAAATTCACGATCAACCAGCAGGCAAGTTCAATGATTGTCTATGATTTAAACTTCCTAATATCATTGTCATCAACCTGTATTGCCATCTGGTTCCAATTTTTCTTTCATTGTGGAACAAAACAGACTGACCATACAAAGAGCTACGGTTATAGGTCACATCTCACTTTCTGTATCTCTTTATGGAAATCCAACTCAAATTCTCTTTCATTTCATTTTATGACGTCTCAAAGCACTCATAAAATAATCAGCTGACTTAATTCATTCATATTTTTGAATTAATGAACAGCAAGAAGTAGAAATAGCGACACAATGATGTTGATTTTAATTTAATTTTTACAGATGAGTTGTTTTAATGGCAGGTAGATTAATAAAAATGTAATAATTCATTAAGAGTCTCGTGGTTGTATTGTTTGAGATATTTATTCAAACCCTGCGTTCATTTGGATTTGTTACAGTGCTGACCATACAGTGATGTTCTCTGAATAACATTTTGACACCCGTCACAGGCTTCAAAACTACTAAAAAACCGAAAAGGATGGGGTCCAGAATTTATCTGACTCCCCTTCCCCGCCAATTATATCCCTCTGCCTTACATTGAAATGAAATCCAGGGCTGGTTTCTTAAAGATACCCTAGAACAGGGGGTCCCAGGAATTTTTTGAGGGTAGTGTTTTAAAATTATTTTAGATGAACGGAAAAATTTAAAGGGGGGGGGGGTGGTTGGTTTATTTTGGTATTTTTTTTCTCGAAAAATTCTAACAAACTGAAGAAAATTTTCGTCGAGTCGTGTTTTAAAAACCAAATCAACCCACCTGGATATGCCCCTGCCCTATAGTATACCCCAGCTATGGTCCTAAGTATGGCAAGGGTATCCCCTAGGGTATAGCCGTGAAACCAACCCCAGGTCGTGCCAAGTCATCATAATAAATCACTAAAAAACAATTATTACAGTTAGTTTACACTTAGTCTTCTAAATAAATACGGTGTGAGTGTATAAATCCAGTCCATAGACCTCTAAGCAACATTTATACTAAATTTCCCTTCATAATTCAATTTGTCACTAATTTTATTTTTTTTAATGAATGCAGTGCAATGCAAGCCAAGAAGAAGAAAATTTCTCGCATTTCACGACGAAAGAAATTTGAAGTAAGTTGTTGCGTAATGAGCTGCAATGTAGTCGACCTGAAACAATTTTCTCTGTAAATAATTTAAATGCCAAAGAAAGTAAAAGCATCAAAATATTTATTCAAGAAACAGACCGATTGTTCTATATTTTTGTACAAGAACAAGAACGGCATGGATGAATTTATAACTTTATTGTCTTAAATCTAATTTTTTTAAAATATAAGAACATAAAGCACTGCAATAAACAATCATAAATTTACATAAACTCATTCATAAAACATATTTTAAAGTACATTTAACATTGTGTGTAACATGAAATCACTGGCGATGACCGGGCAAGGCGAATGTACGCTTTGTTTTAATACAATGACGATCAAGATGATCTTTTTATTATTTCCTGGGATGTTCCTTTATCAAATATTTGTACAAAGCCAGCACAATAATTTGATGTATAAATACGATTCTATAATTGAATCGTTTACATTTATAAATGGCTGTTCCTCATATATTCTTATGTCTTACGAATAGGATGAGATTTTTATTGCCTTATGTGCTGATTTTTTTAATTAAAATATTCAAGTCGTTTTTTCGCTTGGTTATATTTTTTGACAGAATATTCTAAAATTTACAGCAATTCCAGATCACATGTGGTGATGTAAGATATTTAGCTAGGAGAGGGAAAAAGCAAAAATGCAAAAATCTGGCATTAATAGCATCAATGAAATTACATTCGGATTTGAGATAATACGTTGAAATAAATTTAAATTAATCTACTACCTGAAGTTGGCTGCATTTGACGAAGAATTTTGAAAAGGACGGTTGAAGGGAGAAAAAGGAAGAACATGGAGAAGAAGAGGTCAGCGTGAAGAAAATTTGTTGAAAAAAGTGATTTAATTAATAAATAAATTACAAAATACTAAAGAACCATTGCGAGTTTAATTTAAATAGTTGAGGAATATTTTAAGATAATTCATCATTTTCAGCAAAGAGAAATTTCACAGTGACAAGTCATCATATTAAAAGTTCACGTGAGTGCTTAGAATTTAATTTTAAGTGAATTAAGTTCTCAATTTGTGAATCACACACCATGCTGGTAGATAAGATGATATATTAGAAAATCATCTTCAAAGGTCGAAAACTGTAACGCTGAAAACTTAGAAGTTAATGGCAGCAAGCTGGTTGTGATTAAGAAGTCAAAAGCAATTTATTTTGTAATTGTATGTCACTCGGTCGTGCGGCTCCAAAATACAGCGTTGATAATGAATCTATTTTATACAGAATTGACAGAATATTCAAAATTGAATATCTAGTTCTTGTATTTGGATTTTAAAAAAAATTGAGATCATAACAGGATCATAAAAAATTAACTATCAAACATTACAGGAATCTTGTAGAAACTGAGAAAAGCACTTCTTTTGGACATCAAAAAACTATTTTACATGTCATTTTTCGAGACTCAACTGTCATACGTGGGCGATTCCTCGGATGGAAGGAATTCTGAAAAATTCAGTTGTAAAATTTTTGTGTAACAATTTAGAATTCCATATTTTGTAATGTACCAACGCTTCCTAAAATCCAAATATTTCATTAATTAAAGCATTTAGAAGAAAGCAATAACTTCAGGAAGATAGATTTCAGCGTCCTTTATAAGTATATGTAGTCACTGGAACGTCTAGATAGCTTAATTATTAGAAAAATGATTTAAAGACGATATTTTTGAAAAATTACATCCGTGGAATCGCCCATATTGTTGTTGTAAATTTTGGAGACTTATTTTTGTTAAAATTTAAATTTGTAATAACCGTTTAAATACAAAAAAGTTTTTTTAAGACATTTATATTTATATTTATAATGTTTAAATAGGTTTAAATTATTAAATGTAACATTAAATGTAACTGTATTAAATAAAAAGGTTTTTTACGCATTCTTAAACAGCTTAAGTACTGGTTAAGAAAGCTTTTTACTTTGAAAAAGAGAAAATAATAAAAATTAAATTAAACTTTTAATTAAACTACTAATTGTAAACGCTTCCATTGGTAAAATGTGCAAACCTAAAACGTACAGAACCCATCAAAACAGAACAAAAGACATGCAACACTACAATATAAAATCTATGTCTAATTAATTCAAATTTTAGTTTAGCTAAGTATTGATGAATATCAAAAAAACCTTCAATGTTAATTAATGAATGGATGTTCGGTCAGGACTAGAGATGTCAGATATAAATAACAAATATTTGGGTATTTGGGTTTTTTAGCACTATTTGGGGTCATACAAATACTTGGGTTTACACCCAAATAATTTGGGTACAAAAAATTATTTTTAAAATGAGATTCAAAAACTATATCTTGTTAAATTTTGTACACTTTGATATCAAATTTTTAATAATTTTGACTTAATTTTCAATAAATTTGAAGAAAAAAAGCTCATTAATAAAGTTTTGAACACATTTTGAAGTATTCAGCTTCAGATTTTTTTAGCTCAATTAATTAACAGAATTGTTTTAAGAAGAGATATTATTATTTTTTGAGAATTCTGTTCTCTAAATTTGATTTAGATATCAAAATATTTAATTTAGCCTGCAATTTTATCAGTATTTCTACTGACTTTTGCATGATTCTTGTGGAAAAATATAATTTTTTTCATGCAGTGCCTAAAACTTTATCTATAAATTGTTAAGTATTTTAATTTCTGAATCATTTATTTAAATTCTGACGCACTTTATTAGTGAAATAGGGTTTTCTAGACAAAATTTAGACCCCATTATTGCTAATATATAATATTTTTTTTTGGTTTTTTCCATACAAAAAACTATTTGGTATTTGTACAAATATTTGGGTTTTACTATTTGGGGTATTTGGTATTTGTACAAATAGTAAAAACCCAAATAATTGACATCTCTAGTCAGGACGCTTCTTTTACATCAATTAATGCGTTTGTAATAATATTTACATGGAGTTTAATATGAGATTCATTGCATGTAAAGAAAAATGAGATCTTTTATAATCAAGGAGAGGACACTTTTCGATCATTTTAAAAAGGTTTATCCAACAAGTTATCAAATGATGCAAAAAAAAGTAAAAATTCCCAAAAATAAAATTCATCGACAACCCAAGTTACAAGTTACCGTCCCCTGTAAATAAAAAATTATTAAAAAACGAAATAATTGAATATTTGACTCGCTGTTTTTATTTCTTTTTTCATCTTTCTTTCATTCACAAAAAACAGAAAAATTATTTCAAATGAACAACGATACAAAAGAAAAAAAAATTCATTTTAACAAAACAATTTTATCTTCCCATTCATAAAGTCTCAAAAATTACTTCACTCTGGGTTTTTTGTAATCATTCGGAAGAAATTTTTTAATAAATGAAGATTTTTTTTATAATACAAATTAATATAAAATATTTGACACCGCATCAACAAATGAGCTAGACGTGCTCGGTAATTTGAACACACTTTCTCGTTAATATTTTTTTCCTCGACTTTACATAAGAATAAATGCATGAAGGAAGTATGGAAATAATTTTTAATAAATGACTACCTGATTTGATAAGCATGAAGATGTACACAGAAGAACAAGTGTATTTACAAAAGTACAAAAAATGTGAGTATTAGCCAGCAAATGAGCTATCAAGTTATGATGAAAGGATAGATTGTAGGCGAGATCTTAAACTTAACGACTATATTTTTTGTATGTTTTTTTTCTCTCAGCGTTCATGAATTTCGTCGCAATTTATCCCCTAATAATGCATTTGATAAACATTTCCAAAATAGTTTCTTGTTGAACGCTCGTCGATCAGGTTGAATTCGTATAGAAGAAGTACTTTAAAATCCTAATTTAGCTAATAATCGTTTTTTGTATAATCTTATTTTTTGGTGACTGCTCATCTTCAGTCCCACCCATGGCCATGACTTTCAGTTGGAACCCAGACCTTCTCCCACACTGGCTTCCAGATTTTCTTCCAGACAGGTACTTTTCTGTAATTAAAGAAGAGGATGATGTTAATAAAATTGAAACAAACTAGCTTCAGCTGAAATGTGGTGATTATATTTATTTTGCAAAAATGCTGGAATGTCAAGGAAATCTTGAACAAGTTCAACATTCAGTCACACTTGGTCTATCATCCGAAAGAACAAAAATGCGAGAGTTGTGCCAAAATATTCCAGTTAATTAATTTAATTCCATTCACTTAGCAAAATATTTTGGATGTCATGTATTGTTGACGATCTGATTCAGCACCACAAAAGATTATCAAATTGCAAAAATTTCACTTACTTCTCTACCCAAGCAGGTACTTTTTCTTCTTTGACTTCATCTTTCCATACTAATTTCTTTTCTGTTGCCCATTCTTGCTTCTTCTCTGTTCTCCAGATTTGGATCTTTTCTTCCTTCCATACCTCTGTGAATGATAATTGGGGAAAAATTTCATTAGTATCAGAATTCGATTTGAATTGATATGTCATCAAGGAACTGTTCAAAAATGCATTCAAATAAATAAATTTTGTGATTTAATTTAAGATTACTTCTGTGAACAACCTCAAGATAAAAGTTCTCTATCCAAATACAAAAGTCACACTTTTAAAGCTACAATTTCTCTAAGGAATGCGGCAATGATTGAAACATATTAAAGCCTTCAAATCAGATGTGTAAATTCGATGACATTTAGCAAATCATTAAGCAATTACTCATAAATGTCCAATGTAATAAAATAAAAATTGAATTCCTGCACATTAAACCTGCAAATCACACAATTGCAGACCCATCCAAAAATCTTATTTCCTCATTAAATGATTTAATTTCATTAATTTTAAAATCATCGTCATTAGCAGCTCATTAATGGCTTAAAAAGCTTCTTTAACTACCCTAAACGGATATTGTTATTTCCATTTCCAATATCATCAAGAACTGTACATAAGGCTTTGAAGGCTGCTATAAAATTGTTTTTAATGAGTGGCAGAATGATGCCAGTAAAACTATTGAGCAACTTCTTGAATTCAATTTATTTACATCACATCTATTCAGTTTTGGTTATGTTTATGGTTTCCTATACCGATCAGCACAATGCATTCGTTAATGCACCGCTATAATGTCGTGTTAATGGCAAAACGTCACAGAGACATGGATAGAGATTTAAGGCAGTGTGTAGCTCGGGTATTACTTCTGCCAATGTCACTTACGTGACAAATGAATTCTTTTATTGACAACAATGTGATTTTTCATTGATCATAGTCTAATTTATGACTGAATAACATGTTAATTGATGACTTTTGTATTAAATAGATTTAATTTGTGGATTAGCAATCGATGATTGCGACAAATATGGGCAATAAAATGTAATTCTCACCTGTCTTTTGCTTGACCCAGACTTGTTTCTTCACTTGCTTCCAAACTTGGACCCATTCGTCTTTCCATTCAAGTTTCTGCGAATTGAAAATTAAGATTTGTGTTAATAGATTCATAGGAAGTGCCAGTGTCGAAGCAAGAGTGCTGAATGTCATGCAAAGCATTCTCAAACTCCATCCAGAAGCACCAAAACTAACCTTTTCTGTCTTCCATTCTTCTTTCTTCTCTGTCTTGTAATTCAATTTCTTCTCCTGCTTCCAATCCAATTTCTTTTCTTTTTTCCATTCTTGGACCTTCTTGATCTCGAAATCTTGAACCTTCTCAACTACCCAATCTTGAACCTTTTCGATCTTCCAGTCTTGAACTTTTTCGGTCACATATTCTTGCTTCTTTTCAGTTCTGAAGGCTTCAACTTGTTTAGTCTTCCAGATTTTCTTCCATTGTGGCTTCCAGATCATCTTCTTTCTCCATACGTCATGTGCTGTATATTCATTTCCTTGTTGATCTTTGCCGAGATATTTCTCACCTGGAACAGCTTCTTTCACCCATGCTGGCACCCAAATTTGCTTCCAATCTTCAACCTTTTGATTAAACAAGTTTGAGGAAATTAAAATTTATGTAATTTTAGATCGTGTGACTGTTTTTCATACCTGAACATCTTTCCAATAAGGTACTTGAACCTTTGATGATGTAAATGAAGAAAATTATTGTTATTATTATTACCTAATGTTGATATTATTAAACCGTCTCATACCTCCTTCCAAATTGGTTTTCTATTCAAATGCACAGAAGAAGAAAAAGACGTTCATGCGTAAAAATGGGTTTTTTGTCTATAATAATTGTTTGTTATACTTACTGTACTTCACGCCAAATTGGCACTTTCACCTTCAGTTTCGTAAAGCAAATGACATGAAAGAAGAGTAGAGAAAAAGAAATGATGCAATATCTATTAGAAGATCGTTCTACATTTGGTCAAATTTTAACTATTTTTACCTCTTTCCATACGGCTTTCTTCTGTTCGCGCCACACTGGAACTTTCACCTATTTTCATTCAAAGCAAAATAAATGAAATCATTTTTATGAAAAATTGATACAATTGTGTAATGTTGTGGTCAAGTTTAATGGACACGAGTCGGTATTTTTTGATTATTAAAAGTTGTGGTGAGAGATTTTTGTCTGCTGGGTGATTTATGTCGATGCAGCCTCGTAGGTGTCAAACCAGGAAGAAAAAGAAGCCATTCAGTCTTATGTATGGTTCCATTTTCATGCTGTAACTGCATTAAATATGTAACAAGTCTATTTTTATTCAAACAAAAGCTCGGATTTCCAAATTTCTATTCAACTAGCTAAACAAGAGCTTCAATCCATATTTTTACGTCAACCCGTGCATTAAAATCAAAAATATTTCTTCACCTCATAGAATTTTCACTTTCAATTCCAACGAAATGAAAACGAAATTTTAGAAAACGTCCATTGTCCACCAAAAAAACTGCATTGAAACTAATTCCGCTCAATGCATTTTGAAATACGATCAATCAATGAAGACAATTAATTGAAATTAATAATTTTTTTTGTGTTCGGTAACCAGATTATAATAGTTTTATGTATGTTGATCCTCTTGTTAGACTCGCCAACATTGAAGCAAATTAATCAACATAGAAAATTCAATGTCGATGTATTTAAATGACTTGTATGTCTCGGATTATAATTAAATGTGAGAAATAAGAGGATAAGTATCAGGAAAATATCTATGAAACGGATGTTGATGAGCTTGTTATGGTTGGTGATAAATTGATTGGAAACTATAAATAATGAGGTTATTGGCTTGGTGATTACATTAGGAAATAACATGATTTTAGGAAGCTTTTTAAACTTTAGTTGTGTAATGGAGTTATAACTAGGTGTGTGGTTTAATACCATATGTATTGCATAGATCTAACCAGCATGTTTGATTAAGATGTTTCTGTATATCAGATCGACATAATTTTTAACATGTCAGTTAAGTGATAGCTTGGTGACAGCTGCATGGTATTTATGAAGCTGATTTTTAGGAGATGTTTGTCACTTGGCAAGCAAGTGGATATCATATAGCTGACAAGGAATTGTATCAAACGAGATGATGGTAAAGCGCCACCAAAGACAGATTAGGTATTAACAGTTATTGCAGGTTAACCCAGTCTTTTTCCCAGCCCATGTAACTGAGTTTTGCCTAAGCTAAAGACAGAAGCACCCCTGATACTCCATTACAATCAATAAGCTTCAATAATCCCTCAAAATAATGAGAGGGGCCAGTCCAAATATCAAATCACTTAATGTCCATACAAGTATCAAAATCCAATCAATTCAAATCATTTCTGGTAAATTCAATTACAAGCAAAAAGTTATTTTAATCCCCTGCCATGACAAAAATACAAAAAATCTCAAAAGCTAATTTTATTGAAATTAGATGAAGGCCGAGAAGCTTCAAAAGAGGATTAGAATTTATGCTAAGTATATAATCACTTGCAGAATGTTAATGACAAGATCAACAAACAATAAATATCAAGAACATTAGTCATCATGAAGCTACACTTAATGAATAGCTGTAGCATCACTCAATGCGTCCATAATTTAATAATCTGTCCATATTTCCTACAGTGATTCTTTTGTAATTCAAATAAAAGCGGCAGAATTCTCAATTTTTATGTTAATGTCTTCTTTTGGAGCATGACAGCAGTGACAATAGAATCTACTTAACATTTTTCGTGTTTTTCTTTGGAAGTTGTCTTCAATTTTTCATGGTGATCATAAATAATTTTGAAATTTAGCAATTTTTTTTCAATTAACATGGCCTTACTCAATGCCAATAATTGATTAATTCCTCTCTGGGGTCGTTCGTCAATGACGTCCAATATTTTGGGGGGAAGGGGTCTAGAAAAATGATCGATTTTATCGGATTTGTTATGAAAATTGTGTCGATAACAAAAATTCCAGTTTTAATAGACATCATTGGTAAATAGTCCCCTACGGATTTTGGAGAAATGATACTGGAAGTACCAATTTTTTGTGGATAATTCACATTGCTAATAAAATTATATTTTTGGTGAAAATCGTAAATAAAAATTAAATTTGTCCGGAACTTGATTAAAAATTGACAATTCTGCACAATTTTTGTGTACGAAACCAAAAGTGAAACTCTCAAGTCACTCTTCGAAAGGATCTGGATGATTAAACCCGACTACCGCCATCTCATTTTCGAATACTTCGAAATTACTTCGAAATTAATGTCGAATTCTTCGAACATCAAAACAATAGAAATTTTTTTTCATCGAAATTTTGCTCTTTTTGCATTCTTTAATTAAGTTTTTGCACCATGAAACTAAACATTCACACTAAATGAACCATTTAATGAACTCAATAACCAATATTTCATAGAATTCAATTAGAAAATTAACAAAAACATTTTCTGAAATTTTCTTTGTTTATGTTTATGTTTTGATCTTCAATTAAAAAATTGTCAAAAATTCTCATTTTAAACAGCTTTAGTAAGTTAATTAAGTAGTCTGGAGTTTAGAAAATGATTAATTTCATTGGTCTAAAAGGATAAATGCAAAAAATGTCATGAAACAAACATTTATAGATTTATTTTTTAACGGCAAAAAATATTTTGAAAATATTCAAAAATTTCGAATAACTGACGTTTTTGAGATGGCGGTAGTCTGGATTAAACTTCAAAATTGCTTGTTTTTAAGAAATCAAACACAACCTGTCATGAAGATGTGATCTTCGTTCAATATCATTTGACAAAATCAAGCACTTTCGCTGTCATTAAATGACCATACGGTTGCTAATGTTCTCAAATTGTAGATCAATTATCTATAATTTTCAGCAATTTACCATGATATACAAAATTCAGCTATTAAACCATTTCTAATTTTGTCAAAATTGAAATTCACTTATGTCTTGTGTCCATCACAAAAAGTCCATAAGCTGTAAAAGAAATTAAATCATCTTCTTACTTCTTTCCACACTGGAACATCAACTTCATTCCATACAGGTACATTAACAGAAGTCCAATAAGGCACTTGAATCTGTGAATTAAAAGAAATGGATGAGAAATTAAAGGGAGGTGCATTTTAATGTTAAATAATGGATGTTGGATGAAATAAAGATCAATGGATTTGCTAATGCAGATGATATGGATCTTTAGATAGTAATTTTGACCATAAACGAACAGAAAAGGTGATTTTTATGCCTTAAATAAGATAACGAGGAATTGAAAGTATCTGATGCCTCAAAAGGTCTTGGAGGTTCAATCTGTTGGACATTTTTTGATGTAAAATCAGCATACAAGTATAAATGTGTAGACATTTATTACATAATTTTCACTTTCTCGTGTTGATGGATTTTTGATGGAAATTTTAGGATGATGAACCGATAATGTCTATCATTTCTAAAACATATGATAGAGAATTGACTATTTTGGAACTTTGTCGTAGCTGCTGTTTCTTTATCATAACAGACTCCCATAGGCTCACTTTTTTCAGTGTGGCAAGCAACATGGTGTCCATAAATGGCTAATGTCATCCAGTTTTAATTGGTTTGGACATAAATTTGCAAAAATATCTCAACTCTTCCTTCAAAGACGTCCATCAAAATCTAAGATCCAAAATCCAAGATAATCTACATCAAAAATACCTAAATTTCCATAACAATCCGCAAATGCCAAGTATAATTGAAATCATTTCATCGCTAACGACTTCAGACGTAAATTAGACTATAAATTAATTACAGCTACGTACCTCTTTCCATACAGATACTTGATGGGGAACCCAAATCTGTGCGTGTACATAAAAAATTTCTATTATTTCCATTCTCATATTAACATTAACATTCAATTCATTTTTTATGTATAAATTTCACTGTTTTTATTTTCTTACCGGCTTAGTGACCTTTTTCCAGTCAGCAACCTATTTTAATTAAATTTTTTTGATGTTAATTAGAAATTCATGATTTATGTACAGTATGGAAAATAATTAGATAAAGAAATTAATCTTGGCATTGAAATGCTGATAACTTTACCTTCTCCTCTTTCCATGCTGGAATTTCCTTTTCAATCTACATTTTTTGGATAGAATAGAAATAAGACAGCATTGAAATTTTACTGTATTTATGGATATCTGATGTAAAACTTACAATATGTGGTTTCTTGATAACTTTCCAGTCTGGAACCTTTACTTCACGCCAAATTGGAACTTCGACTGTTTTCCAAACTGGTACTTGAACCTTTTTGTGCTCAGTTTTCCATATTTCCTGTTTTTCGAAGGAAATTTTAATTTTTATTGACAAGATCATTGAATTATTTTCACACTTGATTGAGTAATTAATTTGATTATTGAGTGCAGTGGGTTTTGAAGAGCAGACATGACTTGTTTGGTATATAATATTGAATTTTAATTTGACGGAATTGATATCATTTTAAACAGGAATTGCAATAATTTGTTGTTGCTGTCATGTTAAGTTAATTTTTGAACCCTTCCGAGGTTACCGACATATTCACAGGTATCATAGTCGGAAACAACAATTTTACGTTGCATTATAGCGATTATTACGATATGATGCTTAATCCGGAATTTCTTTCACACATATTTTTCTTTAATTAATTAAATGTTTTTTTTAAAAATTTATTAGCAGGAAGATTTAATTCAGACACGGAAGAATTAAGCTAATTTTTATAAAATATGAAGTTAGCCATGATTATGATTTGAATTTGAATCTGTTTGGTCGTATTTAGGGTTTTCATAGCTATTGAATGTTTAATGACTTCAGCAAGTCAAATCTTGCTACCGAACACCTTTTGGTCATTTGATGAATCTTAACTAAAGAATGTAAAGCTTGTATGGGTCTAATAATTTTTAAATAAGGGGAAATCAATTAAAATGAGAAAAATCATTGAAAATGATTTTGGCACCAATTCTACTTCCCTGAAATTCGTCCTGCTGTATAATCTTGTAGAAAACAGTTCTCCAGTCTAAATTAAGATGATATCATAAGAGTATCCAATATAAGACAACACGAGAAAAAAACGTTATTTTTTCATAAATTTGAATTTTCCCGCACTTTTTCTCATGTTTGTTTACAAAAAAATTTGCGTTCGAAAAACATTCGAAATAAAAAAATTAGAATTTTTGAACTATTCATTGCGTTTTGCTATTGCAAAACAATATTAAAAGAATTAATTGACATCTATTAATGCATTAAAACCATTAAAAGTGTTCAGTTACATCAAATAAAGCAAAAAATAATGGAATAAAATTTAATGTCAAAAATGTAAACAAATGATTTTCGAACATAATTTTCCCGCTTTCGAAAAATATGGTACCAAATATCGAAAAATAAAGTACCGTTGTCTTATATTGGGAGAGTATATATGTATAGCTAAAAATGCCATAATATTGACAATTTTGCTTCAAATTTCATGTTCAAAACTGCATAAAGCGTATAATTAAATAAAGCTTATAACACTCAACACCCTCATTGAAATAAATTCAAACTTAAACAAACAGAAATTGCATAATAATTATTTTTTATTGCACTTTTTCCCAGGCAGTCACATGCTCTTCATTAAGATATCATGGTCGCTTACCCACTGCTTCAATTAAAATTAATTCACTCAATTTTCACTTTCATTTCTCTTCCGTCACGCACCTGTTTCTCTATTTTAAAGTCCTTCACCCATTCTTCCTTCCACACAAGCTTTTTCTGCCACACTCCTTTCGGTTGATGATCTAAACTTTTCTTCCAAAATGTTGGATCACAAATGACTACATTTAATGTGACAAATATAGTCTGTAAGTTGCAACATGACGCACATGTAATTGTTGTTGATGAGATCACAAAATTAACAATTAAAATATGCGGGTTGATTATGATGAGGTGAAAAGAGAGAAGAAGAGTGGAAGAAATAGAATAAATTAGTAATTTTTTAAAGCTCAGTCGTTGAGTACAATTGAAAGTGAAATGTGTAATGTAAAATAAGCACATGGTTTCACAGTTTGATGCTAATGCTGTTGCTTTTGGTTGAAGAAAAAATGTTTTTGGAGATGAGAAGGCCCTTATGGGGGATTTCTGTGGATTTTTGGTGATTTTTTGATATTTTTCTAAATGTTGAGACTAAGAATCATATGAGAATTATAGTCTCACTAAGGTAGGGTCTCTTAGTTCCAATTAATACGTTGATTATGGTTTCATAGCATTTTTGCAAAAATTCAGTCATCACCATTCACATTTTTGAGCTTTTATTAGTTCCACAAGACATCTATTCAAGCTATCACATTTTTGAGCTTTTACGCAGAGTTTTTAGTTATTTTGGTAATTATTTTTAATTAAAGTTGATTAAATTAAAAAAAAAAATCTGACAGAAAATTGCAATAACTCGTAAAATATAGTCAGCAATCAAAGTCAACCATTCTTTCCAAAAAAAAACTATTGATCATGTCAGGAACTGCTAGATACGCATATAAATCGATCACAATCTGTAGATCATCAAGTAATCACAGATAATTTTTCTCCAAGAGTAGCTATAATTCCCTCCAAACCCCCTCAGGGGTCCAAAAACATCAAAATCTTCATCTCATGGTTTTTCCCTCCCAACTGTCTCTACTTCCTCATCACGAAATATTTGCACCACACATAAAGTTCACAATGTGTCTGATAGAGAGAAACAGCACAAGATATATGCGGTGTTAAAAGGCATAAAAATTAATAGAGCGCAAGCAACTGTTTTTTTGGTACTCGAAAATAGAAACAATAACAACATCATGATAGCTTAGCTCATCATATGTGTAGATTTACATTTCAAAATATCAAAAAAAGATTTATTCACTCGTCGTTTCTAATTATTTCTTTCGACTAACTTGTTGCCATTTCACTTAAAAATTTTAATTTTTTTTTCTTGGCGGGAAAAATTGAAGAAAACGAAAATTTCACTGACATGGTTTAAGGTCAGGGTTTATAAATAATTTTAAATCACATTAAAGGTATTTTTCTTCATACGCGCGCTTCACAATTGTAATTTTAAATGATTTTTTTTTCACTTCTTTGACTTTGATGTAAACTATTTCAGTATTTACATTGGGATTTCTAATTTTTTGGTAATTTATTGTGGCAAATGATTTTATTAGTTGATGATCTTTAAATACCCAAGTGACACAAAGTAGGAATTCGAACAAATAAATTGCAGACTTAAGAATCCAAATTTACTAGTGACGAATGGAGTCTTGTGTCGCTTGGTCTAATTTTCAGGAGTTTGTAGTCATATTTGAAATTTAATTTAGGTGGTCTATAAGACTAGATGTCAGTTTTCGTAATTTTTGGCGGGAAGATATGGCAAAAAATGTAAAATATTCAGCATTGAAATCTTTTGTGAATTTTTTGGTTTATTAAATTTTTGAAATTTAATCCTAAAATTGTAGAATTTTTAATTTAGAGACTTTTAACCGAAATAACAGTTTGGGATCCTTATTTTTTTAAACTGTAAAAGTTTTTAATTTCTGACGAGTATTCCATGATTTTTATTGATTTTGACTATGTTCCATGTCCTTTCAATTTTTTTATTTATTTATTTTTAAATATCCACATTGAAAATTAATATTCAGCCAAACTTGTTGGCATTCTTAAAATTTTCAGAAATATTCCACATCCTCCTTGATTATTTTTTGTTTCTCATTCCAGTCAATTGTTTAGCACATAATCCAAATTATAGTCCATTGAGCTTGTACACTGAGATTATTAACTGTCATTTTCCATTAAGTTCATAAAAATCCAGAATCCACATTTCACTTTCAATTGTTGTATTTTCCATTTCAATTGTCATTTTATAATTTTTCACAAAACATATTTTTTATGTCCTAAATAAGAATTGTACTAACCAAAACTGTTAACGACCTCATATTCAACGGTCGAGATATTCACTTAGCAAAACAGAAAAGATCAGCTAAAAGCCACACTTAGCTATACACAAAAAAAATTAAGTTACGGAAAATTGCCTCAAAAAAGAATCACTTTATGTGACCGCGTTGGTCTTACGACTGTCAATGGGTGCTCGCTGTACAAACAGTTTTATACCAAAAAACAACAACCAAACAATTTTTTTTTATTATTATTTATCTGTAAAACTGAGAGCGTTACTTATATTTTTCTTTTTCTTCTTTTTTCAGCTACTCGCTCTTGGTAGACTGTTTCTTTTCTTTTCCATTTCGTAGCGCGCGCGATTCGTTTTACGGCATTTAAAGTATTTTTCTTTCATACTCACTGTATAGTGCAGTACTCGAATATGAATATGTTCCTATGATGGTGAGAAGAAGTTCTGCTTGCAGATGAAGCGCATTTGTTGAAAAAAATATAAAACTATCAGAGATTTAACGATCCTGACCTTGGCAATATGGATCAGCCTGGATCATAAAAACATAGTTGGTATATGCATTATTATGTCATTTTTAGACACGCTATAGAATATCTAGCCCTTAAAACTATGGACAAAGTTAGACTTAACTTTGATTTTGAATTTTCACGTATTGCCTGTAGTTGTCAGACCTTTGATTCAGGCTGACCCAGATTTTGATGGCATAGATGATTTGATATTATATTATAGATGACTCTCGAATGTAGAATACAAATTAAAGCTCATTACCTACGTTATTAATGCCTAAAAAGCCTTTTATTAAGTCAGGCAAGGGGTAGGGACTGTACTACACTCGCTACACTTTACTACACTTTGCTACACTTTCAACACTTTTCAACACAATTTTACACTTAGCTACACTTTACTACACTTTGCTACACAATTTTGGGAGTCCCTACCCCTTGAAGTCAAGTTCAGACTAATCCAGGAACCTGAACCCAGATAATGTGATATTGCTGAGCTTTAATCTAATAGCTCACTTATTGTTGATTCCTCAATGAGAAAATTTTAGGGTTCGGACAGATGCGCAGGCCTGCGCAGGCCGCCGCAGGCCTGCAAATTTCTCTTATTTTGGATGCGCATCCGGATGCGCAGGCCTGCACATTCGGTTTTTTTGGTATGATCAAATACTGAACAAGTATAAACACTTTTAGCTTCTCAAATTGACAAATTTAACAAAAAAATAATTAAAAATTGAAGATTCTATTCACTAAAAGTATTTTTAAAACAATTTGAACAAATAACGGATATTTTTATTTCAGAAAATATATTTTGGTTAAAGTATATTCAGAAAAAAAGATTAAAAATTGTCAACAAACAATAATTTGTATTTTGTGTTTAATTAAATTGTGAATTTAAATAAATTTAAAGGTAATTCCTAATATTTCTGATCGTGTTAATGAAGAAATGATCATGTATGTAAACGAAATGACAATTTTAACAGACAAAAGGAAAGAAACTATCTTCAAAATGAGCAAAAAAAAAATATTGGGATATTTTAGGTCGACAGAAATATCCAAATCTTTTCTCTGTGGCCAAGCCTATTACTGAAATGTTGAAATGTTTAATAAAAAAAATGAAATGGCGTAACACGGCCTAAACATTAAAAATATATGAAATGCAGGCCTGTGCATCCGGATGCGCAGGCCTTCTGCAGGCCTGCAGACTTTTTCAGATGCGAAGGCCTGCGCATCTGATTTTTCCGAACCCTAGAAAATTTCACATCAAATAGGAAATTTTCTATTTTGTGGGGATTTTCCATTTTTGGTGGGAATTTTTCATCAATTTCCCACAAAAAATGTTTTTCATTCGAGAGAATAGTTGCTTTCCCTTTGGATGACCCCTTAATTTTTGTGGAATGTTTGTCACTCGTGGATGCCACTAGGCTATCAAAGGAACAAGAGATAAATAAATAAATAATAAATTAAAGAACAATCAAATTATTAAATCAGTCTGTAACTCTCATCCAGACAATATGCCCATAATATCCTCAAAAATCATGCTAAGTAAGTACCGACAGAGTTTTCCATACTCTTCACTACTATTTCTTTCTTTTTGTTGAGCAGAGAGCGAATTTAAAAATTTTTGCGCGCGCGAGAGAGAGAGTCTCGGGAAATGGATAGATGGTACGCGCAACGGGTACTCCCCACTTTGTAATTTTAATTTAATATGCAATAATCACGTTCCTTCTTCAATTTCCCATATGAAAATATGAAAAATAAAAAAAAACTACAATTACTTTTCATTTCTTGCACTGCACATGTCATTTTCATGTTCTTTCCATTTTCCATTACATCACATTCGCATAGTTTATGTTTTGAATCTGATGCATCCAACTGATTAACTGTTTCTGCTTTTATTTTAGATCAGTTATGCAATAATAATAATAATATGATCGAACTTATCAAGGATACTTAATGCAAAAAAGACAGTAAACAGAAAACCGCAAGAGAAAATTATGTAATATCTTCTGCATGTACAAAATACAGCAACAGAATTCGAATGTACAGTGTGGATGTGAGAAACAAAATAGTGCTATGTGTGTTATTTCCTCCTATGCAAATTCAATAGCAGCAAGACTGCATTTCGCGAAACTGTGTTAAATTGTTTTTGTGGATTTTTATCTCCGTCATTTCTCCTCCATGCCGTTGTTGTATGCAATTATAATGAATGTAGATGTTTTTGGTGTATGCAGTTTAGATGAAAATAAAAGTTGCTGCTGTTGATGTTTGTGCCATTATTTCTGTTTACTTTAATAAGACACAGAAACGAACGAAGAAACAAATTAAAGTGCATGATGGAAAGGAGTTTGGATTGGATGTGGTTTGTTGGGTTCGATAATGTTTTATTGTCGTGTCGAGATGAGAAGAAATTTTTACTTTCAATGGTAAGGTCTAAGACAAGTCTGCGGAAGGTGAACTATTGCATTCAGCTATTCTTATGTAAGAATTGATGCACTTTGGAATTTGTAGCTTAAATGGTAGAGATTTTTTAATGTCAAAGGCTTGAATACAGCATTTAGTATAGGAGGCTCGATTGGCACAAAGTTTTCTTTGTAAACGGGTGGCGAGCATTTTTCTTTGCAAAGAACTTACATTCAAGTCTGTCGCCCAGTGAAAGTCAGAACTATTGGCGTACCCAGAAAGGGGGGGTCCGAATTTTGAAACTCAGTAAAATGGAATTTATTTGAAAAACTAATGATTCCTTTAAATTGACTACACTAAAGTAACTATAAATCAAACAAAACTTTAAAGAAAGTTGAAAGAATCTTCTTGAAAAAAGAGTTTGAAAACTCCAGCGCATCGCCCCCCCTCTATGGTCAGAGCCTTCAACAATAAGAATATCTTAAATTTTAGTCACTATAAAGAATTATTTAAAAGGTTCGGTAAATATTGATAAAAATTTGTATAAAAAAGCAGCCTTTAATAAATTGTTCAAAAATATTTTAAATTGCAAAACATATCAGGTAATAATCAAGAATCGGAAACGACCGATGATAAATTGCAAATCTCTCTTTTGAATTTTAAACAGCTGCGTCCAATCCTGTCTCGACTCTCTTGTTTTTGTCTGTCGAATTATTTAAGTCTTCCAATTCTAGCATTAACAGAGAACTGATTAAAAAGATGATAAATACGATCCCTCGCATCTTTTATTCATCTCACATTCCTATCCACATACCAGAAATTCCAAAAAGCTTCAAGATTTTTTCAAAGTCAATCGGCTTAAAAAAATGAGCGAATTTTGCAATGAAAAATGGATATTACCGGTGTAGTTAATTTTATTTTATTTATAAACATTCGATTTGTTTTTTATCGCGTTGAATAAAAGATTGTAGTACATTTAAAATTTTATATTTTCCAAGAATTAAATAAAATTTTATTAAAGTAATTATTGTTATAGAAAGGATGGGTTGGAGGTTCCATTTTGAGAAATGTTAATGGATTTAGTTCCAGTGCAGTGAAGAGTAAAGAAGACAAAAATGAATTATTGAATATAATTACAATGAACCATGAAGGATATTATGGCAATCTAAAGTTAATCAATATCCCATTCACTCAACTTTCTTTGAAACCTTCAGAAAATTGCCTTTTAAATGCACAAAAAAAGCCTCATAATTGGATCTCTTCAAATATCACACATCCAAATCCTTCATGATGCCAAAAAGTGCAAAAAAAATTTCAATTACTCGTGTAATTTTCAATAATTTCAAAAAAATTATATTTACCATTCCTAATCATCCACTGCCAGGCCATTTACATTTCAATCTCATTTAACAACCTGTTTACCAATAAATTTTAAACTCGCTTATTTCATAATAATCTAGAAAGTCGGAATGCTGTTGATGCAAGCTTACATTTTATTTTTTTTATCAACCTTATACAAAATAAAAATAAAATAAAGTTGTTGGATTTATTGCCATCGCACATTTTGTTGTTTTTGCTACCCATATGATGCATGAAAAATAATTACACATCTCTGTGCAATTTGCTCACCGAAAAAATACCATCCAAACAAATTTTAACTGTAAGAAAAAGAAGGGGTCGCTCACAAATGACGACAAGCTTTTAAAGGGGGTGGAGGGGTCTGGGCTGGGTTCCTCGTTCTACCCCTAGCCCTACCAATCGGCCAGGTGTAAGGGCCCAAGGATCTGTGTGACACTCTTTACAGACTTGATGCTAGGGTTCTAAAAATCCACATTTTTCAACAGACGTCACTTATGCAAGACCCCACAAAAGTCATAAATAATTCAAAGAAAATTGTGAGCAAGGCTGACCATTAGCATGCTTGAAAAGAAGCACATACCAAAAAAATTCACATCACGATGGGTGTTCATGTGCATAAAAATTATGTCAGTTGTGTGTTGTTTACGTTTTGTGCATGAAATTCTTATTCCAATGAATGAAAGTAAAGGCAGTGGAAATGAAAATAAAAGTTGCATGATTTTTACGGAACTGCAGTTATATGTACACAAAAAATAAGTATGTTGTTCATTAGTCGAAACACAAAAATATATATTTTAAAATATATATTGTGAATAATATAGGAAATTATTCCTTTCATTTTCATTTGTCGCTTCCCTTACAACACACATGTTGTGCGCATCGTATTGAAAAAAATGCATTTGTTTCAATTACGCACAAAATTATTATGTTAAATAAGATGGATGTGTGTTATCTCATACTCGTCTATTCACAAAATAATATATTTAATAAGCATCGGCATAATTGAAAGAAATCATTTGTCAGACTTTAATTGTCTTTGTGAGTCAGGTTGAGGTCTGTGGCGCATTTCATACTGCGTTTAACAAAGATTTTTATAAAGTTCAATGAAATCTTCATGGTTCACTTCTATTCAGAAGTGGAAGTAATAAATTTTTGAGCATTTAATCCAATTCTGAGATGATTTATCTTGATATCTTTATTTGCGGTCTATTTTTTGAGAATTTATGTATCCTAATTGTGCAAAATATGAGAAGTTTATACTTTTTATGAGGCACAGATTGTTCATTTATTTCTGTTCTGTAAGCAATGGTTGGGTGATTATTTTGCGACAATTTTCACAAAAGATTAAATTTCATATATTTTTCAAGGGAGTATCCCAGATGCAGAGCTAATAAGGGTCTAGCCAGGGGCGTAGCCAGGAGGGTCTGGGCACCTCCCCCCCTTAAAAATTTTGAACCGCAGCGAGAGCATGGCTCAAAATTTTTAGGGGGGTGCCCAGACCCTCCTGGCTACGCCCCTGGGTCTAGCTAGGGACTGAACTCTACTGTAGTCATTCGTAACACATCATTTAAATTTGTGCTGATTGGTATTGTCTCTTTAATTAAATTAAATCTAAGTTTCTAGATGAATGCTTCATATCTACAATATTAAGATGCATATCATTCTATATAAATGCGTATACAGGATTCATTTTTTGAGAAGGGTTTTTCAATTCATGACCTTTTTTTGGAGATCTCTTTCAATTATAGCCTTTTTAATTAAAACTACTATTGGTTTGGTTTGAGTTGACCCCCTTGGGTACGCCCCTGATTTGATATAGTATGAGTCAACGCAAGGTCATGATATACTCTACGAAGTTGCATCTACAAAACTTATTTCACAAGACTCTACTTTTTACATTTCAAAATAGACAAACCTCAATCCCAAATCACTCATTCCTTATAAAAGTATAGCTAAACTCAAGAAAATAACTTGATTAATATATCATCATAATTTATCCATTCCTCATTGACATAGCCAGTTATTTTTTCAATATTTTTATGATATTGAAATAATTATTACCATTATCATCTTCATGATCAGCATTTGAAATGAAAGTAAAAATTCAAATGAAAAAAAAAATTCATTACAATTTAATTAGATGCGATAAATATTGGGCATCATCAGCATCCAAGACATTTAATTTTACTACAAAATAAAGACTATTGCAATAATGGATGTGAGTGAAGAAGAAAAAGTTGTACAAACGAGCAAGTAGCATAATTTTTGTTAATTTCACGACCTATTACGAAATCTGCCTATGTGTACTTGTCTTTTTTTTGCGTTAATAGAGCAGCATAAAGATGATTGAGGAAAAGGAAAATGAAAGAAGATGACAAAAAATGACATAATTCTCGAGACCGACGTAAAGTTTTGTCTCAACCACAGACTGCAGGTCGAGATTATGAGATTGACAAAAAAAAGTCTTTCTTGTGATGCTAATCTTGTACTGAATTTCCCATGGAATCATCTTCGTCATCACAGCCGCTCATAAAGCTCAACTCATCCGCAGTGATTGTTGACTTGTATAATTTCAAATTTTTTACTTCTGCTTTTCCTCATCGCAGACATTGTTTACCATTATGTGTGTCACTGTATCATGACTTATTTAACGTTTTGGCGCAGCAGCGTAAGAAAATTGTCATGTGGGAAAAATGAACGCTTTGCGTGACGATGTAATTGTGAGGTGTTATCATCTACTAGCTAGTAACACTGGTCAATTAAATGCTCATTCAATTGCACCATTATTATTGGAGTGTTACAAAGTTTATTGCTTGTTGGACACTTGTTATTTTCATTGATTACACATTTTTTTGTGTGAGCATAAGTTTTGTGAAGCAATGTTCAGCATGTTTGACGGAATTTATGTGTAAAATAATGTGAAAATCTAGAAAAATTTCCAAAATGTCAACAAATCTTTAAATAATTGCAATTTTTTCTGGGACAATAAACCCAGAAGTTTTCCAAGGTCACTAAAATCTGAAATTTCGCACGATGCCAATTTAAATATTTTTCAAAGGAACAGTTGGTTCCCATTTGATATATCTCACGCGAAATCCATATGTGATTGTAAAATTGAAAAGTTGTGATGAAATTTAGGTATCAGTCATGAAAGGCTACACACAGTAATTACGGGGTTTTGTATACTTTTAGGCAATAGGGTAAACACTTTTAAAATTTGCACACTTTTGAAATTTGCACACTCAAATAAAAATGATTTTTTTAAAATTTTATTCAAAATCCTTATTAATAATAAATGAATTGAAGCTAGATCTATGAAAAACTGTGGTGCACACCCTTTTGCATAATTTTGATTGACATTAAGCCGTCAAGAAGCTTGAAATGTCCAAAAAACAAAATCCCATACAAAACGAAGATTTTTTAAAAATTAATTTTAAAGGCATAACCGAAAGCTTTAGTAAACATTTTGCAATCAAAAAATACAGATCCGATATTGCTTAAAATTATCAAAAGATTTGTTTTGAAAAAATATCATCGGAAGTGATTTAAAACTTGATTTTAAAAATGCTTGTTTTTCACTTTTAAAATTTGCGCAAAATTTTTCAAAACTTTTGAAATTTGCACACTTTTTTGTCTTAGGAAACATTGAAAAATTTGTTTATAAAATCGATTGTTTACATTTGAAAATGGAATGTCTTAAGCCTGAAATGAAGACATGAAGGAACGATACTTCCAGAGGAACAAATTAAATATTCAAAAAAAATTATCCATCGAAAATAGTAGGACAACAAAGGCAAGAAATCAAAAATTGAAAAAAGCATCGAAATTTGAAGAACTGCAAGAGTTTGTGTCGTCATTTTATATTTATTCATGTCCTGTTTTTTTTAAGGAAAAGAGGATTTTAATTTAAAGAACACAATAAAATAAGTTTTATGATTAAAGATTAAGAAATTGCTTTATTTCTTCAGAAATTAAATATTTTTTTGATTGCATCCAAAAATTTGACTTTAAGCATCCAAATCTTCATTTGAGAAAAGCTTGATTTTGTGAAACTTATATGAAAATTTCTTGAAAACTTCTTGCCTGATTCTTGAATTATTTTGCTTCAATTTGTAGACAAATAGTTAAAAATGATATTTTTGAATGAGCAGTTATGCTTGAAATCGTTGGCGATGATTTTTTCACAGAAAAATATTATTTATTATACACAAAATTGTAAACAAGTTGTTTGTTTACATAATATTTGCCTTAAAAATGTCAAGGGTTGCTATCAAAAAAGTGTGCAAATTTCAAAAGTTTTTTGCGCAAATTTTAAAAGTTTCTGCGCAAATTTCAAAAGTGAAAATTAAAAATCGGATATCTCCCTTCAAACGCATTATTACTTCCAAAAAGTAATTGAAAATGAAAATTTCTACAATTTCCAACAATTCAAGACCACTTGCGAATGTTAACAATAATCTGATGAAAAGTTCCAAGCAAATGAAATTTTCATGTGCAAAAGTGTGCAAATTTCAAAAGTGTTTACCCTATATTGCAATATTTGTTTAAAATTTCATCTTTAGGGCATTTCACAAATGACGTCAAATAAAAAATGGAATTTTTAGACTCCCCTTTTTTCAAAAAATTGTAACAAAAAAATTACTTCTGTGAAGTAGACCCCTACAACCCATTAAGTAGGAAGGTGGGGCTAAATGTTGGACATAATTTACGAACGATCCCTTATTGTAAAATGCTGCTTGCCTACAATTTAATTAAATTTTTCATACACCCTAAAGGCTAACCCAACATTTTGATTAGTTTCGCCGACATTTGTTTATCCTAATTCGTTAATAATTTAACAATGTAAATAACCATGCATTATGCTGTCAAAATGTCAATATTTATAGTGCAAAATGTTGAGCCTTTTTAGAGATTTTTAGCAATTTAAATCAATTAGCAAACGCTGAACTATAAACTAATTATTAAAAATATTAAAGTTTTGTATTTTAGATCAGGAGTGTGGCCAGAGTTTTTGTGGTATATATCTCCCAAAAAAGGACAAGAACTATTGAATTAAATCTTCAGAAATATTTTTAAAAAATTTAAAAACCTAAAAAAGTTTCTTCCAATAAATTTTTTGTAGATGATCCACGCCTCCTTGGACTTCCCTTCTGGCTACCCCTTTGAGAATACATCATCAAACCTCTTTGGGTATGCGTCTGATCCACATCATATGACCTACTTATGATCCATTTTTATGCAATATTTTTACAGCGAATTTAATTTGTAAATAAATATTAAAATTATAAAATATGCGTGTATGATGTTCAATATTGAAAAATTACAGACAACTTCACAATAAAGGCTCATACATTTTCTCGCAAGCGACAGTATCACTATACTTAATGGCAAAAAAGTATGTGTTTTACAATAAAGAAAGAAATATTGTAAATGTGAAAAAAACTCAAGATTATATTAGGTAATATTCGATATTTGAGGTAAATGAGTGTTTCTTTACATCATGATCAAGGTACTGTGCAATTTGATTGCGTTTATAGTAAATTGCTTCTACCTATCAAAGTGTAAGTAGCAAAAAATAATAATAATTTTAATTAAAAACTATGAAATTTCTTTTTGTTTCTTAGAGATATCCATAAAACACATAAATGTTCAGGGTTGAGGTTAACTATTATGATATAAAAATATATCCGAAGGCATGTCAGGTAATATTTATGCTGCTTCTGTTGCTGCCGTGGATTTATTTTTTTGTCCGGAAAATTTGTTTCCCTTGTGGGATTTTTATAAAACTTTTTTAAATTTATATGAAGAGATTTAAAAGCATTTTTTAAACTGGGCTCTTAAAAACTCTTTTTTAAATTTTTAAAAATATTTTTTAAATTTTCAAATTATTTTGAGCTGTTGAAATAAAATCAGATTTTTAAATTTTAAAAATATTTTTTAAGGTGACTTCTAAAACGTTTTTAAATCCAGTATTTAAATTTTTTATAAGTGTTCAATCCTTAGAGGGGTCCGGACCCCCTTAAGCCCCTCTCTGGCTATAGCTCATACTTCATCTTATCTCATCCTATTTCAAGCTGAATTATATTTCCTCAAATTCACAAAAGATGTCCAAAAAAATCTGACAAAATCTTCTCACAAATAAAAAATTCATCCAATGAATGTACAAGAATGCAGCATGAATCGTTTACTGATCTAAATGCAATTGCAATTGTATGTTAATAACACTGTTATGTAGTCGAAAACGACTTAACGTTTATTTCCACAAAAAGCTTAACAAAAAAGAAATACCAAGTTATTATTTAAACAGAATGGATAATTTATGACTTGAATGTGTTACGGCAGAACGGAAGTTAAGCGAAGAAAAAAAGCAAAAGTGAATGAGTGGATGGAAAAATGCAGAAAAAAAATATTAAAATAAATTGTCGTTTAATTTGAGCTTGGTTCATAAATGACGTCTACAAGGCCCCTTCTCCGATTTTTAAGTAAAAAACTCTGATATCGAGTGTCGCCAAGCTTCAGATTTTAATGTTGGATGTCATTATTAAATGACCTCTCGATTGTAATGTAAACATGCATTCGTAATCAGCATAAACTGTTCAATTACGCTAATCAGTAAGACAGCAACATAATTAACAAAAAAATCCCCTGAATCTTCCATATTTACAAAGTCTAATCAAATAAATCAATTCAGCCATAAAAAAACAGCCAGACCTATATTCCCTAAGTAAAATCACTCATCGTCTCAACCTCAATCTACTAAATCCGTACGTTAAATATTATTCAAGGCATATCCATGTGTCTCTTACAAAAGATTATGTGCATTTTCATTAATAATCTAGATATTCACTTTCTATCTCGATCGAATGGATAACTGGATATAAAAATGTTATTATCTCATCGAAATGTACAGCATAAACATATAATCAGGTCACGCTGTATAGTCACTTAAACATACAATTATTTTTTTTATATTTATCTTAACCATTCGTCTAGGAAGCTATCAATAACTTGATAAACAATCCATTTTGTGCTTAGGCATTTTGATTATCTATCACGGTGGCATTGCTGATGGCGGTAGCCTTTTTCAAATAATAAGGAAGCTTATAAACTTTAAAGTATTGGGTGTGAAAAAATTAGAAATGGTTAATTACGATGACGAAGGAATTTTTCTCATTTCGTGCTGATCCAAACGGATATAAGAGAATGTGCGGCTTACATGGCTCTAATATCTTGTTTTTAATCGAAGATAAAATTGTTAAATAGCGTCTATGTGTCTCTTAGATTTGATGTAAAAATGATAATTTATTTGCATTATTGATTGTAAATGCCGGATATAAGATGGATATGAGATGAATTATGGATGTTAGTGGATATTTACATGATCTTTACTATATAGTAGATCATATATCCTCTAACGAGTCATTCAGCTTATGGTGTCCAACATTTAGGGGAGTTGTGTATGAGGTTTGTTTCAATTCAAACAAAAGAAATAGTTTTCTTTGTATCATGAATAGCAAGAATATTAGGTTCAAGAGGTTTGACCCTTAATTTGGGAATCCCGTGACCAAAGCTTTAATCAACCTAATCTCTTACTGCATCTTAGAACAGGATATATTAACCATTAACTGCTTAGAATGGCACAATTCAAATTCATCAATTAAAACTTAATTTGATTAAATCTAAAAATAAGTATTTAGCTTATTTTATTTAAAAATCTTCCAACAGTAAGCAAATATTTATCTAATTGCCTAAAAGGTCTTCCTGGTTCGCAATAAAATGCGGGTTAGTTAAAAACTGTAAAAATTATCTCATCTGCCTTATACGGTATTGATATTTGAATGATAATATTATCAGTTACGTGATGTTTTCGAAATATCCATCCACACCAATGTCCATTAACTTAGATCAGCTTCTAGTAATCACAATTTAAATTACTTCGGGTACTTTTTCAGGAAGGTTACATTCACTTGCTGGTATGTCCTTGTGATGTAAAAGTAGATTTTTGGAATTGGGATGAGGTGACAGACAAACAAAATTTAATTAAAGCTGCGAATTACATAAAATGCCACAATGTTGCTTCTGTCAAAAGAATCATATTAAAAGCTAGACATAAGAGTTCAATGAAGTTATTAGGATGAGTTCGTAAAATACATTCAAAGTCAATGCCAAAATAGCATACTCAATAGAGACACGAAAAATGTCAAGTTCCATTTGCAACATCATATTACTTAATTTTGAGTCATGTTCCATGCTTGGAATATACACTTCATTAATCATCGACATTCCAATGCAGTTGGTGGTCAACTAAATTGCAGTTGATGCCAAACAACTGTGCGCGTTGCAAATTTCTTGGTAGTTTTTCCATTTTTCATGCCCGTGATCTCAAAAGTAAACATTTTTGGCCTCTGTTGTTTCGAAAATTATCATGTAGATGCGATGACAATATTTTTCATGTCCAAAATGTATGTCGTCTGCAATATATTGTAATTTTGAGTGTTTTGCTTGAAGGTTTGTTCACAAATGACATCCGAAAAAATTATTTTTGTATAGAATGTCATACAGCTCCAGGTCCTCGTCCCACCAAAAGTTGGACGCCATTAATGAACGACTTTAATGAAATTAAGATATTTTGTAAGAAATTTTGGTTATCTTTTGCAAATACTTAACGAACATATTTTGTTCAGCACTATCTTTACCTGCTCATCCATGTTTCCTCACACGAAGAAGAATTATTATTTGAAAATAATAGCTGCGCTAATAAAAACAACGATAAAGAGATGAGAATCATAAATATTTTAACGTCGTCAATTACATTAAGCAATTATGCTTGCATTGAATCAAGTATGACACTTTAAGTGCTAAAGTGAATTATTTTGCTCCATTCTCTCAGGAAACCCGAGCAGTTAAGGTTTTGCATAAAGAAATTATGCATTTTGGGATTTTGGTTGACTCATGATTCCAGTAAAATTACTATTTTGCCATATTTTATTCACCAGTTTATTAAGAAAGTGATTTTCAGTAGAAAATGTTGGCTTTCAAAGGTTCGAATCCTATAGAAATTTAAAAAAAAAGTGTAATCTTTAAATATATTGTTATGCTTTTTTTTAATTAGCGCATTTTCCTTTTGGAAAAAAAAGGCGCTTATGTCCGCACTTTGTCCGTCCGTCCGTCCGTCCGTCCGTCCGTCCGTTCGTCACAGCAACTCCTCTTTCCAGGAACAACCTAGAGACTTCGTTTTGGTGTCAAAATGTAGCTACTAATCCAGGGACCCTAAAGAAGTAAAATTTTTTGGAACTAGTCACTTCCTTTCCTGGTTATAGGCATTGGAAGTGACTGCTGTCCATACTTTTCATACATTTTTCATACAAATTTGACTTTTTTGATGAAATTTTTGCATACTTTGACCAAATGAGCTGAAATTTGGTATGTAGGTTCCTTAGCTGTGCCTGAATATGGAACCGACGCCATTTTGGATTTCGAGGGGTTAGAAGCTACGCCAAATTGATTTTTGCTTTAACTTTGACCAAATAAGCTGAAATTTGGTATATAGGTTCCTTAGCTGTGCCTTAATATGGAACCGACGCCATTTTGGATTTCGAGGGGCTAGAAGCTACGCAAAATTGATTTTTGCTTTAACTTTGACCAAATAAGCTGAAATTTGGTATGTAGGTTCCTTAGCTGTGCCTGAATGTGGAACTGACGCCATTTTGGATTTCGAGGGGCTAGAAGCTACGCCAAATTGATTTTTGCTTTAACTTTGACCAAATGAGCTGAAATTTGGTATGTAGGTTCCTTAGCTGTGCCTGAATGTGGAACCGACGCCATTTTGGATTTCGAGGGGCTAGAAGCTACGCCAAATTGATTTTTGCTTTAACTTTGACCAAATAAGCTGAAATTTGGTATGCAGGTTCCTTAGCTGTACCTGAATGTAAAGCCGACGCCATTTTGGATTTCGAGGGGCTAGAAGCTACGCCAAATTGATTTTTGCTTTAACTTTGACCAAATGAGCTGAAATTTGGTATGTAGGTTCCTTAGCTGTACCTGAATGTAAAACCGACGCCATTTTGGATTTCGAGGGGTCAGAAGCTACGCAAAATTGATTTTTGCTTTAACTTTGACCAAATGAGCTGAAATTTGGTATGTAGGTTCCTTAGCTGTGCCTGAATGTGGAACTGACGCCATTTTGGATTTCGAGGGGCTAGAAGCTACGCCAAATTGATTTTTGCTTTAACTTTGACCAAATAAGCTGAAATTTGGTATGTAGGTTCCTTAGCTGTGCCTTAATATGGAACCAACGCCATTTTGGATTTCGAGGGACAAGAAGCTACGCCAAACTCATTTTTGCTCTAATTTTGATTAAATGAGCTGAAATTTAGTATGTAGGTTCCTTAGCTGTGCCTGAATATGGAACCGACGCCATATTGGATTTCGAGAGGCCAGAAGCTACGCCAAACTAATTTTTCTTTGCGGATTAGTTTGCTTTGCAGGAAAATGCGCTTCCGTCCCGCGAGCCCGTGGACGTATTTCTTGTTTGCACTCATGTTGCAATTTAATTTAATTTTTCTTTTCAATCATATTCAATATTTTAGTAAATATTTTGTTAAAATATTTTTAAGCACTTTTTTGAAACTTAATTTTTAAAACTCTGTTAGTCGTTTAAAAATAATTCACTTTCTTTTAACTAATTATTTTTCAAATTAATTTTTCAACCGGTAAGATTTAAATGGATTTAAATAAACATACATACATATTGATGTCACTACAAATATCTAAATTCCTGAACAAAGCACAACTGAATTCTGACTATAAAAGAATTATTTCGCATTACGCTATTTTCATAAAAAGGATTAATTTATTAAGAAATTAAAATTATGTTAAAATTAATGGTTCAAATCCCTAAAATCATGCAAATGCTAAAAAAATTGAACAAAATTTAATGTGATTAAATTTTTGAATGTTGAAAATTCAAGATAAGTTCTTTTTGGATTTTATTCAAACTTTATTTTTGCAACAAATTTCATCAACTAAATACCTTAGTTATTGCTCGGTCCACAGAAAACTCATAAAACAAGAATTTATAGCATACAGCAAGATTGTGTCTGTTTTGTTCACTCATTGAAGTCTTTTGTTAAAACATGCTCATATGTATTCATTAAAAGCGTTGATGTTGTTAAGCTGATAGTCAAATTAAAGCTTTCATCATTGATGATATAATATAGGTCGCATATTAAGCATAAGAATACAAACAAATTATGTAGCGGAAATCGCAAGTGTTCACCATCCAGTATCCATAACTACTTACTTAGTAACTTACTTATTTACCTTTTATAATGTAGCATACAGCGCATGGTAAAAGCCAATTAATTTACGAATGAATGAATGAAAATAGAAAGAAAAAGAAGCAGAAGAAGAAGTATACGTAGCAAAAAACGTAACAATAGCACTGAAAAGTAGAAAAAATGAATTAAGACTGGCGCTTCCAACAACAAAAAAACTTTTTTATGATTTTATTACACCACAAATTTACGTACACATTCAGTCAACTGAGATATATTCCGTTCTATTGTACACATGCATAATTAAAGACTTCCAGTCTTCGTTTTTTGTAGAATTACAAGAATTGCGTCATGTCTTATGTGCGTGAAATATTCAAATACGCATGCTGTGTGCCTTTTGACTGCAGGGAAAATTGAAAGAAAAGTGAATGTTTGTTTTTGAGAGATTGAAGCACATGCAAAAGATTTTTGGACAGCTAGGAACATATGTCAGACATCCTGAAGCGATTTAATGATTATTTTGTATGCTATTCCTTAAATGGACTAAATAATAATTAAAAAGTGGTTTTTTAAATCATAGAGATTAGTCTGTCGAAACACTATACTTCAATGGACTATAGTTCATGATCAATTCCAATTGCTGGCTCTTTTTGTCTGTAAATTCTATTTCCTTGGTCTTATTTTAATGATTTTTGCGAAGATATTTCCTTTAAAGTAGCCATCAATGCGTATTGATCTTGCGAATCAACCTTGTCAAGGATGCTTAACAATAGATACAAGCTAGTCATAATAGACTTCATATTTTTTTATTGAAAATTCGCATAATTTTCGATTGATTTTTAAAGATTGACAATAAATGTTTAATTTCCTACAATTTTATAAATAAATTTTGACAAAGCATGGCAGATGAATAGACGGTTCATCAATCGAATTCACACTAAGGTCATAATGTCAAACAAAAGTATTCACAATTGAAGCTTCTTGCATTTTTGTGTGCCTATTTTTGTTTGCTTATTTATGACATGCATCAACATTTGATATTTTTGACCCCCCTTCCCCAACCCCAGTCAGAAAAGTTTGAAAGAATACTCCTCCTCCTCCCCTAAATATTAGACATCATAAGTGAATGAACACTTAAGAGGCTCGGTGATGCGTTGGTTTAGTAAGGAGTGTAGCCAAAAAAATTTCGATGGGAGAAAATTTATTTTGACCCCCAAACCCTCCTGGATCTAGTGCTTTGGTACTTGATTATTGTGACATCACACAGCAATCATGGGTTCATAGTACTATTAGGGTTCAAGTTTATTCACAGCATTCTATTGTAGACTAAAGACAGAAGTGTCATCAATAGAATGATTCTTATCTCCATTGTCAGCTATAGGTCAAGTTGCTGTGCTATATGCTTATCACATAATTATACCAAAAATGACAAAATGCTCACAATATCCCAAAACATCAATTCCATAAATTCAGCTAAATCCAAACGCACGCAGCAGTGATAGAATCATCAAAAATAATTTTCATTTACATCTTCATAATTTCATCATCACCAATTTTACCTTTACATCTTTTTTGTTGTTGATTGAATTGAAAGACTCAATTAAGTCAGAGCGAAAATTTATAATATCACGTCGGCAATTTGTTGTACAGCTGGTAAAAGATTAGCAGTTACCTAATAGACCAATTTCATGTAAGTGCGAAAGACGCTTACGAGAATGAAATAATGAGATTAGCATCACATGAAACTAAAATTGAGTATAAGTCAGCGTAAATAAAGAAATTAAATAAATTAATTTTAACTTTTTATGATCACCGCGATGTAATCTCACTCACCTAGATTTCCATATATGCAGTTCATTTACGATACATGCATGTACATATCATGAAAATTGTGTAAATTCGATTCCATAAACCCGTTTACTTCTCATCAATCTCTTGATCAAAACTCATATTATTTTTAACTAATTTATTATTTATTATATGATTACGCAAAGAGGAGTAAATTGATAGATTATAATGTACGTGACTAGATTCATATTCACTTTTAGTGCATATACATCATGCACACATATTTTTCACCATAGACACTCGCAAATTGGAATGAAATTGAGTTCTTCCTGGCATTTCACTATGCAAAGTTGCATTTTTCTCATGTTAATTATTAAACTTGTTGGTTGTGATGTTCGTACAGGCTGTAAATATATTAATATAGGGTAAACACTTTTGAAATTTGCACACTTTTGCACATGAAAATTTCATTTGCTTGGAACTTTTCATCAGATTATTGTTAACATTCGCAAGTGGTCTTGAATTGTTGGAAATTGTAGAAATTTTCATTTTCAATTACTTTTTGGAAGTAATAATGCGTTTGAAGGGAGATATCCGATTTTTAATTTTCACTTTTGAAATTTGCGCAGAAACTTTTAAAATTTGCGCAAAAAACTTTTGAAATTTGCACACTTTTTTGATAGCAACCCTTGACATTTTTAAGGCAAATATTATGTAAACAAACAACTTGTTTACAATTTTGTGTATAATAAATAATATTTTTCTGTGAAAAAATCATCGCCAACGATTTCAAGCATAACTGCTCATTCAAAAATATCATTTTTAACTATTTGTCTACAAATTGAAGCAAAATAATTCAAGAATCAGGCAAGAAGTTTTCAAGAAATTTTCATATAAGTTTCACAAAATCAAGCTTTTCTCAAATGAAGATTTGGATGCTTAAAGTCAAATTTTTGGATGCAATCAAAAAAATATTTAATTTCTGAAGAAATAAAGCAATTTCTTAATCTTTAATCATAAAACTTATTTTATTGTGTTCTTTAAATTAAAATCCTCTTTTCCTTAAAAAAACAGGACATGAATAAATATAAAATGACGACACAAACTCTTGCAGTTCTTCAAATTTCGATGCTTTTTTCAATTTTTGATTTCTTGCCTTTGTTGTCCTACTATTTTCGATGGATAATTTTTTTTGAATATTTAATTTGTTCCTCTGGAAGTATCGTTCCTTCATGTCTTCATTTCAGGCTTAAGACATTCCATTTTCAAATGTAAACAATCGATTTTATAAACAAATTTTTCAATGTTTCCTAAGACAAAAAAGTGTGCAAATTTCAAAAGTTTTGAAAAATTTTGCGCAAATTTTAAAAGTGAAAAACAAGCATTTTTAAAATCAAGTTTTAAATCACTTCCGATGATATTTTTTCAAAACAAATCTTTTGATAATTTTAAGCAATATCGGATCTGTATTTTTTGATTGCAAAATGTTTACTAAAGCTTTCGGTTATGCCTTTAAAATTAATTTTTAAAAAATCTTCGTTTTGTATGGGATTTTGTTTTTTGGACATTTCAAGCTTCTTGACGGCTTAATGTCAATCAAAATTATGCAAAAGGGTGTGCACCACAGTTTTTCATAGATCTAGCTTCAATTCATTTATTATTAATAAGGATTTTGAATAAAATTTTAAAAAAATCATTTTTATTTGAGTGTGCAAATTTCAAAAGTGTGCAAATTTTAAAAGTGTTTACCCTACACATCATAATTCTTTTTGGATCGTGAATTTAATAATTATGATGGGCGATTAAACGGAGAAGACTATATAAAGGCTAAAAATTGATGATGAAATTTTTTGTAAAAGGAAAAGTTCATGACCAAAAATTGTCTGTCTGGCCGTCAGTGAGCCCATATTGGGCATAGTGTCGTATTGTATCCTTAGCTAGGACTCTAGTTTGCATCCAACTCTCTCATTTATCATAATTTTGCTTACGAACTCGAACTACTTAGAATACTTAGAACCATATTATGACTGCATGGCTATCACTTTCCAAGTTTGCTTCTAAGTATACTGTCTACTTGGCTGTTGTTTGGTAAACATTTTAACATGTGCTGATCAGGAAATGTAACTTTTTCTACAAATCTTAAATTCCAATTTAAAAAGCTGAAATAAGTAATTTCAAAGAAGAAGTCACAGCTCCAAAATAATTTATTACAACCAATCTCATTCGAAGATGCTGCAAGCTCATTTACAACTAAATATCATCATCATATTTTTCCTGTATTTTGCAACATCAAAACAAAACTAATCAATTGAAATGGGCTCGCACGAAAGAAGTTTTCCAAGTTTATGACTGTGTAGACTCAAAATTGTCCAGCTACGACAAGCTCGACGCAGTTTAACAAAAAGGAGAAAGGAAAAATCTCGCTTTAATAATAAATATGAAAATAAACAGAGGTTTTTCAGTCATTGCATAACAATTGCATAAATTTCTGATGCTTTATGTGTAAGCCTATGTGTACGGTTGTGGATATTCGTGGCCTGAGACTGCTCAAGTGATAAATCTGTTTAAATAATTGCGTTAAATGGACGAAGCAATTGAACGACAATAAAAATATTTTCAGCGGTTATTTGTTTTGCATGACTGCTCGCATTTTTGTTGGACTTTTAAGCCATTAATTGTAATATTTTCATGAAAAATCCTCAGTATCGTATTTGTTAAAAGACCCAATGAGATTTTCTACTTAAAAATAATTCAAACCTACTCGTGGAGTTAAATTTAAATACTTGTTTTCAAATAATTTTATTAAATTTCAATCCGGCAATAGAAAAGATATAATAAGATTAAGCACCAAAATTATAACATTTATTATGAAATTTCAATTAAAATGTTACAATTGTACAAGACACTAGCTTCCGAACTACGAAAGAGATGAGAAATTGTTAAAGAAATTAAGTCTCTTGTCTGTGAACAAAACTTCTTATTTTGTTTTGTTAGATTGCAATGCCTGAAATGAGGAGTATTTCATAACAAATATTGTTTAGATTTTAATTATTTTAGATTTTTTGTCTTGCTTTAAAATTATGTGAAAATTTATTCAAATATTACGTTTTTTGCTGAATTATTTGTTGCTGTTTTGTTGTTTGCTATTAAACAATGATATTAAATTTATTTGAAAATTAAACTATTGATCTGACGAGATTTTGGAGTTTTTAATTAAAAATTATTTAAAATTAATGTATTTTTAAAAATATTTCCTGATAAGAAGACGTTCCTATTGGTTGCTATATACATTTGCAGTGGCGTACCAATGATTTTTGTCGCCCATATACAGGGGCGTATCCAGGGGGGTTTTGGATGTTGAACATCCCTTTTTTTGAAAAAACAGTACTATTTTAAAGCAAAAAGATAACGATTTGAATTTATTTCGCAAATATTTCATAAGAAAGGGTCATGATTTGATAACGATTCCCCAAAAAATCATCCTGGATACGCCTCTGCCTATAGATAAAAACCAAAAACACGCTTCTTATCTAACCATGACTAGATTTATGATAAAGTCTCCTTTAATTGTTTAACTTGATCACCTTTAATTTATTCATCAAAATAAAATGAAGAAAGATCCTGATTCGTATAGTGACATAATCATTACATAATGATTGTTATTAATCGAATAATGCAAATTTTAATTTTGTTGTGACATAAAAGTAATTAAAATATGCAAATTTATTAAAACCTCTTAAAAATTTATGGCTTGCGTGAACATCTTGCTTTTTACTACCCAACTAAGTGTGACTAACCTTTGTTTGGAAATTTATTAATTATGATATTAAAAATGATCCATAGATAATGCGTACTCGATCTTTAACTTAAGATAAATCCTTAATAACTAGTAAATCCACAATTATTACAAAATTCCTCTTCATTCAATAATCATGATGATCACTATAAATACATTGGAGGACGATCAAAACTAACCGCACATTTTATTTCATTCAATCCATCAATGTAACATTTATTAACCCAATTGAACGTATTTATTACTTATATAGGCACAAACAAGTTTTCCGTATATTTCTATACGCACCTTTATGATTGATTATCGGTGCGAGTAAAACTTTTGTAATCTCAATGTTTCATCATGGAGAGCACTAACTTGTTGCAGGAAAAGTGTCTATTTGACGTCGCTGAATGCGTCCATCAAAATATGTGAGTAATGTGCCTACACCACAAATTGAATGTGATGACGGTCAGTTAAACGAGTCAATGAATGGAACTGAGTTTGGTGAGAGGTTATTTTAGTGGAAGAATGATCGATGTTAGCAGTTTGGGTGGGATTCTTATGAATATTGCGGTGTCGATGTAAAGAGTAGTATTTGGGGTATCGACCCTTATGTAGGCGAATCTGTCAGTGAAAGATTAGAGCTTCTGTGGTCGAGTGGATAGATAACCGATCGAAAATCTTTAGACCCGTCTTTTATAAGGACGTGAGTTCGATTCCTACCCAATATTATTCTCTAAATCAGTACATATTTATTTGACTAAAGAAATACCCGAGAGACACAACGTAGTAAACGCTAGGGCATCGACATGTAGACTTGAAGGTACCCTGACAGTTCCGTGACGTCGTTTTTTAAACCCAATTTATTTGTTTGTAAATCAGACATCAATCCAAACTAAGACTGTCTCGACATAACATACGCAGTTAAGCACGCTACTTAAAATTATTACAAGCACTTAAAGCCATTCCATTCAATAACAACTATAAACATTTAACTCGATATGCTCATTTCAATATTATTTAATAAAATATTTTTAAAAATTATCAAGATAATGATGATCGTAAATGAAAGGGAGAGTAACAAACAAGATGCAATAAGAAAAACATTATTATCTATACCAGTGGTGTCCAACCCTTTTTCCACCGCGGCACACTTATAGACCAATTTTTTTTTCGCGGCACACAGGTTGGACATCACTGATCTATACTTACATAAAGCTTAATGATTGATCATTTTTTGATGCAATTTAATAGGCATTAGACATATGTTTATTTGATTAGTGCACGGTAAAAAGGGAAAGAAAATCAAGTATGTATAATAAGACATTTAACCTTCAATTTAAATTCATTTTTCGGTTTGTAATTTCGTGATGGGAAATTTTGGGTTCAAGGGATGGGAATATAAGGGTTTTAGGCACCTGAATAATTTTTTGGACATCAACCTAGATCAATTAAACATTGAAAATTGCTTAATTTAATATTTTATGGAAATTTTACTGACACCACAAAATAAGAATCCTTATTGGCCTTTCTAAGGCTTGTCCGAACTTCAGGCGACAAGGACTAGAAGAAGCAATATGGAATGGCTTCCGAATAACTTTGGTTTTGGAGTTGAACATTATAGTCTGACCAGACTAACGAAATTGTGAAAATTAAAGCAAATATTGACCAAAAAGTGATCATCCCTTGTAAAAAAACAAAAACTTGACACATTGTGCAACAGCAGATTCAATCCGATTTTTCTTTTATATTCATATTAATACATACATTACAAAAATTTTCAGTCAACTATAACCAGAGCAGTTTACATGTAATATTTATGTAAAGCAAAAAATTGGATTATCAAAAATTTAATATTTTCATAATTAAGACGACATTGTTGACATGAGAAAAGTCGTTGCTTCAACTTTCGATTTCAGTTTTGCAGGCTGTAACATAAACATAATTTAATCTTTCAAAATGCATGTATGATTGTTCCATGGCATTTTGAGATGTTTTTTAACTAGTTTCTGCTACAGTTTTGGGATTTTCTTGAAGCGTGGAATTTTGATTCAAATTAATTAAGTAAATGATGAAATTAAAAGTGAAAATAGACATTAGATATTGAGGGCTTTTTGCTAATGATGATTTTGTTTTTTGGAGTAGTTTGAGTTAACTTATTTATGAACTTAATTGGTGATTAATTAAAATAAGGAAATTAAGTCTAATTTATTGTGAGAGTATGGGCAGAGGCAGGGATGTCTTTTATTTGAGGGTCCAAACCCCCTCCCCCCTTTTATGGCTCCTCTGATGCTCTTGGTGTTGCAATCTGGCCAAAATATAAAGCTTTAGTTACTGCACTGATGCAAAAACATTTAATGTCATAATTTGTAGATAAAATCATATTTTTTGTCATGGCCAGAGCACTAAGTGATAAAATGTCTCTTATTTTTTATGATTTAATTAAAAATGTCGCAAATTAACCTAAAAACTCACCACATGTCACCAAAGAAGTCGCAATTTTTCTTTAATAAATCAATTTGCAAAATTTTCTTGTATTATATAATTCAAGGCATGATGCTTCATTACAGTCACTTTGATCGTCATCATCATTATATTTTATTACAAAAAAATCTCACTTCTGCAAAGAAAGGAAGGAGTCTCATGTATCGCATGCATCACAATAAAGCATACAATGCAAAATGACATGCAAAATTGCTACTGTAAGTGGGATAAAATGCTGATCTACCGCAAAAACCACCAACTGTGTGTGGATCGTCTTTAAAAAGACCATCAATTTTAATAATTAATAGCTTTTTTGTAGTTATTTCTTGGAAGGAATAATGTTATTAATGGTCTGCAGCATGAATAATTGAGGACTGGATTCCGAGAATTTTGAGTTCGACCTCCTCATGATAACAAGAATCATAAATAAAAATTCTTTTAGAGCTTCCAAGCACTTTTTTCTGTGAAAAATTTCGCCAAGGCCTTGACTATAAATTATGTAACATTTATGCTGTACATATATAATTTAGCTATTGAATATTGAAGCTGTAATTTCCCATGGTAATGGAGACAACCTAAATATTTATCTTTTTCTTCTCCGTCAGTGACCCTTTGTAACACGATACACAAATCTTATATCATACAATGCACATGAAAAAAAGAGTGTCAATTCTTCTCACAATTACATTACACGACATATCATTATTTCACATTAAATATGATTATTTTTTTATTGCAAATTTTTATAATACCGTGGAGTTGTTTGCTGCAGCGGTAAAAACCCAAATAAGATCGACTAAATGCATTCCTACTCAATTCCGACTTTCTTTTGCTATGTGATGCTGCTGATGATGATGACGATCATTGTGGATGCTGATAATAATGATGATGCACTTTAAATGAGGAAGAAGAGATGTACACTCTTGTGCAATTGGAAATGTTTCCTTTCATTTTTTTTGAAGCATTGTATTTTATAAGAACTGTTATGCATGCTGGTTCAATTAGGATGGTAAGCTGGCTGGTCAGTTGATGTGTATTGTTGGGATTTAATCCTGGACTTAATTCTAAGTGATGGATGCTGTCTTTTGTAGTGTACTGGAAGTTTTTGACATTTTCCTCCTATTTGTCTGAAATTCAATGCATATCATATTCGGTCGAGGCAATTGTCACCTTAGAATACCGTTAAAAATTTAAAAAAAACCGTTAAAAATTTGAATTTCAAAAGACCATTAAAAATTTGAATTTCAAAAAACCGTTAAAAATTTGAATTTCAAAAAACCGTTAAAATCAAATATGCCTGAAATATGTCTGAAATACAAATATGCCACAATCACTTCAGTCATGATCAGCACACCTTTAATTTTGATAATTCAAGAAGCAAAATTTAAAAAAAACTAGGGTTCGGAAGTTATGCGCCGATATGCGCCGATCGGCGCATAACAAGGAAAGTTATGCGCATAATTATGCGCATAATATTCGCATACAATTTTTTTCCCATACAAAAATTTAAATGTTAAAATTTAGTTGTGGACACACTTATCATAGATTTTATAGCTTTTAGTTATTAATGTGTCTTCATTTAGTATAAAAACATTTACAAAACTTATTATTTGCCTATCAAAAAGTAAAAAACGCTAAAAATATAAAGAAAAAAAGGGTTTTCAATGAAAAATATATGACAATACGGAAGAGTCTCTAAAAACTCAATTTTGTGCTTCGTAATAAGCACCAAGGGACTTTAATGCAATAATTAACAATATGAAGTATTAAAAATTTGTTAAACTTTTTTCATCAGGAAATTTCCTGATAACATTCTAGCACACGGTATCCATTTTCGGATGAAGTGAAATTCTGGTTCTTCCATATTATTACTTAGTGAATGTAAGATTAAACATGCACTAATTGGATTAATTATTAAGAACTGAAATCATTACTAAATTTTTCATTAAATTTACAGTATCTTAGAATTAAACCAAATAATGATTGTTTAATCCTACATTAACTAAGTGATAATAATGACATATTAAGAATTTTGGATTTTTCAAAAAAAAATCGAAATTTTTTCACGAGATTAGAAAAAGTTTAATTTTGCTTTATTTCGCAACGATAAATTTTACTGTTTATTTATTCATATAAACTAGGCGAAGATCAATATTAGAAAAGTTATTTAGTTGGAATAGTTCCATAAACAAATCTTTTAGAAACAGAAATTGAAAATTTTACATAAATTTTTTATTTTTTTGGGCTTTATTCCTCGGCTTGTGAAGTAAACTTCTAGAGACTTTCGGAAAATTAGACTTTCACAGAATTATCTACCTGTAATTTGCTCCAAATGGTTTTCAGTTCAGATCGATAGCTTAATCTAATAAAAAGTTATTGATAAATCAAAAAGACCGAGTAAAGAGGATCATTCTCAAGGAACCACCCTATTGCAAAAGAGATAAATTCATTATAATAAGTTCTATATTCAAACAAAGAACATACATGCTCAATTTCAGCTCAATCTGATGAGATATGGTTAAGTTAGAGTAAAAACTATTTCGATTTTTGAATTTCCTTGAAAAAGTTATGCGCATAATTATGCGCCGATATGCGCATAATTCGGCGACTAATTTATCGGCGCATATCGGCGCATACAAAATTTCCGAACCCTAAAAAAAACTGTTGTAACCTAAATCAGACATGAAAATGCGCTTCAATCTACAAATTCATCATTCCCAACTTCCATATAATCTTTTTTCCTTCTTTCTCCACCTTATTTCGTGAAACTCACGTCTCTTCTTAAGAATTTCACAGAGCATGTATATTAATGGCAGAAAGTAAAACCATATGACTACACATTTAAAAAGAGGAACGAGGCATTTGAATCACGTTTTTGTCTGAAGTTGCAACAACAACTAAATTTGTAGAGGCACACAGATAAACCCACAATAGCCTACAGAAACTTCGGAAGTTTCTTCGCTGTGCAATTTTTTTCGTTTACTTACTTTGCAATTTTTTATATATTTTTTATTATTATATAATCGCATTGGCTGTATGGAGACTGATGACATTTTATTATTATTTGTTTTGTTTTTTACCACGTTTTTCTTAACTTGCTTTCTTGTCTGTTTGTTTGTTTGATTGTCGAGGTCAAATTTTGTAATCGATTTTTCGACCACTTCCACTGCTCCAATCGAGCTGAAATTTTTCATGCATGCGTATTTTGGATGACAATGCAATCTTTTAACATTTTGGAATCACAAAAATGCTTAATTATAGTATAATTTAATTTATGAATTTTTATATGAGAAAATAATCCAATATCAATGATGTCATTTTCTCATGGACATTCTTTGAGAACATTTGAATTTTCTGAAATGTCATGGGTTCAAATCTTACCAATGACAAAAAACTTTTTTGAATTTTTTTGATTCTTTTTTACACTTTTTTGATGCTTTACGATGTTTCATGATTTATTTATGCATAATTATATTTTTATAAGTCATAAAACAGCAAAAAAGTACAAAAAGAGTGAATTTTGATTTTTTGTATGAAATGTCGATATACTTCACAAGAGCAAAAATCTTTCTTCATATGTATATTTTGTCACTAAAATCTATAATCGTACAAGTGATTGGCTCGAAATAGTGTGTAAATACATGCAAATCGTTTCATAGGTTGATATCGCTGAATATATTTTGGGGACAAAACAGTGTATGGCTGTGAGAAACGAAATTTATTTGGTTTGGGTAGAGAGTGTGTGAAAATTTTGTTTTTGCTATGATTGAGAAATCAGTTAGTCGTATTATGTGAGGTTGGAAGTAAAACAGCCAAAAATGTTCTATGGAAAAAAGTTTGTGCCTGAAATTCTACATCATATTCAAAAAACCGAATAGGAATTGGTTAAGGCATTCAAGAACAAGAAATACATTATCTGTAAGCAAACAAACAAACAAGTTAATGAACAAGAAATAGCCAAAACGAGACATCGTTGAGAGTTCTAGTTTTTTGCATTCGATCCGTGCCGCCCTACAGAAGAACTGATTAGATTTTGGACATGGTAGGAACAGCCGTTGCTTCTAAAAAAGCAAAAAACCTTCTTTTCCATACAAAATGTGAAATTTAAAGGTTGCTATGATTTTTGAAAATTTCGACTGTATATGAAAATTATGTAAGGGGTCGTTCGCAAATTACGTCACGCTTTTAGGGGGGAGGGGGGGTCAAAGAATTTGTGACAGTCCATACAAAATATTTTTTTTTCTTTGGAAAATTTGTGACAAGGGGGGAGGGGGGGGTCTAAAAAGTCGTTTTTTAGCGTGACGTAATTTGCGAACGACCCCTAATGGAGTTCAAGAAGAATCAAAATTGGAAATGGGACTTGAAGGAATTTACTTAATTGAGCAAGTAGCTTATCCACATGACCCAAAAACTTGAAAATCCTCATATTAACACCGAGTGAAGCTCGGTCTATCCGTTGAACTTTTAGTTATAAATGTGATGTATTTTGACAAAATGAGCTGAAATTTGGAATGAGGGTTCCTTAGCTGTGCCTGAGTATGGAACTGATAAAACTTTTGTTTATGTTACGTAAAGATCTTACGTTACGTAAAATTACGTAAAGTGAATTTTACTTAAAAATATTGTTTGAATGAATATAGACCAACTGGATCTCATTTTATAGGACATAGAGGATCTAGATTACTGTATCTCATTTTTATTGGAGACAGGATCTGGATCTAATTTTTATTGGACACGCAGGCTGTTTACTGGATCTCCGTATGAATTACGTATGAACTGTAATTCTAAACAAGTCGAGGGAGCGTAGCTCAAGCTCGACTCTACTGTGATCCATGTAAAAACTGTAATTCTTAACAAGTCGAGCGAGCGAAAATTTTCCATAGTCGTTAGAAGACTGCGGATATGTGAGAAAGTGTTAGTAATTTGAGTAATAATAGTTCGAGCGGAGCTCGAATATAAAAGTTCGAACGTAGTTCGAACTAAGTTGAGCGTAGCTCACAAATTTTTACGTCCTGAACGTAGCGTAGCGAGTGAAGGCGTGAAAATTTTCCAAAGTCCTTAGAAGACTGCGGATATGTGAGAAAGTGTTAGTAATTTGAGTAATAATAGTTCGAGCGGAGCTCGAATATAAAAGTTCGAACGCAGTTCGAACTAAGTTGAGCGTAGCTCACAAATTTTTACGTCCTGAACGTAGCGTAGCGAGTGAAGGCGTGAAAATTTTCCAAAGTCTTTAGAAGACTGCGGATATGTGAGAAAGTGTTAGTAATTTGAGTAATAATAGTTCGAGCGGAGCTCGAATATAAAAGTTCGAACGTAGTTCGAACTAAGTTGAGCGTAGCTCACAAATTTTTACGTCCTGAACGTAGCGTAGCGAGTGAAGGCGTGAAAATTTTCCATAGTCGTTAGAAGACTGCGGATATGTGAGAAAGTGTTAGTAATTTGAGTAATAATAGTTCGAGCGGAGCTCGAATATAAAAGTTCGAACGTAGTTCGAACTAAGTTGAGCGTAGCTCACAAATTTTTACGTCCTGAACGTAGCGTAGCGAGTGAAGGCGTGAAAATTTTCCAAAGTCCTTAGAAGACTGCGGATATGTGAGAAAGTGTTAGTAATTTGAGTAATAATAGTTCGAGCGGAGCTCGAATATAAAAGTTCGAACGCAGTTCGAACTAAGTTGAGCGTAGCTCACAAATTTTTACGTCCTGAACGTAGCGTAGCGAGTGAAGGCGTGAAAATTTTCCAAAGTCTTTAGAAGACTGCGGATATGTGAGAAAGTGTTAGTAATTTGAGTAATAATAGTTCGAGCGGAGCTCAAATATAAAAGTTCGAACATAGTTCGAACTAAGTTGAGCGTAGCTCACAAATTTTTACGTCCTGAACGTAGCGTAGCGAGTGAAGGCGTGAAAATTTTCCAAAGTCCTTAGAAGACTGCGGATATGTGAGAAAGTGTTAGTAATTTGAGTAATAATAGTTCGAGCGGAGCTCGAATATAAAAGTTCGAACGTAGTTCGAACTAAGTTGAGCGTAGCTCACAAATTTTTACGTCCTGAACGTAGCGTAGCGAGTGAAGGCGTGAAAATTTTCCAAAGTCTTTAGAAGACTGCGGATATGTGAGAAAGTGTTAGTAATTTGAGTAATAATAGTTCGAGCGGAGCTCAAATATAAAAGTTCGAACGTAGTTCGAACTAAGTTGAGCGTAGCTCACAAATTTTTACGTCCTGAACGTAGCGTAGCGAGTGAAGGCATGAAAATTTTCCAAAGTCTTTAGAAGACTGCGGATATGTGAGAAAGTGTTAGTAATTTGAGTAATAATAGTTCGAGCGGAGCTCGAATATAAAAGTTCGAACGTAGTTCGAACTAAATTGAGCGTAGCTCACAAATTTTTACGTCCTGCACGTAGCGTAGCGAGTGAAGGCGTGAAAATTTTCCAAAGTCCTTAGAAGACTGCGGATAAGTGAGAAAATTTTGAGTTAACCCCTGTGATCTATAACAGTTGGACGAACGAAGCGGAGCGAAGTGAAGTCAAACACTACTGTGATCTATAACAGTTGGACGAACGAAGCGAAGCGAAGTGGAGTCCAACACTACTGTGATCTATAACAGTTGGACAAACGAAGCGGAGCGAAGTGGAGTCCAACACTACTGTGATCTATAACAGTTGGACGAACGAAGCGGAGCGAAGTGGAGTCCAACACTACTGTGATCTATAAACTGTCAACTTATTATCAATCATATGAACAAATTAGTAAAATATTTGATTTTTAGTCTAAAAGTTATATTTATGGTATCTGAAAAATGTAGCAACAACTTTAATAGTGAACTGTATTTCAACTTCATCAATTATTCAACAATAACTTCAAAGAATCTCAATGATTACTTTGATCATAAATAAATCTTAAGAAATGTTAGAATTTTATTCAACAGTATCATCGAAAGACTAAAAAGTAGAAAATAATTTACTATATAAAAAAATATTTTTTTTAAAAAAAACCACGTTTTTCCCGTGGACTAAAAAGTAGAAAATAACTTTTATTTTGTATTGGTCAGAAATTAATTGTAAATTTTCAGATTTTATTTTAAAAATTTTATCCTCTTCCATGAATTCATGATCGTCTATGAATTGCTAATAAGTACACTTCAAAATTATCGTATAGTTCGACTACTAAAAACGTGGGCGCATTTTATAAGAAGTAACTTAAGAAATTTCTATACTATACAGTAATGCTGAATTTCTCAATTGAAATTTAGTAAATTTGAAACCCTGATTAAATTTATAACTTCTTATAAAATGCGCCCACGTTTTTAGTAGTCGAACTATACGATAATTTTGAAGTGTACTTATTAGCAATTCATAGACGATCATGAATTCATGGAAGAGGATAAAATTTTTAAAATAAAATCTGAAAATTTACAATTAATTTCTGACCAATACAAAATAAAAGTTATTTTCTACTTTTTAGTCCACGGGAAAAACGTGGTTTTTTTTAAAAAAAATATTTTTTTATATAGTAAATTTTCAAGCATGAATATTTGATATGCTATAAATTTTAAGTTACTTTTATTTTATGACTGCCTTAAAGGCTGTAACTTTAAGCATGATTAAAATTCAATGAATAAATGAAGTTACATTAGTCAATGAATTGATTTTTGCCCATTTTGTAACTTCTTTCAATTTTCTCGGTAATTGATGGCGTATGGAAATGGAATTGGTATGATTTGTCGGCTGTGCAGCTGATTTTTAAAGCAATTTATGGATTTTAATGGTTGAAAAATGTGGAATGCTCACATTAGTTGAAAATTATGGCTAATGATATCAAAATTCTCAGGAAAAAAATTTGTTGGTCGTGTCTGTTGATGTTGGTCAGTTTTTGATGATTTTTCGACTTATCCAGGTCAGCCAAGGCTCTTTCTTATAGGTCACTGGCCAATTTGATTAATTTTCATTTCCAAATATTAGAAAAGTTTAAACAGCAATTAATCTCAATATAAAATCAACCTCAATGACATCCACTTGAACTCGTAAATATCCCACATTACAAAGTCAATGACACAAAATACCAAAGATATCATTTAACAAAACCATAGCTGCATACTTAATATCCTCACATTCATAAATCAATCTAAAATCACAGAAAATAAATTAAAAGTCTGACCCATCACCCCTAGTTTAGTTATCTCATATAATAGTCTTGAATTAAGAGAACTGGTAAAATAAGTGCTTTTAAACACTTCCTCGTACTAAAAATTTTACGGCGTTTAACACGTTTAAGATGATGTGGTACGAATGATATGTTAATAATGGGTTAGATTATATGAAGCTAGATTGTATGAAGCATTTGCAGCTAATTTAGGAAATTTTCTGTGGTTTTGGAAGAAATTTAGACACTATAGTCATTTATGCTCGACGAAAGAGCAGTTTTATTCCAAAAACTGAACGAATGAACTGACAAATGAACGAACGAATATATAGACAGACTGTGACAGAATTCCTTGTTCAAAATCCAATCCACACCATCGATTATCTACAAACTTTCAAAAATTCCACCAGGAACCAAAATCCGTTTCAAAAATGCAAGATCCATTCCAATCAACAATTCCATCAATCTAAAAATAACCCATTAATAATTAATACCTTCAATTTCACCATGATTGACACATCACGTGCAAACTTAATAAACGATTCAATTGAATCAATTACTATTTTTGGCAAACAAAAAAGTCTTTTTTCATCAACAGTCAGTAAAGAATCGCACACGGGGCTTCGAAGAAAACTTTTCCTAATTAAGGCTTCACATATCCAAAAGTCTCATGGTATTAAAACTGGCATAATGTTGCATAATACTCAACAATTTCATAAAGCAGCTAAAATTACTACCTTAATAAATGGAAGAGAATTATCAAACCATCGCAAGTGTGATTCGCGAGCTCTGTGCGAATAACGTCAAGTGTGCATTGCGTTGTGCACAAACAACAATTGAATTCATTACATTCTCAAATGAAACGTGAATAATTTCTTGTCGTAGTTTTTTTTGAAGACTCTTTTGGTTGATGCACATCCATAATGGAATGTTGACTTTCGTGTCATGTCTTTCTTTCTTTTCCTCTTCTATTTTATTTTTTATTATTGCACATCTAATTCCTTCATGTATTTAGTAGAAAATGAATTGGCTCTTGATACGTGTTGAAAATTAAAGAGAGGAGTCATAAGGTTCGAGATGATTCAGGCGCGTTTAAGTGGTAGACAATGAGTAATTGAATGGATTTTTGAGACAAGAAGTGCAATTGAATAGGCAATTATTATGCAATTTTCTATACTTTCTCCTTAGACTTTTGTTGAGTAATTAAATATTTTTTGATATACTGGAACTAGTTTATCTGGGTACCTATAGATCCAGCGTCCAGAATTTGTACTGATCTTATTGTACACTGTGAAATGATCTAGTTAGAATTTTTAGGTATAAATGCGTGTATAAGATGACTCTTGTGGGTTGCTTGTCATCTAGTCAATGTAGATCCCTGCGGATGCCACTAAAAAAGTTTGTGCTGATCCAAGGGTGCGGAACTGAACAGCTTGATTATTTTTGATTATTTGGTCAGTTTGCATCCTTTCTTTTGCTAATCCATACTATTTCTAAAAATCAGCACTAAAACTCTTCATTTTTAATCGATAATTAATATTAATTTTAAATACTCAGCAAATGATTTTTTCATTGAAAATAGTAATAAAAAAAATTACTATCGCGCAATCCCGATGTAATCGATACGTTTATGAATTTTTGAAGCCATACGAATGTGCATTAATGAAAATTACATATATTGCATTTTTTTCACTTGTTAAGTGGGTCAAGGCGGAAGGTGTTCTTAATTTTTATTGAATGCAGACGAATAATGAAGGAAAATTATAACAAGAAGAGACAATTTAGGTCCAAGACGAATTTATCTTGTTAAAGAGCTCTCGGCTTCTTTTGTGCCTTCATAACCTTGCAGCAAAAATCACATGAAACCTGATGGCTTTTTTTGAAAGGGAATTGTGCTGAATACATAATGGGTTAATATGTAATGGATTTAAAAGAAATTCGAAAGGGCTTCTCAAAAAGTATGCTGGATTTAAAGGTCGACTTATTGATGTACTTCTTTCTTAAGCAAATCACTTATTATTGTTCGTGAATGAAGACTTAATAAGACTCCTTCCGACAAGAGTGTCTCGATTCTTTTGACTCTTATATTGCTGGTTTTTTCATTGAATTTAAATTTAGGTGCTTGAAAGTTTTGCTTTTAAAAAATCTTTTTTTTTTGTATACCCATGTACCAGCACTGACTAAAGATTTCAATTTAAATTGTATGAAACTAGTTAGATACAAATGAAATCAACAAAGTAGCTAAAAACAGGCTAGAAAATCAACATAAATCCATAACTTAAGCTATATTACAAGTGTAAAAATATTCCTGACAGTATGAACAGCGCGATCAGCATGGATTAATCGTTTATGATTTTATCGTCTCATATTTTACATTTTTAAGACTCTGCTATGATATTAATCCATTAAATTAATTGATATGAATTATCAAGCAATTAATTTCACAATATTTTTTAATAAACACTTAAAGCAAAATGTCGATGATGATCTTTAAGGTTGCAAGAAGACACGAACGTCCATAAATATCAGTTTTGATTATATAACTCATGTTATCAAGCCCTATATTATCACATTTACAACACGTGAAGTCAAAAGTAGGTTAAAACATTTTTTTTGCACGTCAAGTTCAATTTTTTTACAGGTACATCTGCTTGCCTTACATGTAGACCTCAATTTTTGTTCATTGCTGTAAAGCGTACATCGATATTTCATTGTAATCATTTAATGGCAGAGATCCAAAAATTTTGCGAGTAAAACATTGCAATATGCAACATCATTGTTCGCAGCGCGGCCTTGAAAGATTGAATAATAAATATACAATACAGATTTTATTTTTGGACATAAGTAAGAAACTTTCATTTACAATTTTTTAACAATTATAAATCAATTATGATTTGCTATTCATTGAAAAGTATTGAAAAAAAATAAGCATTTAAAATGACGAATGAGCTTTGCTTTGAAATGTTTCGACACTTAATGGCAATTGATGAGTAAATATGTCATCCTTGTTAAAGAGATTTGAAGCTTTTAGATTACTTTTGCAAATGGATGAGTAATTGATTGAAATATGAGCAATTTGTTAGGAATAATGATGATTGGTGCTGAACTGAGTAATGACAACGATGGTAAACTTTGTAAAAATATTTGAATAACCTGCCTGGAGCGTAGTACAAAGTTGGATCATCTTTATCCATTCTATAGTGCTAGAAACCCTTAGTGCATGTTTAACAACTCAAACTATTCAAAATTTAGAATTGGTTGTAGTTAAAGATTCCAGTAAAGTCACCTTTGCAAGGATAAATTGTGGTAAATGTTATCCACATACATGCATATATGGCATTTGACCATATACATAGTCCAATAACCCACGATAGTTCAGTGATAAGAACATTCGACCGAAAATCCTAGGTTTTTGGTTCGAGACTCATTAAATTAATGCCAACTTTAGAGGTTTCTACATCACTTCTATGTCAATAGGATTGTCTCTCCTTTAAATTACCTTTTAATCACGATCAATCAACCTCCATATGCCTCAATGTTGCGCATATTACTCAAATTAATCACAATAATGTATTCAAATTCCAGAATAATTTGCAAAACAAACCCATTCCGTTGAGGTAGCGATGAGCATAAAGAAATTGTACAAATAGTTATTTAATTTTTGGACACGCTAATTTTGCGATGCTGAAAAGGTCGTCGCAGTTGAAAATTAATTTTCATCACTTTTTTTGCATCTTCTTTTATTTTACATCGTTTTATAATAAATCGTTACTAGTGAGCATAACAATACCATAAACTTTACTTTCATCAGTTATTAATCCATCTATATTACAATAATGAACATCTCAGTCAGACAGGTCTGACTATACGATTTATGTTGACGTAATATGGGCACCTTAATGTGTGATTTTATATTAAGTAATCCATGGGTACAATTTGCTTTAATGTTAATTGAGATTGACAGATGTAAAGTAATTCAGTTGGATACAAACAGCAGCAACAGCAGTTTAAAAAAAGATTCTAATCAAATATTCACAACTAGCGTGCACAAAATAAAATGAAAAATGTATTCGCATGGCGAGAGAAAGTGAAAAATAATAATTTTTTGGGGAAGAAGAAATTCAGCGCACAGTGGCTATTTCCTGATCTTGCATTTCTGCTATTTGTCCATTTCTTTAATGATTTGTTGTGGTTTTTTATTGTCTGCGTGGAGAACATTTTAGGTAAATTGTTATTATTCGTGTTTTGCGAATGATTTTAAATTGCTGGCTTGTCATTTCGCGCATTGTGATGATTTCGTAACTGGATTGACCGATCTATTAACGTTCAATGTGAATGAATGAAATTTAATTGAATTTTAACTTACTGTGAGTGGAATGACATTTAAATTATTCTGAAAATTTTTAATTAATGTTGCTTTTCATTCAATGAACTGGAATCAGTGGATTATTTAAATGGTTCTTGGTTTCTAAGATAATACTTGATAAACCAGCTAAATTAGGCTTAGTTGAAAGCTTATTGTTTATTTTGATACCAATCTACTCGATTAATATGCTAGTTACTTCTTGGTTAGGTTTAGAAGTACAAACTATCATCTGGATGACTTCCTTACTGCATCTTATGCACATAATTGTCCCTAGATTCATTTTAAAATTCATCAAGTCTAAATTTCTTAATCCCCCAATACACTCCAATCTCAAAAACCCTTCGCCAAAAAACATCGCCAAAAAAATTGTTTATTGCCATCAGCATCGTATTTCTTACTCATAATAACATGCGAATCAACTTAAGATGAATAAATGGACAATAATCATCATTTTTATTTCCAAAATTATTTCATATATATGCAGAAAATTTGAGTCTCATGGAATGTTCATTACTATCAATTTATACATATCATTTTACAGCTGTTATGTCAGCCAAAAAATTTATTGTTTTGGAGATGGACGGTAAATCGGTTTTTTAAGTGTAAGGGATTTTAAAAGCATCAAAATGAATTACCATTTAAGATGAATTTATGAAATCACATCGGGTAGTATTGAACTTAGTACATCATCTCTTGGTCTGTTGCAATGATAAAAGCGTACTTACTCAAAAATTTCAATAATACTTCTTGTTTTATTGATTTTCATTTGTGTAAAAATTAAGAATGGATGTTGACCTTTAAGATTTCATTAATATTTTTAAATTAAACATATAATTAAAGAGCTTACCGTACACGCCCTGATAAAAGTTTCAATGAGACTTTTTCTTAATTAAAAATCTTACATTTAGCCACATTTAGGTATCAGATTTTTAATTGACAATACAAAATAATGACATGAGAATTCACACCAAAGTTGATTAATCTTCCGTACATAAGGGCTTAACAAGAAATTTTTCGAGTAAGGGGGGATGAGATCTGATCCCACAGAATACAGATCATTAGCACATCCGAAGGTTCTTATGTGCTTGATGCATCTAAATTACTTATTGACATTATCTTGATGTATTTGAAATTAAAAATATTTACACAGCAATTAAGAAGATAAAAGATGAAAACTTATCTAAATCCGTGGGAATATTTTAAAATATTGTTGATCTGAAACAGTCACTTTAAGTCAGAATTTATTGTTCTTTGATGAAAGTATGCATCAATTACAGGCAATTACATAATTCATTGTTGACATTATGAAGTACTTACCAGTATTTATTTTATAAATTAAAATAGTCCAAAATTTAGATGTGGATGTATAATATGAATTTTCTTGAATCATTGCCAATTTTTATTTTTCGAGGGGGAACTTTCAAATTTATTGTATGGAAAATTTATGGGGGATTGGGATTTACTGGACTTTTTTCAAAACAAATTGAAGAATTTTACCGTTTACGAATGGAGCAAATCCCCAATCCCTGTTCCTGACTACGCGTATGGTATAATCATTTTAAAGAACTCCCTGAAGAACTCTGAATTCAATTAGAGAAAATGAAAATAAAGAATACTAAAATCAGTTTTATAGCAACAGACATTATAGTATTAACTGTATGATCAACCAACAATACTTAGTACTCAGTATAGTACTTCCAGTAAACAACAAATGTTCAAAATAACGGTCAACGAAAAACCAACTGAAGCAATCTAGTACATGTGATGCTTAAAAACTTTGATGCTGTTAATTTTTTTAAAAGAGGAGAATGGAGTGAGCAAACTTTAAAAAATCACGACGTACAGATCACGCCAGAAACTTCCACGCTCTCTTATGTTAGATTTGAGTATAAACAAATATTACAATCCACACTGTCTTATTTTTGATTAAATATGACATTTATTTAAAAAGAATAGAAGAACATCGTTGAAAAGGTCTTTAAATGTAGATTATGGATCTGCTTTTAGTTTTTTGAAAGCTTTTAAATGTGTATGAAAAATCATAAAAAACTGTTTTTCGACATCATTGATGGATAGACCCCAGCCATACTATACATTATTTTAAAGGCATTTCAATGCTTATTAAGATAAAGAACGAAAATTTGAGAAATATTTAAGTTTAGAGTAATTTTTTAATAGAAATATAAGAGAAAAAACATGAAAAAATCACACGTTTTCATATTGTGACAAAACTTGTGAATAAACCCTTCAACTGTATACACAGTCTAAAATCAATATTAAAATGCAAAATTTTGAGGTATGTATTAAAACTTTAGCGTTTGTACTTGCGGAGGAATGAGCTGTTATATTTTCAACATTGGGAGGATTGTAAATGACGTCACAAGTCGAAAAACAAAAAAATGAGCTCCTAAAAGTTGAGAGCATTTTTATAAGCTACAAAACAAGCTAAAAAGCTAAACTTTTCATTAAGTTTTGAAAGCGGCATTCATTTTCCTAGTTTTTCAACTTTGAACCGGTTTTTGAACCGTTTAAACCGATTGAACTGGTTCAAAAGTAGCACTACTGGATAGCATTTTGGATGTCAATTCCAACGATATATAGTTTATCTATGCTATCTTGAATAGTTTTCGATTTATAACATGTTGAAGTTGTCGATGCAATTACGACACTTTACCCCAGAATCATTCAAATATTTTAAAACTTCAATAATTCTTTAATTAAAGCTTCATTTTAACTAAATTAAGTACAGAATGATAGCTGCTGACTTATTTTATACATCAAATAACAAAACAAATGTAAATATCAAATAGTTTTGAAGAATTTTATGAAAGAGTAAATCTACTGCAAAAAATCTTTCGTGGATTTACCTTATAGATCTTTTAGTTTTAACAATATCTAATATTATACCATAAAGTTTTTTATGTACATCCACATTCTTCACTCCTATTCATTAAATTCAGGATGTAAAAATATGCTCAACCTAATCCGGTTTTCGTCCAAACTAATTATTTTTAATAAGAAGTTAAGTATGCGAAAAAAAATTTGGGCTCCAAAATACTCGTTTTTTGAAGTTTAACCCTTAGATGATACTTAATCCAGAACATCAACAGAAGTCTTAATACCGTATTAAAGTTAATTCAACTATTTATATCTTATACTCATAGAAATAATTTTACCAAACTTTAACTATTTGGTTAAAATTAACATTTCTGGTTAATTAATTTTTAGGATAATAGTTATGATCAGAAAAATATTAATTTAGCTTTTGTTAAAAAATAACTAAATAATTAGTAAAATTAACAAATTTTATGGTAATGATTTTAACCAAAAATTAATATTGATGCACATTTTATGCCCAAATTTGCACTCAAAAAGTATTAATAGTTCAAAATGTTCAATAAAAATGAGATCCAGTAATCATCCAGAGCCTCTATTTCCATTTATGTAAGATTCAGTAAACATCCAGAGCACCTAGTTCCAATAAAATAGGATCCAGTTATCATCCAGAACCTCTATGTCCAATTAAAAAAGATCCAGTTACCATCCAGTTATCATCCAGAGCCTCTATTTCCAATAAAACAAGATCCAGTTATTATCCAGTGCAACTATGTCCATAAAAATAAGATCCAGTTATCACCCAGAGCCTCTATGTCTAATATAATAAGATCCAGTTATCATCCAGAGCCTCTATGTCCATAAAAATAAGATTAAATTATCACCCAGAGCTTCTATGTCCATAAAAATAAGATCCAGTTATCATCCAGAGCCTCTATGTCTAATAAAACATAAAAATAAGATCCAGTTATCACCCAGAGCCTCTTTATCCAATAAAAATAAGATCCAGTTATCACCCAGAGCCTCTTTATCCAATAAAAATAAGATCCAGTTATCACCCAGAGCCTCTATGTCTAATATAATAAGATCCAGTTATCATCCAGAGCTTCTATGTCCATAAAAATAAGATCCAGTTATCACCCAGAGCCTCTATATCCAATAAAAATAAGATCCAGTTATTATCCAGAGCCTCTAAGTCCATAAAAATAAGATCCAGTTGTCACCCAGAGCCTCTACATCCAATAAAAATAAGATACAGTTATCACCCAGAGCCTCTATGTCCATAAAAATAAGATCCAGTTATCACCCAGAGCCTCTTTATCCGATAAAAATAAGATCCAGTTATTATCCAGAGCCTCTATGACCATAAAAATAAGATCCAGTTATTATCCAGAGCCTCTATGTCCATAAAAATAAGATCCAGTTATCACCCAGAGCCTCTATGTCCATAAAAATAAGATCCAGTAATCATCTAGAGCCTTTAAGATAATTCAATTTTTTTTAAAAAAAAAATCCATTTTTTTCGATTTTCAAAGTGCTGTAGAATCTCAAGATTAAGTCCAAACATAGTCATGTGGGGTATTTTTGTAAACGTCATGAAGAGTACTATAAGATAGGATACAAAGTTATATCCAGTTTGAAAAAAACCCTGGGTCGTCAGTCGTTTGAAGAAAAGTGTAATTTTTCCTAGGTTTTTCAACTTTGACAGCCTTAAAATCACTGAAAATTTCAAAATTTCCTAAAATGACTTTCCATTCCCCTGGTCGCTTGATATGTGTGACCAAATGGCAAAAAAACCAAATTTCCATATGCACATGGCTCGGCTGTGACCCTGATCACCAAATTTGTGGGCCCTAAAAAACACGTTTTTCGAGGTTTTGGACCCTTAGATGATACTTAGTGTAAAAAATTTATATACAGAAAAATGCAGCCTCGCGATACACAACTTTTGGCATCATTAGAATTTTTTTAATAAGAAGTCTTAATACCGTAATAAAAAAAGTGTGTTTTTGACGAAACTAATAACTTACACGCTTTTGCGTGGAAGTTAATTTCGAAAGCATTAATATGCGAAGCATAAGCTTTTTCTGTATTTCGAACTGAAAGCTTTTTGTAAGATAAACTTTTGAATTTAACTTTTGAGATATTTGTACATCCAAAGCTCAGGGACTCATGTCTTTTCATGTCAAAGAATTTGCAGTCTCATGACTTTGCTGTCTTTGCTTATTATAATTGCATGATTATCTTTTTTGTCTCAAATTTAGACTAGTTTACAAATTTAGTTCAAAATAATCACAAAAATCTAATTTTGAAAAATCAAATTTTTATTATTTTTGTTCATTTTTACTTAAAAGAGTAGCTATGACAGGGGCGTAGCCAAAAAAATTTTGAGTTGGGTGCTTTGAAATTTTTTTGTATAGACATTTATTAAAATTTATATGGACGGTAGAAGGATGTTTTGGGATTTTCTTTTCAAAAAATTCTAGTAAATTGAAGAAATATTTCGACGAGGGTTGTATTTTACACCCAAACCTGGATACGCCCCTGAACTCAATCATCCTCCTACTGCTTGGCTAAACGACAATAAATTTTAATTGTCAATTGATTTTATGCTTTATTAAACATGATTCGCAAAGTGAAAGACATGTATAATTAAGGTGCCTGATTGATGAAAAAAATTTAGCATTATTCAACTGCATCCAATCTATAATCCAATTTGTTTAATTTTGGTTCAAACTTTTTTTTGACAATTGTTATGCTGGAATGATCATTAAAATGGAATTCATGAAAAATTCGTGGGAAAGTAAACTTATTTGTCTCATTACCTTCCGATTCGGGTCTTTATAACTTATCCGGTTTGAAAGGAAAGCTTTTCGAATTAAAATATTTTTTGTGAACAGCATACTAAAGCTGCATGAAAATTTAATTAGCATGCTTAATTGCAGTTTTAATTTAAAAAACAATAAATTTTAATTTTTTCAAAATTTCAACAATGAATGTTTTATTTTTTAACAATTTATCAACAATTAACAACAGTCTTATTACAACTTTAGGTTGATGACTTTGATGGGGCAGAGTTTTAAGCTCATACCAGATAGCTTCTTTGAGCAATTATTCAAAGGCGATTGAATAACTTTTTACCATTTTCCATGGCCACTTCCGATATCACCACCATGTGATCCACCATGTGATTCTTCGATGTGACCTCCTTGGTGACCACCGAAATCGTGTCCGCTGAATCCACCTTCATGACCTCCAAATCCACCTTCTTGGCCTCCATGACTGCTAACTTCATAACCTCCATGTGATCCTTGTTCGAAACCGCCATGTCCAGCTGTGAATATATTGTTTATAAGTAATGAACATTTAGGAACTAGATTAAAATTCAAACCTGATTCGAATCCACCATGTCCCCCTCCGACTGAACCACCATGAATAGCTTCGAATCCACCGTGTGATCCTTGTTCAAAACCTCCATGACCAGCTGTAAATATATTGTTTGTAAATAATTTAAATTAAGAACTAGATTAAAAATCTTACCTGATTCGAATCCACCATGTCCCCCTCCGACTGAACCACCATGGCTAGCTTCAAATCCATATCCACCATGTTGTCCTAAGCCAGAATGTCCCATATCACCGCCATAACCTCCTTGATGTCCTCCAAAATCAGAACCATGACTTGCGCTGAAACCGTGAGCACCTAATCCTTCTCCGCCTGAATGTCCAACTTCTTGGTGTCCTCCTAAAAATATATACAAAATTTATTAGAATCTAAATATAAAGAAATATTTTTTCTAGCTATTCTAATTAAAACTAGAATGTAGTTTCACATTTAGTATGTTAATAATCACAACAATTTATTATGTTAACAAGAAACAAAGTCTATCCAAAAATGAATTCTTTGTAGTTCAAAGAATTAGAGAAATTAATCAAAACGATGTTAGTTCCAGGATGTTTTGTGACTGAATTCTAATATTTACCGCTAACTTCTTGGTGCTTAATTTCGATTTCACCACCATGTCCGCCGCCAGTATGTCCGTGATGAACATGTTCTGAGGAGTGAACTGGATATTTGTGGACGGGGACAGCGTGAATTTCTTGTTTAACAACGACTGGGTATGGGATTTTGATGGGAACTTTGACTGGATATGGAACTTTAACTTCTTTTACGACTGGAACTTTAATGATTTTATACTCTGGGACTTTTGTGTAATGATGCTTGTGAACTGTGTGAATTGGAACTTTCACACTTCCGACATGATGACTTTCTCCACCGCCATGTCCACCTGGAAAAGCACTGACAGCTGCGACAAGGCAGAACAATGCAATCTGCAAAGATTGAAATGTAGAAATTTTTAATGACTTAATTATACAACTAAGTATATCCACTTACAAATCTTGCGGCCATTTTTACGATAATACTTTTTTTTTATCAAATGAAATAAGAGAACTGAAGCTGTTTAACTTCTGAAATGCGTTTGAACTGTGAATGATGATATGACAAACGCCTTGGCTTTTATACAAAACAGACTTCAGAGTAAACTCAGAGCTAGACAATAAGGTAGCGAGCAAATTTACTCTCAGATGAGATTTTCGGTAACTTTTTGGTACAGTTCCCACTCCAAATATAACAAAGCATTTCTTCGAGATCTCATGTGCTTTCGACTTTTTTTTTCTTTCTCTATTTTCTTCTTGTAAGTAACGCTTTTGCAAAAAAAAAGTAAATAAAATTAAATGAGTCATGCTCAACAAGAAGTTAAGTACGGAAGAAATCTTTGGGAAAAAAAATTTCGGAAATTTATCAGATTTAATGATTGTTGAAAATTTCTTATATAGTTGAACAATTGACATGAATTTGGAAACAACAAAACTTAATTGGCCTTTTTGAGGTTAGGGTCAATTTAGGGATCAGGAAGACATGAAGTTTGTTATAAATATCATTCTCTGGCTGAATAATTTAGTTGTCAGGATAATATCACGTGACCATATTAACGGTAAAATATCACAGAGACATTAAAGTGTATTAAAGGTATCATAGGATGTCAGGATAACTAATTAAAAGAGATAAGAAAGGAATCGATCACAAATACTAAGAACATTCATTTATAAAATACAGCATAATCAATTCAGAACAACTATTATCATTGTGTCTATCCAGCTCAACCATCAAATTTCCCCATTAAATAGACTGCAAAATTATTTTCACCAATTAAATTCATTTTATTTGCGGTACATATTTTTTTACTACATCAATCGGAAGAAAGACAGTTAGACTTCAAATTGGCAAAATTTGTATCGCTCCTAAATTTGTTGGTGCTTCACTTCTGTGCTCAATTTGCTTCGCATTTCTTAAATTGCTCTTATTTTTCACTTTCATTGGCTCGCGTCAATTGACTTTAATTATGAGGATAGAGAATGTTACGAACATGACATCAATGTTGATAAGAAAGCGATTACTCAATAAATTTGCGAATTAAGCTGCAACGAATGAGGAAAAGGAGACAAGAGGAATACGGGCGATTATGAAGTTAAGGTGAAAGATCATTGACTGATTATCTAGTAAGACTGCATAATTGATGTATGTCGATTGATTTACCAACTGTCTTAATCTCTAAAATTACAAATGAACAGGTAAAATGTATTTAGTTATATCATGTGAATTTAAAAAGACTTTCATCTAAGACATGCATTAATTTCAGCGTATACTTCTTACTCCTTTATTTCTCAATACAATTTTAGCAGCTTTTCTAACGGACTGTTTGCAAAAGCATTCGCTTTGGGTAATTGTTCCATTTTTGTAACAATTTTTTTTAACAACCAATATCACGTTTGACTTTATTTATGCATGAAATGGACATTAGTGGCTAGTGGCTGGAAAGTGCTTGCTTAATAAAAATTGATTAAGCATATAAGCTTTCATAAGCTTATTAAAACTTATATTTAATTTCTTGTATAAGATGAGCTTGAGAAATGCCTGTTGTAAAATCAAAGTTCAAATCCTTAAAGAAAATTTGACAGTATTAAGATTTGTAATCTAAGTTGACTAGAAAGAATTTTTCTGTTCAGAAAACAACAGCTGAACATCTATGAAGTATCCATAGTATACTCAAGTTTCGACGCCAGGAGACGGTTTTAGTTGACACTAACATTCTAACAATGAGAATTATGTACTTATTAGAACTAGGCAACAAAGAACAGATTTGATGTAGAAATATTAATATTAAAGACAATATCGAGTGCGCTTCAAGCCAAATTCAAACTCCGTAGCATTTTTAACGTCCAATTTTCTTTAATGCAAATAAAAAGAATACTTGAGTAGCTGAAACATTTCAAAGTGGTAACCGAAAACATTTTTTCTCTACCCAAATTTTGCTGAGCTAAATCGTCAATAAAAGAACCAAATTGATACTCGAAATGCCAATTATCTCAAAACTTAGACAGAACTCATTTCATTTTTTTCTTTCCAAAATGATTAATGACCTTTTTCATGAAATTCAACATTTTGCAAATTTTTTGCACTTAAAATCACACAATAAAACTATCAGCTAATAACATTGCATACTAAACAACAACTCAATTACTCTAACGCTCTATCTATCTAAATTTACGAAAAAAAAGCTTCAAATTTCAAAAAATTACCCATTCTTTAAAGTGTTTCATTTGTGACAGCTGTCTGCACTCAAAAGATCGATGCATAAAGTAACAAAGAACATGATTACAATCTTTATAAAAACCTCAATCAAAGTGCGTAACAGTAAGTTCATTGACATACCGGCACAAATTTTATTATTTTTGGCAATAAAAAGATATGATGTAATGAACCGACGAACAAAGCAAAAGAAAACAATCAACACTGTCTGGTAAGCGTAACATATGTACTGTGTGTAATGTATCATAGAACATGCTGAGCGTTGAAAAGGAGTATGCGTTAGGTAAGAAATCTGAGAAAGGTGCGTTAATTACATTTTTTGGGAGATGTTGCGGAGTAAAAGAGGCTAGACTTGGTGTCACTTTGTCCTGAAAATTTTAAACTATAGAAATCTGAGCAGAGTAGAATCTGGGGTATCGAGACATATGTAGGCGAATCTATCAGTTCAAGTGACCGAGTGGCTAGGCAACAGCCTGATATCTCTTTTTTGTAACCCTCTTTTTGTGAATACATAGGTTCGATTACCACCAGAAGCTGACTACATTACAGGAAGCTACAAAAAATTTCTCTACTTCGTTTTCAAAATTCAAATCGATCAATTCGGAAAAAAATCCCCAATTTTTCTAAAATATACAATTTGTCTCGAACCAAATTTGTTTCTGTTATGTTGTGCAATGCTTCGATACTCAAATAATTACAATGATGTGAGGTACGTTAAGTATCTATAATGTATAAAGAAAGTAAATTTAAGGGGAAGTACCAAAGCGTTCCCTTTCTATTTTTTGGTGTTAAAAAATGATACATAGTGGCATTCTGAAATCGAGTATTGGGCAATAAGCTTTTGGTCAGTTTATGACGATTTTCGTGCAATTCATCTTTATTATTTAATTATATTATTAAAAAAATTAGCATGAACATCATTTTTGTGTGTCTTTTATTGCGTTCAGTCAATCATTACTGCATTTCTACGTGATATAATGAGGTTAAAAATAATGAATTATTAATTTGAAATTTTTTCACTAAAAAATAGAAAACACAAAATTAATTAAAATTTTAATTTGTATCAACAAGAAGATTTTAAGTAGTTTAAAATTCAAATATTAATTTTAACAGATTGAATGCACTGAGGTATAGGACATGTTCAGTGAAAACAGTATGCTCAAGCCTCATTTTATGCATCGTGATGCAGCATATGCTGAATTTCAATTTTAAAAAGATTTTACTTACGGTAGTGTCCGAGCAGAAGTGGAAACTGGGGTATCAAGTCATATGTAGGTGAATCTGTCAGAGTGAGACTAAGATTTCTACGACCAAATGGTTAGAAAACAAACTGATAATGTAATTCCCATTTCTTTGAAGGTTCGAATCCCACCAACCAGAAGCCAATCTTCTCAATAACAAAGCAATACTTTCATAATTTTCCTAAAAATGCATCAACTAACACTGATAAACTAAATCATGACTTTGTGCTACATCCAAAAATTCCAGCAGAAAAATCAAGTCAAGTTCAAGGAAGTAAGTTTGTTTTTATGATACGAAATATGACGTATTTATATAATGATTTGATTTAAGCGACTCACTATGGGAAAAAATTGAAAAAAAGCGGCCATCCACTTTTTTTTAGCAATGTTTCAAATATCCATTTCAAAGAGATTTTTTCTTGTAGAGGACATAAAAGTAGACTTGTATGCCAAATTTTAGGTCATTTGGTGCTAGTTCCGTGATTCTAGGGTGGTTTGAAGTTGAAAAGGGATGAAAAATCTGATTTTTTCATCCCATCTTTGAACTGGGAATTCTCTACAACGGTTAAAGATATCAAAAAATGGATTTCAGTTCCAAATAGTGCTATATAAGAGCTTTATTTTGATGCCCTACAAAGTTTAAAACTTTGTAGTTTTGGTACCGGTGTGCTAGGAAATGCCTGAAAATCATAGGAAAAATATCTTCAAACATGCCGCAACTATCTTAGATGGCCGAATTCCCAGTAGTATTTTTTTACCCTAGTATAGTCCTTAACTTCTAGTTTTCAAAACTATATGCACATTTGCTCAACTCGTCGTACTTTTTAAGTTATGGCGATTTTAGTGAGTCCATCTATATATGGCTAAAAACTAACTTTTCTTAGAAAAAAATGAGAAATATGAAAATAAATATGTTTTTTGATGTTTTTAATTAATTTATGCTGTTTTAAGATGAACTGTGAAGAAATTTCTTCAAAACATTTGCTCTCTGACGACTTGACCCTTTTTCACCTCACTCAAACTGCTGTAACTTTTACAAGATGTAATATTTTTTAATTTTGTTTTCTGATTTGTTTAGCTCAAATCAGTACCTTTCTAAGGATAACTAATACTTGATAGTTTAGCATAGTCTTGTTCATGAATTCGGACCTTGTTTGTGACCGATCCCAAACTAGTAAAAATCTCAAAAACATCATTTCTTGATATACTATTTAAAAGCATATTCAGACGTTGTATTTGGATTTTTTATATTTAATTATCATAACTATGACTCCTAAAACTCAAATTTTGGGTTTTTGAAATTTTCTGCTACCTATGGATAGTCTCTTGATAGCCTCCAAAGATGTATCCTAGTAGCCTCTATTTGGATCAACAAATCTTGTAACTGAATTTATTTTACTGACTTTTATCGATTATTTTATGATATTTATGCATATTAAAGGCAAAATACACATGCTTTTGGTAGAATTAATTGAAAATTTGAGATTTTTGGTAATTTGGTTCGAGATTGGCATGCGTCGGTCACATTCAATACACTCCCATGGCCACAATAAGTAAGTTATATACAAGTATTATATATTTTTGTAAAGCTATTGATATAAGCTAGAAATTTAAGAAAACAGAAATAAAAGAAATTGCTTCTATAAAAAGTTATAGTGGTTTAAGTAGTCTCAAAAAGCACCAAGTCGGTAACCATCATAGACAAAAAAGGGTTTTTTTAAAGATTTTATGCATATTTTGATTTTTTATACATTTTTTAAGTTCCTATATGACTTATAAATACTTTCTATGCTTTATACTTAAGAAATTTCATTTAGATTCTAAATTTTGTATTTTTGTCTATGATGGTTACCGACTTGGTGCTTTTTGAGACTACTTAAACCACTATAACTTTTTATAGAAGCAATTTCTTTTATTTCTGTTTTCTTAAATTTCTAGCTTATATCAATAGCTTTACAAAAATATATAATACTTGTATATAACTTACTTATTGTGGCCATGGGAGTGTATTGAATGTGACCGACGCATGCCAATCTCGAACCAAATTACCAAAAATCTCAAATTTTCAATTAATTCTACCAAAAGCATGTGTATTTTGCCTTTAATATGCATAAATATCATAAAATAATCGATAAAAGTCAGTAAAATAAATTCAGTTACAAGATTTGTTGATCCAAATAGAGGCTACTAGGATACATCTTTGGAGGCTATCAAGAGACTATCCATAGGTAGCAGAAAATTTCAAAAACCCAAAATTTGAGTTTTAGGAGTCATAGTTATGATAATTAAATATAAAAAATCCAAATACAACGTCTGAATATGCTTTTAAATAGTATATCAAGAAATGATGTTTTTGAGATTTTTACTAGTTTGGGATCGGTCACAAACAAGGTCCGAATTCATGAACAAGACTATGCTAAACTATCAAGTATTAGTTATCCTTAGAAAGGTACTGATTTGAGCTAAACAAATCAGAAAACAAAATTAAAAAATATTACATCTTGTAAAAGTTACAGCAGTTTGAGTGAGGTGAAAAAGGGTCAAGTCGTCAGAGAGCAAATGTTTTGAAGAAATTTCTTCACAGTTCATCTTAAAACAGCATAAATTAATTAAAAACATCAAAAAACATATTTATTTTCATATTTCTCATTTTTTTCTAAGAAAAGTTAGTTTTTAGCCATATATAGATGGACTCACTAAAATCGCCATAACTTAAAAAGTACGACGAGTTGAGCAAATGTGCATATAGTTTTGAAAACTAGAAGTTAAGGACTATACTAGGGTAAAAAAATACTACTGGGAATTCGGCCATCTAAGATAGTTGCGGCATGTTTGAAGATATTTTTCCTATGATTTTCAGGCATTTCCTAGCACACCGGTACCAAAACTACAAAGTTTTAAACTTTGTAGGGCATCAAAATAAAGCTCTTATATAGCACTATTTGGAACTGAAATCCATTTTTTGATATCTTTAACCGTTGTAGAGAATTCCCAGTTCAAAGATGGGATGAAAAAATCAGATTTTTCATCCCTTTTCAACTTCAAACCACCCTAGAATCACGGAACTAGCACCAAATGACCTAAAATTTGGCATACAAGTCTACTTTTATGTCCTCTACAAGAAAAAATCTCTTTGAAATGGATATTTGAAACATTGCTAAAAAAAAGTGGATGGCCGCTTTTTTTCAATTTTTTCCCATAGTGCGACTATGGGTTCAAAAAAAGTCTTACGATTGCCGTATCTTCAAGATAAGATTTTTTGAAATGCCAATAAAAAGTGTCAAGTGGAAAACAGTAAGCTACCCACCTGCTTAAGATTATTACTTCGAGTGTGATAAGTCACACACATGTGTACTATTTATCTTATCAGAATTATAAGAAATATTTATAAATCTATTAAAGAGCAAAGCAAGTTCTCAAAGATTCTCAGTTTCAATTTAGCTATGGGACGATTAACATTGGGAACTTTACTGCTCTTTGGCTTTGCCGCATCATCTTTCGGTGCCTATACCGATCCTCATTGGTGGAGTGGAAGAAGTGCAATGGTTCATTTGATGGATTGGAGATGGATTGATATTGCAAACGAATGTGAGACTTTTTTAGCACCTAATGGATATGCTGGTGTACAGGTTTCTCCACCAAATGAACACAACGTATTTGACGATGATCGTTCATGGATGGAACGTTATGGCCCAGTTAGTTATATTTTAACAACGAGATCAGGAAATGAAGCTGCATTCGCGGACATGACAAGACGTTGCAATGCTGTTGGTGTAAGAATTTATGTTGATGTCGTTTTCAACCACATGACAGGAAGTGGAACATTAGGTTCAGCTGGAAACATCGCAGATCCACCAAATCGTAATTATCCTGGAGTTCCATTCACTGCAGAGCATTTCAATCCATCATGCAACATTAATAGCTGGAATAATGGTTGGGAAATTCGCAATTGTGAATTATTGGGACTTCCAGATCTTAATCAAGGACATGAATATGTTAGAACAAAGATTGCAAACTTCTTGAATCATTTGATAGATCTTGGCGTGGCAGGTGGATAAAATATAAGTTAATAATAAGCATTTTCATTATATTTTTCTTTTTTCGTTAAGGCTTTAGAATTGATGCTTTAAAACACATGTAAGTAGATGTCAATAGCTTATTACATTTATGTGACCGAAGAGTGTGCGATGGGATCCAGACCCGTCATCGAAAAAATTTTTACATCGAATTTTTTTTTTTTTTTTTTTTTTTCATTTTTCTGACGCTCTTGAAATTTCTAATTTGTTAGTTAATTATTCACACACCATTAGAATTATCAACAAGTATAAAACCATGAGTACAAGATTCAAAAAAAAAAATTTGGACCTCCCCTAAAAAAGTTAAAGGTTAATCAGTGAGAAGTTAAAAGAAGTTGTTGTTTTTTTGTTATTTTTAAAAGTTAATCATCCTATATGTTATCTTCGTAAGTGGCACTTTAGATAAATTCAGAAATAATAGCATTAAGTGCTTGTTTTTGGCTACCGACTGTGATTAGCACTTACTATAAAACTTAAGTGAATAATAATGAATTGAACTATTTTTCATTCATAGGTGGCCAGGTGATATTGAAGTCATTTGGAGTCGTCTTAAGAATCTTAATACAGCACATGGTTTCGCATCTAATTCACGACCATTTGTTGTAGGTGAAGTCATTGCTGGATTTAGTGTTGAAAACGATGGATTCCTTGCCAGTGATTATTTCCATTTAGGAACTGTTACTGAGTTCCGTTATTCACAAGAAATTTCTCGAGTTTTCAGTGGAAATGATCTTTTGAAATGGCTACAAAGCTTTGGTAAATTTTTCTTACAATTAATGACTCTTTCGACAATTTATAATGACTTACTTATTGATTACAGGTGAAGGATGGGGTTTCTGGCCTTCAAAATATGCCCTTACATTTGTTGGTAATACAAGCTTCTATTTTTACCTAAAATATTTAATCTTATCAAATGTTCATAAAAAACTTACAGATAATCACGACAATCAACGTGATGGACATGTGCTAACATATAAAAATGGTAGAACTTACGAGATGGCAACTGCTTTCCACATGGCATGGCCTTATGGAGTTCCAAGAATCATGAGTTCATTCAACTTTACTCATCGTGATCAAGGTCCACCACGTGATGCTGTTGGTAACATTGTTGCTCCCGTTTTTAATGCAGCTGGTCAATGTATAAATGGCTGGGTTTGTGAACACAGATGGCATCAAATTAAAGAAATGGTCAAATTTAGAAATGTTGCTGGATCTGCTGCAGTAGCAAATTGGTGGGACAATGGAAGTAACCAAATTGCATTTTCGAGAGGAAATCGTGCATTTATTGCCTTCAATGGACAGTTTGGTACTCATTTGAGCACAACTTTACAGACTGGACTTCCAGCTGGAACTTATTGTGATATTGCAACTGGAGTTAAATCAGGAAGTTCATGCACTGGTGGAAATGTTGTAGTCGGATCTGATGGAAGAGCCAACATTTTCCTGAGTGCTAATGTTCCACAAGGTTTCATTGCTATTCATACTGACAGTCGATTGTAATTTTTTTAAAAGTTCAAGCCTTACTCTTGCCTTACTATTATTGAAATAAAAACTTTTCATGCATAAAAACAGCTTTAAATTTTTTATAAAGCTTTAAGCTTGTCTATTTACAGGTTAGTTGGTCAAAGCTTTAGCATTTCAAATAAATTACTTGAACAGTATTTTGACACAGCTTTACCTTCTTATGAATGAGTAAGTGTATTCCTAGTTACCAAAATAGTTGATTGATGCTCAAATTTACAATGATGCTACTTGTCTCAGTAACAATTAATTACAAAATCTCCGAATCAAATGAACATGATGCAATGATTTTGTTACTCTTTATAATGATTTTGATCCTAATTACTGTAATACTACTTGAATGTCTATTAAACAGGTTACCAGATAAGTAGTTCATTTTTCTTTCTTTTGCTTTAAATTAATTTACACATAAGTCAAATTATGTAATGGAGAATGTAATTTACGGATTTTTTGACGAGTCAGATCAAACAAAGGCACTACAAGTTAATGAGCATGGAATGATGATTTTGATAATTAAGCGTCATTTTTGGTGCTTTAAAAATAATTACACAAGGACAGGTCTCTTTGTGGATGACAGAGTTGATGTAAAGGGTTATTTGGGGGCTCAAGTGAAAGAAAATTTACACTGTAAATTCAATTTAGAAAAAATAACTATGTCAAACTAACAGAAGATACTCACAGCTAGTAATTAATTTAACAATCTAATGAGATATATTTGCTTACGCTAATGGATTTGAAAATTTCCGATTGTGCTCTCAGTAATTATAGTTGAGTTTTTGTATAAAACTGACTTTTCATGACCTTTATTTTGGTTGTTAGAGGTAACTTTTCCAACTTCCCCCCCCCCCTGAATACGCTCCTGAAGACATCCAATACTTACCATCTGAGAAAGGGCCAGAATATGTCAGATTCTCATTTTCCACTGGCTATCACTTAATAAGATAATAATAATAATGAAGTCAGGTACCTTAATAAGGGTCAAGTAAAAAATCTGGAACTGCTTGTTCGGTACACCCTATGGTTTACACTACCCCGGTGCTTGGTTGGGTATACACTACCTCAGGTCTCCCTAGGGATGCCCTAGCACCAGAGTCAGAAAATTTCGTTTGTAAAAAGTAAATATTTTTTTATTTACATTTTTATCCACTATTAAGCACAACCTTAAAATGAAAAAATCTTTCTCTTCAAATGACTGCAAATGACTTGGAAATATAATTTCAAAATTATTCACGCTTTTCAATTTTTATTGCCAATTCAAATAACTCTTTTGTGATATATTTAAACTGTTGCATATGCACAACAATCCACTGACTTCAATCGCTTCACTCTTAGCTGAAATCTTTTGTTTGAAATTCAACAAAATCTTGCGAAATGATCTGAAAGAAAGTTGATTTTGCGGAATATTATGTAAATAATGCAACAGACATAATTCGATAATTAAAAAGAGCAAAAATATATTTTTTTAACAAAATAGTTTTATGACTTTTATTTTTTAGCAGTCATTAATTATATTTTAGGAGATGAGTAATGTTTAACAATGAAATAATTTTATACAAAATGATTTCCAAACAGTAGAAAACAATGACATCACATGAGAGTTAGGGTAGTTAAGGTACAGTAAGAATATTTACAACAATGAGAAAGCTTTCTACACTCTATAAGCTATAAAAAGCTCTCTGCTATGAAATTTGTTTAAGTAAAAAACTCCAAAAAATATTTTTAACGGCATAACACAAAAATTTGTCGATTCTACAGCTTCCTTAAAGGCTCCATTGGCTTTTTGCTAATATCACAGTATTTACCATCCGTGTCCGATGTCTCCACCAGCTGAGTGTCCACCGGATGAGTATCCACCGGATGAGTGTCCGCCAGCTGAATGTCCACTTGAGTAATCATGTTGGTGTTCTTGTGTGTGGACTGGGTAGTGATGGACTGGGACTGAGACAACATGAGGTTTGACTACGACTGGATATGGTACCTTAATTGGAACATGAACTGGGAATGGAACTTTGACTTCCTTGACGACTGGAACTTCAATTTTCTTGTAGACTGGCACCTTTTCAACGTGATGGTGATGAACGGTATGGACGTGGTATGGTACATTGATCTTGACATGTGAGCTATTGAGATAGAAAGAATTGAGAGTGATTTATTAGTTTTTGGAATTATTAAGTCACAATTATAGTGGGCTATGTCATCGTATGACTCATCAACATCCAATTATACATTAAATCAACATTAAAAGGTACACATGTGAGTCAAAAACTCGGTCATTGTGTCGAGATCAAAATCACTTGTTGCTCCAAAATAAAAACAAAGAAAGTAAGTCAATGTGATGTAGATGACGAAAAAATTCACTTTCGATTGCGTACTGTTATGATTTATTGGCAGCATAAAGTGTCATGATAATTTAAAGTAGATTGAGCAAGTGTTGCTGCCCTTTACGACTCGATAACGGTTAAACAAAAGCGCGAACATTAATTAATTCAATTTGTTTACTTAAAAGGGGAAATTACTTCAGTCACGAAGAGCTGATTGTTTCCACATGACAATAAGAAAGTGAAAAAGACTTAATTATTCCTGATTATGCTGTTTCTCTCATTTGAGCAACAACTAAAGGTTATTACCATTTTTTCGACAGCAAACAATGACGAGAAAATGAGGGAAGTAAGTGATATGTCATGCAATATGATGCAATTCCAGCCAGTCACATTATTAAATTAAGAAGTCGTCCGAAAATAGACCAGCAGTGCCAAAAATAAAAATAATTAAAGCATGCTTTCACTTGCAACTGTCTCATGCTGAATATTCTCTTTTATGATTGGCCTTTTACCAATTTTTTTCTTTTTTTTTACTATTTGAGAGCAAATTCAAGGAAAGTACGGTCACTCTTGTGTAATAATTTAATTGTTGAAATTCATAACACAATATTTTTTTGGTGATCGATTGAAAGGCATGAAGGTAGATGTAATGTGTGTCCAATTGATTTTCTGGATCTTTCTGCTAGATTATTGTTTCACAATTAGTTGAGTAAGATGAAAATCTAATGGACATTGATGTCTAATGAAACTTTTAAGGATGAAACTAGTTTCACGGCCAATGAATTCATTCAAAAACAGTACTTCTGTATTATTTCAGCATCAATTTAATCAAGATGATGAAAAAATTTCCTCACTCATGCTTATTAAATTTCTTCACTTAAGCTGAAGGTGATTTACTATCTCAAGATCATTCACACATGTTGTGTGAATGTCGAAAAGTAGGAAGAGAAATGAAAATTGCATACAGTTTGGAATTTGCAAGGTGAAATGGAATTTTCGTTGTTATTATGCAAAATATGTATTTGGATTGTTTTATGCTTCAATTTGGGTTGCTTTCTACTAATTATCGTCACTTGGGTGATCTTTGTGTGACACTTGATGATTCTTTAGAATTTTTGTATGAATTCTCAGGACATAAGCACCACTTTAATAACTTTTTCGCAATAATTATGCACAAGATACTTACTGTCCACCATCACCGCCTGGCATGGCGAGTGCAACAGCAACAAGGGCGAATAATGCGATCTAGGTGTGAAATTTAAATCATAATTAGTCACAAATAATTCTTAAATATCCTTCATTTTTGCAAACTTTTCTTATCACTTACACAAATTTTGGCTGCCATTTTACAAATTTTAAATTTTTTGAGTTTTTTGAGATTTGAAGTTGTTTACTGTATTGGATGCGTTTGAGTTGTGATAGCAAACTTGACAAAAGATTTGCCTTATATACTAAAAGTCTAAAAACGAAAAAAATTGTACACAACTATAACTATTCACTATTGCGATTTGGAACTTTTAGCCATCTCACCCCACCGAAAAAGCGAGGCAAGAAGCAGAAAAAAAAATTATGTTGAGCATACGATGTGAAGCAACAAGAGGCTTTTGTGTTTACTTGCACTTTTACTTCTTCTTTCTTTAAGATTTTGAGATAATTTAATTGTAGAAAGAAAAAGAGTAGAATGTGTAGCAAGATCAACAAAACCGAATGTAGTCATTGCAATATCAATTTAAAGAAATCATTCAATTTTGGCATGAATGCTCTTTCAGTAGTTGTTCCATCAAAAATCAATCGATCAATGTAAGTATCTAATCTGATTAAGTACTATTTGACTGATAATTTTAAAGGACACTTTTACTTTTTAGATTTTTTTTCGAGTAAAGAAAGGCTTCATTTGGACTCCATTTGAATTTTTTTGAATGCCTTTCTTTGATTGCAGCTCGGCTATGATCATATTTAGAAGATCCTCAAATTTTTATATCCATGGAAAAATTTAAGGAATCTTAGTTTAAGTTTTTCATATGGAGGCTCTTCTCGAGCGACACAAGGAAGACAAAGGCATGAAAAACCCACACATATTACAGCTAGGTATTCAAATTGACTAATACTGAAATAGATTCTTGTGATTACCGAGCTAGTAAAACTAACATTAAAACTTTGTTCCTGATTTCGAAAATAAAAAAATATTCTTCAATTTTCAGATGCTATAAAAAATTCTTAAAATTTCTAGGGGCGGTTGCTTGGTATACCCTAGGGTAAGCCTAGTAGTAGTTTATACCCCAGGGTAGGGTATACCGAGCAAATGGCCCCTGGCATCAAGACAGATCCATAAAAAATTAGCCTCATTTAAAACCCAAATAATCACCTGCCAAAATTTAATAAAAGTGATATAAATGCAGAAAATCATTAATTCGAAAATAAACACCAAGTATGATGACTACCTCCTTCAAAAAAATCAATTATCCGGTTTCACAACAAAAAATATCGTCAAATTATGACCATATTTAAATTTATGAACATTTTTAACATGAAAACATTACCACTTACATACACACATTTCTTGCAATTCATCAAGCATCAATCGAAAATTATTTAATAAAATTTTCTTCGATTAGAAAATATCTTAACATTACACATATTCAAATATAAATTAATGAAGCAATAGTGATATGCAATTGTACAAACCACATTTGAAGTGTAAACAATGTTTATTAATCCATTGATGAAAAATGTTTATCTTATTCAATTCAGACTTTTGCGGCATTAGTTTTGAAATGTATTAAATTACTTCTGTTATTGCTATACAACAAGAAACAATTAAATAAACTAAACAAAAAGAGAAATATGATGCTAGTCAGTTTATGAATTATTCAATGAAATTGCTGCTTGGTGAACTATTTTGTGAGGATGATATTTAATAAGTGTAGCATACTGTTGATCTATATCATACTATTGAGTTAGGTGAGGTGAGTTGGTTTAAATGGGAAATTAGAGTAATTTGATATTTTTAGATTAGAATTTAATTTTGTAATATCCTAGCACACTTTATCATGGCATCCAGGGGGCATCATGACTTTTTTACGCCACTGTGCAGCCACTTGAACATCGGGTCTGCAGGAGTTAACAATTCTTTATAGGAGTGTCAAGAGATTTTGTGTCAAGAGTAGAGGGGATAATCTGAAACTAGTTTTTTTATGAGTTCTGTAAAGTGAACAATCATATCCATAATTTCCGATTCATTTCATAATTCAGCAATCACATCTAGTAATTTAGACTTAAAGCTGGTTAAACCCTAAATTGAATTAAGTAAGATAAAGAAAAATTATGTCATCGCAAAAAAGAGAAACAGAAACAAATGTGCTGATCTTAATTAGACTTGATAAAAAAGAGAGCGGAATCATGTCATATTTCACTTAAATCACGTAGTATCATTAATATCAACGTGAGTTTGTGAACTTTATCTTGATTTGGCGCTTCGTTGCATTCGTCCAGCATTCTTCAATCGGTGAATTTCGTGGAAATGGAGTCAAAAATTCAGAATTTTATTTAAAAAATTGATGCTTGGTTATTTCCAGATTATTCCTTATTTTTACCTGATTAATAAATAATAAAAGCTTCAAAATGAAAATGTAAACAAAATAACACAACAAAGAGAGAGATTTACTCCAGTCATCTGCTGTAACAAAAGCCACAGATAATCAGACAGACAGTTAAGATAGGTCAGTTTCATGTGCTTCACCTAAAGAAGACTTAATAGGGAATGTATGTCATCATTGTCTGCTACACAAAAATGTTCGTAATCTCAAGCATGCGACTCTCCAAAAGACTTAATTTTAACTGATGAATTTCAGTTTCTTTTGCTGCTTAAAATTAATGATTGAAAGTAATGAAAACATTAACATTGCTTATATAATTTGCATAATTAACGTTTATGGACTTGCGAAAATTTGAATGTTTTGACACAAAAGTCATCAAAATAAAATGAGTTGACTCTTAGAAAGGTAGTTTCCTGTGTGTCCATGAAATCCTGTGTCTATAAAGAAAGTAGATCCATAAACAGCACCTGCAATTCAAAGACTAAAAAAGACAAAAAAACTCAAAGTATAGACTAAGATAGAGTACATTAGGGTAGGGTATGTGGGGTGCCTAAGGGGCATCCTAGTAGAAGAGGGTAGCGTACCCTAACCTACGGTATTCTAGGGTAGAATGCTTCTTTGTTACTCCTAGGTTCATCCTTCTGTAACAGAAACATTACTAGGAAGTCAGTGATTAAACCCAGCAGATGGAAATGCCAAAAAACATGATTGGCTCTAACCCACATAATAATGATTGTTCAATTCAAATATTTAACTTTCATAACGAAAGAAAAAAATCACAATTTTTCGGGGAGTTTCCTGACAATAATTAAATCCAATTTATCAAACTGAAATTATCTAAATTCAAACCACATTTTAAAAAAATTTCATTTCTCCATTCCAATTTCAACCCCAATCATCGTCGACATGCATCAAATTTTATTATAACACAAAAAATTTAATTCATTTTAAATTAACAATACAACATAAAGTATTTTTCATGTGTCTATTAACTTTTTGCATTCCAATTGCATTTCAACCTCTTATTTCACCTCTCTGTCCATTTATTCAACCATAATAATAGTCATAACAAATTTAATTTGCTCATTTACTTTCATTCGAGTCAAAAGTCTTCTTCTTGAGGAGCTGCAAAAAAAGAAGCACAAAAAAATTTAGATTGATGTACATAGATCGCAGTCAAGTGTATAATAATAGTGCAAAAGCATGTTATGATACATTATGCAACAGCCTCAATTGTCAACTTTTGAGTCAGGTATTTGATTTAATTTCAGTGAAATGGTGTGAAATAAATTCGATCAAAAAATTTTTTTGAAATGCATATCAAATTTATCAAAGGGACAATCAGTTGTGCAAATGGAAAGTATTCAAATGACAACAAGAATGTGCTATGTACCTGAACTGTGAAATATTTCTTCACACGACAATTATAGAAATTTTTGTTAATTTTTTTCTTATTCTTTGACTTCATTTCAGTGCGAATACTTTCAAAGCTTTGGCATAGACCGGTAAAAAAACTAGTAGAAAGTGCACCTGAAGGCAAGTTTCAAAGTCAAAAGATTCATATTTTTAAAATTTGACCTTTCATGTAAAAAGTGGAACCTCGCCAACCCCCTCGATATAATTCCTACTCTACTTAGTCTAAAAACCAATAATTCAGCATCTTTACTGATCAGTACCTCAATCAACTGCCCAAAGTGCAAAGAATAAAATCTTTTTATTACTTTTTTCAACTATAACACCACGAATTTTAAGGAAACCCCCGAAAATTCATTGTCAGTGAATTGTAAGTAAGTGATTTGCAATTAATTAATTCCATTTTAAAGGTTCATGAATTGCACAAAATTTTTTGCAATAGCCAATGACTTTGTAATTATATGAATTTGTCGGATTTTTAAAAATTAGAAAGAAAACATGACGAGAGAGAAGGATGAGATGAAATGTACAGTCAACCAGTTAGGTGCATATCTGGGGCATATGTGGGTTTGATATTCAAAAAAATGAACATTTTCCCACTCTCGAAGTTTTCTGGGTACGTTTCTGCTACCAGTTAAGCCTGCAACTTAACCTTCTATCAGGAATTATTTGTAGAAACATGAAGAAAGAAACTAAATTTTTGTTAAATTTTGGACGTCATATATTAACGACCCCTAACTGCTATTTTTTTAAATTCACAACTTGATAAGTTTGCATACATATGCATAAGTTAATCTGCAAATGTGTGTAACTCTTAGTTCGATAGTAATACGCGATTTTCAGCTATAGTAATACGCGGGGTATAGCCAAGTAAGAAGTGGGGCTTCGACCACCGGAGTAGGGTTTCTGAAAAACGGCATTTTTGAAAACGGCCGTTTTCCGTTATTGGTTTCTCAAAAACGGGCCGTTAACGGGCTATTTCCGTTTTTTGTCAGTGTATGAAACTTGCTCGAAATTTCAAAGATAATTTTAATTTTTTGAATAAATTGAAACGTGTATCAAATTTCCGAGGATTAGAACATATTTATACACCAATTTAAAAACATTTTTAGATTCTTTTTACATATATTTTAAATTCAAGAAATATTATCTAATATTATTTAGCCGGTTTCGTATTGCAAGGGTATACCCAAGAAACCGACCCCAGTATTTTAGCATTCTTATTTCTTAAGTAAATGCTTTTTCTAATTTTTTTTCATCAAATTTTATTTGAAAAAAAAAGTAAAAATGATTGTAAAAGTTTAAAATTTTTGACAGCCATGTTAAGACCAGATAAAACCCAAAAATTTTCACAAAAAACAAGAAAACAAAACTGTGGGTTTTATGAATTTAGTAAATTTTAAATGGTTTTGATCAAATCGTATTTAAAAATTCCAAAAAATTGATCCTTAAACTAATAAAAATTTGATTTTTTTTTTAAAAAATTATAAATTTTGAAAAATTTGATTTTTTTTAAAAAAAATTATAAATTTTGAAAAGAGTTTAATATGGGATAAAGAGGGATAAAAAAACGGAAAACGGAAGGTAAAAACGACCGTTTTCCGTTTTTACATTTTTGGCCCGTTAACAGCTGTTTTTCCGTTTTTCGTTAACGGCTTCAGAAACCCTACACCGGAGGTCCCTCGATGGAAAATGTTCTTCAACTTAATGCAATTAACTAGGATTTTTTGAGAAAAAATGTCGCAACCCCCTTAAATTTTCCGTCTATTAACATACCATTTAAACATCCTCAATAATCCTCAGAGACGAAGTTAGTGTATATAAACATCAAAAAGAAGCTTGAAATCTTTAAATCCATCCATCGAGAGATCATTTCAGAAATTACTGAATATTACAAACAATTCATAAACTTCCTGTCTTTATATTTTCATAACAATTCCAGACAATAATGAGAGACTTTTACAAAACTCATGAAAATAAAAAAGAAATAACTCAAGGACATGTTTTCATCAACTGTCTAGAGATAAATCAAATTCGCACCGGTCATTTCAAAATAAAGCACTAAAATTTTGCATGGCTTGACAACACACACAAATCAAGTGCATTGACACAATTTCTCAATCAAACACTTTTTTGTGCACCCAAAAAAATCAAAGTAATTGGTTGGAAATAACGTCTGGTTTTTAACTGTTTCAACTTTCATTCTTTTTAATAACGAGTTTTTAATTACTGGAAGCCTACAAAATGAATAAATTTTTGAGAAATATAAAAAGGAGAAGAAAAAAAATCACTAAAAACTATAATTTGTGCGGGGATTATTGCATAAAAGGCAGCATTTGTGTGCTGCATGATGCTAATGTACAATTTCACAAAAAAAATTAATTAAAATCGAAATCTGTCGACATCCAATGAATTATTCAGTAAATCTTTTTATTATTAATTTTTATATCTCACTGCATCTTGAGCTCTACGACTGACTGTTAATTTTTGAATAAAAGTGCAAGCATGTAATTAAGACAGCATGATAGTGTACTTTTTTTGGAAGTATGTTGACCTACTTATGAGGAAAAATCTTTCACTATATGATGACTTTAATGATATTATTTTTTGTTATTTATGATTTTACGGTTTGTAGCAGTGTTGGGGAAACAGATTTCCAGGTCGACCAGACATAGATCATAGATATCTATAAAGATTACATAGTGCTCTGATTAAGACCTTGTCTGGTGGCAGTCAAAATTTTTTATCCTAGTCCTAGACACGGTCTTATCCAGACATTATCTAGACCCATTTTGGACTCCACACCAGACGTATCTATGTCATGGTCAAGTCTAAATCCAAAATCCAATTTTTCATGAACCAGGTAAATACCGAAACAACAACACTGGACTTCGTAATAATATTAATAAATGCGTAATATCGAACTCCGTGGAATTGAAAGGAATTTCACAATTGATACTTTGATGACCCATGGAATATCCATATTGGCATGTTGTTTTCACACTTAATCTTTTTACAGAAGAAAATAAATTCAGTAAAAAATGTGTAGTCATTAGATGAAATAATTATTTGTTATTAATGGTTATTAGGTCAAATTGAGTTTTTTTGTTACCTAATTTTTGGAGATTAATAGCATTGGAACAAAATATTCCTGCTTAAAGGCCATAAGTCATTCATATTTTGTATTATTTCATTCCCAAGAATCCTCAAAAGCATCAAAAATTACAACTTCAACCACTTACCACTCAAAAGAAAATAAATCCTTCCAATCCATTCACAATTATCATCAACTCTATTTTCAGAAGCCCAAACAAGCCACTGCGTTTGTTTATGCATATTTATTCAATTCAGCCTGTTTTGTTCAGTCATTTTCATTTGTTTTGTTATTGTACCGCTCACTTAACATTTTTACAGCTCATTATGGCGATTGTTTGTATTTATTGCTATTTACACAGATTTTAAGCGCTAAATAATTTGAATACGGAAGGAAATGTGAAATAAGCTCCGGTGAGAAAAAAGAATTGAACGACAGTTTAACACCAATTGATTTTTATCGGCAATTATACTTTTAGGTTTATTTGTTTTAGCTTGTTGTGTGTGAGGTTGTTGACTTATGGAACTCAAGAAGTCTTTCTCAAATTAAATACGTCCATTAAATTTAGTCATGTCTATGACCCTATCAAAATTTGAGTAGAAAATTCTGACTACCCGACTACCCCCACCCCCAACCCTCCCCTAAAGCATCCGAACGACCACAGAAGTAAATGATGACAAAGTTTCATTCTGGATTTGTTGGAGGTTCCAAAGCATAGCCGCATCAACAATGCCTTCAAATTTACTGTTTAGAGAAGATAAAAGTTAATATTACCATTCTGTTAAGTTTCTGAGCAACCCCAGTAGCTCAGTAGAAGTAGCATGCAACCAGAAGTCATAGAACAAGAGTTCGATTTCCACTTAATATCCGTTATTTGTAAGTTTCAAATTAAAGTAAACAGGATTAAAATGCAATTTCTTTTCAAATCTGGAAATTAATCATCCCCATATGTGTTCAAGCTTCATGCCGTCTCATTAACAATAATTATTAAAAATTGCAATTTTACTCGATACTTTATATTCACTCCCTGCGTGCATAACCACAGCTAATTTAATGCAATAAGTAATAATAAATGAGCAATTAACAACGAAAGGTGAACCGCCAGAGCCACAACTAATAATTTATCTGTAGCTGAACGTCAATTATGCTTCTATTTTAAGATTACTCAAAAATAATATTTGTGTATCAAGGCACAAGAAGAAGAACCAATAACCGTAACATTTTTATTTACATGTCATAAATTTTGACTCAATCACATGTCATTTCACTCTCGGTCTACTCCGGGCGAGAGTTTATGACACAAATAAAACGTAAACATTTGAATTATATAATAGCTTAATTTTAAAATGTTTCAGTATTTCTGCAACTTTCAGTCTTCTTACTTCTTATTACCGATACTGTGTGCCGACTGCGGTGAACGATGATTGATAATTATCTTTGCTAATGCTTCCTTTCCGTACATTAATATATAACTAATAAAAATCATTATGATGGATATGCCTTTTTTGGAAACTGAACAAAAAGAAAGGAGATGTTAGGAGATTTGCAATGAATGCTTATTGCCGGCGCTATCGTTTGAAAAATGATTTTTTGATGAGCCATACGCTCATGTTGATCAATGAAGCTACTGCTGATTAAGGAGCTTAATAGTTTAACAATACTAATTGTCAGTTGGTGTCAGCTGTAAACATATATATGGGGAGAAAGCATTTCAGGGAGTATTTTAGGGGTCGTTCACAAATGATGTCTGTTCAAATAATGGATTTTTGGATCTTTCATCCCTTCAAAATGGTGAACACCATAAATAATGGTTCATTATTAGTCGTAGTCATTTTCGGTACGATGCAGAAGTAACTAAATAAAACTAATAAATGATCTAAGGAGTTATACGCATATGAAGTGTATTATACTAATATAGATGGAAATCTGGAAGCTCCTTGACATATTTTGAATTAATAGAATGACCTCTCGGACTATTATACTCCTCATTCAGCAATCAGGACAGTCTTAAGTAACTCTTCAACCTTGTAATTTTTTACACAAATTACACTCTTATTTCCTCACCGGTACTTCACAGAATCTCATGGATTAAACTTGACTTACTTTTCTTCTTAAAAATCATTGAAAATAACCACAGCATTCACTTACTATATTGTTATTGAATAAAAAATATTTTGAAAATAGTAAAATCGTCAAAATTAATTGCCTTGAGTATTACTTCAATTGCAAGTGTCATTGATAAAGCAACACTAAATGCTTGATTAGTTTGAAGAAGCTTCAATCTCAAGGATCTACAATGATATCCTTCTTAAGTAAATAAAAATTAAGTTCAAGTAATTTATTAAACATACTTAAAATCATAAAATTACTTCATGCCGTTTAAACTGTTTATTTACATTCACAAGTCATTCAACTTTGATATTGAAAATGCTGAGAGCACTTTCGTTTTCATTTGCGCTCTTGTTTTGCTTTTAGTGCTGTTATTTTCTCAGGTAAAATCTAGTACTGAATGAAACTTAAGCATACAAACATGAAAGCTTTGATTTTTTTCAAGCACCAAAGCTTTTATTAAAGCTTGCAAACAAAATTATTTTTTGGGCGAATACTCAAAAATATTAAGTGCTATAAAAAGTTCCTCATATAAAATATATCTTTTGAAAAAAATATGATTGCAAAAAATTCAAACCTGCTTTCATTTGTTGTACAATAGATTCTCTAATCGAAATGTATCCAGCTCATAAAGCTAGGCCCTTCAACCATTATTCATTTACTTACGAACGACTTTCCCTAACAGATTGTTCTTAGATATACTCTTCTACCTCTCCAACCGCTAGCCGTCATAAATGAATGAAGCCTTAGAGATTTATAAAATTTCTAGGTGCTTTCAGCATCATAAGCTTGAAGTCGCTAAACAACATGACATCTTTGGTTTAACACAGTGGTTTTCAAAAAGTGCACCCCGGCACAGTCTAATTTACAATGAGAACTTCATAGCTGCCGCCAAATACTTTATATTGGAAATTAGCATACCGAGAGTGAAAAAAGGTTGAGAAACAATGCAATAACGCCACAATATTAATGACTTGTAAAATCCTGTTTTTCAATGTCTAATTCAGTGTTTCTCAAACTTTTTCGACTCACGGCACACTAGAGTCCCAAAAATGTATGTTTGAACCTTATTTTAGTTGGAAAAGTAGTCGAGGTGTGTCTAGTAGAACTTTGGAGCTAGAAAAACTTTAAAGACTTTCATCGATTGGAAAACTGGAGAAAATTTTGTGAAAAATCAAGGAAAATTTCAATTCAAACACTAGTGTGCCGCAGCACACAGAAACACTAGTCTAGTTGCTGAAAAAATGGTACTTTACCAAAATCTGAAATTTAATTGAGAAGCTAGCTGAATTCCCACAATAAATGAACTAAATTGATTGTTTGCCCAAACAAATTTCGATTATTTTATTTCTCTTATGAAACATTAATTATTTTAAATTAAATTAGTAACATACATTTCTACTTACTTAAGCTCACCAATTGTAGTGCTAATTATCTTCAATTTTATTTTATTTAAATAATAATATTGAATTCACATTTTTTTGTGAAAACCAATTCGATTTTCTTATTTGAAAAATTTCACTGAAATTAAAATAATTAGGAACAGCAGCATGAAAAATGAACATAACAACCACGTAATGGAAATAAAATGCTCAAATATTCGCATTTGAAATAAATATCGGAAGCCATTATGTAATAGCTGCGAGAAGAATTGTAGTTACTGAATTTTTGGAAATACTTTATTAATTTTGGGGGTCATACGTAAATGATATCCAACATTTAGGAGGAATCAGGTCTGAAGCTACATTTAAAAATATTATTTTTTGTATGAAAATTTGGTGATAGAAGAGAGAAGGGGGGTCTCGTTTTTTAGGTTGATGTCATTTATGAACGACTCCCATGAGAAAATTTCGTGATTATAATACAAATACCTAAAAAGTGTTGACTATGCTTCTGGAAAGAATTAAACCAATTATATCAAAAATAATAGGAAGTGGGTTCGAGTCCCACTCAGGATCTAAAAAATATTTCCTAATATGAATTAAACAGCAGTTTTTAATTATTTGTACTTAAATTTACATTTATTGACATTAAAAATAATTCTAAAAAGAAGTTAGACAGTCTAAGATCCCAGAAACCACGAAAAGCTACAGTTAGATTCAAGTTAGTCTTAAACCAAGTTTTAGCTTTCCTCTAAACCTTGTCTCTTGGATATCAACTCCATGAGTTAGTATCCCAAAAAAACAAGGAACTGGCTTCTGAGAAGAAATCACGAAAAAGCACACAATACACTTAAAAGGACTCCACAAGGTACAAAAAGTTAACTGAGGAATTTTACATATCATGTATGTAGACTTAAATCACTAAAGTTCATAACACTGTCTGATGTGTCAAGTCTTCATTCCCAACGTGGCTCTGTCATGAATAGAATGTCAAATAAGAAAGAAAATTGTCAGTCACTTAATCATTAGTTCATGTTTATGGTCAGTCAGTTAAATACATACGTTAATTAAGTTAAGTTTACACACGCACACAAAACAACAACTTTAAAACTAGTTAATGAATGAATTCTAATCTGAGGTAAGGAATGAGTTAATTGGCAATGTATTAGCAACCATATTTGCACTATTTTCCATCAAGCTTCTTGCTTAGTTATTAGTAATTGATAAAAAACATCGGCGGTGGTCTTCTGAACTTCTTACTTTTCTTACTGTAGGCCCATGATGAGTCCCATCCGTGCTTTTTTGGCTTCTCTTTGATTGGAACTCCTATGTGGACGGTCTTTACCTGTGTCTTTGTGATGACATGTGTGTGATGCTTAACTGGAACGTGGATTCTTACTCTGCAAATTATTGGAAGAAAATTTAATTAAATTATTTGTGTTGGAACTGCGAGAAGCTTCTAATCAGGTCAGCAAAAATATTTTCACTCAATTAAACTACACAAAAGCCACAAATCTGTCTATAATTATTTATTATATAAACATTGACATTATTGGATGTACATCAATCCATTCAGGTAAACTAAGCTGCTTTATGTTCAATTTTGCAATATCCGATCATAATAGTTGTGTGTGTGACCAAAGCAGGATTATTATCGAATCATCGTTTGCAATTATGTTTATATAAAGCAATAGACACAATGAAGAGTATTTAAGGCGGTAATTATGATTAGTAAGTATCATCAATGGATGTTAGAAAGTTTGGGAATTAAGACATTATATTATGTTTTTGCTAGAAACTTCCAGATTACATAAGCTTGAACTTGATTGAATCTTTGCTTTAAGGTATCGTAGTTAGCAAAATGGGAGCTGCTGTATTAAGTTATGCAAATATACGTTTGTGATTCTGCCAATCTACAAGAAAGTCTCTGTGGGCGAGTGATTAGGCAACAGACAGGAAGTTCGAAACCTTCTTTTGAGCAAGTGGGTTCAATTCCCACCAGAGCAAGGCATTAACACTCTAGAGTGATCCTAAGAGACTTCCGTAAGAGTTCTCTTCTTGATATCTTGGAAATCCTGTGAAATCCCTAAGATATTCATATTGGAATTTCAGAGATATGATGTTTTAAGGTCTTAGGATTTTTAAGGGATTAACCCCGAGTATAAAAGCCTTGATCCTGAGACTGATCTATCAAAAATTGCATAGAATGCTGTCATTGCAACAAAAATTCCCAACAGTGCTTGTAACATTGTCAGTTCCTTAAGTTTGAAGGAGCAATTAGTCATCAAACTTGAAGAGTTAAACAATTTCACTCTACTTCCTCATCCTAACTAATTTTAAGCAGCAAATACTTACTTCTGATGTGACTTTCCTCCAGGCATTGGAGCCGAAAGTGAAAAGGCGACAAGTGAGAGCACAAGAAAAGATGCAATGATCTGGAACATTCACATAAAGAAAGATATAGGTCATTAGTTTTATGTATTATTATGCACTTTATTAATCCATTGCGCAATTCAAGTTTTTTTCCCTTTCACTATGCAACCTTATCACTATCTACTTCCACTTATGCACATTTTGTATTTGACACAGTAAGTATAATGAACATCACATATGATTGGAAACCTGTCACTTACAATTCTCATAACTGATGCCATAATTGTAGCTTGTTTATTTCCGTATTATTGACGCTTATTTCTTATCGTACAAGTTTTTTTTTATGTTTTCGGATAAATTTTTATGCACGAGATACTTAATTCCAGTGAAAATTATTTTGTATGCTGACTCTTGACGCTTTCGATTAATAAATGTGGCAAAATGTTGATCTTACACTCGCTTTTATAACTTTGATTTGGAGCTGCTTGAGATTTCTGTATGTTTTCCGCCTAAAAACATCGTCTCTCTTGGTGGAAGTGAAAAGAGCATTATGCTGTACTTTACCAACAACAAATAACCAACACTAGTTAGTGAGTCTAATCATGTTGACTTCTATGCGTACATGGGATGTTTTGAGTTGTTTATGGGGTCGCAAGTTATGAGGTCCATCAAAATTTGGGATCTTGACCCTCTCATTATAAAATTTTATTTTGCGTGAAAAGAGGATGCACTTCTCCTTTCCTTCCACTTATTCTTGGACATCATTGGTGAACAACCCCACTAACTTTTCATTTCAATGCTTATCCATTAATTACGTCCAAATTTTAGGGCAAGGAGGGTGAAGACCAATTCTAAGGTCTCATTTTTTGTGTGACGTCATTTTCGAACGACCCCATTTGAGAATTTTATAAAAAATTATTACTTATAAAAAAATTAAAAAACCGTTTTTAAAAAGTTTTTAGAGGTCACTTTAAAAAATTTAAAGAAAGTCCTCGTGTTATAGATCGAGTGACTTCAGCGCATTTTTGTGTTAGCGATCAGTATTTGATTAGCAAAGTACTGCGTATTAAATAAGTCAATCATGAATATTTTGTGACTTAAATAAATTCGACGGCTTGATAACGGTTTTTTGGCATTCAAATTTTCTAACGGTCAAAATATATTTGAAAATTTCCCGCATAAATACACTTGAAAATCATTAATTATAGTATAATTAACAATTTTGCGGTGAATTTTCATATAATAAAATGGTTTGACATTTAACGGTTTTTTGAAATTCAAATTTTCTAACGGTCAAAATATATTTGAAATTTTCCCGCATAAATACACTTGAAAATCATTAATTATAGTATAATTAACAATTTGCACGGTGAATTTTCATATAATAAAATGTTTTGTCATTTAACGGTTTTTTGAAATTCAAATTTTCTAACGGTCAAAATATATTTGAAAATTTCCCGCGTAAATGCACTTGAAAATCATTAGTTATAGTAAAATTAACAATTTTGCGGTGAATTTTCATATTTTAAAATGGTTTGTCATTTAACGGTTTTTTGAAATTCAAATTTTCTAACGGTCAAAATATATTTGAAATTATAGAGGTAATGTTGAAATTATAGAGGGAAAACAAAATTTTGACAGGTTACACCGTATTAAAATTAAAAAATCATTAATTATAGTATTTAGCGATGGTTTTGAGCTTTCTAACTAATCGATACGCCAATCACTCGATGGCACTGAGCTAATGCAAAAAACCAGAGCTCTCTATGATGTCTGGTTGCTTCTATCTCGATTCACAGCCGAACAGCCGAACAAAGTGCATTATTAAGCTACCTTTTTAAAACAAGTTTCAAAAATGCGCTAAAAATATTTTTAAAATTTAAAATTTAAAAAATATTTTTAAAGTTTAAAATTTAAAAAATATTTTTTAAGTATAAAATTAAGTATAAAATTTAAAATTTAAAAAATATTTTTAAAGTTTAAAATTTAAAAAATATTTTTAAAGTATAAAATTTAAAAAATATTTTTAAAGTATAAAATTTAAAAAATATTTTTAAAGTTTAAAATTTAAAAAATATTTTTAAAGTTTAAAATTTAAAAAATATTTTTATAGTTTAAAATTTAAAAAATATTTTTAAAGTTTAAAATTTGGTTTTTACCAATGGATGACAACAGTAGTAGTAACCGTTATTTTTTTTAGAAATTCAAAGCTATTTCGAAAATATTCGAAGTGTAAAATTTTTTTTGAATTTTCAAAAACCGTTAAATTTACTTACGAAAATTTGTAACGGTCATATTTTTTTTGAAAAAAATTACATTTTCGAAGTTTCGATTTCGAAGAATAAGAACCAATTTCGAAGAATAAGAACTGTTGTTGCCCATTGGGGTTTTTAAAATTTAAAAAGCTGATTTTTAAATTGTTTCAATATATACTGACAAATTGTCATATACATTTATATGCTTTTAGTGGTTAGAGTACTGGGCTACCAACCAAGAGGTCACTGTTTCGATTCTCACTCTGAAAATTTGAAACATATTTTTAAAAATTTAAAAAAAGTTTTTAAGAGCCCTATTTAAAAAAGTTTTTCAAATCCTTTCTATGAGTGTAATGAAACAGAGCTCTATACAAGTCAGTATAAGAACGTATGCTCTATAAAAAATGTTAAAAATCCCACAAAATATCACGCCTGGAAGTTCAAAACTCGCTCCCATTAAAATAATATCTAAATATTCATTAGTAAAATGAAAAACAACAGGCTGGGGAGATACCAATGTCTGCGCCCAACAATACATAAACTCATCATTAGCATCTATAAAAGCAATGAGAGAAAATAGTGAAAAATATAAAAATAATAAGCATTATTAACCCATATTCAAACATTGACAATGAATGCGCAATGAAAAATCGAATAATTGGAAATTTTTCATCATGCGGAAGGAGAGGCTGTAACAGTTACACACAATACGCACTAGCTGCGAAATGCACATTAAGTAGTTTACGCTGTGAGATAATTGGTGAATTTGCTAAAAAATAAAATATGATTAATTATTTTGCATATTGTTCACGTAGTAAGCATGCGATAACCACAGCGATTATCAGAAAACATGCATAGTCATTTTATCAAATGATCATTACTTATGATTTTGATCATATTTTCATGTTGTTTATGATGCTGTAACATGCTGTTTTGTTTTCAAGCAAGAAGAATTATGCAATTTCATTACTGGATTTAAAAACTGTTAATGTTGGCAACTGTCATGACTGTTCCTTCATGTTGTGATCTATTATTTTAAGGTGTAATGTTTGCACTTAATAATTATGTCTTCATCAGGTTTATGGATATGCTGTGATTAAATTTGTCAGTTTTTGTGGAAATTCATGATTTTGGAAGCTTGAGAACATAATCAGCCGGACATATTGGGTCTTCTTGCATTATTTATGACCTAGTCAGGAATTCCCTCAAATAATAATCAAAATTACCAAAGAAAGCTAAGTTCAAGTCACAGTGACATTTAAAAATCTTACTCAATCCATTTCCGAAATTAATGTGGTTTAAGAAATAAGTAAGCATAATTTTCTAGTGCTACCTGCCGGTTATTTAACACACTTTCCGTTTTTTTGTCTGCGTTTAATTACATTTTTCTTCGATGAAATCATAATTTGCCTATACGCAGATCTAAATTTCTTTCGGGTGAGGAAGCACAAAATTAATTATGTTTTGCTGCGCATTGCAATGACCGGTGTTTAGCTTCATATTCTTCAATGTTTTTAGAGAATTAAAGAAAATATTTCTTATTTACTTAAAAAATTCAAAATGTTAATTACAGAAATGAAAATGAGTCATCACAATGCCCCCATGCATGCTGCTATGCTGTTTATGTGAATCATCTCATCTTTCTACGTGAGATGATTAATTATAGCTAGCTACTTATTTTTAAATACACATCATTGATATTATCTATGTTACGTTACGAAACCGATTAGTGAAAATATGCGAAGCTACTTGCTGATTTGTAGGAAGCAAAATTTTTACTGCTAATTTAATATCCTATGCTAATGTTGCTTTGTGAAGTTGTGGTCTAGAAGTTCAGTACCTGAAAAGGCAATAAAGACTTAATGATACTGGATTTGAGACTCTGCAAATCAAATAAAAGAGTAAATGAAGCTTAAAGCCTTATTAGAGGCTACGGATAGTAGCATCAGGGGTTATTCAGGGGTGTAGGCTGAAAATTTTTATGAGGACCCGAATTTTTTATGTAAAAATAATTAATCTTCCTGTTAATTATATTAAAAGATATATTTTAGTAAGTACTGTGGCTGAGCGAAGCGAGTTGCTCCCAAACCACCCTTCTCTGACTACTCCCCTGAGTATCATCGTCAATGGGGTTGTTTAAATTTAAATAAATGTTGAAGATACAGAGGGGGCTCGAGTTCTATGCTATATTCTTATCACATGTTCACACAATAATATTTGCGATATGTCACTTCTATATAAAAAGTTGGAACCACACACTCCTTAAAGGAGTAAGAGGATCCAAATAATAAAGTTGCACAAAGAACAGAAAGATTTAATTTGTTTCCAAAACAAAAATATTTTATTATGACACAAAGTGAAATTTTGCTAATCACCTAAGGGGTCATTCACTTATGACGTCCATCAAAAATTAGATTGTCAAAAAAATTCATGAAAAATAATTCCATTTGTATAGAGGTGTCACAAAATATCAGCCCCTTCCTACCCTTTAATGTTGGACATCATAATTGAATGACTCCTAAGTAAATGATTTTGTCATCAAAAGTGAAAGTGCACACTTAATTAAGTCAGAATGTCTCTAAGCATACTTTCTCCTACGTAACCTTCAATTTCTGAATTTTCTTCGTCTAGCATGAGTTGCACTACATCTCGCATCCTTGATTGATATTTTGAAAATACGGAAGTTGAAGTCATTCGTATCCAGCTTTGTGTAAATGTGTCGTATCATTCGATTTGACATTACGTACAAGTCATCACCGTAAACCTGTAAAAAATTATAATTAATTTCTTTGTAAAATAGACTTTTGCAGTGCATCTGATCTAGAGACGTAGCCAGGAAGAAGTGAATCTTGAGTGCTTTGGCTCCATATCTAGAAATTTGACTTTTATTTGGTCCGGAACACATAATAATGTGTGTTGTCGTACCAAAAATACACTAAGCCATTCTTTGTTCCTGGCTACGTATCTAATCTGATTTTTCTAAATCCAACGTTTCAACTATAAATTTTCTCAAACAATGGACACAAACTTACACTTAAATCACTTGGATAGATCAATTTGTCATTATCTCGAACTACCTCCTTAAAATTCGCTGCTTTTAGTTCTTTATTGCTATTCCAACATGACACTGCATTCTTATTGATTTGTGCATAATAAATAACTCCTGTTGCTGCATGATATGAGTGCATTGTACTCTGTGTGTCTTTGCCATGATTGCCAACAAGCTGCGAAGGAGAAGAAGGAAAGAAATGAGAAGAGGAAAAAATACTTTTGCATAAAGTAAGAAGCATGTGGGATGATAAATAATCAGTGCTTTAACTCGTTTGACAGCAATAACGAAGAAGACTTACTTTAACGTCATTTCCATGATATCCACGAGATGCTAAAGTTTCATTCCTCAAAATTTTTGTTGAAATAGCAAATTCAGAAAAACTGGAAGCAAATGACATGATCCAGCAGTCAATAAATAAGGAATTTCAATCATGTCCATAACGATGCAACTTACCTAATCATTGGATGAAAATAAGCAGTTCTAAACCCATCCTCATCTCTATTTGACAGAGTTATAGAAAATATTCCATCATCCCAGCTAAATTGAAGTCCATCGACATCAAATTCTCCTTCGAAAGGATTCATCCGGAAGTAATTATGCTGCATGCGATAAGCGATGTTTTCTTGTAAGTTGTAAATCAACATTTGGGAATTTAGTAAGTCAGGTATGTAGGCAAATGAGTTTCCATTACAATCGACAACATCAATCGTTATACTGGCCAGACCGAGACCATCACGAATAATATTTTCAGGTATTTCAAATCGTTTGACAAGTTGATCAGTTTTTAAGTCAATTACCCAAATTGATGGACGTTGGACAATTGAGACATTCCCTATGAGAAGAAAATTTATTTTAAGGAGGTATAGAGGAGATTAAGGAGCACATACCACTTGTGTTGATGACACCACTATCCACAAACCAAAGCCTCTCACATTCATCAACTCGTGGACGGTAAACTGACACAATTCTATTAGGATTTGCCTGATTTGATGCCTGTTGGACATTAAATATTAGACACGACTTTATAACATTTTATTCCACTTACATCCAACTCATTTGTCTCAAAATTCGGATAGCTGTGTAGTTTTGGATTGACGTATACGTCTTTGCCTTGTTCTAGCTTAACATAGTTCAATGTTGATGGAATTCCTTGATTCCTTCGAGGCACGGCAACGAAAATTTTATCTTTTTTGAAAATTATAAATTAAAAGATTGAGGATATGTGCTGATTTTTGTGTCTATCCTTACCTTTGTATGGTGCAAACCCTTGTGGAACATTGTTGTACTGGATGAATGGAAAGTTGCCATTTTCTAATGGATATAAAATTTGTCATCGGCTCAAAAATTATTCTAATCTCAACAATTCCTACCTGGAAGATTTTCGTACTCAATTTGATTCCATTTAATGAATTCTTCTATACAATTTGATAATCCAAAGAAGCAACCGACAAGTATCAGTAATCTCATCTTGATGACTCCAAAAATTAAATTCACAGCACTTTATAAACACAATTGACTTCTACGAAAGCTACAAATGAAATGAAAACATCAAAAGAATTAACACAAAACTAGTTAATGACATTCAAGAATGCTTTGCGGACGTGTTATTAATTAATTACTCGTTTTATTGAACTTGTATGTATACTTTAAGGTCGCATGGCAAGCAAATAAACATTACATACGTAGAAAGCCACAAAATTACATGCTACTGATAAATTCTGATGCTATTCCTATCTGGTGTGTCGTTAGGAAGCTCTATAGACTTTAATGATAACTTTCTTTAGTTTCTTTAGAATTTAGGAATAAAAAACAGTTGAAACCGTTACGCACGTGTTCAGAAAATTTTTGAATTTCAAATTTCATAGTTTCATCCCCTCGGAAAATTAGTAAACAAAACAATGTGACTAAATCAAATCAGAATTTGCAAAAAAAATTAGTTAAAAATGTTTGTTTCGGACGTTAATGATGTTAAAATATTCAACCTAAGTGCTGGAAAGTCACTTCCAGATGTAAGTTATTAGATCAGTTGCAATATTTCCATGTAATTATATCAATTTTAACTTTTAGTGGCTAACAGATCGGAAAAAGAAGTCATCAGTCAATAAAAATGTGGATTTACGGAAGAGGATAGAATTAATACAGGATTTTGACATGCCTGGAGTCTCAACATCAATTCGAATGTCACCAGATAATCAATATATTCTAGTAACAGGAACTTACAAGCCACGAATAAAATGCTACGATGTTAATCATTTATCCATAAAATTTGAGCGATGCTTTGATTCGGAAGTTGAGACATTTGAAGTCCTTAGTGATGATTACAGTAAGCTAGTATTCCTACAATCAGACCGATATGTTGAATTTCATGCAGCTCATGGACGTCATTATCGATTGAGAGTCCCAAAAGTTGGCAGATCTATGTCATATCATACACCTTCATGTGATTTATTCGTTGTTGGATCATCGCCTGAGATTTATCGATTAAATCTTGAACGTGGTCAGTTCCTTCAACCATATGTAACTGAATCTAGTGGATTTAATACGTGTGATATAAATCCAGAGCATCATTTACTTTGTGTTGGATCACAAGAAGGCTGGATTGAAGCTTGGGATCCAAGAGACAAGAGGAAGTGTGCAACACTTGATGTAGCTATGAAAATTAAGAATTATTGTAATTTTCCATCAATTACTTCTGTTAAATTTAAAAATGGTCTTCATATGGCCGTAGGAACTGCTAGCGGACATGTCTTACTCTATGATATTCGATCAAGTGAGCCACTGCTAGTAAAAGATCATCTCAATAGAATTCCAGTTAAGAAAATTGACTTCAATCCAAGCCAAAACGTAATTTATTCTCTCGATAATGCAATGTTAAAGATTTGGGATGAAAATAGTGGCAAGCAGATGGCATATATCGAGTCACAATCAAATTTCAATGACTTTTGTACAATACCCAATACAGGAATGTTCTTTTTCGCACAAGAAGATGTCAAGATGCAGACATTTTATATTCCATCATTAGGTCCAGCACCACGTTGGTGCTCTTTCCTCGACAACCTTACAGAAGAAATTGAATCAGAAGTCGTACAAGAGATTTATGATGACTACAAGTTTGTCACTAAACAGGAATTAATAAATCTCGGACTAGATCATCTTGAAGGAACAAATTTATTAAAAGCATACATGCACGGATATTTTGTTGATATTAGACTGTACAATAAGGCAAAATCAGCTTCTGAGCCAATAACATTCGACAAATATAGAAAAGAAAAGATCCAAAAGAAAATTGAGGAATCAAGACCACAGCGACTACAAATTAAATCCGACTTGCCTAAAGTTAATCGTGAAGTTGCACTCAAATTTATGGACACAGAAGATAGTGCAAAGAAGACAAAGGCGCCAAATCTGCTTAAAGATGATCGTTTCAAGGCTATGTTTGAGAATCCAGAATTTGAAGTAGACAAGTCAACAGAAGAGTACCGACTACTCAAGCCATTATTGACACAGCTTGATAAGAGCAAAGTTAAGAAATTAGAAAAGAAATATGCACAAAATGATGAAAATGGCGATAAGGATGAGGCAAGTACCGATGATGATTTGTTCTCAGAAAAGGAAGATGAAAGTTCTGATGACGAGGGCAACAATAGCAAGTGGAAGGAAGTCAAAAAGGAACATAAAAGAATTCGAAAGGAAAGAAAACGTAATCCTGTTGATGATGAAGTTGAGGATGATTCTATGCAAAAGTCAATAGAAATGCATGACATTGACACATTCAAAGTCAACGAATTATCACAAAAAATTGTCAAGACATCGCTTGGTGCTCGAGTGGCTAAAGAAAAGGAAAAACCAAAAGTTCAAATGATTTCTGGTCTTGGAAACCGACAGATGAGTTTTAGCACGGAAAAGGAAGTCAGTAGATCAGCTTTAAAGAGACAGGAAGATTTGAGGAAGCATCGAGAGGAGAGAAAGAAAGTTATTCGACCAACAACCAATCTGAAAAGGAAGTAACTAACGGATAAAATAAATTTGAAAACTCAACGGTTTTTTAAAATTTGAAATTTTTGATGAACAATTCAAATTCTTCAAAACCGTTAAAATTCAAAATTTACAAAACCGCTAGGAATTCAAAATTTACAAAACCGTTAAGAAACCAGATAATGAATTAAAACTTAAAAAATATACTTTTATTAATAACTTTTAATAAAAAACAACAACAATATTTTAATGAATTATTAAGAAAAACGATATTTTTGTGGTATCCGTTTCATTCCAAGGACACGTTTTCTCGAAGCATTTAACGATGATGATGATGATGTTTGAAGATTTAACGGTATGTCGGTAATCGTTCCATTTGATTTTGATGGAATTTTTCCAATAAAGGTTTCCAGTTTTTCACGACACTTTCGTAAGTAATGTTCAACATGCAGAATCCTATTCATAAACTCGTCCAATCTTCTTTTTTGACTTTCATCCTTTGGATTGCTGATGAAAATTGTGGAATCAATAACTGCATGTGCCTCTGGAAAGTTATTGTGTTTAAACAGTCTTCTCCATTGTAAGTTCCGGATATATAATATTTTTCCTTCAATTAGTACGTCATCGTAAGCATAATCAGTAAGGCTTGGATAAAAGTTTAAACTCATAAAATTCAAATTTTCATCAACGACATAAACTCTCTGCAGCTTCTCGCCATTAATTTTCTCATCTACGTAGACAATCATGCAAGTAACATCAAATTCATTGTTCAATGGACTAAAGTTAAGAGTTAAGTCCTCAAATCTTGTTTCCTTTCGAATAAATTTCTCAAACTTTTCTGGCTCATTACTTGTCTTGAGGAGCTTAACGACTGTCGATTTATCAGCATGGATTTGAATCTCACCACCGCACATTGCTTGAAATTTTCCAGCACTGGATGTCTTAAATATTTCTATCATATTTCCTTGCTTTATTATATTCAATAATTCCTCGGATGGCTGCCACCAACTAATTAGTGCTGTCTTTTTTGGATTATTACCATCAACAACACGGAACTTGAGCAGTTGAGCCACATTGTTCTCATTTTGATTGATTCTTTCCTTGACTTTTTGATTAAGTTCAAATTTTCTTTGCTGGTGCATTTCTTGAATTTTCTCTCTTTGCATGCACGACATTTGATTTTTCATTGCATAAGCAAGATCACTTTCACTCTCATACTCTAAAATATCACAAATTTCATGGATTGACATCTTTGATAAAACTATACTTGACTTTTTAATCTTTTCAGCACGTTCCTTCAGCTCATTATAATTTTCCTGCATGATTTGCTTCTGTATCTTTTCAAACATTGTACTGTACAGAATTTCCTTCTTGTTCTCTAGACGATTTTGCATTTTCTCTGATCGAAACTCTGCAAAAAATTAGATTAAATTAAATGAATTTAATTTCAATTTTTAACGGTTTTCAAAAATTCAAATTTTTAACGGTTTTCAAAAATTCATATTTTAGCTCTTTCAAAAACAGAGATCCGAAATCAAAATCAAAATCAAATGATTTCATTTAAATCAAAATCATTTTAAAAAAATCAAATGATCTTTGAAATTGATTTCGCGAAATCATTTGATTTCAACGAAATCTGATTTTGAAAATCATTTGATTTTCATACAAAATTGATTTCAGCGAAATCAATTGATCTGAAATCAAAAAAAAATCAAAGAGATTTTTTGTTCGAATAAATTTATTATATTTAATCATTTTTGACCAGCATATTTATCCATAAATTGACTTAAGAGCTTCATTTGCACTTCATAATTTATTAATAACATATCCAAAAATTGTTCAAGCATTTCCACGATTCTTATGCTGATATTTTATATTATTTATCATGCTCCTTTTTACCCAACTTCTTGAAAGTAAAATAAAGCATAAAAGGAACCAAAACATCCAGTTTGCACTTCCAAATCGCATATTCATGCAAGTACAAAGCTTAGTGTAATTTAACGGAAATTCAAATTTTAAAAATTCCAAGTTCAAAAACGTCTTTCCTCAAGTATTGTTTACTAGTGTGCAAGATATACAATATTTGTAAACAAAGAAAAACACGAATTTAAATTAGGACTTCTAGAAGAACTGGACACAAATAGATAAATTCACTAGATGAATAAGATATAGAATATTGAATTTTATAGACAGGACCACAAATAATAAGTAAGTAGTAGCTGAAATTTTGTAAAAGCTGTTCAGTTTTGGTTCTTCCGTGTTTTTCTTTCGTTTTAGGCTTCTGGATCTGTATTACTGTCATAATTTGCAACTAAATTAATCTCTAAATTATCGAGTTAGATTGAATTAATCACAATGGAGGTGATTTTAGGAATATTTAATGTATGTAGATCAGGCAATTCTATTGGTAAGCCCTTAAAGTAGCACATTATGGCACCTTATTTGCTCTTAATGACAATATGAAGTCAAATTACTTAAGTATCGGCTAAAGACATTAATTTATTTAGGATTATATTTACATAGTATGAGTTTTGAGCATAAATATTATTTTTTACATAAGATTTAAGACTTGCTCGTTTAAATTGACAAGTAAACAATTGTTGATTGATGATGCTGACAGATTTGCTCTCAAATGCCCCATTAAACGACGTAATACGCTAAAGCATCTCTCAACGGATACAGAAGTAGCTGGCGTAGCAGCCAAACTTAAACAAATTGAAAGGAGAAGCGGATCATCTTGAATAGACTGCTTTAGATAATTAAATATATTAAAGTTTTTGTCAGAAAGCAGAACTCGCTTCTGATTATTAAATCTTGAGATTTTTTCATAAATTCCTGAAATTTCGAATGATCCGATATCAACAGCATCTTCAAACTCGTCATTAAGGAAATCATCTAACTCTTGATCCTCTTCATTGTACGAACTCATTTCATTCCCAACACCTTCTATATTGACTTTTAATTGATTATATAGCTTTAAAATGAAAGCCTTTAAAGAAAAAAATTATTAGTAACAAGCTGATAACTCTAATCAAAAAAAAATACCTCAGCTAAAGATTTTTTTTCTTCAGAGTAAAACATTTTCTCTCGATAATTGTAACGCGGATCAATATATAAAGCCGAAATTAGAACATTGTTTTCTATGAGCAACTTTTGGAATCTTGCTTTCATGTTGTCCAATAATAATTGAGGAAATTGATGATTTGATTTTAACATTCTCTGAATAGCCAAACATGCTTGATTCCATTTCATGACAAAATCCGCTAATAGAAGAATAATTTTAAAATATATTTTAGTAATATGTATGTTAGCTTATATCCTTAGTGCTAATACCCATCGATAACTCATTTTCTTGAAGTTGCAATGTAAGGCTATAAGCAGGCTCAAAAGAGGATGTAAACATTTCAATAAAATGCCAGTTTTCATCATTCAAATATATGTTTTCGTGATCCTTTCCAGAAAAATAATCATAAAGTGAAATCAAATCATTTTTAATATTCACGAGTCCTTTAAACATTTCATATGAAGATCCCCATCGTGTAATCACATCAATTCTAGGCAATTTAATTTTTGTTGCTTTGATTCTTTCTACATATGTCGAGTTCTTTAGAAATTTTACAACACTACGTATTTTAGTCATGTTTATCTTTTCGATATTATCAATATGCTTCAAAGTGTCTATTACTGCCAATTGCAAACTATGCTCGGCACAGCGAATGACACATGCAATTTTCTTCATATCTGATAATTTATTTGTAACTTCAAGTGGAATTTGATCGCATTCATCATATTCATCTAAAATGATGTTTAGTTAGTTCTTAAATGTCAAACTAATTTTTAATTTAATAAGGGTTACCATCGGACATTAAAAATTCTTGACGATCAATTTCTTGATTCGTGATTTCTGACATTTGTCTATCTTGAAATTTCTTAGAAGCACCAATAACATTTGCGCCATTATCTGACGTTATAGAAATTATTGATGTTATTTCTATTCCATATTCAGCCAGCAGCAGAAGAACTTCGTTGTAAATGTTTGAAGAAGTGTGCTTTTTTAAAAGTTCTATTACGCCAAGAGTACGAACGACCATTTTATTTAAAGTGCCACAGAAAAATTGACAATTTACAGCCAGAAAAGATCGCGAAAGTCTACTAGCAATGTCTATTTTTATGCTCACAAGCTTATTCTTCAAATCTTTGCGAATCAAATGTTTGATATTTGCAGCTGTTTCTTCAATGCTATTTTTTATATTTTCAGAGTTCATGACGTTCTTGTGTTCTGATGAATGTATAGCAATTAATGATTTGAAATTCTCATCATCGAAAATGCTGAATGGAATCATATTCTTTGTCGCTATTTTAACACAAAGCTTCTTCAACTCATCTTCGTTTAATTTTACATTTTTCTTCTTTTTTGCTGGAAGTTCGACGTCATTATTCGTTTCTGAGGATTTTCTTTTTTTGACAAATACGTCGTTTAACTGTGCATGAACTTTGTGCATTTTGGTATAATGCCGTTTCAGATTTGATTCATAGAATCCAGCAAAATTTTTGTCTTTGCACAGCAAACATTTCGTCACTTTGCTAACAAAATCGTGCTTAAAATTGATCAGCCATGGATTTCTTTGATAAGCTTGAATGATTTCTTCATCAGTTATTACTTGTAGCTCACTATTATTGTCCATTTTGAAAGAAAATTTAATTATTCTTTACTTCAGTAATGTTTCAACAAAACAGATGTTTTGATTTAAAAAATGAATTCAATGATTACTTTGATTAAAAAATTTGTTTAGAAAAAATCTCGCAAATCAAATATGAAATGATATCAGTAATTTATTGGTATACAACCCAATAATAAATGTTCAATTAAGTCAGTAAAATTAGGATGTCCTTAAAGCTGTATCGAATTCAATGTCTTTAAAATTCAGTTGAATAACAATTAATAATTTTAGGTGTGGATGTTGTGGCTTTCATAAAGGCTTAAGTATTTATGAATTCAGCTAGTCTATGTAGCACATAACAGGAGCGTATCCCGGGCTAGGAGTGGATTGTAACCAACCCTCGTTCCCTTTTGCAGAAAATTTACTTCTATTTTTTATGTTTTTTGAGACAAAAATACCATGTAATCCTAAATGTTGGCGTCCAAACAAAAAATGACCCCCTCCCCGCCTCGAAAAATTTCTGAAATAAGCTCTTACATGCATATTTTTGAGTAAAATTGATCTTAAATTTATAACGTCTGTACATTTCGGACAAACTCTGATTATAATGAAATGCTGGATTTATAATGAATATAAATACTCAACGCCATTGGTATCAATTTGTTGAATGAAGAAATGCATGAATATGCGATTTGGAAGTGCAAACTGGATGTTTTGGTTCCTTTTATGCTTTATTTTACTTTCAAGAAGTTGGGTAAAAAGGAGCATGCTAAATAATATAAAATATCAGCATAAGAATCGTGGAAATGCTTGAACAATTTTTGGATATGTTATTAATAAATTATGAAGTGCAAATGAAGCTCTTAAGTCAATTTATGGATAAATATGCTGGTCAAAAATGATTAAATATAATAAATTTATTCGAACAAAAAATCTCTTTGATTTTTTTTTGATTTCAGATCAATTGATTTCGCTGAAATCAATTTTGTATGAAAATCAAATGATTTTCAAAATCAGATTTCGTTGAAATCAAATGATTTCGCGAAATCAATTTCAAAGATCATTTGATTTTTTTAAAATGATTTTGATTTAAATGAAATCATTTGATTTTGATTTTGATTTCGGATCTCTGTTCAAAAATTCAAATTCTTAAAAACCGTTCATTTTTAAAAATATTTAAACCGTTATAAAACGTATTTTTCAGACTTAATTAAACTCACCTTTCTTTTCACCATTAGACTCGACATAAATCATAGAGTATACATGAATTATGAAGAGCTTTAGTCTTCCAATAATGCCACCATCACTCGAAATACAATCAACGGGTATCAAAAATGAATATGGAATCTTGCAGAATCCTAGCTTCATGTCATAACTAGCAATTCTCGTTGAATTTCCATGGATTTTAAGTCGAATACCTTTCGGAAGTTCCAATGGATGATATGCACTTGAAAACATATTAACTAGTTCAGAATTGCAGATTATTAATTTAGTATTTATGGCAATTTTCTTCCTCGAAATTGCTTCAGCAAGGCATGAATCGACACATGCGCGCATTTTGTACCAGCCATCACTAAGTTCCAATTCATATCCAACATTCAAACTATAAATAATATCAATAACTTTTAACACAATTCGACGATTTGGAACTTCATCTCTTTCTGTGATCTTCCTGATTGCTGGTCGCTGATGTCTATCAATTTCACGATCATATCTGTACTTTAATTGCAGCAGGACATTTTCAGGCGTCAGAACTTCAAACTTTTCAATTTTATCAAACGAGTTTTCCATCCATATAAATTTCAGCATAATCATTTTGTAAGCATTTTCCAGCCATTCGTGCTTCACAAGTTTCGGATCCACTCCATACGATGCTAGGAAGCTGTACTTGATCTCATTATATCCAACATTTGACATCTCGTCCATTATGAGTTTTGCATTATCAGCAACAATGACAGATACTTTTGACCATGCCTCATCGACATAATTTTTCATGTCAAACTTAAAGTCAAGAAGGTTGTCGAAAGTCCATTCATGGATATTTTTGTCATGTGGCTGCTCATTTCCAACATAATCCTTTAAATCTTGTCTTGATCCACTTTTCATCATAAACATTGTGCCTGTCATTTGACGTGACTCATCTTCAGGTTTATTGTTGACATACTCGATTTGTTCCTTAATTCCTTCTTCTCGCTCAGTTTTGACTCTTTTTTCAGTCTCAAATTTACTTAAATGCTCTTGTTCGATTTCGAGAATACTCACAACCTGCGATTCTGTCGGATCATTTCCAATCAATTTGATTTGTGACTGAAGATCCATAAACGCGTCAACTTCTGCTATTCGTTGACTTAATGTCTGATGTTTAAAGTAGTCAAATTGTCGAAAATTGTTAGAGCTCATTGGCGTGTCGTAGCTTCTTCGTTGTCTCTTCTTGTCCTTAACAATCGGTGAAATCATTATCTCGTCATCATTGTCCATTGCAAGTCTTTTAGCTGCCGTTGGCTTGAATACAACTAATTCTCCAAATTCCTTATCAAGTACTTCTTCCTTTCTATCAACATCGGGTCTGAATTTTCTCTTAATCTCTTCAACTTCCTCTGCAATTCTTCTGTCTTCAGGTCGTTTATCATTGTATCTTAGGAACTTTGGTCTATTTTTGGCAGTTGGTGGATTAACGACTGGACTAGATGTAAACATTGGTGCGAAAAAAGCTGTTTTCTTAAATAACATCTGCGGTGATTCCACTTTATTAGTCAATTTTTCTCCTGATTCAATTCCAGAATCAATTGCTTTATGGACAGGCGTAGCTGATGTTTGTGATGTTTTCTTGCTTTTCAGTGAATGTGTTGAAAATTCAAAATTAAAAATATCGGAATCATCATCGTCGTGCTTCCTTTTTGCTCTTAATGAACTTAGTCTGTGAGAATGGAAGTTTATGCTGGTATTGCCAGCTTTTGATGATGATTTACTTGATGTGGATGCCTCGTCTGCTATTTTTGATGCTTGAGATTTTTCTGACAAATCATTTGACGGCTGGCAAGGAATAGAAATGTCATTTTCGTCTACATCTCCTTCGAAATTTTTCTTAGCGTCATTAATTTTTGACTGATTAATGTCCACATTTTTACCAGAAGCAAGCATAAAAGCACATTTTGAAGTTGACGGCTGCACTTCTAAATGTTTGGACTGACTTTGTTTTTTCTCATCATTCAGTGACTTATCTTCAATGTGTGAGCTTTTTCTTGGACGAGTTGGAATCATTTGATCTGATAATTTGATATCACTAAGGCTTGAACGTTTGCCAAAGTTGTGCTTCCTCAGTTTTTTCGTGACTGAAGACTTGGATTTGTTGTAGGTGATGGATTTTAGCAATTTCTTAGCTGCTTTAATATCTTCATCTTCAGAGCTTGATCTATAAACATCCATCGAAGATCTGTATTGTGATGCAAGGCTGATGTCATTAATCTCAATTTGTTTATCGTCAGACTTAGAATTTTCCGGAGGTTTTTCATTTCTAATGGATTTGAACTCATTTTCTGTTGAACTATGCTGATTTTCAGTCAATAAATTTCCAAATAATTTCCTTTGACTTCCAGTGGATTTACTTTTATTATCAGCAACTTTATTGGATATCTTAGTGCATTCTGGAACCTTCGATTCGTCATTATTCTTGAGTTTCTCCTCTTCTTCCTTAAACTTTTTCTCAAAATTCAGCAACTTATTCCGATCAATACTTGTTGCTTTTCCGGAAACAAAAACAAAGCCACTATTTAAATTTGAAGGAGTTTGCTGCTGAGGAACTGATTCCTTTAAACTTTCCAGCAAGTCCATATTTCGTTCTTCGGTTTCGAAAAGATTTTTAAATTTGGCTACTGAGGCATTGTCAATTTTAATGTTCTTGCCTGATGCAAAAGTAAAGCCAACATGCTGCGGTTCCTTAACATTTTCTAGCATGTCCATATTTTTCTCTTCAGTCTCAAATATGTTCTTAAACTTTGAAAGTTTGGCATTGTCAATTTTAATGTTCTTGCCTGATGCAAAACTAAATCCAATTTGCTTTGGATTTGGTGGTAACTTTTGGTCAATTTTGGAATCTGTAGTGCTGACATTTTCATCAATCACGCTTTCATCAATTCTGACTCTTTTGGGTTTTAATCCTAATAATGATTTAGACCTAGTACGACGAAGAGCTGAAGATTCACTCTTTAATCTCTGTAATGTCCGTGATTTTTGCGTTATTTCACCACTTTTCTGTGATTTCAGATCTTCTTGAGATGTCTTTCTTGGACTATTTTGAGCATTTCCATCATTTTCTTTGTTATCCTTGGATTTTTGAGGACTCAATTCAATGGACATTGACGGAAATTCACCTTCTAATTTCTTCAATTTTGCTTCCTCTTCCTTAAACTTTTTCTCAAAAGCTTCCAGCTTCGACGTACTTATTAGTGCTGATTTACCAGACGCAAAGACAAATCCGACATTTTTCACAGCATTTTCATTGTTCTGCTGAAGAATTTGGTCAGCTTGAAAGCTTGTTGATTGTGATGGATTTTTGGGTAGTACTGGATTTTTTGAATTTTCTTCTGACTGGATCTTTTTCTCTTCAGTATCAAATATTGTCTTGAACTTCATAATTGACTTGTTATCAAAATTTATAGCCTTTCCGGAAGCAAACGAGAATTTCACTTCCTTTGGGATATTTTCATTATCGGGAATATTGTCATTTATATCACTTTTACTTGGCATTTTTATATTAACTGGACTTTTAAATATATCACGATGAGAATCTTGAGACCTTTTCTTTGACTCCTCAGATAATATATCACAAGTATTTATACTAACATCGGCTGTATAAATGTCATCAAGGATTTTGAGTCTCTGACTATAGCTTATTGTATGATTTACTGTCTGTTCTGCCTTTGACGACTGTTCACAATGAGATTCTTGAGAACTTTTCTTGGACTCCTCCTCATCAGATAATATATCACAAGTATTTATGCCAATATTAGCTGTATAGATGTCATCAAGGATTTTAAGTCTCTGACTGCAACTAATTGTATGATTTACTATCTGTTCTGCCTTTGACGAATATTGAATTTTCTCTGTTAAATCCGTTAATGACGCATCCAGATCACTTATATTATTAATATCCTTCATTATTTGAGATATTTCGTATTGTTCTGATACTGTTCGTGATAATTCTAAAAGGGATTTACTCAGTTCCTTATTCGATGGCTCTACGGGGACTTTACTTGTGCCTGAAGTTGATGGCTTAATTTCATTAGTGTCTGATTCATCGTCATCACAGTTTAAATTTTGTTCAATATTGTAGATTTGTGATGCACTGACAATACCTTTCTTCTCATAAATATCTTTAATTGCTCTAGGGATATCCTCACGTCGTCTCTGTTCTTCCAGAAGCACTTTTGTGGGCGCAAAAAATGTACCATCATATCCATAATCTTCATTAAAAGCTTTCGTTTTTGATACTTTAGATTTTCTTGACACTTTATTAGGTGGTAATATGTTCCGTTGCTCTAACAGCTTATACAGCTTCTGTGTTGAATATGTAGGCTGGTAGAGACTCTTCCAAAATCCCATTGCATTCTTTTGACTAGGTGGAATTGTTGGATCTGCCATATAACTTTCATATAGCATTCTCTTGTCCTCAAATCTCTGTGATGAGAAGCTTAAATTCCTGGTTGGTTCAGAATTCTCTAAATTTGGCACTTCAAGTTCTTCGTCTTCATCTGTAACATAATTAATGATTAATAATGATTTATAAACTGTCTATTTAACAAGTAACCTTACCTCCAAAGAGATCATCTGAGCAATAATCAAAATGATCCTTTTTTAAGATCGACATTGTGTAATTAATTAAATAATTCTGTAACAAAACATTAGAAAATGATGTATCATTAAAAATTTCACCTATTTCACAATGTTTGTCTCAATCTACCTTATTTTAATGATTCTTTATCTAAATAGGCAACAAATAATGTATAAATTATAGTATAATTAACTTAAATAAGCATTTAAAAATGATTTTCTTTTCGCGGGTAAACTTTCTTGTTTTGCAATTTTTTTTAAAATTAAAATTCTGTCATCTCGGTATTTTGTAGGAAGCAATGCAAATACTTTAATTAAGGATTTTTAAGTTAAAACGATCATAATTAACCATGGAAGTTGTAAAATCAAGTAAATAACTAACTAAACTAAACATTCAGCTACAAGAATACCTTAATTTAATCGTATTTAATACATTTTTCAGATTTTAAGGATTTATTGCCGGAAATTACAAAAGACATTGAGGAATCGTGTTTTATCAGTATTGATTGTGAGTTTACGGGAATATGCAGCGAGAGGAATATCATGCCGTTCGATTCTAGCAAAGAATACTATGAAAAACAGCTAAAAACATCTAAAGGCTTTATCATAATTCAACTAGGCTTGACTTGCTTCAAAAAAGGACCAGACGATGAGTTGCCAATACTGAAATCTTATAATATCTATACATTTCCTCATCATCGAACAGCTACGTTCACTTGCCAAGCTGAAAGTCTCACGTTTTTGGGCAATAATGGTTTTGATTTCACCAAACTGTTTACTAATGGCATTGCTTACTGCACATCCGCTGAAGAAGATAAGTTGAGGGAAAATATGAAGGAACGACAAGAACAACGAATGGAAATGTTAAAGAAACGAATTGGTAATGAGGAACAAGACTTTTCAAGTAAAATGTACATAAGTGTTCCTGAAAGTGAAAAGGAATTCATAAATGATGCTCGAGAAAAGATCCAGCGAGTTGTTGACAAAACATTACTTGAAGCTGCATTTGAGAAAGTCACAGCATTCCAAAGGAAGTTATTGTATGAACTGATTGAACAAGATTTCTATAACAAAGTATCAACATCCACAAAGAATATTGAGAACAATAAGAAAGCCTTAATTGTGTCAATTAAACGCTCGTCAGAAGATGAAACGAAGCTTGAAAATGACAGGATTAGAGATGATGAAGGACATCTTATTGATTCGATGGGATTGCGTTTGATTATGAAGGAAATTTCGGCATCAAAGAAGCTTATAATTGGACATAACTGCTTGCTTGATATTATGTATTTGACGAATCAATGCTTCCAAGAACTACCTGAAGATTATGATAGCTTTAAAAAGTTAATTCATGAGAAATTCCCAAATATTATCGATACGAAATTTATGGCAAACTCGGAGAAATTCAAGGACATTTTCTCATCGTCCGTGCTTAATGATGTCTATGAGCGTTTGTTAAAGAAGCCATTCAATAAAGTCGATGTTAAATGGGAAGATGAATACAACACTTACAGCCTCGAAACTCCAAAGGAACATGAGGCAGGATATGATTCATTCCTTACCGGCTACTGTTTCCTCGTCTTATTGAACTATCTGAAAGTTCCACTGGCACCAAAATTCGAGAAAAGCAAGGAACTAAACTCTTTTCTCAATCGAATTGCTCTTCAAAGAATCCAGACTCCTTACATCTTTTTAACTGGAAAGGAACCTGCTCCAAATCGTGGTCACGTATTCTTTATCAAATTTCCGCATACTTGGATGGGTTCTGATATTCATGATCATTTCAAAAATTATGGACCTGTTCAAGTCGCATGGGTTGATAACTCTACTGCCTTCGTGTCACTCATCAATAAGGAAAACAGCAGTTGTGTCATCAAAACTATTGGAAAAGTTCCTGGATTTGAAATTAAAACATTTGCTGATTATCAGAATGAATCTGAACGAATGCAAAAGAAACGCAAGAAGGACGAACCATCGGACCATGAATCCAGTTCAAAAGGTGACTCTCAGCCCAAACAAAAGCGTAAAAAGGATACATTCAAAGAATGTAACTCTTGGTAGATATTTCATGTATTTTTTGGAACAACTTGCTCTAAGCTACACTAAATTAATTATAGACCGGAAGATTGACGAAAATCGTAGAGAATTTTTAAAGCGATTCACAAAAATTGAAAAAAATAAATAACGGCATTTTTAAGTTTGAAATTTATCTAAACCGATTCAATAACCGATAATGTTTTGAATTTAAAAAGTTCGTTAAATTTTAAATTTCGAATGACCGTTAATTTCTTAAGCATTTTTTGGCAATATAAGTTACAGAAATATCAAGTTTATCATAGTTATTCTCTTTGTTACCTAATCAAGCAAAGACTATTTTCTCTATTTTTAATAAAAAGGAGTTAGAAATCAAAAGTATCATACTTAAAATCATCTTTTTACCGTTCTTTTCTTTTCAGATCTAGAAACTGAATTATTAAAATTTAGTTCCAAAAACTGGATAAAAGTTCAATTATTCTTTAGCGTAGCATTAATTATAATACTCAGTTTATTTGTGCACCTATATTTTATTAATCCATAAAAATATTTTTAAGATGTTATAAAAATGGCAACAGCTTCCACGAAAAATAAAGGAAATTACAATAATTTATTTCATCTTTTTCTGCTGTATTAAATGCTTCCTTAGTGCCATCTGTTTATCTCTGAATGACTTCTTTATCTTTCCTCTAGCTTTATTTCTGACCATTTGGAAGTTCTTATTCTTATTTTTTTCGCGATTAGTTTTTGAACAGTGAATATTCTGTCGACCATCCTTGTATCCAAACTTTTCTCGTCCCTCACGACCTTTCTTGATTGATTCCATACGAGCTTCTCTGTCAGTTCTGCGTTTCTTGTAAATCATTTCAATGTCCTTCAATCTAACAACTTCTGATTTTTCTTGTTGCGTCGCTGGCTCTGCTTTTCTCTTTCTAGACGAATTTGTGACTTTTCTTTTCAGCAGTTCCCCTTCAATCTTCTTAAAATCAGCATCTGTGAATATTTTTGTTGATGCTAATTCTTTTGCTGCTTCCTTTTCGTCTACTTCATTTGTTTCCTCTTCACAGCTATCCTCTTCAACGTCGGAACCTGCTACTTCATTTTCAGAATGACTTACATCTACCCACGAGCCATCCTCAGATCCAGAATCGTCGCTATTGCTTTCATCCTCGCTATCGTCATCGTCTGATTCGCCATTTTCTGCTTTCTTTGTTTCCTTAACAAGCACTTCTGCGCCAGGAATAAGCTCTGCTGCCTTAACTTCTCCATATTTCTTTGACTTTATTTCTACACTTGCTTCCGTTGGACGTCCACGATCCTTTTTGTGTAGTAAGTCAGGCATTTGTTCACGATATAAAGTAATTAATGAACGTGCAGCCATAGCAACAGATTTGTCCTTATAATTTTTATACAAGACTAAATCACGTAATAAGTCCTCAGACATTGATAATGGACATCGTTGACAGACCTCTCGAATAGCATTTAGTCCAATAGCCATAACGTCACTAGAATTTCTTTCAGTCACAAAATTATTTGCTATTGTTTTCGTTATTGGTTCAACAATTTCTGGTGGAATTAATTCGTGAGAAGCTTGTGCTGCAAATTGGAGAATGCGAGTGACTTGTCGCTGATGTGGTTGTAGGAATCTAGTCACGTATGGATAGAAACTGAATATGAACAAGTCATGAATACCAATTAATCTTGATATCACATCCAAATGAAGTAATTTCACTTCAAATCTTTCATTTCCGTCTTGAAGCTGCTTGAATAAGTCTTCAGCCATGCCTTGTGGATTATTAATCAAGTGAATGGCTGAGAAATTAAAGTTTGGAGCTTTTTTCTTCTTATTTTGTGACTTTTTGTACAACTTCTTAACATTCTCAAGCTGTTTAGTTCTTTTCTTGGTTTTCTTACTTACACGATTAGCCATAACGGCTGCTTTTAAGTCTGGCTCATTATTGTCGCTTTCACTTCCACTCTCCTCATCGTCTTCGTCTGTTCCTAAGAAAAATTTCAAGGCTGCAACTAAAACTTTTGTGATTTTCGAAAAACATCCAACAGTCGCTATAACATTGACTGTCTTTGCATCATTCCATATATTCTTCTTATAAAGTTCCATCATTATGTCCAATGACATTTTTGCAGCTCTGGGATTTGAATCTTTAATCATTGAATACATAAAATTCTGTAATGTAGCATTAAGCTTCATATCCTTTTGCTTTGAATTCATATTTTTGATGTCAGTAATGATGTGATTCTCAAGGAATTTCCTCAGTTCCTTATCAGGACATCGGAGAAGTTGGAAGAATAATTCAAGAAGATCCAGTGGCGATATTAAATTCTTATTTCTTAGCAATATCAATGCACGACAAAATGAATTTCTCATTTCCTTGCAAAGTGTCGTTGAATGTGTCCTTAAAAGATCCACGAGTTGCTGTGGAAATAACTTCAAGTCTTCTGGATAACATTGTGCAACCTGCAAAAACATAAAATTATTTAATTAATCCTTCATCATTAATTCGGATTATGTGCTGTATATTACCTGTGCTAAGAACATAACTAGCTCATCTAGACTCTTGTTCTCTTTATCCGGAGATAACTTGAATATTTCAAGCGTATTAAGGAAGTGACTATACTGTTGAAGAAAATCATCTTTGTAGCTCTGTGGATCTCGCTTGACGAGATTTTGCAATTGTGGTAAATTGTCTGGCAATTGATTATTATGCCTGACCATTTTTGGATATAATTCACTGTAATTAACTATGTAAATTAATTAAAATAACTTTTTGTGTTTAAAAAATTACTTCAAAACACATGTTCGTATTTACTGAACTAGCTGCGTGGCCCGTCAATAATGTCATGAAAAACAGTGCAATATGACAGACAAATGAGCAGAACTATATATGAGTCGAATGATCCAGAGTCAGTGAGCAGTTTTTCATCGGATACATTTTAAACCGGTAAACAACAAAAATTCAAGTTCTTAATTAATTTATAATCGTTATTAGCCATTATGTCAGAGGGATTAAAGTTTGACTTGCCACAAATAAAAACGGATTTAATAAGAGGAGTCAAGGAATGCAATCTGCGAGGATTAATACATTCAAGTACGTCAACTTTTAATTAATTTAATAAAATGCATAAAAATAATAAAACAAACAATTAATGAATTACAGGCAAATGGCTTTCGGAACTAAACTTTAGTCTACAGATTCCAAATTTTGATGCCAGTTCCATCGATGCTGATAGTTATTCAGGAATTTCACAGGATGAATATGATAATTATTTTATTGCAAAATCATACTTTGATACGCGTGAATATGACAGAGCTGCATATTTTGTAAGGAACTGTGTGTCGCCAGTTCCTCGATTCCTGTACTTTTATTCAATGTATATGGCGAAAGAGAAGAAAAGACTCGATAATTCTCCAGATAATTCGACATTAACTGGAAGTGCTCAACTTAAGGATCTCAGTGAATTGATGTCGGTGCTGAATGAGGAATATAATCACAAAAATCTCGATGGATATGGACTGTTCCTTTATGGAGTCATTCTAAAGAAATTAGATCTTACTAAAATGGCAATTACAGTTTTATTAGAAAGCGTTCATTTAGTTCCAATTAATTGGAGTGCTTGGCAGGAACTTTCCCCATTAATTCAGGACACTGAGCACTTGAGAGGGCTTTCACTTCCAAAACATTGGATCAAGTCATTCTTCATTGGACATACGTTCATAGAAATCTTCGTTAATGAAGCTGGAATAAGTTTGTTTGAGGAGATTCAATGTGCTGGATTCGAAAAGTCAGTTTATGCCACATCCCAAATAGCTATTGCGTATCATAATAAACGTGACGTTGACAGAGCAATCCAAATGTTTCAGCAAATTCAGTCAGTCGATCCATATAGATTAGAAAATATGGATATGTACTCTAATTTATTATTCGTGAGAGAACAAAAGACAGAAATGGCCAATTTAGCTCATAAAGCTGTCGAAATTAACAAGTATCGTCCAGAGACATGCTGTGTAATTGGAAACTATTACAGCATACGTGGTGAACATCAGAAAGCTATTTTATACTTCCAACGAGCATTAAAACTTAATCCAAAGTATTTGTCAGCGTGGACTTTAATGGGACATGAATTTATGGAACTTAAGAATACAAATGCAGCCATTCAGAGTTATCGACAAGCAGTGGAAGTAAATAGAAGAGATTTTAGAGCTTGGTACGGTTTGGGACAAGCTTATGAGATTATTAAAATGCCTGTTTATGCACTTTATTATTACAAAACAGCTACACAATTGAGACCGTACGATAGTCGTATGTTGCTTGCTTTGGGCGAAATTTATGAGAAACTAGACAAGAAATCGAATGCACTTAAATGCTATCAGAAAGCTTGTAATGTTGGTGACATTGAAGGCTTTGCAATGTTGAAATTAGGAAATCTCTATGAGAAAATGGGTGATCAAGAAAATGCTGTCAATTCCTACAAAAATTATGTCAATGATGAACGATCAACATCCGAAAAGACATCATTAATTACAGCATTTCTGTATTTAGCGAATTATTATGCTGAAAAGAAGAATTATGAGGAAGCAACATTTTATGCGCACAAAGTTCTGGAACTAGATGAGACGAAGCAAGAAGCTAAAGCTATTTTGAAGCGTATATCCAGTGACAGAGCAAAACCAGAAAATGAAGATGACATGACGGAGGCAATTATGGAATTAGAGCCTGAAGCAGATATTATCCAACAAAATGAAACGAGTGGCGAAGATATGGACATGTCACTTGCTTAATTTGTTATTTCCATTATTATTATTATTACAATAAATGATTTATTAAGCTACTAATCTTACACAGCTAATAAGGTTTTACAATTCTGGATTCTCTAATTCATCCTTCTTAAAGTAAAAGTATTTTCCTCGCATGACTTTTGGTAGTGGACAAACACCAGGGCAAGGAATCTGACCTGGAATCTCACACATACATTTTCTTGCACATCCAACACCGAAATTTGCTGGATTGTCCTTCTCTTCTGCTGCCAAAGCTTCTGCCTTAAGTACTTGCTTTGATTTCCCAACGACTTTTATTAAATGATTCACTATCTCGTCATTTGTTCTACTGTCAATATCAATTAAAATTTGCTTTCCATCCTCTAAAATATAGAATTAATTAATAAAATGAGCAGTAGACGTCAGAAGTACTGGATATTTACCATAATAGCATCTAATGAACGGCGATGGGGTCATATTTTTGAATGTGGCAATTTGAACGTCTGGATTTTTGTATTGTAACTGTGGAAGTGTCCAGAACACAAAAGCTTGAGCTCCTACATAGAATATCCATAGATTAATTAAGGAATAATAGGATTTTAATTAAGTTTTGCTTACCTTCATGAACTTTATTCTTAAAACCTTGCCCAACATTGTAATTTATACTGAATATTTTAATCTGATCTTTTAACACAATCTTTCCAGACTCTAGATACTTTAGAGTTCGCCTGACAGGCGCTCTTCCTATCATAAATGGCATTTTTAATTAATTTTATTTTTCAAAAAACTATTTCGGATGTAAATAGAACCTCAAATCAATTCAGTCATCTCGGTAATGGGGTTCTTCATAAATCACGTCCAATATTTAGGGGAAGAGGGGATTGACGTCATAAGTGAACGACCCCATATGTTTGTAAACAAACTTTAGAAATATTTTTTAAAAAATTAAATAATTAAATTTAACTAATTAAACGGCATTGTCATGTGCTAATCAATCATACATCACGTAAAGGCACAATGGATCTTGTACCGGATGAAGTATTATTGGAAATCTTCAATTATTTCGATGGAAAATGCTTGAAAAAAGTTATGATGATTTGCAAAAGGTTTGACCTTCCAAAAAGTCATTTGTTCCTTCATATCTAACGATTTCTTATACTTTCAGATGGCACAGCTTGATAACACAATCTGCCTCGACAATGAAGATGCTACCATTGAAATATTCCAAGCTAGAACAATCGGAGAAGTTCTTTCATAATTTTCATTCGTTAAACATCCAGCACATTAATGATGTTAATTTTAGTAAGACTATTTTTGAACAAGGATTAGGTAATACTGTGCAATGTATAGAAATAAGCTATTGCATTCTAAGCCCTCGTGATCTCAAAGCAATTTCTGATAACTTCGTCAATCTGAATTTCTTATCACTTACTAAAGTCAAATTGCTTAAAGATCCAGAGGAATCAGAAAGTGTTATTGCATCAAAGGAACTGATTGTGAACAAATTAATTCTATTGAAAGTAGATCATGAAATATTAGATTATATGGGAAATATTCAGTCATACGAGCTGGAAATAATTGATAGTCATGAAAATGCTGTGAATCAAGAATCTCTAATTAATTTTATTAGCCATCAAAAGCATCTTACGTCCTTAAATATAGGCGAAATGAATTATAATATCAATGTATTCTTCCATCAAAATGTCTCTGAATGCTGCAAGTTTAAGCTTAAAAAGTTTCATTCACTTTTCTGCTCAAATCACTCGCATGTTCCACAATTTGAGGATAATTTCATATCATTTCTGCAGAGCCAATCAAAAAGTCTAGTAGACGTGAAGATTTCAGGAAGGAATTTACCACAAATCATTTACAAATTTGTGGTCGGTTCCTTAAATAATTTACATACTTTAGAAATTGAGGCCAATTCGATTCCTCAAGAAAATTCTTTTTATGAAAATATGGCTCGGAATTTAAGCATCAAGTCCTTAATAATTTATTCAACAGTCAATAAGAACAATTTTAATGGCTTAAAAGGACTTTTGTCACATTATCCATGCATTAATAAGTTGAATATGATGGATACAGATGAATTTATCGTCAATGATTTATTTCATAGCATTGCGCACTTTTTATCAAATTTAAAGGAACTAGTTGTACTTAATTTCAATATATCTTTCGTACCTCAATCGAGAATCAAGCATCTCGAAAAGTTTTCTATAAAAATTATTAACAATATTGATCAGTTACTCAAATTCATAATTATTCATGACAGCACATTAGTTAATTTAAGTATCTGGTGGATAGCAAGAGATTTTGAATCTAGAATTGTGGAGGAAATGATCTCATTATCAAAATTAACTCATTTAAAAGTTGGTGGTCGATTTATTGCCAATAAAAGAATCTACGAGACAATAAGGCATGACTATAAAAATTTAAGAACTTTACACTTGATTGTGAACAATTATGATGAAGTTAAGCATCTGAAATTTACTTTTCCTTTGAATAAAAATATTTATAATGACGTCAAGTGCTTATATTTTGAGGAAGATCATGATAGAGAGCCTTTAAATGATTAAATTTAATCCAAAGCATGCTTAGGGTAAAAAATGTTAATTTTGGACTTTTTTTAACTTGAAAACTTTGAAGGCTTTAAACTCCTCAATACTTCATTTAAACTTGCTTGAAAATGTATTAAAATCTCACATATTGTGGAAATTTTCACTCCAGAAAAAATTAGAGTTCACAAACTTGTCGTATCCGAGATATATCCATTTAAAATAAAAATGTATTTTTTGGTCCAAAAAAATGTTAATTTTTTCCACAGTGAGCATTGAAATTTTTTGTCAACAAACAATTTTTGAAAAGTTTTATGGATGATTTCATGTCTTTATCTTGCAGCTATGTCCAAATCCTTTATGTGACGTAATACTTAGACCAAAATCTCCAAGTCCTCATCAAAAAGTTTCAAAATTTTTAATACTTTTGTTCATTAAAAAAGGACCAAAAATACATTTGAAAATGGGTCATTTTGTTTTTAGTGCATTTTCCCAAAGGGAAAAGACACTATTGTCCGCGTTTTGTCCGTCCGTCCGTCCGTCTGCCGCTCCACACCGCCTCCAGTTTAAGCTTTTTCGATGGGGTTTTTTGCTTAAAATGTGTGGACTAGGTCAGAGGCAAGAATGACGAGAGATTTTTTTGATCAGTGCAGTAGAAGGTTAATTAAATTAACTTTTTTTGAAAAAATTGCTTACGTTTTACGTACGTATTTTTTACGTAGCCCTTAAAAACGTGACTTTTCTTACAATCTTCCGGCCAGGGTTCGAGCCCCACTCCAAGCAACTTTTTTTTTGTACTTTTTTACACTTTTTTGACATTTCATGATGTGTTATGATACTTTTTGACCGTTATTTTTTCAAATATTTTTTGACCGTTATTTTTCAAATAATTTTTGACCGTTAATTTTTAAATATTTTTTGGCCTTTATTTTTCAAATATGTTTTGACCGTTATTTTTAAAATATTTTTTGACCGTTATTCTTTTTAAAAACTTGTATTTATTATTCTGGGCGTTAGTGTTTTATGCGTTAGTTTTCTTTTTCATTACTAGTTTTTATACGTTTAGATTTCTGTGCACAGTAGTTTTAAGAAAATGCACTTCCGTCCGCAGCCCGTGGACGCATTACTAGTTAAGTTTTTGAAGCAATGCTTCATTTATTAAAGAAAAATGGTATGAGCATCGACAGAAGACATCAAGAGCTTTCTTTCTGTATGCTCATCATTTTATGAAAATCACCTCCTTAAGCACAAATGACAAAACTAAAAAAGGACCAAATTTTGGTTTTTCACACATTTTTTTGTTTTGAAGATTGCAAGTCACAGGATGGCTTAAAATTCAAAAGCTCAAAAACGTATCCTTATTTTTTGCTCCTCTTCAAGTCTTCCAAACAAATGTGGTTCCTAAAATGCTTAGAAAAAGTCCAAAAAATACAAGGACCAAAATTAACATTTTTTACCCTAATTCATAATTAACGGAAAAAATTTGAAAAAATTGAAAATTGTTAAAACACACTAAACTTTGTTTTCAAATCCAGCAGAAATAAATTAAACGAAAAATTGTATAAAAAGTTGTTAATTCGTCTATAATCTAGTGAAACTCATATTCTTATCAAATAAATTATAGTTTAAAACACGACACCATTGAAATATAACGTGTCGAGGTCTGAAAAACCACAAAAAGAATGAGAAAGTCTTCATTTCTTTGTTTTACACTTATTATCTTTGTGTCGCAAATTGAGGCTTCCTTTATAATCAGAAGAGCACCTAAGAAGCCATTATCTCCAGTCGTTTTTGGTGAGTAAAAAGTGATTATTCTAAATAATTTTTTAATTGCGCAATTAGTCATGTTTTTATTGATTATTCATGCACAATTTTACATTCTGCATTACGAAATTTAATGACTGATTTTAATTAGTGACTAATTAACTGATTTTAATTAGTGACTAAGTTTTTTGGCATGTTGATACTCAAATCAGCAATCACATAAGAAGCAGCTGCCCACAGAGCTGTGCATTTATCCAGAACATCTCTATTTTCTACAGCCATTGTATCGCCGTCCGAATGATGGAACCAGAAATATTTCTCATTCTTATTGATTAAAGATGCTGAAGGAAATCCTCGAACTGTCCACCATGATATATCAGGTCCTCCATCCGTTGGTTCCCTATATTGTGTAGCGTTGAGCGATGTCATTAATCTGTAAAATTATCAGAAAGCTTAATCAATATTTTCTACGCATTAATTTTAAATTACGTACTTTAAAATTTCCTTCAAAATACAAGATGCGTCAGCATTTCCACTAAAATCTAAACCTTGCGGCTCAAAAGTTCCAATATCTGATTCCATAAAGAAATTGAACTCATCTGCTTCTGTTGCCTTATGAGATTCCATATACTGTTCAGCACCAACCATTCCTTGTTCCTCACTTGTCCATAAAATAGCCCTTATCGTTCGCTTTGGACGGAGATTCATAGCTTTCAAAAATTCAACAGCCTTCCACGAGATCATACTTCCACCACCATCGTCCATTGCTCCGACTAGATTAAAATATTTTTTGTTATCTAAATAAAAGCCACAAATTGCTAAAGTACTCACCACCGACATCCCAAGAGTCTAAATGTCCACTTACAACCACAACAGATTTATCCTTATATTTACTAGTTCCTTGAAGTTCTCCAATTGTATTCCTTGAAATGCAATCCGGTTTATTAAAATCAGACATTTCCAAATGAATTGATACTGGCTGTCCTCTTCTGTACATCCTTAATATCATTTCAGCATCCTCGACTGTAATAGCAGCTACAGGAATTTTCTTAATTCCATCGGCATAACTTTGATGTCCTGTATGAGGCGATCCAATTGAGAATGGAGTAATAGATCTGACTAAGGCCGCAACTGCTCCTTTTTTGGATGCCTTACTTGCAGCATTTCCACGATAAACGACTGTTTTTTCATATCCTTCCCATTTTGGAACAAACACGACGATTTTTCCCTTAACTTGATCGTCCGGAATTTTATTGAATTCATCAAAAGATTCAACAGCAATGACATCAGCAATAATGCCACCTCTTGGAGTTCCAATTGTACTACCTAATCCTAAAAGTTTCATATTCTTCTTCCATGGACTCACAAGCTGTGCACTCTCAAATCCTCTAACCCAATTAGGTGCAGTTACGTTTTCGTTATGGACATTTTCAAGCCCAGCCTTTTCCATCGAAATTACGACATAATCAATAGCTTTTTCTAGGGCGTCTGTACAAACCATACGTGGACCAAATAAATCCGTTAATTCAGCTAATGAGTCCCATGTTTTGCCTTTAAAACGTCCATTTGTAATTTCGTCTATGATTTTATTAACAATATCCTGATAACCGGCAATTTCCTTCACTAGACTATCGGGTAAATGGCAAACAGCTTCTCCCGAATCCGACTGATATGAAAAATGTTCGATGGAATTATCAATAATCCCAAGTAACGCTGAATTTATAAATAACGCGATGAAAATAAACAAAACTTTGCCTGTCCACTCCGACATGTTTGAAAGTAATGACAACACATATGATTTTTTTTAAATCGAGAAAGTTATAGAATGAGAATAAGCAGGCAAGAATATTGAGAGTGAGAGAGAGTACGCATATTATCAGTGATGATTCTCTCAAAACTATCACGAATCTTCCTACTTAGGTCAACAACTTTCACGTGAATATGTCTCATGCTTGCTTGGAGGCTCTCTCGCTTAATATTTCTACATTCTACACTTTATCGCGTCAAATAAGTCCTTGCCCACTTGTCAGATCATGCTGCACGTCATTACTTTATTTGTAAATGAGATCGCATGAGATTTCTTTTTATATTCTTATATTCGTAGTAACTGCCAGTCATCTGAGTCAGTACATTTTTAGCCTTTTGTGTGTCGCATTGTAAAATAAAGCAGCTTCATGATACTACATAAAATTATATTGGTGCTAATTGGAGCATCATTCGAACTAATTAGTGCTTTTAAAATTGAATTTCCTTGGTTTGATAATGAGAATTCAGTGAATTATGTCTATAAGACGATCAAGCCTAAATCACCTGTTGTGTTTGGTACCTAGAATATTTTACATATTTTTGGGGCTGACTTAATGCTACTTAGACGGGGTTTGGATCTTAGTGACAAGGGTTCGATACAAATCTGACTAGTTATTTTAAAGAGACACAAAGATCAGTTATAAAGAAGTCTGGAACTAGAGTAGTAATTAGATATTAGAAGCCGTAATATTTCGGACGTCACTTAAGAACGACCCCTTTATGTCCATACCTAATTTAAATACCTTTTTTAAAAATTAATAATCTTTCTCTGATCTTTAATCAGTTCCTGGAGATGGCGGCAGTCAGGTTGATGTGAAACTAAACAAGCCATCAGCAGTGCACATCTTCTGTACGAAAACAACAAAAGACTACTTTAATATATGGCTGAATTTGGAACTTTTGGCTCCATTAATCATTGACTGTTGGACTGATAATGCAAAATTACATTACGATAATGTAACTAGGACAACAAGTAATTCCCCGGGCGTTGAGCATAGAATTCCAGGTACTTTATTCTTTGTAACCTGATCTTGCTTTATCTAATTTTTATTTAATTTGTATGACTTTATAGGATGGGGTGACTCAGAAGTAAGTATGAAAATTATTGGGAAACAAACAACTTGTTTATGACGTCATTTAATTCAGACTGTAGAATGGATAGATCCATCGCATGCAAAGCAAGGTGCTTACTTTAAAACTGTTGGAAACATGCTTGTTGCTAATGGATATGTTCGAAATGTGTCGATGAGAGGTGCACCATTTGATTTTCGTAAAGGACCAAGTAAGACTTTAATGGATCCAAGTGCTATGTTAAGTAACTAATCATTCTGACTTTCTCTTTTGCTCAAAGGTGAGCTTGGACAATACTTTATTGACTTAAAGAAGCTCGTTGAAGAAACATATGATCTTAATGATAATGAGCCGATTACTTTTATTGCCCATTCAATGGGTGCTCCAATGTTGATGATCTTTTGCCAGCAGCAGTCTGAAGCATGGAAAGAAAAATACGTTAAGCGTATCATAACAATTGCTGGTAATTTACATTGATGAATTGCTGACAATAACCATTTAATTAATTATTTGATTTAAATATTTGCATTGCAGGTGCATGGGCTGGAAGGTAATTAATATTCAGTGCTTATAGTTCTTGCATGACAAATTAAATTCTTAAAAAAATTTAAATATTATTTAGCGCTAAAGCAATAAAGGTTTTTGCAATGGGCGATGACCTTGGAAGTTTAGGATTATTTGCAAGTGAAATGAAACCAATGCAAATTTCGATGCCGTCTCTTGCATTTTTGCTTCCGTTTCCAGCTGTTTGGAAGCCTGATGAAGTTCTAGTCACAACACCATCAAGAAACTATACACATAGTCAGTTGAATGAATTTTTCACAGATCTGGGATATCCAATTGCTTGGGAAATGAGAAAGGATAATCTGAAGTTTGTTGAGAATTTTGCTCCACCAAATGTCGAGATTCACTGCCTGTATTCGACAAAAATGCCGACTGTTGAAAGGTAAACTCTCTTCCTGCATACGACAGTGCCTAAAATTGTATTATTCCCTTTAATTTTAGATTGCATTACAAGAGCAATGACTTGTCAAGCACACCGGACTTAATTTATGGCGATGGTGATGGATCTGTTAATTTAAGAAGCTCACAAGCATGTACTTTATGGAGAGGATTACAAAAGCAACCGATTACAACATTGGATGTCGAGAAAGTTGAACATTTTGAGATTCTTCATAACGAGCAAGTTGTTAATTATATTAAAGATTTGATGATTAATTAAAATAACATTCAGCATGAGAACATTTCCTTTAAGCAATAGATTTTAAAGAAACCAAAACAAACAATGTGATTAACGATATTCGAATTCTAGAAAATAATTATACTAATATTAAAACCACGACTAAATTGTAATCGAATTGAATAAATTCTACTTATTATTTCCTTTTATCAATATTCTAACTATTTACAATATCTAACAAAAGCACTAGCCTAGGATCAAAAAAAAATTTACACTGAACATGAACATTATGAATTACTTTTTGGGTGACATAGCAAATACGACTGGAATGAGCAATGATTAAGTATTTACAGTGAACATCATCGCACGCTTATCCCATTGATTGTGATAATATTTCCTCTATTCGGCTCAGGCTCGTACATTTCCTCATTTACTCGCATTTCATAAGGCTGATCATATATTGTCGTTTCGTTAGGTATTTGATCGTAAATATTTTCCGATCTAAGACTGTTATCGCTACTTAAATTACTAGTATTAGTTCTGACTGGTGACTGGAACGTGTTGAATGTTGCCATTCCTGCTCGATTGTGTAAATCAAAGTTTGCTCGTTGATTCTCTAAACTAGAGTAAGACATGACTGCTGCATTTTGGTCCTCTTTTCTTTCCGCTGCTTGGACATTCTCAGAGTTCTTGACAGGACGTGATTTATTCCTGAAATTTACGATTTGAACGCTGAGAAATTGTTACTTATAAGTATAAGAAAATGTTTAAGGATTCAAGAATAATCTTACCGATGAAGGAACACAATTAGGATAAAGATTAAGAGTATGACAATGACTGCTGCTGAAATTGCTACTCCAGTTCCAACATTGTCTTCATTTGTTGCTTCATTCACTGACACTAAAATGGTCTCAATTAGAATTATGGCTTATGCCAAATTTATTAGAGTATCTCACATTCACATCTTGGCTCATCTCCACTCCATTTGCCATCTTCCAAACACTTCCTCAAGTACGGTCCAATTCTGTTGTAATTTGGAATGCAATGATATTCAGCAGAACCTCCGTAAGTTGTTACATCATTAACAATTATAATTCTTCCATTTTCAACTTCATTTGGTCGTTCACAGTCAACAGCTAAATTAATTAAAGAATTTTTATAGCTTCATTAATGAGCTAGAATCATTAATTACTTACGTTTACAAACAGGATTCTTTCCTGTCCAACGTCCATTCAAAAGACAAGTTCTTGTACTATTTCCAACAAGATATCGTCCTTTCGTACATGAGAATTGTGCAACCTGTCCAACAAGTTTCATTCCTGCATCAACGATTAAATGTTCGCTGACATTGAATGCTGGACATGTGATTTCCACACATCTAGGTTCACCGTCTCCACTCCATTTTCCATCCTCTGAGCATATTCTCCTCGAAACTCCATCGAGCTTATAGTTGTCATTGCACTCATAAAGTGCCGTTGAGCCATAATATGTAACATTGGCAGTTAATGCGACCGTTCCATTACCGATTGTTGGAGGATTGCCACAATCAACATCTTAAGGAAATAATTAAAAAGTTTATTATCGATAAAAGGCTTAAAGAATTTATCTATAAATACTTACAAACACACGATGGAATTTCTTTAGCTGACCACTGTCCATTTTCTTCACATGTAATCAGAGCATCGCCAATAATTTTATATCCTCGTTCACATCGATATTTAGCCAATGCTCCAACTTTGTATGTTTGTACTGAACTTGTCAAATCTTGATTAGTTCGAAGAACAGTTCGTCCATACATCCTGTCATTTCCTGTCACTGAGAGTAAGCTATGGTCTGCTAAAAGTGGTTCTGAACATCTTATTTCTTCACACTTTGGCGACGAGTCACTCCATAAACCTGTTTCCAAGCATATTCGTTTAGGATTTCCATTTAATCTGTGTGTATTTACACAGCTAAAGGCAACCTCTGAACCAATATATGTTGTATTTTGTAAATATCGAATAGATCCGAAAGGTAGTTGAGTTAATGGCTTGCAATCAATAACTGAAATATTATTAAACACGGAAAAAATTAATCATATGCTGGCAGTAAAAAAGAAACAAACAAATCAATTTACATTGGCATATCGGTGGGTCTTTATCCCAATCACCAGTTTCTAAGCACTTTAGCACAGCATCTCCTTTCAAAACGTGACCAGGATCACAATGGTAGGTGATTGATGAATGAACATTATAGTCATAGCCGACCACATAAGATGCAGTAGGAACTTGTGGAGTCTCGCACGAAATCAACTCACATGATGGCGTCGTTCCTGACCATCTTCCATCTTTCGTGCATGTTTGGATGTCATCGCCATTAACCAGCCAGTAATCATCATCACACTCATATTTCACAACAGATCCAACTGTCGTTGTGCCATTAATCAATACTAATGATCCTCTATCTGGTCTAGCTGGTGTTCCACAATCAACATATCGACATGTAGGCACATTTCCAGTCCATTGACCTCCAAGACCACATGACAAAATATTTTCACCAATTAACACATATCCATGATCACAAGAATATGTAACAGTTGAGCCAGCTCTTCGACCTGATATTTTAATCTTTCCACCACTGATTTGTTTTGGCTCCGGACACCAATCGACTAAGCATTGCGGGTGTTTACCACTCCATCCAGCCGTTGTACATGTTCGATTTTCGTTGCCAATCAATGTATAATTTTCATGACATATATACTGAGCAACAGCGCCAAATGTTGTTCTTTCTTCCGACATTCTTATGGAGCCATGTTCCAACGTTTCAAGTGGACCGCAATCAATGTCTAGAGAGATTTATGTTAAGACATTTTTAATTTATTCATGTTTTTTTATGAGACGAAAAAAAGTAGTTGTTCTACTTACATTTACAAGTAGGTGCAACTTCAGACCAAAATCCATTCGACTGACACTCCCTCGTCGAATTACCAACAAGCGAATGCTCTTTTGGACACTTATATTCAACTATGGCACCGACTGAGAAATTTTTTCCAACTATTGTTGTATTGTAAAGTACGTCAGGTGATCCGCACGATAACGGCTGATGTTGACAAATAAAATGAAGATAATCAAGATTGCAGCCTACATCATTCCACAGCCAGTTCCTTCCACCGTCAAGAACAACACAATTTTGTTCTCCATTGTAGTTGTTTGGTTGATCTTTTCCCCATGTCGGTCTCACCACGATGTCACCTGTTCGTGAGAAATAAGAGAATGATAGCTTTAGTGCCGACCGCTCACTTGGAATAAATTTCAAGGTCGAGCTTCTATATGAATATTGCAAGGCATTATTAAATTTAATGTTGATGTTAAGGCTATTTACTATATCTCTAATAAAAGTGAATGGAAATCAGTGTCGATTCCCACATGATGAAGCCGCTGATAAATAACCACTGTAATTAAATCTATACAAGTTTGAGAACTTTACTCATATTCAAATAAATGAAGCATGGAATGGGAAAAATGTAAATTTACGCAAATCGTCGAGTCTTTTTCGGGTCCATCATTAAGTGACATCAAATATTTAGTTATAGCTTAACTATGTTTATTTGTGTTTATTTATCTAAGAGACGATGTTCTCTCTATCGAGGTATAATGAAGACTAAAAATTACATAGAAAGGGGACAACAACTATGACAAGGGGAAATCAGCTAATTGTAGCTGCTTACACAATTCAAATACAAAATGACCGTTGATATATTTTCAACCTTTTCTTTTTAGCGCATTTTTGAAACTTGTTTTAAAAAGGTAGCTTAATAATGCACTTTGTTCGGCTGGTCGGCTGTTCGGAACACACGAAAAACTTTTTAACTAGACATCGTAGAGAGCTCTAGTTTTTTGCATTAGCTCCGTGCCATCGAGTTATTGGCCCCCCGGACCGTTAAAAATCTCAAAACCAACGCTAAATACTATAATTAATGATTTTTTGTTTTTATTACGGTGTAACCTGTCAAAATTTTATTTTACCTCTATAATTTCACCATTACCTCTATAATTTCAATTTTTTTTTAGCCGTTAGAAAATTTGAAATTCCAAAAACCGTTAAATGACCAACCATTTTAATATATGAAATTTCACCGCAAAATTGTTAATTACACTATAATTAATGGTTTTCAAGTGCATTTACGCGGGAAATTTTCAAATATATTTTGATCGTTAGAAAATTTGAATGTCAAAAAACCGTTATAAAGCCGTCGAATTTATTTAAGTCACAAAATATTCATGATTGACTTATTTAATATGCAGTACTTTGCTAATCAAATACTGATCGCTAACACAAAAATGCGCTGAAGTCCCTCGATCTATAACACGAGGACTTTCTTTAATTTTTTAACTTTTTTTGGCTTTGTAGCTTTAAAATTCCAAATTTTTGATGGACGTCATTTTTAAAACAACCCCTAAGACTATTATAAATTTTATTTGTGAGAATTCGGCCTTTTTAATGACGAAATCAAATCAAATTACAATATAACCATCATCAATCAATGTTTCATTAAAATAATGAGATATTGGACTGCCTCATTTATGTCCAAGTAAATTTGATAGATCAATCGCCATTGTCTCGCAACATTAAGATTTTGACAGATTTAAAAAAGGCAATAAATTGAAATCAAGCAGATGATCCACACCGCTTAAAATTGCAAATTGTTTTCATTTTAATGAGTGTATTTTATTCCTACTCGGCGTCACGGTAAATAACTTCATCATCACAATCAGAAGCTCCATCAAAATGTTTTCGTATGGGCAAGTACTATTCATTATGAAGCCTACTTAAAAGAAATATTTTCATTTGAATCGAATGGATGTAATTCCGCTCTTGAGAACTTTCCCATAATTAGCATTTCTTTTCCATGCCTTTTTAATAGAAACATAATGGCAATGAAATGATGGATGTAAACATTCAATGTAACAGAATGCCTGAAATTCTCTAGAATAATTATAGCCGGAGGCGGTGGATGTAATGAAGTTTAAAACGATTTTAGGCATGCAACAAAAATTTCTTTAATTTTTTCCATCTACAGAATCACATCATTTTTTAAGCTGGAATTTGTGGTGTTGCTAGATAAATTCGTGACTCGAATCAACAATTCTATTCTACTTTTTTTAATTTATGTATAGCTACAAAATGAATAAAACAGATGGAATCGCAATTTGTGAAGCATAATTTAAAATTGAAATAATTCACTGTAAAAATTGGATGAAGCAAAAAGGTTCTATAAACAAAAACAAGCCAGCCCAAAAGCATCTTTACGGTCTTTGATTTTCTATTCATTACACACTTAACATCACATATACAGCCACAGGAAAAGCGCAATTATGTAAAAATTGAACAAATAGAATTGTCTTACCATTTACCCATCGCCAAGTTCTAGCCGTTATTCCCGGCTCTTTCTGAGCACCGACCCATACTAACTGGGTCTTGAGATCTGCCTTTCTACGATCAAGTTCCGCCAATACATAGTCATACGTTGCACCGCGAAAATCATGAAGCAAATCTCCACCTAATTTAAATATATTTAATGGATGAAGAAGATGAAATGGAATTGAATAATCGACTATTACATTTAATTATTATTATGCATTATAAGCTCACCATGTGAACGGCATGTTGATCTTGCTCGATCGAAACTTTCACCTCTCGTCACATGAAACTCGTAACATGTACGTGAGAATGTTGTTAAAATCGTTTCGGGGCTTAAATTTGGCGATGCACATTGCTCACTTGAGAATTCTAAATGTGGGCGGTAAATAAGCCATTCTTGTGAATTTCAATTTGCCATAAAGAATTCTAAAGCTTACCATCATTGGAAAAGACTTCGACTTCACATAGACTTAAACTTCCTTCGACACCTACAAGTTGAATGGCTACATATTGACCGATGAGAGGTCGAGCACATGTGAATGCTTTTGTAGTTCCCTCTTCCATTGTACCCGGATTCCATGCACATAATGGATTCTTCTGTAAATCTGTACTACTGTTACCGACTCTAATTTCTAGATCTTGAAGCGGATTATGACCACAGCAACCTCTCGTCGTTATTCTAACAACTCTGACTGTTTGAGGTGCGAGTAAATCTACTCGCCACCATGGAGATGTTTCTTTTTGCGTTTCCGAACATTCTTGACCGTCCGGATTTTGGTTTCCTGCCTTACCATCATTGGCATAAAATGCTGGTCCAATTCGTGTTACTGATGACTGATTAACCGGTTTTCTATAAGCCACATTCGTACCTGTATGAAGCATAGAAAATTTCAAGTTAAGACAGGAACAATTTAAAACTTGTACGATTCGTCAATTAAAATAAACGACAAGCATCTCCAAGAATTAATTAAAATCACGTAAAGAATGAATGAAGTAATTTAAAAATTTAATAAGCATTAAATCGAGATGACAAATAGTTGCATGAAGTAGATTAATTGATTGAGACATCATCAAAATATATTAGCACTTTATTATATTATGTTGATGTGCATTACGAAAATCATAGCTGAGCTCTACCAACCAGCCATTGTTTATTTGTTTTAATAACATCTATTTTCAGTCTTAAGAAAAAAATGTTGCCAATCAACTGTTCTATTCAACAACAATAGCAACAAAAGCTTCTTTCAATGTACACATCTTACACAATGTTGTTTATAAGCATTTGTATATCTACTTCTAATGGCGTCCGTGTATGTATTATAATATTTTTCATCATTTTTTTTAAAGAAAATAATGAGTTCACCTAAATAGCATTAAAAATTAATATTTCACATATGCCACAAATTCTCTTCATTTTCTTCATTAATTCACATCTTCTTCTTCATTTTGTTGCTTGGTTGATGGTGCTTTATTGATGACATTATGTCTGAATGACGGAAATGCAACAGATTTTAACATGATTGATGTAAAAGTAGGTCCATTTGATGGATATCGGAATTCTATGCCTAGTGTAATCAGTGGCTGACTGATTGCTCGGTACACCCAAGGGTAAACACTATCTAGGGTTACTCTAAAATTTCAATTTCCGAAAAATCACAACAGCCAGCTTGTAAAACTATAGTCATAGAAAAGATTTAAAAAACTTTTTTAAATTTGTATGAAGAGATTTAAAAACATTTTTTAAACTGGACTCTTAAAACCTTTTTTAAATTTTTAAAAATATTTTTTAAATTTTCAAATTATTTTGATCCGTTAAAATAATAATAATATTTTGAAAAGAATTGCTCAGAGTTAGGATCGATCCAGTGACCTCTTGGTTAGTAGTACTCTAACCACTAAGCCACCGAAGCATATAAATGTATATGACAATTTGTCAATATATATTGAAAAAAATTAAAAATCAGCTTTTTAAATTTTAAAAACCAAATTTTAAACTTTAAAAATATTTTTTAAACTTTAAAACACAACCTAAACTTTAAAAATATTTAAATTTAAAAAATATTTTTTAAAGAAATTTCTAAAAACTGTTTTTTAAATTTTTTTTATAAGTGTAGGTTAATGTTTTTGGGGGAGAGGGTGTGTGAAGATACTGTGACTCTTCCATTCAAAACAAAAATTTTTGTATGGAAATTTTGTGATATAGGAGCTGTTGGGTCTAAAAATCTCGTTTTTTGGATGATGACATATATGAACAGTCCCTAGGCTAAATTATTAAACACCATTTCCCTTATTTTTAAGATTATGGCTAAGAATCAGTCTGTCCTTCGTCAGAATAAATTTTAGCAAGCAACTCTGAACTTTAGATCTGTATTTGCCTACAAAAAGCGTTCCAGTGATCCAATAAAACACTGTAACGATGACTTTCATACCATTTTTCATTTCATTGTCGATTTGTATTCACGCATTTCAATCTACATAATATTAAAAGAAAATTACTTGAATGAATGAATGTGAAATATGAATTTAAAGGCATTTACCATAAATTTATTATTTTTTTCTGCCATATAATTTTATGACTTTGATCAACATTTTTTCTTCATTCTTCTAATGTATGTGAGTAAATTGAAACTTAATGATATTGGCAACAGCTTCTTATAGGGTAACTCAATTAATTTACACAAAATCTGTTTTTATTCAGCAGATTTTTAAAATTAAATATAGTTTTCAAATTGTGCTGCAAATTAAGATTATATCCTTCTATATAGTCAGTATGTGTATTCGTCTCAAGGTCTTAATTCAAGACATTTGAAAAGAATTACACACTATTCGAAATACACTTTGCATACAGACATTCTGTGACACTTGACACTTGAGATTAAATTTGCCTTTTACAAAATAGGACATAATTGAGTGGTTTCAGTTCCTAATAAATGCAGAATTTCAATTAGTAATTGGTATGAAATAGAACAGTAGAAATATTTTGATAAGTGTCTCTATTTAAAGTAGGCCGTAAGTCACACACATATTGTATTTAGCATACAATAGAATTCCTTTCATTTTTTCCACCTCGATGAAAATCCATTTTTTCATTAATCAAATGTGTTAAAATGTGCATATTGGATGGCTGATTGAGTAAGCAAATATATCGTGTGTGTTATTTGAGTTTTAGAAAGTAGCCTTAGTCAGAATTGACACTTCCTATTGCAAATATTGAAAAGTGGCTTCTGGCTAATTAGTCATTGTGTGGTGGTTGGACAAGATCATGAATTTTGATGGATTTAAAAGACCAAGAAGTCTTTTGATATATATTTTTAGATACATTTGGTGTGAAAAAGGGGACTGTAGCATGAATAGTGTGCAAAAGTAGATTATTTTGCCCAAAGCGACATAAGTTTTAAGAAATCAAATTTTTTTACGTACTTAAAACTCTGGTTATGCTACTGAAGGAGGAAGTAACTGAAAATAACCTTTTTGGCAACAAAAAAGGGTTCAGAACTGATCAAATATTAATATTAAAAGTCAGTTTATCAGTTCCATACCCTTGGCAACAAAAGGAATATTCTAACCCATTCTAACGAAACCTTTTTTAGATTTTCTTCAAAGTTCTCTACTACCAGGGGTGTATCCAGGAGTTTTTTTTTTGGGGGGGGGGTTAGTTTTGAAGCATTTCTTTTTTAAGGCTAGCATTGGTTTTTCAAAACAAAAAGAAGGTTGACCCCGATCCAGGGGGATACACCCCTGTCGACTCTATACCTTCAACTTAATTTATCAAAACTCATATAGAATTTACCAGGGAATTTACATACATCCGGTGTGGTGAAGAACATGTTATTATTAATTTTGATTATAAAGTGCATATAACACGAAAAATTCATAAATTTCAATCAGAACGCCTGCGGTAAAAGTTCAAGTGTGAGAAATAATGGCTTTAGGAAATTGAAAATCTATGATTATTTTCTTGGAATCCATAATGTTCTATAATTCTAAGTACTCTTCATTCTATTTCTAATATTCTCACAAACTTGCGCCTTTACCATTCAATTATCTCAACTTCTCTACTTATATTCGAAATTATTCTGTCGATTGTCAGCAAACACCAGAGGAAAGAGCAGAAAAAAATGTCTGTAATGCACCCGTCATTAAGTTATTGCTACTACTGCTTACTATGATTTCTAAAGTGTTTCTTTTTCTTATTTTATTTTTATTTCCTGCTATTTGTAAAAAAAATTGGGCGTTTCAGATCATTTACACATTACAAAAAGCATTTAATTGTGTTGCTATTGTAGATTGATTTGAAAATGATAATTAACCAGTTGCACATATGACTATAGTCATACATTAATGTGGAAAATAAATGTTTTGATAGATACACTGCATGAAATCACCATTTGTTGCATAGATTTGTATAAAATCATACATAATCGCATCATCGTTCATTGTGTTAAGATCTTACAGATGCAAACATAATTCAATAAAGATCCAAAGTAGATGAAAAATTGGATTTTGAAGCGTGTTGAATAAGATTTATGGAATCAAGTTTTGAAATTCATTCTCATCTTACAGCATAGCATTTAGATTTTGAAATTGCTCGTATTATTACAGGAGAACGTGATGCTGTCGATTATTATTGTTACACGAATCATAATATTTACCACAAAATGGCAGTTCCTTCTCCCAGCCTTTCTTTGGATCACATTTTATTGTTGATGGCCCAAACAGCTCATATCCCGAATCACATTCATACTTTGCTTCACTCAGTCCAAAATCAGATGATTTTGTTTGTACTTTACTATTTACTGGCACTGCTGGCGGTCCACACACTGAAATAAAATATAAATTATTGCCGATTAATTTTTTTAAATAAATAAATTTGTTGCTTATTTCGAGTGCTTGAGCTTATAATCAAATTTCAGCCACAAAAATGGTTGGAAGAGTTTCTAATCCACTCGTCATTTATGAATATTTCTGCAATTCTCGCTTCAACAGCGCATTATGAGTGGCAATGGCAAAAAAAATTGTATTTTCACTTTTTATTTAACACCAATAATGATGAAATCGATTGAATTGAAAAAATTTAAATAGATATCTCCTCATCATCATGTTTAAAGATGCGAAACAGCTTTAATTGAGACGCTTTGCATACAGCCTTTTTATGTATTTTTATGCTGAGCCAAAGAGGTGCAAATTAATTTTCTCAGATGGAATTTTTCTCGCCAATTGTTAAGAACAATTAAACTCTGTTTTTATGTTGTTACTACACTGGATGAATGAATGAATGAAAAAAAGTTCACCAACATCCGATCTCCATTCACTTTTATTTCTTCAAGTATATATGCTGTGCATTTTATTGTAAATGGTAAATCCAGTTTTCTTTTTCATAATTTTTTAGCGAATTTTATGCAGCGCATTCTTATTGGATTCACTTTGTATGACTAGATGAATTTTATTAATTATGCATGATTTGATAAATGTCACAGACACAAATATTAATACTGTCTGATCCATTTGTGGATTTTGTTGCTATCCATTCATTTAAGGTATCAACTTTCTGATTATTAATTTTTGTGTTTATGGATTTTTTAATTTTTGCAATCTATTTGTTTTGCAAGACAATGGAATTTTTAATCCAAAATGGATAATATTTAGAATGGAAATACGCGATTTCTACGATTTCACAGTCCAAAAATATTTAATGTCTTTAGCATTTCAATAAGAACAATCCTAATTCGATGCTTAATACCTTTTGTGTAAATTATATCTTAAAAATGTTACCGGATTTTAAGCTTGCGCATGACGAGAAACGAATTATTTTAAAAATGTCAGACTCTACTAAAAGCACCACGAATGGAATCCCCGTCAAGCGTAAACAGCAAGCTTATTTAATGTCATGATTTGTTTAATTTGACATGTGTAATAAACATATTTCATGGATTTTATTTTATTTTCATCGAAATTGTCACGAAAGTTGCTTAAAATAGAAATTTAGCATGTTTGGTTTGTATTTAAACTGCCAGTTGACATTTACTCTAATGACAGTTTGGACATCTTGAATAATTTATTGTAGTTCGACATTCATATTTTAGGGGTAAAATTTAGTATTAAGTAACACCAAAATTGGCAATTCTTGGCTCTGTTTTCTGTTTTAAATACAAAATGGCATAGCATGGGAATTGTGACCTATCCTGCGGTCCTTTATAAAGTTTGAAAAGTTCAGACCACGGAAAAGTCGAAATTGACCGTTAAATTTAAATTTGAATTTTTCATGACCGTTATAAAAATTCATAAAATCTTGATTTAACCATAAATATTGATAACATTAGATTGTTTTTCGTCCTGAAATCATGAACGAAAACTGAATTTTCATTCCTTGTACTCTAAAATGGTTAATTATCGTTTTTCATTTTAATTCGAAACCAACAACAACAATCAAAACAAAAAATTCGACAAATTACAAAATCAAACTTTTTGACTTAAATTTACTTCCTTATACGTTTACAATTCGATTAAAACGTAGTTTCAATAGTGTATTAATGAATTGAATTGCTTTTGGATTGTTAAATAGTGTAATTAAATGAATTTTTTTAATTTTTGCTTAAATTTTTGTAACGGTCAAAATAAATTCAAAATTTTGACTTTACTTCGACAGTTTTAAAATACTTCGACACTGAGTGTCGAAGTAATTCGACACTGAGATTTCCGTGGTCTGGAAAAGTTGAGGAATTGCTTATACAAAACTGAATACTGAGCAGATTTTTTAAATTTGGTCTTCTGTACCGAAATGCATTGATGATGTGGAACATAACGCTCAGGGGCGTATCCAAGATGTTTTTTTTATAGCTTTTGGATTTTAAAATAATAGGGAAGGTTCACCCCGAAAAAAAGGGATAGAAATGGGTTCAAGAATTTGTAACATTTGGGGTTCTAAAAATTCATAAAGAAATAAATGAACGAACCCATAAGCATATTTCCTATTTACATTTACGTAATATCCATACGATCCCATTAATGAAATAAAGATCAATCATCATACGCTCATAAGATTCTAAAGGTCAGTATTTCATCAGAAAATCATCAATTATTTTTAAATATAGTATAACTTAATTGCATGGAAGTCAGCAATAATCCTTTACTGCTTCCTAAGAGAGCCGTTTGCATGTTACGGTCCGAGTAGGGAAAGAAATCAGACTTTTTATACTCTAAAAATTTTGTTACAGACACTGAGGGGCTGTTCAAAAGTGGAAATTTAGCTAAAGATCTAAAGTTTTTTTAATTTTCAGGATTTATTCGTAGATTACGTCATCCCAAAAAAAACTTTTCCTTCACATTCTTATCACAATTTGTCCATCGAAAAAAATTTATTTAGTTTCAATTGTCTCAAAATCTTAGATCCCTTCCTAGAGTGTGACATAATTTATGAAATCAACATCTTTTTTAGAATGATCATTCTTGATCAAAGTAATCTCTGATATTTTTTAAAGTTATTGCTGAATAATTGATGAAATTGTTAATTATTGAGAGATTATTCTCTAAAGAAATTGTCATTTTAAATACAGTCCACTATTGAAGTTGTTTGTTATTGTTGCTATATTTTTCACTCTAACTAAAACCTATCAAAATGCGCTAAAGCCACCCACCTCAAAGAGAATTTCCCAACAATTTTTCCCAGTTTCATAAAAATGAATTTTTCAATACAAATTATTCAATGCATTAACAACAAGATTTTCTGCCATATGAGAACTGCATTACTGCATACATTTGATATTTCTGTATTTTCAAAAACTGCATGAAAAAAGACTCGAATGAAATCAAAAGTTTCTTTTTGAAACCAACGATAATTAAATTAAACGACGTGGATTTCACAGAAATCGTAAGTACAATTTAATTAATGAAAAAGTGACACACCTTGATTGTTTTAATGAAATTATCGATATATACCATATATTTTTTGCTCAAATATTGCTCAATGATATCATTGACTTTTTATAGAAAATGGATGAAAGATTTGAACGACAGAACAGGCAACGTCGACAAACGTGACATTATGGTTGGAAGCACACAACTGTACAAGATAATATGGACATTTAGTTCAGAGGAAACAATCTAATTTAATTGAAGAAAGTGACAGAAGATGATCTATAATGAAAATTAGTCATGTTGAGATGAAAAGAATCTCCTCCATTGTTGTGACTTTCTTTGTGGCTGGCTCATCGTCCAAATAACATTTTCATCATCATTATTTTCTCTATTTAGTCATATCTAGTCTGTGACATCAATTTTGGAAGCCACAACAAGACAGTTTGGGTAAGAGACAGCTTAATATGCCAGCCACGAAAAATCATTTTTGCCGTTACATTTTGATTCGCCTGACACAATTTTTTGAGGTTATATTTTATTTTATTGTATGCGCCATCTCCTCCATCCGAGCACAAATATAGTCATTTGACAATACATTTCTTCATGCACCGCGGACAGCAACATTTATACTGGATAGTTTATATTGTATAAGCACATGTATCGATTCTATACAGCGAGAATGTGCAGACAGAGGAAAAAAATACTGATTGAATACAAAAGTGGAATTTCAATACCTTAACGACCCAAATACGCGGAAGAAATTTATAAAGTAAACAACGAATGTTTGATAAAAACTAAAGAAAAAGAAAGATTAAAGAGGTTATAAAAGAAAAGTGGTAGAACAACAATTTAACGACTTTTCTCATTTCACTGACCACATGCATGTAAATGTGCTGCTTTGAGAACATATACACGACTATAACTCAAGAGTTAAATTTAGCATGTGTATAAGCAAATAAGAAGTGAGATTGTTGTCTTTTTCATACATGGACAACGATTGTCAGTTGAATAAACAACACAACTGGTGATGGCGATGACTCAACGAGGTTTCATCGTAAATTAAAAATCATCCTCTGAACTTTACGAGTGAATGGAATCGAATCAAGACAGGAAGAGCGAGAAAAGAGACCAAATCAATTAATCATAGTAATTTTTGTGGCTTTCAAAGTCTAATAATTTGCCAGATTCTTGCTTCCAATCACCGCATCTAGCTTCTTCCATCAAAGTAACTGTAAACTGTAAATTCATCATCGAAAAACCTTTCAGATTAAGTTCTTTGTGATGATGAATTGACACTGAGTAGCTATAGAGTGCCTAACGAGTTTGGAAAGGCAGCAAATATTGTTTTCACTTAATGACATATTTATAAAGAGTCATCCACAAATGACGTCCATTAAAAAGTTGGATAACAATTTTAATTTTGGACACAGAGTTGGTAAAAGGCTGGTTTTGTCAGTTCTGCATGTGATTGAAGTTATGCATGTGACAGAATTATCTCAATCTCTGGATTTTTTAAAAGTATCTTGTCAAACATCCACAACAATCACGATAAAAACCAATCTATAGTCACCCGATGCATCAAACAAAAGGAAGATCAGCAACAAACAAGTAAAATTAAATCGATACAAGTTTGATTCACGATTCCTGTTGTGCTTCAATTCTCTTGTTGCATGTCGGAAATGTTAATAACAATAGACAACGAAAATAATCATAATCATCCATGAATTATATTATCGCGCTCTGACACCTTAAGCAATTAATTTGTACTGCGCTGCGAGCATCTCACGATCAATGCGAAAATTTATGCATGACATTGGCATTCGTAATCAGGTTTTTTTTTTGAGAATTTCAATTGTTTCTCATCTCTTAATTTGTGGATATGATTTAGCGGAATTTAAGTGATGGACGCATAACTATAAATTCCTAAATTTTAAACACCTCAATTGATTACATAATTAATGCTGACACATTAAGATCAATGTCGAATTGTTAGTTATTTACAGCGGATAAGGCTAATTTTCAGTGCATTAACTTTAACATCGTACTTAGAGGTTGTTTATGTCTTTTTAAAGTATTATCGATGCTTACAACTTTCTACGTACCAAACGCAATTAAATTTCCGAAGTTGGAATTTCTTTCTCTTCATTCACATAATTCAATGTCTCGCGTTACAAGCACATGATCCGAATTTGATTGAATATATCCAATAAGATCTTGTACATATACATAGTATTTATTAAAGTATATGAATTCATTTAATTGCATACAACAATCCCATATTTCTGATTGCAATTAATAGTAATTACATTTCATCATATATTAATCAGACGGCACTGCTGCATGTTGCATGAAAAATTGTCCATTAAAGAGTATAAATGATAGACTTAGGTGACTACAGCGCATTAACCTTTCATAATTTATAGTCAAAAACTTTGAACTAATGTTAAACATACTTCATATTTCTTTAAAGTGTACTGCCACTCCTTCCTGCAAAATGGCTGCATTTTTAGAATTCTTTCTAGCTTCAAGATCGTTGTGGAAGTGAATATGCAAGCTTGGTAATTGTTATTAATTAGAATCTTAATTGTGGTATATAGTGAATGAGTAGTGTTGATAGGGATTGGCACATAATCAGGAATCTTTGACTGAACCGGAATTGATTCTTAACCTAACAACAGGTGTATCAATCAAGTTGAAAATGACAGCTTATCATGCAACACAAATCAGTCAAATTTATTCAAAAACTTGTTAAGAATGATGTAAAATCTTGATATAGCTTGATACTATTGTTAGCAGTGGCAACTTTAAAGGAATCGAATGTTTTCAATGGTAGAATAGAACCATAAAAATAATTTAACAGAGTTATTTGAAGGTTTCTCAAAGGGGTCGTGCATAAATGACTTAAAATAACGAACTTTATTTTAAAAAAATATTTTTAAAATAAAGAAAAATTTTAAGAAAATTCTTGAAAATTCAATTGTTCCATACTTCTTCCCCCCCTTACATAGAGACGTCATTTATGAATGATACTATAAAAAAAGAATGGTGTCCATAAAAAGGAATTGTTATACCTCTCTATCTCATATTTGGAATAGAATTAAAATCTTTCGGCCTGTTTCACTAAAGTGGATTATCCTCATTTTCGGATTAACTCATTTTGCAGTACAAGGAAATTTCAAATTAAGTTTTTCTGACGTAGAATTTCATGACTAGTCCTAATCCGATGAGTTTGAAAAAATATTTTTTTCTCGAAAAAAAGATTTAGCAAAAAATTAGTTTTAGCAAAAAGATTATCCGAAGATTATCCTGTAGATAATCCTAAATTTTTAAAACTGAGTTGTACCAGGATTGAATTTTTGGATTATCTACAGGATAATCCCAGGATAATCTTCGGATAATCTTTTTGCTAAAACTAATTTTTTGCTATATCTTTTTTTCGAGAAAAAAATATTTTTTCAAACTCATCGGATTAGGACTAGTCATGAAATTCTACGTCAGAAAAACTTAATTTGAAATTTCCTTGTACTGCAAAATGAGTTAATCCGAAAATGAGGATAATCCACTTTAGTGAAACAGGCCGTTTAAGTTTGAAGATAGAAGTCATTCACTTATTACGTAATGCTTTTAAGGGGGTTGATAAAATGTAACAATTTGTTACAGGGAGAAGAGGAGGGGTTCGAGAATTTGTTATGTTCTCAATTAATGAATTATTTTTTAAATTTTTCGATAAAATATAGTCAAAATCCGTCAAAACATGACTCCAAATCTATGGATTATCTCAATACTTAAGACCCCTTCGTACATCATTGATGAATGACCCCCTAGTGGCTATTATGAAAGAATTTAGAACTCTAGCAATTACGTCATATTAACTAAGGACACTTGCATAATTTACTAAGAAATCCAGCACTGATTCCAACAATGGAATGACTAATAAAATACATAAGGGTATGACTATTCTATTCAGAATTACATCCCAACGACTGCAATTTGAATAATATTTAATCCAAATCGATGACTATTCCGTCTCATGAATCATTAACTTCCTCTAGCAAATTTTGAACATACTGGATTTATGACATTTAACATACATAGTCTTATTAGCCAATTATTTAATCATTTTATAGCTAGATGCACCCTGAAGGCATTCAAAAGCTTAAATGAAGGATGACCAGTGACAGAATAAAGCGACAAGAAAATTAATGTAGCTAAAACAACAGATGTATGCATACAAATTTCATAACTCATCATTCATCTTTCTCTTCTTATTTAATTCCTCTATTGTTTCTACATAGTAGCATACATAAATACATGTATTGTCATTCACAGAAATTATTTGCGTGATAATCTAACTTGTAATTTTCCTGATGAAAACCTGTCAGCATTCATTTTTGTATAAAATTTTTAAATTTATCAAAAAAAAAAATTAAATTATATGCAATTTCCAATAGAGTGAGAGCAAAGCTTTCACAAAAAAAATGTCCAATTAGCGAAAAAAAAACTCTCACTTCCCATCACAGATTCATAGTCATTTATGATTTACAAAATAGCATTATTCCTACATGCTCACGATTTTGTGTTTTGCTTCATTCGAAGCTTATGGATATTAACATAGATCTATGTAATTTACCATTTAGTTCCTAATTATATGTCATTTCTTTTGATGTATGTGAAATGACTAGGCTGTTGTTGTGTAGGCATCTTTTACAGTTGACAATATTACCTCATCGACATTAAAGAGTCATTGAATCTCTTTTTATAATGTATATACAAAGGGAATTGAGCAAAGCCAACTAATTTTTAGTGCGAAATCGTAGGCGATTCAGAGTGGTCAGGTACAAACATGACTTCCAAAAACCGGTTTGCGGTTTTCTTGCTTTATATACACTTACAATAAAGAAATCAATTGTTCTACATCTCAGATGGCTTTGAGATTATTCAATGTGGTGATATTATGCATTGTAGCGACTTGGTAGTAAGCTTTCCTGAAGTCTCGGTCTCGATAAATTTTCGAGACCGAGACCGAGACCGAGGAATCCCGGGAATTCCCGGGAAGTCTCGAAAAAAAATTTACATGGAAAATTTCAAATTTTTAACAATCATTTGATATTTTTAGACCCATTGAGACTTATAACGTATTTTTAAATTGAAAAGTGAAGATTAAAGTTAAAAGAATATTAATTATGTCATTAGAAATAGTTTTAAAAATTGATTTATACCAAAAATATTTTTGAGTTAATAGGAATTATCCTTAGTTTTAAAAACTCAAAAATTATGAAAATCTACTAATCTGCTAATAGGACCAGAAAATTTTTAATTTATTATGTATTTACCCAGTATTTACTATATAATTAATTCAGATTTTTTTCCCTTTTTCGAAAAAAACTATATGGAAATAGGTTGGGATTTTTTAAAATATTACCTATAAAACATTAAGTTCAATCCCTTTTAATAAAATTTAGTTTCTTAGTGTTAAATTATTTTTCAATAGTAGCATTATTAGAAATCAAAGTAAAATTGGCTTACTAAATCCAAAATTTAATTCTTTCGTGATTTTTGATATCTTAGAATACAGTAAATTTAGTTTTTAATCACTAAAGAACTTATAAGAGAACATAAAAAATTCCAGATGTTAAATTTTTATTTTTTTGTTTGGTTCAAGAGAGTTGGTAAAATAGTTTCTTCAATTTTTCTTGGTCTCGGGTCTCAGTCTCGAAAAATTTTCGAGACCGGGACGAGACCGAGACTGAGACTTCCCGGGAAGTCTCGGTCTCGGTCTCGACATCGGGAAAGCTTACTTGGTAGTCAAATTACACCTCTTTAATCAATTTATGATTCTTCGGTATTTCTTGCGTGGTAGGAAATGCATGTGTTTCAAGTTGTTAGGTAAGGCGAGTCAATCAAAAAAATTCAATAGCTTCGCAATTATTGAAGAGGAATTTTGCTGTCTTGTATTGGAAATGATATTAATTTCTGCTCTATTTGATGAATTGCCTCACGAATCATACAGTAAGCTATAAAATTAACAATTCGTAATTAAAATATTATGTTTGCCTTTTCAATTTCCTGAATCAATTAATTAGATCACATGAAAAAGTTGATAATGCATAAATAACTTGTTTTATAATAATTTTAATAAGTTTTAACAACATACAGTAACAGATTTAATCATATGTGAATGAGACCAGGAATTCACATGCACTTGGATTACGTTTTTGCACTCATAATGGCACAAGAAGTAGACACCTCAAAGGTATGCCTTTACTTCTTTAAAAATTCACAAAAATTATTATTATATGAGCCAATTAACTTTTAGTAATTTACGTAAAAAATAAGGAAAAAAAACTTTTGTATGGGTGAAAAATAAACTAATTTAGTTGCCCAAGGTTTTTTTGTTGAATTAATTTATGTGCTTTAATCCCATTAGATTTAGCTTTTTAAAATGTCTCTCGATAGATTTTTTTTTCAATATAATGAGACAGGTAGGTATAAAATATTTTAATATGCAAGCCTTAGTGTCTAATAAAAAGTTTATCGTTAGGTCTCTTTCCTTAGTTCCTTCGAAGAATAGAGGGTATATAGACAGTTAAAGATTGATTATACTTTGAACTTTATCAGAAACCCACAGTTAAAAAAGTTTATTGGGCTTCATTAATTGCGCATCTTGAGCGGATTTCCCACATGCTGATAAGTCTGGTTTATTTTTTTTGGTAAACAAAAAATTCTGTGTTGTGAAAAAATCCATCGGATGAATCATGCAATCGTTTTGTATATCATGGTAATCTGTTGATCTTTACTTTCTAATACTGCCAAAAGTTATATAAGAGAACGGCTCAATGGTGTGGTAAATATTGGATATTTTGTTCTCGATCGTGCTATAACGTGAAACTTTGATGACTGTTCATGATTAAATTCTGATAGTTAGCTCATTCAATTAAGCTTTTCATGCTGAACATAATTTATGAAGCAAGAATTAATGTTAAATTTTTATATGAGCTCGATCTCGACCCTGTTCTGACTCGACTCAAATAGAATCAACTTCGAGTCGACGCAAAAATGTTTGATCGACTCTGATTTTTAATAAAGGGTCGTTCACAAATGAGGTCGATCAAATATAAATTGAAGCATCTTTTCTTGTGATAAAATTTTCGTGAACTTTTCTGCATTGTCACATAGATCCATATCCAGGGGGGTGATTTGGGTGTTAAAGCACTACCCTCGACGGAAATTTTATTCAATTGCTGTTTTTTGTGAATAAAATCCTAAAACACCCCTAATAAAAAATTTCTGGATACATCCATGTCCGTACCAGGGGCGTATCCAGAAATTTTTCGAAAGAGGGGGTTTGAAATTTTTTTGTATGGACGGGAAAATTTTAGGGGGGTTTTGGGATTTTTTTCTTAAAAAACCCTAGAAAATTGAAAAAAAATTCCCAAATGGGGGGGGGGGGGGGTTTGACCCCCAAATGCATCATAAGTACGATCCCTTAAGCCCAGGACAGGAACAAAATTATCATATTTAAGGTTTTGACAAGATTTACCAGTTAGAACCAGTCAAAAATACCAGTCAATGTGTGGCTAATTGATCTTAGGACTTTACCGTGCAATACTTAGCTAACTTAAAAGAATTTTCTAACAAATTAGAAATAAATAAGCCAGAAATATCGTAACATTTGCAATACCCTGTAATTTCTTCTCTAATAAACACTTCTAATAAACACTCAACATTATTATGAAAAGCCAAAACACTTGAAAATTGTACGTAATTAAAGCACATACATATGTTATTATCCATCCATTACAATGAACGATTTATGAACAATATCAGTTATTACAGATGATTTACTGCAGAAAGCTTTTATTTAACTTCAAAATAGTCAATTGACTATCATAAAGCATTCCCAAAGCGATACTAATTTTCAACATAAATGAGCTAAATATAGAGACATAGCCTCATGCAATCAAATTGATTGACAATTAAAAATTTTCGATTATAAAAAATGCCAAAGATCAAAATTAAGTTTAGTGATGTCGAGTTGATGATAAAAAGCTCTTTTTTGTCTCATTTTGAACGATCATTATAGAAATTTTATAACATTTGTGTTGGACAGTCTGAAGTAGACAGGAACGGACATCATTTTAATAATTACTCAATCGTAGAGCATTAAATTCAATACACGCACATGCTATAATCAAGGCTTATATAATTTTCATGCTAGAACTGCATGTCCATGACTATAATAAATGCATTAAATTACTTCACTATCCACTTCTAATTTAATGAGGTTTTTTATATTTTTTTTTCTAGAGATATAAATTTTATTGTGCCTTAAAGTTTTATATAATATTCAGCATTAATTGTCATTTTATCGGCAACAGATAAAGAAACAAAATGAACAAATGGAACTTCCATTTTAAAATGCATTCGCAATCGTGATCCAATTATGAAATCAGCCATTCTTGTATGAGAAATGAATGAAACTTTAAGCCATGAAGGCTTACGTATTTCGCCAATAGAACTCTATAATTAAGAGAAAAAAAATACAAATTTGCATAACCTCTTCCGGTCCCCAAATGTACATGTACATATATCTCATTTTTGAGATGTTGTTCACCAAATATAGAAAATTATGGTAATAAGTAGAAAAATATTGTAACGAAATGACCTTTCAAAAGACAGGTTTTGGTTCGGTTTGTTTCCATTTTTTTGCTCTTTCGCAGAAGTTGAAAATAAAAATACAAATGCGACAGCAGCAAAAACTAGTAGAACGAACAGATCAAAGTGACTAAGAGCAAAGCGAATTTTTATGTGGAACTAATAAAAGTCTCTAATATTCAATAGATAAAATATGTAAACTAGGCGTTGAGAATTTTAATTCAAACTAAGTTTCTTGGTTGACATGGAAAAATTTAGAGGGGAGGGGGGATTTTTGTGAATTTTTATCACCATCCCTAGCAAAATGAAAAAAATTCATCAAGAGGGGGATTTGACCCCCAATACCCCCTTTGTCTACACGCCTGTTGGTTGATGACGAAATGACATAATCCACCAATTCTTTAAGGGAAACGTCTATCATTTAGGGGAGAGGTGCAGGGGCATATTTAGGGTCAAAACCCTCCCCCTATGTTTTGAAAAACCAATACTAGTTTACAACAAGAAGTCATGATTTGAAAAACTCCTCCAAAAACACATCCTGGATAAGCACCTGGAGAGGGGGGTCTGAAGTTTTGTGACACATATATATAAAATAATTTTTTGTATGAAAATTTTGTGAGAGGGTGAGGAGTCTAAAAATCTCGTTTTTTACGTGACGTTATATATGAACAGTTCTTTATGGTACAAGTATATCCAGTTGGGGGGTTCTTTTTTGAAAAAAAAAATTGAATTACCTTATTCCCCTTCTCCCAGTTCTCCTAAATAATTTCTAGCCACACCCCTACCTGACATATTTAGTGAAAAGGGATAGGAAGGTGTAAGATGGTGATAGGACACATTTTATTAAACACTAAATCCCTAATTTACTTTTTTGACAGACGTCATTTGTGAATGATCTTAAAAAATTAACCGATTAGCCTTTTATGAGCTACACACTAAACTACTTATCAAGTCAATAACTCTTATCTTAGTCAGTTATTCCCTAGCTCACCACCATGAACCAAAACAAAGGCACTTTGCACCATCACATTTAATCTGCACAAGAAAAAAAACCACAAAAAGACTGAATTTGCAGACTGCCATTAACTCTTCGATGTGGTCAATCGAAACACTCGCAAATTAGCCAGTGTTCTTGTAATAATAAATAAAATGCGGCTGCATTGAATCGGTATTATGCCGAGCATTGTGTGGAAATAAAATAAATTGCATAAGTACATTATTCGTCTATTCAAGTCATTGGCAATCAAAGCTGTTTTGCTTAATTCAATTTTCTTTTATGATTCAAGACGATTAGGAAAAAGCATGTATATTGTCATGGACGATTAATTACGATTATTTATTAGATCATCGTCGATTATAAATTAGGAAGTCTGAACTAATTGACAACGTAGCCTGAACATATTATGAATATTTCATTAATAATTCAATGCAAGTACTTACAGCTAAAGCTCAACTTTTTTTTTTGCACGGAATCAATAAACGTAATGTGCACCCATAAAATATCATGTGCTGTGTTTTTTGCTTATGTATAAAGCTTGCTTGCATTCAACTTTAGCATCGACGAAAAATATAAAACTACAATATTCACTTTCATTTCGCAAAAGAAAATGTTGCAAATCAAGTTTTGGTCGATTGAATGTATTGGTATTTCTGCTCAAACCTGGCAACTCAGCATATAGCATAGCTTTTTCTCTCACTCTATGAATATTTATAGAAATAACAAATTCGATGAACCATGAATGAATTCCATCTTCATTTCAGCTTGTGATCACAAATGCTGAATTCATAGAAAGCAGCTTAACTACAAAAAAAGACGCGAAATGTTTAGTATGAAGAAAAGTTGTGAACTCGTGATTGTATGATACACAGCCAGCCAATATCACTAATAATACCGTTTTGTTCGTTTTTACCTCACTGACATACATTTTTTTACATCATTTTGCCTTCTTTTTCGTGTCCATCGCCTTATGTTCTTTTTACCTCAGCATGCTATTGCTCTTTCTCTTTATTTACGTAATTCGTTATGATTAATTCTTCTTTCTTCGCTAATCCCCATTCACAAAGTTTCTTCCCATTTAATTCTTTTGTTTCGGTAAAGAAAATTGACAAATCTTCATGTTCTGGATCTTTAATTTCTTTTTGACATGTTTTGGTGTCAAAAAATTTAAAATGCAATTCATTTTTGTGAACAAAACTGTCTGTCGATGCTGGTAAGCTTTTATTTAAATATTTTCTCTCTTTTACATTAAATCGGTCCGCTTTCTTTAATTTAAATTACATTGTTGATCATTTTATTATGTTAAATAAATTGGAGCTGAAGAGATCTACTGGTTTTAGCCTTAAAAGAAAATTTTTTATGGGTTTTCTACTAGACATTACAAGAATGTTATAGCCTATTAAGGTGATTTAAGTGTTATTAGTAATCATTTTCTCATACTCTATAAATGTCTAAAAGGCCAATAATGTTCGCTCTTTTTAGCTTGGTAAAGGACAATATTTGGTTATGTGGGTTATTCTTTCAAGAAGTAAAGAGCTTTGACAGAACCACAAGTTGACTTAAATGTTTCAATGGTTTTTGTAATTATATTTTATATTTTTGTCTGTAAGCTGCAGGAAAATAAACTCAGGTCTGAAGTCTATCAACATTCAATTTGAGAATCAGGTTCAGGGGCGTATTCAGGGAGGGGTTTTGGGGGTTAAAGCCCCTACCATTTTTGGGAATTTTTTTTCAATTTGCTAGGGTTTTTTAAGAAAAAATCCCTAAACCCGCCTAAATTTTCTCTTCCATACAAAAAAATTTCAAAACCCCTCCCTCGAAAAATTTCTGGATACGCCCCTGATCAGGTTCCTAAGATTTTGAGTTCCAAACTTCCTAGTTTTCATTTAAAATTATATCTACATCCCTAAAAACAAAGAAAATTATTTGATTTCAAATCAAGTCACTTTCAATATTGTTGACGCAAGCATGTGTCATTGTCCATTAGCCTGTAGCCTTTATACATGCTCAGTCTTTCAACTCGCATACATTAACAATATTAAATCAATAAAAATGGAGCAATCTTGACTTTTTTTTCTAGAATATGTTTTTATGAAAACAAATTGATACAAGCAACTGGTCAGAAATAATATATTGAACATGTCTTGTGAATGTTAACGATTGACATTGGCAATTTCCTGGCAATTAAAGCTGTCTGCACAAGAGATTGTGATCTGTGAAGCTTTTAGCAATTCTGAAGGGGTTAATTTTTAATGACGTCTGGTTTTTTAGGGGAAGTTCTCTAGAAATAAATCTATGCTATCATTATCATGTGACCTGAGACATTGTCAAGAGGGTAATAAGAGCCTCTTGAGTGTTTAAGAGTCTATCCAAAAATAAAACGACAAGCTCAGTGTTCCTAGCGTTCCTTAAATTAATTTTAAGATGAAAATTCTAAATCCCTGAAAAATCCTAGGTACGACCCTATATGTGACTATACAGTCTAAAACCAGTTTTTATGGACATCATGTGATAGGAATTGATGCATAATATAGGATATGCTAATAAAATAATACAGCTGTGAATTTATTTAGATAAAGATCAGAAATTTCTCTTTTTGGTAAATATCTCTGGAGTCAACACAACGACACTTGACATAACACGCATGATTAACACTTGAGATACTTCCCGAGGCCAAGCCGGTAAGAAACAAATTTTCAGCACACCAATTAATTTTAATTTCATATTTTTCATAATCTTATTAGTTAGTTGATAATTGAATATATCCAGTTCTCACTTAGGTATTTATGTGTATGGAATATTTATGAATTGCATACAAAACAATGGATATTGATAAACATAAGCTTTTCAAAAATATTTTCTCATTCTCTTTTCTTATTTCTAAAGAAAATTAAAATTTTTCAGACTTATGTTTTTGTCCATTAATCGCTTTTGTTGAATACTTTTCATATATTTTGTGAGTATTAATATTAAAATGTACGCAAACAAAAGACCACAAAGAAAGACATAAAAAACGCAAACAAATAATACGAAGAAATATTCAATAGAGTGAAAGTTAGAGGTAGAAATTTCTTTTGATAGAGCTTGATCAATTTTTGTTACGTACACATATAGGCAGTCGGCAGTTGGTTTGTTAAAATCGATGCGTAATGAATGAAAAATTTTGTGGTAAGAATATGACAATCATTCGAAATACTCCATTTCGCTTGACTCTTTTAATTGTTTCTCTATTTTTGGAATGTCTTTTTATTGCAGTGTTGTTATCCAAGTTTAAGTCACTTCCTTATACTCTCACAAAAAAGGCGTGGGTTGGTCTTTATTAACTTATCAAATGGTTATATGGCCGTATTAGTTTGTATGCGCTTTGTTAAGTTTCATTAAGTTGATTTAGTCATTAGTAATAAACAGCCACGTAGTCATTGAGTGGAAAATAAGCTCCTTAGCTGAGCAAGAGCATTGGATATCATTTATTGTTGAGAATATATCAACGGTCATTCTATATTTGAATTATATAAGCAGCTACAATTAGTTGATTTCCCCTTGTCATAGTGGTAATCCCCTTTCTGTGTATTTATTGTAACTCGATAGAAAAAACATCGTCTCTGAGATAAATAAACATTTAACTTATTTATAATGATATTGTGAGTGTTGATTATTCATCTTAACATTTACGGACGACCCCTTTCTAGAAAATTTGTCACGATCCTGGCAATGACGCTGTCAAGAAACGCGATTGGTGAATATTTGGACACAAGTGCATTAGTCAAGATTTCTGAAGTGTTGTTGTTGAAGAATTCACTTATTCCCCTGAGCTTTGACATTTCAAATTTGAAATATCCAAAAATATCTCTTTTTTCATCTTCACAGCTTCTTTTACGTATAATGAAAGGTTTCAAGACTATAGCAAGATCATTTTACATCAACAGACCAATTTTTAAGAAATTTTCTGTTCCAAAGCCATAAAAACTGTACAAACTCAGCAATTATTCAATTATTGATGCCTATGTCGGAAAAGCCTGTAACTATTTTCAATTGAAACCTTATTGTCATCTTATTTCTAAGATACAGCCGCTCTTAGGCCTACAAAGTGCCGGAAACTCCCATTTATTTCTTTACGGATACACGAAATCAATACTGCTTCCATGTAACCAAGATTTATTGAACATTAAAATTAAAAAAATAAAGATTGAAAAATAATTTATTGTAATCAAGCTTTTCTTTAGCTCAATGGCTGAAGATGGCAAAACAAAACCAAACCATCACAAAATTGATTTTTGTTTCTTTTTCGGAGTAAACACACCTTTCCTTCATTTAGTTACGGTCCATATTTCGTTTTTTGTCTGTATAAAGCACAAAAAACGATGAATGAAGACAATTTTTTTCTCTTTTTATAGATGACTGAACTCTCTCCGCTGCCGGGGCTCTTGGAGTTCTTCTTTGCTTATTATTTCTCGTGTGATATTTCGAAAAAAGATTGATTATTGCAAATCTTGGCGAAAATCTTCAAAAGCAATCAATCGAAATTGAAAGAATAGTGCAAATTAAGATGATGAGCTTGTGGAAATATCAAGCGAGAGAAAAAATAATTTTGAAATCACTTCTCATGCATTTTTTTTGTATCACGCCAAAGTTATTACAATAATGAAGATATTTGCACAAAAGCAGACATTATTGATGTTCAAATTTTCATGCCTGTATTATCCAAAAGCAACAAAACTAACAAAAATCGAGAAAAAGAGTCAAAAAGGCCAAATATGTCTTTAGTATTTGGACATTATGCAACGATGTTCACTTATGCATGCATGGAGCCATCACGCAATCATTAGTGACACTTACTGGTGTATTGGATAATTGACTTTACTGAAAATTTTTGGTTGTTTCCTCAAAGCTGTTCAGTAAGGGGACAAGTTAAGGGGTTATTTATACATGACGTCCTGCATTCAGAGGTGGACTGTCTAGATTTTAGACTTTCTATATCCAGGCGTATCCAGATTTTCGAGAGGGGGGGGGGGGGAATTTTTGTATGGACGGGAAAATTTGAGATTTTTTTCTTAAAAAATCCCTAGCAAATTAAAAAAAGTTTGACCCCCCTGAATACACCCCTGACTGCTACTACCCCAGCCCCCCAAAATTCTTACAAAACCACTCAACGTCATTCATGCACGACCCCAAACCCAGCATTTTCATGGAAATAACAAAGTTAAAGTAAAACTCATGCAATTAAACTGGCTGACTTTTTGAATAATCAGACACTAATTTTTCATTTTGTTCTTCTATGATGCTTCCACACATATGTGTGTGTTTGTTTAATGTTAAATAATTTATTTTATGATTTGCGCGCATGATGATTTTGAAAATGAAAACAAATTTTTTTTCTCAATTGTCTGTCTGAGAACTTTGGAAACGGTTCGATGATTTCAAACTCAAACACGCATTCAATTACTTTGATGCACTTTATGTCATAACATCATACTGGGTTAATGACTTTTGTTTTCTAATTTAAATACCCTCACAGTGCAGTCTTTCCGATTAGTTCGCACCATGTCCATAAGACAAATGAAGCAGAGATGATTATTCAACAATAAAGTGACTTCAAGTAAAGATCGTTGTAATGTGAAACTGCTCGTGATCAACCCGATCGATTCAGTGTAAAATTGCCTTTTCTGAATATTTCTTGAAATAGCACCAGGGTCAATTGCAATCACGATTTCTACTCGCTTCAATTTTTTTCTGTTCGTTGTTATAATTATTTTTGCGTCCTGGAACGAATTTTGTACTCGCATATGGGCGATTCTTGAGGCAGGTTAATATTTTGTTTTATGTATTCGACTAAGGTATGGTGTCTAGGAGCTGGTTTTTCTGGACCATTACCAGGATTGAGTAGCTAGGAGATGGATAACCTCAAAATCCTCACTAGCATCTGTCTTAGACTTAAAATATGAGTAAAGGAGTTACAGAACTTGCCAATAATTTAAAAACCATAATTTTGAAGAAATTTCCATCAACAGCTCGAACACAGCTCAAGTTTCTATGAAAAGTAATAATTGACTTAAATGGCTTATTTCTAAATTTCTGTAAAATTAAATTCGAGCAAGTAATAGCAAATATTAAGAAATGGCTACTGTATTAATTGACTAAGCTTTCAATTAAGTTCCATGAAATTTTTAAAGGTTAAATTGGAATTAAATTAATGCAAAATAAGCATGCTTGACAGGGGTTAAGTATTGGATCAAGAATGTTATGTTTGGCATTTAATCCTTTGTTAAGTTTTTTCAAGTTGTGGCTCTTCTTTAATTTATTGAGCCGATTAAATGCCTTCAGACTTCTTATTAGGGGTTTAGTGCTAGGGATAGACACGCGGTCCAAAAATCATCAAATTATTAATCCTAAAATTTTAGATCTGGGTACCTAAAAAATTGCAATGATCCTTCGGTTTACCCCACAACCCTCCCTTCCTATGAATGCAGCATATAGATCGAAGATGCACAAGAAGTGTCTAAGTCTTGACTATAAGCAAAAGCGCTCAATATTTCATAACCAAAAGCTGTGATTTGCACCTTGACTCTTGCTCTGTTGAAGCACTTGATTGCTCACAAAATATATTCACTTCATTAATATTCACGCAGCGCATTCTAACCCAAAACCTCATAATCTGAACCAAAAATCTCGTTTAAAGAATTTCCCATAACGCTTGTTCCGAATAGCTACTTTTAAAGACTTTCAAGAATATTTGCTGTTGTATTCAATAATATTTATGCTGAGTGTGAATAAGATCAGACAAAGAGTGAAGGAAAGGAAAATTTTCCATTGTCTGCCGCATGAAAAATTCTGAATTTATGTTTTACTGACCGAGTCGAATTTGTGTGCTGTTGAATTTCCATTAAACAGTTTAAAGAGTAAAAAGTAATTGCTCAGCGGTAACTAAGCACTTCAGAGACATGTTTTATTTTTAGCCACAACTGCAAGCTTTATTGTTCAAGGCTGCGTATGCTGTTCATGTGTGTTTGCGGTCTGATTGTAGGAAAAATATTTATTCTGAGTAGAAGTCTTATTTTTTTAAATTTAATTTTGTAATTTTTGTTAAAAAGCATTCGTATAATTTGGTAATGAGAATTTTAATTAAAATTCTTTTCTGGATATTTTTTTTATGGCTGGCAAAAAAAAATGTAACATTTTAAAAGTATAACAAAAGGAAACGAGAACAGAAAATGTTTCCCACTCAAGCATTTCGAATGTGCAACTAACGTCGGAATGGAATGTCTTGAAGCTTACCTTGACAATTAAATCCAACAAAATATAGACTAAATGTAATCCAAAGTTTTAAAACACCTTGCATTTTAAGCTTTTGTTTGATATTTTGTGAAATCATTTTCACTATTATTTTTTTTTTAAAATACAGATTATCAGACACAGCCGCCACCGATATTTTTTATTGCTGTATTTTTTTGTGTAAACTCTCTTTCTTTGTAACTGCCCTAAAACAACTTTTTAATGATGCACATTTTATTAATAGCACTCGATTAAATTTTAAATTTCATCCTCATTAATTTTCATTCCTATTATTACATTCCTTTCCCTTTTTTTCACGAGCTTCGAATTTTTTTTTCTTCTCTCCACTTTTAAGCTCTTTCAGGTGATATTTTTTCAGATTTTTTTATTTGTCACAAAAACTTGTTTTTCTTATTTATTCATTTCACCCACATTCTAGCAACTAAATACCGGAGTTCAATTTTAAGACCGTTTACTCTCCGCGGCAGCACAAACTATACTGGAGAATAAATAAAAAATAGTTTTGTTGCTTAACATTTCTTTTTCTTCTGCTCAACCTCTCTCTCTCTGGTTTTTTTTCTGCTGTGCAGCATAAAGCATTTTTTTCTCACGCTTTCGGAGCATAAATTTTGAGCTTTTCTCTAAAGTTTTTCTTTCTTCATCGGTGAAAAATTTTAATTAATTTTTGTGGTGGAAACTTAATCATCAGCACTAGAATTATTATGTCTATCCGCAGGCCTATCCATTGTTCTTGGATTTTCTTTGATAGACTTAAATGCCTGAATTAAAGAGAATCGAAAAAAATATTCAAAATAACAAAAAGTTATTCGTAGCTAACGTCATTGGGTACGGAGAGCACTTAATATAGTTTTTATAACTTTGGGGTCGCTAACTTATTAGGTTCGCATTTTAAGGGGATATTTGGTCTAACAAAAAATTTTTTTATGAACATTTTGTAATAAGGGGGAGGGGGCTCTTAAAAGTAGTTTTTTTTGCGTACCGTAATAAATGAACTACCCCTATCTTGAAAATTTCCCAGATATCTCCTGAAATTTTTTAAATAATTTTAAAAAAATTATACAATTTAATTTAATGACAATGATTGGGGCCGTTCACTTATTACGTAACACTTTTTGGGGGGAGGGGTTTTTGAGAAAATGTGACAATTTGTTACAGGAAGGGGAGGGGTTCAAGAATTTGTTACGTTCTCAATTACTGAATTATTTTTTAAATTTTTCGATAAAATATAACCAAAATCCGTCAAAATATGAATGCATAATAATAAAATTCATATTTTTTGGTTAAAATACATTTTAAAAATCTTATTTTCTTTCAAATTTTGAAGACTTGGAAGCTTAAGGATTTTAAAAAGTTTTTGTTCGAATTTTTAACTTTTTTAACTGTTTACTCAATAATATTTTAATGTGTTACGTAACAAGTGAACGGTCCCATTTGATCATCTCCTTCTTTGTGAATACAAAATGATAAAAAATTAGTGGTTCTTCAGTCAGTTTCACAGAATTAGATTACTAGAAATAACCTGTACTGTGTTTAAAAAATCAAACATCAAGTTATGCTCTTTTATTTATTTTCAAGATTTTATGAAAATTTTATGAAATAACAACGCAAAACTTAACGATTAAATTTCATTAACATGTTTACTGAGATGAAATTTTTCAAGTACTCCAATTTGTTTTTCAAAAAAATCCAAAAGTCCAAGAAAGAAAATTTTGTATAACTTTTGTTTAAAAGAATCAGTGGAAGTAATCAGAAATGTGAATTACTTCATGTCCTCAATTAAAAAATTGAATTTGACTGGATAAATTCTGAGAAAATTGAATTGTTTTAATTTTCACTTGGAGTACTTGAAAAATTGCATCTCAGTAAACATGTTAATGAAATTTATTTTTAAGATTTTATGAAATAACCAAAGAATATTTGAACACGTGCTTTGTGTGGTGAATTTGTGGTGAAAAGACCAACGGTCTTTAAAAATTCAAACGAAGCATCGAGGTTGAAAGCGGGAAAAATCAACAAACAATTAAAATAACCCAAATTAACTAAAATCCTCTTAATTACAGTATCTAAACCTTTATAATATATAAGAAGGCAGCATAAAAGTGTACAATATCAAACTGTCACGTTAAATATAAAGGAGAATCACAATATCAGCCAAAATCCATCAAAATTCCTTTGTGATTATAAGTAAGCTTGTCAAAAAATTGAAAAGTGTGAAAATCTCGGCGTAAATTAAGGAATTGTGAGGCATTTAGTGAGCATACCAAAGTGTACAGTACGAGGAAATAGAAGATATTGTCCGTTAACCTTGACGCTGAATTATTATTAGAAAAAAGTGGAAATTTTTGAGAAAAACGTGAAAAACCTGAAATTTTAATTTAATTTACCGTCCAATTAATTTAAATCGAGGATTTTTATTATTTCGTTCGGTTAATATTGTTTTAAATATTAAGGTAATTATGGTTGAATAGTATTGTATCTAATAACTGTGCTTATATCCTGTATCTCTTCCTGTCAAGTGATTAAAAATTGATAAATAGAATAGAATTTTGGCCAAAATCATCACGCAACATTTCAATTAATAATCAATAATATCCGATAAAATGCTTTCATTAACTTTATTGATTTCAAGAGGTAATTATATTTACAAGTCGTGCCTGTAAATGTCAATTTTATAGCCAGAACATGTCTATAAAGTTGTTTGGTCAGTTTCATACAAATTTTCATTCATTCCATTTGTTCCTGAACGTCAAGTCATTAACATAATACAGCTTAAAAAAGATTAAAGTTTGTGCAATTAAATCTAATTACATTTCTTCTTCACATCGCAAATAGCAATTTCGTCGTTTGGCGGAAGAATGGTATCGAAAGGAATTCAGCCTTTAGTTATTTGTGGACCGTCTGGAAGTGGAAAAAGCACTCTGTTAAAGCGCTTATTTAAAGAATTTCCAAATACTTTTGGGTTCTCCGTGTCACATACAACAAGAAAGCCACGTCAAGGAGAAGAAGATGGAGTTCATTATAATTTTGTTGGTGTTGAGGAGATGAAGGCAGAAATTGAGAAAGGCGAATTTATAGAAACTGCCGTGTTTAGTGGAAATATCTACGGAACAAGGTAATAAATTAGTAAAGTTGTCATTTAATCGTGACTAATAAAATCTATTTTTAGCAAAAAAGCTATCGAAAAAGTTCAAAGTCATGGAAAGGTTTGTGTATTGGACATTGAGATCGAAGGTGTCAAACAGGTCAAAAATTCTCACCTCAATGCAATTTTTATATTCGTGGAACCGCCATCCATTGAGGAACTTGAAAGGCGTTTGAGGGCAAGAAACACAGAAACGGAAGAGAGTCTTGAAAAGCGTCTAAATACAGCCAGAACCGAGCTTAAATATGGATTATCACCAGGAAATTTTGATTTTGTCGTTCATAACAATAATCTTAAGGAAGCTTACCATAAATTACGCGATTACGTCTTATGTCAAATCGAAAGACAAGTAGCAGATGGCTTTAAAATTAGCATGGACCGAAGACCGCTTAGTGACAGCGATTTTCTGCATGACTAAGCAGCTTTAAATTTTATTACAATGTAACATTTTAATTTTTTATGTACCTATTTGACACTTACAAGAAAGTTTACAACGAACCTGGATTTTTTATTGAATTATAATCCTATCTACCCCATAAACAAATTGCCAAATCGTTAGATTCTAAACCTTTTATAAATATACAATTAACTACCAGTGTTTGTCCTGTTATATCCTCTAGAAAAATTTCCCAAGATTCATATCGCTTTTATGACGTTCGCAATAAATGCATTCCGTTGACGTTTGAAAGAGTAGAAGGATTTTTATAGAGAATTAATGTTATTGTTCATGTTATATTGTGCTGTTTGTGTAAAACTAGATCAAATTTACAATAATAAATGATTTTAACGAATTTACACGTCCTGTCTCTTCATTTTTTACCTCCTTAACATGCTTAATGATCTGATAACTTAATTAACTTATGTTAAATGCTAAGAATAGTTAAGCCGGTATAAAAATCAGTAAATTAACGTCATCAAAAATTTTGAATTTCCCGCACAAATTAAGATTCGTTCATTTTTAATCCAGTGATGCTCAAACTTTTCTTGCCAATTGTGCAAATCATGCTTAAATAGACCACAAGTTGAGTAGGAAGTCCTTTTGAATAGAATTTATTACTTAATTAATTAGTGCATGCTCATCAAAAAGCTACAGAATCCAATGTAAAGAAGAAAGTTGGGTACGAAGCTTTTGGGTGCCGCAAAACATAGTTTGAGAGCCACTGTTGTAGAAAATAATTCAAAGAACAATATTTTTTCGTGTTTAATTAAGTCAAAAAAAGTGAAAACTACTGAAAATGGAGTCAACACTTCCGCCTCTTTTTGATCATATGGATAATGTAGATATAAGCTCACCAAATGACGATACAGATATCTTTAAATCTGCTATTCAGGTACTTATTTTGGAGAAAAAATATTGTTCCTTACTTTCTTTTATTGTTATTACTCATTGCGCTTATCTTTCGTGTTCTCAAAAGTTTTTATTATCAATAGATGTAAAAACCAAGCTCAAAATTGCGTACATGCTGTTTATTTGTACATGTAAACGAGTATTAATTGTTATTCGCTGATCTTGTATTTATTTAGAACAATGAAATCTTATCATCGCCAAAAGATCCAGCTATCATGGAAGACGTCATTACAACATCAGATGAGAGGGAAACTGATGGTCAATCTATTGAAATTACTGTAGATGAGCCTCAGAAAATAGGTGATGGAATGAATAGCTATTTAGCCTACAAGTAAGTGCACATCCTGCTAATTGAATTAAATGTAATGCATAAAGTAATACAATTTTCCCTTCTAGAGTCGTAACCAAGACTAATATAACTAAGTTTAAGCGGAGACAATCGACTGTAAATAGAAGATTTAGTGATTTTTTGGGGTTACACGAACAACTTGTTGAGCGTTATCTGCGTGCTGGATTTATTATTCCACCAGCACCGTCCAAAAATATCCTTGGTGCAACAAAAGTGAAAATGGGTAGTCAACAAAATGCCGAGTCAGGAACAAATAATGGACAAGAATGGGTCGAGAATCGTCGTGCTAGTCTTGAGAGATTCTTAAATCGTACAGCAGCACATCCAACACTTCGCCTTGATGAGAATTTCATCAATTTTCTCGAAAGTGAACAGGAATTGCCGCGAGCAACAAACACAGCCGCATTAAGCAGTGCTGGAGTTATGCGATTATTCAACAAAGTTGGAGAAACTGTGAACAAAATAACATATAAGATGGACGAGAATGATGTATGGTTTGCTGATAAAATTGCAGAAATCGATACACTCGATACTCAGTATCAAAAGTTACATATTGCTGTGAAGTCACTCGTTGTCCACCGACAAGAATTGGCTCAGTTAACTGGCAATGTTGCTAAATCAGCAGCAATGTTAAGTACATGTGAAGAGCATGTCGGTCTCTCAAAAGCCTTATCTCAACTTGCTGACATTGAAGAAAAAATTGAAATTTTGCGATCTGAGCAGTCGAATTCTGACTTTTATATCCTTTCCGAAATGATTAAGGATTATATTGGACTTCTTGGCGCTATCAAAGACGTCTTTCATGAACGCGTAAAAGTATTTCAGAATTGGCAGCACGCCCAGATTCAACTAACAAAGAAGCGAGAAAATAAAGCTAAAATAGAATTAAGTCAACGCAACGATAAGCTGGAACCAGCGCAAAAAGAGGTCGAGGAGGTAAGGTAGCTTTAATTATTATAGAACCAGTAATTGATAATAAATCATTTTTAGTGGGAAGCCAAAGTGCAGCGCTGTCAGAAGGAATTTGAGGATATATCAGCAGAGATCAAGCGTGAAGTCGAGAGATTTGAATTGAATCGTGCGAAAGACTTCAAAGCAACAATCGTTAAATATCTCCAAGATCAAATGGTGTTCCAGAAACAAATCCTCAAGTACTGGGAGGGCTACATTCCAGCAGCGAAAGAGATTGCATGAAATTATCACAAAAATATTGATGAATCCGAAGATAAAGTCTATTTAACAGTTTGAGCTTATATCTGTCAAGCTTCGTCTGATGTCTCTGTTAACTTTGTAATCATTTCAAAAATTATACGTTCTGTCAGTGAGGCTTTATGTCTATTATCCTTAATAATATTCTTTCTTTGATATCGTCGATATCAATTTTCATACATATTCGCAATATATTTAAATGGAATCATTCCAAAATTGTTATTTTTGATATCTTTCGTATTCTCTTGTGTTATTATCAGTTTATGTCACATTTATGTCAAATTTTCGAAGAGAAAATTGCATGAAAAAGTATATTAAAATTAATATCGAAATATTGATACTTTATATGAAAAAAAAAGATTAAAAATGTTTAAATTACAAATATATGATTTAATCACACATTTAAGGTGTTATTTAAAAAAATTTAGTTTCATTTTCGAAGTTTTTGGTACATGCCGTATTGTCAAAGAGATCCTTGTTGCTCGTTCCAATATTTTCGTCTCATTAAGCTGGTCACAATTATCTAAATTCTTAATTAATGGATCATTCAAGTCATCTTCCTTGATCTCACTGATTCCGTGCATGTAGTCAGTATACATATTATCTTTCAGTATTAACAAGCTTCGTGGCTCAACAAAAACTTTAAGTTCCTTCACAATCTCATATTTCTCGTCTTCTTTTGGTGGTTTATTAAATTCCAGGATGCAATGTGAACCAATCGATAGTGTAGAAATTGTTGGAAAGAACATTGGACCGTCAAAATGAGACATGATCCCTTCACCTGCTTTATACTCATTAAGTAATATGTGATTTGCAAGACAATTTTGAGGAAATATATTAATTTTGTTAATTCGATCAACATAGTTTTGTAAATAGTTTGGGATCGTCTCTGCTATCATTCCTTTACTGGTTGGAACTCCACCGATATTCATCAGACGTCTATGTGATAGCTGAGTCCATTTACAGAGCTGCAAAATAGTTTTATTAACATTGTTGAAAGAAAAATCATAGAAATCTGTGTTAATTCACCGGTGTTTTATAAATCTCATGTAATAAGAGCTTTTCCTCAGCTTCAGTGATGAAATTAGGAATGTAATAGCATGTGTCTGGAAGACAATCCAGCTTATAGTCTTCTAAATTGAGCATCTTGCAGTGTAAACTAATTAATTGCTAGCTTTTATATATTGATCACAAAAGAAACAACTGAACTAGTGTGAAAAGTCACCAGTATTATTATGTATGTAAGCGACTTAGAAAATTTATGGAAGAGTCCTTAATTATCCTTAATTGACTTATATTTAGTTTTAATCAGTGAAAACTTATGAAAATTAGGTTTTTGAAAATTAATTAAAAAAGTCAACCGTAGTCAAAAATTTAAATTTTAACGGATTTTTTTCTTTCAAAAATTCAAATTTTAACGGATTTTCTTGAGATTTTTCTTATATTTAACACGTTTTTAAACAATATAATAATACTAAGCAGCAGCTATTATTTAGCAGGTCAAAGTGATTCATTCAGCTCATTACCATTGCTTAAATTGCTCTAGTATTAAGTTTTAAGCATAACTTCCCCCTAATCAGTTGTTTATAAACAAACCAGTTTTTTTTGTGCAAATTTTTCTTTTACAAGTTTTATGCTGTTAATTAATTATATAAGCTAGATTTAATTAGTTCAAGATGTTGTCGAGATATATAAGTTCTTTATTATACCGTACTTGTCAAAAATCATCACAAATAAGCAGGAGTTATAGTGCAGTTCCTCTTGCCTTCAATACGTATAAAAAAGATGAGAATTCCGATAAAAGCCTGATAGTAATGCACGGATTATTTGGCAGTAAGTCAAATTGGTAAGTTTGCAGACCAAATATGTATTTGTGAAAGTTAAATGTAGAAGAAATAAGTGAAAACAATTAAATGAAAAGTTGCGTAATATTTTCTAATCTGTATCTTCGTTTTTATATACATGTAGGAACAGCCTTTGTAAAGCTTTCGCACAAAAAACTGTTCCAAAGAGAAAGATTTTTGCAATAGACGCACGAAATCACGGAGATACCGAACATACTCAAAATCACAATTATGAATTAATGGCAGAAGATATTAGAGAATTTATAGAAGAGAATGAACTGGCAAAAGCTTCCTTATTAGGCCATTCAATGGGTGGCAGAGCTGTCATGTATTTAGCATTAAAGTATCCTTATTTAGTCGAGAAACTCATCGTTGTTGATATTTCACCAGTGGGACGCATCGGAACTACGCAAAGCAATATACAGCTTTTTATACACGCGATGCAATCAATAAAGATTGATAGTCAATATACCATTCAACAAGCACGAGTCGTTGCTGACAAGGCATTAAGTGATTTAATTTCAGAAAAATCATTGCGAGACTTCTTAATTACAAACTTAATTAGAGACGAAACTGGAAATTTTACATGGCGTATAAATTTAGAGACATTAGACAGATGCTTTCAAACTGGTATATCTCAATTTCCATGTACAGAAGGAATGCACTTTGATGGACCAACCCTTTTTATTGGAGGATCCAAATCTGATTATTTGAAGTAGGTTTAATCATTTAATTCTTAGTCATCAATTGTACTTAAAACCAATTTAATTTAGGCCTGCAGATAAACCAGCAATTGAGAAGCTCTTCCCGAAGTCAACTATTGAATTTTTAGATGCTGGTCACTGGTAAGCTTAATTTATTTCAATAAAAATTAATTTGAATTCTAACATTTACATCCCACACAACAAACAGGGTTCATGCTGAGAAAAGCGAAGAGTTCCTCAACTTAGTCATTAATTTTCTGAACAAATGAGATTAAAGACTGTAAATTAAAAGACATGTAAATAGAGAAATAAAGATCTAACTCGCATAAAATTAGGAAATTGAGAAGTAATCTAAATTCGAAAGGCTTTTCATCTCTTTCGGAAATTATCGGATTTATGCACAACAGAATGCAATTAATTTTAAATTTTAATTGACTAAATTTAATTTAGTCGGCTATTGAGTCTCGTTCTGTTCGGCTGAAATTGGAAATTCTTGAAATTTTTGTGAGAAATTTTTTTTTTTTGGTGATTTCGTAACATCAATTTTAAAGTAAGGAAGTAAAAATGTGTCATAAGTTTTATGATATTGTCAATCAGCAATTGACCAAAATTTAATGTGATGTCGTAGCAGTTGTGGAATCTAATCATATGGAAGCAATTCTGATAATGCGAAAAAATAGTCTGTGCAAGTGTTAGGCAATAGATTCGATAATTTATATGTGGATATGAGTTATTTCAACATTAGGTTTGACGTTTTAGGAACATTGTTGGTAATGAGTTAATCGACCATTAAAGCAGCAAGGATTGAGAATGCGGAAAGCATGTGACATACATATTTGATACGGAAACATTGTGAGACAAATATTATGTCTGCAAGTTGCACATTCCACATGTTAATGCGGAAGAGAATCAGAATGTGAAACCATCGATACCAGAGGCGTTACCAGGGGTTTAAAAAACACTCTACGGAATTTTCGCTAACCCCCCACCCCCCAAAAGGGCTACGTCCTTGTCGTTATCGATGTGTTACTTTGAGAGTGTACTCACCTGTCCTAGTACACATCCCCACTAAGCACTAAGCATTTAATTTTCATTTGGGTGCTCGCCTTTCCAAGGCAGACCTATCAGTGATAAAGATACGATCTTCCAAGTTGAGCAATTATATCTGAGATCTGTGTTAGGATAGTGAGAAGGTGTACACATAATTGTCTACCATGAAACCTGCCACTAAGACTAATCCTCCCATCAATAACTCCATAGAATGTTGACATAGATTCCCACGATGCTCACGACATTACAGAAAATAATGAACAAGTAAATTAGTTAATAATGAAATGATAAATTGCAGATAATGCCAGAATATAAAGTATTCTACTTCAACGTCAAGGCATTGGGTGAGCCACTCCGCTTCTTGCTTTCATATGGAAATTTGCCATTCGAGGATGTCCGTATTTCCAGGTAAGTGACACGACTTACATAGACATTAAATTTGAGTAGAAAATATCCTAAGTTTGATTTTAAATTGTTAAGGAATGACTGGCCAGCATTGAAGCCTAGTAAGTCCAATAAATCACTTCTGATCCCGATTTTATTAAGCTATAAAAAAATCCACTTTATTTTATTTTGGGTCTCAAAAAGATGTAGTGTAAAAAGAAATGCTTAACAAAGTATTTAATCCATTAATCAATCAGCGTGTCTTACATGTCTAAAATTGGATCCCCCAAAAATCACCTACATGTGACTAACTATTTTTCTTATTTGCGGTGCTTAAAATAACTTTGTGATAATTTTCTGCTAATTCCGCTTTCAATTTAAGTCAAATGATTGTAATTATCTATTTTTATCGCATATACGCAAAGCTCAAATTTCTATTCGAATGCTAATTGAGAACACATTGATGTAGGTGTGCATGACACTACCTACATATATATGGCGAATGAGAATATTTCATGACAGTTCCTTTCTTCATATTCAGCATTAAATTTTTTATTCTATAAATCGATGGAAGTTCCTTTCTTTTTCCATCTTATTCTTACTTCCTCTTTCTTTCTTCTCTGCCTGCTACTCATTATTAAAAAGGTATGCCAATGAATCAATTGCCATGTTTGGAAGTCAATGGAAAGAAAGTCAATCAATCGCTGGCATGCTGTCGCTTCATCGCAAAAGCCATCAATCTCGCTGGCAATGATGACTGGGAAAATCTTCAAATTGATACAGTTGCTGATACTGTCAACGACTTCCGTTTGAGTACGCATTAATTGGAATTTTATTATTGCTCATGCTATGGTCGTCTAATTGAGGATTTAAATTAATCCTCGGATTTAAAATTTGGGTTAAATAAATCCTCAGATTTAAAACTTGGGTTAAATTCATCCTCGGATTTAAAATTTGGATTAAATTAATCCTCAGATTTAAAACTTGGTTAAATAAATCCTCAGATTTAAAACTTGGTTAAATTAATCCTCAGATTTAAAATTTGGGTTAAATTAATCCTCAGATTTAAAACTTGGGTTAAATTAATCTTCAGATTTAAAATTTGGATTAAATTAATCCTCATATTTAAAATTTGGGTTAAATTAATCCTCAGATTTAAAATTTGGATTAAATTAATCCTCAGATTTAAAATTTGGGATAAATTAATCCTCAGATTTAAAATTTGGATTAAATTAATCCTCGGATTTAAAATTTGGGTTAAATTAATCCTCAGATTTAAAATGCCCAAAATTTGCAAAAAAAAATAATATGAATATTAAATTAGATGACCATAGTAAGGCATAAATAACGATTGACCACAAATTGATGATCACATGTCTGACTTTTAGAAATTGCCGTCGTATCCTATGAACCCAATGATGAAGTCAAAGAAAAGAAGCTTGTCACACTCAACAATGAAGTTATTCCATTCTATCTCGAGAAATTGGACGATATTGCACGAGAAAATGGAGGATTTTTGTCACTTGGACGAGTATATATTGTGCTTATCACATCCAGCCTATACTAATTTATGGCCTTTGTTATTTCAGCTTACATGGGCAGACTTTTATTTCGCTGGAATCATTGACTATCTCAATTATTTGGCTAAGCAAGACCTTACAGCCAATCATGAGAATTTGAGAAAAGTCGTTGACAATGTCATTGGACAAAGTGCAGTTCAAGGCTGGATTAACAAGAGACCAAAAACTGATATTTAAAAAGACATTAATTTATGAAATTTTTACACTTTTTTAGCCTGATTTGTAACTAAAGCCGGATTATAAGAATTTTAAACAATTTTCTTTAATTAAGAAGTTTTATTTTCAGCACCAATATATTCAGGACTCATCGTTGAACCTTTATAAAAATTAAGTATTATTTTCATTCATTTCTTTTACCTTATACGTTTTCTGTTCTGTGTATATCTATTTATCTATCTGCTGTGTCTCAACAACTCTCATGAAATATTCTCAAACGATAAGCCACAAACAAAACAAAAAAATGCGAGCTTTGATGGATCTAATATTGATAGTTAATGCAATTAAATGCAGAACTTTTCGTAGTTTTTTTAATTAATTTTGAACCTATAAAATATGTTAGCTATGCCAATGGGACAAATGCCCGTTTTGGAGGTTGATGGAAAGCGTGTGCATCAAAGTCTTGCCATGTGTCGTTACATTGCCAAGCAAATTGGAGTCGCTGGTAAGGATGCTTTTGAGGACTTACAAATTGATGCCCTTGTCGACACCATCAACGAATTTCGTCTAAGTATGCTACAATTACATCTTTTTGGATACTTGTTCCTAATTATGCTTAATTTACAGAGATCGCCATTGTTTCATACGAGCCAGATGATGCTGTTAAGGAGAAGAAGATGATCACTTTGACACAAGAAGTTATCCCATTCTATCTTACTAAGATGAACGTCGTTGCCAAAGAAAATGGTGGACATTTAGTATTAAATAGAGTAAGTCAATAGAACATTCAGAATTCTGATCAATTTACTAAAAAAAATCTTTAATCATGCAGACAACATGGGCTGACATCTACTTTGCCGGAATCATTGACTACTTGAACTACTTGACGAAACTCGATTTGCTTGAAAACTTCCCAAATTTGAGACAAGTCGTCGACAATGTTATCTCAAATGAAAACATTCAAAAGTATATTGCACAAAGACCAGTCACAGAGGTATAAAAAGAAGAGGAACACATTAATATGTAATTCAGCCAAAAATATTTTTTACACAAATAACTTTTTATGTTAACATTTGACGGAAATCTTCCTGAACTATATGTAGTTAATTTTGTCAGAGAACATGTAAAAATTTGAATGGAACCAATAATAAAAAATGCTTTAAAATTCTATTTCTATTCGTTTTAACCGATTGGCCACGTGTTGAATTTAAATTTGAACCGATTGAGGTGAAACGGTTCAACGGTCAAAATAAATTTGAATTCGTTATTTGAATATTTGCGGAAAAACAGCACAGAACAAAAAAATTTAAATTATTTAATTAATTATGAGATTTTTCATCGATTCCAATGCTTTGGAGCGGCTTAGTAAGTATAATCATACTACATTACATTCATATTATCAAATATATATGGAATTAACTTGATTACAGCTGATACAAAGCTTGAAACGCGCCAAAATGCTCTTCGAGAAATCACATCAATTATGAAAAACAATATTTTAGTGGAAGAAAGGAACAGAAATCCACATGCTGATGCAGAATTTGGCGTAGTTAATCTGGATGTCCTCACACGACAATTAATCCGATGGTTCAAATACACACCAATCACAAATGAAGTCGAAATTTTCGATTTATTGATCATGATTTTTAGTGTGAGTTTCTATAGCTTTTAATTCAATCATCCAGTCAATAATTATCCATCTGATCTGTTTCAGCGAGAAGATTTTCTCAGACACATCACGAAATCCTTGTCGTTAGCAAGACTAAGAAAGGAAATAATGAAAATTTCACGTCTTTTAATGCCTGAAGAAAGCTCAGCAAAATTGCAAAATATTGAAGATCTCTTGAAGAAATTTGAGTATGGATTATTGATTGATGTAGCAAATGAAACTGGATCATTTCTTGATTATCATCCAGTTCCAACAACGTCCAGTGAACAAGCTAGTGAAAATTCATTCATAGATCGAATGCAAAAACTTATGATTTCTCCATCACCAAGAAGTAGCTCAAATTGTGATCAGGAAGAAAAGGATGATATCGACAATAAGCAATACGAGTTTTGGATTAATTTAGATGGATTGAATTTGGAGACATTCAATTTCATAGATTCTCAACTTTTGCTGTATAATGATGAAAAGCATTTGAAAAATGTCCTCAAGTTCCTCAAAGTTACGATTAGTGATTATCCAGCGGAATTTTTCCTTCAACCACCAAACGTCCTCGAAACATTCATTGATATTCTACCAAAAGTACGGACTGAAATTGCACTGGAAGTCTTAAAGTTTATTCATTTCATTATTAACGGATTGAAGGCACGTTATATTGAAGCTAATAAGCAAAATCAACAGTACATGCCGATTAAGAAACACATGAACAAAGTCATTCAAATGTTTACAAATATTTTTGAAACCTTCAACGATAATTGCATCGATATTGATCTGGATTTGCAGCAACAAAGACTGAATGCCATTTATCTGATCCTGTTTGATATGGTTGACTTGGTCGAAAACACTGAGGATGTCTGTGATATTTACTTAAATGAGCTCCTTAATATGATGGCAAAGGTTGTTCGTGAATTTCGTTTAATTTATTCAAAAGCAGAGTCATCAGCTGAAAATTATAGACTGAATTACATCGTTCTAATCTACCTGATTAATGCATTCGTTTCGAGAATTGATGTGGAAAATATCACGAAATATAGTGAAAATAATTTATGGGAATTTGAATCCGATTTGGCACTTCTCGATTGGACATTATTTTATTCTCACAAACAAATCTACAAATTAATTAAGAACAACAGGATTGAAGTGCTAAAAGAAGATAAGGATATGAATTTATTACTGAATATTGAAGCAACGTGGAAGCCTGTAGTTGATTTATTTCAAAATTGGGAAACTATGACTGATGAGAATATAATTTATAGAGGATTAAAATGTTTGGACACAATAAGAATCCACAAAAGTCAGGAACTCATTGAATTATTGTTCAAAACGATTGAAAGAAGTGCCGACAAGTTCAATGTAATGAATAGACTCAGAAAAGCAGCAGAAGAAATTGTTTTAAGGCTATTAAGCAACGAAATGTCAGAAATTCGTTTAAAGGCATACGCAATTGCACGAGACTGTATCCAAAAGAAAATGTCAGACGATCAAGATGAAAAACTGAAAAATGCGGATTTATGTACAGTTATTGGAATTCCAATAACAACTGAAATTGTCACAGAAGTGCTCTGTTTTGGATATTGCGATGAAAATCAGGAAATTTACAAGCATGCCAAATTGATTCTGTTCGCATTGCTTCGTGCAAAAGTTGTCTTTCCAAATCATTGGGCTAAGATATTGGAATCAATTCGTCCTGTCCTGCCATTAGTTCCATGTCTATTTAAGACAGATCAAAAGCTGGGATTCTTTTCATTCGACGTATTCCACGAACATTCAGGATTTGATGAAAATGAGCTTAATCAAGCTTTCGTTCGGTTCCTGTTCTGTACACATCCAAAAGCTCGAGAAATGGCAAAAATGAAATTATTAGAGAATTTACACGTTCCTGAATTTACGCACGATTTTATCGAGATTGTTCCTGACAGTTTTTGTGTGCTGCAAGAAAATCAAGTAGGTGATCTTCAAATGCCAGACAAAGGCGTCAAATTCAATACAGAATCATATGAGACAGTTAAGAATGTCTTATCAGCATTAAATACCAACGAGGAACTAGATGTTTTACAATCCGTACTTTTACAATTGAGCGTTCAAATGAATTCTTCGGAACTTTGTCGTCTATCACACAATGACAATCTTTGGGTATATTTTGTGGCTAATCTCGACATGGGACATCCAAATAATCCAATAATAAGGAAGCTAGTCATTAATATTTTGTACAAATGGGTCGTCACTATCTCATCATTCCGTATCTACTTATCAAATGAGCCAGCAGTTCTGAAGTTCCTTATCAACACATTAATTTACTTCCAAGATGATCTTCAAATTAAGATTCAAGCCAGTTCGTTGCTGTTCTTATTAGCATTCAGTGATTTCATTGTCACAAATGAGACAACAATTTCACTGCCTAAGTTCCTGAAAAATCTTCAATGTCCATTCAAGTTTGAAATTCATTGGACAGAAAGTCCATTTAATAAAGTAACACAACTCGAGTGGCTTTTTGAAGCACTGGAGATTCCAAATGAAAATATGGATGTGCAGGAAATAACGTTAAGACATTTGAGATTTACATTTGGAGCTGCTTGGTTCTGCAAGACTCCACTGTATATTGTGATGAGCAAATTAACTCCAGAATTGTACTACAAAAACTTGAGCAATAAAGTTTTAAAGCTGCCTGAAAGTCTCATGCTGAATGAAAAGGACAATGCATTAAAAAGAGACACAGCTCTAAATCACATAACAGTGTCTATATGTAAAGCATTCGAAACTGTCAAGACGGTTCGTGATTTGGAACGACAAATAAGTAAAATTTCATGCGTCTCTATGGTTCCTAACATGTTCATCAACTCATTTGCTGTGGAATTGCTAAAACGGATGGGAAGATTTGTTCAATATGCTCGTGATCATGCTGAAGTACAAAAATCTATGCTTGTGAAGTGCATCGAACTTTATCAGAATATTTTGTTACCGTGGATGTCAACTGAAACAATTGTGGATATGCTGCTACGAAATCCATTTTATGGGGCCTTCAAAAAGAACGGCATAGTGGATGAGAATGTTTATATTCAAATTTTATACTTCATTAATGCAGTCGTGAAAGAATGTGAGTCAAGGGATGGATTAGCTGATGCTATAATCAAAAGCTTCAATAATACTCACAAGATTCACTTCCCATCAAATTTGATTGAAAAATTGTGTGAGCATCTCTTCGATGTAGCAATGAAGGATAAGTCATGGAACGATGTAACAAAAGTGCCATCCGTCAAGGCTATTTATACGCTAATACGACATGTTTTGAGAATCATGCCAATTGAACTGGATGAAAAGTATGTAAATGAGATTTTTGGAAAGTTTATTGGAGCGTCGAGAGAATTCCTAAAGACGAAGAAGAAGAATGGAAAGACTGGATTTTTGAATACTTTCGTCATAAATCAAATTTTTGCGGCAGTCGAAGCTTTAACATCTCTAAAATACAATTTCACAGTTAAGGATGAACATTATTCGACATTATTTTTATGGATCAAGGAATGTGACAAAGTCGATAAAGCTTTAATTTGGTCAATAATTGGAAATTTAACTCGAGTGAAGGAAAGTTTTGATAAATTCTGTGAAGGATTTAAAAATGAATTGGATTTTACCTTATTCGATATGATTTTGGAAAGGATTTTTGTTGAGGATGCCAAATCAAATTATGAGCAAAAAGGATTAGCATTGGTCATAGGTATGTGACATAAATTTTTAACGGTTTTTTTAAATTTAAATATTTCAAATATTCAATAACCTAATTCAAATATTTTAAATACGTTATTTAGGTAATTTTCTGGATCATTCATCAAACAGCAATGAATTAAAAGCTTCAAGTAATAAGCAGCAAATGAAGGTGATTCTAAAGTTTCTAGATCAAAAGCCAATTTGTTATGAAACGATGAGTTTCTTGGTAAAGAAAATGATACAAAATAAAGTTCCTGAAGTAGCCAAAATTGTCAAACAAAAGAGAATCATCGAAAAAGTGCTGGATAATTCAACAGATAATCTTGATATGATTACAATGTGTCACTCGTATGATGAGTTAAAGGAACATGTCAGCGAAATTATTATGAATATATCTACTGAACGTTTGATACATTTATTCATTAATTTGGAAAATCCGACTGGTGTTGATGCAATCAAGGCAAGAAAGTGTTATGAATATAAGAAAATTAACAGCAATATCCTTAATATCTTATTAATACTCATGTCATCATCTGCTGGAATAGATAAAATTAGAAAAACAATTTTTGTCCCAAATTTATTCGAGTCATTGAGTATTGCTGTATTCAGTGGATTAAGAACGTCAAACACACTAAATGAAATTATATTTCACGTCAAGTTCCTCATTACGTTCCTTTATGCTTATGTGAGCAGTAAAAATGACATATCGACAAGCATATTTGGATCTCATTTACCAGAAATCATGCACAGCTCCAAGTTTAAGAAAATCCCTGAAGATTTAGGTGCTGAAATGGCAAAACCTGAGAATGCATTTTTTGAAGCACACATTGGTAAAGTCATCCATACAAGCGACTTGTTCCTACTACAAGCTGTTACTCTCTTCAATTTCGCTGACAATTTGAAACAGCCTGAATGTAAGTTTAATTATTCTTTATAACATTTAAAAAACATATTAATTAATGATGAACAAAATATGGTGTTTATTCCTGACAGGGTGCTACCAAATGAGACTGACAACATTTGTGTTTATAAGAAGTTTGTTGAATGAGAGCAACAGAGCTCGAACTTTTGCTGCGGAAATAAAACTTCAAGAATGGATAGCTTATAAAACTGAATCTTATATTGAGAGTCCAATCAACATGCTTTCTAATTCATATTCCGAAGCTGTGAAGAAGCATGGCGCTCAGAAGGTGAGTTACGTGATAAAAATACATAAAACTTAAATAGAAGTTTCCTGCGTAAACTCTGAACTTGACTTTTTCCTTGAAAATTCTTTTTTTACATTCTTAGTAGATTACTAGGTTTTTTATGATATTATCATGACATGACAATATTGATCTGGAATTGTCATTTTTATTAAGTCCTTCAATTCTCGTTTAGTGCCTGGAAATGCTTGAATATTTAACGGCTTATAGAAATTTGAATTTTAACGGTTTTCAAAAATTTGAATTTTAACGGTTTTCAAAAATTTGAATGCTTACTGCTTCCAAAATTTAAAAAAATTCAAAATTTAACGACTTTAAACGTCAAATCTTGTTTCCATAACACGCACTGATAATGTCAGAAACCTTTCTTCTTAGAATTTTCTTCTTAGGTCTTCTTAGAATAATTATCCTTTACAAATAAAATATCTTTTATTAATTAAAAAAATATTCCACAGTGCCAGCATGTTGCGAGAAATTTATGTGTACTCCTAAAAGCCATAACAGAATGGAACTTGCCAGCAGTAAGAAATTCAACAACGATGAAAGAATTATTTGAACAGTTGAAGAAAATTTTCACATGGTTTGAAGCTGATAAGATCTTATTGAATACCTTCTACCAATTTATTCAGCACATCAGCCAGTTAGATATAATAAAAGCCTGTATTACTCAAGAAATAAATGGAACGTCGTTGTTAAAGGGAATTTTGCAGAAAGTACAGAAAGAAACTCAGAAGATTCCTCATACAGAGTCAAATTTGGCTCTGATTCAGAATGGATTATTCACACTCGAAAAATGCAGTCACATGGTTGAAGTTCGAATAATATTAAAGAATGCGAAAATCTTTCAATTACTTGATTTACTGCATCCGCAAGTTCAGTCAAATAAAAAATCAACATGGAATGATGTAACTGTCATGTGGCTTGAATTCTTCGAGGTTCTATCTCGTTATGAAGACTGCGAATGCACGGCAGGGTATTTATTGAATTGAAAAATTTTCCACATCATATTTTAATTACTTTTTCTTTCCATCTGTTTACAGACAAATCTCGTTATTGTGTCGAGTAGTACGCATCGGAAATCAATCAATGAAATCATCAGCGCTGAAAATAATTAGGAATTTATCAATGAACTCAAATGTTGGCTATGTCGTACTCATATCGGATGATTTTATGCAAACAATTGAATCAATATTATTGGATGATGGAAGTAAAGAAGATAAGATGTATATTTTACAAACGTTGTTGAGCATTGCGTCGAAAAGTGAACAATCAAGATCGAAGCTAAAAAATTCGTCGTTTAATCGTAAACTGAGGGAAAATATCGTTGCAATGGAATATGTGCTAGAACATTCAGATGATTTAGGTCTTACTTCACTGTACAAACTTACTACGATGTTGAAAGAAGTTCTTTATGCTTAAAAATTTATGTTTTATGATATTGGAACAGCAGATAAGAATGCTTTAATCAATTTAGGTCGATACCAAAGAATTATTCGTTAAAATATACGATAGATATTGATTTTATTACTTCCACGTTAAATTTCTTTTATTACTTAAGTTTTCTCAGTTAGTTACTTACTTTAATAATTATGTCAAAAAAAAAACAAGCACGAATAAAATTTTAACGGAAATTCGCAATTTGAAATTTTTGGTTTTAGATAAATTCAAAAAAAAATAAGTGACGGTTATTTTTCAAAATCTGAAAGACGGTTAATTTTGAAAAGTCTGAAAAATTAAATCAGTTCCTTAAAAAGCAGGCATGGAAGGTACAAATAAGTAACAAGAACATTCCTTTCATATTTTTCATGTTTATTCTTTTTGATATTTACAACATATTACAGTAAACGTTTAATAAGCCTAGTTAAAGTTTATCTATAATTCCATTACACAATTTCCCTTAATTTTTCAACTCCATATTGAGGTTTTATGTCAGAGAAATTATTTTAAAATCATGTAATGATTAGTCTAACAAATGTTTATTCATTCTTACTTCTTGTTTATAGTAGATAAATATTATTATTATTTGATATATCAGACTGTTTGCGACACAATATGTTTTTTTTGTACATGCTCTCTTGCTTGCTTTAAAATTTCTTCATTGTGTTGTGAATTTACTGCACTATTGAGCTTTAAAGCATGGCTTGGGATGGATTCTTATATTTTTAGCGCATTTTTGAAACTTGTTTCAAAAAGGTAGCTTAATAATGCACTTTGTTCGGCTGGTCGGCTGGTCGGCTGGTCGGCTGGCTGCTTGCAAAAACTTTTGATCTAGACATCGTAGAGAGTTCTAGTTTTTTGCGTTAGCTCGTTGCCATCGAGTTATTGCGGCGACGAATAGTTAAAAATCTCAAAACCAACGCTAAATACTATAATTAATGATTTTTTGTTTTCAATACAATAGAGCCAACTTCAAGTGGGATAATTTCAAATATATTTTGACCGTTAGAAAATTTGAATTTCAAAAAACCGTTAAATGACAAACCATTTTAAAATATGAAAATTCACCGTGCAAGTTGTTAATTATACTATAACTAATAATTTTCAAGTGCATTTACGCGGGAAATTTTCAAATATATTTTGACCGTTAGAAAATTTGAATTTCAAAAAACCGTTAAATGACAAACCATTTTAAAATATGAAAATTCACCGCAAAATTGTTAATTATACTATAATTAATGATTTTCAAGTGTATTTACGCGGGAAATTTTCAAATATATTTTGACCGTTAGAAAATTTGAATTTCAAAAAACCGTTAAATGACAAACCATTTTATTATATGAAAATTCACCGCAAAATTGTTAATTATACTATAATTAATGATTTTCAAGTGCATTTACGCGGGAAATTTTCAAATATATTTTTACCGTTAGAAAATTTGAATGCCAAAAAACCGTTATCGAGCCGTCGAATTTATTTAAGTCACAAAATATTCATGATTGACTTATTTAATACGCAGTTTTAGAATACAATAATGGGTTTGCTAAACGCAGTACTTTGCTAATCAAATACTGATCGCTAACACAAAAATGCGCTGAAGTCCCTCGATCTATAACACGAGGACTTTCTTTAAATTTTTTACTCATCTATTTGTTGTATACACGTGCTCAAAAAAATATTAGTACAATTACAAATATCAGAATAAGTATCCCATTGATTCCTAAATTGAATGATGTCACATGTTCATTGTTATGTCCAGGGATGTAGCTAGGAACAGATGGTGATGGAAAATTTCTTCAATTTGTTGAGGTTTTCTGAGAACAAAAGATCTCTAAAATTGACAATTTTGTCTACAACTAAAATATCCTGGATACACCCCATGCATCTATATCTCTTTTAATGGATCCCGTCGTTTACTTCACCCACCAAACAATTGTGTAGAATGTGTGAGGGGTGGGCATAAAATTCATAATAATTTGGGGGATTTATCATATAACATTATTATATCCAAAATGCAGTCCAATATTGATCATTGCTCAATTAAATTTCCTTTTCAGAACTTTTCGTAACTTCCAATAAAATGTCATTGATTAAGAATATGTGTTTTTTATGAAACTTTTTTGAAATCTAAAACTCTTCAAATAACATCATGAAATTTACAGCTATTAACGATTAACAAAATTTCCAATTACTACATCCTTTTTTCGGCTATGATGAATAGATCCTTGAGCGATTTACCAGTTGATTTTGCAATGAAAAATCAATAATTAATGCCTAGCCTATCATTTCCTTGATTTTCTTTACTATCAGAAGTTATTGTGATGCACTTTGATGATTTTCTTTTTAAAATTGCTTTGTAAATATCGCAGTAAAAGGCTAGGCTGCGCATTAAATACTCATAATTTATTTATGTAAACAAAAATTTACTAAAAAACAACTAACAATTTTTTAATTCTTTTCTTTCTTGATATGAGTCAAACAAAAAAAACACTTAAAGCTAAGAAGACTTTTAAAAATTAAGAAGAAGCTTTTTTCCTTTATTTTCCTTTAATTTAGTTCTTTCCTGCTAAAATCGCTTGAATCTGAGCATTCGTTTTGCCTTTCGTCTCGGGCACTTTCACGAATGTGAAGATTGTACCGAGTAACATGAATAGAGCAAAGAAGTAGAATGTTGGACCTGATCCCCATGACTCTTGCATCATACCGAATGTTTTTGTAATGACGAATACTAATGTCCAGTTGAACATTACAGCTAAAGCGGATGCAACACCTTTTACTTCTGTTGCGAACAATTCACCCATAATAAGCCACTGTATGGACGAAAAAAATTAATAATCCAGTCTATAGACTCAATCAATCAAGACAACTTACAGGAATAGGTCCGAGACCCAATGAGAAGCTGATGATGAAGAGAACAACACTTCCTAAAGGAAGAATTGAAATGTTTGTGACATCAGTTCCGCCTTCCTTCAAATGGAAATAAACGCCCAACATGACTAAGCACAAGCCCATAACGACACACGATTGTAACAGAAGAATTCTACGTCCAGCTTTCTCAATCAATGCAGCTGATGTGACTGTCATGACAACTTGGACAACGCCAACAATAATTGTACAAATTGATGGTGCCAAAGTGCTTCCAGCAGCATTAAAAATACTTTGTGCGTAGAAGATGACAGCATTGATACCAGAGAATTGTTGGAACAACATAAGGGCAAATGAAATTGTAAGTGCCATGAAATTTGAACGAACTGTGAACAAGTCTGAAAGTTTGGCATCACCACTAACGGCATCAAGTTCTGCTTGAATGTTTGCTAATGCAGTCTGCGTGTCACATTGTCGACCCCAGAATGTTTTCAATGCTTGAGCAGCCTCTTGTCTCGATCCCTATGATGTCAATGAACGAAAGACACAAGTGTTATGTCAATATTGACAACAAAAATAAAGTCAACAAGCTGAAGAGCTTGAGTAAATATGAGCAGCAATGAGTACTTACTTGTTTGACTAAATAAATCGGACTGTCGGGTATGAAGAAGACACAAATTATGAGGAGTAGTGGAAATATAGCTGAGCACGCGCTTAACGTAACCCAATCTGTTATGGCACCAACAAGATATATGAACAAAATTCCTACAGTCAAAAAAAGTTGGAAGAAGGCGCCCAAAGCGCCACGAAGTGATGTTTCAGCAATTTCAGAAATGAACATCGGAGCTACTACGCAACTTGCTCCTGTTGCGATTCCAGCAAATACACGTCCAGCATAAAGCATACCAATATTTGACGCGAACACTAAAAGTGCCCAGCTGACTAAATATGGAATACCAATTGTCATTGTGGTAATTCTGCGTCCAACTCTCTCAGCCAACACGCCAGCAGGCAATGCACCTGCGAATGCTCCGACAGCAAGAAATGATCCAATCCATGACTCTGTAATTAAAGGTAAATAATTTTATTAGGATTGATTTATGATACCCAGCATGAAGCACCAGTAGCATGTTCAAAGGAAAATTACTAGACTCAATTTCGATAGAGAAATAAAGTTATTAAGCGTCATCAATAAATTCGTTGTAAATAAATAGTCAATTAACACTTGTGTCGAGTGATAAGCAAACTAGTTTATTGACTTTGTTGTAATAACGAATGTACTGACACTTTTAGACTATTAAGTCAATTGAAAAAAAAATTTACTCTCCATATGAGAGGAACTGGTGCACTTTATATAGGAAATTTATGCAAATAACCTGCGATTATAAATTATTGTGTGGTGAACTAAATTTAATTTAAAACAGTTTGAATTAGTTGACAAAGGCGCATTTGATCTGAGCATAGAATAACAGCATTCAGGGAAGTTTGTATTCTGACTGTTTTCTTGTCATCCCCTATGGTTTGTATACAACACAAAATATAAGGGTTAAATTTTCGAAAAGCTTAGCTTGCACCAAACGTTGGCTTCTCGGTAGATCAGTGTGTTCCAAACTAGGCTCCACGATACACCATCAATAAAATACACTCAAGAACCAAACTAAAATGTCGCACTCCATAAAGTTTGAGAAGCTTCTCTTTTCACTGACATAGGTATTCCTTGGATAACCTCGAAACAGATCAGAATGGAAAATCTTGAAGAGAGTTCTTTAATTATGACAACACAAAATTTAATGGTCGAATTTCAATAACTAACATGTTTACTGAGATGAAAATTTTCAAGTACTCCAGCTTTTTTTTGGAAAAAATTCGTTGACAATTGAAATTTTTTCTAATTTTCTTTTCTATGCATTTTCAGTTTAAAAAAAATTAATAAAAGCAATTAAGAATGTTAAGTACTTCATGTTTTCAATCAAAAATTTCAAATTGGCTGGATACATTCCAAGAAAATGGAATAAATTTAATTTTCCCTTAGAGTACTTGAAAATTTTCATCTCAGTAAACATGTTAGTTATTGAAATTCGACCATTAAATTTTGCGTTGTCATAATTAAAGAACTCTCTTCAAGATTTTCCATTCTGATCTGTTTCGAGGTTATCCAAGGAATATCTATGTCAGTGAAAAGAGTTCGTTCAGTATACACCATTTTTCTGGGTATCGTCTAGTACAGTGCTTCTCAAACTTTATGGAGTGCGACATTTTCTTGAGTGTATTTTATTGTTGGTGTATCGTGGAGCCTAGTTTGGAACACACTGATCTACCGAGAAGCCAACGTTTGGAGCAAGGTAAGCTTGAAGAAAAGTTGATGCGTATAGACAGACATTTGGGTATTGCAGGCTCTAGTGCTCTTTTCATTAAGTAAATGCTTTAATTTCATAATATGTGGTTTGCATCAACGAGACCTTCATGAGATAACGGAATGTTCTTGATATTATTATCATCATTTCATGATCCGTTTCTTCTATTGATGATGTCTATGTCTCATAAATAATGGATCGTGATTTATGCTTGCCTCAAGTAGCAAGCAATAAAGTTGTTTATTGCGCATTGTAAAAATTGGCAATAATTTAATAAAAAGAGTAGTCACAAGCCATTTGCCAAATCTGCGACAAAGTCATTAAGTATCAAGTTATCATGAACAAAGAATTTAATTGGGCTTTTCATATTCAGCAGATTAGATTGGGTCGTGAAGTAGGTCGATAGCAGGAAGGTCGATCAAAATGCTGTGCCACACACTGATTTTTCCATTATCACATTTATTTATTATCGATAACAATATTTGTCCACTTTAAGCGAATTATTTTCCAATTTTTTCGCAGAAGCAGCACGGAATTTAATTTTCAAGTACATGTTATTTATCAAAAAATAAATTTACACGTGTTTGCGTAGTGAAATATTTTTTGGCTCGTTGGTAATTACTTACTTTGATCATCAGTAACTGAAATCGTGGTGTTTAAGTTCAATTGCTCATTTACTGGTGACGTCCATGCTAAAGCAGTTCCTGCACTTACGGCAGCTAGTGATACTGTAAAGAATAATAAAAACAAAGGGTTATAAAGATAACAAAAAAAAATTAAAAAAATTCAGATCAGAGTCTGATTTGAAGAAGAAGAAAAGGCAATTAGCAATCGACGAGAAACTACGTAATTAATAGAAGTCGTGCTCTCAAAAATATAACATGGATTAACGAAAAACATCATGTGACGACTTAAATTAATCGATAGATTTGACGATAAATACATTTTCATTCTCCCGAGCAGCAACAACAAGGAATTACTGGGAATTCTAGTAGAAATATCGGAAATGGGGTCATTCACAAATGTCGTCCATAAACAGGCTATTCAGACCTCCTCAATCACAATTTTTTCAAAAATCCCTTTACTCTAATAGCTGGCACTAACAGACAAGCATATGCTCACTACTGAGGATACGGTACCAGTTCCAGGGCAGTATGCTCACTAGTATTGTAATATCCTCAGTCAGCATGTGCTTGTCTGTTAGGCTGCACATCTATCATAAGTGAACGACCTCTAAAAACAAGTCCGAGCTGCAGAGCAACGCTACTTTTCTGTGCTATCGTCAGGAAGACGTAGAGTTGTCCTGACAAGACACCGTGACTATTTGACAGCAAAAAAAGTGCCACGTGCCGCTCGGGAAGTAAATGAAAGTGAAAGCATACATGTTGTATGAGGCAATAGACATTGAACTTGTTCGTAATTCGTAATCGAGGGGTTTCTTGCGCAGAAAATAAATCTTGTGACAAGCTTGCTGCCATTTATTTGGGTCAACTTTCGATCTTTGTAAAAAAATAATGTCACTGAATTTTGATATTTCGTAATTTTTTGGTAGGCAACGGTTATATGATGACATTGATTTTTTTTCGTAAATGCGTCTGGAGGGAACTCGATATCCTTATCAGAGATATATTTAAAGGGTAATAAGGGTTTATCATGATTTATTCGCATTGAAAAATGAACTTGAAACGTGATCACATTTTCATCAAATGGTGTGGATTGAAGACGGAAGCACTTCAGCTTGTTAAAAATACTGATAATGCCTTCTGATAGAAATTCTTGAGTACATTGTTAGGATTTTCTAGAAATTATTAGAATTACACTTGAAAAAGTCTAAGATTTGATGACTTAACATGATATTACAGTAATTCCAATAAATACCAAAATTATTTGAAGAACAGCTTCAGGATATCTCAGCATGTATGAGAATTTTCTTGGAAATCAATTTCGAGTGTTATTGACTTGAATTATATAGATTGTTATAAATTAAATGGAAGCATTTATGGTATCAATATAATTTATTTTATAATTGTAAATAAGCGTGCAGCCAAGCGGTAGGTGGTTGATTAAATAGCAAAGAAAGACGCAATTAGAAGGCTATCACAGGAGCGTAGTCATATCAGGTGGATTCAGACCCCTTTTAGATTTAATAGAAATATTATAGACAAAAATATTCCAGACCCCCTTGACCCAAGCTTCCAGACCCCCATGATGCAACAACATGATGTTATGAAATTTGTTGCTAAATTTTAAACACAATTCTCAAGTGAAGTATTAGTTTTGGGTAGCTTATCATGCGCAATTTTTTTGTTTTTATTATGATTAAGTATGATGGATGCCAACTTAATTCACATATTATTTCTCCCTCACTTTAGATTGTATTATATTTATTTTGTCAATATCACTCGATGATTCATGTAAACAAAATATTGTTTTCAAAACTGGCATTTACAGACATTTATCAAATATCTGCATCAGTTAATCTCTTGATTAGACTTATTATTGTTATTACTTTTCAACAACAAAAACTTCCGGACCATTTCTGAGATTTTAAGCTACCTTTATATTAAAGTAGATTAAAAATCCTTCTGGGGCCTGTTTCTTGGGTATACTCTAAGGTATACCCTTGCCATACTAAAGATAATAGCTGGGGTATACCCTAAGCTATACTCAAGTAAGCAGTCCATAAAATTGCCTCAAAGCTTTAGACAAGATTCAATTTTCTCTCACGTAAGGGTTATTCGCAAATGACATCTCTCTCGTAAGGGTCGTTCACTAATCTGAGTGACATTCCAAAGGAAGCTTTTTGGATTGTACGCTTTGGACCGACTAAAAGCGTGAGCCTAAAAATCCCATACTTTGATGAACGACCTCTGTGAATGAGTCCTCAAGTAAAAGCAACATAAAAATCTAGTTCTTACCTGCAGCAGCAGCAATAAACTGCATAGACTTTGTAGTCTGTACAGATCCCTCTGGAATGGGATCATATAGCATTGGTGACGTAGGAACGGGTCCGTCTTTATTCATTTTGATAATCTGTAACAAAAATATTTACAATATTAATAATGAATAGTAAACAGCAGTTCTCATGCGAACTAGTATCATGTCATAACAATTAGCAAGTCGGTATTATAATATTTACAGGGAGAAATGAAGCCAAAACATTGATTTTTGCAGAGATTATTGTTAATATTATAATACACGTGCTCGGACTGCGTAATAACAACGCACGTTTGCATCATAAACATTCACTAAATAACAGAAGATAGGTATGTCATGTGGCTTATATGAATTATTTTTCTCTCGGGTTATTTTTATCTCTCAAAAAATCGCCTTAGTTAATTCATTTCGAGATGTGTATGGAGCACATGACGACTTTTCATTTTCGCTTACTATTTTTCTCCCGATCAGTGGAAAAGAAAATGAAATAAGTGTGTTATTTATGTAAACACTCGGTAGAATTTTTCGTAAAGTTTTCACTGTTTATTTCCCGGCAACGGAGGCAGACAGATTTATAAGCTCAATGTTCACCAAGAGTGAATGTCAAGTTGCTAATAACTTTTATTATGTCGTCAGTTTTTATATAAAGCGTGCCCACTTTCTCGAAATATTTAAATTAAATAGCTTATATACCTAGACTAAGATAAACTCGTGATCTGTGATTTTGTACATTTCACTTTTAAAAATAAGAAATAAGAACCAACTCGATTGCATTTTTATAAAAGTTAATTTGAATAGCAGAAAATTCCACATTGTATTTGTCAAGAGGGGAAATTGTTTGCAATTCAGATGACAATTTTACGTTCTCCTTTTTTTGTCACGCTATTTATAATCCACGAGACAGCCTTTATCGCAACTTCAAAATTATATTTTTAAAATTTGCAAGATTTTGCATGTTGTTCATGACTAAGTAGACAAAGAAGATTGATTTCTAAAAATATTTATTGAATCAGGTCAAAATGTATGAGTCTATAGTAAATTTCATATCTAGAAATCCCGGAGGATCCACCCTACTCAAAAAATTCAGGAATACGGAGCTTTGATGTGATTAACTATAATTTGTATCTCTCGAATCACATTAACTAAGTTGTATGACTAGAATAGTGAAAGAGAAACTAGAAAGATCCGACGAAAAATTCCCTAGGGTCGTTCACTAGGGTCTTTAGAACTTTACGCCAATACTCTTAGGGATCGTTTACTTATTACGTTACGAAAAAAACTAAATTTTAGACTCCCTCCCTTGTTACAAATTTTCCAAGAAAATTTTTTTTCTTTGTTTGACCTGTTACAAAATCTCAGAACCCCCTACACCTTCCCTAAAAAGCGAACGAAATAAGTGAACGCCCCTTAGTCACCCAACCATGTACCCTTGATCTTAAAAAGTCAAATCTCCGCAAAATTATAACTGTATTTGACTTAAATGAATATGACAAAAATCCAGTCATTGCTAAATTTGAATTGCTAATATTTGAACATTTTTTTGTAAATTCCTTATTTGCTTTCGTACATTTTTCAACAGCCTAATATGGAAGAAATGTATACACTAAGTCAATAACTGTATTTGTATTTGATAAAATTGCATTAAACATGTTTCATGTAAACGTCAGCTCTTATCCGGCTACAAAACCAGTATTTTATGCTTCTTGGACTGTTTTGGGTAAACTGGTTTTAATTTGTCTCATGCATAAATAATTTTAAGTTATTTATGATAACTCTTATCTGGATGTACTTAAAAAATAATAATGACTTAGTTGATTGGAGTGTGTAGAGTTTTAACGGAATCAAGTTCATTATCAAAAAACCTTTTTTACGTTCCAATTTTTCCTTATCGATAGCATTTGATTGGCCTTGAAATGGTTCGGTGATAAATGAAGTAGAAAATCTTGCGGGGAAGGCGAGAGAGTTGAGCTACAAATGTCAGTGATAAGTATAATTTATGCTTCTACAAGATTACGACAGAAATCTGTGAGAATTTTGATTAAAAATAGCATTCTAGACGAGATATGGAAAGTAAGGCCAAAGGTGTGAAAAATGCTCATCAAAAGCTGTTCATAATGCCATAAAAATAAATAGCTGGCTTCTTGATGCTTTCTTTAGGTTCTTTATTATCTGACAGCCGTTCTGTTGCTATTCACTTGCGGGGATTGATATAGCGACAGAAAAATTATGTACTGATACTAAATTCTTGAAGAATTGTTGAGTTAAAGCCACACAGTTGTATATACACAGTTGTCCCTGTCATGCTGTTTTCGAAACTCGCTTAATTTTTTTTCATATTCTATTTATTTTTTTTTAATAAATGAAGTTCACGCCGGAAAGAAATTTGGCAAGAGACAAATTTTCTTAAATAAAACGAAGATTAAATTTTTCGTTACATTTGCTCACGCATATTTCTGTCTGCCATCCTTGATAGACTCTCTAATTGATTCTTAAGAATTGTGCATTTTAAATTTTTTTAAAGAATTTTCTAGAAATCAGCTTAAAACCCAGATTTTTTGGCTACACTCATGAAAAAAAGTTATTAATTTTTATTAAAAATGTATGAAGAATTTTACTAAAAGTTAGTAAATATACATCTTGCTAACTTTTATTAAAATTTAATAAAAGTTATTAAAATTTTTTTGGTTTTGTAAAATTTCATTCAAATTTCATAAAACCGTTAAAATTTTAATAATTTTCATACTAAAATTTAATAAAAAGTTAGCAAGATGTATATTTACTAACTTTTATTAAAATTGTTCGAAGATTTTATTAAAAAGTTATTAAAATTTCTTTGAAAAAATAAGCTTTATACTATAATTAATTCATTTTTTAAGTCAAAACTGAGAAACTTTCTCAATGTTTATGACTTTGACAAATGTTTGGCAATTTATGTGCTTCATAAATTATCAATTAATTTGTATGACTTTGTATGAGAATTAAGGCTCATACTTGTATCAGTCATTTCTGGGAGCATTTGTGAAGTATATAAATGCAAGAAAATCTTATTTGATAACTATTATTAAAATTTAATAAAAACATAATAAAATTTAATAATTTTTACTAAAATTTTAATATTTTTCATTAAAATTTTTGTAAACAAGATTTTAATAACAAATTATTAAATTTTTTTTCATGTCTATAGACATTTTCCAGACACATCTGGGATTCGAAAATGACAATGTCTTTGTCTTAAATGCATCATTTACAATTTTGTGTGATTGTCACTTCCGACATTCTCATCTGTTTTGTGTCAAAGTTTTGGTTTTATTCTTTTTTAAATGCATTTTTAATTATTTTATTTTAAGGGATATATTTTATTAATTTTAGGGTTTCAATCAGGCACATAGCAAAAAACAAGGGGGGAGGGATGTTGGAATTATAGATTCCTATAAAGTCGCTTATCAACGACAAATCATTAGAGTACTTGGGAAACAGATAAGGGTGTAACTTATAAATGGCATTTAGCCATATAGTCAGATAACCCCCGATAGCTCAGTGGTAGGAGCACTTGACCAGAAATCGTAGAACGTGGGTTCGAGTCTCACTCGAAAACTGTTATTCAGAGTTATTCTTTTTTCCGTTGGTTTGTCATCTAGAAGTTCGTTTCCTCACTTCTAGATGTTTTAATAAAGTAATCCCACTTCTTAAGCTGAATTAAAGGTTATGTCCAGGAACCAACGTCAATCTTTGTCAAGATCTACAAAATTTAATTCCTGATTTAATTCTAATAAATCGACTCAAAACATCCGAAAAACTGCAGAATGTTCAATTTTTATTTATAGATTTCACCTACATATGTCTTTTGACGTAAGCATTAATATGTAATTACGCAACAGTCATTGTATACGCAATCACAGTTTATTTCCAGAAAGTTCAAAACTCCTAATCGGTATGAAAAAAATTTTTTGACAAAAAAAAACTTGATTACACACTATTTAACTTTAAATTTGTCATTAGTAAATGTTATTGCCTCTGTAAGGCACATAAAAAACTACTTGTTTAAAAAATATAGTAACGAATAAATATTTTGCTGATAAATACGTAAGCATATAGAGAACAAATACAAATAGAATTGAATCTCGCCATAGATGCATTCAATAAAGAATAAATTGATTGAAATTGCAAGTGGAAGATTTTTGCATAATTTTAATTTCAAATCAATGGAATGTCAATCTATCATTTTTATAATTTGTCGATGTTTTTAAGCAAGACTTTATTTTCATTTCGGTTTCTTTGGATGGATGCTGGAGTGTAATCAGGGGATTACCTTCAACAAAATGCATTTTAAGATGTCCTGAGAATGTGACGAGACCGAGACACTGGCAGTCAATAGGGTTATGATCTAATATTAGTTTAATTTTGAACTTTTCCTGTTGAGAATATATCAACGGTCGTTTCATATTTGAATTTTACAAGCAACTACAATTAGTTGATTTCCCCTTTTATAGTTGTTTATAGTTGTAACCCCTTTCTTTGTATTATTTAGTCTTCATTATTACTCGACAGAGATAACATCGTCTCTTAATTAAATAAACATTTTACTTATTTATATTGATATTGTGAGTGCTTATTAATTAATCTCAACAATTACCCTTAAGCCAGACTTTCCCAACCTCTTTTTTCATTCATTTCACATTAACTGCTATTTTGAAAATTTGGTGGCAAAGCTGTGAAGCTTTTGATACACGAATGAAGGGTACTTGCCACCCCCTGACTACGAGTCTGAATGCTTCTAATTAACAAAGAGACGCATCGACAGAAAGAAAACATCAATAGAAAAGGAAAATTTTCCCAACTACATGCTAGTACTTTCATCATCTAACACTTGTTGCACATAAATGGAGAAAGGACGACTTTTTTTCCTCTCTGAAGGTTAAATTGAGGTGAAATGGAATGTGCATGGAAATATCGAAATAGCTTCATTTGAAATAGCATTTGGGTAACAAATTAACACATTTTATATGTGGAAATTGAAATTATGAGAGATTAATAGCTTAATACTTTTAATTTCGCTACAAATCATGGAGAATTATTGGTCTGTTTTGAAATTGCTAAAAATATTTCAATTTTCGTTTTCATGAAAACAGTAAAAAAATTTCTAACTTGACGTCATGAAGATCTAGAAATGAATTTATTTTTAATTGTATTTCTGAGATTCTTTCTCCGAAAAGGATGCTTTAAGACGAAGTAGAAACTATTTGAATAACAAAAGACGTATCAGCTGCATCAATAACCGTGAGCTTTTTTGTGTGTTATTATTGCCGCATGTAAAGGTCTTCATACAGCGAGATAAGAGATCTCGCATTATATGAAACCGTACGAACGTAGCTTAATTTTATTAATCGAAATAAATCGATTAGGTGTATCAGACAGAGAAAGAAGACAAGCCAAGGCTAATTTCACTTAGGTACTCACCTAAAATTTCTTTTTTCTTATGCAATCAAATTTTTAATATTGACTTTAATCAAAAATTTCCCAAAAAATTCCTTTTAATAAACTTCCTTAAACTCCAAAATTAATGCACAAAATTAACAAAGTCGATAATTGTTGTTCTTCTTACTGACACTGAACAACTACACGTTTAAGGGCCAAAAAATTTATATTTCACAAAAAAATAATATTTTTTACGATTGTTAAATTTTTTGGACCACCTTTATCGCTCGAGTATCAATGAACAACTGGCAAAGAGAATTTTTTTTCGTCTTTTTCTCTTCCTTCGGATTACTACGGAATGAAAAAAAATTGTATATTCTCTTTACAATACTCGACTTTGTGAGCAAAAGAAATAAACGATTCGTATAAAAATTTTCATTTTTATTTATATATCAGAAATCTATTTAAAGAATAATTTTTTTTTGTATATGTACCATGTGCTGTACAGATTACGAGTATTTTTATGAGAAAAACTTTACCGATTCACATTAAAAATATTTTTTCCACATTCACTGTCATTTCGTTTTTATAGATATCCGACAGAAAAAAAAAGTCGAGCCCACAAAAAACAGTTTATAGCAGACATGCATATAATATTAGTTTCGACGGCTTTAAAAGTTCATTCGAAGGTTAATCGCATGATAATGCATTATCAAAGAAGTGGGAAGAGAGAGAAAAGCGAGTTAATGAAGTAGAATGTTTATAGACGCGCGATTAAAAACATAAATACAGAATAAGCCGTATCAAGTGGTTAATGAATTAATTAATCACGTCAAAAATTTAAATAATTATCTATTCTCTTTTAAATCTGAATTTGTAAAAGTGACAACACAGTTTCATTCAACATAAAATCATGAAAAAATCCAAAAAATGAGAGAGAGCGAATTTAATGCTTCTGCGCGTAAGGGATGTGTGTAAGTACAAAATCAGTGCTATATTCAATAGCTTTGTTGGACGCGCATTGCCATTCCATGCAAGCAAACCTTGTATAACCCCGTAAAACCTTTATATCTTCATCTAACAAATTTTTAAAGTTAGACAACAATAACGTATTTTGGATATTTAAATTGTATTAAGTTGTGTAGTTTTTTCATGGACTTTAATTATTAACAAGGATTATTAGAACGCATTAAAATTTCAAATTGAATTGTTTTTATGTCAAAAGTATCTTTATCTACATCAAAGATTGGAAGTGCAATAAACAATTTAATTAAAAAATTTACGAAGTCATAAACCAAAAATATGAGTCGTGAAGATTCCAAGAAACTGATAACAAAATTGAACAAAACAATAAACAAAGTGAGTGTACAATTTTGCACACTACTGCAACAATAACAGCTATAAATATTTCCCGAGAGTCATGTCACAAAATGCCGCATGAATTCAATGCACTCTTTCTTGTTTTCATCATAATTATAGACTAATTTTGATAATTAATACATTAGTAAATTACTCAACACGTCAATTACACTTATATTCACATTTCAATTAGAATTTAATCATGATAAAAAGATCCAGTCCTTACATTTCCAATAAATTTTGTTGCGTAACCACTGAAAACTTATTTATTTTCTTTTATCTATCAGTCTTTTTGTAACTTTAATGGAAATTGCATTTAAAACTATTGCTGAAGTTTAACTAACACTCTTCACATCACGTTGCAATTATTACTAACTCAAATAATTAAAGAGTTTAATTTTATTCTCTTCTGTTTTAATAAACACGTAAGTCTCGTGCAACTGTCTGACACAAAATACTTTACCTTCTCTTTTCAGCAATGCAAAGAAGAAAAAAAACTTCTGAATGGGTAAATTTCGAGTAACGAAAAAAACATGCACAAGAGAAAGAGAGAGAAAAGAAATCGATAGAACAAGCCTCCAAATACGTCACAGTCGACACGACGTCATAGGTATTTTATTATTAAAAGGGGAAGCTCTTTCAACGTAGGAATTTCTTTCTCACATAAATCACGTACAAAAGTACATCGTAAGGATGCTGATGGATGTTTTCTTTTTAATGAAAAGGATGCCTTGAAATATTGCAGAATATTTGTGAAATTTTCAATTTGTTAGGAGGTCGTTCGCATATGACGTCATATCCATTTAGAAATTGAATTTTTAGATACCTATCTCGGTAATCTACTTTACCTGAAACGTCTCACCACTTCACCCTTAAATTTCAGACATCATAAGTAGATGCCCCCAGTAGACAATGCTATTAAATTTAATTGCCGCTCGTAAGTCATGAAATTCGTTTAATAATTCACTTTATACTGAGCAATGACCTTAAGACTGGTTTTGTTCGGTAAAATAGGAACTTATTATTTTTTGATTTCTTGACAACTGTTTTAAAAATTCAATTTTTTGTGCACAAGTAGTCAATGGAACTAAAATAATTCATCGACCTTGTCTAGTTGCATGTGGCAAAAGTAAAAAGATCATAGTAACAAGTCTTCGACCGTGGGATGACTTTACGGTAGAATTTCTGGTATGCTAGATTATATGACATTTGAGATTGTGGTTTGTGAATTATTTTTAGTAGACTGGATTTTTGGAACACGTGCTTACATTCGATGGTTTTTGTGCTCAATCTTCGATTTGATTTCTAATGATACATTTTTAATAAGCAAACGTCTACCCTCAAATTGTATTGGACTAGGCTGCTATGAAGCCGGATTTGATGAGAATTAAGAAGACAGAGTAGCTTTGCAGCTGCTTGTATGTTACTAGGGACATCTATCTAGCCATGACCATTAACACACATTTTTCATCTCATCCTTTTTCTGTCTGAAATTAGAGTTGCTTAGATGAGTGAAAAGCAGGGTGAAAAGTCATTAATAATCAAGCTCAATATTTATGTATTCTGAAGGGTATTGCAAAAAAATTTATTTAAACGTGCATTTTTCCATATTTTCTTTTCTTCACTTAAAATAACAATTACTGACTGAATAAAACTTTAATCATAAGGAATGAGAGATTTCATAATTGCTTTGTAAAATTTCCTGTACATTTCATTTACATCATTTACGACCATCCGTGAGCTGGAGCGAAAACTTTTGTGACGGCTGGTTGGATAATTTTCGTAACTGTTGCTGGTTGTGCGATGATTTTCTTTACGATTTGTAAGGGCTCACGACGGACTGTTGCTTGGAAACCACTGGCATCATCAGCAGAGTAATCAACCTGAATAATTTGATTTATTAATTTTGAGTCTAAGTTAATTACATTTAATTTACTTACAATTCTCACGAAACCATCAGCGTCATTAAGTTGGTATGATCCCTTAATAGCACCATTCTCAGCCTTCTCGTGTTGTGAGTGGACATCACCAGTTGTAGCATCATTAACTTCATATTGGAATTGATAATTAGCAGGAGCTTCAGCCTCAACAACTTTCTTAATAATTGCCGGTTGGAATTGTTTGATGATTGTTGGCTGTGCGTATTCAAGTACACCAGCATTTGATAAGGCAACAAAGGCAAGGAATACAATAAGTTTTGCCATCTTTGATGAGATTGATTTTATTTATTTAATGTTTAATGTTTTTGTAAAGATCTGTTAAGTTGAACTGATACCAATGATTCTGATCCATTGCGCTTTTATACTCACTCACTTCCATTACATCGATTCTTCTTCGTTTTCCATTCTGTACCAACTTTTACTTTTTTTTCTTCTTCTCATCATTGAAAAATTAATTCTTAAGTAGATCCATGTTAAATTGAATGGATGCCTTTATTCTTTAACCTGTTTTATGGTGCAAGAACTTGACATCACCGAACATGAAAAAGTCCTTCAAAGACAGTTATCACACATAATAAATATGTGAATCTACCATTCACTTAATGCTTTATACTTAAACGTGTAATATTGTTTGCCAATGTTAGCAAAGAGAATTCAATCCGTTATTTTTCGAATTTTTGAACAAAAAAATGTGTGCGAGAAAATTTAAAATAAGAACCGACGTTACAAATTATTTTAAATAACAAATATTAAGCAGATATTTTACTCTTTATCCATTTAAGTGTATTCAAAGTCTATAATACAAACAGTTAAATAGTCATACAAAGCTAATATCATTGTAAATTTACTAAATTAGTTTTGTCAAAGTTTTGTTTACTTTCATGTTTCGAAAATATTTCGAATATCATTTTTGAGAAAAATTGTCAAAATTAGTATCAAATATCACTTATTTGATAGTTTAAAGTAAATTGAAATGTTTCTAGACTTGTTTCCTTTATGTTACAATGGTTTTTGTAACACAATACAACCTTTAAATGCACTTTTAGCAAAATTTTCAAAAATATGGAGCTTTCACGTTCGAAAAATAAGAACCATCGAGCTTTCGATTTACGAAAAATAAGAACCAGCTTTTTTCTGTTTGCTTACATTGGATTGTTTGTTGCCATAAACATTAAATTCACTCTTAATTGGATTCCTTTTTGTTAAATATTGACTTTAAATAAAGCAAAACAAGTTGTATTTGGTTGTCATTGAACATTAAACAATATATCGGATAACAATATGCAGTTGGACGACTTTCGTACCAGTAATAAAATTATGTGGAACAGAAAATCAGTGGCACGATTCAGTCAAAATTTATGTAATTCATGTAATTGAGATTTTGCGGTGCATGCAAATCTCGTGTCTATGAAAAAGATATGTTGTTCAATAAAACTTAGATTAGAGGATTTTTATGTGTAAAACTCTATGTCATCTAAGCTGACGTTTGGGTTTGGCCCCCAAACCAACATCGAGATAAGATAACGATTGATAAAAAATGACAAATTTGTTATAGAATTGAAGAAGTAGGATTAAGTTCAAAAGATAACATTTGTTTATAAAAGGAATAACCGGGAAAAGGGGTCGTTCGCAAATTACGTCACGCTTTAGGAGGGAGGAGGGTAGAAGAATTTGTGACAGTCCAAATACAAAATTTTTCTTTGAGGTCGTTCGCAAATTACGTCACGCTTTTAGGGGGAAGGGGGGTGGGTCAAAGAATTTGTGACAGTCCATGCAAAAGATTTTTTTTCTTTGAAAAATTTGTGACAAGGGGGGAGGGGGGGGGGGTCGAAAAAGTCGTTTTTTAGCGTGACGTAATTTACGTATTTATTTTTTTTGAATTCCGTCTAATTCAGTATGGATAGCTCAGTGAAGTAATTCAGCAGACATAAGGTAGAGTGGAGTCTATAAATCCAATGACCCAGGGGTGTAGTTAGAAATTTTTCAAAGGAGGGATTTTCAAATATTTTGTATGGAAAAAAATTATTTAAAAAAAAAAAATTCCTAGCAAATTGAAGAAATTTTTCGATGAAGGGGGGAGGGGCCCCTTGGCTACGCGTCTAGAACGACGTAAGTCTGGCATTCAAACATCTCAAAATAAGCATTTCTATTTAATTAAGGAAGTCAGATTTGATTAAGTAATAAACAATTCTGTATTACAAATTATCTCACTAGCTTGCATCAGTATGTCAAAGCAACTTCTCCTCAGATTTACATTTCAATTCTAGTTCTCCATAAATATTAATTTTTTATAACTCTTTAATCTACATGAGTTTTGCATAAATCCTTGAGGATTTTAAGATGAATATATTTCAGTGATATGTCAAAAGTAAGAAGAGATATTCCTGTATAAATTGGAGTTCTCAGATATCAGACTACGCATGTTAAGTTGTTTCCATAAATTATGAAAATTGTGTTTTAATATCGAAATGAGTTATAAGTAATTAAACCTGTAATAATACATATTAAACCAATATTAATGATACACTTGATGTAAATAAACCCACCGTGATTTTCAACATAAGTATAAACCTTTCAGCCACTCAATAAACATGAGATCATTTAATTATAATAACATTATTCATTTTTGTGAAAATAATTCTGATAACAATTTTTATCTTTGAATTTATGATGCACATGTGCTACCACAAGTTTACTGTCGTAAAGACAAGCCTGGAAATAAGTTTAACGGTCAAAATAAAATCATATTTTTATAAATACCTAATTCTACAAAAATAATTTCAAATTTTCTTTATCGTGCCATGTGTGATATCAGTATTTTGTTTGTAACATCACTGCATGCCTTCGGGTATAAAATTGATATAAATTGCAATTTGTTTTCAGAAACCGTAACAGTTGATATTTAATTTTGATCCAGTTTAAACATTCCATAAATAGAATTTGTTATCAGTATGTATCAAAATTGAAAGAGCGTCTGACTTAAGTTGAAGTTTTGGTAATGGAAATTTCATGAGCTAGACTCAAGTGCACTGAGTCAGAGAGACTACTTTTTTTCTCAAAAAAATCCAAGTGTCCCTATTAAAAGTATCTCAAGTCAATATACAAATTTTTAATTAACAGACCAAAAAGACAATAAAATGGCTTTAAGCTGTATGAAAGTTTCAAGGATAATTCACCAAAATGCAATCAGATGTCTTACATTAAGCACGCAAAGAAATCAATCAACGGCAACAAATGAGAAGCTTATAACTACAAAAGTAAATAGCAAAACCGGGTTTGTGACTGTATCATTCAATAGACCCAAGGAACATAATTGTTTCACACTTGAAATGCTGCAAGAGTTTGGAAAAATACTGGATGAAGTTGATAGCAAAAGTTCCAGAGGAATGATTTTAACGACTGTAAGTTACAATTTCATTTTTGTGGAAGTTAGTGGTAAAAAAATAATAATATTTTAGACATCAGAAAATGTCTTTACAACAGGATATGATCTTAAAGAACTAGTCGATCCCGACCCTCAAAGACTGTGGAATCTTCATGCCACATACCTCGATTGCTGCCATAAATTATTCTATTCGTTGTTTCCAACAGCCGCGGCTATAAATGGTATAATTATTGAATTGGACATAAGTAAAATAAAGCTTTAATTTCTATTATCTTAAAGGTCATGCAATAGACGGTGGATGCTATTTTGCTAACGCTTGTGAACACCGTGTCATCCTTCCAAATTGCGAAATTGGAATGAATGATACACTACTGGGAATACCCATACCAGAGACTGAAATCCTTACCATGAAAAATATCATTTCTGCCCGCGAAGTGGAAAAAGCTGTGACTTTGGGATATATCTTCTCATCAGATGAAGCACTCAAAATTGGTCTCGTCGATGAAATAGCCACAGACAAGGCTGACGCTATAGCTAAATGTGAAGCTTTCCTCCTAAAATTCAGAAAAGTCCCGCCATTAGCACGAGGACTGACAAAGCAACACTGCAGGAAAGATATAGCAGATAAGATCCTTAACAACAAACAGAGAGATGTGGACATTTTCGTACAGACCATTCTAGAACCAAAAAATCAGAAAGTATTAAAATCATTTTTAGATCCCTAATTAAAAACCAAGTGAGACATTATTATTATTAATTTTTAAGTAAGTTGTTAATTTTATTAAGGATTTTTATCAAATTTGGGTTTTTTCATCATTATGTGATAGCTGAAAAGTGTCTTGAATAAAAAATGTTTTCTAAAAATACTTTAAAATTTGGGTTGATAGATTATTAAGCTTTTACTTAGATCCACTTAGATTAAAGGCAAATCAGATAAGAAACAAGTGAATTTCCATACCCAGGAGCGTAGCTAGGGTTCCGAGTACCTGAAACGAGGGTGGCACCCCAAAAAAATGTCGAAATAAACAAAGTCTGAATAAATTTTTATCAAAAATTTCACTTTTTGTTTCATTTTTTATTTCACCTAGTTACGCCCATGTCCATTCAGCTACAGCTTTACAGTTAATGCTTCTGTTATTATGATTAAGATTTCCCAGGTATAGATATTTGTGTAAATGATAAGATTGTTGATCAGATATCATAAGCAGAAGGATAAAATTTTTTTGGGTTTTATTCTCTATGACTACAACATCAACATGGTAATTCCGTATATGTAAGATTTCTTCTTTCAATTTATTTTTTAAGAGGTCGTTCGCAAATTACGTCACGCAAAAAAACGACTTTTTCAAAAAAAAAACCCTCCCCCTTGTCACAAATTCTTCTACCCCCCTCCCCCCTAAAGCGTGACGTAATTTGCGAACGACCCCATAAATTACGTCCAATTTTTAGGTTGACGCGTTGTGATATTTCCATACAAAAGAAAAAAATTTGTATGGAAATTTAGTGACAGAGAGGGGAGCAGGTCTCAAAATTTCGTTTTTTTGCGTGACATCATTTATGAACGGCTCCCACAGCAGTATAGAATCTAAGGTATTGAGCTATATTTGGGCCTCTTTGACTTAGTGGATAGGTAACAGACTGCCAATCTGTAATCTTCCCTTTTGTGGGGAAATGAGATTGACCTGATGCCGATCTCTTTTGATGCGGTCTTGAAGATTCGCATTACAACATCTGACAATAACCCTAATTTGTTCAGTAAGAGCTCATTCAATAATTAGAATCGAAGGTGGGTTTGGAGCTCGAAGATAGGATTGATAATTATACACATCATTCAAATGCTTTAACACAAAACATGTACATCTCTAACGGTCGTAGCATGATCACATTTCAAAAATCTCTACAATATTTTGGGAAAATTCTTTTTTGTTATCAACTTTACTTTCGAACATAATATTTATGTGAATATCATTGTAAACAGTAATTAGCGGTATTTTGGTGAATGACAATTTAAGTGAATCATGATCAGCTGTTAAATTTGATTTTAGAAAGCTCATTTAAATTGAAATTTTTTTAAATCTTCATTCATAAATCATAAATTAAAAAAAATCAACTAGTAGAATTAACATAAAGTACAAAGTTCAGTTTTTTGATCAGCAGTGCTGATAATTTTTAATCACTATTAAAATGGCTTTAAATTGTATGAAAATATCAAGGATAATCAATCAAAATGCATTCAGATGCATTGCGTTAAGCACGCAAAGGAATCAGTCAACTGCAACAAAAAAAGAACAGCTTGTAATCACTGAAGTAAATAAAAAAACTGGATTTGCAACACTGTCATTCAATCGACCCTCGGCACTCAACAGCTTTACTCTCGAACTCTTACAAGACTTTTCAAAGGCATTGGATGAAGTTGAGAACAAAAAGTATAAAGGAATGATTTTGACAAGCGTAATGATTAATTTTCTTGATCTTGTGAAAGTTTGGTATTAAAATATTATTTCTTTATTACGTTTCAGACATCATCGAATGCCTTCACAGCAGGACTTGACATTAAAGAACTTATCAATCCAGATCCCATAAGATTGAAAGAGCTCCGTTCCGTATACCTTGATTGTTGCCTTAAGCTGTATAATTCACTATTCCCGACAGCTGCTGCCATTAATGGTCATGCGATTGGTGGTGGTTGCTTCCTTGCAATGGCCTGTGAATATCGTGTGATGCTGCCAAACTTTAAGATAGGATTAAATGAAACCCAACTTGGGATAGCTGTCCCAGAAGTAGCAATTTTGGCTACTAAAAATATAATTTCATCGCGTGAATCCGAAATGGCATTAACATTGGGAACAATTTTTGGAACTGAAAAAGCACTCGAAATTGGATTAATTGACGAAATAGCTAAAGACAAAGCTGACGCAATAGCTAAATGTGAATCATTTATGAACAAGTTTAAGGGAGTTCCAACATTAGCTCGAGGCATCACTAAACAGTTTTTCAGGAAGAAAATTGTGGATCTAATGATTGAAAATAAGGAAAGAGACGTGGAGAATTTTGTTAATTATGTTCTGGATCCAGCAAGTCAGCAGTCACTGAAAGCATTTTTAGATGCTCCAAAGAAGAAGTAAATCCATGCAATTTAAAGACTACTTAACATTATTAATTTTTTATTGAGAATTTTGTACAGTTGTATGCCTTTAAAAAATAATAAAATCGTCCAGGAATTTGAGATTAAGAGCTTAAAGTCTCTAGAAAAATTAATTATAGTCTAAAATGATTGCTTTTAGTCCTTTCGTAATTTCTTAACGATCCCAAAGTTCAAATCCAGCCAAGAATCATGCTGTATTTCATTTTTTAAGTCACACATACTTCTTAATATTTTTATCAACATAAACTTTACATTCACAAAAATAAAACGGAATCAAAGTTTAAGTTCTAAAAAATTCAAAGAAAATGTCAAGAAATATTCTGTTGCTGTCCAAAACAATCAATTTAAATGTACGAAGACTGTGCACAACTCCAACACCTATCCAGAATGCAGAAAAGTTAGTGCTTATTGATGTAAATGACAAAACTGGATATGGAACATTGTCATTAAATCGATTACCAGCAAACAGTCTCAATTTAGAACTATTAAGTGCCTTATCGAATGCTTTGGATGAAATGGAGAAGAACAAATCCAGAGGTGTCATACTAACAAGTGTGAGTAAGCAATAATCAACACATCCAGCTATAAATATTTTATAATTCACATAAATTTTGTAGACATCGCCAAAAATATTTTCAGCTGGATTAGATATTAATGATTTACACAATGGAGATTCCAAGTCTCTTGGGGAATTATGGTCTGCATCACAGGATTGTTTTCTTAAGATTTATGATGCATCATTTCCTTCAGCAGCTGCTGTTAACGGTTAGTCTTAATTGTAATGAATGACACGAATGGTACTAGATCTAGAAATTAACAGGAGATCAGATGTCTCGGTCTCGATTTTGATATCGTAATCTGAATCTAACTTCCTGATCCACTGCACAGAACTCTGTATGTCCATTTCTAAAATATTTTTTAAATTTTTAAACCTTTAGGTCACGCGATCGGTGGAGGATGTTTTTTTGCAATGACATGTGACTTTAGGGCTATGGTAACAGACTACAAAATTGGACTAAATGAAATTCAAGTTGGAGTGGCACTGCCAAAAATTCTGGTGATGCTGATGGGAAAATTACTACCGAGACGTCAAGCAGAAATTTCTCTTACTCAAGGAACTCTTTATTCACCTGAAGAAGCACTAAAAATCAATCTTGTCGATGATGTGGTGAATGATAAAGCAGAAGCTATTGCCAAATGTGAAGCATTTCTCAATCAGTTCCGAAAAATTCCAATGGATGCAGTAAACACGACAAAACGAAACATCCGTAAAGAAGAAATTGACTATATGCGGAATAATAAACAACAAGATATTGATGACTTTGTAAAAGCCGTAGAAAGTGTTGAGGCACAACGTACAATCAAAATGTATTATGAAGCTCTGAAAAATAAGAAATAGATGAATCTAGTCTAAAAATTTCTTCCTTGTCGACTTGTTTCTCAAAATATTAAAATTTACTTTGTATGTATATGCCTGTGTTTACCTTCTATTGATGTGTGTAGCCAATATTTATTTGAACAGAATGGTTATCAACAGTTTATCGATGCGTGTGTATACCGTATCAGTCAATACGACGTAGAGTCAAAACGAGTTTCTCTATCCGAAAATAATAATATATTAATTTAGTCGTTTATCTGGAGTTAATATTCTTATTAATCAGTCGTGTAAATTAATTTGCAAGCAATGTTGCTTCGTCAGTTAACAAGATCACCTCATAATATGAATTTAATAAGAAGGATTGCCACAAGCACCATCCTGAAAAGTCAAACGACAGTTACAACAAATATTGACTATAATCAGTTGGTTCTTGTTGATGTAAATGATAAGAATGGATACGCAACAGTAACACTCAATAGACCGCCTGTGAACAGCTTCAACCTTGAACTTATGATGGCCCTATCGAGAGCTCTAGATCAAGTTGAAAGAAACAATTCAAGAGGAATGATTTTGACCAGTGTAATATTTTTAGAACTTTATTGTTTTTTATTTCTTGTCTTCTTATTTGACAGTCTTGACTCTTGACGCGTTATCTATTTTATTTTGTAGATAATTCCAAACATTTTCTCTACTGGCTTTGATATTCGAGAGCTTTACCAAGCAGATGAGCGCAGGTTGAGAGAGTTTTGGTCAGTTCTACAAGACTGCTGGTTTAAACTTTATGGATCAACATATCCTACTGCTGCATCCATTAATGGACATAATCCTGCAGCGGGGTGTTTTTTTGCATTATGTTGTGAATATAGAGCTATGGTCCGTAACTCAAAGTTAGGTATAAGTGGTGCTCGTCTGGGAATTTCAATTCCACTTCCTATGATTTATACAATGCGAAGTGTCATATCGACTAGACAAACGGAACTTGCTTTGACTTCAGGCACACTTTTTACTACAGAGGATGCATTAAAAGTTGGTCTTATTGATGATATCGCAGTTGATAGATCAGATGCTTTTGCTAAATGTGAAGCATTCTTGGATCGTTTCAAGGATATCCCTCTAGTTTCACGAGGATATACAAAACGATCAATAAGACAAAAGGACATGGAAGAAATTGCTGCTAATCGTCATCGTGACACTGATGAATTTGTGAGAGCTGTTCTGAATCCAGAAGCACAAGCATCTTTTGGAGCATTTCTTGGAAAGTGACAAAATTAAAGATTTTTTTAAAAAACCGTTAATCTGTCAAATAAATTAATTTTTTAAAAAACAAACGTCTTCGAAAATTATTTTCGATTTCGAGAAAAACATTCAGTTGATAAAGGTACAAAGTTCCAAAGACTTAACATATTTTTTTTTTTCAAAAAATTAAAGACTTTTTTCTTTAATGAGATTTTTTTAGTTCCGCGACAGAGTTAAAATTTTTTGTATTTGAATAAAATTAAACTCAGAATGAGTGTAATGAAGCTAGCATTAAATTCACGGCAGCTTAGCAGGAATTTATTAAATTACGCTAGATTTAATGTCAATATAGTGAAACATCAATCGACAAAGTCTGATGGATTAGTTTTAATTGACGTAAATGATAAGACTGGATTTGCTCTTGTCACATTAAACAGTCCTCCAGTCAATAGCCTTAACTTAGAATTATTGACAGCATTTTCAAATGCATTGGACGAGGTGAAAAATAACAAATCAAAAGGAATGATACTCACGAGTGTAAGTGTGTCAAATTTATTATGATTCAAAATTTATAGACATAACATGATTTTTAAAAAAAAAAAAATAAATTTACAGTCATCGCCAACAGTGTTTACAGCTGGTCTGGATATAAATGAAATGTATAAGCCTGATTGCCAACGAGCTAGACAATTCTGGAGTGCTCTTCAAGACTGCTGGTTGAAATTGTATGGATCATCCTTCCCAACTGCTGCTGCTATTAACGGTAGGTTTCATCTTGTAAAATGGGGTTTGATCTTGTCATTTCCTAGACAGTAACTTGACTTGTTATCCCTAAGTTAACTAAGAGGATATTTCTAAGGGAAGATCATATTCAGGGGAGCAAGGAGGGGTCGGGTTCGTCAACTAAGAAACAATTAAGGCGCCTTTTTGGATTTCCTAGTCCGGAAGACTCTTGTCTATCTAGTAGACCCTAGTAAGAGTTTGGTAGACTAGAGTCTGTTCTCAGAATTGAATCCAGAATAATTTCATTAATCAAATGATAATCCTCACATGTCAAAGTCTTGTATCTAACATAATTCTTATTTTTCAATCACATAGGTCATAGCCCAGCTGGAGGATGTCTGTTTGCTATGAGCTGCGAGTACCGAGTAATGCTTCCAAAATACACGATCGGATTAAATGAAACAAAACTTGGAATTGTTGCACCGGCATGGTTTATGGCTTCAATGAAGAACACAATTCCCATAAGAAAAGCAGAAATGGCATTAACATTAGGAACATTATTTAATACGGAGGAAGCCCTAAAAATTGGATTAATTGATGATATCGCGAAAGATAAGACAGAAGCGATTGCCAAGTGTGAAGAATTTCTTAAAAAGTATGAGAAAATTCCACAAATGGCACGAGGAGTTACCAAACAATTATTCAGACAGCAAGACATTAAAGAATTGGAGATCAACAGAGAAGCTGATGTTGAACTGTTCATAACTACTATTAAGAATGATAAGATTCAGACGTCACTGGGGCGTTACATAGCATTCCTAAAGTGGAAAAAGAGATTAAAGCCATTAATACAAGTCGTGTCATATGTAACAAGACTTTTAAAGCCACAAAAGAAGAAGAAGACAACGACAACATAGTAAAGAAGAATGTCAGTGTATAAGATTTTCACATATTTACATATTTTTTTTTTTCATTTTCATTTGTTGAAATCTTAACATTAACTCACATCATTATTTCATGTCCAGTTGAATATTTCATACAATATCCAAATGGATAGAAGTAAATTGGTTCGTTACTAAATAATTAAATAAACATTATTAAAGTTTAACGAGTAGAGAGACAAATATTGTTATTTTTTGTTTTGTTTTGTGGAGATAATTAAGAAACATAAACAGTTCCTCTCTCAAAAAAATTATACATGACACTAAGTCATTAAAGAGAGTGGGAATAGATTACTACCTGACCGTGCCATTGATAACATTAACAAACTTTCTTTTGTATGTATTGAAGGAAAATAAAGGCAATCATTTTTTATAAAGATAAAAAAATAATAGAACAGACTTAAATCTACCGTCAATTCCATAACATTACAATATTTTTTTCGGTTCTCATCGAAAAATTTTACGTCTCACGAAGAATAATAAAAAAAGAAAAAAAATATTCATACGCGTATATAAAGTCATTTCAGTGTGTTCATTTTGCTGTGCCGTATCACTTGTAAAAGATGAATTTTTCACGTTTAATTAAAAGCTGCTCGATTCCATCGAGATGGTTGTTGGCAAACAACATCAGATGTCAGTCATCGAGTGCAGCACAGAAATTAATTCAGGTTGATATTAATGAGAAAACTGGAGTGTCTGTTGTTTCTCTTAATCGTAAGCCAGTTAACAGTTTGTCCTTGGAATTATTTAAAGACTTTTGTGGTGTTATGGACGACCTGGAACATGAAAAAGTTCGTGGTATGGTGTTAAAGAGTGTAAGTACATCAATCAATTTAATTGACAGCGTCTATTATTTATGCATTATTATGTTACAGTCATGTGATAATGTATTCTCAAGCGGCTTAGATATCACAGAATTATATCCAAATCCTAGTGAGGAACGCTTTGAAGCATTCTGGTTGTGGTTCCAAGAGAGTTGGCTTAAATTGTACGGATCATCATTTCCAACTGTTGCTTTTGTTAATGGTATGACAAATTGACATAATTTTTGTTATTTAATTTTTTTGTAATCCAATGTTTTTGTTCCAAAATCAAGGACATGCCCCAGCTGGCGGCTGTGTACTAGCTATATCATGTGAATATCGTCTGATGTTGCCTTACTACAAAATTGGATTAAATGAGGCACCTGTTGGAATTGTTGCTACAGAATGGGTCATGAATTCATTAAGAGCAGTCCTGCCAGGGAAAAATGCTGAACGCTTATTAACCTCAGGGAGATTATTGGATACTCAGGAAGCATTCGACCTTGGACTTATTGATCAAATCGTAAACAATGAAGAAGAGGCGATGGCAAGAAGTGAAGAGTTCTTTGCAACATTTGATAATGTTCCAAAATTAGCTCGTGCATTAACGAAGCAAGTTTATCGTAAGAATGACTTGAAGCAATTGAGTAAAAATCGTTCATCTGATGCCAAACAATTCCTCAATCATATTTTACGTCCTGAAACTCAGAAAATCATTGGAAGTTACTTCAAGAGCCTTAAAGATCGCAAAAAAGATTAAATGTTATAAGTTTTTACAGTTTCTATAAAATATTTTTTTTTTTAAATAATCTCTACAAAAAATTTTCTTTTACTTTTCACGACGGGAAATTGGGAAAATTTATTGGAAGTTTTTCATTCCAGGATAGGCATGTTGAGACATATTTTTTTTAGAATGAGGAAGTAGTGATTTCGGTCGCATAATTCAACTAAGTCTGACATTGTAAAGTCGTTTTAGAGTTAGAATGGTGAATAATAAGAAGAAACGATCACACAAAAAGAAATCTCAAGGTCCCAAACCGCCAAAAGAATCGACATCAGAGCAGATTGAGGAAGTTGAAAAAAATGATGAAATTATTGAAGAAAAACAAAATGAAAATGCCGCTGGACCATCTCAAGAGGAGAAAATTATTGAAGTAAAAGAAGAGGAAAAAGTGGTCCAGATACAAGAAGAAGTGAAGGAAGCTGATAAGGTTGTAATTGAGGAGGAGGCAATAATACAGCCACAAGAAGAAATCCAGAAGCCAGAAGCTCCAGAAGTAAACAATGTTCCAGAAGAATTCAAAATTGAAAATGAAGAGCCCCAAAAGGTAAATAACAAGAATATAAACGCAATTTTGTGCGCACGTGTAAAATTCATTTGTGGTGAATTTTTAAAAATTTAACGGTTTTCAAAAATTCAAATTCAAAATTTATTCCTTAAGTCGGTTTTGTCATTCAGACAAAAATATTGTAATAAATCATTTTGGTTATAAATATGCTAAATCCGAGTGACACAAAGTAGATATTCGAACACCGTGTCGCTTCCAAATGGAGTTTTTTGACAGAGTCTTGTGTTGCTCGGGGTAGAACTGCCGGTAGAACTCTAAAGTAGACATAAATACAGAGCTTTTAGTTTTTTTTTGCGAAAATGAGCAGTAAATTATCGGAAAATTTAGAAAAATTGGAGTTAGATACTGAAAAGGCATGAAAATCAGTTAATTATAAGAATGTCATTAACGTCTCTGTACAGATTAATCAATTTTAATAGAAGTATATTAGTAAATCAACTGAAAAGTGAAAATCGGAAATGTTTAGCTACTTTGGTTCGTTAATACTCTAAATAATTAATTGACAATAGTGTTATTCTAATAATTTAGTTCAGCATTAACAATATTTGTGCCTTTGTGTTTAATTCTCAGTTAATTATAGTAGATTTTTAGCGTTTGACCTATTTTTCATTTTTCCACGTTGATTTCATAACTTTTTCTTTCATTTTGTTGTAAACATACCTCTAAATTGCATCATTTAATTGGAAGCTCCGTGTATGAGTCACACGCAAAATCACTAATAGTACATTTTTATTTAATTTTCAGGCATCTAAGCAGAAAGCAGCCAAGAAAAAACAGCTTGAAGTCATGGGAGTTGAGACAGGTTAGATTCATAAGCATAATTCATAGTTATTATTGCGTAGTTTAACAATTTAATGATCGCCAACTCATCAAAATAATATTCTCAATTTTTTAGGAATTAAGGAACTAAATCCTCCACCAAATTACATTGAAGATCGCATCAAGTTGTATGACAAGTTAAGAGATGAATATTTGGAAGAGATTAAAGCCAAGCCGAAAGAAAAAATCCAGATTACATTGCCAGACGGAAAGATTGTTGAAGGATTATCATGGGAAACAACACCATACAATATTGCAGCTGGTATTAGTCAAGGATTGGCTGATAATACAGTTGTTGCAAAAGTTGAGGATGAAGTTTGGGATTTAGATAGAGTATTAGAAAAGAACTGCTCATTGAAGCTATTGAAATTCGATGATCCAGAAGCTCAAGCAGTTTTCTGGCACAGTTCGGCTCATATTCTCGGTGAAGCAATGGAAAGATGTTATGGTGGATGTTTATGCTATGGACCGCCAATTGAAAGTGGATTCTATTATGATATGTTTTTGGAAGGTGATGGAATCTCACCAACTCATTACAAAGGACTCGAAGATGTTGTCAAGAAGATTGTAAAGGAAAAGCAGCCATTTGAACGTCTGGAAATGAAGAAAGCTGATTTGTTAAAGATGTTCGAATACAATGAGTTCAAGCAGAGAATTTTGAACGAGAAAGTTACAACAGACACAACAACTGTTTATCGTTGTGGTCCATTAATTGACTTATGTCGTGGTCCACATGTTCGACATACAGGCAAGATAAAGGCAATGAAAGTCACAAAGAACAGTTCTACTTACTGGGAAGGAAAAGCTGATGCTGAAACTCTTCAACGAGTCTATGGAATTTCATTCCCAGATCCAAAGCAATTGAAAGAATGGGAAAAACTTCAGGAAGAAGCAGCAAAACGCGATCATCGTAAAGTTGGTCAACAGCAAGAACTATATTTCTTCCACGAATTATCGCCAGGCTCATGCTTCTTCCTACCAAGAGGCGCTTACATTTATAATGGATTGATGAATTTTATCAGAAGTGAATATCGTAAACGAGGCTTCCAAGAAGTCATCACACCAAACATGTATAATGCTAAATTATGGCAAACATCTGGACATTGGCAACATTATGCTGACAATATGTTCTCGTTTGACGTTGAAAAGGAAAAGTTTGCATTAAAACCTATGAATTGTCCAGGACATTGCTTAATGTTTGATCATCGTAATCGATCATGGCGTGAATTACCATTAAGAATGGCTGATTTTGGTGTCTTGCACAGAAATGAATTGTCTGGAGCTTTAACAGGATTAACACGCGTACGTCGTTTCCAACAGGATGATGCTCACATCTTTTGTGCGCCCGAACAAATAAAGCAGGAAATTACAGGATGTTTAGACTTTTTGCAGTGTGTCTATGGAACGTTTGGATTCTCATTTGACTTGGTTCTTTCTACACGTCCTGAAAAGTTCTTGGGAGAGGCTGAGGTATGGGATGAAGCAGAAAAGGCATTGTCAGACTCACTCGATGAGTTTGGTGTTAAATGGTCATTAAATCCAGGCGATGGAGCTTTCTATGGCCCAAAAATTGACATCACAATTAAGGATGCTTTAAAACGATCACATCAATGCGCTACCATTCAACTTGATTTCCAATTGCCAATAAGATTTAACTTAAACTTCGTGTCTGAATCTGGCGAGAAGAAACGACCCGTAATTATTCATCGTGCTATTCTTGGATCTGTCGAGAGAATGATTGCTATTTTGACTGAAAATTGTGCTGGAAAATGGCCATTCTGGTTATCACCAAGACAAATTATGGTTGTTCCCGTTGGTCCAAGTCTAGACGGTTATGCGAATGAGGTCCGTGATCGTTTATATGCTGCTGGATTTATGGCTGAATCTGATACTGATGATGGTGACACAATGAACAAAAAAATTAGAAATGCTCAATTGGCACAATGTAATTTCATCTTGGTCGTCGGCGAGAAGGAAAAACAATCAGGAACAGTCAATGTCCGTACGAGAGATAATAAAGTTCACGGTGAAGTTACAATTGACGTGCTGATCAGCAAGCTTTCCAAGATTCGCGACGAATTCATTCGTGATGAAGACACATTCTAGACAGACAGCATCTGTGTTGATCAATAAATGTAACCCTTTGAATAATTCAGAATTATATTCATATCCTTAAAAGCATTTTCCTTAACAATATGAAATAAAAGCTTTGGTTTTAAAGTTTAATTCTTTTTTTTCGATCTGAATCACAGTAATCTTAGGAATTTTTTCAATTTAGTATTTGATCCATCAAAATGTCGCAAAATAGCTCCAAGCAATCAAAATCAGCAGAAATTAACGTAGTTTTGTCAAATTTCCAAGGCCTTCAATACGATATTAATGAAGACACAGAGTACGAAGTTATTGCTTCACATGTAAACAACATTTTGAGTAATGACCGCTTTCAAATAAATCATAAATCATTGCCAGAAATCTTCATAAAAATTTCAATTGATACAGCAGATGAGCATGAGATATCCAATCTATTTTTAAATCCATTATTGCTTACTCTCACAAAGCATGAGAATGAAAAGTCTGATACAGTTGGATATTGCAATATTGATTTGTCGATATTATGCTCAACAAAATGTGAAACTATTGAATGCAGCAAATTAATCAGTTCCGAGAAAATGGTACGGAAAATTTCGTTTGATGTCAAAGCTTCCACAAATATCCCATTGATGGACACAAATTACGAAAACTGTCTGCATTTAACACTGGATTCTCTTTATAATTTTGAATGTGGACATTGCAAAGACGATGACATTTTAATTGCCCTTAATGCTCCAAATGAGGTAATGAAATGTAGGTTCTATTCAAAATGGCTATTTTAAAAGGTATTAAAATTTAATTTACAGGCTTTTAAAAGGAATGCATACAAAGTGAATTCACATGAATTGAAACTTTGCAATCAGTCAACTAAACAAGCACTAAGCTCATGCAATGATTTCGAGAAGCAGCCTCCAATTAATTTTGAAAATGAATGGAATCATTTATGTGGTCAGCGCATGAACATTAATGCAAATTTAAAATATATGATTCTTTCGTCAGAAGCTTGTTTGGCACTTCATGATCACATCCGAAAATATCTCAAAATTTCAATGGAAATACTAATCAATAGCAATGAACATTTATTTGGACTAGTTGATTGTGCAGAATTGCTTCATGTTGAACGGCGGAAAATTCGTGTTGTGGTTCCACTTTACAGATACGACAATGAGATATTTAAAGGCTGTTCTCAATGTAGCAGTATGCTTTATAAACCAGAATTGCAGATACATGCCAAAAGTAACAGAATTTCCAGAAAAACACAAAATATCCAGGCTAGAACAGTCAATAATTTAGAGGATATAAAAGCATTGAATAGTGATGGTCATCAAATTGCTGTTGTAGTTCAAATTGAATTGGAAAAGCCATTAAATGAGGAAGTGTTTAATGAAACGTTAAAAGTGTCACAAAAAGCTCAATCTTTCATCCATTTTAACAAAAATAACTTAATTAAAGAGTTGAGTGACGAGCTATTCTGGGATGTTGAAGATTTTAATGGAATAAATCCTTTGAACATCCAAAACATGATGAGAGGCTGTGGAGAAATGGAAAATTCTATAATTCCGAAGTTGAAGGTTTTGCGGAATCATTTTCAAGGTTCTTTTGATGACGACTCATTTATGTGCTATTTGACATCAGAAATCATCAATTCGAAGAAGAAACCAAGTAATAAGTTCATGTTATCCGAAATCTACAAATCCCTAGGCATGTTTGATAAAGCTGAAGAGATTATCCTTCATGATATACAGAACAACCAAAATTCTGAAGCAGCATGGCTGAATTATGCAATTTTCAATGCAAAGCAAGAAGAGTTTGATAAAATGGCAGTATGTGTTGATGAGTTGTTGAAAATTAATACACAATCATTAGTTTCAAATATCCTTAAGGCTTGTATCCTTTTCAAGTCACACAAATATCCGGAAAGCTTAAACCTGATATATCAATTGACTAAAACTTTCGGAAAAATTGATGAATTAAGCAGTATGCAATATGTGATTAATGCTATGCTCGGAATAGAAAATAATCCAATTAAAAGTGATTTCGAGAGAAATGACGAAATAGAAGACATCCACAACCGTACAGAACTCATTTGGTTTGCAGCAAGAGATGACTGCTTATTAAGTTGGGAAAATTTATTCATTAAATCAGCAAGTTTCTTCATTAAAATTGGATGTTATGATATTGCTGAGCTCTGTCTTGGAGAATATTATCAAACGCATGGCATCAACATTAATTATTTATACCTTTTGGCAGCCATTGATTCATCAAAAGGAAATTATAGGGAAGCTTTATATCATCTCAATAGAATTTCCGACTGTGACATCGTAAATTATAACTTGAATGTGAGTAAAATCAAGTTTCTTCTGTTTTGTAAGCTTTTACGTACGTATTTTAAGCTTTTACGTACGTATTTTAAGCTTTTACGTGAATATTTGAAGCTTTCACGTGCATATTTTTAAGCTTTCACGTGCGTATTTGAAGTTTTTACGTACGTATTTTTAAGCTTTTACGTACGTATTGTAACGTATTTTCACTCAAGTTGTTTAATATTCCATAATTAAGCCTTTGCTTCTGTAAATTGTAAGGATAACCAATTATTTCTTAAATTTTGAATCATATAGCTACTAATGATTCTTGCATGCTAATTATCTGATTTATTTAATGATTATTTCTTTTTAAATTTCAATTACAGTATTCCAAAATTGTAAAGTCAATCACATTGAACTTATTACATACAAATAATTTTATAAAAGCTGCAGAAATATTCAACACCTACATTCAAACCGAATCATGTGACAACTTTCTCATACTGTTTCTTCTTGGATCGCATTTTAATCGTACTAATGAATTCGTAAGTGCAAAAGAATTTTTAATTCAAGCTGTTAAAATATTTCATTGCCATGTCGCGTTCCAAGAATTGGGAAAATGCTTTCTGGGTCTAAATATGCTCGAATTAGCGGAAAAAGCATTTTTGAGTGCACTTCAGTTTGAAACTAATAACAATGACTCGATGATAAATTTGAGAGAAATTTACAAAATTCAAGGAAGATATGATGCTATAAACTTTTGTGATTATAATATACAGAATAATAATAATATAAATAATGCTCATTAGATATTTTTGGAATCAGTTAAAATTGTTAAAAATACGAATGAACCAAGCACCAAAATAAAATTGTGACGTTATGTGTAATAAATAAATGAATTGATAATTTCATGTGTAGGTAGTCATACTTTTTGAGTTAAATTATAGTCAGATGTGGGGACGTTCACTTACGACGTCCAAATGGATGTCACTTTTGGACAGCTCCAATTTTACAACAGAATCTTAATTATCGTTAGCTGGCTCATGAGCCACATCCGCTTCAACTTTTGGCTCTTGATGGTCCTTATCATCAATCATTTTACTTCTAAGCAATCTGTCTTGGACACTCGTTTTTGTTATGACAATTTTATCCAAAATTGGATGCTGGAATTCGGGTTGTGATGGTCCTTTTGGTTTTGGCTTTCTATTATTGTTATTACGTGGTTTGTTGTGCTGCTTTCTAGCATCTGTCGATTGAGCTTGTTCGTGTGACGCTTCTGCATTGTCGTAACTTTCGTTAGTTGGTCGTACTCTTCCAGTACCGAATGTTTTTTCGCTCGATTTTACTGTAATTAAAGAAATATTAGTCATCCGTTCAATACATCAGTTGCAATGCTTACATTTAACACTTCGCACTTCATCGGTAACTTCCACCGTTATATCGTTCTTTCCTTCAATTCTCTCTTTATTTGGCTTTGGTCGTGGCCTATTATTATCATTATTATCGTGTCGTTTTGGACGATTTTGCTGTTGATGTGGCTGCTTCTGAGCTGAACCTCTATGTTGGTCATTTGATGACTGCTCACTATTTGATGATTCCATACTCGAATTATGTGCTGGAGCTGCTACACGCCTCTCACTTCTCAACTGTTGTGGATGAGTTTTTCGTGGCGAATTACTATTACTATCATTATTCACAGCCTGTCTATGATCATTATTCCCATCATTACTTCTATTCTGATAATTATTATTATTATTAGCATTATTGGGATTTGGTCGAGGACGATAATTTGGGTTCTTTTGACGTTGACCTTGGCTATCAACTGGCCTTTCCTTGTTGCTTGAGTCACCATCCTCATAATTTCTTGGACGAGAATTTCTATTGCTATTATTATTGTTGCGATTCCTATTATTTTGTTGTTGCTGCTGCTGTTGTGGGCGCTTAGCTTGAGTTTCGGCTTGATTATTTTGATCATCACCGTTGTCTCGCAAAAAGTTTACGGGATCCGGTGGAATTTCATCCAGTTGCTTCTTTCCGAGTATTGGTCTTCGATCTATGAAATAAGAATGGAAGAAAACAAATAATTGCAAGTGTGCAATATAAGAAGAAGACTAAAGATGTGTTGTACGAAATAATAAGAAGTTCATAAAAAGTTGTGCAAATAATATTTCTGCTAATGACTCACTTTTTGGCTTATAATCGGGATTTTTTTTAGCATGCTCTTTCTGATCATCCTTGACATCATAATCTAATTCAACGTTATCATAACGATGTTTTTCATTCGTTTTACAGGAAACTGCTTGACTTTTTGATACGGTTGCTCCCTGTTTTTTAGCTTCCAACTCATCTTGAAGAATTTCTTGATGCTTCTTCTCCAACTCCTCGTTCTTCAATCTTATCTGCTCCATTTTCTCATTAATTTCGTCAGACATTGCAATGTAATTAACTTGATACCACAATAAATTACTTTTTTCCGAATCGACACACAATTTCTTAGCACATCCTCTCACTAAACATGCACCAAAATATGATCACTTTGTCCTAGAAAATTTTTAACCGCTTTCATCACGCTTTATGTGGTGAAATAATATTTAACGGTTTTTTTGAATTTTTAAATAAATTCCCAAAATTTGAATTCTAGAAAACCGTTAAATTTTAATAAATTTTTTATTAATGTTAATTAACTAACTAAGATGTCATATGAACCACGAATGGCATTATATGATAAATGATCAAAATGCGTTCATAACTACACAAAAAACAGGAGTGAAAATTCACAACTAGATCTACATTACCCAGTTCTACATTGATATTACCCAGTTCTACTAATATTACCCAGTTCTACAATAACAAGTACTAACCGTTCGACTGCATATTTACGAATTCTTAATTACACTAAAATCCAGCTCTAATAATGAGTAACAGCTTATCGGATGAAGAACAAGATCAAATGCTTCCAGATGACATTTCAAAAATCAAGCCGGGGATGTTTGTAAGTGGCTGGTAAGTTTAAAAAACATATTTCCGAATTCAAACTTTTTCATTCTGGAACTTTGCAGGGATGATTCAGAAAATGACATCGGAATTGAGGAAGACAAGAATCCACATGCCACATTAGAGCGAGAGATTTTGTGGGCAGCATCAGAAGAAGACAAAAATGACTTGATTGAGGAAATATTAATGAAAGATCCAGAACAAGTTCATGCAGTAGATAGAGATGGATATACGCCGCTACATAAAGCAGCATACAACAACAATTATGAATTGGCTCAATTACTTTTCAAATATAAAGCAGATCCAAACAAGAAAACAGAATATCATTGGACACCATTGCATTCAGCATGTAAATGGAATAACTCAAGAATGGCAGCACTTTTACTTCAACATGGTTCAGATATAAATGCTCGGTCAGAAGGTGATCAAACTCCTCTACATATAACTACTTCAGGTATGTTGCAAGTTTATTCTGAAACCATTTAAAACAATCCCAAAATAATATTACTTACAGTATCGTCATGCCGTGACACGCTCGTAACACTCTTTATGAATCCAAAAATTGATCCTGAAATAAGGAATAATTCCAATGAAAAAGCTTATCAAATAGCCAAACGAACAGGAATGTCATATCCACTATTCGATATGGTTAATACAGCTCTCTTTGTAAATACCGGAATTATTGATTAAAACGGAATTAATTAATTAAAACAACATGTTGAGTTCCACTTATAAACATTTATTTAAAATTAATTAAGCTTTATTCTCATTCGATTTTTATATGTAGATAAAATAATTATAATACCTTTACAAAGCTCAAAGAACATTAAAGTCCTTTTTATAGTATTATTTAATTCTGGATAATAATAAAATAACATCCGAATTGTCCATTGTTCAAAAACTTATTAGCAATTCATCTCATAACTTTGCAATAACTCTAACTAGCTGAATATTTTTTAACTGTATAAAAATTCTTTCATCATGATATATGATTTTCGATTATTTTTGTTGCCATAATTGCACGTCATTTATCACATCATACTTCTTCTTCTTCTTCCTTGCCTCACTTTGTACCAAGCATCACTCCTTTTTAATTTCACAGAAATCATACTTATTAATATTTTCATCAAAGTACAAACTTTAATTTCCATTTATTGTTTTTAATTAACGATTGAAGTGTATTAAGACGTCGATTAATTAAAACTTTTCAGTACATTCTTGACAATCTCTTAAATCTACCAACTTTTTCATCAAATACTATTTTTCTCAAATGGTTTATTGCAATTAAAAGTTATTACTTGTTTCTGCGTGTTTTTAAATATGATTAGTTTAGAGTCATTCGACTATGACAAGGAGACTATAAAATATGCTTGTCTATTAAGCTCAGACCTTGATCTAGTCTTGAGAACATGCTCCATGTCTGTTAGGGATGTATACATAGAATACCATCATATCTGTACTAAGGTCACGATAAAAAGAAAGGGATCGGAATTTTTTTTATTGTAGTATCACCAAGGATTGGAACTCTGACTCCTAAAAATAGTAGTTGGGGTCATTGACGTAGCAAATGTTTTTATAATTAAATATTTGACTACTCTACTCATTTTGACTGCTTAATATAAATTCTTGTTCATACAAAAAATAGTGTAAAGTGTCTTTTCTAAAAAAAATAATGATTCTAGTTAATCCTGAAGTCATTCATTTGCTATTTATTTATCAATGCACATTTTGGTAGAAGAAGGTTGACCTCCTTGAGCCAATTTTGGCGTTTTGTAATATCCGGCGTCTTTAATAACATCCTTTAATAACATTCGTTGTTTCTTCTTCTGATGATCTTGTACGCTTGAGTGATAAATTTGATTTTTTGGACAGATTTGGGTTTGCACGTCTACTCATATTTTACAACTTATTTAATCCAAACCAAAAAAGCAATCGAAAGCAAAAAGTTTTAATATAACGATTAATCACTGAATTAGCATCTGAGAGAATGTAATGATTAATGTAAGTAAAAGCTTAGCCAGGGGGAGGGGGTGTACTAGCAAAAAAGAAAAGAAAATCATTTAAATATAGGGTTTTTATTACAAATTTTTTCAGTGCTACAGATGTCAATGAATAAATTTTATAATTCCATTCATGTGTGAATTTGTATCAAATTCAGTAAACTTTTTCTTTTCAATCAAATATTTTTTTAATAACAGAAAAAAGTTTAAAAAATTTTAACCACAAATTCTAGGTATTTATCAGAGGGGGGACAACGCAAAATGTACTCCCAGCGAAAATTAAAATTTTTCAATTTTCTTGAAATTTATCTAGTCAAATTTAAATTTTTGAATGAATTAATGAAGCAATTCACATTTCTGATTAGTTCCAATGATTTTTTCAAACTGAAAAGCCATTAGACAAAAATTGTGCATATTTTTCATTTTCCAACAATTTTTTTACAAAACAATTTGTAGTACTCAAAAACTTGCATCTCAGTTAACATGTTTCAAAAATTTGATTGGTTCATTTTGCGTTGACCCCCCTCTGGTATTTATTCTGTAACTTGCTATTATTTTCTTTAAAAAATATAGAGATGCATTCATTTGCAAGCTTTAACAATGGAAAGTTTTTGTAATGTTAAATTTAATATTAAATTTCTCTCAGGTGCTTATTCTATTACTGACGCTTTTTTTTAAAAATAATATTTTTAATTGTTTTTCTTTCGATTCAAGGAGTGCGGGTGTAGCCAGGGTTTGGGTTTAAAACCTTACTTCATTTGAAAATTTGATAAGGTGTCGCTCACTTATTATTTATGGATGCATTCTAGGGCGGTGGAGGGGTCGTGGTCTAATATTTTGTAACAGTTTAAACAAAAAATATTTATATCCGGGAGTTAAATAATTCGCTTTTTGTGAGCCTTGACGTAGATCTGCTGCATGTATTATCATTTTATGCTTTTTCTTAGGCCATGCCTAACTATATATATTCCAATCACATTCACACATCATTTAAGCACTTAAATATCATGATATCATTCACTAGCATTTGTATAACATACAGTATATCAGCTCACTTAATATTATAAATGTATAATTAATTTGCTTTTTTTATTATTATTCTTATCGTAAAAACACTTACATAAAAAGGTACAAGTCGAGAATCTTAATCCTATAACAATCAATAAAATTGTACTTGAGCCACAATAGGGACATACAGATGAACATCACATTTTGAGTTTTTATTTAATTCAAAGAAAATTCCTCTTTTCTATGACACTATCGTCAAAATAAAATATAACAAAGATGACCCAAAATTCAGAATTAAATTACTGTAATGAAAATAAACTCTGAGGTTATTCTTTGAGATGAAAGAATTTCTAAATTTAAAAAAATTATTTGAAAATGCCAAAGGGAGAATTTTGCTAATTTATAATTTAAAAATAAAATACAAAGCTCTATTGAATATTTTCGAATTTCTTTTGGTGAAGGATCTGCCTTTGAGTATTAAAAACCAAAATTTTTTTGCAAACATTGTATAAAAGAATACAGAGAAAAGTATGTAAACTTCCTCTAAATATAATCTATGGTTGTTTATAATGCTTTTCAGGGAATGTTTAAGGCATGGACACCGGTTCATCTGGCCTCATGTTGACCTTTTTCTGATCTACTTTGAGTCTAAACAGGGGCGTATTCAGAAATTTTTTGAAGGAGAGGTTTAAATTTTTTTTGTATGGACGAAAAAATGTAGGGGGGGGAGGTGGGTTTTGCATTTTTTCTTGAAAACCCCTAGCAAATTGAAAAAAAATTCTTAATTAGGGGAGGGGGGTGATTTTGGGGTCATCCCCCCTGAATACGTCCCTGAGTCTAAAGCTCATATTAAAGTCTAGAACAGCTTAGGAAAGGAACTACATGCTAAATTTCAACTCGTTTGATTTTCCTAAGGAACAGCAGAAAGTGTGAAATATCATCTCAAAAATCTAGGCTCAGAATAGAGCAGAAAAAGGTCAAGATGAACCAGTATCCAACCTTTGGACACGTCCTTCATTCAATATATTTCAGAGATAAGCTACACCCACAATATATAAAAATATATTTGAGGTTTCATCTGTCATTTCATCTTACATTATGTGCCCAGATTTTTCTCAGAAAAATATGGGACATTTCGGCTCTTCATTTGTGCTTTTAGCACACAGTTTGACAATTCTCTGTTCATATTTGAATAATATAAATAGAAAAGATTTGATTTAAAACATTCAAGTCCACTTAGTTCAATTTTAATGCCTCAGAGCAAGTTTTCACAAAAATATTTTCATTAGAATTTGGGTGCTTTGAAAAAACATTTCTAAACATTACATCAAGTTAAGCTTTCGAGAGCTTTTCACTAAGTTTCTTATTGTTCTTCTCATTGTTGACATCAGATGTCGGTGGAAATACATAGTTTGGACTTAATTCACTAAAGTCAATGTAAATCTTATTTTTATTTGGATCTAATTTTTTACAAATATCACTAAAGTTTGGTCGATCATCGGGATCTGTTGTCCAGCATTGCAACATAAGCTCATAAAGGGAGTCTGAACAATTTTCTGGCTTCTCGAGGCGAGTGCCTGACTTTAAAAAGTTCAAAAGCTCATGATTTTGTACAGTCGGATATGGAAAGCCACCTGTGGATGAAAAATAAATGATCATTAAATAAAACTAGTTCCTACATACCATGTATAATATGCTTCAAATAAAACCTTGTAAACATTCATCACAAAGTCGATTTTTAAACATTACATAAATTTTAGCTTAAGGCATGGAAACAAATCGGTAATTCTCCAAAGTTAGTTTCCAGGCCTCGTGCCGGTTTTTCGGTATACCACTGTGGGTAATCCTAGGATATACCCGTCTATGGTAATAACGAGCAACCGGCTCCTGGTTCCAATTTTAATCCTCTAAGTTTCTTAGGAAGCTTTTGAGACCTGATAGCTAACTCCTGGTTTCAAATTCCACCAACAACCATCCTAAGTAGTTTTTCAAAAGTTTAAGACAAAACGAACTAGAATCAGTTAGCATGAGAAAGATACGAGAGTCGTAAATTCACCGTTGAGGACTTTTACTGAAACGGACTTGAATAAGTTGTATTCCATTGAAACGAGAAAATTGAAGTGTACAGTACGGGGAATATATTAGAGACATTTTAAGCAAATCTCACATCCAACAACAATTCTTTGTAATTTGGCGACATGCAAAACATAAAACAGATGACAAATAATATCATTTCAAAATTAATTTCATTATACATACCTAATGTCCCGATTTCCCAAAGCACAATTGCAAATGACCAAACATCGCTTTTACTTGAATACAAATTATCCTTCATTGCTTCAATTGAAAGCCATCTCAATGGAACCTTTTTTGACACAAAAAAATAAAATAAAATTTTAAACTCAATGTCAATTTTCTATTACACTCATAGAAAATATTTAAAAAACTTTTTTAAATTTGTATGAAGAGGATTTAAAAACATTTTTTAAACTGGGCTCTTAAAACTTTTTTTAAATTTTTAAAAATATTTTTTAAACGTTCAAATTATTTTGAGCCGTTAAAAATATTATATTTTGAAAAAAATTGCTCAGAGTGAGTATCGAACCAGTGACCTCTTGGTTGCTAGCCCAGTACTCTAACCACTAAGCTACCGAAGGTTATAAATGTATATGACAATTTGTCAATATATATTGAAAAAATTTAAAAATCAGCTTTTTAAATTTTAAAAACCAAATTTTAAACTTTAAAAATATTTTTTAAATTTTAAATATTTTTTAAATTTTAAAAAAATATTTTTTAAACTGACTTCTAAAAACTTTTTAAAAACGGGTTTTCAAATTTTTTTTATAAGTGTAAAAATTCAAGCATTATTAAGTGAACAAAACATTATTCAATTATTAAAATTTCTGTCAACGTACCTTTTTATTCTTGGTATTTACATAAATTCCCCATCTACTCAATCCAAAATCTGATATTTTCAAATTCTTATTCTCATCTATAAGAATATTTCTAGCGGCTAGGTCCCTGAAAGAAAATAAATGAAGCATATTGAATTTAATGATGTATTTTTTTCTTCAAATATTTTATCTGTGTGATGGATTTAATAATGATTTTTGAGTTTTAAAAAAATCGTAACCGACGGAAGATGCTTTAGTCCTAAAAAAATCAAGAATGGTACATACAGGGGGAAGATAACAGGGCGTAAAATTTTTTGGGCGTAAAAAAAAGCGTAAAATAAAAGCGGAAAAAGCGTAAAAAGCGTAAAAAGTGGAAAAAGCGTAAAAAGTGGAAAAAGCGTAAAAAGTGTAAAAAAAAGCGGAAAAAGCGTAAAAAGTGTAAAAAAGCGTAAAAAACGTAAAAATAATATTTTGCATTTAAAAAAGATTTATTAACAAAATATGACGTTTTTTGCAAGTTTTTTGAGTTTTGTAACTATATTAAGAAGTTTTAATCATTTATCTACACTTTAGAAAAAATTATTTGTGCAATCTTTCATGGAAATCTTTACATAATAGTTTTTATGGCCAACATATTAATAATATAACAAAAGATTCACACGTAAATAACGGTGTGAATATAAAAATCTTTAGTAAACAAAAACCTTCAATTTTCCAAAAAATAAAAAATATGATATATTATATATTTTTGGAAAGTTCCTACTTTCGGCTATTCAAAAAAGTTAATTATACTTTATTAATATATCCAGGGTCGGAACACGAGGTCTTGGAATCATGAGTAAAACCATACTTTTAGAATGCTTTGATTTGTTATGTTCTGCCAAGCTGAAAATTTCTTAATTAGACTTTTATAATAAAGCTTTTAGCGTACTTAAATGCAGTACAGAGATATTTGAAATACAACTCTGTATAAGCGAAATATAAATTTTCCAACTCTGGCTACTTTTGTATGAGATTTTCACAAAAAAGAGCATAACTAATTACAGGAATCAAATTCTTGATTGATTTAAACGGATTTTGGTAGATATTTTTAAGCATAATTTTTTGAACATAAAAGTTTTTTGATTACATAAATTTTGAATTTTAAAAATATCTAGCTGATCCGTAGGAAAAATACATACTCTTTGTAACAAAATTTAGTTAATTTAAGCACTTAAAGGCTAATGTGTTTATTCAGAACAGCTGAATTTCACACTGAAATGCATAAAACGATTCATCATGAAAAAACGTAAACAAAAAAAGATTTTACGTAACTGAAATCTCTACACTTGCGCTTTTCAGGATTTGAGTAAAATACCGCGGTTTTTCAGTTTTATCCATTAAAATTTTTGATGTTTCTAGGATGTGAAAACTTTCAAAAACATTGAAAATTACAAAGCTTTGTAATTTTGTTAAAACAATGTACTACTTTTTCTTTATATACCTATGTGTTTCATTTTAATCATGAAATATGATGATTTTGTTTATTGTTGTACAATCACAATATGGGCAAATCCACGAATAAACGGTACTGAATATTTTTGATGCAAAATTTTTTAACAGTGTAAATAAATGTTTAAAATCGGATTTTCTCTTTAATTATTCACTTAAAGTTTGTATTCAACATTCAATTTATAATATTTTTAACTCTACTATGTACTTTCATCATTGTTTGATGATAAAAAAGGCTAGTTATTGTTAAAAACTTGATTAAATTTTGTAAACAAATAAAAGTGTGTTTTGTAATAAAGAGTTAAAAAGGCAACATAGAAACGCTATTTTCATCAATTTCTCTTTAATTACACATCATTTATTAGCAAAAACTATATTTTACTAAAGCCTGAACGAGCGAAATTCAATTCTATGTGTTTCCTACTATTTTCAATGTGTCTACAGGCGAAATTTTAAATAAATAAAATAATATTTTTTTGTAGAGGCAACATAGAAACGCTCTCCAAATTGAAATAACTCATTAATTAAAGCACTTTTATAAGAAATATATATACAGAACGAAAGAAATCAGGTTTCTTTACAAACTAGAAGTTTAAGACATTGGAAATTTAAAATAGTTTTCGAGTTTTACATGAAAATGTAAAAAAGTCTACAAAAATTCTTTCGTGGATTTGCCCATATACCTAATTCTACATCAGAAAAAATTTGAATTTTTCTTGCTCTGCAAAATAGATAATCCGAAAATGAGGATTATCCACTTTAGTGAAAACAGCCCTTATTATATAATTTTAGATTGGTTTATTTTAAACCAAAAGTGAGTTTTCGTTATGCACAGTTCAACAGCAACTAAAAAGTGAAATTGTCATTTAATTTAAGAAAAACGTGGTAAAAATCCAGAATAATCCACTTTTTTAATATAATTCCATTTCTTTCAGTTCTGATAAAAAACAGAATTTCAGGTTTAATCTTCCTCAAAATTGAACATTTTTGGTAATTTTGCTTTGAGTTGTCAGAAAATAAGAAGAATAATATTTTAATCTGAACAAAAATAATTGAAAAATAATATATTTATATTGATATGCTTTAAATATATGAAAAAGTAGTCAAATTTATTAAAAAGATAAAAAATTCTTCAAAATATGTAAAAAAGCGTAAAAAGCGTAAAAAAAGCGTAAAAAGCGTAAAAAAGCGTAAAAAGCGTAAAAAAAAGCGTAAAAAGCGTAAAAAAGCGTAAAAAGTGTAAAAAGCGTAAAATTTTTCACCCTAAATTTTTGGGCGTAAAAATTTTACGCTCTGTTATCTTCCCCCTGGGTACATATATACGTTAAAAAATTACGCAATGAGTTAAAAATGAATGTTTGAATTGTCACAAACTCTCAAGCTTCCTGCCCCTCAAAAACGCGTTACCTAATAAGTTAAGTGCTGTCCAAACTCGGTATACTTGGTTGAATTAAAAATGTTCACGGCATCCCTAAACACTTTTCACTATGGATCAATATATCGCGGCATACAGTTTGAACAACACTGCGCTTACGCTTACCAATATTTGGAAATTCAAAAGCCATGTTTACATTGTATTTCTCATTAACTGAGTATCAATATTTAGAAAGTATTCAATTACGTAACATAATAGCTTTCATTAGATAGTGAGCCCGTCCTTAGATAATTTCATCAAAATAAACACACTTACCGATGAGTAATTTGCTTCTCCTCTAAATGCTTCATTCCAAGAGCTATTTGCATGGCGAAATTGTGAAGTTCAGTGTGGTCAACTACATATTCTAATGATGGAATCATTGGTGTAAGCTCAGGATTTGATGGTACGGTTAAATTTGTGAACATTGCTATCAAACGAAATGAAATGTTAGGAAAGTAAAATTAGATTGGATACAGTGTAGCTTCAACCAATGTCGAATGTGTATGTTGGAAATACTCTTGTTGTGGTTTTAGAATAGAGTGAAAACTGAGGTTTATTATCATAAGTTGGTAAGTATGCGATAAGTATGAAAATGTCTCTTTTGCATGAACGACGATTCAATACTATAAAGACATTACTAAGTGACAAGATTTCACACAATGCTCACAACATTGCATATACTGAACTAAGCCAGACTCCCCCAACCCCTGCAATTTCTGTCTATTCTCAAAATGTACAATATTTCATTGACTGTGACATATTAAGCCATATTAAGGAAATGACTTTATCAACCATAAATTCATATTATGGAAATTGAAACATAATATTTCAAAGGAACTTACTTTCTGCATACGATGGTCGAGATGATCCATTTGCAATTAAAACTCCACTCGGTAAACTATCCGGTTGAGTTATATAAGATGATGTTTCAGATGCAGAGCTTCTGTGAATAAAAAAGTTTTAATTAAAGCAAAAAAATTGCAATTTAATTCTTACGTTGAATGAGAATGGAGAATATCAAGGTATTTCCCAAGTGGTCCTAATATCGTCTGTGAACTCATTGAGTGCCTTATAAAACTACCACTATTTGAGTTGCTATTATTATTATTAATATTATTATTGTTGCTGCTTAATTGACTTTCTAACTGATTATGCTTGAAGCTCGCTTCGTGTTTAGCACGAACTGCTCTTAAATATCTTAGCTGCTCATGTGTGGGTGTGAATGTAATAAAGAATTATATTAATTAGATACATTAATCTGTTAATTGTTAATATAAATTAAGTATAACATACCAAGTCGCCACATGGAACATACTCCATGACCATCATTAAATTTTGATCAACCATACATGAACCTAAAAGTCGAACAATATTTGGATGTTTGCCGACTCTCTTCATCGTTGATATCTCACTCAAAAATTCTTCTAATTGCTCGGATGTAGGATGTCCTGTAACATTTACATATTTATTACTTTTTTGAAAGATTATAGCCTCTGCATAAAATAAATTGAGAATGCTACATCAAAGACTTCAATCATTACAGTTTAAGAATTTATCTATTGCTCATAAAATATATGTGCTGGTTTCCTACATTGAATCAATTCAAAATGATATTTTAATGCACTTACTTTTAAGCTTCTTGATTGCAACTATTTGTGGTGAAACTTTTCCAGGTATTTCACTTATTCGAGCAATATAAACTCTTCCAAAAGCACCTTTTCCTATCTCTCTTCCAATTTCTTTTATAGCTGAGGGCGGGATCTCATAGAAATCATCATCCTGTTTAAAATAATTAATAAGATTACAAATTATATTAGTTAGATTGTGTAGATTTTTAAAATTTAGGTACTTACCGTCGAATCTCTGTTCATATACAAAGGATTCTCTCTCATTGGAATCATTTGTGAGCCACACGATCTACGTAAAAAAGATGATGATTTTTTCAGAAATTTTCAAAACCCAGTAAAAGTTATACTTACCCATGTTGCGGATTATTGTTATAGATACCCCGCCAATAGTTGATTATATTCTTCTTTCTATTCCACCAAACATAGCCGTATATGGTTATCATTATCAACCCACAAAGGCTTAGTACGCTGACTACAGTTATCAGAGCAAATTGAATGGTGAACTATGAGAAATTTGGAAAAACATGTAAACTTGAGTCTTCTGAATAATGAATCTAAGATGGAATTAAAATTGAACCAGTTTTTAATTCCAAAGGCTTTTACGCTTCCAATTAAATAGAAATCCACTCACCGTTCCATCAACAGTTTTAAATTCTCTTTTCGGAATTTTTATCATCTCCTCAATTTTCGGTCCTATACAATTTTTACCATCAATCACATTCATTCGAATTCGTAAGCATTCACTCGTCATATTGGAGTTTAAATGCTTTCTATAGTCGCCATGCGATTTCAACAATCCATATTGATTCAGATCGTCATGAAAAGAAGCTATTGATGACTTATATGTCCACGATATATTACATTTTTTAAGCTCATGTACTCTGCAATTCAGAATTGGATGATGGAAAGTTTAATTGAATGAATTTTTTTTGTAGCTTAAACTACTTACTCGATTGTTAAAAATTGCAAAAATGTGTTATTTGGTAATTTGGCTAATTCTTCATTGTCGATTTCCCATTTAAAGTAAAGCTGATTTAGGTCTATTGCAGTTGAATTTATTTTTGGTGTCGGAAGCTTTGACGAATGCTTGCATGCACAAAGACCATTAACACACTCTGTTGAAAAAATAAAAAAAATTGCCAGTTATAATAATAGTCTGGATTTATTATGGCCATTTCAGTGCTAAATAAGTTGATTGAGAATAATGAGTCTCCATCATTTTCATTTCAATACTGTTTGGGGTTTTAATGAATCTCAATAGACCGAAGAGCTTATTATATTAGTTAGGAATTATTTATTCTTTATCATCAGTGATATATTATCACTAAATCTTGACAGATATTCTCCATAGAAAATCACACAGGCAAGTAGAAGACAAATCACCGACCAAGGCAAAGTTTTTTGCTCGAGGAAAGGTCTGCAGCTCATACATTTTTCCTTGTTGTCTCTTAAAGTGGAGTATAGTAATCATTTTTTTTTAAATATTTAAATTAGACAATTTCGATTAGATTTAATTTGATTTAGATCTTTTATGGTCACTTAACACTTCATTCGCATATTGCAGTGGTGTCCAACCTTTTTTTCCACCGCGGCACACTTATAGACCAAAAATTTTTCGCGGCACACCCAATGTTTTTTAAAAGAAAAATGGTTTTATTTGTGATATAGTGAAAGTACTAATTAAGAAAACTAATAAAGATATTTAAAAATTGCAAATTTATTTCATATTGGCCGAGCGGAGGGATAAATAAAAAATTTGAAATCTTAACACAAGTGAATGAAATTTTCAAAAAAATAAGGTTTTTTTGGGGTTTCTGAAATTTTTTCGCGGCACACAGGTTTGGCATCACTGGCATATTGCATTAATTAATTGATGCCAATAATATTGAATTTCAATACAACCAAATTAATTATTAAACTATTCAATTGCAATTTGAGAAGATAAGAATTCATGGTAATTTTATATTATCTCCGATAATTACCAAGAAAGATATCGATATTTTAAAGATACAGTTTCAAGTCAGAATTGAAATCCACAATAAAATAGAGATCACTATTCCTGTTATTTGTAGATACACATAAAACACATGCTCATAAATTACGTGAAGTTTTAAGTCGATTGGTGACAGCATGCAGGCTGACTTCAGTCACACATGCTCATAAATTATGAGTCATAATATGCTCTTAAGATTTATTTGCAATATATGTGCATGGAAACTCATGGAAAGAGGTTGTGGACAGTATAACACTTGGTATTGATAAATGGTAGACGGTGGCCAGCGATAGAGCTAATTATAGGTGTGAACTAAGGGAGGTCATTGATCACAATTGACCTGAATGAACTGATTACTTCCATTAAAAGATGAGATTTCTTAAGACACAAAATTTTCACGAAAATATTTTATTGTGTAGACTATCTTCAAAAATATTTTAGGTCATTTTTAGTAGATATCTGACATTGTTCAGATAATTTCCATGACGTTGGTGAACAAAATTACTATCAAGTTATTGTTCTTCGTGCACATTTTTTACACGCTTTTTATTGACTAACTCTGTCTGTTTGTTTGTCACGTACGGATTTTTGCAATCGATTTTCTGAATAAAATCCTTACCTTTTGAATGAAAAATGATGCTTTCATCAAAACTCCTATCGTATGATCTAATAGAAATGTTATAGTAACAATCATTATGAAAAATGCAGTCATCACGATCAGTTCTGTAAAAGGAATTTTCTGGTATGACTGTTGACATTATATTCTGTAATGGAAATAATTTTATTAGGAATTTTAGTATATTTACATATATTGGGATTTATCAAATCAAATTCATATTAGGAATGAGAAAATAATTAATTAAAATTTACCGGTGAAACATGCGAGAGACAATGTAAAATGGGAGGGCAGAATTTCTCATCCTCTTCGTCTTGTTGTACAGAAATTATTTCAATTTCATAAGCTTTTTGAATGCTCTTCAACAATGTTATATTAAATTGCAAAATTCGTGTTGCAGCAAAAGCCTCGACATGAATATCTGTAGACATTAAAAAATGCTTATCATTCAAATAAAGCTACAATTATGAACATATTTTTTTAAACTTTGTAAACTGAAAATTCATTCATACCCTTTGATTGCATATGCTGGTGATTCTGAATTGGATCAAAGTTTTTAATTAAGTTCTCATATGAAATAATAAATAAGTTCCAATAACTTACATCATAATTTTTTTCAGATACTACTGACAATATTGAGGCAGCAATGTAAATAAATTCTATTATTCGATGCATGACTTTTTAATAAAAATTAATAATGTTGTATGACATGGTATACGATTAAATTGTTCCACGAATAATTGCTGGTTCATATGAAATTGCTAATCTGAAAAAAGAAAGAAATTAAAATTGGTTATTTCTTTTGTATGGAGAGAGTAATTTTTCATTTAATTTTTAATAAAATTTTGGCATGTTATTGTGGTGTCTGAGCAAAGTTGAATCTTTGGTATCGAATCATACGTAGGTGAATCTGCCAGTCTATCTATCACAGGTAATGCCTAGACAAAGGCAAAAGCTACCTTTCCAAAGGCACCTATCTGACAAATCTGTCTCTGTGGCCGAGAGGTTAGGCAACAGACTGAATATCTATAAGCTGGTTTTTGTAAAGGCGTGGGCTCGATTCCCATCGGAGACTGATTTCTCAATCATTACATAGATCGTTGCCTATATGCTCACGAGAAATATTATAGTTTTCATTACATGCCGCTGATATAGTAATTACATGTGGAAAACACAAAAGTGGCTAATTATTGGACATTTAGTTCATATTATATTTAATTTAAAGTTATGAAATTTTGATGATAATTTATGATCTATTTGGCTCTATTAAAGTTAGTGGATAACCGAATATAAACTTCTTCAATTACTCACTTAAAGCAAACTTAAGGAGTTATGAATTATTCCTCATTTTAAAGCTAATTTAATTATTTTTCTAAGAGTGTTGAATGTTTAATAATAAATTGTGACAAAACATAGACATTTTGATTTAGAGTATGTGAGCAAAATAATGTGTATTTTTTTAAAACTCAGTTTTTTGGACTTGGTGTCTAAAGCTTAATAGATATCCAAAAATTATAGAGCCAAAAAATGCTCCAATTTTGATTCCCTATCCAATGATATACAATGTTGGACATAAGTTCCATGCATGTAATAGTGAACATAGCTATTTTTTTACTTTTTGTCTTGCTCAGTACATGAAAAAATTCATATTTTTTTGACATTTTTAACCTCTTATATTGTACATGAAATAACAAGCATTTTAGGTTTTTAGGATGCACTGCTATCAAACTTTCGCACCTATAACATTGTATATCATTGGATAGCGAATCAAAATTTGAGAATTTTTTCCAAAAAACTGAGTTTTAAAAAGTACACATTATTTTGTTCACATACTGTACATTTTTGATGTTTTTATTTCTTCGATCCCAAAAATTTTTTGTCACAACTTAATATTAAAAATTTAGTAACAAAAACTTATTGTTCCAGATTAAAAGATGCAAATTTAAATATTTTAATTAATAAAGAAAAAATTTAAAGAAAGTCCTCGTGTTATAGATCGAGGGACTTCAGCGCATTTTTGTGTTAACGATCAGTATTGGATTAGCAAAGTACTGCGTATTAATTAAGTCAATCATGAATATTTTGTGACTTAAATAAATTCGACGGCTCAATAACGGTTTTTTGGCATTCAAATTTTCTAACGGTCAAAATATATTTGAAATTATCCCACTTGAAGTTGGCTCTATTGTATTGAAAACAAAAAATCATTAATTATAGTATTTAGCGTTGGTTTTGAGATTTTTAAATGACAATCGCCCACATAACTCGATGGCACTGAGCTAATGCAAAAAACTAGAGCTCTCTACGATGTCTGGTTAAAGAGATCTCAAACACCCAGCCAGCCGAACAAAGTGCATTATTAAGCTACCTTTTTAAAACAAGTTTCAAAAATGCGCTAAAAAGCAGAAATTAAATATTGTAAAGAGAGTTAGCTTCAATAATTCGAAGCATTTCTTATACATTTTTTTTCATGTAATTATTCTTTTTTATCACTTAAAATGTGGCAAAAAATCATTTGAAATAAATTGTCATGTAGTGAAGGAAAACGAGACAGTAAATTAGTCTTTTATGTTTCTACCGCATCCAATTTTATGATATCAATATGAACGAAAATTTCCCCAGTGAAACAAATTCATATTTATTGATAAAATATTTATGTAATTAAATTTAATTAATAAAGTTTATGGCTGTTGTTATAAAATGAATTACAGATGTTTGTAATATTGCAGGGGCATAATTAGGCTTCCCATTTTGCTTGATTTTAAGAGGACTGCCTTCTATTATTTTGGATGACTATAACTTTGGAGTGTCAGGATATGTGGCATGGTCAGAGTAATGTGGTGTCGTTAATTAGTTTAACTAATAGACTATGTATTTTAAATAAACATATCAGCGGGCAGATAATCAATATTCAGACCAATATTTCGACAAATTTTCGAGATCGAGACATAAATTAAAACTCAAATATCTTGAATTTGAATAATTTTTTTACAAATTATAGTTTTAAATCATGTCATTTAATAAGCCTTTTATTTTTTTGGAAATTTTTTACAAAATATAATTACGAACAAAAAAATTATCCAAACTGTGGGAAAAAATTCAACAAAAAATAAAAGAATGTGTAACTGCGATAGCAGATAAGATATGATACCATGCATTGAAAGCCCTGTTGTCATTGTATACATTATTTTTGATATAATTTTCTCAATTTTTTTTTCTCGAAAAAGATAATTTACTAAGTGAAAAAGTTTGTTTTTGTAGATAATAGTTCCATGTGTTGGTTTTCTGTTTTCTGCAAAAATATACGATTTAATTGTCAATAATATTCCAGGGAGGGGGGGACAACGCAAAATATAACGGTCAAATTTTTCGAAACATGTTAACTGTGATGCATTTTTCGAGTACAAAAAAAGCTTTTTTGTGGTAAGTATTGAATTTAAATCAAAAAATTAATCTTTAAATTTAAATTTAAAATACAATCACATTATATTGAATATACAAGGAATATACAATATATAAGGCAAGAGAATCAAATGACTTTTTTTATTGCTGTAGGTGCTGATGCATTATAAAATATACGCATATGCTGAATTGTTGGTTTAGTCAGTTACAAAAACATTCGCAAAATTACTTTAAAATTAAATTTATGGATGGTTTTCCAATTTTAATAGCTTCATGTTCTACAAAATAATTGGACATATAATTAATTGCTCATACGGACAACGATGATATACTGCATTTGAATACATTTTAATTGAATGCATTTTAATTAAATGTTTGATTTAATATATTTTTGTTGCTACTGTACTATTCACAATGCCAGTGTTAAGATTTATTAAAGTTGTTAATCAATTTTTGAAAAGATTTTGAGGCAGTTCAAGGCAAGGGGGGGTAATGGAGGGCTTTAAAAACCATGAAAATTCATATTAAGCATCGCAACATTTGTTTTAAAGGCGCCAAATGAGAGACGTGATATTTCTAAAAAAAATTCTAACACAAATGGATACATGGGACGGATTCTTGGATTAACCCTTACTATATTTAAGACAGACAAAACTGGTTAAGGTCAAGACGTAGCTAGAAAATTTTTGAGGAGGGATTTTCGAATTTTTTGTGTGAAAAAGTTTAGACACAATGAGTGCGAATAGGATCTTATTTTCGATATTATGGATCTTATTTCGAAAATTAAGTTTTCAAATAAAATCTATACGTTATATTTTTCTCTACTAAATGCTAATTTATTGCTTCCTTTACGTTTCATTCATAAAAACATAACATATTCTTGTATTTTTAATTATATTTTATCAACTTAACAAGAGCTTTTGTAAAATTAATTTCCATCGGCCATTTGTCTTTGTAAACAAATATTTTTGTTTACATTTTTTACAAGAATTGAAAATTTGTCTAAAATTTCCTAATTTGAAGCTTGATGATAATTAGAAGCATTGATTTAGGCTTATTATTGTTAAAGAAAATGATAAAAATCATAAAGGCAAAAATCAGAAAGTTTGTAACCGAAAAAACAGCAATCAATTTATATTATGCACATGTACAGTCACATTTAATTTACATGAATACAATCTGGTCAGCTCTATCGATAGGTCTAATGAAATCTCTGGAAGTTTTGCAAAGAAAAGCTCTCAGAATTGTGTTAAGAAAGAGTTGGTTTGCTGGTAAAGATATTTTATACAGTATAAAATTGCTACCTGTTTCTGTAATTTGTGAAACGAATTGCTGTCTACAAGTCTTTAAAATTGCTTCGAATATAATTAAAAATAATATTGAAATAACCTTAGGAAGCGATCTACACAATCACATAACGAGAAATCGTTCGGACTTCACAATTAGGCAATGTCGAACGGTGCAAGCAACTCAAAACTTTTATGTAAGAGCTTTTAGAAGCTATAATGATCTTCCTCAGCAAATTAAAAAAATTTCACTCACTGAGACTCATAAAAAATCGCCTAAGGGAACACTTTTTTGAAATCTATAATGATGCTAATTAATTAATTAAGTAAAGAAATAAAATGTAATATCTGCAAAATATATATTGTATGTAAATTTATAAAACAGCTCAAAGCTATATATAAATAAATGAACTTAAAAAAAAAAAAAAAAAAAAAAAGGCACTGTAAATAAGCTTGAAAATTAAGATTTTATCAAAAATAATTTAATTTTCATTTTCGAAAATCATTCGAATAAAAGTGCGGGAAAATTTAAATTTTTTGAAACCAACTTCTATTTCGTCTGTTCGCACTCATTGGATTTAGACTACAAATTTTTTAAATTTTTTCCCTCAAAAATCCTAGCAAACTGACGAGAGTGCTCCCAAATCCTCATCCTTAGCTACGGAAATAGTCAATAGATAAATATTTAGTTATTTATTTTGGTTCATCAAATTCAACTCATTTCCATTCTGATTTTTTACTTCGACAGAGTCTACGTAAATTATCATTCCAACTTTCAATTTTGTTATCCCAATAATAATAATAATAATAAATTAAACTTACTAGTACTGCTTCTGGCTATTCAATAGTCATTCAATGTAATAAAATATTTGTTTTTTTACTTCACAATACTATGTAAATTATGCAGTTTAATATCACTTGAATACATATTTAATTATGGAAAATAATTTTTTTTTCACTATTGTTCATTATTCTATTGAATATTTCTATATCCAAGAGTTCAACTCTAATGCAAATAAAATAAAACAATTCACTACTTAACAAATAAAAACAGACTAGAAACACCAAGGTTGATTAAAAATCTGTCTTTATAAATTGTTTGAGCACTTTTGTCGTCTATTCTGTTATCAATTCACCACTATACTGAATGTAGTTAAGAGAATAATACGTTCATGATATTTTCTTTCAATATCTCAAAATCGCAAATGACGTGCGCATGTAAAAGTGTTGATATCAAAAGTAGCATATGTGGAAATTTATTTCTAAAAATGACATTTTAGAACGCATTTTTTTGACGAAATCACATCACAAATTAGAGGCATAATTAAGATGTTTACCGATGCATAACAATTTAGAAGCAAAAAAAATGCAGAACAGCTTTAATTAATCGTAGGAGAAAAAGGTCTCATAACGAGCCTTTGAACCATCACAAACCATTGAAACAATCAAGAACAAAAAGGTTGGAATATGACAATCAAATATTTAAAGTCCCTAACAGCATGCTCAGAGCAATAAGGCATTATTTATTTATTTTATTTATATTTAGCGCCCCATTTAAAATGATGGCTGAAACAAAATTTTCTGGAACTATCCCATCCCATCTCATGTCGTACAAACATCCAGTCAGCCAGCCAAGCAAATTGAAATTTTTACCAACATTTTCTCATTTAAATAAGTTAAAAACGTAAATTCCTTGTATCTCTAATGACTGTTACATGATGGTGATGAATAGATGAATAAAAATTAGACAGCTATATCTATTTTCAAATAATGTTCTGTTAAGGACTTTTAAATAGACTTTTGATTCTGATGTTTCATATTCACACCAATTTTAATTGTGTGTGAATATATTGTTTTTGGTATTTCAGTGAAACTACTTTTTTGGACTTGCTGCTTCAGGCTTGCGGAATCGACCCATAGTGTTCAGTATGGAAAGTCTGTGCCTTAAATTACCAATTTAACAGTGAAAACCGCATCTCGATTGGTGCTTCCATTGCCGAGAAATCGCAAAAAAACGCTTTCTGTCCTTTAGCAAGTTAGTTAGTTAGTTAGTTAGTTACGTTCCGCGATAACTCGATTCAAACTCAATATTAAGACTTCCGGTTTTTTGCATTTGATAGATATCGAGTATGGCAAGAACTGTATAGTTTTTGGAGTCATGACATGCAGCCAGTAAGGCACACGGAACGAAAAGGTGCTATTTTTGGTCAAATTATAGCCGATTTTTGCAAAACACATTTTTTTTCATAGAAAAGGAATGTTTTGACCAAATGAGCTGAAATTTGGTACGTAGGTTCCTTAGCTGTGCCTGAATATGGAACCGACGCCATTTTGGATTTCGAGGGGCTAGAAGCTACGCAAAATTGATTACTGGATCTTTTTTATGGACTTAGAGGCTGTGGATGATTACTGGATCTTATATAGAGGCTGTGGATGATTACTGGATCTTATATAGAGGCTGTGGATGATTACTGGATCTTATATAGAGGCTCTGGATGATTACTGGATCTTATATAGAGGCTGTGGATGATTACTGGATCTTATATAGAGGCTGTGGATGATTACTGGATCTTATATAGAGGCTGTGGATGATTACTGGATCTTATATAGAGGCTGTGGATGATTACTGGATCTTATATAGAGGCTGTGGATGATTACTGGATCTTATATAGAGGCTGTGGATGATTACTGGATCTTATATAGAGGCTCTGGATGATTACTGGATCTTATATAGAGGCTCTGGATGATTACTGGATCTTATATAGAGGCTGTGGATGATTACTGGATCTTATATAGAGGCTGTGGATGATTACTGGATCTTATATAGAGGCTGTGGATGATTACTGGATCTTATATAGAGGCTCTGGATGATTACTGGATCTTATATAGAGGCTGTGGATGATTACTGGATCTTATATAGAGGCTCTGGATGATTACTGGATCTTATATAGAGGCTGTGGATGATTACTGGATCTTATATAGAGGCTGTGGATGATTACTGGATCTTATATAGAGGCTGTGGATGATTACTGGATCTTATATAGAGGCTGTGGATGATTACTGGATCTTAATTAGAGGCTGTGGATGAATACTGGATATTATCTTATCTTATCTGTAACATAATACTAAGCTATGAATGAAAAAATTTGAAACGGTGTGAATATACCCATGAAGCGTGATCGCTTCATTACTAGTTTGAAATGTTGTGTTTGTAGTACATCAAGTGTCTCAAATTTCTTGCTTCTTATCAAAAATGTTTTTATATATTTTTCTTTTCATTGATAAGAAGATACACGCTTTACTACATGAGTATTGTATGTATTTTTTTCTTCAATTTTTTTATCATAAAAATGAAATTTCGGCAACAAAAATATTTTCAGTCGCAATTTATGAACATCGTGTTCTTAAATGTATTTTTTTTAAACCCCAGTCGGTACTATCTCTACATTGTAGCTAGAAATTGTTCGATATTTGAATTTGTTTTGCAAGATTTTCAAGTGTAGATCCACTCGAGTATGGTGAGACTAAAAACAAATTTATCTTGTTTTTAATAATCCCTCTTATAATCTACAGAAATGCTCATATGAAAATTTAACACTCGTAGATTTGAATTTATTGTAAATACTAACACTTTGATAAAAATCAGTCGAATTTTGATTTGCAAAATTTTATACTTGCAATTGAATTTTCTTAGTACAGAAGAAGGATGTATAGATGGGATAACTTTTCGGGGGAAGGGGGTATTTAGGGAATTTTTTCTTAAAAAAATTCATCAAATTGAAAAAAAATTCCTAAAAAAGGGGGTTTGAACCCCAAAACACCCCCTGAATATGTTCCTGGTACAGAAATATTACAAACGTTAGTTAGTTTGATAATCTAACTAATAAAAGCTTATTAAAACCATAATTTTACAGTTTTCATGTTTATTTTCATTTTGTAATTTTTCATAACCATGTAATTTAGGAATTGTGATCGTTAAAACTTTCATTTTTATTTTCACGTTTCGAAAAAAACCAAAAAATTTTTTTAAAAAAATCAATTTTATATGAAATTTTAAAGGAGATTTTTATAAATAATTTGTATCAAAAACAAAGCTAAATGCTTTGTGTAATCGACATTGTTAGAATCAGTAAAAAAATTCAAAGGTATTTTGAAATTCAAAAATTTTGACTTGTATTTTTTGACATCTCAAACTTGAATTACATACATCAGCTATGTACATGATCTGTATGAGCACATTTAAGATTTACATGAAATACCGAAAATTTTTAATCTTTTTTCTTGACACATAAAACGAAAGACAGATAATTATTTTTAAAAACTCAAATAAAGAAGCTTCTTGGGGGTCGTTCGCAAATTACGTCACGCAAAAAAACGACTTTTTCGAACCCCCCTCCCCCTCTTGTCACAAATTTTACAAAGAAAGACAAATTTTGTTTTTGGACTGTCACAAATTCTCCTACCACCCTTCCCCCCCCCCCCCCCCCCCCAAAAGCGTGACGTAATTTGCGAAAGACCCCTATTGATTTTTTTGGAAGCAGGTATTTCTTGTAAGTCTTGGTTGGAATACATTTGAATCTTCCCATAAAAAAGATCAACTTGTTTATTCAATTTAAAACTCTGCTATGAAATAATTCCAACAACACATCAACAATTCTCTAAATCATTGAACACAATTTGTAAACTTTTCTTAATTTTCAAGTGTTATTTAAATATTTATATAAAGGATTCCATTGAAATAATAGAAAGAAAAAGAGCTGCAGGAAATTGAATAAAAGTATCTCGAAAAGACTAGCTTCCAGATTATAGAAAAAATATTTTAAAAAGAGGTGTTAGTATTACTAGATTTTAATCCCATTGCATCTAACAAAGTCACACAAAAAATGTTAAAGCTTGCTTACACAATCAATCTTTATTTCTTAAGATGTATAAAAATTAAATTAAAAAGTTTCAAGGATCTTATTTGAAAATAAAAAAATGAGCACCCCATTCAAAAATGTTGGCTCTTTTGAGATTCATAGATACGTAAATAATACTACATAGAAATGTTTTGCGAAAGAAAGCAGCAAAAATAAGATAATGTGGAATATTTTCTAAAAATTCAATATCCTGTTCCTAAATTACATCCATATCTTATTAACACTTTTATCCATCTCTATTGAAAATACCAACGCATGTTCTTGCTTGTTTTGAATATTAAATATATTAAAATAAGTGAAATTTTTTTTGTTCACGTTTGTTTGAGGTTAAGACGTGAAAAAAATTTGAAATTTTAATTGAGCTTGAAGCAATTTTGAAGGCATGAAATAATTTATTAAAATTATTTAACAATTTTCAAACAACCTTTTTTATTATGGTAAAATTTTTATTTCACTTTTTAATTGTTTCAGGCAGTAAAAATGCTCATTTAAAGTTTAAAGTTGAAATGTGAATAACTTTTTACTGGATTAAGCTATCTGAACTAAAAACCATTTGGAGCAAATTACGTGTAGATAATTCTGGGAAAGTCTTATTTTCCGAAAGTCACTTGAAGCTTACTTTACAAGCCGCGGAATAAAGTTCAAAAAAGTAAAAATATTATGTAAAATTTTCAATTTCTGTTTCTGAACTTAATGACTTTTGCAACGTAACGAAAAAATTGGGTTAACTTTTCAGTATCTTAGAATTAAACCAAATAGTGATTGTTTAAACTTAAATTAACTAAGCAATAATGTGGCATTATTAGTTTTTAAATTCGTTGCTTTATTGTAAAGATATTTGAATTTTTCCAAAAATCGAAAAAAATTTTCATGAGGTTAGAAAAATTGAAATTTTGTTTACATTTCGCAACTATAAATTTTTCTGTTTACATATTCTTATAGTAGCATAAATTACGTAGTCAAGAAATGAAAAAAAATAAAATAAAAAGTTATTTTCAAAGATTTTGAACGTCCACATTTGATTTTGGTTCTATATTTTAAGATCCAGGAAGAAGTCAAAATTTATCGATCCCTAAAAGTCTTTAAAGCATATCATTAAACAGAAAACAAAGAGGTCTGACAGGAAGTCTTTAACACAAAAATTGATCAACAACTCAGCCATCAATAATTGAAATATTTACATTCTCATCACAAATTCAAGAATATAATTCACAGCCTTTAAAATTTCTTTATTTGTAGGCTGACCATCTGCTTGGTTTTTCAGAGGACTGTCCTCTGTTTTCGAAATTTGTCCTCTGTCCTCTGAAAGGTTCAATTTGTCCTCTATTTTCATAAATTAACTAAAACTCCGTAGCAAAAAAACGTCGACACAAAAAATTGTATGCAAAAAGTGAAAATTGGGGTAGAAATTTTTTTTGTCCTCTATAAATATCTGGTCACCCTAATTATTTGTTGAATTATTCAAAACACACTTTTCATGTCTCAATTTTAATTTTTTCTTCTTCTATTTTTCTCTCTTTTTTTTTATCTACGAGTCTGAAAGAAATTTCACTCAACAGAATTACATCATTTTCAATGATGTTTATCCTACATCCGATCTAGACTTCTTGAAAATATCAACTGCTGATGTTAAAAGCTTTTTTCAAACTAGATTGCGCATGACAGCTGTTATCTTCTCACCATAACCCTCTTTAGTATTCATAGATGAAAACAGTTGATAAAAGTGTTATTAAACAGGTCTTTTTAAGCAATTTTTAGTGCCTTAGATTTGATCATAATATTCTGTATTTAAATTTAATAGACTAGCAGTATCATTTACAGTTGTAGGCGGAAAATTAATGGGTAATTTTATGGGAAACAAATCTTTAAGTTAAATTTAGTTGAGTAGCTAGAATATCATACTATAAAAGGTGATCTAGACATCACAGGACATCTATACCGTTTCTCTTCGAATCATATTTGGGTACTGTTAAGAAAGCTCACAAACTTCAAAAGAAGTAAAGGACATGTGTCGAGCATCAAAACAACTAACAATTATTTTACCCAGAAAAAGGTAATTCACAAAAATCTTGGTTAATTTCAAATTAAAAATTATCCAAATGTTACCCTTGGGGTCGTTCACGTATTAAGTTACACAAAAAACAATCTTTCAGACCCCCCTTTTGTTTGACCTGTTAAAAAATCTCATACCCTCCGCCCCCTTGAAAAGCGAAAGTAATGAGTGAACGACCTCCTAGATATGTCACAAAACAGCAAAACAAGCAACTCAAAAATTTTATGAAAGACTATTTATAACTTACACTTAGCATAATTGTATGGTTGTTTGACGCCATGCTAATTAATCACACAAGAAACCGCGCTGTCAAAACCAATTGTTCCGTTAATGTTTCCTAAACCGATTCTGACTTTTTTTTTCTTTTTTATAAGCTCTTTCTTGTTATTTATGTTCACTTTAATAAATCCCAGTCCCGAAAGGGATCATCCACACGTCCTTCTAACATCGTGATTTAAATAAACCATTCACCCTCATGTGACGTTCAATCAGTGGCATTGCAAAGCGTATCAAAGAGGGCGGAAATTTTTTGATTATTTAAATCGTTCAATTATTATGTAACCCTCAAGAATCGAATTTTTTAAGCCCCCTCCTCTTACATGCCACAATTTTTTCCAAAAAGGAAATATTATTTTATTAAAATTAATTAAAATGTGAAGGCTCGTGTTTTTGCGTAACATAATAAGTGAACAGCTCCTTTTCTAAATTATTTTTAACAAAATTCTGAGTTGAAATTTTTAAATAAAGCTCTCATTTGCGTGATCAAATAGCAGCTTTATTTTTTATATCATTTACTTGTTAACTTTTTAAGTACATGAAGAACGTGCATATCAAATTTTAAAATAAATAATTGGATCAGAAAATTAGTCAGTTTTAAAATTCTTTAACGAAATTTCTTCAGATGTAAAGCTCTTTTTGACTCTTAATTTTGAATATATAAAGTACTTATATCTCTGTGGAATAAAGTACGCCTCCTTAAAAACTAATTGTTGTGGGTTGTGTAAATTTTTTTTCCTGCGTATGTTACTCTGATATTGAATTCATGACAGTTCGACTTTAAATTTGATGTCATTTTGTGTGTAGGATGTGATGCAGAAATTTTATGATTTTTTTGGAAGGAAAGCTATCACAACTCATGTGCGTATTTTTCACTCTTGATAAGCTTTTGCATGAGTTTCTTGAATTCGAAGAAGTATCAATAAAGCCTTTTTACACCCAAATTTTCATGAAAAGGTTTCATCTAAACATCCCATCATAAAATTATAAATGAAAGCAAAATCACTGTAGAAAAAAAAATTTGAATGCAGAAATTAAGAGAAACAGGACCGTTGCTAGGGGTGGGGTCCAAGTGAGTCCGAACCGTCTTTTACTTAGAATTTTTTTTCTGAAAAATATTTTTTCTTCAATTTTTTTCAAATGTTCTTCTGAACCTCTTGTTACAATTATTTAGTTCAAAAACTTGAGTCAAATATTGAAAAAAATTGGACCCTCCCTAAAAAAATTCTAATGACCCTGAAGAGAAAACATCAAAAAAAAATATTTACATAAATTTTTTTTAAATGATTAGGGGTAATTCACTTATGACGTCCATCAAAAAATAGACACAAATTTTAACCCTTGTCACAAATTTTAAATTCAAAAAAAATTTCTTTAATATAAAGTGTCACAAAATCTCAGACTTCCCTCCCCCTAAGTCATGGACGTCATAAGTGAATGACCCCTTAAAGTGAAATTTCAATTTTCAATGTTTCTAATTTTAGAACGGGATATTTTTATTTTATCAAATGATCAGAGTTTTGCTTCAATTTGAAGTATAAAATTTAATACTTCCATAGAAATTGAATGAAAACTTATAAGCCATAAAAGTTTTGTCGGTATTTTTCCGTAAAACATTATTTCGCTTGGTTTTACCTGACAATATTAATTCCTTTTTAAGTAAGCAGCAGCTGACTATTTCCCACAATAATCCTTTCCAACCGGCAGAAGAAATATTTTATCAAGGTTCAGACACCATCATAAAAATTATGATGTTTACTATTTTTTTTAAAAAAAATATATAATTTAAAAAACTATTTTTTAAAGTTAAAAAAATTGTAAAAATAGCAATTTTACGATAGTGTCTGAACTATGAATTTTATTCAATTCATTTAAAATTACCTTAATAGATATTTTTGTGAAATCATGTTGTTGTTTTTTATTAAAAAAAATTTATGACTGAATTCTTTGAAGAATAAAAAAGCTTTAAATATTCAAATGAATTTAAATTATTCAGAAAAAGAAAACCTTCATAATTTATTCTTCAAGAATATGAGCAAATTGCTCCAAACCTCTAGAATCAACATATTCTATAAAATTAAATGAAAGAATTCAGTCCCAATAGCGTATTCATGTGATGTATAAACCACCTTCTCCTTCTAAATTTTTTTTCATTTAAAATAATTTCGAAAAAAATTTGTAGCCTTCAATGATAGCAAAATGATTTTCGTACTTTAAAAAATTTACGTCGTTGAAAAAGTCTGTCAAAAATAGAAAATAATTCTAAATGTGGAAAAAAAATTTACAAAGTTTTCCTACGTGAGGCCGCATAAGAAATTTTGTTTCATTGTTGTCATGAATTAATAAGAATCTCAAGATATTCAAATTTTTTAATGTATTTTGTTTTGCTTTCACTTTTTTTTAGCTTTTTTAAAAGAAAGCTTATCTTTTGTTCTTTTCTCAAATGATTCTTTTCCTTATGGCATTTTAATGCTCTGTTATTATAACAAAATGTTAACAATGGGCTAAATTAACCTGATTTAAGTACATAATTATATTTAATTGAGCCTGAAATTGTTAGATGATTTTTTCTTTTGCTTTAAGAAAAATACAATTAATTAATCCGTGAAAGGTTTCCTCTTACGAGTTCCTTTTTTGACTCTTCAGAGATTTTATGAAATCAGAAACATTTTGATGGTAAATTACAAATTACTGGTCCTGCCTAGGCATTTTTGTACCAAAAACCGGTATCGAGAAATTTTAAGGTGGGCTGTGTTTACCAAAACCACCTCCAATCATACACATGTAATCAGAGATTGTTTGTTATCTTTTAAAAATTAATTGATATGTAATTAAAAATAACTTTTTACAGAAACAGATTAATTTATTCTGAATTAAAATTAATGGCATGAATGGTAAATATCAGGAATTAAAAATGCACATTTATCGTAAATAATACCTCTGATGGTAAAGACATATTATTTAGTCCCATATCATTTAATTTTTACCATGACCCAATGATATGATGTCTGCATTAATTTTCCTGTTAATAAAACTCAACTGACTCACTTAATTAATTTCAATAAAAAAAATATTATCTTACAGGAGCAGCGTGTGACGTCAACATGAAAAAAATCATTAAACTGTTGATTTTTAAGGTCAAGCGCATAGCCATGTTGTGTAGGAGTGACATGATCTAGTGAAAACTCACTTTCACTCTCACTCCTGAGCTAAAATGACTCAAAATTATTTGAACAATTTGGTTGTGAGCCATCAATTTTTTTCATTGACTGTCATAGCTTAATTTTAATTTTTTATTTTTTAAATTATTGCAATTCAGGAAAAAACCATTTGTTCATTTATCCAAAGTCATTTTTCATGAAATTTTTTTTCAACCGACCACAATTTGTGCAATAATTTTGATTCTTTGAATCTTCTTTATAATAGATAGGATCAAAAGATTGAGTCTAGGCAGGGGCGTATCCAGAAATTTTTCGAGGGAGGGGTTTTGAAATATTTTTGTATGGAAGGGAAAATTTAGGTGGGGTTTTGGGATTTTTTTCTTAAAAAACCTTAGCAAATTGAAAAAATTTCCCAAAAAGGGTAGGGGTTTTGACCCCCAAAACCCCTCCCTGAATACGCCCCTGAGTCTAGGTGTCTTCTAGAAAATTTCCACCAGACCCGATAAATTATTTCCACCAAATGGTTTTCCTCCTGTTACAATTTTATCTTCATACTGATTTTTACTTTATAGCAGTAGTGCTCAACCTGCGTGCCGCGGCACACTAACCGCCATTTTTAAGATTTGACGGAACTCTAAATTCCCAAAAATTTATATTTGAACCTTATTTGTAGATTGGAAAACTAGAAAAATTTTTGCGAAAATTTTCAATCCATTGTAATATTTAAGGTGGCTTTTCCATTAAGAATGGGCAAGATCAGTAAAAAAGGGAAAAAAATTTCAAATGGACATATCTCTGCTTTGCAGCATTCAATTGACATGATTCTTTCGCAGGCTGATAGCTTAGTTCAGAAAGTTTGTTCTAGTGTTACATTTTTCAAAATGGCGATCTGATAAGTTAACATAATTAATGAAACTATATTTCAAATCAATTTTTCTTTATGAAGGAAGCAAGAAAAATAGTCAAAATCTTTGCAAAAGTTGTAAATTTTGCTATTTTCTTTCATATGAACAGACTATTACCATCAAAAATTGGTTATATTTAACTAAATTAACCAAAAACTAAATTACTTGCGAAATTCCTTAATTCATCAAAAATGTCAACTTTCTTCACAGCAATATAGCTACAAAGTGATTTAAAAGCCTTTTGTTATTGTTTTGTATCAAAATAAGCCTTTAAGATGAGTTAATTTAACTAAAAAAATATTGCAATTTACAATGAGCAACAAAATTTGCTTAGTTTTTGCTCAAAAGTTTAAATTTTTTGTGACCGTTACAAAATTTTTGGCTGGTTATTTTCATTTAATTAACTTTTTTAGCTTTATCCTTAAGATTCACTACTTTTTCTTTTGTAATATGATACATATGATTCAAAGCTATTGTTTCAGATCAAAAAATCATAACAAAAATGAGTAATCAATGAGTTATTACAAATTTTACAAATTTCATCATAACTTGGTTAATTATAGTAGAATTTGAAATTTTCTTTTTTAATCTTGAAGATAATCAGGTTAGCTATCTTTTTTGTAAATAAAGCAAGTTCCTAAATCATTTTCTTCACATAAAATTTTTAATCTGAATATTTTAAATGTTAATTAAATTAACTTAAAAAGTCGCCATTTTGAAATTTTTTTACTTAAAACTTACTATTTAAGGTGATCAATTAGCTAGTGAAAGAATTATATTAATTGGTAAATAGGTTGCAGAGATATTGCGTTTGCAATAAAGTGCAAACTCACATTTCCCTAAAATTGTTCGTGACGCTAGGCACTTTTAATTAACTTTTAGTTCCAACGGTAAAGCCTAGTGCTATATGTTATACACCAAAATGTAGGTCTCGGCGAGTGCTATAAGAAAATTATAAGACTTTATTACTTTATCTGCACCAATACCTAAAAAAATTCAAATAACTGCTCAGCGTCACGAACAATTCATTTTTGATCTTGCCCGAATAAATAAATAAAATCAAGAAAACGTTGCGGTACGCAATTTGAGAACCACTGTCTTAGACATACTAATGATCGCAAATAACAAATATTAAGCTACTTGTGATGAAAACCCGAAAACTCATCATCCTCAAGTTTTGAAACCTTATTAGCTAATTAATGATTTAATCCTATGCAGATTTTTTCAAGGATCTACCCAGACCTAATATTTTCTCCACATTTGAATATTCAACCCAATGAGATTAAGTGTCTTCTTCACCAAAATTATCTCGTTTTTTCCAGAATTAAGCTCATTTATATTCAAGCTTCTTATCTTAAAAAAGGGTCCTTTATTTTCCTCTTTATTTATACATAAAACCCAAACTCACCTAAAAAAACTTTTAAACAATTTTTTTTACATGTTTTGATGATAAAAGTTTCAAACACAAGATTGTCAAGTTAATTTCAAAAGTCATGATAGATGTCACATTTCAACACATATTCTTACATTGATTTATATCAGACACATTTACGTCAGAAAAGTTATAAAAGATTTTTTTTTTGATATTCTTAATATTTCATTTTTAAATCAGCAGTTTCCACATGATATTAATTTTCACAGTTTATAACTTTTTATACAAATGAGATATTATTGGAAGGAAAGCACCGTTAATCAACGCGATATTCTTTATTAAATAAACATTTTCCGAATTATTTTCATAGCCGATAGATTTTTTCATCACAAAAACCAAAAAAAAATCATTAAATAACTTTTAAATATTTACATTTATCTCATCGCGGAACTCACAAATGTTTGCATCAATTTTCACTCTGTCACGTCGTATAGGAATTTTTTTTCTCCTCTAATTGTCGACTTATTACACTCACATCCAATCTCGTCGAACTCAAAGTGCTGACTGTTTATGGCAAATGCTTTGATCTTCAACCCATGAGAGTGATTTGAAAAGCTCTTGCTGTAGCGATTTAGTCTCAATTCTAAACTGCGCATGATTGCCAAAATTTTCTCATTCTATTTCCGGAAAGCTTTCGATTTCATTCATAAAAACAATCAATTTCCTTCTAATATTACGAGGGTTTTTATCACTTGATGATGTACTTTCTACGTTTCAACATCGTCAGTAATCTTCATAAATATTATAGTCAGTATTACATCGTCAATCATCAATCTTAGAATTCAATTGAGTACTTATGTTCAAGCTGCTGGAAATCAACAAGTGTTATTTTTATTCCGGCAATTTGAACATTTTGTTTACATCGGCAATGACTCTTAAAGAGATAATTTTTTCTGTTGACTTTGCTGTCTTCATTTGCTCATTTTTTTGGATTCTCATTTCATATTGTGTACTTCATATATTTTTGGAAAAAAGATAAATATTTTTTTTAAAAAAAATATTTTCTGATCAAAGTGAATTTTTTTTCAATTTCTTAGTTAATGCTTTAGAAAATATGTCAAGCAAATTTTCAAGACCAATGAATTTTTAAAAGGGATTGAAATTATTCAAAGTGATTTTATATAAATTTTGGATAAAATTAAATTTAATTGAAAATTTAACATTTAAAAAAATTGTAAATTAAATGAATATTTTTTAATTATATTAATTAAATCAGGAATTAATTACTTTTTAAAAAAAAATCCAAAAAATCTGAATTTTGTTCAAGTAAAGAAAATTTCAAAAGTTTGAAACATAGTCAAAACTCCATTCTTTCTTTTCCTTATCTTAGCATTATATCCAAACAATCCCTGTGGATTTTTTCTACAAAAAAGTGTGTTTTTTGGGTGAATTATTTTTGAAACTTATTTATTTGGAAAATATCGATAACACACAAACATGTTTAATCTCTGACGAGAATCAAATACAAGAGACTTCACAAACAGGAAGTGTTACAGATTTTACGGGTTTTTGCTCAAATTCACAGAAGCCTTACTTGTTCAATGGCTGATTTGCCTTCATTATGGCTTTATATTATTCAAACCATGAATTTTCTTAATGGAACATATAATAACAAGAAAATTGTTTGAAGATAGAATTTAATAAAGTTAATTTTGAGAAAGTGTAATTGACTTTACTGAACTATTAATATTTTTCTAATGTGAGGAAACTCAGGCAGGGGTATCCAGGTTGGTTGGTTTTTCCAATATATATATATAGGGGGTTGAACGTGGATATAACGTCCTAGAACTCAAAATTAATCCCGAAAAATCATTTTAAAAAGTCACTGAGCATGGAGCCAAGATTTCTGGTAAATCTTGATAAATTTTATATTTGACGAGTTGGAGATTATTTGATTTTTTCCTGAGGTACCCGCCTTGATACTTTCAAGATGATTATTTTATCATTTTCTCTCTCCAATTTTTACTAAAATATAAAGTTGAAGATAAAAACTTCTGGCTAAAGTAACATCAGCATGAGATATTTTGCACGCAACATTAAATATTAACGAGCGACAAACAAATGAATATCAGTGAGAAAATGTTAAAAAGTAGAGGCACGTAGGAAGGTATGCAAAAGGTTAAATTCTGTCTTATGAAATTAAATTTTCAATTTCAATTTTTTTTAAATTTTTCCATGTTCTTTTAACGCAAAATCACAGGAAAGTATAAGAATAGTTAAAAATAGAATTTAAGATTGTTGCCTGTTTAATTTACTGTGAACAAAATTAGAAAATATCTCGATTTTTTTATGGATAATATCAAGGCTTCTTAGCTTCTAATCTCTAATATTCTTTCTATGGAGATTTTTAATCTCTTTGGAGATTAAAGATTAAACAAATATTAAATATTAGAAGCTGGGAAGCCTTGGGTAATATATTTGTTAGTAATGTGTGCGTAGACATGTCACATACCAAATGTGTGCACACATGTAGAATGTAAAAATATGAAGAAGAATTGTGTTACATGTTCGTACTTGTTTCCTAATTGTTTCGTAATTTTTGTATAGTTACAGCATCAATTCATCGGAAGTTAACAACTGTAGAACAACTGTAGTGACGTATCCAGGATATATGTAATTTTTAGTTTTAGTATCATTTCAATTACTAAGTAATAGTTTTTTGATGCAAAATTATTTTTATTTGAGAATTTCCTGTTATTTTGCTACTGAATAATTGTGAAAGTTAAGTGGAAGCACACAGAAGCAGAATTGACATAAGAGGCTGTTAATAAATGACGTCCAACAAAAAAGTATTTTTTGAACTCACCCCAACATTTGTCAGAAAACTTTCCTTGTATCCCTTAGAGCCCGTTCGCAAATTACGCCACACTTTAGGGGAGAGGGGGGTAAGAGAATTTGTGACAGTCAAAATCTTGACAATCATAATGTGTTTTGTTGCTAATTAATTCCTTTGATTCTGAGCTTCATGAGAAAATTTGTTTTTCACTAGTAACTAGTTTAGTCCCTCCGTCATTTTTTCTTCTTTTTCTTTTTTAAATAATTAATTTTTATTCCTGTATATTAAGTAGGTATGTACAAAACAAATTTAAAATACATGTTCTTGAGGTCACTTAGTTTTCGTTTTAGATTTAAACTGTTTTTTTACTTTCTTCAGAATTTTAAGCTTCAAGACAGTCTATGGTATAATCCCGAGCGACACAAATGACAAAATCGCCATATGGAAGCCATTAAGGTTCCATCAGGGATACATTTATTAACACCAGATGGATTCCGCGCCGCCTCCACCTCCGTATGGAATCCATAGGGAAGTCATATGGAGGTGGAGGCGGCGCGGAATCCATATAGTGTTAATAAATGTATCCGTGATGGAACCTTGACGGATTCGAGGTGGCGACTTCGTCATTTGTGTCGCTCGGGAATATCAATTTAATATTCAGTTTATTTGAAAAAGAGCGACAAACAAATGAAGAAAATAGTTCAGAAAAGCTTGTGAAATACATAAAAGGATCAAGTTATAACCGATTTTCAGAAAATTAATTATTCCCTTTGAGCTCATTTTCATTCATTCCTCATTTTATTTTATAATTCATGGTTGCTTTATTAAATAGCTATCTCGTATAACCACAGTGGCAATTGTCAGAAGCAAATAAAGCTTTAAGCAAAACCTGGAATTAAAGAATTCATTTCGTTATTTTCAAATGTATTTTAAATGCAATAATCATTTAATAAATTTCTAGTGTTGACAATTCGTTCAAGTTTCAAATTAATGTAGATTAAAGATTGGAATTCTTATAATTGGAATTCTTAAAGAAATAATGTCAGATTAAGACTTCTTTTTCAACAATTTAAATTACTACATCATGTTACCATCATTATTTATCAAGTTGCTTCGTTGTGATTTAAATCTCAACAAGTTTTGTGTTCTCACTCGAATAATAAGAACACTTCATTTATTTTAAATTATTTTGATGTGTTGTTAGAAGAAGAAATCAAGAAGTTGATCATCAGAAATTATGCTTATGATGATGATGATGCATGAAATGGATTTACAATTTGCAAATCTTCATTTTAAAACAGAAAATAATAATAATTTTATTGCAACAATTTAATTATAAAAGTGGTGTATCGGTTCAAAGACGACACAGACTTATTACACTGTGTCAAAATAAGTCAAGCATCGCTTGGTAATGACAATATTTACCCTTTTGGAATATTTTCTTTTTTTCTTAAGTATTTTCTTGTTTTCTCACTTTATTAAAATTCTTGTTAAAATTTTAGCTTAATGCTATCAAATAACTCGTTTTTATCGTCTAAAAGCTTTCAAATATGGGTTAACTCAAAAAATTGTCATATTTACACCAATTTTAATTGTGTGTGAATATATTTTAATTCCAAATTTGAATTTTTAACAAAATATTACATAAATGAAAAAAACACACAAAAATTCTGCTTTAACATTCCGATAACTTTAACTTTTTAATTAAAATATTTTCTCATATCTCATATGACTTATTCTTGCACTCAACAAACATAAGTCCAGAAGTAAATGTATGTGAACTTATAATCTGCACGTGTAGTTTTTTTTATCCCAGGAACACTTACACCTGGCCTTATGTTCTGGACTTATATTTTCTGGGATTAATATCTAGCACCAAAAATAAATTGCAAAATAATCTCTGTAAGGTGCAGCCAGGTGGGGCTCTTGGAAGCAAATGTGAAAACCAAAAGTTAATATTTTTTGAAAATTTTATAGCACAGTACTTACTAAAATATATCATCTAAAATATTTAACGGCAATATAAGTTATTTTTTATGAAAATTTTGTTTTGAGCTCCTCTTATGAAAATTTCTGCCTACGACCCTGGTTAACCCAAAAATTATTCAATTTGCTAGGAAAAAGCCTGAAAATTCACCCCTAAAATATTTCCATACAAAAAATTTGCAAATCCCCCCTCGAAAAATTTCTGGCTACGCCGCTGATGTGTAGTAATAAATTAAATTTTATTATTAAATATTTAAAATGAAAATTGGGACATGTGATTTATTTATTTTCAACTTTAATCATTAGAAATTTTTAAAATACTAAATAAATTTTTGAAAATGTAATTTTGGTGATTTAGCGGTAGACGATGAGCATTTTACGCAGCACCAAAATTAATAAGAAAAATTCTGCATAACTTTTTCAATCAGTTCATAATTATTACAAAGTACAAAGTGAATTTTTAATTTATTTTAAAAGCAATTTTTAAGCTTTATGAATATTAGCAATTTAAAAATATGAAGCATTCAATATATGTCGTTTTTATCATGAAGTATTTCATGATTTGACGCATTTTTAATTTTATTGAAATTACTTTTTTAATTTCTCGTAAAAAATTAAATTTTTAAATAATAATAAAGTCACAAGACTAAATCAGATTGTTTAAATTGGGTACCAAAAGTTGAAACTAAAGCAACAACAAGTCTGATGTTTATTTATTTGTAAGAATATGACACATTTTTCTTAAAATTGCCACAAGCGAGCTGCTGAAAAGTACAAAACAAATATAAAACTACCCTTTTTAAAAGTTTGAAGCTCTTGGTTCATAATGTGGATTTATATCTTTCTAAAATGTATATTTACAAGTGAAGAGTTTAACAATTAATTTAATTTACTTGTGATTTAGCGTTGATCGCTCACAGGAACACAAGTAATTTGAAAGCTCTAGGGAATAAAAAGCTCAGGGATAGTTTTTATTCTCATATTCTCCAAAAATGTCTTTAATTCATTTCACGGGCATAGTCAAAAAATTTCAAACTTTTTATATTAACGGATTTTTTTTCTATTTGATAAATGTATATAGGGTAAAAAATGTTGAAATTTGTGCAATGTTGAAATTTGTGCGCTCACATGAAAATTAAAATTTTTAAATAACGTCCAAAATCCTCTTCTTAAAATAAACATTGAATGGTAATTCTGTGTAAAACTGTTGTAAAAATGTTTTTGTATCATTTTGGACAGTCCTAAAGCTTTTATCAGCTTAAAACTTGATAAATAAAAAATCCCATACAAAATGAAAATTTCAATTCTTTTAATTTTTTGGACATAACCAGTGCTTCTGCTTTACATTTTGGAATTGAAAAATATAATTTCGATGTTGCTTCATCGATTCAAAAAGTTTCTGGTTCAAAAATATCTTTGGAAGTGCTTTAAAAATTGATTTCAAAATGGCTGGTTTTTAAATGTTGAAATTTGTGCAAAATTTTTTGACAAATTTTGAAATTTGTGCAATTTTTATCGTAGTATTCAACGAAAATTTATTGTCAACAACAAATATTTTTTATATTAAAAATAAACGATTTAAAGGGATTTTGATGACTCTTTTGAACGGAACTGCCGTAATTGTCAAGATGTTATTAGAAAAAATTGTATCAGTCAAAATTTCAACAAAAAATCAAGAAAACACAAAAAATAAGAAACTTGAATAGCTTGTTTACTTCCAAAAAAGTAAAGGAATTTGATAGAGGAATTAAGGAGAATGAAGAGAAACAAGAATATACCGTAAAACTTATTGTTTTTATTTTACACTTTATAAATAAAATTTTGACAAATTTTTAAAGAAATTAAACATTGAAGTTCTTGACTTGTTTCTTGATAATAAATTCTTGCATTTAATTAATTCAGCCAGCACCAACTCAGCCAAAATGTTGACATTTGTATCAGTTCTTGAAAAAACTTAGGTCAGTGATACATCAGTTGCCTCTCATTTAAGTTTGAAATTGATTTTAAGTCGATTCCTCTTGATTCCTTGACAACTACTTGAAAAATTCATCGTTCTTCTCAAAAAACTCTGTAAACAAATTGTTTGTTTACACTTTTTTTGCTTGAAAATGTCAAAGGTTGCTATTAAAAATGTGCACAAATTTCAACATTTTTTTGCACAAATTTTAAAATTTACGCACAAATTTCAACATTTAACCAAAAATGTCAAATTTCTCTTCCATTAAGCAACACTGCCTTCAAAAAGGAATTGATAATTAAAATTTCTACAATTTGCGATCTTTTAAGACCAATTACAACTTTTTACATTAAGCCAATAAAAAGTTACAAGCAAATGAAATCTTCAAGTGCAAAACCACACAAATTTCAACATTTTTTACCCTACCTTGGGATATACCTTGAGATATGCAATATACATCAAGACATCGTCGAAAACAATCACTCTTGATAAAACTTTCTCAATTTTTATAAGTTTTAATAAAAAAGTTCCATCATTTTCTGATTTTATAATCGCAATGCCATTGAAGTATGTTTATAAACTCAAGCAATAGGAAAGAAAACTTCAACTTTGTTTTTTAAAGGACATTTTATTGTTGAAAAATATTAAAAACTTTGAAGACATAAACAGCAATACAAAAAAGTATGTAAAATTTTATATGTAAAATATTTCAAATTTTGCTTGAAGAAAAAGACATTTGCATTAGTATAAATGATTCAAAAGTTATGAAAATTACTTCTTTCTTTTTTGTAACGAAAAGAACTGTCGACATTGTTTCAAAATTTTTTTTAACTGACAAAAAAATTTTTGACATTGAAAATTAATGCTTAATTAACAAATTTTCTTCATTGTCTTTGAATGTTTATGGCTAAAGATAGAACATTAAGTCATAATCTTTTGCTAAAACTTTGTTTAATTTAAAATATTTAAATACTTTAAAAAAATTTAACGGTTTTTTGAAATTCAAACTGAAAAAATAACGGCTTTTTCGACATGTCCATAGCATGATTTATCCGACTGAGCTTTATTTCTTTTCTTCTGGTGATTACTTGGAAACTTAAAGTGCTTGGGTGTCATGGGATAAGAACAAATGTAAAAAATATGAAAATCAAAGCTTTAGTATATCTTAAACATTTTTTTATCGCAATAAACTTCATAAATCATAAAGGATGTGAAACAATATTGAATAGCTAAGAGAGTATAACATTTTGTACTTAATATTTACATATTGAGATCATTTATGTAAATTTTGACGATATTACAAAGTTTGAAGCCTACACTTGCAGCAACGTCTTTCAATCCAATCATAATTTTTATAGTTTCTTATAGATTACAAATATTTTTTAATTTTAAAATGATGCTCAGTAAGTCAATTATTTCCTTTTAGAAAATCTCAACAAAAAAAAACAAAAACTCAATCCCAGTACTCTCTTTAAATCATTGTTCTGATATGCATTGTTTGCCAGACAAAAGAATCAGATCTCAAGTGAAACTCAAGTAAGTACGATAAGTATTTCTTAGAAATTAACAATAAAAAAATCTGAAATTCTTGTGATTGTTTATAAGCAAACAATGTAAGCATCAAGGTTGATCTTGATGATCCATTTTTCATCCAATATTTTTCCTATCGCAAATTGTGTAAACAATGCATAGCAAATTTGCTCTTGAAAATCACCAACATACAAATCTAATTTGTAAGTAAAATTAAATTATGTAGTATACACAAACAAGCATGTTGTCAAAATATTTGCTCAATTATTGTTCGGTATTTGAAATTTCCAAGACTTTTCTTACGTAGCAAGGCTATAATTTTTAGATCCCATTTCCATCTGGGAAAAAATCTGGCAATTGAGGAACAAATTACAATTTAGCTGAATGGTCAAAAATATTCAATAATTCTAGGATGAACGGGTAAGGATATAAACCAGAGTTGGAAGACCGCCGCCAAACTAGCCGCTTCCAACTCTGATATTAACGTAATTCTTCCCCAAAAGCAAAAATTTATTAATAATGCAAAAGTTTTTTTTAAATCAAAGTACATACAATGTTCGTTGAATACCTTTGAACAGTTGAACGAACATGCCAGTTTTCGCATCAAAAGATTCAATATCATAAATATTTCAATCAGGGTATAGCCAGTGGGGTCCAAGGGGATCCGGATCCCCCTTCCCTAGGGATTGAAATTTGTATGGAAAAAATTCAAGCCACTCCTAAAAATTGAAAATCCATCAGGAAAATCTATTAAAAATTTCTGGTTAAGCCTCTGATTCAGTTGACTTCAATATTTTGAAATGAAAAAAAATTTCTAAAAACGAATTTTTCGAATCTACTATTTTTTTTCACAAATTTTCGATAGAACTTTTTTTTGTTAATTCATACTTAATTTACGAATGATCCCTAAAATGTATATTACTTCTCAAATTTTTCAAGATATTGACAAAGGATGTGACTTATCAGATCTTAAAATATTTTTTTGAATAGATCAAGAGTTGCTTTAATGATTCAATTCAGAATTGTATACAAAAAATAGCAATAAAATTACAAAGGAATCTTAGAATAAATTTTTCATTTGGGTCGGTTCACAAATGACAGGGTATGGATAAAGGAGGTTGGGGTAATTTCAACCAGTATTTAGATTTAAAAGACACGTTAGAAAACCTATTCTTTAAATATGTCTGACTCCAATACTCCACTCTTAAAGTACTGCTACTTTTACACTGCGTCATTGGAACTATTCGTTGTTCTGAACCCGTATTTAAATCCAGAACAGACTGAAATATTCTGACTATAAAAATAAACTCATTATATAAAAAAACAGCAAAACTTCATTTACGATAACAATAAGCTTTTAATTTCTGCTAGTCTAAATTTGTTCATAAATCTTTTGTATTTACGTTAATATGATCGTTTATTTTAAATTCGTGTTTCATCAAACTGTAAATTTTGTTATAATGTTTGGTCGTTTAATTACGAACAATACAAAAATTTAATAGCTTTAAATTTAGTTTTGGGACATTTTGTAGCAAAATTGAATGAAAACTGCTATGAGTGAATCAAAACTTCTGGTATAGGCGTACCCAGAGGGGGAGGGGGGGAGGTTCAAATTTTATAACTCAATATAAATGGAACAAATTTAAAAATCTAATGATTCCTTCAAATTGACTACACCTAATTAAGTATGAATCAAACAAAACGTTGAAAAACGTTGGTAAAATCTTCTTGAAAATAATTTGAAAACTCCGAACTGCTATTTAAAAAATATATACAGTGGGATTGGAACCCCCTATTAATAAAATTTCTGTTTCCAGCCTACATGGGTTACTAATCCTCTTTTATGTAGTTAAAAAAGGATATAAAATATTGAATTTCTTCTGCTTTAATCTTTGCCTTATAGAATAACGAAAAGTTCATAATTTAAGATTGTAACAAGAATCTGCTTAGTCACAAGCAGAACTGGCATTTAGCTATGAGCTGTTCATCTGTAGGTCATCCAATTACATATTTTGTTTACACACTTGGTTTCAATTACGAATTAATTTTTAAAAATAAAAGAAAACACAAATCATATTAAACGAAATAAAAGTAAGGTTAAATTAAATTTTTGTTAAAGAAATTCAATCTCTATAAATAATGATATAATTGACTCTTTTACATTTCTGGTGAATGTCAAGAATCATCAGCTCAAATGCTTTCGGTAATATAAGTTAGTAAAGTATATATTTAGTCAATGAATGAAAGCAATCTAAGTTATTTCCAAATAAAACGATTTCAAATTAAGAAACTGGATTGAAGTTTTTGTTAATTTTTTTTTAAATTTTCTGTTGAGTAATTCGGATTTTACAAAATGTTAATAATGAATTTTGTGCTTTATGAAGCGCAATAAATCTCCGACCCCATAAAAGATTTTTTTCTTCAATTTTTTAGGTTTTTTTGTTGAGAAATAAATTTAAGCATTCTCCTAAATTTTTTCATCCTTACAAAAAATCGCTGACTATGTCCCTGATGATACCTTTTCACCTTAAATGAGTTATAAATTTGAGGAAAATCCCACTTATGTTCAAAAGGAAATTAAAAGATTTTGTAAATCGGATATTTTCCGAAATCTAAAATTCTAAGAAGGATTGAATCAATAACATACCAATTAAGACGAACTTTATTTCTAAACAAATCCAAAATGATAAATTTTCTAGGAGTGAGAGGGGGTTGGGTTGGTTCAAAATTTACTGTTGGAATGAAATAGAATTGGGAAATTTTAAAGAAAAGATATTTTGACATAAATGAAGAAATAATTTAAATTGATGGCTAGAAAATAAAATGTAAGGACAAGTGACGGTCCTATGAATATTTTAAAAGAATTTTTGAATTTTATGGGACTCTGACTCGAAAATTCTGTAGAGGATTTTGAGATATTGTTAAGTTTAATCCATCCCATGATGATTTTTTGCCAAATTAAGTTTTATAACTTCACATCAATCATTCCATCAAATCAAATATTTATGAAATAAACTTTATTGAATTCGCAAAATAATGCTTGAAAATATCAAGCGAACCTTTTCCTAGAATCTGCAAATAATATCCGCATTTACTGAGCTAAGAAAAAATGAACACGAGAGCGTAAAAAGTAATATTTACTGAATATAACACATGAATTGTGAACAATTTCCTATTAATATTTCATATGAAGCAATATGGGACCAGCACACCACCTAAGGCATCATTATTAATCATTCAGTATTACGTATTGCGACGTATTTTTCAGGGAGAATACATTTTTTGAGCTGTAATTTAGGGTGACCATCTAATTTTCATGAAAATTCAGGATATTTGTTAAATTTTCTCAAAAATACAGAGCATAAAGTAAAATTTGAAAACTAACTAATTTTCATGAAAAAATAACAAAATTTAAAAATTTATACTTAGACACCCTACATCTTATGGTATTCCCAGCAACCGATCGCCATTTCTGTATGTTGGTTGAAATTTTTGTTCAGAATATAAATCAAGGTCCACTTTTATGGGATTTTTTTGGTTAAACCTCCGCTCCGGTCGCTCTCTACTTGCTACTTTACAGTTAAGGACATATCTTCAATTAAGGAAGTGTAACGTTTATGTATGTAATTACTGTAAGGTTAATCGTTCACTTATTACGTTACGAAGAACAGCGAAGAACAGCTTAAACTATTACAAAATCTCAGAGCCCCCTCTCTCCCCTAAAAAGCGAACGTAATAATTAAACGACCCTTAATGATGATATGAAATTAAATATCAATAACATATTGGAATGCCTGAAGTTGATTCCGAAACAAAAATTCATTTAAGATAATTAAAATGTATCACTTTATTCTTTTTGTTAAATTAAGAATTAAATATTAAATATTAGAATTTTATTAAAAATTTTAATTATCCAGAATATGTAATTAAAATTTGAATTGTATGCTCAATATTTAAAGAATGCAGGGGGAAAACCACTTGGTGGAAAAAAATTCCACCAAATTCCACCGGCGGTGGAAAATTTCCACCAGTTGGTGGAAATTGGTGGAATTTTTCCACCGCTGGTGGAAATTGGTGGAATTTTTCCACCAGTGGTGGAAATTTTCCACCAAAATTCCACCAAAAATTTTTTTCCACCAAGTTTTTTTCCCCCTGAAAGAATGTTTCTAGCATATTGTTGCATTAATTTTATGCTAATTAAAAAGGCCGATATAAAACAGTTTAAATCATGAAAAAATTGATCAATTCTGTTAAAATTTACATCGAATTTAGTAAAAAGTAGTTTCGAAATGTTTAAAAGTTGCCAAGGTTTTAGATCATGAAAAACTAGTTGAAACAGTATGGTTCACACCTACTTCAAACCTTCAGGCTACCAACCCTTGTTAATATAATTAACTTTACTTTTTAAATTCCAATAGCCTAAATCAGGACCTTTACAGCAATATATAATTTGTCATACTTTTGATTTAGCTTCATAAGTTATTATAAGCAAGAAACTAAAATTTTATTGAGCGTCAAATTAACTTGGAACGACTCAACTGTCTTAACGAAAATGACAAATTTCAATTAATAAATAAATTTATATAGACATATTTTAATTATTTCAGAATAATATTTTGTATAAATTTGAAGGGGATTGCTTTGGATATTTTAAAAAGGTCAGTGCAAATTGTTTGTTTGGGTAGAAAAAGATCCTAAAAATAATTTCGTAAATTATTAGCACACCTGCTCATTTTTTTGCGAATGTTTACCAAAAAACAGGCGGAAGACTACTTGGTGGAAAAAATCATTTTCCGCCAAAAAAAATTTTTTCCGCCACGCACTTTTTGAGCTAGATATCCAAATTTGTACATATTTTCTGGCGGAAAAAGGGTCAGTAGTTCTTGTATTAAGGTTTTATACATGTTAGCACCAAAAATTTGATTCTTAGTGCTTTCTGAAAATTTTCCGCCAGACATGGCGGAAAAATTTTCCACCAAGTAGTCTTCCCCCTGCCAAAAAAAAAGAAAAATAAAATTTAAAATAAAATTTGAGAAAAATTAAAAAATTTATATTTCTTTAAACGTCATTTATGAACGGTTTCGTGACTTTTTCCTCAATCCTTTCCACAAACTATATATCACAAGGCACAGGGGTGTAGCCAGAAATTTTTTGAGGGAGATTTTCAAATTTTTTGTATGAAAAAATTAAGATCAGAAAATTTATTGAATTTTTTCCATCAAAAACTATCTCAAATTTTCCATCAAGGTGGGAGATTTATACAAAAATCCACCACTCTGGCTACGCACCTGACAAGACATCTAAAAGTCAAATTTTGACACCAAAAAAATTGTTATAATTATTTGGTACATATTAAAATTCCTTTATTTATATTAGCATTATTATGTCAATTCTGCGTCTGCTTTAATTTTGTTAATGTTTTCCAACACATGATGTAAACTTCAGGGTAAGACCGTTTTTCAATTCAGCATCAGATTTTGGTGTATTTCGCTTATTTCTCCAAAACGGTAACAGTTACAATTAAGCTAAATACCTTGTTTTCAAGAGCTCCCAGATACCTACATTTTGGTATACCAAATGTTTTTGGCATAAGTGGAATAGTTAAGACTGTAGAGCCTAAAAAGTGGCAAAATCTGATGCTGAATTTTTGTGAAGGGTATTTGAAATTTCATTTATATTAATTAAGCAGTTATCATTTAGTTATATTTTAATGTGAACAAAATGTTTGCAAGTTAACTTAATTATCATTTCAATGCTTATTTTCTCTCGTGTACTTGTTGTTTAATCCTTTTATTAATTTTTAACGTCATGTGGTTTATTCAATCGTAAGTAATGATTTTTGAGGTTTGATTTTTTTAGCAAATACAATTCACTGTAGAATTATTCACAGGAATAAAAGTAATTTTTAGCCCTAATTTAAACTTTATCAAAACGATTGCAATGGTTTGCTTATATCTAGGCTGTTTATTGATTTTTGACGGAAAAGTGGTATATTTAAATATTTAATATATATTGAAATTTAATACATTTTTATCTAAAGGCAGATGGACAACCTACTTATTATTCCTTTGCATCGTATTTGATTGCACAAACAGAAAAAGATCAGCTTAACTAGCTGTGACATTTTATTTTCAAAAAAATCAGACACGTTTTCCAGCTACGATGTAAAATTTTTCAACTGCATGAGCAACTTTTTCGCATGATAAGGGCAAATAAATTTGCATTCACATGTTGTGTCTATATTTTATTTTTAGATATTTTTGATTAAAAAATGAAAATTATCGGATGGCTTACTGCAGCTTGATATCTCATTATATGAGGCATAAATCCTCTCAAAAAATATCTTAAAGCTTGTTATCTGCTAAAGCAATCTTACGCGTGAACTTTTCAAAGTGCCTCAAGTGTGAAAATAATACACTGCTTTCTGCTTTATATTTCAGAAATATATTTTTCTTTTCTAGAGCTCGACGTCGACCCGAGTTGAGTCGAGTAGAATTTCATTCCGTCGACTTTAATATAAAGTTCAACTTTTTTTCATTTTTTGTTATCCACTGAGTTGACTTTGGGCTCTGCTTTTTTGGAATAACAAAAAGATACACAAAATGACAATCATTTTTTTGTTTACTTCATTCAAAAATTGATTGAAAATTGAGTCTCGTGACCTTTTCGTGAAAAAACTTTTTGCGGCACATCGGTAACTTACTCATGGTACACACTATTGTGGTGGGTTACAGAGTTTGGTACATACAATATAATTCTATTTTGTCCTTAAGATCTCAAAGTCATAAAATCAAAGTCTTCTGAAAAAAATCCCTACAGCTTTAAAGCATTCAATATGTGGGATGTGGCATCTATTGAATAAAAAAGTTAAAAATTAATAGACAACATATAATCATTGCACATTACAACTGAATTTTATAATCAGCTTATGCTTTTGAAGCTCATAACAAGACTTTTATGGAGCGAATATTTCCATAAAATATTTATTGATTCTGGACGATTGTCTGATAGTTAAAATTATATGATGAAGGTTCAACGAATGTGTCAATAACGTGAACTGTTGGTGAATTATTATTCAATTATATAATTATATCATGATCCTAGAAGGAGGCACTTAGCCAGGGGTGGGGATTAGGATACTGATTCTTTTGATGATAAATATTTGCTAGAGATTTAAAAACTTTCAAAATTTTTCCTCCTTTTATGTGAAAAAATGACCTCATAGAAAAATTTCTAGCTACGCTTCTGCTTGAAAGAAAAATACGCGTAGAATAATTCGATAATTCTATTGAACTGTATAATGATGTATCTATTTTTTCAATTTTATATTTATTCATCCAATCATAAAGTGAAAATGAGCGTAAGATAAAAATTCAAGTAAGTAATAGGCTTATTGCTAAGACAGTACTGCTCAAATTTTTTTTGACTAATGACACACTTACAAACATTTTGAAGATTTGTCGGCACACTTATAAATGCATCATGAGGTTAAATGTATGTCTTAAAAGATATTTTTATGAACTTCGAGGACATAGAAGCTTACTACTTTATGAAGTCTTTTTCCAAGAATAAATATCAGCTTATAGAATAGCAACAGTGAATCTGAAATCATGTATTTTTACTTAAGTAGGTATTTTGAAGAAATTTAATAGGATTTAATGAAAAAATTGTTCAACTGAAATGTTTTAGGATGAAGAAGAAAAATGTTGTTCATCTTGCGTTGGTTGAAATCATCTACATGCGGAACTTAGTATGTATATCATTTATCTAATTTTAGGAAATGTATGTCTGATAATAAATATTTTTATCATGAAAGTTATTCAATTTATGAATACGACATCATTAAACAATTTCTCCTTATTTACTCATTTTGTAGATTTCTCGCTATTCAATGAAAGTATTATTTCCTAAAGCTTCACTTTTTTATTTAATTTTTTCTAAGTAATATTTTGTATAATATTAAATATTCATCTTCCTTTGAAGTTTATGCACAGTTGGAGCTTTCAGATGTTGAAATGATTTTCAATTACCTTTTCGAGGTTTTGGGCGTGTTTATTGAGAAATATTTGGAATTTATAATATTTGAATTTAATACAAATATGTTACGAGTTGAAATTGAAGTGGGACTATTACATCTAAGCAGTGTCGTAGTCAGAATCTTCAAATCCATTCTAAAAAAATATTTCGCTGAAAAAAATGATTTTTGACCATTTTAACTCAGAGTAGGGTGTTGATAATATAAGCTTCAAATTTAATCCATTTGGACTCCATCAGTAAGCGCGTAGCCAGATTTTTTAGTGAGTGGTAATAGCGTTGCCAGGTGAAATGTGCTATTAAGTGGAAAATCACTTTAGAGGGTTTCAATTAAAGTAAAACAATTTTTCATCCTCCCTTCCCTGCACCACTGGAAAACTCCTTAAATTAAATTGTTTTAGCCATGTCCCTGCCCTCGGCTATGCCCCTGCTCATCAGACTCTCTGACAAGTATACTTGATTGACATTTTCACACATTTTCACACATCAGCATATTTCTTTGAGAATCATTGAACTAGAAAGTGCCATAGAAAGTGAAAGTCATATTTCTATTTCATTGATTGATTTTCATTAGCTGCCATTTCAAAGAGAAACATTATAACATTATAAAGGTTCCGACCTTATTCTTTTCTATTTTCCGTAGAATTTCTTGAATACCTGTATGGTTAGCAGGAAACAATGCATTGATTTTTTTTGAAAAGGTATTCTATAAATACCTTTACAATAACCACTTTTTATTGTGTTTTCTATGATTCATTATATTCTTCATATTCTGTACATGAAAATAAGGAATTTGTCATCATTCATGTGGCGCACACGATAAGCAAAACACTTTACTCTTTTAAAAAGTTGTGGCATATGTGAACATGATAAATGAGGTTTAGAAGGAAGGAAAAAGTGTTTGGAGCTGTGTGATACTTTAAGTTAAATACGGTTTTGAATAAAAGTCTTGTGGAGTGTTGCAAACATTTTGCAACAGCATTTTGAAATTTCACTCACAAATTGCTTAGAGACAACACCATCTCTGTCTTATGTTGAACGTCATAAGCAAACGGCTCTTGACATTTTGTAAATATTTTTTTATATTGTCTTTACGAGATGATTTATGAGAAGTTGAACAGTTGTGATTTAAAGAAGACAAATTGTAATGAACTAAAAATTTTCAAATAAAAAACTTTTTCTTTTTGAAACATTAATGGAGGAAAAATATAAAAACGACGAAGAATTAAAAATGAAAATTCTAGAAATTTTAATATTATTTATTATCAACTCCTCTGTGATGTTATTTATGAACGATCTCATAAGAAATTTTAACAATTTCATTTTTTTGTCATTAAATGAAGTAGAGTTGGACAGATTTTTGTATATTATAAAATTCTGTTCCGAAAACATTCTAAAACATAATGTTAAAACTATGTTTGTTTCAGTTTATTACACAAATGAATTCCATACTTTTTCTTTTTGATCATAGAATATTTATCTCAAGGGTCAGGAATGTTTGAGAGAAGAATTTATTATTTTAGTGGTCGTTCGGAAGTGACGTGACGGAGTAAAGAAGATGTGGTCAGATTTTTTTTGTTTCACTTTAAATTTCCAATTTATCATATAAGCTTTGTTACAGGTGGGATAGAGGAGGTAAAAATGGACAATTTTAGTGTTACTTAATTTACGAACGATTCCTTAGTTTATCAGTCAAAAATATTGATAGTGTCAAAACAGCTAATTTTCCGAAAAAGAAGAATAGACAATTTTGTCTTCATGTTTGCCACCCATTTAGCTGTTCGTACTCCGCTCTAAGTTTAGGCGCGTTTAATTAATCCTATTTTTAGATAAAATTTTAGCGACACTCCTAACATAATGGCATCATGACACACTAATAAGAACCACTAATATCACTTTAAAACTACATATATTCCATCATTTAGGTAGCTTCGAATAGTTTTAGATTACGATACAAATTTTAGATACATAATTAATTACCAATTAATTAAAAATATTGAAATCAATAGGTATTTATTTTAGAAAATTGTGAAAGGAACAATATGGACGGAAATAGTCAAAAGAGTTTATTAAAAACACATTTTGGTAATGTATCTACGATAAAATGAAATTTAATATCCCAAATCGATAAATATCATTTGCATATAATTTCAAAATTGTATTTCTATTACTTCATTTAAAATTTGAGATAAGTTTTACAATCGGCATTATGAAATGTTGACCAATTGGTGGCCGAGTAGCCGTCACGTAGTAAATGAAAGCTTTTTGGTTGCACATTTCGGTAACTTAATTCTTTGTATCAAATTTTGACATTTTGCCGATCGGGTTTATTTCTATTTCATTTGCACAGTACCAGGGGCAGGTAGTAGTCCTTCCCCTCTCAAGATCAAAATTTAATACAATTTTTTTTAATTTTTAAAGTCGTAAAATTCATTTTTTTTACAAAAAATATTAAAGACTACTCATTAAATCAATCTTAATGCCTATATAAGTATTAAAATTTAATACAAAGCTTATATTACAGTTATTTTTTTCAAAAATACAAAAAATGGACAAAATTTTCAAAAATTCAGGTTACGCTCCTTCTAAATACGTTCAAAGATATGCATAAATATGCAAATTGAACCCAAAAAAGAATTAAGATTTCATAATTCAGCATAAGATGTTTTTCATGTAAATCCTTCAGCATGTGATACAAATTGTTAATTTTTATTTAAACTCACCTTAAATTTGTCTGCTTGGGTTAGCTTGACAATTTTTTCAACTAATTATATTTTTTTTCGTACATAAATTCACATTTTCTTTATACTGCAGATGGACTTTTCTCCAGGGTAATAAAATAGCATCAATTAGCGCATAACGTTACCACAAATGAACTTCACGATTCTAATTTCAATACAATTGACAGAAAGGAAAATACCATTTATAAACACAAACTCCCTCATTGAATAAATATTTTTCAGAATTGTTTTTAAAGTCAATAAATTTTTTCATCTCTAACGTCAGAGACTGATGAATATTTACATTTTATTCCAATACGAACGTCTATATCAACTTTCTATGAGGCTGTTGCATATATTTCCATATATCTTCTTTTTATTCACTTCCTAGATCATCACGTATAATTTAGAAGGTTGAAAAATTTCTTGTAATATTCAAATACATCCAATTTCACTGAATGCTTAAGTTTAACTGTTGATATTACAAGCTTTCGTCCTAAAGACTCGTTATTTTGATCCTACAGCTACAGAGAGTTAACAGAAGCTTTATTCGAAATAGTCTCAGTATTCAGTTGCGCATGATTACAGTATCTTCCTATATTTATTAAAGTTAATTTTTGTACCATGACAGTTCTATAATGCTATATTCTATTTATATGGCTTTAATATCAAAAGCGTAATAATTATGCTAAGGCTAATGATAGCTTCCGTTAGGGTTCTCATGAATTCATAATGTATAAAATATTACAAAGATGTTAACGTAATCATAAAGACATAGTAACATGTGTCGTGCTATTTCAATATATTGCATATAGTCACAATATTTAACCTCGTCGGGTATTAAGCCTGGGAGGTTAAAACTGTTCAATCATTTTTCTAAGAAGGTCTTTAAAAATAAAATGTCAAAAAATATGCAAAATATCATGCATATTTTTTTCATTTAACATTGCCTCCAAAGCACAGTGGGGAATTTTTGAAAAAACTTTCCAAAAATTATTTTATGGTGGATTCTGGTAGAGTATTGTCTAAGCTTTAAAAAAAGTATGCATACTTAGGGCTGAAAGTCCTTGTGCATAGAGATACAGCTCAAAATATATGTGATTTTGGGGTCAGACTATAAATTTTCAAAATGTTCTCATTCTTCAACAACTCAATCAAATTTACTGAAACTTTTTTTATTTGGTAGGAATTAGTACTAAGTTTATTTTAAGTATTTGAAGAAAAAAATTAATGATGCTTAGTGCAACTTTTTGAAAATATATAAAAAATGATGATTTTTTGAACTCTTTTTAGGTTTTCTCGCACATATCAATACATAATATTTTCTAGTCTGCTACATATTGTAGAACTAGTCAAGGGCTACAAAACTGCATCTTTTGAAAAAATTCCACAGTGCATCTATGTATGAAAAAAATCAATTTTATGTCAAAAATTTCGTTTTTTTTGAGTTTTTTCGCTGTAGAATTTCAGGATGCATGGTGGGCAGCTCTTTTGAGAGTGATTTTTAATAGATCATGATCTGTGCTATCAAAATCCACTTAAAGTTGAAAAACTTTTCCGCCAAATTTTCGATTTTGAGCTCTTTGAATGCTTAAATGTGAAGGTAGTCAATTTAAAAAATTTGTCAAACTTTCCCAAAACTAACTAATATCAGTGCAAAACTTCTAAAAATGATATATTTAGCCATTTTCTATCATTTCTTATGATTTTATTTCACTTTATAAAGTTTTGGGCTAAAATTTACTCCTTTCAAGTTTCTTCGAATCATAATTAAAAGTTTTTAAATTTTTCCAATCTTTAAGTGCATCAAATAATTTTTTTGTACTAATTAGTTAATTGCTCTTTAAAATGGTATATAATATGTTGTATATTGATGAATTTTGAGTAAAATATAAACAAACATATGAACAAGTATCAAAATTTTGGCATTCTCTAGACTCATGCTTTACACTTTTACTCATAATTATTGTGAATCTTAACTATATTTAATATATTTGGTATCGTTGGAAAGCTTATAGTAGTACCTATGTCGTTGCATAAAAATTTGAGTTCAAAAAATGCTCAGTGGACAAGTAGGCTAAGTCCATTATATCATATTTTGACTGCCCCTCCATTGGGCACCAAACATCAAAATTTTTATTTTAGGCCTGTTTTCTACAGAATCATGTCTATACTAACATATAATAACTAAAAAATTATTTTTCCGTCATTATTCGCAGTAAATGAGCTCATAGAAAAAACATTAATTTTTCTGAAAAATAAAAACTAGTAATGCGTCCACGGGCTGCGGACGGAAGTGCATTTTCTTAAAACTACTGTGCACAGAAATCTAAACGTATAAAAAACTAGTAATGAAAAAGAAAACTAACGCATAAAACACTAACGCCCAGAATAATAAATACAAGTTTTTAAAAAGAATAACGGTCAAAAAATATTTTAAAAATAACGGTCAAAACATATTTGAAAAATAAAGGCCAAAAAATATTTAAAAATTAACGGTCAAAAATTATTTGAAAAATAACGGTCAAAAAATATTTGAAAAAATAACGGTCAAAAAGTATTTGAAAAATAACGGTCAAAAAGTATTTGAAAAAGTAACGGTCAAAAAATATTTGAAAAAATAACAGTCAAAAAGTTTTTGAAAAATAACGGTCAAAAAGTATTTGAAAAAATAACAGTCAAAAAATATTTGAAAAAATAACGGTCAAAAAATATTTGAAAAAATAACGGTAAAAAAATATTTGAAAAATAAAAATCATACCCCCCCCCCAGTTTTACCCCCCCCCCCCTCGTACCCCCTTGTTCAACTTCCCTTTTCCCCCTTTAATTCACGCCAAGCAAGGTTTACGTAATGTAAATTTACATGACACGTATTTTTACGTAATGTAAGCTTTAATTAATTTAACTTCGTGAAAAATTCGGAAAATGTCAGGAAAAATCTGAAAATGGAAAATTTTATCATAACACATCATGAAATGTCAAAAAAGTGTAAAAAAGTACAAAAAAAAAGTTGCTCGGAGTGGGGCTCGAACCCTGGCCGGAAGATTGTAAGAAAAGTCACGTTTTTAAGGGCTACGTAAAAAATACGTACGTAAAACGTAAATAATTTTTTCAAAAAAGTTAATTTAATTAACCTTCTACTGCACTGATCAAAAAAATCTCTCGTCATTCTTGCCTCTGACCTAGTCCACACATTTTAAGCAAAAAACCCCATCGAAAAAGCTTAAACTGGAGGCGGTGTGGAGCGGCAGACGGACGGACGGACGGACGGACGGACGGACGGACGGACGGACGGACTGACGGACGGACGGACAAAACGCGGACAATAGTGTCTTTTCCCTTTGGGAAAATGCACTAAAAATCTAAAGTTCAAAAAAAGTTTATGCTTTTTCCAAGGCCTAGGAGCTCCAAAATTGTACACTTAAAAGTTAGTAATGTACATTAGAGTATAAAAATGTTGAGTATATTGTAGTTTTTAATAATAGAGTGTAGCTATGTATAGTAAAGAGGAGTAAAGTATAGTAAAGTCATGAAGAGTGAAGTTGAGTGCAGTAAAGTGTAGTAATGTAAAAGTGAGGTGCTGTAAAGTGCAGTAAAAGTATAGCACGTGGAGTAAAAGTATAGCAAGTGTAGTTAAGTGCAGTTAAAGAATAGAAAGTGCAGCAATAAAAAAAATCAAAATTTTGAAGAAAAAACCCTTTATATCACATTTAATCAGAGTTGGAAAAGTCCGGTTTGGTGGCGAACACCAAAAAAGTGGTCCAGATCACCAAAATTGAAAATTTAAGACAATTTTAGCTCATTTTTATTATGATAATTTTCATTATGCAATATGGCAAAGTAGTGAAAATGTCAATCAGAAGCTAGTTTTTTTTATTGCACTTATTGTAGGCATATTATCTTAAAATATTCAAAAATTGGCATTTTTCGAATTTTTTCTGGGTTTATGGCTAGTCTAAAGATGTTCAATATTATTTCTGGTATTTTTTTAATTAAAGTTCGTAGATACATATAAGAGGTACGTATTCAGAGACGGGTTTTTGCGGTCAAATACCCCTTTATGGGAAAATTTTTGGATACGCCCATGTTAGGGAGGCTAGAGGAATTTTGAAAAAAACGGACATGCTCAAAAATTAAGAAAATGCTATAGTTATATAATGAAATAGTATATTTTTAACTACAATAGTTAACAAAGTTTTATTAAATCCCAGTGGATGCAAAGAATTCTTATTTTTCAAAAATAATTTCAAAAGGTACTTTATTTTACCGTTAAAAACGGAAATTTAAAATTTTGAATTCGAAAAAATTCGAAGAAAATTTTGTATGAAAATCAATAAACTCTCAAAAACCTAATTTTATGACAAAATAACTACAAATCTATAGAACAATTGAAAAACAAACCTTCAAATCAATGTTAATTTGTAAGAACAAAAAATTATAAACTGTTTAAAGAAAAAACGGACAAAATCTACTCAAAAACGTATAACGGACAATTGATGAAAAAAACAACTGTCCGTTGAAAAAAGTAACATCTGGCCACCCTTGCCCTAGGACTACAAAGTTTGCAGTGTTTGTAGTACAAACTATCAAAAAATCATAAATCCCGTATATTAATATCTTTAATCATTGTTGAAAAGTCCCAGTTCTAAAATGGTATGATAAAAAATACTCTTTTTCACTTCAAACAGCCTTAGGTCACGGAAATAGTACCAAAAAAATGAAGTAAATGTCCACTTTTTTTAAATTTATCCTTCAGATTTGTTCTAAACTGTGACGTACCAAAAAAATTTCGAGGGGGTGTTTTGACACATAAAAGGACCCCTGGCTACACCCCTAGTCCTAGATAACCAATATTAAAGAATATTTTCAATTTTAATCAATTAAAATCATTACAAAATATTTCATACAGGCTAAAACTAGTACAAAAAAGTATAAGATAGTGTATAAAAGAGCAAAAAAATTGTACGAAAGTGCAACAATGTTTGAGTAAAGTGTTTTAAAGTGTAGTAAAGTTTGAGTAAGGTGTATTAAAGTGTAGTAAAGTTTGAGTAAAGTGTAGTAAAGTGTAGTAAAGTTTGAGTAAAGTATAGTAAAGTTTTACTAAAGTGTAGCAAAGTGCAGTAAAGTTTTAGTGAGGTGTATTAAAGTGTAGTGAAAAAGTAGTTAAAAACAGAAGGATGCAACATTGTAACAAATTGTTATAGGTGGTGTAGTTCAATCGCAGTAAAGAGTATTAAAATGCAGCAATAGTCGTGTTGAAAAAGACATAGTGCAGGGAGCTCCTGGGCCTTGGCTTTTTCTATGAGCTCATTTACTGCGAATAATGATGGAAAAATAATTTTTTAGTTATTATATGTTAGTATAGACATGATTCTGTAGAAAACAGGCCTAAAATAAAAATTTTGATGTTTGGTGCCCAATGGAGGGGCAGTCAAAATATGATATAATGGACTTAGCCTACTTGTCCACTGAGCATTTTTTGAACTCAAATTTTTATGCAACAACATAGGTACTACTATAAGCTTTCCAACGATACCAAATATATTAAATATAGTTAAGATTCACAATAATTATGAGTAAAAGTGTAAAGCATGAGTCTAGAGAATGCCAAAATTTTGATACTTGTTCATATGTTTGTTTATATTTTACTCAAAATTCATCAATTCATCAAAATTCATAATACAACATATTATATACCATTTTAAAGATATTTATATGAGCAATTAACTAATTAGTACAAAAAAATTATTTGATGCACTTAAAGATTGGAAAAATTTAAAAACTTTTAATTATGATTCGAAGAAACTTGAAAGGAGTAAATTTTAGCCCAAAACTTTATAAAGTGAAATAAAATCATAAGAAATGATAGAAAATGGCTAAATATATCATTTTTAGAAGTTTTGTACTGATATTAGTTAGTTTTGGTAAAGTTTGACAAAATTTTTAAATTGACTACCTTCACATTTAAGCATTCAAAGAGCTCAAAATCGAAAATTTGGCGGAAAAGTTTTTCAACTTTAAGTGGATTTTGATAGCACAGATCATGATCTATTAAAAATCACTCTCAAAAGAGCTGCCCACCATGCATCCTGAAATTCTACAGCGAAAAAACTCAAAAAAATCGAAATTTTTGACATAAAATTGATTTTTTTCATACATAGATGCACTGTGGAATTTTTTCAAAAGATGCAGTTTTGTAGCCCTTGACTAGTTCTACAATATGTAGCAGACTAGAAAATATTATGTATTGATATGTGCGAGAAAACCTAAAAAGAGTTCAAAAAATCATCATTTTTTATATATTTTCAAAAATTTGTTGCACTAAGCATCATTAATTTTTTTCTTCAAATACTTAAAATAAACTTAGTACTAATTCCTACCAAATAAAAAAAGTTTCAGTAAATTTGATTGAGTTGTTGAAGAATGAGAACATTTTGAAAATTTATAGTCTGACCCCAAAATCACATATATTTTGAGCTGTATCTCTATGCAGAAGGACTTTCAGCCCTAAGTATGCATACTTTTTTTAAAGCTTAGACAATACTCTACCAGAATCCACCATAAAATAATTTTTGGAAAGTTTTTTCAAAAATTCCCCACTGTGCAAAGAGTGACATTATGATAGTACTGAAAATGCAGCTGTGGCGTACATTTTACACGTTTACGTATCGGTTTTTTCCGCGACAAACTACTGTGTCGCGGAGCATAGTTTGAGTACTACTGTTTGATAGGTCATACATTTGTGCAGAGATATAAAAATATATTAAATTATATTCATTACGAAATCGAATATCTTGTATAAATGTCATAACTAAGCTAAAATAGCTACCGTTAGGTCCTTAAATTATATCAACAATGATATAAATGAATTTCTAAAGTAAACACAACAAAATTAACATAATTTTTCCTGCTCGAAAAGCAACTTACTCTACCATTAATATGCAAATTTTATATTTGTCAAACCCGTTAAAAGTTAGTGTTACTAGGGTTGATGAAGATGTTGCATGAATTTGAAATGAACATTAAATAATAAATTGAACAAAGATGTCATTTTAGTTATCATAACCTCATTCAATGTTACTTTAATTCACATACATTAACAAGTGGTTTAAAGTTCAAAACATTTTTCCATTATTTTTCTTTCATCGAGTTTTGTTTCAGATAAAATGCATTTCACATTTAAAAAAACTTGAAAGTTTTCCTGTCAAAAGAAATTTTTTTTAATGACTGCATTATTTTAAAATAATGCTATAGTTTGAAAATTTACTTATTTCCAAGGTCACTTGTTTTCTTTTAACATTCGTATTCTGGATTCAAGTCAGAGGCGTATTCAGTGGGGGGGGGGGGGAAGGAGGGTCAAACCCCTCTTATTTGGGAATTTTTTATCAATTTCCTAGGATTTCTAAAAAAAACCGAAAACTCCCTAAATTTTTCCATCCATACAAAAAAAAATTTAACCCCCACCCTCGAAAAATTTCTGGATACGCCCCTGATTCAAGTTCAACAAATAATATGAAGAAAATACAAAAGTCACAAAAAGAAGCGTAACTTCGAGATGGGTTGAGTACGGATGCTCCACCGCTCATTGGAAAAAGTTTTACAAGAAAAATTTCAGTGCTTCTTCAACTTTTTTGAGTGCAAGTCGTGCGATAATATCATCACGTTCTAAGGGTCGACCAACAAGATTTTTTTTGTTGGAAAATTTGTGATTGGAGTTACTTTCGTGGCATAATTTTCGAATGATCTGTGCCTTAAAAAAAGATTTAAAAACGTTTCATATTCACACTAATTTTAACTTGTTTTTTAAAATAAATTTTCACTTTATTTTCTTTCGGTTAGACGTATTAAGTATAGTAAGCTTTAATGTCCATCACTTGTTTATCATACACATATGTAACTGAATCCTTCAATATATATGTAAATTTTATTTATGAAAAAATATATTCAAAATGCTCTGACATTCATTTATGAACTTTGATCTTCTCTTATTGAAATATTCATTGAGCCGAAAATATCAAACAACAAGAAAAAAATAAATAATACAAAATTGTAATCTTATTCATGAAGACATTTCTGTTCAAGGCGATTGAAAAATGATTATTTGCAAATATTTGCACTTTAAATTTGTATGCTGTACCAAAAATGCGTGTTTTTATGTGTTAGCCGGAAACTTTTTGACACAAAGATTCCTTTTTTGTATGGATGAAAAAAAATTGAGTTGATTTTTTTCTGAAAATTAAAACAAATTGAAAGAAGGTTTTCCATCGGGAGCTGGCAGCGTTTAAACACCTAAAATCCCAGAAACTCTTCAATTTGCTAGAGTTTTTGAGGAAAAAGCCTGAAAAGAGTAACCGCCCTTCCATCTTGTAGGTAGCCCTAGAAACCGGCCCCAGACTACGCCTATGCCTCAAACACTATATCAGTGTGAATTAAATAGTAACCAAAGTACTAAACCACTATTCGACCGAGCCATTTCAGCTCACTAAATTATATTCTACACATTTTACTTTGCATATAATAAACTGTAACAGTCATTAACACTTGCTAATTTTGACAACATTATCACAGTCAATTAAATAGCATTTACATAAATCCGCTTCAGTGATTCAAATCGCGTTTTTCTAATTAGAGTAAATTGTTGAAATTATTCAAGAAAGGCATTATCATAAAATAAAATTTTCATTTCATATTTCTAGAAATTTCGTACATTCCTCATTCAATATTTCCGTTTAACGTGAAAAAAATATTTTTTTATGAATAATTTTTTAGTGCATTTTCCCATTGGGAAAAGACACTATTGTCCGCGTTTTGTCCGTCTGTCCGTCTGTCCGTCTGTCCGTCTGTATCGTATCTCCTCCTCCAGTTTAAGCTTTTTCGATGCGGTTTTTTGCTTAAAATGTGTGGACTAGGTCAGAGACCAGAACGACAAAAGATTTTTTGGATCGGTGCAGTAGAAGGTTAAATAAATTAACTTTTTTTGAAAAAATTGCTTACGTTTTACGTACGTATTTTTTACGTAGCCCTTAAAAACGTAACTTTTCTTACAATCTTCCGGCCAGGGTTCGAGCCCCACTCCGAGCAACTTTTTTTTTGTACCTTTTTACACTTTTTTGATATTTCATGATGTATAATGATAAAATTTTTCATTTTCAAAATTTTCCTCACATTTTCCGAACTTTTCACGTAGTTAAATTAACTAAATCTTACTTTACGTAAAAATACGTACTTAAAATTACGTAACATGTAAATTTACGTTACGTAAATCTTTCTTGGTGTGAATTGAAAGGGGAAGAGGGGGAGTTGAACGAGGGGGTGTATATGAAGGTGGGGGAGTAAAACGTGGGGGGGGGGGTTTATTTTTCAAATACTTTTTGACCGTTATTTTTTCAAATATTTTTTGACCGTTATTTTCTCAAATATTTTTTGACCGTTATTTTTTCAAATATATTTTGACCGTTATTTTTTCAAATATTTTTGACCGTTATTATTCAAATAGTTTTTGACCGTTATTTTTAACGGAAATTTTAAATTTAAAACATAAATCTATTCCAATCCACGAGAAAACTCCATCATTTACGTGGATTATCCCTAAAACAAAAACGCATTGTTAGTGGAAAAAATAAAAGTTTAGTGAAAAATCAGTGAAATATAGTTAATTAACGTGTGAAAAGTAGTGGGCAACATAGATATGGACATTAATCACAGCAAACAACTCAAAAACGTAAAGATTTTGAATAATTTGACGGTAATATTAAACATTTTTGTTTTCATTTTGGTAAGCAAATATTTTTTACTGCACTTCGGCAAGAAACTTAATTACTGCACTTCGGCAAGAAGCTTAATTACGGCACTTTGGCCAGATTATACTTTTAATATCATGAATTTTAATTGATATTCAACTTGATCAAACAAAATATTAGGGAAATTTTAACGGAAATTTTAAATTCAAAACATATTTCTATTCCAATCCACGGGAAAACTCCATCATTTACGTGGATTATTTTCGTAAACAAAAACGCATTGTTAGTCGAAAAAATAAATATTTAATGAAAAATCAGTGAAATATAGTTAATTAACGTGTAAAAAGTAGTGGAAACCATAGATAAACACATAAACTACAGTAAACAATTCAAAAACGTAAAGATTTGGAAGAATTTAACGGTAATATTAAACATTTTTTTGCTTTCATTATGGAAAGCAAATATTTTTTACTGCACTTCGGCAAGAAACTTAATTACGGTACTTTGGCCAGATTATTCTTTTAATATCATGAATTTTAATTGATATTCAACTTGATCAAACAAAATATTAGGGAAATTTTAACGGAAATTTTAAATTCAAAACATATTTCTATTCCAATCCACGGGAAAACTACATCATTTACGTGGATTATTTTCGTAAACAAAAACGCATTGTTAGTCGAAAAAATAAAAGTTTAGTGAAAAATCAGTTAAATATAGTTAATTAACGTGTAAAAAGTAGTGGGCAACATAGATAAGGACATTAACCATAGCAAACAACTCAAAAACGTAAAGATTTTGAAGAATTTGACGGTAATATTAAACATTTTTGTTTTCATTTTGGTAAGCAAATATTTTTTTACTGCACTTCGGCAAGAAACTTTATTACGGCACTTTGGCCAGATTATTCTTATAATATCATGAATTTTAATTGATATTCAACATGATTAAACAAAATGTAAATTTTAACGGAAACTCTAAATTCAAATAATACTTTTGCTCCTAATCCACGAGAAAACTAAATCATTTACGTGGATTATCTCTAAAACAAGAACGCATTGTTAGTAGAAAAAATAAAAGTTTAGTGAAAAATCTGTGAAATATAGTTAATTAATGTGTAAAACGTAGTGGAAAACATAGATAAGGACATTAACCACAGTAAACAACTCAAAAACGTAAAGATTTTGAAGAATTTGACGGTAATATTAAACATTTTTGTATTCATTTTGGTAAGCAAATATTTTTTTACTGCACTTCGGCAAGAACTTAAAACTCACTGCATTTTGGCAAGAACTTTAAAATCACTGCATTTCGGCAAGAACTTTTAAATCACTGCACTTCGGCAAGAACTTAAAACTCACTGCATTTTGGCAAGAACTTTTAAATCACTGTATTTCGGCAAGAACTTTTAAATCACTGCATTTCGGCAAGTAACTTATTAATCACTGCATTTCGGCAAGAACTTAAAAATCACTGCATTTTGGCAAGAACTTTTAAATCACTGCATTTTGGCAAGAACTTTTAATTCACTGCATTTCGGCAAGAACATAAAATTCACTGCACTTTGGCAAGTAACTTATTAATCACTGCACTTCGGCAAGAAACTTTATTACGGCACTTTGGCCAGATTATTCTTATAATATCATGAATTTTAATTGATATTTAACTTAATAAAACAAAATATTAGGGACATTTTAACGCAAATTTTAAATTCAAAACATATTTCTATTACAATCCACGAAAAAACTCATTCATAAAATTAGTGAAATATAGTTAATTAACGTGTAAAAACGTGTAGTGGAAAACATAGATAAGGACGAAAACCACAAGAAACATTTCAAAAACGTAAAGATTTTGAAGAATTTGACGGTAATATCAAACATTTTTTTTTAAATTTCAGTAGCTGGATTTTATTTTACTGCACTTCGGCAAGAAACTTAAATACGGTACTTTGGCCAGATGATAATTTAATCAATACTAATAAGCAATCATTGAATGAATAATTTTTGACGAAATCAAAAAGGCAAGTAAAACAAATTGCATGAAAACAAACTACCAGACAACTAATTCTACAAATTCATTAGATGCCTAAGAAACCATCGCGACCCGTATCAGCAGAAACGAAGCAAAAACGAAATAAGGAAAAAATAGCAGAAAAACGATCTGATTCAAACTATAGAAATGAAGAAAGAGTACGTTTATAATTTTATTTAAAAATAAGGTAATTATTAATTTTGTTTATTTATTTTAAGGAAAGAGATAATGAAGCAAAACGAGTTCGCCGATCAGATCCCACGATTCGTGCAGATGAGCAAGCAGCAAACACAGCAGCTCGTCAAGTCCGGAGAAGTGATTCAACAGTTCGTGCAAGTGAGCAAGCACGAGACACGAATGCACGTCAAGTCCGGAGAAGTGATTCAACAGTTCGTTCAAATGAGCAAGCAGCAAACACAGCAGCTCGTCAAGTCCGGAGAAGTGATTCAACAGTTCGTGCAATTGAGCAAGCACGAGACACGAATGCACGTCAAGTCCGGAGAAGTGATTCAACAATTCGTTCAAATGAGCAAGCAACAAACACAGCAGCTCGTCAAGTCCGGAGAAGTGATTCAACAGTTCGTGCAATTGAGCAAGCACGAGACACGAATGCACGTCAAGTCCGGAGAAGTGATTCAACAGTTCGTGCAAATGAGCAAGTATCAAACACAACAGCGCGTCGTGAAAAGCGAAGCCAAATGTTGTCTTGGAACACAGTTATGGAGCAATATTTTGAAAGTATTAAGGAAGGACCAACGTACAATTGCTACAGCTGTGATCGTCTTTGGTTTAAAAAATCAATCAAGAACATAACACGAGATAAACTAAAGGATTGTGGCTGCACAGAAACATTTATTGATGAAGTTTTGCTGGAAGAATTTGTGAATGAAGCGAATTATCAATTTTGTGCAACATGTTACACAAATATTAGAGCCAAGAAATATCCTAGACTCAACATCAACAAATCACTTTTGGCATTTCCAAAACTTCCTGATATCATCAAAACTTTAACACCACTTGAGGAGCGATTAGTTGCAGCGAGAATTCCATTCATGAAAATATTTGCTCTTGGTGTTGATCGGCAATTTGGAATCAGAAGTGGAGTGATCAATATTCCTGTGGACGTGCCGAAAATGTTCCAAACAATCCCTATCAAACCTGAGCAATCTGGAATCATTCATTTGAAGCTGAAGAGACGAATGGGAATGCAGAATCACTATCTCTACGAAAGAATTCGTCCTGCAGTTGTATATGAAGCGGGAAAGGTTCTAGTACAAACTCCTTTGTACATAAAGGAGGGAATTAATATCGATGAAAACTGGCAAAACGACGCAAACGATATTTTTAATTCGGATCCCACGGAAGGTAAGAAATACCTTTAATAATAATTTTTTTTCTGTAGTTAATTTTTTTTCCTTCTTTCTTTAGATTCAATGAACGAAGATACAGACCATACAGCAGAGAACACTGAAGCTGAAACACAAAGATGTGATGAGGAAGTGAATCAATTATATGAGGAAACTCTTTTGGATGCGAATGAAGCAATTGAATTTGCTCCAGGTATGTAATGTTTTAATTTTTAAATAACTTTTGTATCACTGCATTTCGGCAAGAACTTTTAAATCACTGCATTTCGGCAAGACCTTTTAAATCACTGCATTTTGGCAAGAACTTAAATTCACTGCATTTCGGCAAGAAACTTTTAAATCACTGCATTTTGGCAAGAACATAAAACTCACTGCACTTCGGCAAGAAACATTTAAATCACTGCATTTCGGCAAGAACTTTTAAATCACTGCGTTTTGGCAAGAACTTTGAATTCACTGCATTTTGGCAAGAACTTAAATTCACTGCATTTCGGCAAGAAACTTTTAAATCACTGCATTTTGGCAAGAACATAAAACTCACTGCACTTCGGCAAGAAACATTTAAATCACTGCATTTCGGCAAGAACTTTTAAATCACTGCATTTCGGCAAGAACATAAAACTCACTGCATTTTGGCAAGAACTTTTAATTCACTGCATTTTGGCAAGAACTTAAATTCACTGCATTTTGGCAAGAACTTAAATTCACTGCATTTTGGCAAGAACTTAAATTCACTGCATTTCGGCAAGAAACTTTTAAATCACTGCATTTTGGCAAGAACATAAAACTCACTGCACTTCGGCAAGAAACATTTAAATCACTGCATTCCGGCAAGAACTTTTAAATCACTGCATTTCGGCAAGAACATAAAACTCACTGCATTTTGGCAAGAACTTTGAATTCACTGCATTTTGGCAAGAACTTAAATTCACTGCATTTCGGCAAGAAACTTTTAAATCACTGCATTTTGGCAAGAACATAAAACTCACTGCACTTCGGCAAGAAACATTTAAATCACTGCATTTCGGCAAGAACTTTTAAATCACTGCATTTCGACAAGAACATAAAACTCACTGCATTTTGGCAAGAACTTTTAAATCACTGCACTTCGGCAAGAAACATTTAAATCACTGCACTTCGGCAAGAAACATTTAAATCACTGCATTTCGGCAAGAACTTTTAAATCACTGCGTTTTGGCAAGAACTTTGAATTCACTGCATTTTGGCAAGAACTTAAATTCACTGCATTTCGGCAAGAAACTTTTAAATCACTGCATTTTGGCAAGAACATAAAACTCACTGCACTTCGGCAAGAAACATTTAAATCACTGCATTTCGGCAAGAACTTTTAAATCACTGCATTTCGACAAGAACATAAAACTCACTGCATTTTGGCAAGAACTTTTAAATCACTGCATTTTGGCAAGAACTTTTAAATCACTGCGTTTTGGCAAGAACTTTGAATTCACTGCATTTTGGCAAGAACTTAAATTCACTGCATTTCGGCAAGAAACTTTTAAATCACTGCATTTTGGCAAGAACATAAAACTCACTGCACTTCGGCAAGAAACATTTAAATCACTGCATTTCGGCAAGAACTTTTAAATCACTGCATTTCGGCAAGAACATAAAACTCACTGCATTTTGGCAAGAACTTTTAATTCACTGCATTTTGGCAAGAACTTAAATTCACTGCATTTCGGCAAGAACTTTTAAATCACTGCATTTCGGCAAGAACTTAAATTCATTGCATTTTGGCAAGAACTTTTAAATCACTGCATTTCGGCAAGAACTTAAAACTCACTGCATTTTGGGAAGAACTTTTAATTCACTGCATTTTGGCAAGAAATTACTGTGGTCGTTATTACTTCATCATAAAATTACAATATTTAACGATTATTTTATTATTCATAGGCGAAGGACAGCATCCTGTATCAATACTAACAGATATTAATTGCGAAGAATTATCATTTCCAACAATTTATTTTGGTCATGAACGAGTTCATTCTCCAAACGTCAAGTTGTCATACGAAGACCAAGTAAACAGTGAAATTCGTAGACGTGATCGTCGTGCAGTAAGAGCAGACCATTTATTATTTATGCACAAGAAGTCACAACTCAAACAATTATGTAGCAACTGTAATATCGCAATCAAGAAGTGTGCACAAACTTCAAACGTTACAGCATCACAAGTTTTAAATTCGAATTTCGTCGATGACAGCATTTCAAAAGATAGTGCATATAGATTTCTGACAAACATTACTGGATCGCCAGCTTATTGGGAGCAGCAAAAGAAGAATGTCATGGCAATGGTGCGTCAATTAGGCGTGTTTACATTATTCGTCACATTATCAGCAGCAGAAACTCATTGGAAGGAACTTTTACGAATTTTAAAGAAAACTGTTGACAATGAAGATGACGCTGATGTCTCAGATTTGGATTTTGAAGAAAAGTCTCGATTAATACGAACAGATCCAGTGACTTGTGCTTTATATTTTGAACACAAATTTCAAGAGTTATTCAAAACATGGAAAAAGACTGATGATGGACCTTTCGGCAAATACAAAATTCGTCAGCACTATTTTCGCATCGAGTTTCAACATCGTGGATCTCCTCACGTTCATATGATTTTATGGCTTCAAGATGCACCTACATTTGATGCTGATAAACTGCATTTATTTTATCTTATTGAGGAATTCATCGACAATGTTATAAGTACAAGTTCTGATGATCCAGATGTTCAAGATTTTACTAAATACCAGTATCATAAATGTTCCCGGACTTGCAAAAAGAAGTCGAGAGGAAATACAAGCTGCAGATTTGGAGCTCCATTCTTTCCAATGGATAAAACAAGAATACTTCAACCTTTTCCACCTGATTATGTATATAGTAGCGATGAAGAAAACCAGTATCGTACAATAAATAAGAAACTGAATGAATTACTTTCGGGAGATTTAAACACGATTGGTACATTTGACGAATTGCTTCAAAAACTCAACTGTGATGCAGATACATATATAAAAGTCATCCGAAGTCAACTAAAGGCATCAAAAATCATTGTCAAACGAGCACCGAAAGATGCCAGAATCAATCCATATTCAAAGAAAATTCTGATGCTAATGCAATCAAACATTGATGTACAGTTTGTCTTGGATCCGTATGCCTGCATTGGATATATAGTAGAGTACATTAACAAACCCAGTCGAGGAATTTCAAGATTACTTCGTGCATGTGTCGAGGAATTCAAAGCTGGAAATTATTCATTAAGAGAGAAAATCAAAAAGCTCTCGTGCACTTATTATAATGGAACTGAAATTTCTGCTCAAGAAGCAGCATGGTGTCGTTTGAGACTTCCTATGTCATACAGTAGCACAGGTGTTGAATTTATCAATACTGGACCGATTAAGGTAATATATATTTTTTAAAAGTAACGGCTTATTTTAAATAAAATTTAATTTATTTCAGACAAGACATCGTATCATGAAGTCGAAAGCTGATTTAAAAAAACTCCCAGAAGACAGCACAGACATTTACAAGAAAGGTTCAATTGAGCGGTACAAGGAACGACCAGAAACATTAAAAGATGTATGTTTAGCAGACTTCATAGCCAAATTCACCTTCAAAGGAAAGAGATCAAATGATGACATTGATGACGAGAATGTTGAGCAGGATGATCATCTAGTGCAATCGATTGACAATAATCAGAATGAAGAAGATGAAAGTGGTGAATTTAATACAGTTTATGAAATTGAAGGAGGATCAATTCAAAAGCGAAAGCAAGTCAAGATTATCAGATTCTGTCGTTATGATTATAACAAAGATCGTAGCAATTTCTTTCGAGAAAGATTAATGCTGTTCAAACCTTGGCGAGATGAAACACTGGAGCTCGAAAATGACAACCTGAATCTTGAGGATATTTACAGTCAGAACAAAGAGCTAATAGAGTCAAATAGTTCAAGATACATCAGACTAGATATTGATTTGAGTGACATTGCAAGAACAATTGAAGAACAACAGGCATGCGACGACGATGAGTCCAACAATCAAAATGATGATGAGGATGAAGAACAGCATTTGAATGTATACGATTTCGATGATAATATAATCCAGCCTAATGCTATGTTTGAGATGGGATTGGAGGATATGCATTCGTCATCAATTGAAAAGAACAAAATCACAGTTCCTGATTTAGTTTCGGATCAAGAATACTCTGAGCTAGTCAATTCCTTAAACACGAAACAGCATGATCATTTAATGCATGTTGTCAATGCATTCAAACTCAAAGAGTTGCCGTTATATCATTTCGTCTCAGGTGAAGCTGGAGTTGGCAAAAGCAGATTAATCAAGGCAATTTATCAATCACTAATGAGACACTTCAATCGAGAACCTGGTCCTGTAGACACTCCGGAAATATTGATTACCGCATATACAGGAAAGGCTGCACACAACGTAAATGGATTGACAGCACATGCAGCATTTAGTTTGATAATGGTTGAACCTGGAAGTAAGAAGTCGGACAGCATTTCACCTGAAGCACTGAATACTCTAAGAGTAAAGCTGAAAAATCTCAAACTTATAATCATTGATGAGATTTCAATGATGGGAATCAGTACATTCGAAAAGATAAATAGAAGATTAATGCAAGTATTCCAGTCTAAAAAAGAGTTTGGCGGTCGATCCATCATCACATTTGGTGACTTCCAGCAGTTAAGACCTGTTCAGGACAATTACATATTTTCATCACCAAAAAATATTGTTGATAGTTTGTTTGGAAATCCACTCTGGGATAAATTTAAGCATTTTGAACTTACAGAAATCATGCGGCAGAGAGACGATTTGGTTTTTGCTCAGTTGTTGGGACGACTAGCTAAGGGCACGCTGACACAAAGTGACATTGACTTAATAAAAACGAGAACTTTTGTTGAATATCCACATCAATTGAAACCAGGTGATAAACTATTACCAGACAATGGAAAAAATTGCTGTCGACTAATGTGGCAGAATAAAGATGTTGATGCACATAATATTCACCGTATTATGGAACTAAGAAAGCCTGACACATTAGCTATCACATTTCATGCTGTCGATAAAATCACTGGTGCTACATCTGAAACGGACAAGAGACAAGTCCGATATAATTTGAATAAATTAAGTCATCGTGAAACACAAGGTCTTCCAACAGAATTAGTTTTGCAAAAAGGCATTCGGTACATGATCACATCTAACATAGACGTCTCCGATGGTCTTTATAATGGCGGCACTGGAGAATTAGTGTTTATGGAATTTAAGAACAGTAAGTTTTAAAAATGTTTTCAAAATTTTATTACAATTTAATCGATTTTTAATTTTTATTTATTTTTAGATCAACTTGAGGCAGTGTATCTTAAGTTCGACGATCCAAGTGTAGGTAGAAAGGCACGAGCAGCAAGACACGCCATTATGGCTGGAAGTTCTGCAATTGAGGATTCTTGGACGCCTATTACAAGAACTAAACTTTCTTTTCGAGTCACCAGAAGTTCAGCACAGGTAATAATCAAGTTTTTGAATTTAAATATCAAAAAAATTAATATCATTTTCATTAGGTTCTTCGTGAGCAATATCCAATGGTACCAGCAGAAGCAGTCTCAATACACAAAAGCCAAGGTTCAACATTGGAAAACGTCACGGTACTTATGGTACCCAGAATGTCAAGACAACTCATTTATGTTGCTTTTTCGCGTGCTAAGACGCTGGATGGACTCCATATAATTGGAAATTTTAAATCACCTACTCCACCTCGGGAAGACGATCCTGTTGTACTGGAAATGAAACGACTAAGAGAATCTGCTCAACTCATACCGAAATTCCAACATCTAAAGACAGTACCAACAAACGAGATTCAACTTGTGTCATTCAACGTACAGTCTATTCGTAAGCACATCGATTCTATCATGAGTGATGATATTTTCATAAAAAGTCACGTTCTCCTGTTTCAAGAAGTTTGGGCAATGACTAACGAGAGATTTGACATTCCGCAAATGGAATTAATACAAAGAAATGACATCAATATTAAGCCGCAGCCTAGAGGAACAATGATTTATGCTGAAACCAGCCAGATGGTTCAGCCTCTACAAAAGTTGTGCTTTGAGTGGAATTCGGAACGCATCGAAATCACATCATGCACAATCTCAAACGTAAATCTGATTAACATTTACAAGAATCCAAAGACATCACTTGATTTCTTCAAACAATCCATGATTAACATTCAGCATTTATTTGACTGTGACAATATTTTGATCTGCGGAGACTTCAATGAGGATATGTCGAAAAGCAGTAGCGTCATTAACTTTTTAAGGAGCAAAAATCTCCATATGTTATCAAAATTAGAACCTACGACCAATGCTGGTACTACAATCGATGCAGTTTTTGGACGTTTGAAGGATTATTCGTGGGAATGTACCATTTATGAGAGTTTGTTCAGTCATCATAAACCAATCGTAATTCGTATCAAACCAGACTTTGCTGAGTTCATGGAAATTCAAGAATTACCAACTAATGAGATCAACTTCAACTAACTTTGCGATTAATATAACTCTTTTTCTAATATTTAATTAATATATCTACATATTTAAACATAAATATAACTTTTGAGAAGAAACAAATGCTGAAAATTTAGAATTTATGAATAAAAATATATGATGGACATTGAAGTGGTCGATGTTTTGATTAATTTATTTTAACTAATTTTTTGCGTTAGTTTTTTATGCGTTTAGTTTTTTATGCATTTAGTTTTCTTTTTCATTACTAGTTTTCTGTGCGTTTAGTTTTCTGTGCGCAGTAGTTTAAGAAAATGCACTTCCGTCCGCAGCCCGTGGACGCATTACTAGTTTTATCTAGGTCAGTGTCTTCCAAACTTTTTTTGATGACAATACACTTTTGGATTAAAAAAATTTTCGCGACACACCAAAAAATACTTTTGTAGCAACTTCATGCAAAAAGTGCTCAAAAATTGATAAAACAGTGCTTTTTCACTGTTCTAGCCACATTACTCGGTTTGTGGTAGGTACGTTGTATTGATATACCTTGGGTCATGCAATGTGCAGAGTTACGAAACAATTTGTTCTGAAGTAGTTGTTTCAAAAATCAAAATAAATTCTATTCTTTAAGAATAAAAATCACATATATTGTAAATTAATGCATAAAATAAGTTGTAATAGCTACAGCTTGGTCTCTTAATTAAAGCAAAATCAATGTATACATCAAAAATAAAAACATAAATAAAGTCAACCGACATTTTTTTTAAAAAAAAAGCATATTCAATACGCAGTACTTTGCTAATCAAATACTGATCGCTGACACAAAAATGCGCTGAAGTCCCTCGATTTATAACACGAGGACTTTCGTAAATTTTTAAATATAAAAAATTATTTGACTAGTTTTTATAATAATATTAAGAAGTTATTTTCCATTGCGATTTTTTTCTATTAATTATCTTCAACCAATATAGCAAAAATTCTTTAAATATATTTAAGCCTCTTTAAGTATTTCATTCCTATCATTAAAAAGTTCATTGTTTTTTTTCTCTTTTTCTTCTTTTTTATTTAATTTCATCTTAATTTTTTATTGCCTTATTTTCTATAGCAAAGACAATTTGCATTTCAAACAAGAGAAATGAGCTTTTAAATAAATAAAACAATCCTTCTTCATGCCATTTATGTTGAAATTTAAATTGCATTTAATTGATTTTGATCTCTTAGTTGTTAGCAGTGAGTTTTCGATAAAAGACACAAGAAGTCGGAATTTTAGACACCATTAAAAAGTAAGTGACATTGATTGGTCTTATTGTTTAATTAGTGCCATTTTTCAACTTCCTCTAATTTTAATTTTAATTAAAGAAAATGTTTTTTTCACAGAAAAAACTTAAATCATAGAAAGTTTTTTAACTTGATGACATGATTGAAGGAATAAAATTTCTCAGAATAAGTAATTAGATTAGCTTATTCAACTTTCTATTTCAAAAATTATTTTTAAGATTTTTAAAATTTATTTAAAGTTTTATGAATAATCATTTCCTGATGAGCTTAATTATGCATGAAGAAGTAAGATATTAACATAATATGCAGCTCTTAAATATATTTTCTTGCTTAAAGCTATTTAATGAAAGAATTAGAATAATTTTCCAAGAAAAACTGCTAAGTTGTGCTGAAGCATTTGCGAATGAGGATGGTTTTATTAATTCATATTGTACTATATGTCTAATTCATAACTCGAGTTTTGACGTTGATATCATTTCACTTTTCAGGATATCGCAATGACATACTAGACGTTTAAAATACATTCGTACTTGACTTTATTACAAAAACGTAGGCACAATTCATCATCTAAAGTGCTAGAAGGAATTAATGGTGGAAGACCACTCACTGAATGATATACAGGAAGTCCATAAGTCCATAAAAGCATAATAAATTATGAGTAGAATAGAATACTTATTTAGATTCTATTTGCGTGATATTATTTGTTAAAGCAATAGATTTAGATTTTTTTAGAACCGTTAAAACTTTCAATTTCAAAGGACCGTGAAAATTTGAATTTTAATTTTATAAGAGAAATTTTTGGCAATAATGGTAATAATACAAAAATATTTAATTACACAGTCAGTACGCATCAAAGAGTATTACATTGTTGTCCTAATTAATGTATATGATATATAGGAAAGAATTAAAATTAATACTATTTTCGGATTTGCTTTGTAAATTATACTCCTTCATTATCATTTCCTTTGAAACCAAAATTGTAAAATTTAAATATCTATATTTAATAATTTTTTCCAAATCATTTTCTGGCGCTAAGCATCAGGAAGATAGACAGACAGACAAAGTGTTGACAAAAGAGTCTTCTCGGTTGCAATAAATGAGCTTTTACTAAAGTGAGAACGTTTTTTAAAAAAATTCTCAGCACAAAGTTACAGTCTCATAAATAATATCTTTGACTCATGAGACTAAAGCTAATCTCTTATATTCATTTTGAATTCTCGAAATTATATTGCGCATGAATTTAAATCCTCTCATCGCAGAATTCTCTGTTTTCATTCATGAAAATAATTCTATGTAAAAAGATACAGACAACAGTTAACACTTAAAAAGCATTAACAACAATACAAAAAACTTATTTAATTCCTTTCTAAATGTTTTCTAAAAAATTAAAAGTAAATATTTCATTGAATCATAAAATATTATCACTAAAATGTAGATGTCTGGTTTCAGTCAAAACAACTTTCAATTTCATTTGAGCAAGTATAATCCAGCACGTGGCTCACTTATGCTTATATGATTCTCAGATATTTGTTATCTCTTTGTACTCGAAGCTTTTTCTCTTACGACATGCTGAGTATGCTCTTTTATCTTTAATTTTGGATAGTTGATTCTCGTGAATACCAAAAGCACTTAACAAATGGAATTATTTCGAAATGATGAGGATGCTTCTCAAATTCTAATTGCATCTATTAAAGATACAAAATGATATCTGATGATTGATGACGTAAAAGAGTATATTATGTTTCCGGAAATATATCTTAAAATTTGCTGTTATATGCAATAAAATTGTGTAATTATTTTCAAAAATAATAGGAGTGTTTGACATCGAACCCCCCTCCTCCTGAATACGCCCCCAAGAAGATAGTTTTTTGCATTTGACATTAAGCCTGTTTCTCGGGAATACCCACGACATTCTAAATACAATAGCTGAGGTTTACCAAGATATATAAATGGCAAATACAAAAATGGAAAACAGATACAGATAACAGGAGCGTATAATTTTTCATCGAGACTCATAGATAGTTTATAAATGACCTCAAATACTGGTTTCATATTGTTTCCCTTTAATTGCTGCAACTTAAATTCAAAATAATAAATTTTTATCGTCCATTATTGTACCATGTTATATTATAAATAGTTAACTACTGTTGAGTGGTAATCTGTTTCCGCAAAAGATATTTTACACTTCTTAGCTATTTAATTTGTGTGTCCAAGAATCACATAAAACTAGTGAAAAAGCACCCAACTAGATATTCCTCTGTTACTAATTTACACAAATTAATTAGCTTTTGTTTGTTGTTCTGATTTTAATCTATTCAGATTTACATAAATTTATTGTCAATGGATACGAAAAATTATTTATTATGTAAATTCAAATGGAAATATTATAAAGCTTTTTAGCGCATTTTTGAAACTTGTTTTAAAAAGGTAGCTTAATAATGCACTTTGTTCGGCTGGCTGGCTGGCTGTTTGAGATCTCTTTAACCAGACATCGTAGAGAGCTCTAGTTTTTTGCATTAGCTCAGTGTCATCGAGTTATGTGGGCCATTGTTATTTAAAAATCTCAAAACCAATGCTAAATACTATAATTAATGATTTTTTGTTTTCAATACAATAGAGCCAACTTCAAGTGGGATAATTTCAAATATTTTTTGACCGTTAGAAAATTTGAATTTCAAAAAACCGTTAAATGACAAACCATTTTATTATATGAAAATTCACCGTGCAAATTGTTAATTATACTATAATTAATGATTTTCAAGTGTATTTACGCGGGAAATTTTCAAATATATTTTGACCGTTAGAAAATTTGAATTTCAAAAAACCGTTAAATGACAAACCATTTTAAAATATGAAAATTCACCGTGCAAATTGTTAATCATACTATAATTAATGATTTTCAAGTGCATTTACGCGGGAAATTTTCAAATATATTTTGACCGTTAGAAAATTTGAATTTCAAAAAACCGTTAAATGACAAACCATTTTAATATATGAAAATTAACCGTGCAAATTGTTAATTATACTATAATTAATGATTTTCAAGTGCATTTACGCTGGAAATTTTCAAATATATTTTGACCGTTAGAAAATTTGAATGCCAAAAAACCGTTATCGAGCCGTCGAATTTATTTAAGTCACAAAATATTCATGATTGACTTATTTAATACGCAGTACTTTGCTAATCAAATACTGATCGCTAACACAAAAATGCGCTGAAGTCCCTCGATCTATAACACGAGGACTTTCGTTAATTTTTTAAGTTATCACCACATAATAAACATCATTAAAAAATTGCTCATTATTTGTCATTAAAAGCAAATTACTTCCACGTGTCCTCGCTTTCTGTTTTTTTACTGATAATTTAACATTTTTTTCTGCTTGAGTTTCAGGATCTTTATGGAAATAATTTATCAGATTCTATTTTTCATACACTAGTGACGTCCAACCCTTTGGATGGAACAGGATAACTTCTGGAGTTGTACTAGGGAGGAGATTTTTTTTCCTTGGAAGTTCTGCGATGAATGAGAACCTAAAATAGAATTTCTTTGGACGTCAATTGTAAACGATCCTTTTACTTGTTTTAGAAAATTGCCTTGTGTTCTGGTTTTGCTGCCAGATATTTAATGTTTGATGTAGGTGTTTTTTGTAAATAAGCATAACGATAGCAATTTTTTATTAAAATTTTCGTAAGTAAGTTTGTCAATTTTTTAGTCACTAAGTGCAGTATCATATTAGAAACATCTTTTTTTCGTTTTTTAAGAGAAAGATTCCAAAATGCTCCCTAAATTTTTGCTTTGATACAAAAAATATTCAAAACACCTCTTCAAAAAATTTATGGTTACGCCTCTGCATCTGGTGTAAAGCCTGGGGGGTAGGCATATATTGAGAAACTCAGCTGTGGAAAATGCCAAATAATTTAATAACAGGAAAATCATCTATAGTATATTCCGAGGATTTATCTGCATCTATCAAGCTTCAGATTGTTAGCAATTGAAAAATTTACATGATTTATAAAACTCATCAATCATACTAAAGTTATGTATCAAATGAAATTTCATCGTGATTTTTTAAGTTGATTTATTAACAAGGACTAAGAAGATTTAGAACTTATTGGTTGTAATGTGGCTGCGACAACACATATTTTCTATCCACTTAACGAAGAACATTATGCTGTGAAAAATTGTACGTTAAAAAATACGGTTGAGATCTAAACAAACATTAGATGTGACGCTTAATGTCAACATAACTCTTCAAAGATTTATTGGAAATTTGTAATGTTCACTTTTTCTCTGTAACTCTTCAATTTATTCACGTCTATCATTTATCTTATGTTTTTCGTGTATGAGATGTGGATCAATAGTTACCTATTTGAGAAATAGATAAATCTTCCACCAGATACTGGGGGTCCTCAATTTGAAAAGTTTCGATTTGAAAAGAAAAATTTTTATCTACCAAAATATTTGACATGAAAATGTTTCTCCCTGTTTGCTTCGATTTGAATTGTTTACAAAACAAATAATTTTTTTATAAAAAAAAACCTATGTTAAAATGAGTGAAAGTTACAATTAATTACAAAATCGATAATGAAAATAACGACTTTGAAAAATTCAAATTCAAAAACCTTATAAATTATGTGGTTAAAATAACATTTGTAAGGTTTTTAATTTTATTTTTATTAACACAAAAAATAAATTTTAAAGAAAATTTACTTTTTTTTAGTATAAATATGAAGTGGTCATAAAAATATCTTCAAAAAAGTAAAAACACCTATATAAAAGTGCAAAAAATTAATAAAAATTGTCATTGTTTTCGTAATTTTTTTGAATATTGGCCAGAATTTTATTTTTCATATAAAGTTCTATCTCGAGGAAGTTATCCACCAAAATTTAATGAATATCTGGGAAAATTCAATAAATTTTGTAAAAATTCGGGAAAACAAAGTAAATTTAAGATTCAACGGAAATTTGGACATCATGATATCTTGATAAGTAACTGATCCCAAATCTTCGAATTATTTTTAAATATTTTTTTGTAATAAAAAAATTTTAACTTTCAAAAAAATATCACAGATATGAGTTATCTACAAGAAACAATTTATCATAATTTTATATCATGTGTGAAGGTTAGGGGGGAAGACTACTTGGTGGAAAAATTTTCCGCCACATCTGGCGGATTATTTAAGGCAGTGTTTCTTAAAATTTAGTGCAGGTGGCACAATAAAAATGTGAAAAAAAATTCTAAAACACTTAAATCCATGTCTTAGTAATGATGATCTTTCTTGTGGTTAAAATTTAGACACACTAAAGTGCCATGGATCATTGTTTGAGTATCACTGGTTTAAGAGCTTTTTAGATTTAAAAAAAGATAATAAAAAATGATTCCGAGAGTTTTCAGATGTCACTTTCGCATTTTAAAGTTGAAATATTAAAGAAATAATAATTTGAATTGCATATTGTAAAGTTCAATAAATTCTCATGACATTTGCTACGTTTTTTGAAATCATCACCAAAAATATCAATTTGTCATTGCATGTTCGTGTCAAAAATTTAGTATTCATGCTTTAAACAGTAAATATGTAATAAAATTGAAACCATGATTAAGACTCAAATGTAAAACGAAGTATAAAGCTTTCATCAGTGAATTGTTATGCTTTTTATAAATTCCCATGTAGGTGTAAAAAAGATTCTTTTGAATTTCGAAAAGCTTGAGCTTCGTTGCAAAGGGCATTTATTTTTTTCGAATGAAGAGATACAAAGGCTGATAATCTAATTGAATTTAAAAATAATTGTTATATTAATGTTTATTTATAATTGGTTTATGCATAGTTTAATCTTAAATGATAGTATCATTATGATAGTGTTTTTAGTATTACATCTGATACGGTTTTATTTCAAACCTCCCATTTTCTTTTTTTCATTTTAGTGCCGTAAAAGTTTTGGTAAAAACACAAATTTGTTCTTCTTTTGAATTATTCATTAGTATTATTACATCGTATGACAGGTGATAAATAGCACACCTACCTAGAATAATACATTTGTTGATTGTATCTACAAGTATGGAGTGAGATTTTTTTTTGATTTTTGTCTAATGTATTGACTATGAATTCAAGCATAGGGTAAATTCAAGCCTGAAAAGGGATTTAAATTCAATCTATAAGGGACCAAAATACCAACACATCCTAATTTTTAAGAGTTGTTATGAGAAAAAATTTAAAATTCTCGGATTTTTTCCGTCCATAAAATTTAAATTAGTGACGAAGCAAGGGTTTTCGTAGCCTCGGTATACACCTACTTCTAAACTAGGGTATACCCAAGGCTATACACCTAAGGTAGGAGTAGGGGTAGGTATAGGGTTATACCGAGAAACCAGCTTCCAGCGTTAAATAAAAAAAGTTGCGCTACCGACCAAAAACCTGGTAGCATCCCTTGCTACCGAAAATTTTAAGGACTTCATAAACAGGCGAGTCCTTACAAAAAATCTTAAAAAAGTCGATTGATTGTTTGTTTATTTGTATGTAATTTTCGGTTTTGTTACAATTATAAATTCTTATGACTAGCGTATTTCAATTTCTCGTAACTTTCGACATCAATAAGAGCCAACAGTTATGTCCTGCTTGATCAAAATCATTATACTGACTAACTTTGAAAGCAAAAATTCTTATATTCAATGAGCTTTTGAGAAAATAAAAACTTTACTGCGCATGTCGGAGAGGTTCTCTCAATGAGAATTCCTTATCAAAAAGGTAATTTGTGTTGAACAAAATTTGGTACAAATTTAGTTGTAGATTTAAAATAATATATTAAGCTATTTCGGGTTATGTTATTTCTGATCCTTTCGATGGACGTGAAAGTTTTTCAATTTAAAAAAGGTTATGGCAATGTTATGTCATCAATCAATGTCAATTGGCATCATTGTTCTAATATTTATAAGCAACTTTCCTTAATAAATATATTGACAGTTCAAGACATTATTGATCTTTCATCAAGAAATAAATTTTCTATAATTTATAACTAGATTCTGTAGCTATGATAATGCGTGGTCAAGAAAATCCTCTTAAAAATAAATTTGTATTAGAAATGTTCATTTCCAATCTTTACTGTTGTAAATTTACAGTTTCATTTGGAATTTATGATTTATATCAATAAAATCAACAAATCTATAAGCTAAATGAAATACACAAGAGAAATCAACATGAGATGAATTGAAATTCTATTGATAGAATGATCCTATACCCTTGCAGCAATTTGGAACGAATCTTGCGGGATTTTTTTTCCATCCAAATTCTTCCACTTTTCCGACCAGAAAATGAAAGATTTAGGGTGGAAATTTTTCCTGGCTTTTTCTGGCAAAAATCCTGGGTTAAATTCCGAGCGGAATTTTTCCCCCCAAAATCTGGCTCGAAAAATGAAAGAATTTGGAAGGATTTTTTCTTGCATTTTTCTTCCCAAATTCGTCCATTTTTCCAGTCGTGAATTTTTTTTGAAAAATTTCAGTTTCGGATTTTTGGACGAAAATGGGCGGAAAATTTCCTTGGTTAGAAAACTGTTAAATAAATTTTTTAATGTTGAATAATTTGAAGAAGTCGAATGAATAAACAAGGATGACGCGAAAATAATGGCCCAGACAACTTATAGATCCATAAAAAAAGTGTTAGTTTGTAAGGTTTTGGGATTATAAAGACCATGATTTGATACTTTATATATTATCATTACTTAATATTCCAGTAACTCAATAATTTATTGAAATATTACTCGTTACTCAGATTGTTTTGAGATTTTATGACTAATAAAACAAGGAAACTTTCTTTCTATGAAATTTCTTGACAAAGGTGGGAATGGGGTCTAAAAACTAATTTTTGCGTTATGTAATAAATGAATGACCTCTTAAGTATCAATTCCAAATTTAGGACATATTATTTGGGGGTTTTGATCAAGATTTTTCCATATACATTTTATTTTGTATCATTTTCAACTTTTTGCCACTCGTTACATTTTAAAAATTAGCAAAGAGCAATAAAACCCAAAACTAACAATTTTATCCAATTTTACCTAAGCAAAATTAATTTTTTTTCCAAACACTCATAATTTTATGGAATTAGTTTTTTATGGAATTTTTTATTCAAAAAAATTTATAAAATTTTGACTATAGAACACTTTTTTTAATTAATTTTAAATTTTTTATTTTAAAAAGCTAATTTTTTTTTCAAACGAAAACGATAGAATAGGCACCTTTTCATTCTAGCTGAATCATTTTTGTATAGGCATTACCTAAATCAAGACGTACTTAGTCAAAGTTAAAAAATACTAAGTGTAGGAATTATCTATATTTGACTAGAAATTGTCTATTTAGGTTTTCTAAGGTATACCTAATAATAGCTTCTGGAGACAGCCTGAATAAAAAAAATAATTTTCTAATGCTTCCCTGTACTTTTGAATATTTTTTCAATAAATTCTAAATTTAATTTATTTTATTAAAATTGAATTTTGATCTAGTTAAAAATCCCTCAAAAAAGGTAAAAAACGAAATTTCATGTTGAAAAAATTGTTCAATTAATTTAATTAACTGCTAGGATTCAGCAAACTTATTTACGAATGCCAAAACATTGAGAAAAGTACATGAGAAATTGTTAGCAACTTAAATATGTCTTTTCGCCATATAATATTTATATAATTTCAGATAGCGGTGGCTCAGAGGATAAGTTCAGGACTTTGGTTTCAGCGGTCATGGGTTCGAGTTGGCAGAATTTGGGCGGAAAATTTCCTTCAAGAATCTTTCATAAGAAAAAATCGGTAAAGTGTTAGAAAAATTATTAGGAAGGTAAAGAAGTATTAGAAAAGTAAAAAAGTATAAAGGAAAGGTAAAATAGAAGAAAAAAGAAATGGGAGAAATAAATTTTTTGATTTTTGCAACGAAAAAATCCCGCAAGATTCGTCCATAAATCCCGCAAGATTCTTTCAAAAATCCCGCGATATTCTTTCCAATTCGTTCAAAAATCCGCCCGGAAAAAGCATCGTTTTCCGGGCATTCTCGTGCAGTTAAGGCCGAAATCCGGGGTATTTTCCTCATAAATTCTTGCATTTTTCCTTCGTCCAAATTTCCGGTCGGAAAAAAATCCTCACAAAATCTGCCAGATTTTAGTGATTTTTGCCGCAAGGGATGAGGTCGTTCGTAAATTACGTCACGCAAAATTTTTCCAAACAGAAGATTTATTTTATTTGGACTGTGTGACGTAATTTGTGAATATCCCCTAATATAGATTTTTACTTAAGTTTAATAAGCACATTACCACGTTTTTTTTTTGTTGAAATTGATATGAATAATGTAGATGGTATCATAGTAATGCGATAATTTGAGGTAGATACATGAAACTTTCAAGGAGTTAAGTTACTGAAACATTTTAGTGCGGTGGCTTGAATCTTTTAGATCTGAACAAGAAAAGTTTTTTTAACTTACTGAAACCTCAAACATTTTATAACGATATAGGGTAAAAAATGTTAATTTTGGTCAATGTATTTTTTGGTCATTTTCTAAAATGGACACTAAGCATTTTAGGTACCACATTTGTTCACAAGATTTGAAGAGGAGCAAAAAATAAGGATACGTTTTTGAGCTTTTGAATTTTAAGCCATCCTGTGACTTGAAATCTTGAAAACAAAAAAATGTGAAAAAATCCAAAATTTGGTACTTTTTTGGTTTTGTCATTTGTGCTAAAGCAGATAATTTTCATAACATAATAAGTATACAGAAAGAAAGCTCTTGATTTCTTCTATCGATGCTCATACCAACTTTCTTAAATAAATGAAGGATTGCTTCAAAAACTTGGAAACAAAATGACCCATTTTCAAATGTATTTTTTGGTCAAAAAAAATGTATTTTTTGGTCATTTTGTAATGATCAAAAGTATTAAAAAATTTGAAACTTTTTGATGAGGACTTGGAGGTTTGGGTCTAAGTATTACATGAAATAAAGGATTTTGACATAGCTGCAATATAAAGGCTTGAAATCATCCATAAAACTTTTTAAAAATTGTTTGTTGACAAAAAATTTCAATGCTCACTTCGGAAAAAAAGTACCAATTTTAACATTTTTTGTGACCAAAAAATACATTTTTCTTTGAAATAGATATATCTTGGATACGATACGTTTGTGGATTCTGATTTTTTCTGGAGTGAAAATATCCACAAATTGTGACATTTTGATATATTTTCAAGCAAGATCAAATGAAGCAGTGAAGAGTACAAAGCCTTCAAAGTTTTCAAGTGCAAAAATGACCAAAATTAACATTTTTTACCCTATATATATTTTTTAAAAAAAATGGCCGTTATTTTTCAAAAATTGAATTGTTTTTCAAAAACTACTTAAATGTTATTTCAAATAATATTTGACTATTATTTGGATTAATCTTTATTAAGAGTTTGTGGTAAATATCTATTTTGAAACCAGTCTGATCATAAATTTAATTTAAATACATTAATAATTTAATTAGTGTAATTGAACCAATTGATTGATTTGTTTAGGTTTATTTTTTTTAAATAAAAATTTACATACTGTTATTCCTTACAAGTTCTTCACGACAAATGTAAATATTTAAAACTGTTCAGTCATTCTATTCTAAGAAGGCTTGGAAAAAGAAAATGTTAGAAATATGTATGACCTTATGCTGATATTTTTTCCAAGGTTTGACATCATGATTTTCGCAAAGAAAATTGAATTTCTTGAAATTTGCTTTCTTTATTCACAAAAAAAATTGTCAAACCGGAAATATTGCTGAAACGTATTTATTGATACTCACGTATATAGAAAATAGAAAAGTTTACTGAAAATTTCTGATAAGGTTTCATTCGCAATATATTTGGGATATGTCCCCAAAGCTAAAAATTTGTGACGTTTTCAGTTGGAATTAATTTTCTTTGATTGAACAAATTTTCTTTTCTTCAAGAACAAAACCTCCAGGAAAAGAATCTGTCGAGATGGGCTTTTGAGTCAAAACATTTGATCCACATAACTGCTTCTTAAAAAAGTGCTTGGATTGATTACAATAGCAAAATATTTTTATTTATATAATCAACTTAAATTTATTTAAAAATATTATTATAAAATTCTGGTATAACAGCAAGCAGATCAGTGTAGATCAGTGTTGTCCAAACTTTTTTGAGCTACGACAAACTTTGACTGGAGAAATTTTTTTCGCGGCAAACCATTTCTAAGCGAAAATATTTTATGGCACAACAATAAATTAAATATGCTCCAAATTATATTGAATTAGAATAAAATCCAAGCATTAGTTCAAAAATCTAAAAATTAAGCTTTAGATTTTATGTTTTGTACGCTTTAATTGAGCTTTTTCAGAACAAATCTGTATTTTTCTAAAAATCCACGAATTTTTAAAATTTTCTTGCGGCACATAGTTTGGACAACACTGATGTAGATTTATAAAAATATTCTATAAAAAAAGTAAACAGACAATATCCCTTTTGTCACAAATTTTTCATATAAAACATTTCTTGTGTTTCGATTGTCACAAATTCATCAATACCCCCCCCCCCCCCACCCCCTAAAATGGTAAAAAAAATTATCATTACTTCATTAAAAATTCTAAACACTGATGTAAACATGCAATATATTTTTCCAGACAGCACTCAAATCATGGATAAGCCATTGTTCTTATCTCACTGAATTTAAAATTTCATTTTTTATTTTTCCTGTATAATGTTGTATTTTTAAATTGCATTAAATTTTCAAGCAATTAAATATGATTGATTGAAGTAATAACCAAGCTTTCAAGCTCTTTAATCCATGATGTACTATTCTCTACAATAAAATACAATCTAAAACATGATTTGAATCATATATTAGGGAAAATCTGACAAAATATTTAACAAAGATGAAAATTAATATCGCTTTATGTAAGCTGTTTAACATAAAGAAATTTATATAATATGAATTGTAATATGATCCTGATTCGTTACACGATGCATGTTTAACAAACTAACATGAAATGCATGACAAGTGAAGATAAAGCAGATTGTTTATTACTTCCTCAACATATGTTAATTGATATGTTTAATTTTAAGGATATATTATGACGAATCATGTCCTAACATGCTTGATTTTGATTAGTTGGAAACTAGTTAGTGACAAAGTTAGTGTTTTTATACATCTTAATGCAGTGTTTTTATTTTATTACTGTTACAGAATTTCACAGAATTTTTAATAATTATTTAAGGGGTCGTTCGCAAATTACGGCACGCAAAAAAACGACTTTTTCGAATCCCCCCCCCTTGTCACAAATTTTCCAAAGAATGAAAAATTTTTTGTTTGGTCTGTCACAAATTCTTTTACCCCCTTCCCCCCCTAAAGCGTGACGTAATTTGCGAACGACCCCTAAGGCTATTTAAGTGTTAAAACTTCATTAATAGTCATCCATCATCAAAGAGTTTGAATTATCACACAACTAAGAGGTATTACCATAATGAGTTTAGGGATGAAACCACCCTTTTTCTCTCTTAATGGAACTTATTTTCAATTTGCTAGGATTTTTAAGAAAAATCCCAAAATCTTATTCGTATACAAAAAATAAAATGATATCATTCAACCTCATCTCTATTCCTTTTATTTTTGTCTTTTTTGCTTTGAAGTATTTCCTTTAAAAAAATATTAAAAAGGTCATATTTTATAGCTATTTCTTTTTACTCAATAGGAAAGAGATGTTAATAAGTCTTTTTGGCCAAAAGTCGCAGTCAAGTAGTGACAAAATTTTCATTGGCTCGTCCAGCAACTATGCATACTGCTGAGGAACTTTCTCCACAATATAGCACAACATTTGTTCGATTTATCAACAAAAGGATTTTAATTTAAATTTTTTCGAATCTCGCAGTTGCCATACTTTCGTATCCATTCATAGGATGTTTATAGAAACAACGTTATCAATTTATTTTGACTTGTATATAAAAGTATTTGATTTGCCACATTAATCTTATTTGTTCCTGTAGCTTTTGTATCATATGATACCAAAAAATAAAGTCTTTTGTGTCATTGTCTCCTTTGTGATACTCACAAATATAATAATAAACAATGATGCCATTCTTTTTCAACATATTGACTTGAGACATTTCCATCGAAATCGTTCATATTGATTTTGAGCTATTGTGATAATAAATTCATTTAACTCTGCTTTCAGATTGATTTTATAAACAGCTCTAAGCTAAAAGTAATGTTTATTTTCCAAGAGTTATATGATATATTGCCAAATTTATCTTTTGATGCTTGAATGAAAAATAAAAGGAGAAAAAACTTTTATGTAAATTTGAACTGAAATAAAATAATGCCAAATATAATCTGGCATGTAAAGAATAAAGCATTTATAAATATCATCTAGACTCCTTAAAGCAAGTCGGTATGCTTGGTGCATAACCTAGATTTAGTATTGTCTCAAAATTATTGCCTAGGAAAAGACATGGTCAAGTATTATCGCTTGATATTGCAGAGGTCTAGTGCTACGGTCTCTGAAAATAGGAATTAAATTGTTGAAGAGCAGATGATAACTCATTTGAATAATCTGTATTAAGGACGAGTCTACAATATTACAAAATCGATAGACACTTGGAGAGAAAATTATAGACATAAAGTCGTAAATTGATCAAAGTAATTCATCGTGGCAACAATGTTCTTTTTAGAGAAAAAAAATCCTTGTAATATTCATGTTGTTTTCACAGCAATTCAATGTAAATTGGATTTTACTAATGCTATCTTGCTAGACATAATTTTGTTAATTATTTTAAAGTAAGAAGAATTGAAGAGATAGTCCTAAACCGAATTTCTAAATTATGAGCAAATTGATGCTTTTTATCACTGATCAGTTGCTAAAGACATTAAAAACTGCTTGTGTTCTTAATCATGAGGCTATTCAGATGTAAATTAGACAAAACAAATATTCTGTAGCCGCCTGTATGGCAATTTCTTAAAAAACCACGCGAGCTTACTGAAAATCCATTAATTTCAAATTAAAACACCGGATTTAAAAAATTTGAAGTCCGATGACTCGTGTGGTATGATATATTCCAAAATATACATTTATTAGATAGAAAATACAATTAATGAATTAATTATGTGCGATTTTAATTTATACAATCGACGGCTCACAAAAACAAAGTAAAAATAAAAGCTCAGCAATTTAAACTGTGACAGGGTTTTTTCTCTTAAAGGTTTTCCGAAGTTCTAATTTATTAGTTAATCATTTACGTACCGTTAGAATTAACCACAAGACAAATTCATGAGTATAAGATTGGAGAAAAGTGAACCCCCTTTAAACAATTATTCTACGTACGTCCCTTCAGTGTCATAGCAAGGAACCCTACAAGGAACTGAGCTCCAAATTTGGCACCACTATTTATGGAATTTTGCATCCCTTTATAACACTTAGTAGATAACACAGAGATAGCTGTCATTAACACCCAAAATCAAAATACAAATAATAAAATACTTAAAATGATAAATAAAAAAGATCTAATAAACTCAATATTCATGTGTCAGTATCCAACAGTAAACGGTTGTGAGCATCGCACGTGTCATATTAAGTTTACAATATTTTATTCTTGTTATTCTGCATCATTTTACTTTTTTTCTGTGTGAAGACGCCTTTACGTTTTCATGTGAATTTAAATTCAAAACGGCAGTTTATAAAATTTTCAACGAAATATTTCTTAAATTGATGTTAATTTTTAATTAAACAAAGCAAAATTGAAAGTTCAATCATAGAATGTAGAAATAGCTACAACCAGTCTTAAAAATTGATTAAAAAATTACATTTTCGAAAATACAAAGAACTTATTACTGACAGCATTCAGTACACACAAACTGACAGCATATCTTATTGGAATTTTTCTAAAACAATAAACAAGTTCTTATTGTAGTAAGTTATTTTCAAAATATTAGCTTTAATCCTACGATTTTTAAAATTCAATCGTGAATACCTGAAAGTTAATAACATTAATTGTTAATAGAACATAATCGTGAGTGAATTTAGATCAAATTATATAAGTAAGTAGCATAAACTAAATATTTCCCTAAAAATTCTTATCTTATCTGTTTTTTGTGGATATAAATGAGCCTGAATCATCACTGATTTAACCATTCCAACCAATGAGTTATTGAAAATTGATAATTAACAATCGAACAATACGATTTTAACCAATTTACATCGTTCATGTGTCATACAGAGAAGAAAAAAATTTCTTCTTAGCTGCATTCCAATTTCATTTCTTTACTTTTCGTCACGTCAAGAGAAAGAAACAACAACATCAGAGTGAAAATAAACATAAACATAGTGAAAAGCCAGATTAAAATTGTAAAAATCTGAAGAAAAGTGATATTTTGGATGTGATGGATGTGATTTTTGAAAGCGAAATTGCTCTCATAAAAAAACAAAACAATTGAGTTTAAAAGCTTGAAAACAGCACAAGTGAATTATTTTTTAAATGCACAGTGTCAAGTGATTTAATAAAAATAAATTAACTGCTTACATATTCAGAAAAGAAAAATTTAATGCGAAAAGCAGAAAGACTTTATTTTGGACACAAAGCATGAGAAATAATTGCTATAGCATAACTAAATTATGAATTATTGTTTCTTTTATCAAAGTCACAATGATACGCTCATTATTTTCAATTGAGAAACATCATCAGATGCATTGGGAAGAATTTCTCAATAGCTGCGAGAATTGAAAAAATCATTTAAGTGAGAAAAGTTTTGCGAATTTTGAATGTAGCGCAATGCACAGTTTCTAGTGAAAATTGGATTAATTAGTGATGTGTGTTAGTAAAGGTCAGTTGACGTCGGAATGCAAAAAAGTGCAAATCAGTGCATTATTCCACACATGAAACTTAAATAGTGCAATAATATTTTGTCAAAGCTGCTTTGATAGTATTTTGACCGTCATTTGCTATTTAAAACTTGTTAATTTATTCAGAAACCTAAATTTTGTTCATTCTTCGTTTGATAACTTCTAACCAGTGGCGTAGCTAGAACCTTCACACTTTACGGTTACGGAACTGCCCCTATTTACTAATTTTCGCTCAAGATTAATAATTATTTTTAGTGTTTATTTGTTGATGCTTTGAGTAAAAGTACATTGTTATGAGATCGTAGCGACAAACAATGTCTTTTGTTTAAATTATGTTGAAAAACATTCAAAATTCCTAGAATCAACTTCAATTTTAATTTATGACGATTTTTGTTTTAGTATCTAAAATGGTACCCGAGCAGCAAACTAACTTTTTTTTATCTAAATTAGTAAATTTTCTTGACTGACTCATAGTAGAGTATAGACTTACGAATTACTTATGTAATTCTTAGAAGTTTCCAAACAAAGCCACATCAACGATATCAACGAAAGGTGCTGTTCAGAGTAGACAAAGAATTCAAAACACCCCCCTCGAAAAATTTCTCACTTCGCCCTTAGTAGCTTCCGATAGCTCAATGGTAGGAGCATACAAACGGAAAGTATACGACGTGTGTTCAAGTCTCACTCCGTTAATCGAAAGTTTATATTTTTCTGCAAAGTTCGTCTGTAAGACGGTTCAATAGATTCCGGTTCGATTGGAGTCGTAGTGCCCTCAGCTGGATTCATGGATTTGCTGATACTCTGATTGATACCCCTTTACAGTTTATGTAGTATCAAAATCATATCTTAATAGAAATAAACAGAGAATTCATATGAAATTCAAACTTTGTGTGGCTTTCAAACGAAGGATTATATTGCTCGAGCCTCGATTATTTGATGCCTTTGCAGGGCATGATATATTCTGAAAATTTCGTTATGAAACTTAATACCTATTTAAGCATCAGCTAGTATATTTATAGAATTCATAAAATTGTAAAAACAAATTAACAATCTGATTAAAATCATCCTTTTCATATCTAATTAGCTTATAATGTGGATGCGTCAGCATAATATAACAAACTAGTTTCATATTGTATAGCTCTGGCATATAAGTGAAGTAAACGTCAAAATGAATACAATTACTGTAGAAAAAATACTTTTTTTTAAAAAAAACCACGTTTTTCGCATAGAATACTGTATAAAAATTCTTTTTTTCCGTGGACTAAAAAGAAGAAAATAACTTTTATTTTGTATTTGTCAGAAATTAATTTTTAATTTTCATATTTTATTTTAAAAATTTTATCCTCTTCCATGAATTCATGATCGTCTATGAATTGCGAATAAGTACACTTCAAAATTATCGTATAGTTCGACTACTAAAAACGTGGGCGCATTTTATAAGAAGTTATAAATTTAATTAGGGTTTCAAATTTACTAAATTTCAATTGAGAAATTCAGCATTACAGTATAGTATAGAAATTTCTTAAGTTATAAATTTAATTAGGGTTTCAAATTTACTAAATTTCAATTGAGAAATTCAGCATTACAGTATAGTATAGAAATTTCTTAAGTTACTTCTTATAAAATGCGCCCACGTTTTTAGTAGTCGAACTATACGATAATTTTGAAGTGTACTTATTCGCAATTCATAGACGATCATGAATTCATGGAAGAGGATAAAATTTTTAAAATAAAATATGAAAATTAAAAATTAATTTCTGACAAATACAAAATAAAAGTTATTTTCTTCTTTTTAGTCCACGGAAAAAAAGAATTTTTATACAGTATTCTATGCGAAAAACGTGGTTTTTTTTAAAAAAAAGTATTTTTTTTTATAGCGTATTTATTTTTTACTTTTTAGTCTTATGATGATACCATAAATACAATTTTTATACCAGATATCAAATATTTTATTAGCTTGCTCATAAGTTGACAATATGTAGATTACAGTAATGTCGGACTCCACTTCGCTACGCTTCGTTCGTCCGACTGTTTTAATCACAGGGGTTGTCGAATCTCGCTCCGCTCGTTCGACTGTTCATAGATCACAAGGGTTGTCGAATCTCGCTCCGCTCGTTCGACTGTTTATAGATCACAGGGGTTGTCGAATCTCGCTCCGCTCGTTCGACTGTTTATAGATCACAAGGGTTGTCGAATCTCGCTACGCTCGTTCGACTGTTTTAAGATCACAGGAGTTGTCGAATCTCGCTACGCTCGTTCGACTGTTTATAGATCACAGGGGTTGTCGAATCTCGCTACGCTCGTTCGACTGTTTATAGATCACAATAGTGTCGGACTCCACTTCGCTACGCTTCGTTCGTCCAACTGTCATAGATCACAGGGATTAACCCAAATTTTTCTTACATATCCGCAGTCTTCTAACAACTTTGGAAAATTTTCACGCCTTCACTCGCTACGCTACGTTCAGGACGTAAAAATTTGTGAGCTACGCTCAACTTAGTTCGAACTACGTTCGAACTTTTATATTCGAGCTCCGCTCGAATTATTGTTACTAAAATCACCAACACTTTCTCACATATCTGCAGTCTTCTAATGGCTTTGGAAAATTTTCACGCCTTCACTCGCTACGCTACGTTCAGGACGTAAAAATTTGTGAGCTACGCTCAACTTAGTTCGAACTACGTTCGAACTTTTATATTCGAGCTCCGCTCGAATTATTATTATTCAAATCACCAACACTTTCTCACATATCCACAGTCTTCTAACAGCTTTGGAAAATTTTCACGCCTTCACTCGCTACGCTACGTTCAGGACGTAAAAATTTGTGAGCTACGCTCAACTTAGTTCGAACTACGTTCGAACTTTTATATTCGAGCTCCGCTCGAATTATTATTATTCAAATCACCAACACTTTCTCACATATCCACAGTCTTCTAACAGCTTTGGAAAATTTTCACGCCTTCACTCGCTACGCTACGTTCAGGACGTAAAAATTTGTGAGCTACGCTCAACTTAGTTCGAACTACGTTCGAACTTTTATATTCGAGCTCCGCTCGAATTATTATTATTCAAATCACCAACACTTTCTCACATATCTGCAGTCTTCTAATGGCTTTGGAAAATTTTCACGCCTTCACTCGCTACGCTACGTTCAGGACGTAAAAATTTGTGAGCTACGCTCAACTTAGTTCGAACTACGTTCGAACTTTTATATTCGAGCTCCGCTCGAATTATTATTATTCAAATCACCAACACTTTCTCACATATCCACAGTCTTCTAACAGCTTTGGAAAATTTTCACGCCTTCACTCGCTACGCTACGTTCAGGACGTAAAAATTTGTGAGCTACGCTCAACTTAGTTCGAACTACGTTCGAACTTTTATATTCGAGCTCCGCTCGAATTATTATTATTCAAATCACCAACACTTTCTCACATATCCACAGTCTTCTAACAGCTTTGGAAAATTTTCACGCCTTCACTCGCTACGCTACGTTCAGGACGTAAAAATTTGTGAGCTACGCTCAACTTAGTTCGAACTACGTTCGAACTTTTATATTCGAGCTCCGCTCGAATTATTATTATTCAAATCACCAACACTTTCTCACATATCTGCAGTCTTCTAATGGCTTTGGAAAATTTTCACGCCTTCACTCGCTACGCTACGTTCAGGACGTAAAAATTTGTGAGCTACGCTCAACTTAGTTCGAACTACGTTCGAACTTTTATATTCGAGCTCCGCTCGAATTATTATTATTCAAATCACCAACACTTTCTCACATATCTGCAGTCTTCTAATGGCTTTGGAAAATTTTCACGCCTTCACTCGCTACGCTACGTTCAGGACGTAAAAATTTGTGAGCTACGCTCAACTTAGTTCGAACTACGTTCGAACTTTTATATTCGAGCTCCGCTCGAATTATTGTTACTAAAATCACCAACACTTTCTCACATATCTGCAGTCTTCTAATGGCTTTGGAAAATTTTCACGCCTTCACTCGCTACGCTACGTTCAGGACGTAAAAATTTGTGAGCTACGCTCAACTTAGTTCGAACTACGTTCGAACTTTTATATTCGAGCTCCGCTCGAATTATTATTATTCAAATCACCAACACTTTCTCACATATCCACAGTCTTCTAACAGCTTTGGAAAATTTTCACGCCTTCACTCGCTACGCTACGTTCAGGACGTAAAAATTTGTGAGCTACGCTCAACTTAGTTCGAACTACGTTCGAACTTTTATATTCGAGCTCCGCTCGAATTATTATTATTCAAATCACCAACACTTTCTCACATATCCACAGTCTTCTAACAGCTTTGGAAAATTTTCACGCCTTCACTCGCTACGCTACGTTCAGGACGTAAAAATTTGTGAGCTACGCTCAACTTAGTTCGAACTACGTTCGAACTTTTATATTCGAGCTCCGCTCGAATTATTATTATTCAAATCACCAACACTTTCTCACATATCCACAGTCTTCTAACAGCTTTGGAAAATTTTCACGCCTTCACTCGCTACGCTACGTTCAGGACGTAAAAATTTGTGAGCTACGCTCAACTTAGTTCGAACTACGTTCGAACTTTTATATTCGAGCTCCGCTCGAATTATTATTATTCAAATCACCAACACTTTCTCACATATCCACAGTCTTCTAACAGCTTTGGAAAATTTTCACGCCTTCACTCGCTACGCTACGTTCAGGACGTAAAAATTTGTGAGCTACGCTCAACTTAGTTCGAACTACGTTCGAACTTTTATATTCGAGCTCCGCTCGAATTATTATTATTCAAATCACCAACACTTTCTCACATATCCACAGTCTTCTAACAGCTTTGGAAAATTTTCACGCCTTCACTCGCTACGCTACGTTCAGGACGTAAAAATTTGTGAGCTACGCTCAACTTAGTTCGAACTACGTTCGAACTTTTATATTCGAGCTCCGCTCGAATTATTATTATTCAAATCACCAACACTTTCTCACATATCTGCAGTCTTCTAATGGCTTTGGAAAATTTTCACGCCTTCACTCGCTACGCTACGTTCAGGACGTAAAAATTTGTGAGCTACGCTCAACTTAGTTCGAACTACGTTCGAACTTTTATATTCGAGCTCCGCTCGAATTATTATTATTCAAATCACCAACACTTTCTCACATATCTGCAGTCTTCTAATGGCTTTGGAAAATTTTCACGCCTTCACTCGCTACGCTACGTTCAGGACGTAAAAATTTGTGAGCTACGCTCAACTTAGTTCGAACTACGTTCGAACTTTTATATTCGAGCTCCGCTCGAATTATTATTATTCAAATCACCAACACTTTCTCACATATCCGCAGTCTACTAACGACTTTGGAAAATTTTCACGCCTTCACTCGCTACGCTACGTTCAGGACGTAAAAATTTGTGAGCTACGCTCAACTTAGTTCGAACTACGTTCGAACTTTTATATTCGAGCTCCGCTCGAACTATTATTACTCAAATCACCAACACTTTCTCACATATCCGCAGTCTTCTAAGGACTTTGGAAAATTTTCACGCCTTCACTCGCTACGCTACGTTCAGGACGTAAAAATTTGTGAGCTACGCTCAACTTAGTTCGAACTGCGTTCGAACTTTTATATTCGAGCTCCGCTCGAACTATTATTATTCAAATCACCAACACTTTCTCACATATCCACAGTTTTCTAAGGACTTTGGTTACTCGTTACGCTACGTTCAGGACGTGAAAATTTTGTGAGCTACGCTCAATCTAGTCCGCATTGTTATGTCCAAACTTCGTTTTATCTTTTATGTTAAAATTTCGCCCAAAGTTAGTATTAATCTGATCCATGAATTCTGCTTTCTCGACTTTTTTACTCGTACTTGTTGATCTCACTTGCACACAGCTTTGTTATATATTGTTCATTGTTACATATCATGAAATGCAAAAACCCAAGATAAATTTTCACACACTCTCTACCCAAACCAAAGCAATTTCATTTCTCACAGCCGTACACTGTTTTGTCCCCAAAAATATATTCACCGATATCAAACTATGAAACGAGTTGCATGTATTAACACACTATTTTGAGCCAAAAAGTTGTACGACTATAGATTTTAGTGACACAAATATACGTATAAAGAAAGATTTATGCTCTTGTGAAGTATATCGACATTTCATACAAAAAATCAAAATTCACTCTTTTTTGTACTTTTTTGCTGTTTTATGACTTAGAAAAATATAATTATGCATAAATAAATCATGAAACATCATAAAGCATCAAAAAAGTGTAAAAAAGAATCAAAAAAGTTCAAAAAAGTTTTTTGTCATTGGTGAGATTTGAACCCATGACATTTCGGAAAAATGAAATTATCTTCAAGAATGTCCATGAGAAAATGACATCATTGATATTGGATTATTTTCTCATATAAAAATTAATAAATTAAATTATACTATAATTAAGCATTTTTATGATTCCAAAATGCTAAAAGAATGTATTGTCATCGAGAATACATATGTATAAAAATTTTCAGCTCGATTGGAGCATTGGAAGTGGTCAAAAAATCGATTGCAAGATTTGACCTCGACAAACAGAAAGAAAGACAGACAAGAAAGCAAGTTAAGAAAAACGTGGTAAAATAAGTTTCATAAAAAATTTATGTATGGAAAAAACAGAATTGGAGGAAGACAAAAAATATACACCCACAATATCACGTTACATGCACTGCTAGTACGAACGTTAGTGACAGCGTTCACTACATACTATAATGAACTTAACTTCATTCATACTAACGTACATAGTTTCATGTAGAAAAAAAAATTGCGCGTTTGAATCGATACAAAATTTTTTCAAATATAAAAAACTCATTGACTGCTTTAAACGGCAACATCCAATAATAGAAAAACAAACACAGTCTTTCATGTGCTTGTGGAATGATTAATTAATAAATTGAGTTTTTCTGCTCACAACCAATTAAAGCAGAGAAAAATAACTTTTATGCATAATTTGCTAAACTTGTTGATCTCAATGAACCCTCACAAATCGGAAGTGTACTATATCTTTAGAATCATAGCATATCAGACACGTAGCTAGGCGAAGGAGGTGATAGACTAGACAAATCAACTCCTTTCCTGGTTTAACGTTATTTGTTGCTGTAAATTGACTATAACTTTGATCAAATTTTTTGTACCCCCTCTTACCCCTCCCCCCTGCCACAACCAATGTATTACGATAATTTAATTATGTCACACTTTGTTTGTTTCTATTTTTACAGCATGGGACATCTTTAGAGAGTAAAGTTGTCATTCACACACTGTTCTGTATCGTTTGCCAAAGTTACGAAGTTAAACAAGCACACATTAGTCTACATATCATCTATCAACACACCACACATTTGTCACCGTTAAATATTTGTCTTTTATGTCATCATGTCGATGCGATTCAAGACAACATCTCCTTCCGCCGTTTCATCTCAATCACTACCTAACTCAAAAATCTCAGATACAATTTCCATTTCATCAACAACAAGTGCATTCTCAACGGGCCCGGATCGACATGGTTTCTATGGCGGTACACATTTCAGTGATAAACCAAAAGTGCCATTGTCGAAAGCTCAAATCATAGCTAGGGAAAAGAAATGGCTTCATATGCTCGAGCATTGGTAAGTTGATTGATATTATTTCATTGGAAATATAGTCGGTGCTTCAATTTAATCAACATACAGCGGTAGATTGAATCACTTGAGTATAATCGATCTGCTGAATGTGTGACATTTGATATCCTAAAAATATCCACTTTCTTTAACAATTCTCTTATGTCTTTATCATTCAAGGTCAGAATACATGAACCATAACTATAAAAAGATACGAGAAAGATGCCGGAAAGGAATTCCATCAGCCGTTCGTCCAAAAGCATGGTTTTATTTATCCGGTGGTCATTCATTGTTAGAAGCACATCCTAATGTGTATCAAGAGCTACTTGACCAGTCAGGCGATCCACAAATAATTGAGGAAATTAAACGAGATCAACATCGGCAATTTCCGATGCACGAAATGTTTCTCGACGAGGATAGACCAGGACAAAAGGAACTTTTTAATTTATTAAAGGCTTATTCAATTCTAAATCCACAAACTGGATATTGTCAGGCACAAGCACCAATCGCGGCATTTTTATTAATGCATCTTCCAGCCGAGCAAGCATTTTGGTCCTTTGTGAGTATTAGCGATAAATATTTAAAGGACTACTTTACGCCTGGAATGGAAATGTTGCGTAGAGATAGCAGCCTTTTCATGGCACTTCTGAAACGTACCTCGCCGCAAGCACATCGGCATTTGATGAAATCAAAAGTAGAGCCACTGATGTTCATGACAGACTGGTTCCTATGTGCATTGACACGAACGCTAAAATGGGATACACTCCTTCGTGTGTGGGATTGCTTCCTTTGTGAAGGAATTAAAGTAGTGTTTAAGGTATCGCTTGTGATTGTTGGTGCAACATTAAGTTCCCATAAAGTAAGAAAAAGCAATAAGGATTTGTGTGATGTGTTAAGTTTATTGAGAGCACCGAAAGATGAAATAATTGAAGAGGAATTTATTATGCAGAACATAATGCGACTAAATATAACCGTGCAGGATTTCATCGTCGAACATAAGAAGATTGAGATGCAAATGAGAAAGCAGCAAGCCCAAAATCTTATGTAAAATGACTATCCATTTATTGTATTACCAAGAAAAAAATAGCTTAAAAAAGTTCTAAACTTCTTCCTTCCATTTATCGTGAGATTGTTTGTGATGTTTTGTGAATATTTAATCTTCTTTTATCCCTGCGGAGAGCGATAATTTATTTATTTTTTCGTCTAGAACACAAGGATGAAGTACCGTGTGAGAAATTTGTGGGAACTTTATACTTATTTTGATTGTTCATGCTTCAATTCTTTCGAGAATTCTGAAGTTCATTGTTTACATCCAAATTGAATAAATTTCATTATTTTCTCTTCATTCTCAGTTGCATGCAGTTAAGGATGTTGGAAATGTCCTTAATGAAGTGAATTCTAAAGAAAACTTTAGTTGTTTTCTCAAACTTGAATCTGAAATTTAATGAAACAACAAACATGATTGAAATAACTTTCTGCATTCTCTAAGGCAGTGATTGGGGGATACCAAAAAGTTTTCATAAAATGTAGTGTGTCAATATATTTTAATATTCAACATTTAATAAATTCTTCGAGAGTTAAAAGAAATTTCAATTCTCCAAGGGGTCGTTCGCAAATTACGTCACGCAAAAAAAACGACTTTTTCGAACCCCCCTCCCCCCCCCTTGTCATAAATTTTCCAAATAAAGAAAAATTTTATATTTGGACTGTCACAAATTCTACTACCCCTCTACCCCCCTAAAGCGTGACGTAATTTGCGAACGACCCCCAAGAATACAAAAAAGTTCTCAGAAGGATGTCTACTCTTCACTTTTAAGGACATTTGAGTTACTTCTTCATTCATCTTGTTTTTTTAAGAATAAAAATTTGAAATTGAATGTTTTCAAGCTAGAAAAGACACGTTGTCAAACGAATGTCACTAAAAGAATTCAATCAAAATGAAATATTTCCAACAATAAATGTTGACAAAATATTCCTTTTGTGCATACCAGATGCTCCTAGATGAATCAAAGCTTTATACATCAATGGAAAATAAATCCAAATCACATCATGGTTCTATCCATTGAATTATTCTAATAGACAAAATTCTAGTTCAAATAATTTTTTTTGTAAGATTACTGCCAGCAATATCCATTTTGCTTTTTTTTTGGCATTTCAATCAAGAATGAAAGCTTTAGGCAAATTCAAAATAATTAAATTTTCCATTAGCAATTCTGTCCAACTATAAGCTCCGAAAAATTCAATTTCACGCGAATGCTTTATCAAAATTCGTGAGAATATCTAAGGCGAAAAATTAATAATTCTCGTTCTCGCTCAATCCTCAAAAGAAAAACATTTTCTCTGTCCCTTCCTTTATTCATTGAAATTAATAGAAATATAATTAATTTATGATTTAATCCCAAGGGTGTTAAGATTTTTTTTTGATTTGATGCTTGAGGTTGGATATGAAAATAAGCTCTTTTTAATTAATCTTTTAAATATAGAGTTTGAATTTAGGGATCCTAATTTCACGAATGTAATGTAATGTAATTCACGAATTCATTTAAAGTAGAATTTAGCAATAAGTGGGTAAGCTGCAGTGCTTTGGCATCTGAAAATTCTGGGTTCGAGACTCTGCAACTAAAACTAAAATAAAGATGTTAAAGCTACATACTTTGAATTTTACAAGTAAAAATGTCATTAAAAGAGTGGTTTGGATAACATTTTGAGTGGTAGGTTTCAGGCTATGAGGTATAAATTTTTCTCAGGTCTATAAACTCAGGTGTGTATCCTGGAAATGAGGGTTCGAGGTAAAACCCTCCCCTTATTTTTAAAAAAACAAATTCTAAGTTTAAAGCAAAAAGGTCATGATTGGAAAAGTTATTCCAAAAAAAGTCCTGATCTGAATAAACCTTCCCAAAAAACATCCTGGATACGCTCCTGCTATGCCTGCACCAATTTGGACATGAATCGTTAACATTAACGTCTATTTTCTAAGAGAAGTACAATTAACTACCCTTTTATTTAAATATTTAAATTTCTCTTATCATGCTTGACGGGCAGTCATATAGCCAGGAGATGGGGAATTTGGGGCACAATTTTGAAAAATTTCTTGCTACACCCCTGTTAGTGGGGGACTACTGTAGCACTCTCTTATTTTCAGTTAAATTTAATTAACATAATTAAGATGGATGCATCTTATGCTTCATATCAATACATTCAATCATCAAATCAGAAAAATCTTTTTTTACTCTGAAATATTTCTAATTAATCAACGTCATAGGTAATTAATTTATCCTCCAGGAAAGAAAACAACAACAACAACCTTAATAATATTATAAATTATGATACTTTCCTGATGTTTGAAAATTTTGAGCATCGCATGAAAATTAAATTTCCGAGAATTCTCGTGTATTTTACCCAAAAATGATTAATGTATGAATTTTAAGCACACATGCCAATCATTCTGTGCTTCAAATTTTCCATCATTAGGAAGGAATAAATCTTTGTATTAATAACATACCGCTAGCAATAAGACAATGATTAAATGTAAGCATAATATTTTGATAATTAATAAAAATAGATTTTTGATAGGAATACTAATTAATATGGAACTTATTATTGTGTCTATCAATATTGCGTCAACTTTCTATTTTTGTCAGGCATTAGCGTCCTAAATATTAACAAGCACATTTCTATAAATGAAATTCCTCATAGCTCATTGAATTCATGATTTAATTCGGATTTTCATACGTCTGCAGATTCATCTTCCACACAATAAACTTCTTATGATTAAGTGAAAACATACAAAAGGTAATTAACTGATGATTGATTGGAACTTTTTTTCCTTCCAGAAGGTGTAGGTAGCAGCAGTTTAAAATTAAGGAAATTAAAGTAAATTTTCCACTCAATCTTTTCGATTTCAATCTCTAAAATAACGTAACAAGGTGTCGCATTTTGCGCAGGGTACACGACTTTGGGGCCCCAAAGGGTGGGAAAATTGGAAAATTTTTGTGAGTTTTCACGATTTAGGGGCGCAAAATTTAAAAAAAATTTAATTAAAAGATTGAAATTTTATATTAATTTGAAATTTAATATTACCATTTTATAATAATATATTTAGACTTAATATAAGGGGCGCTTTTTCAACTATTTTTCAATATTTGCGCAGGGCGCTTGGTACCCTAGGTACGCCCCTGCAGTACATCTGTTGACTTGCTTCTATATCATGTTGGGGCATAGTCTTTCTCAAAAATTTTTAATTTTTAAATATAATACGGTTCTAGAAATTCTTATGATGTATATTACAGCAATTAAGGATAAATGTTTTCCTCAGTTGTATTTTAATTATATTGTTGTTAATTCCAGTTGTTGAGTGACAAATCCCTGTAGCATTACAAGAAGAAAAATAGTAAATGGACAAACGATCGATAAGAATGGAAAAGCTCAATTAATACCATCTAAGCTCTTAGACGTGATTTCTGTACTACCGACTTGATTGGAATAGAATTTATAAATAAATTTAGATAATGAGGATTGCATGATATTTTCTGAACTTTTACAACATGTTGTAGATTTACTAGATTGTTGGTGCATTGATGATTTTTTTTTAAAAAAAAAATACTTTTGAAAAAATGATTATGTAACCCGAGCAGTACAAAATAGTTGTCAGGGCACTTGATAACGATAAATCATCACAAATAGATATAAAACCACCGACGGTGGTTTGACGGTAAAAAAATGAAATTTGCCGCAAGGTGCTGGTTGGGTTAGTTAATGGAAAAACTTTTCGTTGAATATTTAGTTTAATAATTTTCATCACGCATCTCTGATAGCTTTTCTCAACATGTATCACAAAAAGCTCTTCTATATACAAAGAACTAAGCTATACGACGATAAAGTTTTCAATGAACAATTGATTGTCTCTATCAGATAGCTTATTAATTCAAGCTACAGACTCAACAACAATGAAGACATTGAGGTCTGCCATTTGTTCACAAAGTTATTTACAACATTTTATTCGATGCTTTAGACAACAAAATAAGTTTTTTGCTTAGCAAAAAAAATTAAACAATTTCTTTTTTGTTTTTAGACAATTTGAACCTTGTGAAGATATTTTGACGAAAATAATTATTTTTTTGAAGGGGCGTTCAATTTTCAAGTATTTTTCCATAGAATAACAGAAATATTTGATTTACAGAATAAATACGGAAAATAAACTTAAGCAAACAAGAATTTTCCCAGAATGGAAGTAAATGCTTGAATCTTTAAGCAATTTATGTGAATTGATTGCTCACCAGAAGGGAGGTAGATGTGATTAGTCGAGAACAAAATTTCCGTCATAAACAACTTGCGGCGATTAATGTTCTTCTTTGCTGACAGATTTTTCTAGAAATTTTATAGGGGAAAAATTACAGCATTGAGTTTTTAGCAGCATCCGGTACATTTGTTTTTGCTATTGATGGTCAGAAACTTTATTTAATAAATTCTTCTTTCTTTTCTTTTATTCGATGATTAACGTCTCACAACTTTGTAAATATTTGATGGATGAAAAATTAATTGCTTTTCTCAAAATTAATTTTTTTCTTGAAAGAATTCATACTCATTTTTTACAGTCTAGTAATTCGGGCATAGGGAATAATTTTGTTCATCAGAAACTTTTACTTCGGAAAATGCTTAGTATCATTAGGGGTCGTTTATATATTACGTTCTTATTTTAGGGGGGAAGAGGGTCTGAGATTTTGCAACAAGCTATACTAAAACATTTTTTATCGTTGAAAATCTGTAACGAGGAGGGAAAGGAGGGGGGGTCTAAAAAGTCGCTATTCGCCGTAACGTAATAAGTTATTGGCCCCTTAGAATTGATCGCTAATTATTAAAATGTATTACGGAATGAATGACTAGAAAGGAAAAATAATTTGAAAATTTATGTCTTCCAATTCATTTTAATCGTTACAGGTGCGTAACCAGAGAGGCAGGGGCGTATTTTGACCCCCAAAACCCCCCCTTTTTGAGAAAAGTTTTTCAATTTGTGAAAGAATTTTTGCATGCTAAGAATAAATCTATCACTTTGCACTTAAAAATGAACAAAAAACTTACTCCTTAGTTTCCTTAGAATTTATTCGAGTTTCCAATCATCAATACATTATGTTTAGCCTTAGTTCCTTTCTGGATCTTAGAATTGGAACCTGAACCATATGCAGACGTTCAAAACCTTTTAAATAATATTTTTTTCTTTTAATCTTGCCTTTTCTTAGCTAAATTATGCTTATATTTACCCTTTTCCTCAATGCTTAGACCCTTCAGCCTTAGATTTGCTTCTTTAGATCTTATTTATCACTTATTTTAATTAAATTTCATGTAAATTGGCTCTAAAATGCTCTTCTTAGCTTCAAGTTCGGATTAAAAAGCTCTGACCAACATGAAGTTGGCTCTAAGTTACGAGCAACTTAATCAAATAAAATTTGAATTTAAAATGGCAGTTATATCATTCTAAGCTTCTTATTTCTTAAAACTTAGATGTAAACTTTTATTGCATGAAGCAACAAAAAAGTGCAATAATTTTTTTTAACAATTTGCTATGGTTTTTCAAGAAAAAGATGCCAAAACCATTCCTAAATTTTAAACAAATTTTAAAACCCCTCCCTCAAAAAATTTCTGGATACGCCCCTGCAGAGGGGTGGACACCCCTTGATGGAAAAATTTCCTGATAATCCCCTTCTAAATATTTTTTCACACAATTTTTTTTAAAACTCCTGGCTACACCCTTGATTCAAGCTCTGGATGTTTCTTGTATGCTGCTCAGGTGCATAACTAGGAGTAGTTTGGGGTATTTATCCCCCTTATAAGCGGAAAATTCATCAATTTGCTAGGGTTATTGAAAATAAAACCTGAAAATACCATTCGAAAAATTTCTGGCCTCTGATGCTACTCTTTATTTCCAATGAAATAGTTGAAGCAATACATCACAAAATAATTAACAAATATTTACTTCAAATTCAATTATTTGATGTAAACTGATTCATAAAATTAATTTTAATTGATTATTTCTGCAATAACATGTCAGAAATTCTTATACCAAATGCTCAACAAACATTGCATTTCTGATTATGAATTTGTTTATTTGACCAAATTGTCTATTTGAATTCACAATAACTTTGAGTTACTTTATTGACAGTTACAGTTAGTTGTTACCAATATCAAATAATGATTTGTATTTGGAATCTATACGAATGCTGTAGTCTTCAATTCAGTTGAGCATTAAAGCAATGGAATGGCTCAATGAGTAAAAGCTTGTGGTATGAAGAAAGTCTCATTCCTTTCTTCATACCACAAGCTTTTACTCATTGAACCATTCCATTGCTTAGACAGTCATTCTTCCTTAACACACGACATGTATGATATTGTGGGTATATAATACAATGCACCTACCTAATAACAATTTGTGAACGAAAATACATACTTCTAATGTCAAAACTAGGATTGCTGATGCAGATGGTCGACACCCTAATCTCTGAGCAATTGCTGCATTTTCACAGCTTCTTTGTTTCTAGGAAACACGTGAACAATTGCAATCAAATATATTTTCATTTAAGGTATACATGTTATAACGTGAACGTTGTACGAATTCTTGTCAACAACCTTTGAAGAGACTTGCCGTCAAAACACATTCACAAACGAGACAATGGCAGCTTTTTTTCGTTTGTACCAATTTTGCCATTAATATATTCTTTTACCAAGATGTTTAGATTTGTTCATATGAAAAAGTTTAAATTTTTAACGGTCAAAAATTTTTTAATTTTTTGTAAACACTAACACTATGATAAAAATCCAGGGGGAAGATAACACGGCGTAAAAAAGTGATTTTACGCCAAAAAATTTTTTTACGCCAAACTCTTTTTGACCAATAACTGCTAATCCTTTGGTAATATCTGGGGGGAAAAGATTCCAAAGTTCTTATATTTATGTGTTTAACAAGATGTAACTAAAAGTTCTATTCAAAAATGCCTAACAAAATTTTACGCCAGGCCAGGCGTAAAAATTTTACGCCGTGTTATCTTCCCCCTGTAAAAATCTGTCGAATTTGTTAAATTTTTCAATTCTTAGTACAGAAGCATAGTAAATGCTTTATGATTCACTAATCTAACTAAGTTCACTTATTACGTAACGCAAAAACCCGACTTTTTATATTCCCCCTCCTTACTTTGTCACAAATTTGAATTGTCAAAAAATCTAAGACCCCCCCCCTCCCATCCTCCTAAAAGCGCTACGTAATAATTGATTTGTATACAAAATTAAGTATGGTCGAGTGTACTCTGTTTGAAAACATCTATATATCTTGACTTTTTACACTGACAGATTTGCTTTTTGTGGTTTGAAAACCATAATACGGCATAATACATGACAATACAAAAATCTGTTATACAGGGTCGTAAGGAGGCCTCGAGATTTATTTTTAAAACAAAAAATAATAATCTTTTACAAAAAAATATTGAAAAATTCTGTAAGTAATTAATATCAATGTCTAAAAAAGTATAAAAAAAATTAATATAAAGGTTATATTTCAACTATTTTTTCAAAAATCCTGGCTACGCCCTGACCCAGTGGCGTAGCCAGAAATTTTTATGAGGGGGCCCAAAAAATTTTTTGTTCCTAGTAACTCATTTTTCAATTAATTATATAAAATACTCTTATATTAGTAAATAACGCGGCCGAGCAAGGCGAGGCTGCCGAAAATTTTCATAAAATTTTCAAAAAAATTTCTTATGAAAATTTTTTTGTATGAGTTTATGATTTTTGGACTGGGGGCCCGGACCCCCAGTGGACCCCCCCTGGCTACGCCCCTGCCCTGACCTGACAATACCTAAATCTGCTATACATTCAGCAGATTATAATCCTGACAACCTTTTTCCGTGTATTTTAAATGATTATTTTAAATACAAGAATTAAAACAATAGATTCATTAAAAATAATAATAATCCATGAGAGACGTGTGGGAAGTTTATCAGGAATTTCGACAAGTGCGATTTAAGTATAAAGTAATGGAAGGTGGGCTGGATTTAAAAAAACCAACATTTCTTATCGAATTATGGTCTCTAACCAGCTCAGACTCCAACCACCAAAGATTATATCAGTTTCAATCTATTATTGTTCCTTTACGCAAATGTATCGTAATCCATAACCACAATACAAAAGCACACATTGTTCCTGAAATAATTGAAATTTGACCATCAACAATTAAATGGTTCCATTTGAATAGATAATGTTAATTCCTTATGCAAACTAATTAAATTTCAATGCCAATTATTTATCATTAATCAGCAATAAATCTCTATTGTTTATTGTACACCTACCTCTTCTCTCAATGAAATCAATTTCCACCACCAAAAAATGTCAAATGGCTTTATTTTTTTTATTTATTATATCACTTCACATCACCTGAATATTTATTAATGGCTGTAAATCATGCTCACTTATTTATATCGCAAAACCACAGACAAGTGTGACCGTTGTATTCAAATTTTCACCAATGAATGGTTTCAAGTTCAACAGACAATGTTCTGGTTTTTTTATCGTTATCACAAATTCTTTTACGCATGTTACGGATATCCATTAGATTTATTTCTACTCTCGATCGTATGAATAATGAGACTAAACACGGATTGTGTATAAGCACTTGGTGAGGTTTTGAGAAGCAAATCTTAAGTACACAGTTTGTGAAAAATTTTATGTGTGTTCTGTTTACATGAAAGGAAATAGTCCAAATATTTTCCACTTGCTAGGAAAAACAATTAATCAAAATTATTTAACTGTTTATCTAATTTTGAAATGTAAACATTTTTTGAAAATTTTTTAACGGCTAAATAATTTTTGAAATTTGTGGAAAAATTACTTAATGGTTTGAAATATTAGGTTAATTCTATTTTAAGTAGTTAGTTGAAGGATTCACAGGATTAATTAACTAAACTTCATTTATAGACATCAATGACTTCATATCTGTGATTAAATCAATTCAAAATCATTTGCAAATTTGAAACTGAATGAAATTGTATTAATCTTAGTAGGCACATCATTGACTTAAATTTCATTATTTACACAAAACATAAACAAAACAAAGATTTCTGAGGATATGATAGACGATTTAAGTTATTACGTTTATATTTCGCTGACTCTACTGCCAGTATACTTTATTTTCAAATTGCTGATGTGGATGGGATGGGAATTGTTCATTAATAATTGAAAATTCGTAAGTTTTTAATTCATTTCATGAAGAATTAAATTTCTAATTTTTTGTTGAATTTTTCTTCAAGAAGTTTTAGAAGCAGCAATCCAGAACAACTTGTTCTTACGGACGGATTTTACACGTATTTCATTCCCATATATTTTGAAGAGGCAATAATTGGTTATTAAACAGGAATAGAGCAATTGCAACTGTGAAGAAGGCTAATTTAGAATAATTGTATTAATAATGTTAATAAATAAATTTTGTATTTTGTGCAAATTATGACATATTTTAAGATTTACATGATTATTATCTTCTACGTAAAATTATTGAATTAAATGATTCTTATTACTTACCTTCACATAATAGTTCATCTTTGTTCAGTTGCTGGATCATTAGATTATGCAAAATGTTAGTCAAAAAGTTAAGGGGTCGTTCACTTATTACGTTACGCAAAAAATAAGTGAACGTAATAAGTGAACGACCCCTAATTGCTACAAGCTGTTGATAATTAAATTTGTGCCCCTTTGTATGGGAAAGGGGTAGACAGCATGGGGAAAGTAGTAGTCAGCGACAATTAGTTAAGTATCCATGTTTGGTTTTAGAAGTCTAAGCTCGATGGAAAATTTGCTTCAATTAGCAAGGGTTTTTTGAGAACCCCCAGCTTCAAAATTTGTGGCTATGCCCCTAGTGACAACTAAGAATGGACAGGGACCAGTTTTTTGGATATTCTCTTCCCATACGGAAGACAACAGATGAGATTACACGAGAAACTTCAGTAAAGTAAAGAAAGTAAGCAAATACCCAAAATGAAACTCAGTTGAAAGTTTTATTTTACAGATTTAAATTTCTTTAATAATTTTATTTACTGAATCTTTTTTATTACATTTTACAATTCATTATGATTCCCCGAATTTATTTCTATACTTCAAGACCATCTTCAAGGTCTGCGTAAATATCATAATTCGTTTGTGTGTCCCTCCTGTTTATATTGGAATGATTTATTAATTTAACATAAAATTATTTTCATCAGTTTTTAATCATTCCATTTACTGACAAATATTCATCATTCCACGCGTAGCATGGACGCTATTTTTCGCAAGTCGTTCTTTTGATTTTTCATTTAATTTATTGACAAATAAAAGTTTAACTTAAAAAAGAAAGGCAAATAATTATTTTCTTCATTTTTTAGATTTTATTCCGTTCTTAAAAATTAATTAATTATTTTTTGTATTAAAACTAGGATATTTTCTCTTTTAAAAAGGGGGAATATTATAAACATAATACATAATATGATATAGATAGATTTTATATATTGCATAAAGGAGATAATTATCAAAGAATGGAAACATTTTCTATTACTTTCTGCAGAAGCTAATAACACTCGATCGACGGTTATAAAACTGTAGAAGGAAATGACTTTAGACACTCTTAGTGTCTTAGTATTCATGACAATTAAATTAGAGGTCGTTCGTAAATTACGTCACGCATAAAATGATTTCCCCCCCCTGTCACAAATTTTCCATACAAAACATTTTTTTGTAATTGGACTGTCACAAATTCTTCAAACCCTAAAGCGTGACATAGTTTGCGAACGACCCCTTACACTTGAAAATGCACAAATAAATTCAAAAGGTAGAAAGTTAAAAAGAATGGAAATAAAGGCTTGGTTACGTAGGTTTAGGAGCGTATGCAGACATTTATCGAAGGGAGGGGGGGGGGGGGGTTTGGTTTGGTTTTAACTTTTTTATGGATGCAAAGATTTAGGGGAGGGGTTGGGATTTTTTTCTCGAAAACCCCTAAGGGGTCGTTTACTTATTACGTTACGCAGAACAGCGACTTATTAGACCCCTCTCGTTACAAATTTTCAACGAAAGAAATTCTTTAGCTTAGCCTGTTACAAAATCTTAGACCCCCCTCCCCCTAAAAAGCGAAGGACCCCACCAAATTGAAGAAAATGTCCGTCTAGGGGAGATTGATGACTCCCCTGGATACGCCTTTGGTCAGGGGTAAAATCTAAGGGGTCATTCACTTATGACGTGAAAAAATGGGATATTTAGACCCCCTCCCCCCACATTTCTAAAAAAAAATTTTTGTATGAAGGTGTCATAAGTGAATGACCCTTAGGGGATTTGGGGAGATTTTATTACTCGACAAACAACTTTCTTCAAAAAGAAAACAATCCCCTCACCCAAGAAAATTTCTGATTACTCCCCTGCGTAAGGTTCATTCACAAATGATGTCTATTGAAAATATAAAAATTTAAGACCCCTTTCGCAATTTGTAGCAAAATTTTCATTTTTCTTCTATAAAGTGGTCATTCACCTATGACATCCACGCGGCGGGGGGGGGGAAGGTAGAACAATAAAAATTATATGAAATTTATTGTTCTTTTTCGAAAATGACCGTTATGTTCAGACGTCACAACCTAAGACCCCTCTCCCCCTTAAATTTGACGTCAATAGTGGATAACACCTTCCACATCATACATGGATAATCAATTGAGGGACAAGGGAGTTCTAGAGGTGAAAAGGATGTGAAAAAATGATTCATGTTTTGATGGACGTCATTTATGAGCGACCCAACCACAATGCTTCGTTACATGATAAACTGTGAAATTTATATTCATAAGAACAATGATGATATCATAAGCTTTATCATTCCATTCATTCTCTGCACGTAATACAATTGTATTACAATAAAAAAATATACCAAGAAGTTCATGCAATTGAAAAGAGAAGTTGAAGTTAATATATTTAATAACTAGATTAAATAATGAAGTTTTTTATCTGAATAGAAATGATAACAATTATGATTCATTTAAAAAAAGCTGTCAAGTGTTTTCTATTTAATTTTAAATGAGGGGAACATGTTTGTGGAAGTGTTAGGAAATAGTCTGAGTTTTCAGCGCATGTAACAGTCATTAAATCTACATAAATTAAATGGAAGAGGATAAATTTCGAATTATTTTGTCAGATTTTCACGTTCATCCAACAATTTTCATTCTGTCAGTTTTTGGTGGCTTTTTACAAGGCTTTAAGTTCAATCCTGATTATTCTGCAGGCAGAAAACATTCCACAGACTAAGCTATTGCAACTAACCATAAAGCCAAATATTTAAATTCTAATTAAAATTAATTTTTTAGGGAAAACTTAGATTTCATTAACGGAACTAAATATAATTGCTGTTGATTACTGTTTCAACACAAATGTTATACATTGAAGTTAGGGGCATCCACAAATGACGTCCAACAAAAATTGAAGGGTTTCTAGAAAAATTCTAGAGCTGTGTGACATTCCATACAAGGAAATTTTTATATTCACACCCCGATTGCCACGCAAACATCCCGTCCTAGTGCATGTCAGGGCACCTCAAGGTCATTCTGACTTTTTACCGATAACATGGTGACAGTGGTGCTCTAGTAACTATGTTGTGATGCTGGGGCACCATTATTTTCTGACAAAAGCTCCGAAAAATCACATTTTTTGTTGGACGTCATTTTCGAACAGCCCCTTTTCTTAAACAAATAGATTTTCACAAAATTCCCAGACTATTTCCTCGGCTAAACTAATTTTACGATAAATAATTGTCGGATAAGGTGAAATTTACTAATTGTTTGTTGTTGCGAAAGAAGAAACGTGCTAAAGATATACAAAATATTAACAATTTAAATGGCTACTAAATAGTACATTAGATGATGCATCAGCTTTGTTTCTTCCGCTAATAATTACTCATTCTCACATAATCACATTTTAACCAATCTCAACATAGATATTTTAAACACTTGCAACAAATTTTCCTTGATTTCTTTATCATAATGATTTTTGTTTTTTTTCGGTGTAATTTTGTCTTAGTGCTGCAATTTTTGCAAGGGACGAGGATACACTTGATTTATCTTTAACAGTGTGATCTTTCAGTTTAGTCCCAGTGATGGACAAATGCATTTAGCTTACGACAAACTGCTAGCCTTTCAAATTCAAAGAATCACAACATTTCTAGGAACAAGGGATGGTTTCTTGGGTATACCCTTGATATACTTAAGACAAACGCTGGAGAGTCTTTAAATGAAGACAATAGCTATTGTCTTTAGTAATGACAAGGGTATAGCCGAAAAAACCGACCCAGGTCTTGTTTAGGTATTTTGAAGCACGCCTAAGATATTTTAGCGGCAGACTAGTGTGACGTAGAGCATCAGTTGTCCATCACTGGTTCAATATATTAAGTTTTCGTTAATTCTTTTTGTATCTTCAATAGTTGTGAACTTGTTATTGGAACATACGGACGCTGATATTTGGAATGTTCGTAATCCACAAGTCAACCGTTTGACAATTCACAGACACAAATTCCTTATTGATCTTCGAATATTTTATATCTTGCGACATAGAATTGATAAAAATTTCACAACACGAAAATTAAACAGCACATCCGCGATCATACGTTTTCATCCCTGTAGTTACTACTCAGAAAAACACATTTTTATCTTTTCGTCACTAACATAACTGTTGCTTATCATATTTTTTTAACTTTCTTATTATGTTTAAAATTTAAGGTATTTATAAAAAATTTTACACGATCTCTCGAGTGTCCCTCATACAAAAATCACTTCACAATCGTCTTATACAAATTAATTAATTAATGATTTTATCATCAACGAAAAAATGAAGCAAAAAGAAAATATTATGTTGCTGGTTTTGTTTTATTTCCATTTCGCGAAACTCTTATGAAATATATCAAGAAAGATAGTTGTTAATTACTCATTATTTCGTGAATGCCATAAAGACCGCCCAAACAATTTCATTCGTGTTTGGCTTGGCCGCTTCTGCCTCAAAATCTAAATCCAGTAATTCTCTCACACGGCGCATTGCTAAGTCATAATCGTCATCATTAAGCGGTGCAAATGCATTCTCTAATACGTCACTAGCATGCGCAAGGAAAATTAATGACAGCATACGCTTATCAATTCTCTGTGGATCATTCACCCATTTACTGAGAACTGCATCTTGAATCTAAAAAAACAGAGAAAGAAAGAGAAAATTGTTTAAATAAAATAATTGTTTATACACAACTGTTGTGCTGCTTATAGCTGCTTATGTTTAGATCTTGAGGTACAGCTTATTTATCTGAACGTTTCTGTTCACTTTTTGGCTAACTGAATATCTATTAATGACGCACATGTGTACAAGATTCATGTGTTTGTGAGATACAATTTCAAAAGGGGTTTGTACACAAATGACGTTTAATTTTTAGATCGGACGTCCAGACCATTCAGATTCAATAAAATGAGCTACTTTACTGATTGTCGGACGTAAATTTTCCAAACCATAAATAAATTTATAGACACAGTCATCATTCAAGATCAAGCTATCTACAAGAGTCTGCCTGCACACTCGACCTTTTGAGTGATCATTTATCACAATCTCAAAAATTTCTCAACCCAAAAGGTCACACTAAAATTTTTTTTACAGCTCAATATAACATTTTCGACTCACCTTCTTAACCAATTTAGACTTTATGCTGTTGTCATTAAGTGGATGTGTAGTCATATCAAATAATAGAAAATTCTGTTTCTCTGTTGTCAATACGCCTTTCTCGACAAGATTTTTGGCAAGCCTTTCACGTACATTCTTCAGCTGATAACGTAATTTCAATGGATTCCATGTTTCACCTGTGTAATTAAAGGAAGTAATGAATATGCATGATGACAAACGTTAGATTATGTTTGCATGCTGCTTAATTTATATGTACAATAATAATGGAACTGGGTGATGTAAAGATTGCTGATGCAAATGAATTCTAAAGAAAATTTCACAACTTGATGGATTGTCTTTAAAGCAATTTATGGAACTGGGTTAGGCATTATTATATATTGATTGATTTGAGCTCTTTGTTCCAATATCTTTAAGTGACAAATTGTCAAGTGTTAATTTTCTAAGGAAAAACCGATGAGTAATAGCTATTATGCAATATAGCCAAGATTAACAGAAAATCCATTAAATTTTATATGAAATATTGACCATAAAGAATTCCTTTGACGTCAAAAAATTTGGATAAAAATCCAACAAGCCTTAAAAACTGGTTTGAATCTGAAAAACTTCATTGTCATAGTCAGGGTCAGTAATAATTCGCATTTCTTGAGTTTGCGACAAGAATTTTGGAAATTTGATTACTTAAAGCAATAAATGTCAAATTTACATCCTCAAGCAGCTTCACGAGCCTCAAGCTTCAGTGCCAACCACTGGTTAGCAACATCCATCACTGAATTCAAATGTTCTTACCGCTTAAATATTCAATCCAACTTTGAATCGTTTCTGGTGGATCAGTGTCTTTTATGTGCTTTAATGCTTCATCCAATAGAACATCTCCCGTTGGTGTATCTGATTTCAATATTATTTTTCTGTATCAGAAAGGAAATTAATTAGTTACGACGAAATTATAGTTACTATAACTACAGCAGTTACCTAGAGCACAATCCACGTCGTCTCATTCCAGCTTTCTCTAATTCAACTCGCCCTCTCAGCCCTAATTCGATCAAAATACATCCACGAAGTCCACTTGATATGCAATCATTCCAAAACGATGTATAGCCCTAGACGAAATAATAGCAATAATCGATAAATAATTTGTGTATTATTAATTATTTTCATTTATTATTCACATCATGTTATTGATCCATGAAGGTAACTAAGTCTTGTAAAAATGCATGAATATCACTAAATGAGAGAGAGAGGAACTAATAGTGCCAAAAATTACTTCATAGATTTCTTTGTGTGTTAAGCATGAATGTCGATAGCGGTGTGCAAATCACAGTTCATTATGAATTTAGTTGCTTTCTTTAAGCAGCACATGATTCTGAAATTTTGGTTGAGCAAGCTATATTCTGACTATTTTACGAAACCGTAAAAAGTATTTTCCATGAATTAGGAGACCCATGCTGCTTGATCATCCCTGACATGCTTTGGACAGTCTATTATCTATCCATAGAATGTACGCAATTTGCAACAAGAAGAAAAATCCAAAGCATGTCTTGTCGGTCAGGAACTACATTTTTGTGCATATTCTCAGCATCATTAGATTCATGTGGAGTCAGAGACAATATTAAATTCCTTCGTAGCTTTTATGACGTCATAATCTAGATTCATAGATTCATTTACACCATCGGACTGACCCATTGATGTCGAAACTTGTTTTGGTTCGCAAAAAGCGAGTTGAAAGTGAAATTTGAACAAAAACATTTTTGCTTCTGTTGGGAAAGAAGATGCCACATGCTTTGTGTATGTGTTTTGGATTTATTGAAGTAGTTTTAACATGTATGATTATTTTGTGAATTTGGTGTAGCAGGCTGGATATTTAGGAGTACATGATCAGTTAACATTTAATTTCTTTTGTAGACAGGTTTTAAGAATTAATAATTCAAAGCTGTGCCTTGTTTAATTTTGAAGATAGATTGAGTTTATTCTGATTGGAGTATATAAGGCAGTGGTGGGCAAACTGTGTGTCGTAGCTCATTACTTTATAATCCCAAAACTAGTCTCTTACAGAGTTCATTCTCAACTGATGAAGGATTGACTCCAGAAAAACATAGATTGGAAGTATTGCGACCCAAAACAGATGGTCCACCACTGTCTTTAAGCTTTACTGTATTTCACCATATTCTTTTAAATAGCTTTGTATCAGTTCTCACAATTTCACCATAAAGAAGATATAATGACATTTGGTACTTTATAGCTTCAAAATTTGACAATATTAATCTCTCAGCTGCCACAAAATCTTTATTTGACTTGACTTATTGAATAGACACGACTTACTACAAAAATATCAAATCAGGCATTCACAAGGATGCGATAATTTTGATTTTTTTAGGGTCGTCCACAAGCGGTGTCCATCAAAAATGGGATTCCCACGAATATCTATTGAATAATCCATAGGATGCTCAGTTACACTTGCAAACCGAGTCTGATTTTGCTGATCAGCAGAAATGTCAAGGAAAGCTTGCAAAATAGCAATTTTCTTTGTGCTTAGATTTTTAAATTTCAGCAAATAATTTAACGATCAGATCACTGAAAATCCCCAATTGACACCCACGTGCAAGTCCCAAAAATGCCACGGGACATAGTTTATAGATACAAAATAGCTCGTACATTCGGAAATGAGTATGAAAAAGTTGATAAAAAACAAAATTGTATTGTAACAATTTTGAACAAGAAAACATGAATTGAACTGATAAGCTGTAACTTTTTTTTTCGTCGAACAAAAAAATATCCACAAATGTAAAGTTTATATTTTTTGCCAAGCTTGAACGCTTTTAATTCTATATGAGTAACACAATTTTATTAGTTTTGTTTTCAATTGATAATACCAAGATAAAGTCTGATAAGACTTCCATTCTACCGCTATGCAGCAATTATTCCTATACAAAAGAAACTTGTTGCCCTTAAAAATTTTTTAAGACAAGTGAATGAAAAGCTCACTTAATGACACTATTAAGGCATAGAAAAATTCATTTTCCATGTCACGAAAATTTTAATAATGCACGTTTTTTGAGTTCCAATTTTAAAGTCTAGTAGAAAGTGTATTGAGTAATTATATATCACGATTGCCTAGTGATGACGAATCACAGACAGGCAATAAAACAACGTCTTAGACGGCGATAAAGTGGCATTGAATCTTCACAGCTATCGATTGTATAAACACTTTTTTTCCGTGGCTGGATTCATGTAAAAATATTCATCAATTTTTTCAGATGATGTACATATAAATATGTTGGAAGAAGAAGAAGAAACAATACAGAGAAAATAATAAATGTCATCGCATTAATGATTATTAAAGTCTTACTGCCATTTTTTTCAAACTTCCCTTTTCTCTCTAATTTTCGTGCCTTTATGTATGCATTTTTCTTCTTTACATTGCAAAACTACATTCATTGAACTCTCAAAATTCTTGTTTGCTTGCTTGCTACACACTCTCTTATACGTACTTCTTTATCCTTTAGTCCAAGCAGTAATACTTCTTCCATTAGCGTTAATCGTGTTTCTTTATCTGATGCCTCTTCTGGATTCTCGTCTTCTGATCCATTTTTGAAATTGTCATTATGATCATTACTTGGGGAAGTACTGGAACTAAATTCTGTGCTTTTTGCTGCATTCGTCCTTCTAACTAATCCACCAGATGAGCTGGACGTGTTCATTTTTTCTATTAATTTATTTTTTCTTATGTGTATTAATTTCTATTTTTTTTCGAAAGGGAAATTTTACTTTCAATGCTTCTTTTAAATCTGAATTTTCACTTTAAACTGTTTAACACAATTAATTTAAATATCACCAATAGTTTAAGCTTTGTTTTGTGCAAGAGATTATGATGAAAATTAAGATATAACTATTGTTCTAAATTATGATTTTTTTCATCCACGAATTAGGTATTTTTTTATTTTCGTAAGCACAAAATGAATTTCTACAAACTAGTAAGCTACGATATCACTATTCAATTATGCTTGACGCGCAGATTTGTCGAATAAGTCTATTTAATTAAAAATTTTATGTTTATTTACAAAATGACGGCAATAGTTTTGAATTTTCCGTTAAATTTTAAAAAGTGTCAAAAAACGGCCAAAATTTGAAATTTTTCAAAATTTCAACTTTTCAAATTTTTAGAAAACCGTTAAATTTTTAAATTGTAAATCTTCTTAATTACAGTATTTTTACTTAAGTGATATTAGTAAATAATTAAAGGAATATAAATTGCGCAAACAAAATGAACAGACAAAGTGACTGGCTGTTTACGTGAGTTTCTGGCTAAAAATTTCTCCAAAACCATACAAATTGAAAAGTTTTCAAAAAATAATAAAAAGTAAACAGCAAAGTAAGTCATTAAAAACATGTTAATTCAGCAAAAAGAGCTCACTGATTTAATTAACTGTTCTTACCATAATTGGTATGAAGAATACAAGAAGAACTGTATTAAGTCATTCTGCCTAGAAGTTCCAACAGATGTGCTTAATTATTTGAAGCAAGACTTCTTCGTTTTACCAAAAGAATGCAATTTAAGTGATGCCTGTTCATCAAATACACAGAAAATTGGCAACACAAGTAGCTTCTCGGACGATGAAGCAGAAGAAGAAAGTGCTCCTGAGTTTCGCGAGTTTTCTGATAAAATAACGAAGATAATCGATAAATTGGGTAAGTTTAAGTCAGTATTATGAAATTGATCAAGTCAGGCTTAATATTTTGATGATTCTCAATATAACAAATAACATCCAGTAAAACAAAAATAATTTAATTAAACTCTTAGGTGGCTCAGCATTCATTAAAACAAACTGGCACTCACCAAAAGACTCAGTTTGGATAACAGCAGGTCAAACCTTGCGTGTTAAAGATTTATGTGATGTCTATCAATTGCTAAAAGCATCAAGTATCTGCAAAGAGGATCTAAATCAAGTCAGTGAGAACAACTTTTGTCACATTATATTCAAGAAGTGGAAGGAAATTCATCCAGGAACTGAATTTAGATGCTTTGTGAGAAATAGGAATCTAGTTGGAATCTCACCAAGGGATTGGCCACAATATCACGAGCATTTTAAGACACAGAAGAGAGATATTATTAAAGATATTGTTTCGTTGTTTAAGGAAAAGATTAAAGATAAATTTCCAATCGATAACTGTAAGTTAACTAACTTAATTAAGAAACGTATATCCAATAGGATCCAATAATAATTTTTATTGTAGACTGTTTCGACGTGATTCGTGAGACAAAGGACCATGTAATACTTATTGATTTTTCACCATTCAACGAGAAGTATACAGCAGCTTTAGCATTTGACTGGAACTTCCTCCTTGGTGATGAAATCATCGCTCCAAATGATGAAGACGAGTCTGATAATCCAGAATTCAGATATCTTGACAATGATGTTGGCATTCAGCCAAATCCACGTAACAATTATGGCTTTCCACAGGAAATGATTGAAATGTTTAAGAGTAGCACCTTATCCGACGATCAAATTGAGGAACTCAATAGAATCTCAGTTGAGCAAACGGAAGGCGAAAGCAGTCAAGAAAACTAAATTTATAGAAAACAACTCGCATTTATTATAATTTTTCATTATTTACAATAAATCGACATAATTCGTCTTATTTACAAAAATCAGAAATGGATTAATTTTCTCCTAGAAAAAATCTCGTCGATGATGGAAAGAAGGAAGGTTTTGATATGCTGGAAAGAAACCAAAAGACGTTCTCCTTCGTCGTTCATTTATTTAATTTTTTTTAAATTGGAAACTTTCTAATACACGATGAATGTAACAAAAGGAATTTGTTATATATTAATTTCTAAATGACTTTTTTTGTCTAGTCTTACATGATCAGAACACACGCTTGTTTAATTATTTTGTAGTAAAAAAAATCTGTCTTAATTGCCTGCCTTTCTCTCCTTATTGCTTTCTTGGGGACCTTTTGAATTCACACTGTTCATTGACGATAGTGTTATCTGGAATATAAATGTTTCATTAAGCATGTTAATAAAGTTGTGCATGATCAAAAAATAACGGTCGTGTAATATTTGAAAAATAACGGTCACAAATTATTTGAAATGTAATTTTACGTAACGTTTACGTAAGTCAATTCCTGGATATTTCTAGCTAGCTAGCAGAGGAACTGACCACTTGCGTAAATACACTAAAAATCCCCAACTCACCTCTAAATCATTTTTAAGATTTAAGGCCTCTCGTAAGGTATTCGCTTCGACGGTAAAGAGGAAGCATGTAGGAATTTTGACATCATCTTTACCATCGCCTGACATTGCAAACGGCGGTGAATTGTGAATAGAAGTATCAGGTACATTATCGACAACAATAACAGCACTTGCACCAGCATTCATTGCTCTTCGCGCCTTATCAACAAATGTGCAATCTCCTCGCTCAATTATTGCAATTTTACCGCTGACTTCATCCTTATTTTGTAAATCCGTACATAAATGGAATGGTTTTGCGAAGACTAATTTAGATTTAATTGGATCGACAATGTCTGGACTGAAATGTGAAGGACCAGCAGATAGAGCAATTTCATCACCAGTCGTGGGATGACGAAATGACACAGCCTAGAATAAAATTTTATGGATATCAAGAATATTTTCCCTAATAAGCAATAACTATTGATCCTTACATGTAACTCTGAGGATGGAACTGCATTTGATTTGGACAGTTCCACCATTTCCTGCATAAACAATAGTCCGCGTTCAGCCTCTTCTACTGATTTGGCCTAAAAAGTAAGTAAAAAAATTAATTAGCAAAATGTCAAAGCAGCACTGATGCCACAACACTTACATTGTAGAAGCTATGAAGCAACTGAACTTTTCCGTTGCCCAGCGAAACCATTGTAACTCCCATGTCGAATAATGCTCGAAGATGGTCTGCATTATTTGCTTGAAATTCAGCAGCACGTAGTCGATTGGCGACTGAGATGCGTGGACATGAGGCAGTAACCAAATCTCTGAGAGGTCGACGGACCGTTTCAGGAAATAACTTGTTTGGTGATGGACATGATCGCATAAAGTCTAAATCTATTGCATGATTGTCATCATCGTCCTTATGCGTTGATCCTGTATGATTTGATAATTTGCCGAGACTTAATGGAAGTAGATGAGCTTCAGTCGTAAATATAAAGTCATCAATATTTAGCGGAAGATCTTCATCCTCACTGAACAGCAAGTATAAATACTTAATTGTTTCTGATAATAAAAATGAATCCATTCTGTCTTCATGCTTGCCCGTACGTATATCATTAACAGCTGCATAGCCACAAGGAACTTTTGTATGTTTCTGAATAGTCTTTAGTGCCTTCTTGCCAACATGAAGATAATAATGATCACCAGTTGCACGATAAAGGAAATAAGTAGATTCAATGAATTCCGGACGTAAATGATATTGTCCCCAGTGAATCTGAAAGTCGTAAGTGAATGCTTCCGGAATGAATTTGTACATTTGCATGACTTGATAAAGCATCTCGTGTGTTTGAACTGCAGGCTTTAAATCTCCCGAAAGAACCTGAAGACCAGGCCAAAAAGCAAGTAATGCATCCATGAAATTTTTACTCTTCGTATGTGGTCGATGCATATGGACATCCAAAAAGATTGGACCTTGTCTAACGTACTTCATAACTGCATTATAATGCTTATTAAATCGTGACAGGTAACGTTCGTCGCCGAGTAAAATGTATGATTTTAAAAGATATTCATAATATGAATCGATTCCGGCACCAACGCCTGAATCTCGTCGTATCCAATCGCCGGAATGTACATTGACGACTGTTCCCATCAAATTTGATGATCGATTTCTGATTTTCCATAACGCGTCCATTGCAGCATGAGCTTTTGCTTCAAATATGGGCTCACCACTTAGTCTTGAAAGTGCTGCAAATTCTAATAATATTGTGCCTGCACACGCTGTGCATGTTTCACGAGAATGCTTTAAAGCTTCCGATTTCATTCCATATTTTAAATTGATACGAGCATGTGGAATTCCAGTTGATGTGTTAAATGCAGGCAAGAGTCTATATCCAAGATCTTTTGCCATTTCAAGTAACTCGCCACGATACCAATTCATAATATGAGCTTCCTTCTGTACATACTCAGCCAATATGTGAGCCGATAATAATCCACCAAGCATCCTGATATTTGTCTCAAACACCGATACAATGATGTCATTATCAAATTGAACATTCTTGATAACTAGCTTAACTGCTGACTCGAATTCCTCGAAATCCCCTAATATCACTAACGTATCTAGCGTGTCTACTAGTGTCATTGAGAAGCTAAGAAAAAGGAGGAAAAAAGACATTTAGAATATTTAGGAAAAAAGTTCTAGAAGAAAAGGGGATAAGATTGAGCATATTAGAGACACGTCACTTAAAATTATACTTCGCAGTTAGTTTAATTCAGTTATCAGGGAAAAGCAATATAAACAGCTGTATCATGCATAAAGGTAGAGATAAAAACACAAACAGCGCTTGTTAAATATTTTCGTGTTGTGGAAAAATATTTTGTAAATTTTAACGCAATTTTAATTCAATTATGCGTACCAATGCGTGCTATTGTTTCAGTTCTGTCCAAAATGAGTTGTCAAGTTCTTGAAAAGATTTTTTCTAACGGATTTTTTTTGAATTTTTTGCTCATCAATTAATTCAAAATTTAGAAAACCATTAAAATTTAAAAACTCCATTAGGTTTAATTAACGAATACTGATTAGGAGATGATTTGTTTCTTTATAAGATGTGATAATTTTTGCGTGAAACAGTGTCCATATGCAAATTACGAAACATCCAGATATCCTTGCCAAATGTTACAAAACGTCAACAAAGCATAATGAATATATTAAGCTTAAGACGTCAATGTCAAGTCAAACCAGTTAAGCAGTCTGGTCTAAACGGCTAATTTATTCACATTTTAAATGCATCTCTCTAACTTCGTATTCGATGATTCGTGACCTTGATTTTTGCTTGCCCAACATTAAAATTAAGATCAGTTTCGACATAATAGGCACCAAATAGAAAACGGTGTTTTTTTATGTAACGTATTGAGCATAATGTGACGAAAATTTATGTTGGGAAATACTCACTTTCCTAACGTATCATCTAAATCTCCTCTGGACGCAGAAATCCCTCTAATCCGTCCCTTGCAGCTCAATGGCTGTAATTCGTCAGCTGGAAACGCATTGTCCATGTAGGCTCTGTAAGCATGATAAAACATTTCTCGTGCCTAAAATAAATATGAAATAATACAATTGTTATGAATACGTCAGTGAAATTTTCTGATCTGGATTATAGTCGATAAGGGCCTTAATAAAATTGTGAAATTTACCTCTTCTCTGAAACGACAAAAAAAAAGCAAATATAATTAATTAAAACTGTCCTATGGTCATCAACATGCTGTAAATATCAAGGATATTCAGTTACTTGCTACTTACTTGAGCTCATTCTTTTCTTTTGACGAAAAAACGTCATTTAAATTATTTAAATTTTGTGAATAAACTAAATTAAGAAAAAATGCTAAAATTATCACTAAACTTATGAGCTGATGCATTTGTGCACCATTCCTATGCACCAAATTCATTATTCTATTATATAGCTGTAACTTCTCATCGTTATTATAGCTAAAAACCACAAAAATTATAATTCTACGATATTTTTTACTCTTCCTTTACTTTTACTTGTATAATTTTCATTGTATGTCTGTACTGCAATTTTTCACAGATTATAGTTGTCAATAATCACAAGTTGTATTACTTAAAAATCCTGAAATTATCTACATATGTGTATGTTTTACGACTTAATTAGTGCATTTAGACAGGATTAATATGTTAAATTAAATATTTTTGATGAAATTAACGAGCCGAATGCTTGTAATGAGCACTCACACGAAGAAAAGCTTAAATTTGAATTTTTAAAATACGTTAAAAAAGCTTTCAAAAGCTTGCTAATTTATTTGTTTTAATTAATTAAACAGAAAGCAAGCTAGACAAATTCGAGTCTGTAAATTTCAAAAACAGCTTTTAAAAAAACAAACATAACTTTAAACAACAGAACAGAATCAATTTTATTCTTGATTTCTTCAAGTACACTTAAATTTAATTTAACTTATTTATAGTCCTCGTCATTACTGTCATCTGCTACATCCTCTTCATCCTCGACAAAATCATCATCTTCATAGATAATTTTCTTTTTCTTTTCTTTAGACTTCTTCTCTTCTGGAATTTCTTGTACAACAACTTGTGATCGATGATGGAAAATGAACGAAACTGTCTGTGTAATGTCCCAAGCTCTGGATATAATTTCATCTGGAATTTGCTTGTTATTTGAGCAATGATACCATTGACTTAGATCATTTGTGCAGTCACTGCCTTCTGGAGGTAAAGTAACTTGAACGTCGTTGACACATCGTTTGCATTTGAAGCTGTTTTAAAGGAACAAAAAATCGGTTATTAGATGTTAAATTTAGGAAAGGAACTGAGAGCCAACTTACATGTCATGTGTGTCAGATTTTGTATTCTCTTCCAATTTGAACAATTCCTTTAGCTCATTCATACTGAAATGTCTCTCTCCTTCGTCATTATCAACGACTGTATTACTTAATGCCTTCTTATGGGTCTGTCGTTGGAAGATTTTCTCCTCAATCGTACCTGTTGCTACAAATCTATAAATAAAGCAAGGCTTCTTTTGTCCATCACGCCATACTCGAGCCATAGCTTGCTCATCATTTGCTGGATTCCAATCTGGATCAAACATGATGAGACGATTAGCACCAATCAAATTGAGACCACATCCACCAGCTTTTGAACTGAGCATGAAAATAAAAAGACTCGAATCTGGTTTATTAAATTCCTCAACCATTTTTCCTCGTTTTTTGATTGTCATTGAGCCGTCAAGTCGACAGTATGAATAGCCACGCTTTCGACAAAGCTTCTCAAAAAGATCCAGTGTTTGTGTATAGTTGGAGACAAGGACAATTTTATCGTTACTATTAACTTTAATTGATGCCAACATGACATCCAGTAACAGCACTTTACCACCATATTGTGGCATTAATTCTCGTGGGTTCCAATTTGAAGGTAAATATTGTTGAGCATTTTCGAATCCTTCTGCACCTTCATTAATTTTATCAATGACTAATTCTGGATGACTGCAAAGTTTCTTTAGTGATGTGATGTTTGAAAGTGCTCGAGCACTTCCTTTCTCGCCTGATGTTTTTGATAATGATTTACGAATTAAATCAGATTTAAGGAAGCTCTTATAAATGTCAGTTTGACATTCAGTCAATTTGACACAAACGACCATCTCGAATTTAACAGGCAGATATTTAGTCAGCAATGAGCTAGTACGACGGATCAAAAATTGATTGACTAATGTGGATAGCTCATGAAGTCTTTCATTGGCCTTTTCTCGTTCCTTATCAGAACTGCAAGCATCTTGTCCCTTTAAAATTGGATTCTCATAATGTCGCTTGAATTCGCTGTTGTTTCCCAAAATTCCTGGATTCACAAAATTGACTAAACTATAATATTCGAGTAAATCATTTTGAATTGGTGTTCCTGACAACAAAACTCGTCGTTTAGTTTTTAATCCCATTAAAGCTTGATATGTTAAATTTTCATTATTTTTAAGTCGATGACCTTCATCACACAGCACTAATCCAATTTCAGATGCTGTTAATATCTCTGCATATAGTCTAAATGTCTCATAGCTTAGAATTAATACAGGAGCACCACAACGAGCACTTTGATTAGCCATATAAGTATTCAGTAACTCAATCGTCTTTTCTTTCGACTCATTTGCAATTGCTAAACAAGTTACGCGACTTCCAAGCCACTTTCCAAACTCATTGTACCAATTCTTGACTAGAGATGATGGACATACGATAACTGCTTTAATAATTTCAGGCTTACAATCAGAACTTTGTCTTAATAATGTCCAAACGAGAGTTATGCACTGTAAAGTCTTTCCCAAACCCATCTCATCAGCCATAATACATCCATTAAAGTCTCCTTTTACTCCAGTTACACAGTCATACATGAATTTAACACCTTCACGCTGATGTGGACGAAGGACATTGCATAAAATTGGATCAACCACAACATGAACTGGTTTATTTGTGTCGTCATATTTATCTGCGTCGGTAATAATTGGTGTGTACAAGACTAATGCATTGCAAAGTGTTGGATCGTGAAGAGGTCTGTGGATGGAATTTAAAGACAGAAATTAAATTTAATCAAACATTTAACTTTGCATACATACCTTCTGACTAATATCTTCCGTATTCCTAGTGTTTTATTGGAATATTCAGGTATGTAATCTGCAATTGGAACTTTGAATGCCTTACTAAGAAGTTCGGCAATAACCGCTTCATGATCCAGGAATGAGAATTTCAATGGTCTTGGTACGATATTCTCAGCATTTGCCTTTGTTTTTCGTGCTGATCTTTTCCCTAAAGTTTTGTCTATTAATGGAGATACAAAAGCACCAGATTTTGGTGTTGTGCTGTATTCTGTGTCCAAAATTGCCTTTCTTACTATTTTTGGTGATTCACAGTTTGAGAATGATTTATCTATTAAAGGTGATACAAATGCTCCATATTTTAATGCTTCCTGCTTAACTTTCTTTAATGGCTTTGGAGATTCCAGTAGATCAATCGGCTTATCAATTAATGGTGACTTAAATCCTTTAAATTGACTCTTTCGCTACAAAATCAATGAAATCTTGTTAGTTATACTGGAACTTGATGTTTATTATGTAGATATGGACTAACTTAATTGAATTAAGTATTAAATAGAGCTTATAATTACCATTTTGAGTCACTTTTTAATAAAATTGTGAAATTAACTAATATTTTGCTTCATTGACCGCTTAAAAAATATTTGAATTTGGATAGTCCGTTATAGCTACAAGGAATTGAATTTAAAATTTGACTGATTTACAGCTTTTTACCTTAATTAATAAAGCTTATCATATTAATCAATGCTTGTTAATTTAAAAATATTGATCTAGTAACCATAAAAGAGTGAATTAATGAGAGAAAAACGAGAAACTGAAAAGTGCCATTTAATACGGACTGGATCATTAATGTTTACATTTTTTTATTGTGAAAAAAATCATAAAAATCCAAGGATAAAATAAAAATATATTAATTTTAATTGAAATGTTTTAAAAGTAGTGACAAATAGCAACGTATCGAAAAGTACAAGTTGCTAGAACATTAGTAAATTCTAATAGACGAGTAGACAATGCTGATAAGCTGAAAAATGATGATGAGTGTAAGGCAAAAGTTTTGTTGCAAATTATTATAAATTTTAAAATTAGCAATTAAACCTTCAACATTCTTCTTATTTCAGTTTAAACAACTCTTTGCGAATGTAGTTTTTTCATCTACATCATTGCTTTATATAGCTGCAGCATCTGTCCTGTCGTGCTTCATTATCTTCTATTTTATAAGCGGAATACTTGCATTCTTAATCTTATGTTCAATTATTTTTGGTGAGTCAACTGCTGCCTATTATAGATGCTTAGAATATTAATTCCTGTTTGTCCATTTTCAGCCTTATTTTACTCGATACAAGACAACTTTCTATTCTTTCCCGATATTGGACTTCATCGATCACACATTCAGGTTCCAAGCATCTATAATCTGCCGTATGAAACGGTGTATATTAAGACACGTGATAAAATCACCCTACATGCATATTTTATAAGACATCCCGAACAAAAAGGCGACTCTGTTCCAACGATAATCTTCTTTCACGGCAATGCTGGAAATATTGGAGGGAGATTAATAAATTGTGTTGGAATCTATAATAATCTTCAGTGTAATATTTTATTAGTCGGTATGTAGCTTTTGCTCATATTCTTTCCTAATAATCTAGAGCATTAAATCCTTTTAGAATATCGAGGATATGGATTATCGACTGGTGCGCCCAGTGAAAGGGGACTGTACGTGGATGGAAGAGCAGCTGTCGATTATTTATTTACAAGACATGACTTAGATCATTCACAAATAATATTATTTGGAAGGTCGCTTGGTGGTGCTATTGTAAGCTTTTACTTTCCTTTATCAAGGTGTCTAAAAATAAGAAACAATAATAAATTTATCATTAATGCTTGCAGGTGATAGATATTGCAGCAGACACAAATTATGGATCAAAACTGTGTGCATGTATTGTTGAAAATACTTTTACGTCAATTCCACAGATAGCGAGGCATTTAATACATTTTACTAAATACATACCATTGATATGCCATAAAAATAAGGTAATGATGCATAAATTTTGATATTGATAAGGCAGCGTTGTGAGGAGGTGTTTGTCATGATTTGTGGTATAATTGGGTAGCATAATGAAGGAATATTGAAGTACTAGCATTCTGGTCGCATGCTCCTACCACTGAGCTATCGGGGATTAAATTGAATCTCAGTTCCAAAATAGAATCCATTAAAATACTATCAACTGTTATATCCAGCATTCTGTAGCTATATTTCCTCTAAATATGCAAGATCATGTATGCTTTGAGACTAAACTAGCAAAAACAACAAAATATCTTCTAATGCCGCCCACTTAATCCAATTTGATGAAGCACGCTCAACATTTGATACTTTATTAATCTAATTTTAATTGGCAGTTAAGCATTTTCTAAGAAAACACTAATCTCAATGATATATTAATTAATTAATTAATTTTTGTTTTTCTCCTTTTTCCATACCAACAGTTTACATCTATAGATAAAATTGAAAAAGTAACAACGCCAATACTCTTCATTTCTGGTCTTAATGATACACTAGTGCCGCCTTCAATGATGTCAGCTCTACACAGTCTTTGTAAAAGTTCTAGGAAACAATTATTTCAACTTTCGGGTGGAGGTCATATGGATACATTCCTAATTTCAGGGTGAGTAAATATTTTTTTTTATTAATTAGAGTGAATTTTGCTGAAATCTTTTGCTAATTGGACTCAAATAATTATTATCAATAATCAGTAATGAGCATTTTGTTTGTCCGGACTTAGTTCCAAGAAAAAAATTGCTCAAAACATTGAACACGTCGTTTAGCTTAGTAGCTATTTAATTGATGCCAAATAAAGTCCTTAGATTTAATAAACAACCAACGAAACTATCCAATTAAATTCAATTTGACTTTTTCTTATTAATTATCTAATTAGATAAATTAAAGTTGCTTGCATTTGACTATTATATGCTATTTTACCCCAAAGATAAAATACTTTAAGATTTTCTAAAGTTTTTCATTGAGAAAATCAGAATTTTAGATCCCCCTTCTCCCCTCTGCCATAATTTTTTATCTATAGAAGTGTCACACAGTTTCAGACCCCCTCCTTACCTAAACATTGGACGTTATTTATGAACGACCGCTGTGTTTATGGTTTTGGACCGTTCACTTATTACGTAACGCAAAAAAACGACTTTTCAGACTCCCTCCTTTGTCACACAATTTCCATGATGAAAAATTTCTTTTGGGGTCATTCACTTATGACGTCCATGATTTAGGGGGGAGGGGGGTCTCAGTTTTTGTGACACTTTATATTAAAGAAATTTTTTTGAATTTAAAATTTGCGACAAGGGGGGAGGGGGTGTCTAAAAATCCCATTTTTTGATGGACGTCGTAAGTGAATGACCCCTTTGTTTGAATTGTCACAAAATCTTAGACCCACTTCCCCCTACGTAATAAGTGAACGGCCTCTGAAATTCCATAAATGGGTTTATGGAGGGAGGGCGGAAGAGGAGTAACAGTTATTAGAGCTCGTTTGTAAATTACGTCATACAAAAAATTGTATTTTCCTCCCTTGCAGGGCTTGGAATATTTTTCTTGAAAAACTCTAGCAAATTGAGAAAAATTTCCCAAAAAGGGAGAGGGTTGACCTCCCAAAAACCCCTGCTCCCTTGTAAAAATTTTTCCATAAACTGTCATAAAAATATTCGACTCACAAAACGTGACGTAATTTGTGAATGACCCCCTACAAAAATATCGTTATCATAGATTAATCTTCAATTGACTACAAAATTTAAGCTCAAATAAATTTTCAATGGAATCATTTAAAATGTTAAAGCTTTGGTTACCTCATGTCAATTTATATGATTTTGAGATATTATTTATTTGTCTCCGTAGATATAAATCCATTTTTAATGCCTTGTAGCCAAGACAATATCTAAAAGAATTATTTTTATCAATAATTGATCATTAACTTCACTTGACATAAAATGCTCATTGAAGTGATTGAAAAGAGAAATGAGTTTGAACGCCCATACATTGCTACCTTTTGATATATGCGGCATCATCATTGTTAGCATCGATGGTTGTAAATTAAAATTGACTCTTACAGCTTTGTGCTTTTAGCATGAAGCGAGTATACATTATTATGATGATGAAGAATTCTCTTAGGTTATAAAGCCTCAAAATGAGAGGAAAATAGTACATTTATATGTACATCAAAACAAAAAAGAAGGAAGAAGTGAGAGAAGGAAACAAACAAACAAACATACATCAAATATTAAAACTCACTAAAGAGAAGAAAAATACGGGAAATTGAAGCAATAAGACATGATTTCCCAGCAGATACTTTCCTTCCTTCAAATAAATATATTTATAAGGAAATAAGAAAAAAAAGCTCCAATGTGTATGTTATGCTTACATCATGATGTATTTATATTTCCATCATCATCATTATTCTTTTAGCAACCATAAGTTCCATATCTGTGCATCATATCTGAAATAATTCATTGAACTGAAATTATCATTTCTCAAATAGATCGAATAGATTGATAGCTCTATAACTTCATTAAATATAAAGCTCATATAAAATTTACACATGAATGTATGGGATATAAATTCTCTCAAGAAGTGGATTTACATTATCAGCCATACGCAATTTTGATGAGGGAATATTAGATTTCAGAATGGAAGAGGCTTTTGCAGTTTTGCGTTGAGGCGAGTTACGGTCTAATGGATTTAATTCTTCATGCTTTTTACATTCATCCAGAGGATTAATTGGAGCTGCTTTTATTGACAGTGGCTGTTCTGGTTTGCACACGATTGAAAGCTGCTTATTGATGTACAATCTTAATGCATATTTTGGACGATGCAGTTTTCTCAGAATAAGCTAGGGGTCGTTCGTAAATTACGTCACGCAAAAACATCTTTTTCGATTCCACCTTCTTCCTTGTTACAAATTTTCCATAGAAAAACATTTCTTCTGTTTGGAAATTCTTCAACCCCCTTCCCATTAAAAATGGGGTCCGGACCCCATTGAGTACCCATTTGAAAGAGGGGTTAAGAAAAAAGTCAATAGCAAAGTTTGTTAATTTCAAACGTCAGTTATGTACGAATCCTGATAACATCCAATATTTAGATAGGAACGGAGGCTTAGTGACATGCTGGAAAATAATTTTATTTGATAACTTTGTGGTTGAGGTGTAGGGTACTCTGGCAGACAAAGAACAGGACTCAGAGGCTCATTATCGTCGCTCAATGAGGCTGACACCACTGATCATGGTCTGCTAGGGGTGCTTATAAAGATCTCATTTCTTGACATACGTCATTTAGTGAACGACTCCGAAAAAAAACTCTTCGACCCGTCAAAATGTAAGCAATAGAAGTGCATTCACTTATGGAATATGGTTCAGAAAAGGAGATGAGAAAAAAAGAGTCCTAAGAGGATCTATCATGTATTGAGAGCATCCGTTTTTCTTTGTATTTTATGTGAATATAGTGTATATATTTATATTTCCTGTTTTCTGTGTGGGCCAAGCGAAAGCTTAAGGCCTGGTGATGTTTTCTCATTGTTGCATGAATAATTGAATCTGACAAAAAAAATGGAAAGGAAAAAAAGGTACAAGCTTGAGAAGAAGAGAATTTACAGTCATGAATAAATAATATTTTTTATGGTAATGGATGAAATGAAACAAGAGGAAAAAAAGGCTACAAATGTTTTGTAATCTCAGGGAGGGTAAAAATTGAGAAGCAAAAACACAGAACGAGCACTGAGCGAGCCGAACAAAAAGCTTAAAGAGAAAAATAAAATTTGAAATTATGAATTTTACATGGCATACAATGGAAGAGAATCGAAGAAGAAGAAGTTTCTCTCTTGAATGTGCTAATAATTAAAATATAAAATATACACAATCTAAATGAATTTTGAATTTTATACCATTTTTGCCTTTTTGTTTGATCTTTTCCTTTTTACATACTCAATTATTAAAGCACTAAAAAATAATCACAAAAAAAAGTCAAAGAGATGAGAAATGGAGCATTAAAATGTGAGATGATAAATTTTTAAAATAATTTACATGCCTTACCTTCTACCTCTGTTTATTGAGTACATAGAACAAATCTAGTGCGATGGTGTTGCTGTTGTTGAAGCAACGCATTTTAAGTGTGTCTCTACTGTAGCACATTCCAGTGTTTGTCAAAATTTATCGGTTCGTAGCACACTAACAGCCATTTTTAAGATTTTGCTGCACACTAGAGTCCCAAAAAGTTACGTTTGAATTCAATTTAAGTTAGTAATGTATCCCAGGGGCTGGTTGCTCTGTATACCCTAGGGTATACTACTTATACCCCTAAGGTAACCCCTGGGGTAGTGTATACCCTAGAGTATACCGAACAACCAGCCCCAAGTGTGCCTAGTAGGATTTTATACCTTAAAAATTTCCAAAAAATTAGAGCTAGGAAACTGAAGGAAACTTTGTGAAACTATGCCGCAACAAACAGTTTGAAAACCACTGCATTAGTGTGTCTTGGATCGTATTTTGTGTAGCGCTGCCTTATTAGGTGACTAACCCACATTAGCTTAGATGTGATGACTCATCTCACAAGAACTGCTAAACAGTTATAAATTTTTCCTGCATCAATCCATCTTACTTCACTCAACCTTAGCATAAACCTCATACTATTCACAGCTATATCTCAAAGGGCAGAGTATCCATCTGCTAAGGAAGGGTGTTAAGACTCAGGGTACTTTTTGACTCATTTTGGTTTTATGTGTTCCTTTTGCAAATGAGATGTAGCTCGGTACACTTGTCTTGTATCCCTGCATACCATGTTTCCATTTTGCTTCAATATCATCCATTACTGTAAATTGACAAACCGATTAGTCAAAGGTAGAACTCAACTTTGATGTTCATAAAATCGAGCGAATATTTGAATAACAGAATTTTATATGAGCCTAACACATTTTAAGAAGCTATAAAAAATTTTCCTTTACATTCCAACTAGAAAGGAGGAACTTTTTTATAGCCTTTACTTGTATTATGTTAAATTGCTTTGAAAATGAAGCTAATTTTCCAAACGATTTCTCGTTTGCTGTGATGTGAATGACATGGCATGAAATAAAGCTGTTTGTATTTACCGACTTTACAAAGATAAACAGAGAGAATGTACACGTATTGTAGTCAAAATAGATAAAATAAATGAGTGAAATGAGCATACATGTTGATTCCGGAACAAACTACAAGACCATCATTCATCCTTCTTCATTCTTCCGGTTTCAATAATTTTTCTCATTTGGCAGCGAATTATACAAAACAGACTACCGCCATTCCGAAAACGTCAGTTATTTGAAAATTTCAAATATTTTTCAAAATAATTTTAGCCGTTGAAAATAAAATCTAAAAATGCTAATTTAATGAAATTTTTAGCATTTATCCATTTAGATTGATGATAATGATCATTATCTAAACTCCAGGTTACTTAATTAGCTATTTAAAACTGTCTAAAACGCAAATTTTTGACAAGTTTGTAATTTCTGATCAAAACATAAACATAAACAAAAATATTTGTGTAATGAATTTCTGAAAATATTTTTAGTAATATTTCAATGGATATTACTAATTACTAGTTCTAGAGCCGATTAAATTGTTTGTTTATTATGAATCTAAAGTTTAATGTTGCAAAAACTAAGATAAAGTATGCAAATTGAGCAAAAATTTGATTACAAAAATTTCTATTGTTTTGATTTTCGAAGAATTCGACATTAAGTTCGAAGTAATTTTCGAAGTTTTCGAAATGAAATGGCGGTAGTCTGATACAAAATTAATAATGTGAGTGAGCATATACCACATACTCTGCTCCACTGTAAAACCGGAAAAAAGGATTAATTTTCATGAGTTTGAGTAAGCCAATGAACTAAATTATTACTATCACTTTACTTTAGTCGAATTTCTCGTACAATGTTGCTGTATAGTTTCGAATAAATTTCAACTGCTTCCAATTTTAATATTTAAATGCGATAAAGTAATAATGACGAAGAGCATTGAGTGAGCAGACATACACTAAAGTACATTTATTATTCATAATTCAATTTAATTTTTGTACTCATCTGGGGGGTTTGAGGTTGGTTGAGAGTGTTCGAATATGTAATATATGCGAGAATGAAATGAAAGGTGAAAAAAGAATGTTTGTTTTCATCATAATTTTACTCTTGTGAATTCAACACTTTTTATTCCATTTATTTGTCTATCCATCCATCTACGGTAAATTGGTTCCATTGAGTGGAGGGTTTTGGTTAAAAAACGATTGATTCGAGTAAATTTTTATGGTTCCTGTGATGTTACTTGTAATGTACTTTGAATATTGTGCCTAGGGGTCGTTCGGATATTACGTAATCAGGGGCGTGCCCAGAAATTTTTTGAGAATGGTTTTTTAAATTTTTTTTCTATGAACAGCAAAATTTAAGGAGGGTGTTTTGGGATTTTGTTCCCTTTGGGTGTTTTAACACAAAAATGTACCCCTGGATACCCCGGTACGAACGACCCCTTATCCATAACGTGCTCTGTGGTATCAGCTGATTATGTGTCTATTAGGATATAAAACAGGGAAGTATCGAGGGGGTCCAATGAGGTCCAACCCTTCCTTCGAGATTGAAATTTGAAAAAAAGATCCTTCTTCGAAAAAATATTTAGTGACGTCCCTGGTATAGAAAACTTTTCGATGGTCACTACAGGTTATGTCTTCCATCTCGAAATCTCTTGTCCATAGCCAAACTTTCAGCTCTTAGCTCCCATTTCACACCCAGAAACCAATCGTATCTAACAATGCACGTATATCCTGTTTCATCCATTGTTTGTTGATCATTTTAATTATGGAATGAGAATGCAGAAGAAAAATATTATTACTGCAAATATGTGGTGATGAATAGCATGCACTGTCGGAAGTGCTATAAACTTTGCAGTTTTAATGAATTATGTGTCATGAAAAATATTTGAATATTAATAAAAGTTGATGAATCTTTCATTCTAAAATTTTTTACTGCATAATGAATTTTTATGGCTTTTGGTGATGGCACAGCACAGATGGAGGTAGATTTATTAAAAATTCCTCAATTGGCTTTTTGTTTGCTTTCTGTACATCCAATTCCATTGGTATTACGAAGAATTCATGTACATTTACATGAAAATTAAAAATTCTCTTCTTCTGAACGTACATATTGCGTACATGCTGATGTACTGTAAACAGATGAGAAGAAAACCCAAAAAAATTCGAAGAGATGATATGAATTATGTAAAATAATTAGGCTTATGTGAACCTGAAATATTAACATGAATATGTTTTGCCGGTGGGGGTTTTCTCTTCAACTCTGCTTTTCTACCATTGCCAAACGTCGACAGTTACTGACAAAAAAAGAGAGGGATTTTCATGGCACGGCATGGAAACTTGTGTGTTAATATACATCATAAAATGTAAAAACGCGGTATCTTTTTTATTTCTGCGATTTTGCTGGCTTTTTTTCTTCTCACACAAATGCGCGACTAAGCATACATACGATTTGGATACAAAAGAAAGAAGAAAAACGAGTGAAATTGTGGATTTGGCATATAACAACAGCAGTAGTAACAGAAATGCTTGGGTGGAAAAAGCCACTTCATTAAATATTTAACATTCAGAAAGGAATAAACGCATAGCACATATACTCTCATCACATTTAATATTCACAGCAATGTATATATACATCCTCTACTGGAAATTACTCCCTTCTTTTTATGTACATACATAATATTCAGTCAGTTCGGTATAGCTGAAAGAAATGACCAGAAAAATGTTACATTTTTATTAGCCTTCTTCTTCCTTCTGGGTTGAACAAAAAGCTTGTTATGCTGTCAAGTTTTTTAGTAGTTTTTTCCTCTTTCCTCATTTGCCTCTTCAAACTTTGTCAGTATTAAAAAAAGGTTTTTTTTGGCTGAATAACTTGTTAGAAAATTTTAATGAATATTTAATTAACATAAAATTTATTTACAAATGTTTATTGAAGATTTATGGGGGGCGGAGAAAAAGATATTTTCAATTAAACTTTTTTTTGTGGTGATGCTCGCTTATTACTTTGTGGAGGCTTTGTATCCATTGGAGGTCAACCACCCCTTGACAGAAAACTTTTTTGAATTTGGTAGAAAAAAATCCCAAAATCACCCTCAAATTCATTCTGTTCATACAAAAAATTTGATCCTACCCTAGCAGCAATTTGGGTTGAATCTTGGCAGGGGCGCAGCCAGAAAATTTATAGGGAGGTGAAAGCTCTTTTTCACTTAAAAACCCTAGAAATTTTAAATATATTTTCATTTTGAGATATTATTCCAGAAAAAAGGGTGATTTTTACCCCTTAACTGACCCCCTGGCTACGCCACTGAATATTGCATGTTGTTTAGGTTAAGTGCATGTTTTTAAACCGAAATTGTAAATAATTGACCCATTTTCCGTCATTAAAAAAAAGTTCACCTAGATTCTTGCAAGAAAATGGACACGTTATTCAAAAATTGGAAAAATCTTTATTTTTTCTTCTCCTGATGACCACCTGAAAAACGTAAAGTTGAACAATTTTCCAATCACTTTTAAGTCAAATTAGAATTTGTATGGAAAATTGACTTCATGGTTTGCTTTTTACCTAATATCGATGTTAATATCCCAGGATCTTGAACACATTATTTTCAAAGTATTCAAAGTTACAGAGAGTCAAGCAGAATCGGATATTCTTACCTTAAAAGTCATTTTCCTTCGTCGACGACTTCATTAAAATTACATAAATACGCATAACTTTGCTTCTTCCTGTGCTTGATAAAAATCTCGAGACGCGTGTATGTAAAACTCATAATTTCTTTTTTTAAAAAAAAATATAATAAGAAGTTCCTCTTGACATAATTTCATTCCGCTCATTTTTATGCAACAAGAATGAAAAATATGCAGAAATAAAATACAAAGGAAGCTTAAGCAAATAGCTAATGGGTTACATTTCTACTTTACATTATCCTCATTTTCATCATATATGCATGAATATCCTTGGTATGATTTCAAGAAAGACATGAGGATGGAGATTGTGGGAGGATGTTAAAAATTAAAGCTGACAAATTGAAAATTAAATTTTCCACAATGATGAATAACTTCCTCATTCTATTCAGTTTATTATTTAATTGTGTTTTGGATATTAGATTCCTTGTTGATATGTCTATCCATTATCATTTATTTTTCATCCATTGTTTCTATTCTCAGTATAATATCAAATTTGATAAATGTATAATGACTAAGTAAATCCAATCTATCGATTAACAATATCATGAATTTTATTATTTGCTTGGTGTCGTTCTATTCTCTCCTTTGTTCAGTAAAACTAGTTGAGCATAGTTTATGAAAAAGCTCATAAAATATGTATTGAATGTACACAAAAATACACACACACAAGATGATTGGTTACAATTTATATCTCAATATTCATTCATTTGTTCTTAAATGGGTTGAGAAAATATAAAATTCAATGAAACACTTTGGAAAAAAAAACTTTAATTATGAATAAATTGGTAGTTTTGTTAAGTTTGCTGGTAATTGTTTTATTGAGTATGACTTTTATACAATAAAAAATTGTTATAAAAGGTTTTCGATTTCATTAGTTGGAAAAATTGGAAAATGTAATTACTTTTTCTTGAGTATGAGACAGGCGCGTAGCCAGGGTGGATTAGGGGATTTGTCCCTCCTTTCACTCAAAAATTCTTCAATTTGCTACAGTTTTTGAGAACAAAAACCTTAAAATTCCACCCCCTAAAATTTTCCATCCAAAGTTTTTGAAAATCCTCCCCTCAAAAAATTTCTGGATACACCACTTCTGATATGAGGACAATCAGAGGTGTGTCCAGGGGTTTTTAGAAGTTAACTCCCCTTGACAAAAATCTAACATCATTTCTGTGAAAGAACGTCATTTCTGTGAAAGAACCTTTTGGTTCTTTGTTCTACCCTGATTGCAAGTTTATTTTGTTATTTCTTTCTGTCTGCAAAACAAAAGTACATCCAACACAATTTCATGTTTCTTCTTAGTCTGTGTTTTGGATATAATCATCAAATGAAAAATAAATTTCAAAATATTAATTAAGTCTCGAATCCTTTTGAAAAATACTAGCTATAAAATAATAGAAAATATATGAAATACAAACTACAACAACTCTCCTGGAGCTCATGGATTCGAATCAGGGACGTAGTCAGAAATTTTTCGAAGGGGGATTTTCAAGTTTTTTTTGTAAGGAAAAATTTAGAGGAATGGGATTTTCAGGTTTTCCTTAAAAAACTTTAACAAATTGAAGAATTTTCCGGTGAAGGAGACGCAATACCCCCAATCCAGGTAGATTTTTGGAATAGATTCCAACCCTCCTAGTTACGCGCCTGATACACATAACATAAAAGTCATACTCATTGCAATTGAAATATATATGAAGAAAATTTTTTTTGTTCTTACATTAATTTTCAAGTATATATCTTTCATGTCGGAATGTTTTTGTGCTTCGTGCAGTTTTCTTATTTCACAGAATTTTGATGTGAAATGAATATTTTATGAGAGTTATGAGAGCTTTTGCTTAAAAGCACTTCGTCGTCTTCAATTTCATTACGAAAGGAAGTAACAAGTTTAAAATATTTTAAGTATGAGAGGCAATGACCAGATTTTTATGACATTTTTTTAAGATTTACTAAAATTGTCTGCAAATTATTTTCATTAGTTCCTTCAAATCATCAAAATTTTAACTTAAATTCTCAATTTAAATTATTTTTATGATCAATTATTTTAAATTTAACCAATATTAAACTTTTGTTTGGTTCAAATTCAATAGATTCATTTGAAATTAATATTTTGATCAGATTTTCCGTATGAATTTCGACAGCTTCAGATAAAAGCTTTTTAGCTCTTCCATGAAAATTAATAAGCTTGTAGTTGTGGCTATGGATACTGCTACAAAATTGAACCTGTCAGATTTTATTCGATTTTTACATCAAAGCCAATGTAAAAGCCTTTACGCTGAAATTCAATTTGAAAGGATTTTTGTACAATGTATTAAATTAATAAACTGTGCTTTATATTGGCTGGAATTATTAATTTTCCTTTTAAAACTGTTCCGCACTTTTTACCTGCCTGGTTTTATTCATTTTTATATTTTAACAGTATTACAATTTCACTATCCGTATACAAAAATTCTATATCATATTACTATGAGATATTACAACTAAAAACTCTTTGTTCTCTAAAACATACTCAATATTTTCGCAGTCCTGCAGCTACATATTTGAAATTTCATTTTATTGCACAAATTTTCAAAAACATTCAGTTCTTTGTTCTACATATTTTTATTCTGCCAATCAAATTTCATTTTATTATAATACTGCAGAGAATTTAGCAGTAATTAGTAATGTGATATGAACAGCAATATATGATGTGGGTTGAAAACACATATGGATATGCAAATACTGACTTGATAGCATTATAATTATTATTTTCTCTGTAATCTATATTTACTGACTCTATAATTCCGTTTTTCACTCATCGTACTCACAAAAAAGATCTTCAAGTTTCTCTATTCAATAGATAGAAGTTTCGAATAGTCTTTTTACAAAATTTTCTAATCTGCTTATGTTTTGAATGCATATAGAAAGGGTTGTTGTGCAATACATCATCATACTATTTTACATTAAGCTTCTATTAAGTCAATCATGAGAAATAAATTCTTGTTCTATTTTTCCTAATTTTTAAAAGTCTGATTGTCAGTAAAATGAAGTGGCAGAGCCAGGTTGGATGTATTTTCACCAACCCCCCCCCCCCCCCCCCCCATTCGAGAAAAATTAGTCCAAACCAAATTTATTTAAAGTTGCTAGGATTTTTGTACTGAATTTTTTTTCTACACCAACCCCCGTCCCTCTCCTTTACAACAATTCTGTCTTCACTACTGGTAAAATATATTTGAAATTGCATTTTAGAAATGAAAAATTTGTTTGCTAAAATTTAAAAATAGTTCTAAATTTAAAAAAATATTCAAAGCTTTTGAATTTGTTTAAAACCATTAAAAAAATATTCTGAAAAAATGCTCGGTCCAAGAAAGGAACCAATGATCTCTTGGTTAGTAAGAAGTTCAGTGTTCTAGTCACTTTAACCACAGAAACATGTAAAAATAGAAATTTTTCAAAATAATCAAAAATCAAAAATTTAGATAAATTTTTTAAAAATATTTTTATTTTCTTTTTTACTTTTTTTAAATTATTATAAAGCAATTTCTAGAAGATAAAATAATAAAAATTAGAAAATAAGTCTTTAACAGTATTCAGAAAGGGGGGTTTGATGGGGTCTCGAATGCGTTATGAATTTCTCCATCAACACAAAACTTTAAAAATCATATTCCCATAAAAATTCCTGAATATACATTTGATAAGCTTCATTTTATTTTAGTTTAAAAAATAATAATTCACATGAAGTTAATATTTTTTGAGTTTTTCTTTTAAATCTCACAAATCTCTTTCTCTACATAACTTTCATTCAGCTTAATGCAGTGAAAGATTTTCCTTTTTGTGAGACTGAATGCTATTGACTATAAGGCTTCTTATCTCTCTTCATCATATTTGTTGATTTCATTTAAGGATGAGGAAATGCCTTACGTTCAAAAATACAGTACAGAAAAATATACAAGATGAATTTTTTCTTGCATGAAGCCAAGGAAGAAAACATTTTTTTCCTCTCGTAATTCTCATGTGTAAAAGTTTTTCATAAAATATAGAGAAAAATCTCTTTACATTTGATGATGCTTATGCTGCTGATGTGTGTCTTGTGTGTAAATGGATTTTCTTTTCATTCGAACACAAGATGTAAAGAAGGAACAAGAAAAAAATGTTGATGTTATTCATCATCATAAAAACCATAAAATTTACAACAGAATAAATCTGAATAGAAATCTAATGTGTATAATATTTAACAGCATAGATTTTGCGAGAATAAGAATGAAATCTTGCAAAAGTATAGAGATGAGTTGAAGCTTATTTTCTTCCGTCTACAATTAGCAGTTACTATGGGGGAATATTGTGGTGTCTGAGCAGAGTTGAATTTGGGGTATCGAACCATATGTAGGTGAATCTGTCAGTAGGAATTCTGTGGCCGAGTGGTTAAGCAACAGACCGAATATCTGTGTCACTCTTTTGTGAGTATGTTGGTTCGATTCCCACCAGAAATCGGTCTTTCATTCATTATAAAGAATGTTGTCGATATGACAAGGATGCACACAATGCTCACGACATTACAAAAATACAGGTATATAGTTTTGAAATTTTCATGAAATATTTATTTTTGAACAATAAGCTTCGTTATCTAATGTAATTTAAAAGTCTAAGCGATTGCTGAGTGACAATTCGGACACACTAGTGTGTCGGGAGGCAGATTTTGAGCAACTCTGGTCTATAATTTTTAATATAGTTTGAGATTTTTTTAAAGAATGCTACACAGTCTAATCCTTCTCCTAATCCCTTCAATTAGATACTGTAAGTTAGTAAATTCACAAAAGGAGTGTATGGAGCTGAATTTTAGGATATTTTTGTTTACTAACTTCAACTTTTTGTTGTGTGATTTATGTAAAATTTTCAAATCTTCCTGATAATATGTGAGCACTATTTGTAACTATCGTAACGGATAATTCAGGAAAGCATTAGACATAAATAATATTTTTTTATTCATAAAAATTTGTAAAGGAAATGCTTTGAAGGAATTAAAATAGGATTTACATGAAGCATTGAAAATTTTAATAGATTAAGAAGAAGAAGAAGGAAGCATAGTCAAGGTGTGTAGAAGATAAAGGGGGAAGTTGGCATTTTTACATGCAATATTGAAACAAGGGAACAATTCATCTTTTTATATCCTTGGTAGTGTAGGATGAACATGGCAAATACAAGAAAACGAATAACAAAGATGGTAAAATTTTCGTTGGAAGACGAAGGCGTTATGGCGTAAAATGGAAAAGATAATCTCCCTAAATTGCTTTTAATTCCTTATCGTGTTCCCTTTCTTGCTTACTTTGCTAATTGTCTCATACCTCAGACACATAACATTAAATATTATGTAAACATTGTAATCTGTGCAGCTCTCATTTTTAGCTTCAAAATATCCTCAACAATCTCATTTTCTACCCATTTTAAGACGTTTCTTTCTTTAGTTCCTTCCATTATTAAGGGCCGTACTGTATTTGGATATATACACACATAAAATTTAGATGGTGAGGTATTACTTACCTTGATGAGGATATTTTCTCTATTTGTTTGTTTATATTCTTCTAAACAAAAACTGATGCTTTAGTTCATGAATTTATTACATCAAATTCATATTTATCATTATTATGGCACTTTTAAAAACTCATTTTCCCCTTTTTCTTGTCATTTTATACGCCAAACATACACCTGCAACATTTATAATCATATGTGATTGTGTAAGATTCACCAAATGGGAAAAATATGAAGCTTTTAGCTCTAAAATGATCTATTATACCTCATACTTCTAAACATAATTTTGTTATTGAACTCATACTTTTAGCGATATCCATTTCACATTTTCTCCCATTGAATATGACTGGAATGATGATTGATTAATTACTTTTATTGCTACCTTCTACGTCTGGTGTAAATTATTTCTTGGATGCTGACTGGGTTTTGAAAATTTAGATTGAATATGGGAAGGAAATGAAGGAAGGCATGAGAGATGAATGTAAAATTAATTAAAGGAATATGATCTGTTTTAGAGAAAGAATTGATAATGGATGTTATGATAGATGTAAATGTTATGTTGATATCCTATTGAAAAAGTCATTTTGTGGCTATATAATAATTTTTTAGTCACGTCACATTTAGTTGAATTAAAAATTATCACTGCACATTATTTTTTGCTTTATTTGCGACTTTCATTGCAATTTAATGAAAATTTTTAATGGTCATGGGTGTGTCGCGGCACACAGTTTGAACAATAATGCTCTATATAATGATTGAGAGTTTAGATTCTAATTGGAATATGTTGTCTAATCATTCAGCCAGAAAGGAATATTTCTCGCAGTGGCAAATTCACCAATTTATGGATCGATACGCCAAATTCTACTCTGCTACGGCATCACAACTTCCCACTTGAATCTTCCAGAGATATTAGTAGGGGTTCAAATTTATTCCCAATACAAATTTCAACCTCGAAGGGGGGGGGGGGGGGGGGTCGGACCCCTCAAGGACCCTTCCCTAGCTACGCTCCTGGTGCTAACCTGATTGTTTCCGTGCTTAAAAGATCTACGCATTCTGTTTTTAAGACTTCAAATCAGCCGTTCTTAAGATGTTTAATTTTTCCTTTTGTTTACATGCTTATTGACTTGGATTTATTACAAATTTATTTTCTATTAATACATTTTGTATAAAAACTGGTAAAACAGAAATTTTTTTGTTTTATTTATTAAAATAGTTAGTTTACAAATAATCAGTCAAAGTACTCCAATGTTCTAATATTCAATATTAATTCTTAATTCATTGCTTCATAAATCATTAATTTTCTTTTAAAAACGTAGGTGAAAAATAATTGATTGGATGAATGTTTAAATTAATGTACTTCAAAAATGAGTATCAAATGTAAAGGTATTTAACTGTAATCTAGCTCAATTTCAAAAAAGTTTTTCTTACTCTCTGCTGCTTTTTATTTCTTTTTGAACTCATCTGTCAATTTTTTCACGGTTATCATTAATCTTTATGATTCAACAAACAATAATGTTTCTGTTCTGTGTGTAAATAGAACCAAATGGACGTCATCTTCAATCTACATCCATTTCTCAATGATGTATGATCATTATGATTGGAATACTATGTAGATATAGAAAAAAATAAGACATTGTGAGTGAGCGGTAAATGCCTATTATTCCATTATGATTAGTCAGCCATGGCTACTTATATAAATTGATTTTCATTGCACGCCTTGCTGATTAGATTAGATTATTAATAAATTATTTCAACTTGTGGATTTATATCCAATTTTTTTTGTATGCTTCTCGTTCTACACTTTTTCCTTCAATTCCCTCAAATATATATATTGCATTATTGGTAAGATTAAATCGATACTTTTGTTGTTCCACGTTTGCTCGCTTATGAAGTATTGTATTAAATATTAAAGAAGTAATTTATTGAGTAGGAAGATTAATCTCCACTTTATATTTTGTATTTATTTGTAGAGGTAAACATGTCTCTCAGATATAAAGTTTTTGTCATTTTGTCAGCTAGTCTTGATCATAGAAATAAGTACTTTACTATTTACCCCTATTTATAAGAAATTTATTGATATTCGTGATATTTGCTGAATTGAAGCTCTCATTTAGATGTCTGGATTGAGATTCTGATAGTTGACCATCCAATGTTCAAAGATCCTAGGTCCTATTTTGATCAGATTTTAGAATAATTTGGGAGAATTAATCCTAAAAAATCCCAAATCTCATATAAAAATCACAAAATTCACAAAAAATCCTAAACAAGAAGGGGATAAATTTCAGAAGGCCGATCTATGCAGGCAACTATGCTTGCTAGGAATTTCTGGATGTGCCAGGGTCGAAATTTTTTTGGGGGTGTCTAGTTTTGTTTTTCTTTTTTGTTCTCATAGTTTTTTACTTGTTGTTAATTCTAACTATACGTTAATGATTAGCTATCAAGTTAGAGCTTCAAAGCAATTGTTGAATCAAAAATTAAATTAGAAAAAATTTAAAAGAAAAAAAAATAAGAATTTTTTTTTGAGGGGTGGGGGGTCTATGGAACCTCCCTTGGGTACGCCCATGAGATTTTTTGAGTTATTTTCTATATTCTTCGCTTTATACTTTCTGTTAAATCTAACGAGAATGATTTTGCTTCAAAGTAGAGCTTTAGAAATAATTCAAAAGTCATTCTCAAATAATAATGCGTCCCATTTTAATTCTCGGACATATCCAAACTTCATTCTAACATACTTGATTAAATTCAAATTCAGCTTTTTTCTCTGTTAAAAAAACCAAATGAAAAAAAGCAGTCTGAATGAATGGTTAATCAAGTTAAATGATATTAAAATTTCAAATGGAATGGAATCGAAATCGGGTTGAGAATTAAGTATGGGGAGAGTAACAAATGCTAAATAAACAGCACAGGAATGCTAAATTGTTTTGAATATTTAAACTTTTATTTATCTTCTCCTTCTTTCTCCTGTTACTTACATTTACAGCCATAGAATGAAGAGGAAAAAAATAAATAAAAAGTGTGAGCGAGACTCTTTATTTAAAAGTGATAAGCGAAATAAGAGGAACAGAAAAAAATACTTTAAATGAAAAATTTATAATATTGTTCTTGTGCTCCTTCGCTTCTTGCACTCTCTTTCTCGCTACATGATCTTATGCTATTATTTTCATTTCATACGAAATGGAATGGAAAAAAATAGCGGCAAATTGCGAATGAGAAAAGCACATTAAAGTTTTATTTGATTCGTTTTTTTTGTTATTTGAGAATGAATAAGTTTTTTAAGGTAGGTTTTTCTGTTTTGCAGTTCTGTAAATGTATATCATGGCTTAATTGCTACCTTTTGACTCACTGTTCAGTTCTATATTTTTTTTTGGATCGAACTACACATATAAACGTTACTAATTAGGATTTGAACCCATAATTTTAAGATAAATTTTCATTAATTTAAATTCAGTTCAATTACATTATCTACAAATTTCAAACATAAACTGCGCTTCAATTAGATTCTAAATTACAATAAATGATAATTTTTCAACTCATTTCAATGCCTGAGAAAGCGCATACAAAAATAAAAGGTGAATTCTCATTTTGATTCATTTTTGATTCTCTTCTTCTGTCGAGTATTCTATGTACCTTAAAAGTATATTTACCTTCTCATCGTATCTATATAGGTTTATATTACACAATATAAAATAATAAAAAATTGCTTTAGAATGGGAAAAAATTGAAAAAGTTCTCGTGTTACTGATCGAAGGGACTAAAGCGCAATCATCTTTTTTCTATTTCTGTTTTTAAGAATGTACAAAAAAATTTTTTAAATTTAAAAATCAGCATTTAAATACGATTGACAAGCTACTGATATTTTTCATCAAACGGTTTTTTAAAATTCAAATTTTCTAACGGTTTTAAAAAACTTGAAATTTTAGAGCTAAAATTGCTTCTATCTTGCGGATCACCTAGCCGTCTAAAGCATCATAAACCTACCTTATGAAAACAATTTTACAAAAAAATGCGGTTAAAAAAATGAAAAAGAGAAAAACTTTTTTGATTAAAAAAAAGAGCGAAACGATAATGGTTTTTGAAGTTGAACGATAATTGCAAGTTTTATGGATTGAATGCAATATATTTTAGCTTTTCGATGGGTTCTTCGTGAATAAATTACTATGGCTACTGCTACCAGATGATGCAGATGTAATAATATGTGTAAGATATGGAAGGGGATTATTGAATAAGGTAAAATATCATCATCATGATACTGCGATAGCAATAATGAAAAAATCAACTTTATCCTTCGGTAATTATGCTAATTTTGCATTGCGAGCAAAAAATACTTGAAATCTGAACCGGCATCATTGCTCAGTATTTTTTGTTGCCTTTTTTCATTTTTCATGATGGATTATTTGGGGATAAAAACCACGATGCTCAGTATATTTTCGGTTTGGTTAACTGACCATAAGTTTTTTCTTTAAACCATATTGAGAATTTTTTGAGTCGTAGCTAAAGGGGTCTAGACTTGAACCCCTTAAACATGACAGATGATTTTATCAAAACTCTTTTTAAAATGATAAAGTATATACCAAAGAAATGCACAGTACTTCTATGCTCCATCTACAAATTTCACTTACTGCTTCCCTTTATAATTAAATGCCTTATTCTAGAACTCCATAAAAATTAATTCAATACGATGATGATTATTTTAATTTATAATGTTTTTAAAACAAACAAAATAATTATATTTTAATCAAAATAATATTTTTTCACCGTTCCCTTCATCATCCACATGCGTACACCCGGCAACATTGAGTTATGATGAAAATTATGTATAAAAAAATGCATAGTGAGCGTTAAAAATTAATTTGGACCAATTTTTTTTATTCCTTCTGCGGTTAACCGAGAGTTTGCACATAAATATTCATCGAGTTATAATTAATCATAATGCGTTTTAAATCATTAATGTGATCGATTTCAGATGAGTGAAAAAAAAGTTTTTAATTTTCATATTTAAAATGGAGAAAGAAATGATGAAAGATGAGATGATAAATTGAAGGGAAATTTTCTGAATATGATTTGATTTCAATTCTTAATTATTAATCGCTTAAATTTGTAATTATTTAAAATTTAATATTTTTTTGTAATGAAATTTTGTAACGATAATGATTTTATCGTTTAATTTTAATTCCAACAAATTTATCAGATAATTTTCAATTTGTTCAGTTGAGCGTGTAGAATTCTCAATCACAGCTATTACGTTTATGATTGAAAATTGCATCCATAAAATATATCAATAAAAAAAATTGATATCTAAATAACTATCAATTCCGAACACATTCTATGGTCGTCCAAAATCATACAGAATTCAATTCACGTCCATAGACTTTAATTTTACATTTTTCATGTGCAAAGTTCATTGAAAGTCAATAATACATTCGAAATTCGATTGCATAATTAATGCATGTGAATGGGAAATTGTGTTTAATATGCTCCGGAGAGGTCATGATGATGGGTAGCTTCTGCTATGTCGTTGATTAAATATTCCTAAAACATTATGCTAATGGCACTGTCCGCTCAGGAAATTATCCAAATTTAATAAATTTTCTGTTTTCATATTTATTGTATAAATTTGTTTATAATGGACAGCTAAAATTTGTTTTTCGGTGCAAAAAGGTATTGATGTTGGAATTCGAAGTGGATTTTGTCCAGGGGTGGCGAACGGTGCTTATCTTTCGATTTCGAATTTTCGAAAGGTCCCTTATTTTTCCGTTACAAAATTTTTTTGAAAAAATTTGGTACCTTATTTTTCCGTTATAAAAATTTTTTGAAAAAATTTGGTACCCTTTTTTTTCTTTACCAAATTTTTTGTGAATATATCATGTTTTTTCCTTAAATTTCGTTTAAAATTAGAAAATCAATGTCGATACATTCACACAAAACAAATTTGCATCAAAATGCACTTAAAATTTTGCTCTAAAATAACGGATTTTTAATTTTTAAAAAAAATCCCGCATTTTTTTCTCAAGAAAAAAATTTTTTTAGAATTTTTTTTTTGAATTTTTCGGAAACCAACGGAACAGTTCTTGTTCGCCACACCTGGGATTTTGTGTGGGTTGGATGGAGATAAAAATTTATACCTTTAGGTTTGAATAGCGAATTTCGGATTACTTGTGTAAAATATTCACCGAGATTATTGATGATATGACTCAATCAAATGACAATTATCCCAAACAAGAAATCTCTCTAAGGGACATCAATTTTAAAGGTACAGAATAATGAATATGTAATTTACCATACCAATGTTAACGACTATTTAATAAATTATTAAATTTTGGGAATATAATTCAGGAACTAATGTAAAATGAACCGTAAAGTAAATCTCTCACATTACCAATTATTAATTTCTCCCATCTTTTATGAATATGAATACAAAATAATTATTTACTCATTTCTAAACATAGCAATAAACAGAATTCAATATCTTCAGATGGAAAATTCATTATAATATCGCAAAAAGTATAAAGTTTCATAAATTTTCTTCTTCATTCCAACGCAGATTATTATTTAGAAACATTTCGAGTATGGCTTAAATGTCTGCAGTCAGACACGAGCCCACTTTACGCTTCTTATTTCTTGATCATTAACAAAACAGAAAAGAAAATAAAACTTTTTTTTTGTTTGCCGATTGAATGAGTAATTTTGATAATGCTTATGCGCATACAATATTGATTATGCCTGTGAACATCATTAAATTCTCATTTTGTAGTTTTGAAAGGAAATATTTGTGGATGAATTTTTTATGAGACCTAAAAGTAAAGGCTTTATATTTAGAGTAATGGTACTCAACTATTATTTGAAGTTTGTTGCTCGGTATACCCTAGAGTATACAACACCAGAGGTAGCCCTAGTAGAGTATACACTAGGGTATCTCCTAGGGTATACCAAGCCATCGGCTTCTGAGGGGAGTTAAGGCTGCCTCCTGGGCTGGCCCCTGAATCACAAATCTAATTTTCCAGCCAAACTGCACCAAAAAGTCACTTCCTGCCATCATCAAAACATGCTAATTAATGTAGGATAACAACTGCCTATTTATAATATTTCCGAGAAATCTAAGCCATCATAATAAATTTAATTTCTTTATTTATATACTTACATCCATAAATAATGTCGAGAGTCATGCATAACAATGAGTATGACAAGTCTCTTTTCCTTCTTTCCATCTTTTTTTAATAACTTTAAAAATAGAATAATGATTGACTTATTTTCATTCTATTATCGTGTGCGCGCTCTTTATGCTCGCATGGCTGAAATCAATGTAATATTTATGAATGATTGTTTTATTGGAAATTTCCTGCTTTCGTCTGCGTCATGCAATGGCTTTTTGATTTCATTCAAAAGACAGTTATGGTAGTAAAATGTAAAGAAAGAGGAATATAACAAAAATATTCGAGGGGAGCAGGAAGCTAGTCAGTCGTCGTCTGCATAGATATTTATAAACTAATATGATTTTTTATCGATACGATGTACATATTTGCCAGCTTTGATAACTTTTTTATCTACATTGTCAGCATATAGATATTTCAAACAAATATTTGTGTACATGTGCTGTAATATATGTCTCGAACTTTACTTTAAATGCAAATATAAACATTAGGAAATATGAACAATTTTTAAATCAAGTTTGATGTTTTATTTTAAGTGCATTTTCACACTTGCATTCTGTTGCTATCTATGCTTGGTCTGTTTGTTTTTTGTGAATATTGCTGTGTTTATCGTCTACAATGTAAGTCTTTGCTTCATATCATGTTGCTCAATTTTTTTCCTAATATAAATGCGCTTTATAGAACCATTTTATTAAAATTTTCATTTCCCAACTGTAAAAATCGTCATCAAGGGTGTAACCAGGGGAAGTCAAGTAGGACCACCCTTGAGATTGATTAATAAAAAAATTATTAAAAAAATAAATCATTAAATTCCATTTGATTTATTCAATGTGTAATAATTTATGGGAATCGAACGTCTGAAAATATTTTTTTATTCTAATATTTACTTAACAGCAATTAAACCAACCTAAACAAGATGCAAATTACAATTTATCAAAAAAATATTTCAAAAAAATCTGTGAATTAACATAAAATAAACTTTTCAAATTAAATCTAAAACTCCAAACTGTCATAAAGCCTTAATATGTAAAAAGTCAATTAATTTCAAAAAAAGCTATAAAAATTGAACATATTACAAACAAAAACTAAATTAACGACCGCCAAACATTTGTTTCACATAAAAAATTTCCTCTTCTTCAAATATTTACACATCCATTAACTGAATTCAATTGAAATTGAAACATTGAAAGTTATAGATCTGAAATATTAATAAAAATTATTCATCGGCAAGCACCATAAATACGATAAAAGTGAAATGAGAAAAAGGCAGAAACGTAGATTATCGAAAAAGTAATAAAAAACATTTGTCACGAACTAAACGCAACAATATCTTAATGGTATTAGCAATCAAATGAAAAAGTAAGATCGAAAGAGACGAAATGAGGAACAAGAAGAAAGGAAATAAATAAATGAGTGACACATTCAAAAAATAATATTGCCGATGATATTACATCAAGGTACTAAAAATAGAAATAAAGATACACAATTTGTTTTTGATAACAAAAATTTCTTCTTGGATGGTCTGTGAATGAACAATTTAGTTAGGATGTTAAAAAAATATAATTTCATATTAGTTTTTGTCAAAAACACTTTTTGTTCCACAAAAAAATGAAGAAAATCCAATTTTCACCTTTTAAAGAGATTATGAGATTCGAACTCACAACATGATTAGAATTTTAAATATTTAAATTCACGATTCGCAATTTTAATGACAACATCTTACAAATATAAAATATCTACATAATTGGACATATTGACAGACAAAATATTAAATCCTTAAATGGGATATTCATTTATAACGTTCATCAAAATATGTGATTCTTAGACCCCCTTCCCCAAAAATGTGTACAAAAATTTTCAGTTAAAATTCTCCAGCCCCCCTATATGATGAACTTCATAAGAAAACGACCCCTAAGAACAAACTTTATCAATAATATAAATATATAAAAAAATTTTAAAATTCAACATGAGTAAAATTGCATTTGACACAAATCGATTTAAAGTTAAATGAAATGAAATATTGTTGTGTCATAAAAATAAAATAAAAGAAGCATGAACAACGTGAAAATGAAATTAATGGAATTGTGTTGTGCTTACTAGTGTACCAGGTGAACTTCAAAACCAATAATTTCCAATACGTTGAATACATTCTTGCTTTGTTATTGTTACTTACATTAAAATACAAGACGAGAAAATTTTTTTCTTTCCATTTTTAACGATTTCTGATGACTGCGAGCGTCATGCTATAAATTGTCGTTAATTTCCCGGAAAAATAAAATCATTTGCAATAAACTTTTGATTCCTTTTCTTTCTTCTTTTCTGCTTGCTGTTGCTGCTTACAAATTATTTTTCAAAATCCAATAAACATTAAAGCGTATTTAATTAACAATTTTAGAAAATTAATTACCTTGCGACATATGGCAGAGAAAGAGTAAGCGACGAGAGGAAAACTGCGACTGGATAAAGTGTTGAATGGGTTTTCCGCTAGGATTTAATAATATTTTGAGATGTGATGAAAATTTTCAATTATTAGAATAACGAAATTTTATTTTAAGGGTGCGTTCGTCTTTAACGTAACGAATATTATAAAATTTTTGGATGTAAGGTGGTGAAATCAAAGGCCAATTTCTATTGTAAGATTGACTAGAACTTTTCCTTAATTTTCACAGAATTTTTCCTATTTTACATTCTTATTCTTCAAAATCGAAACTTCGAAGATGCAACTTTTTTTCAAAAAATATAACTGTTAGAAATTTTTATAAGTAAATTTAACGGTTTTTGAAAATTTCAAAATTTTAACATTTCGAAACATTTTAGAAATAGTTTTGAATTTCTAAAAAATAACGGTTATTATTATTATTAATTAATACTACTGTATCCATTGGGTTATTCTATAATTGAAAGAAGACATCTGTAATTAAAAGAATTCATAATTTTATGATGAAGACTTAAAATTATAATGTAGGAAGCTCAAGGCAGATTATTGGCCTTGTTCTAAAAGCTGGTTTTGACTGGCTTGTACATAAAAAATTTGGTCATAAGAAGAAATTTTGAAAATGTAGACCTTGCTGTAGGGATATCTGTCAGATGCTGCTTTTTAGTCTGTAGCTTTAACAGCCTTTCATGAGCATGAATATGATTTTCATTAAATACCTCACATAATAAGCATATTCAGAATTTCAGAAAAAAATTGTCAACATTAAATCAAACCCCGATTTTCAAAGCTACAAGTTAGTTCTATTCCGCAGAACATAATCATATAAATAAAGTAAATTTTCTCCTAGATGTCACAAATCGCTTGACATTTAAACGCTTAAAGGTTTTTCCTCTTCTCTCGTTTTCTGTATCTCAACATTTACCACAAAGTTTCTGCTTCCTTTTTCAGCTCTTATAAAATAATAAACCAAATCATGTCACGACGTTTCTTTTCTCCCTCGAGACATTACACAATTTTTTTGTTCCTTTTTATATTCTTTATTTCAATTTTCATAACCAACAACCTGTTCACTCTGCCATACCTAAATGTTTTTACTGCCATTGTTCTCTAGGAATGGAAATGAATATGTGGTTGTTTATTATTTCTAAAATTTATATGAGATTTTCATCACAAAAAATGCGTGAATTATGTGTAGAAAAAAATTTTACGAGAAGAAAAAAGTGAAAATATTTTCATTGGCAGGAAAAATCATGACAAAAAGGGGTGAAAAATTTTCATTGACATACATTTGGTATTATTATTTATTGTTGCACACTTTTCCCCTTTTTTGTTCTATATAAAGCATAACTGAATGAAAACAATGAGAAAATTATTATTATAATATTATATTTTTTTGTTTTTATATTTGACAAGTAATGAAAGTAAATTTTATGTGGATTTTTAAAGCGCATTTGAGATTACATTTTTAATATCTTATAAATGATTTAAAAACATAAAAAGGTAAAGTTTAATGAAAATGTGCTAAAGATTAAAAAATTTTAAATCAAAATAAAAAATAATTTTTTTATAGGTAATTAAAAATTAATTTTTAAAATAAATTAAATTTTTTTCAAAAAATTAAAATTTTTAAAAAATAAAAAATAATAATTTTTTAAAAATTTGATTTCATTTGCTTTAAATACAAAAAAAAAAAACATTTTATTTAAAAATATTCAAATCATCAGACAAAGCGCTTCAGAGTTATCAACAAAATTGCTAAAAATTTGCTTCAAATATTTACCAACATAAAGGAGTCAGGAAGCAGCGCTTAATTGATATTCTATGTAAAAAACTTTTCGTAATCTCAAAAGTGTATGCCATTTATAACATATCGATTAATATCTAGAGATGGGGAGACTAAAAAAGGGATGTAGATATTAAAAATATGTGCTCAAAATAAAACAATAGCAGAAATAGGAAAAAGGGAGAAGTGAAAGTTAAAGTGATATGAGAAGGGGGAACCGTTTGACACATTAAACAATCAAAATTAACTGTTGATTTATTTAATTGTTGAAGTATATTTTTTCATTTGCAATCGAAGCATAAAAACAATAGAGTAAATGAACAATAACAGCAGCAGCTACATGAAATGCTCTAAGGAGGAAAATATTGCAGTGAAAGGTGATGAAAATTGGAATATTAGGAGAGGATGAAGGTGGAGAATATTTCGGGTTGAAATGTTGACTTTTGGATACTTTTAAGTGCTCAATTGCAGATTTAAAATTGTTTGATTTAAGTTTGAACTAGAATGGCTCGATGGTGTAGAGGTTTAATACATTGGTACCTAATTATTGACATCGATACAGCGAGCATGTGTTCAAAACTCACTTTTACTAGAAATGACACTCATATGCCTCAATTTGAAGGCTTCAGTCTGTTATGTCTTCAAAGTATCATAGATCTAGGTTAGAATACCGTGACCAACACAATGTCACCTATCTCTACCTAAAAATTTATTTCAAATTAATATCCAATTTCCAAATCATGCTTAAAAGCTCCCACAAATTGAGTTCACCCACTCAAAAATTTTCCTCTACATTTCATGAAAAGTCATCAACATAATAATAATTTCATTATTTAATTAAGTGTGAGTCTGTTGCTTGAGAATGATTAAAATTAAATCAAAATTTTACTCTCCCATTGTGTACTCCATTCAGTGAAGTTCCTTGACTTGATATTGCTATGATGATTATTATTACAACAACTATGTACGAATAATGAAAGAAAATTAATTGAATATATGCTTTTAATTCAATTATTAATCTAACTAGACTTTATGAAGTCTTCAAATGGACATTGACAGACATTATGAGTGTATGGGTGGAAATGTGTATATGGAATGAAAAATAGGTCAAATGGAGATGAAAATGAATATTCTTTATGTGAATCGAAATTAAAATGCATGCAATTGAATTTCATTACAGTAATTTCCTTACTTTTTATCTTACTTCGTCTCTGTTCCTTGATTACCACTCGAACTATTCATCTCATCTCGTTTTCGTGCTTAAGGATGTAGAAAAACGAGTGGAAAGTAAAGCACAAATCAAGAGGAACAGGAAAAAAATTCTCGGGATGGATACTAAGGTGTTTGTGTGGTTTCAGGGGTGCAGCTTTATGGGGTCTGGAATCCTTCGAGATTGAAATTTGATTTGACACTCGTGAAATCCTTCAAAAATTTTCGGGTCTACTGGTTTTTGCTTCAGTCTTTGCTATGCAACCATTGGTTAGGACCATTCAATATTTAAGAATGGATGCCAAAAAAAATTCCATCCCTTGAAATAAGGTTAAAAATCTGACTTTTTTTCCTTCCCCATCCTCTCGATTTATTGTCTCTCTTGTTGAGATGCTGTGTCTGTAAGATAAGCGAACAAGGAGAAGAAGAATGCAAAGCCAGTAAATAAATGAAAAAAAAAAACTTTTCTTCATCTTAATTAAATTACAGTTTCCATTGCATTTGGATTGCTTTCATGCAATAATGAAGATGTAGAGAAGGCGTCTTGGTCGATTGACTTGATATGAGTGAGTGGAATGAATGAAAAAGAAAGGATATTCAATTAATTAAGATTTACTCGCAATCAGTAATTGGAATATAATCAGATTGGTGACAATGAGGGATTTCACAGTGAATGCTTAGACTTGAAGGAAGTCTCAACTTTTGTGTGAAGGTTTTTTTAAAAGAAATCATAAATAATTTACGGTAAAACTGCAGACTTTTTAATAGCTTTTAATTTTTTTTTCTTTTTAAACTCAAGTTCTCTTATTTTTCTATCCATCATGGCATTATTTATGATCATACCTTTCTGTGTACATTTCGGACGTCAACAACCAACGACAAAGTAGCTTAAAGACATAAAATAACTTAAAAAATATATATATTTTCTTGACAATTTCGTTGACATAATTGTTTATTTATTATCTTAGTAAAAACGAATTGAAAAGTTTCCTCTGTATGTATGGTTGTGCTGAAGACGATATGGCTTGAGTAAAATTAAGGGTCATAAATTATTTAAGAGAAAAAAAGGTATAGAAAAAAAAAGTTTTTCCTCCAGTGCTGCACATAATAAACATGGAAGTCACATTCAGCTTCTATTATATGCTTTTTTTTGTTTAAAAACCAATTTAAAATTATGTCAGTTCCAAAAATAAAAAATTGTCGAGGATTGGACATGATGATGATATCTGGTGTAATTTCTTGATGGAAGTACTTGCTCGACATTTGGATTTGCATGTTCAAGATTCAGGGAAAGAATATATTATTTTCACATTTAGGGACAAGGGTCTATCCAATATTGATCCCATTCAAGACATTCTTGCCAGATTAATCCAATTTACAATCTCCATTTGCCAATCCAACTATTCCCATTTCTTGCCTCCTGTTGTCAGCTACATTGACAATCAAGCTATTGCGGTTTCATGTCGTTTCCTTATACCATCTACATATTTTACTCGAATTGGTACGGAATAATTTAAGATTCCAAAATGTCAACCTCGATATCTTAAACTGTTGAGCATTAAGAAATCGTGGACCACACTTAAAACTTCTTGATTTCTTCTCATTTCTTGCGAGTAATTGTAGACGAATAAGCAGACTGAGGAAAATAGAAGAAAAAGTGCTTTATGCTCAATGCATGCAATCATTTTACTTTTTGACTTTGATCTTCCTTCGTTATTTTCATTTTCAATTCCATTCCTTTTATTATTACTTATCTTATTTCTATATTTGACTTAAGCTGCATGCGGCGGCTTGCTTTATTGTTTTTTTTTGTGCTGAATAAATCGTTTCTTTGAATTTATTTTGTTATTTTTTTTGAGCAGACAAAGTATGTGAATTTTTGGCTTGTAGGAGGTTTTTGGATTTAAATCAAAACCTTTGTGATGACACGACTTGAGACAAATTTTTATTATTGTCATTTTGCTGGATGTCATGAAATTTTCAATTATGCAAAAGTTTCATAAAATAGGAATGCACATAATGTAAATTATTACGTTTAAAAAAATCTTAATCTTGCATCATATGAAACCTCAAAAGCCCAGTCCAAAGCCTCAAAAATTTGTTTTACATCCATGATATTAAAAATATTTTTCACTTTTCACATTTCCATATTTTCATTATAATTTAGACTTTGAACCATATTTTCTTGTCATGACATCAAGTGGATAGTAGGAAGATGTGTAGCATGAAACAAAAAATAAATATGAGAAAGGAACCAAAACGAAATCAGCTTGTTGAAAAATGATTTTCATTTGGTGATAAGCTATACAAAAATGAGATGAAAGAAGATTTTTTTTGTCTTTTGCCTTTATTTCTCGTCTCAAAAATTATTTTTATTGTGAAATGTACATTATGCTCTTATTATGGTTTTGTTGTTCCTTCTTTTTTGTTGTATAAATGCTGAAAACACACAAAAAATAATTTTAATACAGAAAAGGGGATCGTTTATAAATGATATCTATGAAAAGAGGATTTTTGGGCAGCACAGTCAGTCTGGGGTAGTTCTTAAATATTAGCGATGAGAAAATCATCTAAATTCTGTTTTCAATCATTGCTGTAGACTGGGTGAGGGGAGGTCTCAACATATTCAAGTCATGATACCGTGAACGGACGTTAATTGATCTAGACCAGTGCATTTTAAACTGTGTGTCACCAAGAATTCTAAGTGTGTCGCGAGATTTTCTCGAAAATACCAAAAATTACCAATTTTTTCATACTTGCTCTAAAACAGGTCATGAAACTCAATTTTTGAGTAATTTTTGTATACATTTGTAATAAAAATATGATTTAGAGTGTTGCAAAAATTTTTTTGACTTAAAAGTGTGTCGACAACCAAATAAGTTTGGAAGACACTGGCCCTAGACAAAAGATATTCCTTGACCTGAAAGGTTGAATTTTTTTTATGGGGGTTGAATTTTTTTAAGGGGTTTGGTATTGTTGTCTCAAAAAACCCCTTTAGTCCAGCAAATTTGGATATCCAAGTGCCTAGACACCCAGTTCTGTCTATGATTAGAATTAGACATCTTTATTTTTGTGTGAATGAATCCGCTGAGCCAACAAACATGGCCAATATTCATGAATATCACAGGACTTAGTATGCAACACTGATTTTAAAACCCAATCCCTCTTCTGTCGCAAACATTTTATATTAGACGTCGTAAGTGAACGACCCCAAAAGGAAAGAATGAAATGTTGAGATAGAAAAAAAACGAAAGCAGAACGAACGTCTGTTGTTGAAATGTGTGGTTCTTTTTAGTTCACAATTCTCATCTTTTTGCCTTGGAGGAATATCAGTACAAAAATAAGAGCGCTAAGCGAGTTTCCGAGAATTTTAGCAAAATTTATTTCTTCTAAAAAATGTTGAAAAATTTAAGAAAAAAAAAATTTAAATCCATTCCTTTTATATTTCTCATTCGCAGATATTATCAAGGTATAGCCCAATTTTTAACGGAGTGTAAAGAGCTGAAAGGTCCACAGCAAACGCAACACTGCCGACTAAATTTATGGCCTATAATCGAAGAAGTGTAAGCAGTCATCGTCGTCGTCGTGTGCACAAAAAAATAAATAAATGCTTTGCCGATGAAATCATTGAGTTCATTTCTTCTTCCTACTCTCTATTGCTATATGCGCTGCTGCTGTTCTTCTTGTTCACCTCTTCATCCAAAGTTGAAGTGAAGAGAGAAAACTACATTGTGATGCATGTGATGATTGTTAACAAACAAGAATGAAACAAAGAAAACAAAAAAATAACTCTCGATTTAATAATAACAATCTTCAAATATATAGTACGTATAAGATGTAGTTACTAGTGTAAAGTTTAGTTGACTTCAAATGAGCTTTACTGTGGTAAATTGTTCTTAGTAATTGTAAGTTGTAATAATTTTGATGACTTTTTTTATAAAAATATTTTTAACCCGTAATTTTTTAAGTTTATTAAATTTTTTTATTATAAAAATCAAAGAAGGATGTGGACAAAATTAAATTATGTAAAAATTACAGTTGTATAAGTTGCAATCTTGGTTGTATGAAAAGATAAATGTTTCAATCATATGTATCCCAGTATTGTAAGGACTGAATTTGATTATTCTATAACTTTGATTCATTTAAATAATAACAAAGTAACTGAAAAGTTTGGTAAAGTTTGGCTGACTACAGCAGACATTAATGTCTATGTTCAGTTTGAAATTAGATTAGGGGCCAGTTGCTCGGTATAAGCTAAGGTAAACATTACCTCAGGTGTTACCCTAGTGTATACCCCTGGGGTACTTTTAGGGTATACCATTGGGGGTACCTTTAAGGTATACCCTAGGCTATACCCCTGGTGTAGTGTATACCCTGATCAAATGGTCTCAGTATGAAATCCAAATTCATAGACTTCTAGCTTTGAATATAAAACAACTAAACGGGATCATTTCAACACTTAAAATCCTTAAAATGTTGGGATTTTTAGACCTCTCAAATAAATTTCAAAGTTTTAGTTCCATCTCAAAAATACTAATCTAATTTTATCAACTTTTATGTTACTAATATTAAACTATTGACAATTTATCTACTTCATTTCACTTATTACTTGAATTTATTAAAAAATATAATCCTGGTTTTAAGATATTTTCTTCTAAAATTAAATTTTTGTAAAATCCAAAATATTTTTTAGTTTTTAAGTCAACATCAGAGATTGAAATCTATTCGAATTTTGCGTATAGTTGAGTTGACTGTAGTCGATTTTCTCCATACAAATTCCGAGTCGGCTTCAAATTCTGGAAATTTTCCGAGAATTTAAAATGAAATTTATCTTCGAACATTTTGGTTTGAATAGTAAGGGATCATTAGGGGTAATTCACAAATGACGTCAATTAAAGAATAATATTTTTAATGGCAAAGGACTTTGCCACATAAATGTTAGACATCACTGTTTAATGACCCCCGCGGGTGTAGTCAGAAATTCTGCAAGGTAGAATTTCAAAATTTTAAGGGGAAGGGGTCGGAATTTTTCTCAAAAACTCTAACAAATTAAAGAAATTTTCTAAACAGGTAGGAGTTTTAACTCCAAAAAACTCCCGGATATACCCCCAAAACTAATATTTTGGATGATATTTTTCATTTTTGACCACTGGAACTTTCAATAAAGGTAAAAAACTAACGCAAATGCCAAAACTAATTGCTAATTTCACAAAAGTAAAATTTATTTGCTTAACGCTAAAAAAAGATTGTTATTCTTTTTATTTCACGCTTTATAACAATATTAAGCGCACAATATCGATCTGTTTAATTGGGGAGGATTTGTTCCTCACATTCTACAAATTTATCTTTGAATTTAAGTGGCTGTTGAAAGTGAGAATCTTTTTTACCTTCGGGATGTTTTCATTGTTTTGAACGCAGATCTCTCTTTGGTTTTTTGGAAATACGAGAGGAAAAATTGAATCAACAGAAAATTTTTGTTGCCAACAATATAACGAAGTGTTTACTGTTTTTGAGGTAGTTTAATTTCCATAATATTTTTAGACACAACGTTTACAGCAAAAGGAATTGTTTTATTGACGGATTTCCTTCGAAAAAGTTTATTTGTATTTTGTATTTTTGAGTTTGCGTTTTGTTTCTTGGTAAATTTATTTTGTTTTTTCCAAATCTAATTTAGTTGTGGATGGAAAGATTAAGATTCAGGAATTAAATTGAAATTATTTTCCAAATTCTATGCTGAACTAAACTTCAGTCTCGAACCTAAGATTGCTGCACCCCAAAGTTATTTCAGCCCAAATTAGCTAAGCTACTATTCCAAGCCTAAAATTTCACAAAATTTCCATAAGGGTACTCAATTTTAACCCCACAAAAACCAAAATTATTCATTCTATTGATCGTTTTTCTACAAACAAACAGGAAGAAAATATAAACTATTGAAGAAAAAAATCATATTCATTGTGGCAATCACTAGAAACAAGGAAGAAGGGTTCTTCAAATTCAGAATTATTTTTCAAATTAATTTTGACAATTAGTAAAAAGGGCATGACAAGTTCTTTATGCTGAAAAGGAAAGTATTATATTCATGAAATTAGTGCCATAATAAGTATGAAAGGATGAAGTAAAATTATAAAAAATTAAGGCAGAGGGTAATCATTAGGAAAATGTGATATTGCAGTTTTCTCGTTTGGGAATTTATAATTTTTTTAAAAATTTATTGATTTTAATTTAAGTTTAATCAAAGCTGTTTCAATCTTAATCCTACATATTGGTTCAGTTCAGAGGTTGAAGTCGACTCGAATTGACTTTTCCATACAAAATCCTAGTCGACTTCTGGTTTAGTTTCATATGATTGACCTAAAACTTACTGAATATTCAGTAGTGAACCATAGATTAAAGCGATTCTACTCCAATTTTAAATCCCTTCTAACTATGGTCATCATTAATTTGAATGAAACTGCGCTAAAAACCAAAAGGTATATCATTTCAGTTTTCATTTTTCAACAGTCAACTTAGAGTCATCAATTTTAATATTTATTATAATAATGATTTGAGTCATTTGAGGGTAAGGAGAATACTTCAGAGTATAATACATATTTTAAACAGACAAATATCATAAAAAAATAAATTTCGTTTACTTTTGAATGACAAGCTTGAATGGTTTTTCTTCCTTTCTTGTTTTATGAGTGCCTTTTTGAAATGACAGGCTCATGAATAAGTAGATAATATTTTGACAAAATAAATAAGCAAGAATAAAAATATATAAAATGCTATAAACAATAAAACTTTTCGCTTTTTAAGTTTGAAAACCCATCGCGGTGTGCTGAAATGATTAATTTAATAAAAATCAACGAAATATGATTTTACATTTTTATCGTGAAACATCCGATGAAATTTGTTTGTTCGCTATCGCAAATGATATGAAAAATTTTCTCCCTTTTAACTGTAATTAGATGCTGAAAATATCAAGAACATTTTGACATTGAAATTTGATTAGTGAAAAATAAGAAATTTGAAAAGGCAAATGTTTTAAATAAATTTTGTGAAGAGGTGTTCCAAGGGATAGGCTTTCTGTAAAAAGTCCTGTTGTCTGTAATGGGGTTGTAAGTGTCATAGGTGTATGTCAGGGGCGTAAGCAGAGGGCTTTTAGGAACACGTGCCTCCTATCCGGAAATTCAAAGCTCATACAAAATTGTGAAAATTTGTGGCTGCACCCCAGGTGTATGTAGATACTTTTCTTAGAAGGGGAAGTTGTATGGATAAAAATGGGGGGTTATGATTTTTTTAAATGAACCCTAGAAAATTAATGAAAATTTTCCATGAAGGTAGAAGTTAGACCCCACCTGAACATGGGTGTAGCCAGATTTTTTTTAAATTTTTTTATTAATTTCTTTTATTAATATCGTTTCTAACCATCTGTGAATTTTAAAATAAAAAAAGTATAATATGGGGAAAATTCACACCTCATTGGACCTCCCTAAATATGACCCCCGGCTAGATAGTTTATTTAGATCCAGTATTCTTTAGAATTTGTAAATAAAGTACATTATTTAGGGTTTTTCTGGTCAATATCAATAAACATTTTATGCAATGATTAAGTAGGATTTGAACGTACGATATTACAAAATGATCAGTTACAGGTATCTAAACTCTCTCGCACCAACGGAATAACGACTCGACTCATTGAATTCCCATCTCTTGGAGCATGATGTAAAGCTGACAAAAAATGATAGAGAATGTCTAAATAATTAATTAAAAATTCCCATGTAATTAATCTTAAAGCCAAAAAACCAAAATTATAAAAGAAAAAATATTTAGAAGAATTTTTGTTTGTTATTTTTATTATTTTAGTAAAGAAAATATTTGAGACATGAAATGTGTCTTCTCCGTTCTTTCTATCATTTCATATTTTCTTGTTATTATGATATGACATAAATTAAAAAAAAATATTATAAACTTCTGTTTAAGAATGATAAGTTTTCATTCATTTTCTTTTCCTTCCTCCTTTCATTTCATCTATCATTGAGGCTTCTTCTGTTGTATTGTAATAAGATTCCCTAAGATTCAATGAAGGAAGAAAATATTCTGAGAGATGAAGAAAAGGAAAATGAATGAAGAAGAAAAAAATTTGTAATAAATTGCGCGCAATGATGAGATGCTGATGATGATAAAAAAGTCTCTCATTATTTTGAGATATAAATTTTTTGCAGGTTGTTGAGTGGTGTTCCATTAATTATTTTTAGGAACGGTACCAAATCAGATCGATTCATTATAGGATTGTCTTTCGATAAACAAATGGTAAATTTCAGTTTCTTTATCCCATCAGATAGCCGTTATGACAACCTAATATCCTTGAAGCGTTATGCAAGTCGGGACTTACCCGAATGGCAAAAAACAGTGCCCCTTTTCTACGTCGTGTGCTGTTCGGTTTATTAGCTTTTTTTTCCAGAGGAACACTTTTGATATAAATCTGTTGATCAGGGGCATATCCATGGAGGTGAAAGGAACTCTCTTAAATTTTTGAAGAAAAAATATTTTGAAAATTATTTATTAAAATATTTTTTTTATATTACTAAAGTTTACTAAATTAAATTTAAGTTTCAATATTTTTTTTTAAATTCTAATTAATTCCAATCAATCCAACTCCAGTCTTCCCCATACCTTGCTATCATTTTACTTTCCAGTTAAAATAATAATGAAAAAAGGAACTTTTAATGATTCTCAATTTTTCTTCCCTAAACATGATTACTTCCATATAAAATCTACATAGTGATAGATCGTGTAGATTGCAGACATAGACTTCATTAAAACAAGCAAGTAATTTTTTGTGTAGAAGCACCTGTTATCTAATAATTAAGAGATAAAATTTATTACCATCGATCAATCTCAATCTGTTCAAGATTCTTTCCTTGTTCCTTGTTCTTCTTCATTTCATTTAGCTTCGTGCTGTTCATTATTCGAAAGTGATGAGTTGAATGTCTGTTCCTGATAAATTGGAATATTTTCTCTGTGGGTTCAATTTTGAAATGAAATTTAATAAAATTTACAAAAAAAAGTTCGTTCAGTGAATGATAAATTTGCTGTGTCTATATGGATACATCAGGAACTTTTCTTGGTACACGACATTTCCATTTCTGTCGTAATCTCGGAAGTGATTTCAGGAAACATCAATGCCGTAACTCACTAAAATAAATCAAATAAAATGACAAAGTGCATAAGTATCAAATATTTTGGGTATTAGTGCAGAGAGAGAGCTTTAAGACTTAAGGTGTCGTAGCAGAGTGGAATCTTGGGTATTAAGTTATATGTAGGCGAATCTGACAGCAAGGCATACATATGGTTACCAGACATTTTCAAGAAATATAGAGGACATCCCCCATGTCAACTAGTTTTATTTTTGAAAAATGAAAAAAATAGAGGACAGTCCTCTGAAAAACCAAGCAGATGGTCAGCCTAGGCATACATCGCTTCTTGGTTATATACTGCAAGAATTGTAACATTTTTGAAGACACTAGCTCAATTTACAAGAATCTGGAGCCGGTTTGTTGGGCTTCTTGGGGTGCCCTATCCTACCCTACCCCGAGTACCCTAGCTAAGGGTAGGGTAGGGTTTAGGTAGGGTACCCCTAGAATACCCTATATACTTTTTAAATAGGACGGAATTGATAGAATTGTTGATATAACAAGAGTTTGGAAAATGGTCACATAATTTCATAACTACAGCATTTAATGGTTAGGGGTCCTAAGCTACGTGAAACATATTAAAGAAACGACTCGACCCATCTCCGAATAAACCTAATTCAAATAAAAAATGTCACTCTAAAGACAAAGCGAGAAACTTATTAGCTCCCATATTTTCCAACAAAAAAATGTAACCCCACAAATGTAATAAGATTACAAGCTAATAGTAAATGATGCAAGATAATACGTCAAAAGACACACAAGACACAAAGCCCATAATGAATGTATAAACAAAGGTAAATTTACTGGAGTTTATATGGCTCTCTTGGTTATTTTCATTGTAATTTCAACAAAGCAAGCAAGGTAAGCCATTAGAATAGGCAACACAAACATTCTACACTAAACACTAATGTGACACAAGTTTTGATGTGTTCATTTGTTTGTTTTTTGTAGATGATTGGTGACTATGTTGTTTTGATGGATGGGGCAGTGCTGGTTGAGAGTTGAAATGAATGTTAGAAAAGTTTTAAATAATTAACTTTGGGAATTTATAAATTAGAGAATCATGGTGTCAAAGTGGACTTAACTTGTGTTTTGCGGATGCTGAATTAAAACTAAATAAAAATTTATTTAGATTTTGGAATTTTTTTATTTAAAAAAGTTTACTTGCATGCTATAAATCAACGGACCTTTCCCTATTTCATCCACCTCTTTACTCTTAAAAAATATCAAAATTAGTTCACATGTATGTAGCACTAAGAGAGCGGAGAGTTAGATGAGAGATATTTATTTCCGAAACAACTTAAATATTTACAACTTCATTATCTGTGAGTAGGTGTACACACATTTGAAATTTGCTAACATTTATTACACATACATTGCAATATTCATTCATTTTCTCTCAGTTCTGGCGTGGATCTAAAAAAAATTCTTCCTTTTAGCTGCTTCTTGGAATGGAGAGTTTGGTTGTTTTAGCTGGTTCTTTCGGAAGCTGGCGTGAAAGGTATCAATTAATTTGAAAAGTTAATTGAAAGTTAACGGAATTTTAGAATTTAAAATTTAACGTACTTTTCAAATTTGAATATTTTTTGATCTACTAAATGTAGAACTAACTTGAACTGAACTTGTTCCTTCAGTAAGAAGAGAAGTCAGAAAGAGGAAAATCTAGAACTTGTCAAAAGCGTCTTTCCTTTCATCTTCAACCACAATTAAAACTCTTTTAACTTTTTTGGTCATATGTACATAATCATCATACATCTGGTTAAGCACGGAGGATTAAAAACATTGTGTGAGTGTGTGCGAAAGTAAATTTGTACTTTCGTCCGAAAAAAAATATCCTCAAATGTATCAAAATACATAAATGAGCACACACGAAAACCACTCAGTATTATGTGTGTTTTGTTTTTCTTTTTTTCCTCATTCTCTCTTTGTGTTCACCTGTAAGCAAAGCATTTATTTAATTCAGCATAAAATGAATGCCTTAATTACTTACACAAAATGGATGAGGATTAAGGATGGAGAGAATATGTTGTATGTACATATTATATTCCAACATAATCTCATGATGTCGAATTTATTTTTATTTACGTTTATAAGACAAACATACAGCTTACCAATTAGATATAGATAGGTTTTGTGTATAAATGGAGTTTGGGGATTCTTGAATGTCGACTTTTTTGTTGGATGCTGAGATACAGGATTGTTCATTAATCAATGAATGGGGCAGTAAAAAAGATAACATACTGAAACTTAGGATTGGAAGTGATTCGATGCTTCTATATCTTAAATACTGTGATGCTTACATAGCGACACGCGACAGCTCACATGGATGCAACAGGTAGAAATGTTGTCAATCGAGTGGTTCGGATGCCACTAAAGGACCGTTTGGATATAGCGTAACAAACCCCAGACTCCCCACCTATTCATTACATAAAATTTGTACGCCCCTTAACAACTGCAAGTATAAGTTTGAATCTAAAACTCTTATTAATTGTAGTCAATTTGAGCATAACTACAAACCAGAGTCTCGTCTCTTTACCAATATGTGGCTTGGATTAACAGGTTGGTCTTAGTAAATGGTGGTGTTAGACAAGGTGAGGCTATATTAATAGTTTACCATCTTTAGGAGACTTGTTTGCTATTTAACTTAGCTAAAAATGTCTAAATTTGTAGAACTGAAACTTCATTACAAGTTTGCTTCATATATTAAACCACATAACTAACCTTAAGTCCTCAAACAGCAGTTGCTTGGCTGGAAATAATTCTCATTAATTTCTCCACCATAAACCACTCAAACGTTTCTCAGAGGAACCACTAAGTAGACAAATATGTGCAAGTAATGTGAGTACATAACAAGCAAATACACTCAAATTTTACGTGAAGATGAAAAGATTAATGTTAATGTTTTCAGATGAAGTCCTCCTTGTAATTTCGGACTTGATGAATTTTTAAAATCGTTATTTATACACAACATGCGTGTTCAACATGATCACGATATTGTTGTACGAGCTAAAATGAAGAATTATTGAAGGCAATAAAAAAAGTAATTGTCAATGAGGAAAAAAAGTTCCATTTTCTCCCACTTCTTATTGACATTTCCATTAGAGATGAGAATTAAATTAATGACGAGAGGATAAATTGACAATGTTGCTAACGATATTATGCTTGGCAATGAACAATTATAGGATGGCAAATTTTTAACCTGATTAATTTTTAAAGTCTCGAATGCCTTGAGTTTGGAGAACTACAGTCCAAAACGAAATTTGATACTTTTCATTGCTACTTTTTAAGAACTGTGTGTTGATTTCTGAGAAGTGTGTTCGATATTTCCCATTGGCTGCAAACAGTTCTTATTATTCGAAAATGGTTTTTATTTTTCGAAGACTAAATTTCGAAAATTTGGTTTTTTAAATTGAAAATGACCGTTGTAAATAAAAACAATTTTTTTTGCTTATTTTAATTAAATACGGGTAAAGCTTGCAAAGTTGCTAGCTGTAACCAAAAGAAATCAATGAATCATGTTTTTGAAGTGCCGAAACAATCTATAAATAAGAATAAGTAAAAAAATTTAACGATATTTTCAAATTCAAAAAATTTATCAGTCAAAAAATCATCGAAAACATTTTGAATTTTAAAAAATAACGGTTCATGGTGCTGTTTGCAGCCAATGGGATATTTCGATTAACAAGATAGCATGTGCCATAGCAGGCCATAGCAAAACCAATACGGTCATGATGCAAAATATATATCTGATTAAGTTACTGCATCACTGAGCCACTTTTGCTCAAAGTATGAACCTAAATTGATTAAATGTATATCTTTAGCATCACATTTCTTATTATTGATTGACGTTTCTTTGTCTGAGCAAGAGAAATTTGTTCGGAATCTTACTCAATAAATGAGTAGACTTAAGGACAAAATGATGAGACAAGACCAAAATGAAAAAATTATCCCCGCATAAACTTTTCATTTTATTTTCACTTTTTCATCTCCATTCATGGATTAAATTCTCCTTTGATTGAAAATAAAAAAAAAGTTGAGACAATAAGAGGGAGAATCTCCTGTCTATCCATTTACATGGCGGTTTAATTCAACCTTTGATACTTTGATCTTTTTTCATTCTTTAAGGATTAAGACTTAATGAAAGAAGGAAAATTATTTCTTTTTACTGACGTCCTTTCACTTATTTCTATCCTTTCAGTTCCTTTTTTCCCTTTGATTTTCTCTTGCTTTATAGTTCTTAAGATAAATGTTTCCAAAACATGGTAAATTGAGGATGCGATTGATTCAATATGATGAATTTTATATCTTTTCTATGTTTGATGTTATCGACCTGTGAAATGAATGTAAATTTCAGTAGTGGACTCAAGTCATTAAGAATTTTAAAATTTGGTAACGACAGAAGAAAATTTGGTCAGAGTATGGTAAAATATTTTCCAAAAGGGGTTTGACCCCTAGGATTACCCTGGGCTATTACCCAAGACACTCCCTTAGATATGCCATACAAGATATCAATATGATGGGTTCTCGAAACTTAGATTTATCCCCGTTTTTCGTTACTGGTTCTTCAATTTTGTGTTTTTAATGCATTGCATCTAATGACGCACTTCGAGTCACGATTCTTGATTGAATCACCTAAATTTCAAGAGTTTACTTAGAATTTAAATGGGGAGAAGTAGTGGTCTTGGGTTCAAATCAATACTAAGTTTAAGACAAAAAGGTCATGATTGTAAGCGATGTTTCCAAAAAATAGGTCATAATTTGATGACATTTGTTAACTTGCTGTTAACTTTCTAGGGGTCGTTCGTAAATTAGGTCACCCCTAAAAACGACTTTTTGATTCCTTTGTCACAAATTTGAAATTTCTCACCCCCTTTTCCTCTCCTCTAAAGTGTGAAGGAAATTGTGAACGAACCCTTAAGCGATATCATTCTTATATCGAAAATATAATCCCTAGACTTTTTGCAATGCACTTCCATTGATTCTACATCAAACATGCACAATTCACTCAGCAACAATATTTTAAGCATTCATAAATCCTATTAATATTTTAATTCAGTTTTGTAAAACAAGCATGTCTGTATCGTACTTAGAAAGAAACTTCTCCACAATTTTGAATTTCCTTTTATTTCCACAAAATTTCCTCATTCCTGTAAACCAAGCTGAAAAACTTTCATAAATCTTTTCATTGAATTCAGGATTGAAAAAAAAGTTTAAACTTTTTCTGCCCACTTTGTTCCTCACTCCAAAAGCGAATAAAATTCTAAAGATGAAAAAAGGGCTGAAAATATTTAAATCAAAAGATTACTTCTCATAAACTTTTTCTTCTTCTTGCTGCAAACTCTTTTAATATTTTTCTTCCTGTTATTTTTTTTTGAAAATTAAAAACTTATTTTTTTTCGGTTGTGTTAAGGTTTATTCAATAACGAGCATTTTTTAAAGAAATTCTTTGAAATTTCTTCCTTAGTTTAACTTCATATAATGCATAAGGTATGAAAACTCTATTCGGTATTTGACTTTTTCCACAAACTTACGTTCCGTAGCATGTGAGTTTTGTGAAGGAAGTTGAAAGATAGAAGTTGGAAAGGTGATTTGCTTGGGGAATTGAATAATGCGCTGTTTAATCAGAACTTTTCTTAATTAGTGTACAATTGTTAATGTTGTATGTACTGAAACTCCAAGCTATACGCTTTATACTAAGAATTGGAACTCCATGTGCCTTCTTAATAATAGTTTAAATTGGTATTTTGGAGACCTTCTTGGCAACCCTTAATAGCTAAATATTAAATGCATGCGACAGAAAATCATAGGGGTCAAGGTTCGATTCAGGATATGATATAATTGGGAACAACTTACTTTTCTGACTAAATATACAAATTAAATTTTTGATGTATTTCTATACCCACTATCTTCAACAAAACATGCAAGATACATTTACCAGTCAGAAAATCCTCATATTAACCTCTCATATCCTATTAATAATGAGATAATATAAAAAAGATGAGAGATGAGGTTTCTAAAGAAATTATGGCATGTTTCGTCTTCCTTTATTCTTCTGTCTTCTCCTTTTTCTTGTTTCCAAAAAAACAAGCCAAGGTAGAACAGAGAAATAACAAAAAAATTCCTTCAAGAAAAACTTTCCATTTTTTCCAGTTCCTTGTGGAAAAGAAATGTTTTTCTTGTATCAAAGTTGCTGGCAAAACATGCTTTATTATTAAGCAAGTTGTTTTGTTATTTTTTCTTTAGCAAATTTCACTTCCTTAACAAGTATCGAAGAAAAGTTCATCTCTAACATTCATCATTTTTTCATACCATTTATTAGTTAATTTTTTTATAGATACACGTGTTGCTGATTTGGATATATTTTTGTTGAGATTTATTTGAAAAGTGATCTTTTTGGATATTATCTGATCTCGTCAAAATGGTCGTAGATACACAAGGTAAATTGATTAAAAATGTAGTTAGGAGCTTTTTTCTTTTCCTCTGGATCTACTTAAACTCTCTCGGACCCCCTTGGACCCAATTGAATTTACTTAGACCAACTTGAACCCTTTTGGATGCACATAAACTCGCTCTGATCCACTTGAACAACCAGCTACCCCTATTTAATTACAAAAATAAATAATAATGGATTAAAATAATACCAAATATCAGGTAGGTCCATCTCGGGTTCTCTTCAAATATTTTAAAATGTACACCAGGTGCAAAGATAGAAATTTTTCGAGGGGTGGATTTTCAAATTTTTTGTATGAAAAATTTAGATCAGATACTTTTTTTGAATTTTTCACTAAAAACCTTAGCAAATTGAAGAATTTTTTTAACGAGGGGGGGGATTTATCACCCAAATTTCTCCTCTTACTTGTTTTTCTTTTCTTCACATATTTTTGGCCTAAAGTCATAATTAACAAGCAAAGCATGAAGAAAACATTGATCCTCTGTTCATAAATTAATCAAGCAGAAAATCATATTTCTTTTATATCAATTTTGTTTTAAAAGTGCTTCTCAGAATAATAAAGAATAGAATGAAAAGCTTGCTTCCGTTTTAAAACAAATTTTTGTGGTTATATTTTTCCAGAATTATTTTCATTTTTATAGCGTTGAACATGATTTTTTTTAAAAAACAACAACTTTATAGATCCACAAAAGAAAGGCAATGTGAAAATGTGAAGCTTAAAAAGAAAAAGTTTTGTGCTGGATTTTTACCTTAAATGTTTAGCAAATATCGAAGTAAAATTTTTCATGTTTGTTGAATTTAAAGGAAGTGGGCGAGAATTTGAGATTTGTACAAGATTTATGGCATTTACCATCCAATCATTCCAAGAAGTACAAATCCCAAATAAATATTTCATAAATGGATCAAATATAGATTTATTCTTAAATTCATATTTTTTGTAAGAATTGAGAATTCCGATGATATTTACCCCCAAAAAGGTAGCAACAAAAATGATATTTCGCCCACAATAACCTTACATACATGAAAATCCACTTTCAAGTGCTCTTGCAAATAGAAATACTCAAGGAAAAAAATAAAATCCAAGAAGACAGGATTGATATCTTGCTACACACAGAGACCTATGACTATTCAGCATGTGGGGGTAGATTTGACAAAGCTGCTCTATCACATGCCCCTGGTTAACAACCCTGCAAGCAGGTAAAAGATGTTGAAATATTTCATATAATGCTATACAAACTTTAGCTCGAGGGGCTACTTTCAATGTCGGTGCATTGTTCTCCATCAACTCTCTTCAAGTTTCTCATTCATGCATAAAAGAACGAGAAAAAAAAATATTATAAAATTTTTTAAGCATGATGGAAAACTTCTTGATTTTCTCAAACATGCAAAAGTGTAAAGTGAATTTTTAAGGAACAGAATAAAGAATTTTGGATGCACTCAAAAGCGGAAGGAATCTTTTTGTCTTCTTTGTTCCCTTTTCTGACATAATTTTTAATATTTCTTTCCTTTTATTGTTCATGTTAATTTTATTCACACAATGGAGATTTTTGAAAGGTATTCAGCTGTCCAATGCTTCATGCTTTCATTTTAACGATGATGATTTAAATGAATTGAGTAGGAAAATTTGATAAAATTCAAAAGACGAGAAGCATACAACTACGGTGACCATCTGCATTAGGAGGCGTATTCAAAATCAACTTCTCTATTTTTTTTAAAAACTAGTTTAAAAGAAAAAGTCATGATTTGAAAAACTTTACCAAAAACATGCTGGATACTCCGCTGCTCTGCGTGGTTTTTCAACAGACAGTTTTGTATTTTTCAAGAATGTGACACTATATAAGGTTGGAAATTTTGTTCTATGTCCTGTATTTTTTCACCAAAATTTTCGTTAATTTTCAATTTTTCCTTTATATCCTGTATTTTCCAAAAAAATTGACTGAAAATTAGTTTTCATCAGCATCCACAAATCGTTTGAATGATGATTGAAAAATATAACAATAACAGTAACTTTAATAGTGGACTCTATTTCAAATAATAATGTCTTTAGAGAATAATCTCTCAATAATTAACTAATTTAACAAATATCAATGATTACTTTGATTATTAATGATCATTCTAAAAATGATATTGATTTGATTCAACAATGATTCTCTCAGAAGACATTACACACGAATCTCCTCCACTAAGTGCAAGTTTCAGCACATTTAACAGAGATATTAAAAATATCCAGTATCTCATTTTTTTTTAAAAAAAACGTGAGGTTGTGAAATTGAAGGACGTAGATAAAAGTTTTGTGACCCCCATGAGAACCAAAAAATGAAGAGACATTTAAACATGATTACCACTTTATTTTAAAACAAGACAATTTTGCTATTGAATGCCGTTAAAGTTTGATTACCTTTAAAATGACCAAAACTTAAAATTCTCAATTATTGCTGATAATTTCTCATTAAGTCATGATGCAACAATTAACATCCCAAAATAAACAACACAGGTTCTGTAATTTTTTGTGAACTTTAACGACAAACTTTCGTCAGTTTTCATGACATGTGACTGATACTGGACATTTGGCTCTCATTTAATGAACGCTTCACGTGCTCTGTGTTTCTATTGACTCGTGCCTGCAATTGCCAATTATAGTGTTTGTCTATTATTTTTCAGATACTTAAAATGCTTAAAAGTAATAATTTTTTGCTACTTTATTTTTAATTTTTGTCAGATTTAAGGAGTCTTTTCACATTTCCAGATCTATTCATAGCTAAACCATGTTATTTCTAAAATATTTAGTTATATTATCATTAATCGGATGTGTTTTTAGTGGAGGTACATCATCATGCAGCCGACTTCGTGGAACTTTTAACGAATTACTTTGGGCCAGCCAAAATTTGTTAGAAAGGGTGGCTAATCAAACTGTTGGTATGTATGTCATGTGATTAATAGTTTCTATAAAATTCAAAACTTTGCTTTCTAATCCAACAGCAAATTCCTTATCATATCCTGCACTTGAAAACTCTTTCATTAGTGAACTTCTCTGCAATCTTGATGTTGTTATTGGAATTTTAGCAGAAGGAACTAGCAAGGCATCTGAAGTTGATGTCAGTATTATTACTGAGATTTTAACAGGCAAAAATAATTCAGAATTCCCATTTCCACTGAGTTGCATTAAGAAGGAAATGCTTTCTTTTATAACAATCACTGACTTTATTCTACAAGATACTTACAACGCATTACAGTCATTATCACATCCATCTCCAGGTAAATTTACTTTTTAGTTCCTTTTAAGAATTTTTTTTAAAAATTTAATATTATTTTTAGTGGCATTTAATGATTCGTGTGGAGCTGTTGTACAGCATGTGTCTGTTTATTATCAAGCATTAAGTCTGTTTATTGATTCAAGAATCTCCAGTAATCTTGGTATGTATTGATACTAAAAGTTGATGATTTTTTTAAAAATTTAATTTTTGAAAATTAATATTCAGCTGATGCAGTCGACTTCACAAATATTGGACACTTTGACTTGTATCTGAAGTTCCATGTTTCAATCAACAAATGCATAATGTTAACTTTAGCTAAGGGTGTGGCCGAGGTGCTTAATACAGATGCAAATATAACTATCGAATTCATCGCAAATCAATCGATTGCACTTCCAACACAATTAAATTGTATAGCTGGATTATTTGGCTCTGCAATAGCTCAAGTTAATTTAGGATTCATTGAGTTCAGCAAGACTGTTTTTAATTTGAATCATAATAAGGCTTGCTTGCCACTAAGTGCTGATTTCGATACATTTGTTAATGTTTGGAGCGGTTATGTTGATAAACTGCAAAATTTTGCTATTGGTGAGTAGGATGCCGCCTCTTTTAAGGTAGGGCAGACACAAATATTTCAGAAACTAAGGTTTAGTCCTAACCTTCCATACTTCTAGAAGTGGATTGATAATTTTTCTAAGATGTGGTCAAAAACCAGCCTAATCATATCTATTTACTCAAATTTAATCACATTCGTAAATCAATAATTCCAGAAAACACATTAAAATATCCAGTCTTGACATCATCATTTATCTCTGATTTCGAGTGTGAAGCACATCGAATGCTAATTTTTGCAGCCAATGTTACGAGTCATTTAGCCAATATCTCTTTCGATGTAGCATTGAATGTTCTCAATAATCCACTTACTCCACCATTTGGAATGCCACTTGACTGTATTGCTGATGATTTGATTTATATTCGTAATTATATTTGGACAATCATTAAATCTATAGCTCCAGGACTGAAGGTTTTCGAAGTAGCTTCTACAGGTTGGTGGATAATTCAGACTTGATCAACATGATTTAATTTTTATGTCAATTTAATCAGGCAAATTTGACTCATGTTCTGATGTCTTGGCAACTTTTTCAAGTTTTGTGACTCCATTGATGACCCTGATATCATCAAGTAAAGTTATAACTGAAAGTAAGTTCAAAATGGATAACTGAATTATTATTGAATTTTAAAAATCTAATTCAATTGCTTCTCCAGATTCCACCAAAGAATTTGAATCTATCAAAAAGAATGATCTCTTCCAGGCATCAATAGTTGCAAATGGAGCATGCTTACCAAACTTCATTGCTTCATTTATATCCTCAGTATTAAATTCTACTTCGAGTGATCTTCCGGCTTACCTTAGTGGTTCATCAGATAATTTGGAATATCCATTTAGCTGTGTTCAAGTGATGATTGATACATTAAAAAATATGACAAATCACACCACAACTGAGTATAGAGCTACTGTAATTGATGCACCTATTCCTGAAATTAAAGATTTATTTGGGTGATTTAATTGAAATAAAGAGTGAATAAAAACTAACAGAGAATAAATTTTTAAAACAAATTTGTATTATTTAAAATAAAAGATCTGAATGATTCCTAGTCTTAAACTAGTCATTGTAAAGCCAAAGTGCCTTGATAACTCAGTTTAACTCAGTTGGTAATGAGCGGGTTACAAAAGTTGATGCTGAATTTGAATTTTCGAGTTCGAATCTTATTATCAGTCTAGTGATTTTTCAGATACTTCAGCTTCTTAAGCATTTTCAGAAAGGAACTAAGAATTAGGCAACTTGAGATGTATGAACAGTATGTAGCTAGAAATGATAGAGATACGAATCACAGGGGTGTAGCCAGGGGGGTATTTTTGGGGTCAAAGCCAGAGTTGGCAGGACTCCACCCTACTAGACCTTTTGAGTAAAAATTCTCAAACTTCCCAAATTTTAGCATATCCACACAAATGAATTTCAAAACACCCCCTCCAGGTGCGTAGCCAGGGAGGATTGGGGGACAAATCCCTCTCAATTGAAAAATTTCTTCATTTTACTGGGGTTTTCAAGAAAAAATACCAAAAATCCTCCCTTCCTTAATTTTCATCCGGAACTGTGTAACTCTTTATATAATTTTATCTTTCGTTTGATAATTTTATGACATGGTCGAAAGGTTGAACTAAAAATCATGCTTTTATGGACATCATTTATAAACGATCCATAAGTTTTCTTCTATTCACGTAAAAGATAATTTTTATTCTGGTTTATTTTCTTGGTAATTTATTTTATTTATAACAGAAACGTCCAATTTCAGATTTCTGGCAAAAAGTATTTTTTTTTCTTCATTTTTTTAAACAATTAGTTAAATTCAGACCTTACATCATTTATTGGCCATTATGTATATTAAAATTATTGTAGTCTAACCCCTGTATACTGGAATATTAGGAACAGACAAGTCGACCGGCGAAGCAGTGATGAAGTTAACAATAGCTTGATTCATCAAACTACTCAAAATAGTGATTATAATCTTAACACAACTAAATGGATATGGAAGTGCTAAAGTGTCGCCTTTCAAGTACGAAATAAGAGGTTGACTGTTGCTGTGTAATGCAGCTCCCACGTACGTTCCTAAAATATCCGGTAAGCATTCCAGGATTGAAGCAAAAGATTCCAAGAAAAGATCTCCCATGTTAAGCGATATAAATGCATCTGTTGCACCTTGAAGAAGATTATTTTCAAGATTAATGTTATTTACCATAAAATAAAAGAACTTGACTTACTCATAACCAAGGCTCCTTTACGATTGGCTATGCTAACCAAAGTGGTGACATAGCTTGTAAGAGATCTGTAAGTATTATTACAAGTATTAGTTTCACTTGTCGAAACTTGAGTAAAGTCCTGTAATCCTGGAATGACATCGTTGACCATCATCGAAATTTGATTTTTCATTTTGATCAAATCATCGGCTATGCAATCAAGTGGCTGAACAAATGGTGGCAAAGTTGTTCCATTAATGATCTCATAAATTACTTCGGAATCGATTCCAGACAGACTACTTGTAGCGTTGGCTGCAAGAATGACCAATGTATGCAATTCACAGATAAAATCAATGACAAACACTGGTGTTAAGACTGGATGTAGGATTGAGTTGTCTGTGGATGAAAAACAAATTTTTTTCATAATATAAATCTTAAATAATTTAGCAGTTAGTTCTTACTGGTAGCAAAGGCTTGAAGATTATTGATGTAATTATACCATACATTTGAGAATGCCTTAAATTTAGAATAGAATGGTTCACAATTTGGAGGTGGACTCGCAGCATCAACAGTAGCATTAAATTGATTATTTGATGTGTCGATCAAGTTTGAAATTGAAGTTACAGATCCTTTAACACAGCTCAATGGTGGTGGAACTGGTGTTGATGAATTTGCTAAGTATGCTTGTACAACAGTTTCGTCTATATTCAATAATTCTGCTATACCACTTGCAAATGCGGTAGCTCCACATTCAACAATATTATTGTGATGTTGTAGATAGAGATTAAGGTGTCCAATATTTTTAAAAGCAGCAGCATTATTGATTGATATATTTACAATGTTATTTGCGAATCCTTGAGATGCTAAAAAGTATGCCTGGAAGAATGTTTGAACGACAGTACATGGGGTACTTGAGTTTACTGAAAATATGTAAAAACTTTTGTTACTAAAGATAATTACTTAAAAGAAATGTTACTCACTTGTGGACGGGATCACTTGTGCCTGTAAATTAGTATACATGGATTCTTTATTTTGAATAAATTGTACGAAGGACAACAACTCAAGTTGGATGCAATCCAGTGGACTTGTAAATGGAGCATTAATAGATCCAATCAAAATTCCAAAGATGTGGTCATAATTTGCTCCTGTAATTTGAATTGTTCCATCAATCAATGAAAAAACTAATTCCCTTATATGACAGTATAAGTAGTTGATATAAGTTTCGCCCATTTTAGGATAACTTGTGATAACTCCTGTAATCAAAAGATGTTTATGATTTAATTCCTTGTGTATGTTGAAGCGATACAACCTGATACGTAGTTTGTGACTATATCCATCGATTCTTCAACGACTTGAAGTAATGCAACAAAATTATCATGAATTAATCCACATGTCGATGTTCCTCCACCTAATGCACTTCCAGCTAAAGTCAAAAATATAAAAATATTTAAGAACTTCATTTTTTAGGACTTCTCGTCTTAGGAAAAATCCGAGAAACAATTAATTTACTGGGTCAGCTAATATTTATATAGAAAATGATCTAGAGGAGATGCTAAAAATTTAAAATAAATATTTCGTGAGACACAAGCTCATAAAAAAATTATCTTGTTTAGAGGATCATTTTCGAAATTTAAGATGCACACGAATCATGTCAAGCAAGTAATTCGTGATGAGTGAGGCAGATGATTTTTAACTATTGACATTATTTACTAATTTGAGATGTTTGGGATGATGTGATCCATGCGCAAAAATCTTTGAATGAAAAAATTATATCATGGGGGTTGGGGAGTTGGAAACCCATATTTTTGGATTAACGAGAGGGGGGAGTGTTTGTTGGGGTCAAGAACCCACCTCTTTGGAATTTTTTAGTTAAGTTTTTAAAAAAAATAAGTTACACCCCCGGTCAATACTTCAGGATAAATGTGACAACTTAGATACCTACAATAAAAGTTTTCTAAATAAGAAATTTAAAATGTTAACATATTTAAAATTAAAAATTTTCCATAATTTTTGATCACAGTTTGTGTTGGCATGATGATATGACAGACAAAGTTGCACAGCATCGCACTTCGAACAATGTTTAAAAAAAAGATAAAAATATTAAAAAAATAATCTTAAAAAAAGAAAAGAAAATCATAAAACTGTTTTATTTTATTTGAGCTTTTTGGTGATTTTGAAATATTCGTGCATGACTTTTCAAATACTCATGCAGGTGTTTTCTTCATATATATAGAGATCAATCTGTTCAATTAATTCAGATAGCTTGAGTTCTATCAAGTCAAAGGTTCTCTTCCAAAAAATGAAGATTTTAGCATTACTTATCCTACTCGGAGCAGCAGGACATACCTTAGCTGGTGGTCTTTCTCAATGTGGTCCACTTATTCAACCATTCACTTCCTTACTTCAAGCTGTGGAATCAATATTGGATTTTATTCAGGAAAAAGTCAATAGTGAGAAAAAGATCATTTAAATTGAGCAATAGAAATTATTATTAATTTATTTATTAGATGCTGTGCGTGATCATCCATTTGTTGGAAATAGTTACATTTTGATCTACAACACTTTCGAGACTTTAACAAACACTACATTTGCTAACGGCATAAGCCAACTGTCAGGAGTGAATGTTGATTACATTAATGGGATACTCAATGGAACTGTTTCAGCACCATTTGTATCTCCACTAGATTGCATTGAAACTGAACTCCTATCATATATAGCTTATTCGCAAAATATTTTACTAAATGTCATCCTTCCGTTAGTATCAATTACCCAGATATCTCCAGGTAAGAAGTAAAATTATGTAATAATCTAGAAATACTAATTATAATAATATTTTTCAGTTAATGCTAGTACGTCGTGTGTAATTGTTATGCAGAATTATACTCCATACTACCAGTTAGCTAGCCAAACAGCTAACGATTTTGTAACATTGGCATTAACTAGATCCAGTGCATTTTCGAGTATTGGATTGTCGAATGTTTATGATCAGTATGTTGAAATGTTGAAAGCTGCTTTCTTAAACTTGCGAAGTGATAGTATAGCTGAGTTCTTGAATATGGATCCAGCGATCATCTCACAATATATAGCTAATCAATCAATTCCAGTTCCACCACCATTAGCATGCGTTCAAGGTTTAATCAATTCACAAATAAATACTGTGAACTCTGCTGTCAATAATCTTCAAAATAATATTGTCACTTCAAGCATCCCACCAAATTGTGATCCACTCCATGGTCAATTCTTAGCATTTGAGGGTGTTTGGTACCATTATCTCAATCAACTTCGTGACTACGCAATTAGTAAGTCTGAATATTTTGAATAATCATTTTTGCTCAAGTACCACTAGCTGGTTTATTCTATTACATACGAAATTATTAAACAATTCCTTCCTTTTCATCCACATAGACAACTCAATTACATATCCAGTTTTGACACCGTTCTTCCTCGCTGATCTCGCTTGCCAAGTGGATGTAATGTTGATATTTGCAGCAAATTCAACAAGTATATTATCTGGTGTTGATTCCGATACAATCTACAATATTTTAATAGGAGTGACTCCAGCACCATTTGCTTACCCACTTAGCTGTATTGAGGTTGACTTGGTCTACTTGGCTGGTCAGATTTCTATTTTAGTGAACAATATTATCCCAGGATTGCAGAATTTTGCTATCAACGCAACAAGTAGGTATTCTGAGCATCACTTCCATTTTCATGTAGATGGATTTTGCTACTTTGTGTTTCTCGGGTGATAATGGATAAAATATTAGAAATAAATACGTTTTATTAATGCTTTCAGGTGACACATCAACTTGTAATAAGACTCATCAAGCTATATCACCATACGTTGGCACAATGGTTACATTGATGAATCATAAAGCAACATTAGTAGCCAGTAAGTTTTTGAAATTTTATTTTTTTAACCCTTCCATTAACAATTGTTTATTTTCGCAGATGGAACTATTTACTTCACGGCAATAAACTTTGGAGATTTATACCTGGAATCATTCGCTTCCGTTCTTGCATGCATGCCAAACTTAATCGGAAAATATGTAGGTGCTGCATTAAACAGTGATGGTTCTGCAGTTACTGCTTTCGTTAGTGGACTTCGTATGACAATGCCATATCCATTCAATTGTGTTAGCATCATAATCAACATTATGAATAGCTTGATGAATCAAGCTGTTGTTAACTTCCTCACTGGTACGATTGCTGACTTGATTACACCAACCATCCCAAGATTCACTGGATAATATTTTTGCAAAATCTAAAGTGATTTTGAATTTAAGAAAGATCTGAAAATCTTCTGAAATTTAAAAAATATATACTGAATAAATGGGCATCATACAACTAAAATCTATTTCTTGTCAATTATACACTTGATAATAACTTCAGTAATTTCAGTGATCTAGTATTTTGTTACCCGCAAACCACAAAGGTGTAGTTTAAATCTCACCATCTCTCTGGAGATCCGAGTTGTTCGGCTTAGTGCTCCTCATATTATTTGAAATTGACATTTCAAATTTGATTGCATTTATGCTAGGACCAAAGATCGCTACTAAAACTACAAAGTTATAAATTATTATAACCTTTGTTTTATGTCAAAATAATCGCGGCAACAGAACCAAATGACCTGAAATTTGCCATACTAGTCTACGTCCTCTACAAAAATAAATCATTTATTTTACCAAATTGATGTGAATGTCCGTTATTGGAGTGAAACAGCATCATTTTTCAAGAAAAGTTTGTAAAAAAGTAAAAAAAAAAATTAAAAAAACTCTTTCAAAATAAAAAAAATGGTAAAAATTTTTGGAAGGAAAACAAACGTTGGAAAATTTTTGGAAGCAAAACAAACGTTGGAAAATTTTTGGGAGGAAAACAAACCCTGGAAAAAATTTTGATGGAATTTTTTGCATGAAAAGGAATTTGAATGGAATTCTTTCGCGAAAAGAAATCAAAAATGAAAAAACCTTAAATATAGTTTAAATTAATTATTTTAGGATCTTTTTTGTCATATTTGGAACTATTACTCAAAATTATAATTAAGCTTTTTTGTGTCAAAAAATTGTAGCTTTCTGTGCTAAAGTGTGTTTCTCGAAAGGTTCAAAAGAACGCTGGAAATCGAACTTTGATGAAAAGTCCATAATTTCAGCTTTCTTAAAATTAATTGCACAATGTCTTAAACGGCTAATGTTTCTCTAAAGATACAAGTAATAAAAAAGAATTAATTCCTGCTTAAGCTAACTTAATTGGGCTTACTTTAATTTAAAAAGAGAACTTCGAAAAGGGAAGTAAGGTTCGATTATTCGACTTTCCAATGGACGTTCCAACAAAGAGGGAACGTATTCAAATTATTTCCGTTAGAAATTCATACGAATGAATAAATGTAAATTAATTTATGAAATTGAGTGGAAATAACATAATTTAATTAATTTTTACAATACATCTCAATCAGTACTAAATACGACTGTTCTAAAAATAAGATCCGTTTGCCTACCATTGGTTCTAATATTTTTTGAAAATACATATTAGTTTTACTTGCAGACAATTGTAGTCATTGGAAAGTCTATATACAATAGCTAAATTATGAGAAAAATTGATTTAAAAACGAAATTTAATCCATTTAAGTCAAATATATATGGTGACCAGAGGAATTTTAAGAAAAAAACGGACATGTCTAAAAAACTGAGAAAATACAATGGTAATATAATTAAATAGTATATTTTTATCTTCAAAAGCTTAAAACAGTTTATTAAATCCTAGGGGATGCGAAAATTTCATACTTTTTTAAAAAAATAATTTTGAAAGGTTAAAATTTTATCGTTAAAAACGGAAAACTCAAATTTTGAATTAAAAATAATTTTGCATGAAAATCAATAAACTCTTAATTATTCAATAATAAAGTCCAGTTTTGTGACTAATCAACTAAAAATTAATTAAATAACTGAAAATAAACCTTCTAATCAATGTTAATTTGTAAGGACAAAAAAATTATAAATTATTTAAGAAAAAACGGACAAAATCTATTCAAAAACGTACAACGTACAATTGGTTAAAAAAATGGACTGTCCGTTGAAAATAGTCACATCTGGCCACCCTACAAATATAGGAAAATAGATTCGTTCATAGAAAAAATTTCTACAAAAATTCTTTCCAACCAAAAAATTCCACCAAAATTCTTTCCAATCAAAAAATTCCATCAAAAATTTTTCCATCGTTTGTTTTCCTTCTAAAATTTTTCCAGCGTTTGTTTTCCTTCCAAAAACTTTCCAACGTTTGTTTTCCTTCCAAAAATTTTCCAACAAAAACACCTTGGCCAAAAAACGATAAAAAAATTATTTTATTTGAGCTCCTAAAGATTTTAAAATATTCGTGTATGACTTTTCAAAATCTCATTCGCAGGTGTTTCCTTCATATATAAACAGATCAAACTATTCAATTAATTCAGATAGTTTGCGTTCTATCAAGTCAAAGGTTCTCTGTCCAAAAGTATGAAGTTTTTAACATTTATTCTTTTACTCGGAGTAGTAGGACATGCTTTGGCTGGTGGCATTTCTCAATGTGGCACACTTATTCAAAAATTCACTCCACTGTTTCAAGCTGTGGAATCAATGCTGGATTTTGTTCTAAATAAAGTTAATAGTGAGAATATTGAATTAAAATATAATCAAAAAGCAGTAAAAATAGTGATTTTAATACCAATATTTCATACATTTTAATCTTGGGGTCGGTTTATCGGGCATTCCCATGTCATATTAAAGACAATAGCTTGGGTATACCCAAAAAACCGTCCCTTGGTATTTGAATCCCATTTTTCGATCTTTGTTCCAAGAAAAAACAACGTCAAATTGACTATAGAATCTATTATTAATTTAACCAATAGACGCTGTGCTTAAGAATCCATTTGGTGGAAACAGCTATATTTCAGCCTTCAACTCCTTTCTGTCTTTATCAAATATAACACTTGCTAACAGCACTAGCCAACTGTCAGGAGTAAATTTTGATTATGTTAATGGAATATTCAATGGAACTATTTCAGCACCATTTATATCTCCACTTGATTGCATTGAAACTGAACTCCTATCATATATTACTCATTGCCAAAACATTTTGCGAAATATCATTATTCCGTTAGTGTCATATGTACAGGTATCTCCAGGTAAGAACTAAAATTATGTAATAATCCATAAAAAATAATTATAATAATATTTTTCAGTTAATGCCAGTACACCGTGTGCAATTGTCATGCAAAATTATACAATTTACTTCCAGTTAGGTAGCAAAACAGCTAGCGATTTTGTAAACTTGGTACTAGGTAGTTCTGGTGTCTTTTCTAACGTTGGATTGACGAATGTTCATGCTCAATTTTTTGATAAGTTTAGCACTATTTTCTTAAACTTGCTAAGTGATAGCTTAGCTCGGTACTTAAATATGGATCCAACTCTCATCGCACAATATATAGCTAATCAATCAACTCTAGTTCCACCACCATTAACATGTGTTCAAGGTTTAGCTAGTGCATTAATAAATACTGCAAACTCAGCTGTGAATAGTGCTGGCAATAATATTGTCACTTCAAGCATCCCACCAAATTGTGATCCATTCCATGGACAATTCCTAGCATTTGAGGGTGTTTGGTACCATTATCTTAATCTAATTCGTGACTATGCAATTAGTAAGTCTGAATATTTTGAATAATCATTTTTGCTCAAGTAGCACAGGGGACGGTTTCTAGGGCTACTAGTGTACTTACCCTCCACCTAAGTTACCTCAAAGTATCTATCCAACCCTAGGGTAGGGGGAATCTAAGGTATACCCTACCTACCTCAGGTACACTATGTGTCATTGCATTACTTGAAATTCAAACTCAAATATCTTGGACATAATCTTAATTTGTTTTTTCGTTTAAATGATTAAGGATGGCATATAGAATCATTTAAACGAAATTTGAGTTTGAATTTGGAAATTGTCCGGAATGGGGATATCGAGAAAGCATACTTGAGCTTTATTTTATTATATGCGAAAATATTAAGCAATTCCTTCCTTTTCATCCATGTAGACAACTCAATTGCATATCCAGTTCTGACACCGTTCTTCCTAGCTGATCTCGTTTGCGAGGTGGATGTGATGTTGATATTTGCAGCAAATGCAACAAGTATATTGTCTGGTGTTGATTCCGACATAATCTACAATATTTTAATAGGAGTGACTCCAGCACCATTTGCTTATCCACTTAGCTGTGTTGAGACTGACTTGGTCTACTTGGCTGGCCAGATTTCTATTTTGGTGAAAAATATTATCCCAGGATTGCAGAGCTTTGCTATTAATGCAACAAGTAAGTATTCAACCTGAGCTCGGATGATAAAAAATAAATAAAAAATAATTGAAATAAACACGTTCTATCAATGCTTTCAGGCGATACATCAACGTGTAATAAGACTCATCAAGCTATATCACCATACGTTGGCACAATGGTTACATTGCTAAATCATAAAGCAACATTAGTAGCCAGTAAGTTTTTGAAATTTTATTTTTTTAACCCTTCCATTAACAACTGTTTATTTCCGCAGATGGAACTATTTACTTCACGGCAATAAACTTTGGAGATTTATTCCTGGAATCATTTGCTTCCGTTCTTGCATGCATACCAAACTTAGTCGGAAAATATGTAGGTGCTGCATTAAACAGTGATGGTTCTGCAGTTACTGCTTTCATTAGTGGACTTCGTATGACAATGCCATATCCATTCAATTGTGCTAGCATTATAATCAACATTATGAATAGCTTGATGAATCAAGCTGTTGTTAACTTCCTCACTGGTACGAATGTTGACTTGACTGCACCAACCCCAAGATTCACTGGATAAAATCTTTGTACATGCGACTATGAATTTTAGAAAGATCTGGAAATCTTCTGAAATTTAAAAAATATACACTGAATAAATGGACATTATACAACTAAAAGTTATTCCTTGTCAATTATTTACTTGATATTAACTTCAGCAATTTCAGTGATCTGCCGTTCCGCTCGTTAAAGGAGACATTGAGACATCAAGTCTGACTTTGCATAAGTCGAAAGATCATGTTGGTTGGGTTAACAATTCGTGGAAGATAGGAGTTTATAATGATAGTATATACCACTTAGTATTGGCAATTGGCAGACAATAGCCAGCGATACAGCTAGTTTCAGGTGACATTTAAAGAAAGTGACAGTAAAAAATCTGGAAACAGAACACGAATAAATAATAAATCGGTTATTGGTAAAATTGCATCCTTCAGCAAGCAGTTGTTAAATATTATTGAATGATGCACGAAAGTTTCAGCCATAACTTTTATTTTTATTTGCTTAACTTTATTTAATGGTTAATGCTCACGTTTTGTTTTAAAATTTCGAGTTGTGGTTTTGTAAGTTACATTCAGGGGGAATACAACCCAACGGCCGGGAAAAATTTACGGAAAAAATGGACAAATTTATGGAAAAAATGGATAAATTTGTGGAAAAAATGGACAAAATGGACAAAATGGGCAAAATGGACAAAATTTGTTCGTAAAATGCAAAAATATTATTTTCAGTTATTTCTAATATACTTTTTCTTGTAATATAACATTTTTTAATAATTTAAATGACAATTTTAAACCAAACTTAAAAACGCAACAAAAAATTTTTTCACGAGACACAAAAAGCATTTTTTGTTCTAAATTCGTCTAAATATTCTTAAATATGTGTTTCACGATCTTTTTTAGCGCAAGCCTGCAAAAAACTCGTCCTTACTTAAAAAATTTTGCAATACACCTAGACTATTTTACGACATATCAGTGTGTCGCACAGTTTGGAATATCCAAACAGGTTGCAATAATGTGTATATTTAGGGAATTAGTTTTTGAACCTTAATAGATAGCGTATGAAATTAAGTGTGTTTTTGATCTTACTCCTGAAGGAACAAATGGAAAATTTCGTGTTTTTTTTAAATTTTCAATTATATTTTAGCAACACTTCATTAGAGTTTCTGAAAATTCATAGATTTAATATTCGCGTTCAGGCTCGCTTGAGCTAATGATTTTTAAAATAGTATAAGTTTTAAAGTTTATTGCAAATGTTCAAAAATGGGAATAGGACTTCAGGCTGAGGTGACCAAATATTTTTTTTTGCAAAATACCGTGTTATAGAGCATTTAAACCACTTTTATTATAAAAAAATATTATTGTTATTTTCAATTTCTGCTTCTGAAAGATTTCTCTATGGAAGAATATATCAACAAAAAATATCACATTTTCCGATTTTTTCATAAATTCAAATATCTTTATAATAAAGCAATGAATTGAAAAACTAATAATGCATAATTATTACTTAGTTAATGTAAGATTAAACAGGCACTATTTGGTTTAATTTTAAGATACTGAAATCATTGCTAAACTTTTTCGTTATCTTTTCATTATCTTAGAATCAAACCAAATATTGCTTGTAAGAATAATAATAATATAGCGGTATTAGTTTTTCAATTCATTGCATTGTTAGAAAAAGTGAAATTTTGTTTACATTTCGCAATTCATTTGGTTATAAACAAAACAAAAAGCTCTTTTTTTCAAAATTCAATCAGTCTTATCTGGAGAATTGCCCACCAGTCAAAAGACTAAATTTTACATAAAAAAGAAAAACAAAAAAACTCAAAATTCAAATTTTCGAATCTTTGTTTACAAATTTTGAGCTTTTTGTTTTTCTTTTTTATGTAAAATTTAGTCTTTTGACTGTTGGGCAATTCTCCAGATAAGACTGATTGAATTTTGAAAAAAAGAGCTTTTATAATCCAAAGTCATTTACACATTAGCTTCGAAAATGTTTTTGTCAAAATCTTTTCAATTTCTATGTTTTAATTGCTTAAAGCAACTTTAATCTATCTATTATGATTGATTCTTACTGAAACAACAATAATTCAACAATAAAGTGTTAAATTAAGAGCAAAATTTAAGTTTTTTGAAATATTTATTTTGTATTTTTCTCACGGATTTGGAAAATAAAAGCTCAAAATTTTTTCTGTCACTCAAAAAATCAAGCGAAAAAACGAAATTAGATAGATTAGTACGAATACTACATTTCTGCCTAATCATAGTACAAAATTAGTGTTTACTTTTCTTTAATTTTCGATTCTTCAGATGATTGTTCCATTTTTGGTGACAAAAATTTTGATAGAAAAAGTTAAATAATTTAATTAATGGTTACTTTCAAAGGCTAAAATAGGTAGAACATAACATTTTTGCCATTTTACATCGATTTGAACGTCAAAACTATGCTTGGTAATGGAAATTTTTAGAGAAAAATCGATTCTTCGGATAAATTTTTAAAAAACTCATCTGGAGAACTGAATGTTTGCTGATTAATCTTAACTCTTTATTTAATTCAGTTAAAGAAAATTTTTCATCATTTCATTAATCAAAATGTGAACTTTAACTATGTTTTATTTTATAAAACTGATAATTTTAATATTAAACATTTATTGTTAATATTTTGTTGATAAAATTATTAAAATTATGGCTAAGAAACATTTCTTTTATAAAAATACAAAAAAAATGTAATCAGAAAAATTTACGGAAAAATGGACAAATTTGTGGAAAAAATGGACAAATTTATGGAAAAAATGGACAAAATGGACAAAAAGGACAAAATGGACAAAAAAATTTTTCCCGGCCGTTGGGTTGTATTCCCCCTGGTTACATTTAAAACATTTTAATGTCCATTTTCTGAGATTGCTCAAAAGATCTGCTCAAATGATCTGCTTGGGTATATAAGCAATAAAATAAGTCTCGGATACATCAGTTTTAAAAATCTATTAAAAGTGAAGGTTCTCTTCAAAATGAAGTTCTTAATAATTTCTTTACTTTTTAGTTTGTCAGGAAGTGCCCTTGGTGGTGGCGTTTCACAATGCGGCGTCCTTCAATCAAATTTTATGGTACTGTTACAATCATTGGAAACGTTTATGAATGAAACACTTATCATTATTAACAGTAAGTAATTTCTGAAGCTTATCAATGGACTTACAACTATTTTCATCTAATTATTTCTAACTTACTCAAATCTAGATACTGTCATTTCATTTCCTTACTTTGGCAACACCTATATCGAAAACTATATATGCAATTTAAACATAACAACGCATACGATGGCATCTGGAGCAAGCCAGCTATCAGGAGTAAGTGTCGATTACATCCTTGGAATTTTCAATGGAACCATCAATCCTCCATTCATATCCCCTCTTGATTGTATTGAGAGTTTGTTATTGTCATACCTTTATTATTTGCAACATCTCTATACGGTCGTACTTCCACAAATGGAAACTCTGGTTCAACCATCTCCTAGTGAGTATAAAAATATGGTAAAATGATTTTTTAAGAATAATATTTTGAATTAAATTTTTAGTCAACGAGACTACCAACTGCTCAACGGTCATACAATTGTATTCAGGATATTTCACAACTTCCTTAGAAGTAACAAAAGCAAGGCAAGACTTAGGAATAAGTAAATTAATAATTTTTGATGTTTTACGAACAGATTCTCATAAATTCTTTTGTAGTTGCCGCTGCTAGTTTTTCAAGCATTGGATTGTTGCACCTTGCAATTATTCAATCCGATTTATCGAAAACTTGTGCATCAAATCTGTTGATTAACAGGAATGCTGCATTCTTGAATATGAATCAAAGTATCATTAGTGCTTTTGCGGCCAATACGTCAATTTCAGTTCCACCGCCTTTGAGTTGCATCCAGGATTTAATAGTTTTTCAAATTGATAATCTCGACTTGACATATATTGATATTAATAATACGTTAAATAATCCTAGTCCATCATCGAACTGTGAACCATTCTTTAGTAACTTTAAGTCGTTTGAAACTATATGGCTCAATTACATCAACAGACTTCGAGAGTACACAACAAGTATGACAATTAATTTTGTTAATTGCTGACATTAAATTCACTTCAATAATTGTTTTTTAATTTTGCAGACATTTCAATCGCATATCCAGTTTTGACACCATTCTTTATAGCCGACTTGCTATGTGAAGTTGATGTGATGGTCATATTTGCGGCAAATGCAACAAACTCCTTATCAGGTGTCAATTCTGAACTAGTTTATAATATTCTGAAGGGATTGATAACTCCGCCATTTGTTTCACCACTTGATTGCATTGCTAATGAGCTGATTTACATGAGAACTCAAGTATCCAATTTGATTAATAACATAATTCCAGCATTGGAAAATCTTGCAGTCAATTCAACTAGTAAGTGCTTTTTAAAATTCAAAATTTATTAAAAATTGATTGAATAAATTTTATAAATTTTCCAGGTAACACATCAACATGCAATTCCACTTATCAAGCACTTACAGGATATGTTGGAACATTAGTAACACTGCTTAATGCAAAAGGATTTGTTGTGTCTGGTAAGTTTTAATCATTAAATATTTTTAGGCTTCAATATTTATTAAATTTCACGTTTTCAGAGGGCATGACTGCTTTTGCACCGGTTAATTTGAGTGACTTATACATGGAAGCATTTGCCTCAATTCTTGATTGCTTACCTAATCTGGTAGGAAAGTATGTTGGTGCTGCATTAAATGCAAATGAAACTTCAGTTGTTTCTTATGTTAATGGAAACCGCTTCACACTTCCATATCCATTCAATTGTGTAAAGATTATTATTGACATCATTGACAGCTTGATGAATCAAGCATTAGTCAACTTTGTGACTGACTCACCAAATAATTTGGTGGCACCAAAGATTCCAAAATTCCGCGGTTAAATAATTTTTTAAAAATAGTTATAGGAAAAAAATATGGAATGTAATTAAAATAATATATGTGTCTTATGTTTTTGAATTTAGAAAAAAATAAAATTTAATTTTTCAAATAAATGTTTAAACTTTAATTTCACTTTTTAAACTTTTTTAAATTTTAATTTAACTTTCTAGAATTTTTAATTCTTTTTTCATTTTTTTAAATTTAAATCTAAATTTTTATTTATTTTCCTAAAATTTTGAACTATTTTTTTTCTTCATTTTTTATGCTTTAAAGTTTTTAAATATTTATTTAATTTGTTAAAACTTATAGAGGTCATGTTTTTCACGATTCGCCTTTTTAAAAAATACCACAAAAAATTTACGGCAACTCGTTTAAAAAAATCATGATAAAGGTCCCGGAATTTTATTTATTTACTGTTTATTTTGAGTATAAATAAGGAAAACTTTTGGTATCAGAAGTCAGTCAAAGTCGAAAGTCTTAACTTAAAAATGGAGCTCTTTAAAATTTTGATCTTATTAGTAACGGTCGGAAATGTTTTTGGTGGTGGTGATAACAAGTGTAGTGTAATTAAAAACGATATTCTTGTGTTACTACAAGCTTTCGAATCAATGATTGATGGAATGCTTAATATTGTTAATAGTAAGATGACTTTTTGTTGAATTTTGCAAATAAAAAAAATAACATTTTTTGTTGATCAGATACCGTGACTTCTTCACCATATGTTGGAAACAGCAGCATTGGAGACTATTTCTGTTTTTTGAATGCAACATCCTATATATTTGCTATGGAAGTCAGTCGAATAACAGGAGTTAATATTGAGTATATACTTGAAATTTTCACTGGAACTGTCAATCCACCATTATTGGAACCACTTGACTGTATAGACATTGAATTGATGTCATATTATTCACATACACAAAATATTGCAACAGCTATAATTCCTCAGTTGGAAGCTCTTGTTCAAGTTTCTCCAAGTAAGTAGCATAGTGATTCGACACTTGGTGGCGCTATTTCTTATTTTTATATGGGGCCCTTCACAAATAATGTCCCAAACTAAATCACATATATATAGTGTAAAACTAATGTCGCAATAATTCTGATGACAAAGCTGGAAACCCATTTTGTCACATCAATTTCATTGTCCCTAGAATGCCAAGGGTTTATCCGAGAAACCAGGCCATAAAGATTTTTGGTGACACACTATATATGTGTATAGTAGACCATAATTTGAGTAACACTGCACTAGAGTTTAGGAAATAGAACCTAGTTTGAGTGCGGAGATCTGGTCACTAGTTAAACTGCCACAAGTTAATCATTTTAATTTACAAATGTGAATTTTCTTTCAGTCAACGAAAGCACTCCTTGCTCGACTGTCATAGAAATTGAAACTCCATATTTTAAACGTGATGTTCATCTTGCATCATTAGCAACGAATGCAGCAATAGGTATATCAACAATTTAGTTTTTAAAAAATGCCCACAAAATAAAGTTTGAATTTTTTTCAGGTCGCGCTGCTGTTTTTGAAAGTATTAATAAAACTAGCCTGTATGCTGACTATATGAATTTAATTAATATCTGTAGCTCAAACACATTGACTAATATGTATGCTGAACTTTTGAACATAAATACAAGCATTGTGAGTGAATTTTTGGCAAATCAGTCAATTTCGGTTCCACCACCTTTGAGCTGCATTCAAGGCTTGGTTAATTCTCTTGCTAACACAGTTAATTCCACTTTCAATACTATTAATAATACTGTAACTAATCCAAACACTTCATCGAATTGTGAGCCATTTTATGGTAAATTCATAGAATTTGAACGTGTTTGGTATAAATATGTTAATGAACTTCGAGACCATGCAATAAGTAAGCCAACAATATTTGTTTTGATTAGTACTGAAACTTAAATTTTAAATTATTATTTAGATCAATCGATAGCAAATCCAGAGTTAACACCCTTCTTCATAGCCACTCTTTCTTGTGAAATTGATGTCATGGTCATATTTGCGGCTAATGCTACAAGTCATTTATCTAATGTTGATTCGGATATAATTTATAATATCATTAAAGGATCAACGGTACCGCCATTTATAGCACCACTGGATTGCATAGGAAACGAATTACTCTTTATGAGTAGTCAAACTTCAACTTTAGTCAATAGTATAATTCCAGGATTACAAAATATTTACGTTAATTCTTCTAGTGACACATCAACATGTAATCAGACGTATCAGGCACTCACTCCATATGTAGGAAGAATTGTAACTTTACTAAATAGAAAAGGATTGATTATTACTAGTAAGTTTAGAATTAGATTCTAATTTCTAATGCTTACTATAAATTTTAACTTTATTGAACAGACGCAACCATCGACTTCAAATCCATTAGTTTAGATGATTTATTCTTGGAAACACTCGCTTCAGTTCTTGATTGCTTGCCTAATTTAGTAGGAAAATATGTATCGGCAGCATTGGATGGTCAAAGTAGTACTTCAGTGACTTCATACGTCAGTGGAAATCGCTTCACACTTCCATATCCATATACTTGTGTGAAAATAATCATCAACATCATAAACAGCTTGATGAATCAAGCACTTGTCAACTTTGTGACTGATTCTGCTACAAATGTGGTTGTAGCACCAAAAGTTCCTGTATTTCGTGGATGAATATTTTTGAATTTTTTAAATTAACATTTCCATTTAACATATTTTTAAAAATTATTTTTTAGTAATCAGAAGTAATAAAATCACTTCTTCTTTTTTTAATCAAATCAGTTTATTTTTATTTATCAACCTTACATAGAGGTATAGTTAGGGTGACTATCTGCTAGGTTCTTCCATGAACTGTCCTCTAAAAGCTTCAATTTGTCCTCTTTTTTGCAAAAATGGATGGGCCTAAGTCATAGAACAAAAAAAAAAAAAAGAAATTTACCCTAGAAAAGAACATTTAAATAGAAATTTTTGTTCCCAAATATATTATGGTCATCCTACATGTAGGTTCATTGTTCGAGTCATATATAACGACTGATTAGGTTTTCATTTTTTTATTTTATATTTTTTAAATGCATTTTAATTTTATGACTCACATAAATTTTCGTGAGGTGAAACTCGTTTATTTTTATGACATTGATCAGAAAGGTATTCAGGGGTATTCAGAAGTGTTAAATCTCAAAGTCATAAGATCTAAAAAAATATGGGCTTTGTTGTTTGGGAAAACTCTGAGCCGCTGCAATTTAGCTCTAGTATTTTGCAACTCGAAAGAACCCCCTACCAGGGTTTGACCCCCCTGGATACGCTCCTGATCCTGTTTGTTCTGTTTGGGTCAGTTTTATGAACAAAGGCCACGATTAAATTTTTTCTCTATTTTTAAATAAAAATGTAGTAAAATTTGAAAAAGTATTACTATGAAATAGTAGCCCAGAAAAGTTTTATTTTTTAGTTTCTCAAATACTTTGTATAATGAGGTTCTTTACATTTTTAGTATTATTAAATCTGACTACAAATGTTTTTGGTGGAGGTGACTCAAAATGTAGTACACTGGCAAATAATTTTATTAAATTACTACAAGCATTCGAAGACATTTTAATTAAAGTGCTAAATCTTGCCTTTGGTATGAAAATTACGAAAAATCAAAAAGAAAATAATAAGTTTTAGCAACTCTTTGTAGATACTGTGACATCTCATCCATTTACTGGAGATAGCTATATTGGGATGTATTTTTGCTGTCTAAGTGCTTTGACTAATACATTAGCAAAAGGAACTAATCAGTTAACAGGAGTTGATGCTCATTATGTTTTGGGAATTTTGAATGGAACTATTAATTCTCCATTCACATCACCACTGGACTGTATATCAAGTGAATTGATGTCATTTTATTCACTAACACGAAACATTTCTGAGAATGCAATTCTATCTTTTGAATCACTTATTCAGCAATCTCCTGGTAAGGATGTTTGTGCTTACTATATGTATGGGCAAAATCAGTAAAAAAGGGAAAAAAATTTCAAATGGACATATCTCTGCTTTGCAGCATTCAATTGACATGATTCTTTCGCAGGCTGATAGCTTAGTTCAGAAAGTTTGTTCTAATGTTACATTTTTCAAAATGGCGATCTGATAAGTTAACATAATTAATGAAACTATATTTCAAATCAATTTTTCTTTATGAAGGAAGCAAGAAAAATAGTCAAAATCTTTGCAAAAGTTGTAAATTTTGCTATTTTCTTTCATATGAACAGACTATTACCATCAAAAATTGGTTATATTTAACTAAATTAACCAAAAACTAAATTACTTGCGAAATTCCTTAATTCATCAAAAATGTCAACTTTCTTCACAGCAATATAGCTACAAAGTGATTTAAAAGCCTTTTGTTATTGTTTTGTATCAAAATAAGCCTTTAAGATGAGTTAATTTAACTAAAAAAAATATTGCAATTTACAATGAGCAACAAAATTTGCTTAGTTTTTGCTCAAAAGTTTAAATTTTTTGTGACCGTTACAAAATTTTTGGCTGGTTATTTTCATTTAATTAACTTTTTTAGCTTTATCCTTAAGATTCACTACTTTTTCTTTTGTAATATGATACATATGATTCAAAGCTATTGTTTCAGATCAAAAAATCATAACAAAAATGAGTAATCAATGAGTTATTACAAATTTTACAAATTTCATCATAACTTGGTTAATTATAGTAGAATTTGAAATTTTCTTTTTTAATCTTGAAGATAATCAGGTTAGCTATCTTTTTTGTAAATAAAGCAAGTTCCTAAATCATTTTCTTCACATAAAATTTTTAATCTGAATATTTTAAATGTTAATTAAATTAACTTAAAAAGTCGCCATTTTGAAATTTTTTTACTTAAAACTTACTATTTAAGGTGATCAATTAGCTAGTGAAAGAATTATATTAATTGGTAAATAGGTTGCAGAGATATTGCGTTTGCAATAAAGTGCAAACTCACATTTCCCTAAAATTGTTCGTGACGCTAGGCACTTTTAATTAACTTTTAGTTCCAACGGTAAAGCCTAGTGCTATATGTTATACACCAAAATGTAGGTCTCGGCGAGTGCTATAAGAAAATTATAAGACTTTATTACTTTATCTGCACCAATACCTAAAAAAATTCAAATAACTGCTCAGCGTCACGAACAATTCATTTTTGATCTTGCCCGTATAGATATGATAGTTAACAGAACTACTTTCAGTCAATGAAAGCACACCGTGCTCAACTGTTAAGGAAATATTTGCTCCATATTATTTACTGATTGGTCAATTGCAGCAAAAAGGAATGGATATAGGAATAAGTAAATCCAGAAGATTTTCATGGAAAAAAGCATACAAAATTAACTATTTTTCTTTCAGGTGGAGGAATTTCTTTTGCAAATATTGGACACTCAGATTTATTTCTAGAGTATCTAGGATATTCAGTATCATGTGTTGTAGATGCAACAAGCAGTGGCATAGCAAACTCAATAAACATGAATTCAACTATTCTCAGTACATATTTTGCAAATCAATCGATTTCTGTGCAACCACCATTGAGTTGCATTAAAGGTCTAGTTGACTCCGCCGTAAATACTGTTGATTCTGGATTTGGAAATATCAACAACACAATTATTACGTCAAGTCCTTCCCCTAATTGCAATCCATTTTATACTGAGTTCAAGACATTTGCAACCATTTGGTACAAACAAGTAACTAAAATTCGAAACTATGCAACAAGTAAGAATATTTTACTTAGAGTACTTTCTAACTTCTCCAAGTGGCATAGCGCTGATGGAGTCGTGATTAAGGCTTTTGTCTGATTTGCCAACTTGCAGTGTTCCGCTCGGTTCTAATTGTTTGACGTTATAATATTTCAGATCAATCAACTACATATCCAGTCTTAACACCTTATTTCATTGCTGATGCACTTTGTGACATTGACTTAATGATTCTGTTTGCTTCAAATGTGACAAGCCACTATTCAGGCGTTGATTCTGATCTAGTTAATAATTTTCTTAGAGGTTTAGAAAATCCCTCATTTGCATCACCCTTGGACTGCATTCAAAATGATTTAGTTTATATGAGGAATGAAATTTCAACTCTGGTGAATTATGTAATTCCACAATTAAAGAATTTTGCTATCAATTCAACTAGTAAGTCATTCTTTAAGCTCAAAAAGTTACTCAGGATTTAATTTTTATAATTTCATAGGTGACACATCAACCTGTAATGCTACATATGTAGCACTCACTGGTTATATAGGAATTTTAATGACTATTCTTAATGAAAAAGGATCTTTAATGACTGGTGAGAATTAAAATTGAAATTTATTTAGAAAAAAATTCTATTAAATATTTAATTTTCAGATATAATGGCTTCTTTCGTATCTATCAACATGAGTAACTTATTCCAGGAATCATATGAATCGGTTTTTGAATGCTTGCCAAATTTGGTAGGAAAATACGTTGGAACTGCACTGAATGCGAATGAATCTTCGGTTATCGCATATGTGGGTTGCGATCATTCAGCGCTTTCGTATCCATTTGAATGTGTAAAACTGATTATTGACATCATTAGTAATTTAATAGACCGGGCATTAATCAATTTTGTTACTGGCTCTCCAAACATTTTAATAGCACCGAAAATTCCAATATTTTTCTGATAATGTTTAGACAAATACATTAAAATGTTGAATAACTGTAGAATAAAATATTTTATTTCCTTTAAAAACCCAAACATATACTTTCAAACATTTAAATCCAGGGGAAATCGTATCCAGGAGGGGGATGGGGTTTTGGGGTCAAATATATAACCAATTCATAACACTGTTGAAAACTTATATATGAATCAACAAACCAACAATATGAAAAAGGTATAGTAGGTTCTATACAAAATAAATCACAATTAAGAAGAATTATAATTATTATTGCTAAATTTTGTGATAGGATTATTTTGAAAAAGGTAAAGTAAATCTTAACTTCAATTTATTTTTGCAGCTGAATCCAAATATTTATTGCCAAATTAGTTTTTTTTCCGAAATAGGTTTATGATTGATCTGTTCTGATTGAGAACAGAAATGATCCACTTAAAAGTGTATAATAGGAATATATTCACTTTTTAACCAAATGGATTAAAAGCAGGAACTGCTGGAACAGTCAAACTAAGTGGTGTGCCAGCACTGAAACTAAAGAATGCCTGACTAAAGATATTCTTTCCTAAATCAATGATAGTTTGAACACAGTCGTATGGATATGGAAGTGAATTGGATGTTCCACTAATGTAAGCATTTACTGCATCAATGTCTGCGCCTAAGACAGTTCCAAGTCCAACTCCTAATACATTGAACATACATTTCTGTTGGTGAGCCATTGCTTTCAAGTATAAGTCTAACATATTTATAGATCCATAAGTTGCAGTATCAGCTGAAATAAGAAATATTATTTTTAGTATTAATAGTTGATGAAAATGAATTTTTAAATAAATACCTGTGACAATGGAACCCATTTGAACCATTAATCCAACAGTTGTGCCAATATAAGAGACCAAGATAGTGTAAACATCCAAGCATGATGCTGTATTAACTGTAAAAAATAGTTACTTTTAATAAAGATTCTACAGAAAAGTTAAAATTAACATACTACTGGATGGTAAAACTTGACCCCGTATTCTTGGAATAAGAGAAGAGTCAATACTTGTGAAATTCTCTTTCATATAAGCTAGATCATCGGCGATGCAACTAAGTGAATCCAACGATGAAAGAGGTGTGACTCCCGAAAATGCATTATAAACTGCAAGAGAGCTGACACTAGCTATACGACCTGTGGCATTTGCAGCAATGTCTAAGAAAAATGGCTTAACACATCCAAGGAATGCAACGAAAACTGGAGCCAGTAATGGATGACTAGTTGCGGAAACTATAAAATAATATTTTACTTAGTTTTTTAGACACATCAAGTTTTATTTCAACATACAAAGTGCAAACTGTTCAACCTCCATCAATGTATCTTCAAAAACTTGAAAGAATGCATTATAGTTGCTCCTAAGAGGTTCACAAATGGATTCACCACCGGAATATGCGCTTCCAGCTACACTCAAAATAATTAAAAATTTCAAGCACTTCATCTTGGATAGTTTTTTTAAGGTTTAAGAAGTTTATTTGCTGATGAGTTTTAGGTAACTGTGCTTTTCTAGGTGACATCCTGCAGTATTTATACTGAGGATCTTACATATTGAGTGTATTAAAAATTGAGAAATTTTCGTGGTCAGAATAATCTATTGTTCAGTAAACACAAGGATTTGAACAATAGATACTTACAACATCATGAATCACGACAATAGAACACACAAAAAAATAAGAGAACGTTTGCAAAACGTGATGGATGCTTTAAAAAACAATTTGGAACTCATGAATACACTTCTGATTTTGAAATAATTTTTAAAAATATCCCAAATGGTATATTGGGTTCAATGTGGTCTGGAAATCCAAATCCAGAGCCGTCTTGTAGATCTGTACATGCACAGACCCCCATAAAGGTGTATAGACACTAAACCAAAAAGAATCTTTAAGAGTAACAACATTACTGTTACCTTCAATGTAGGAGTAGTAGAAACCTCACCAAACTGCTCTTTTGAAGGCTAAAAAATCTGATTTTTAATGACTTTTATGTATCCAGCATAAAAGATTATCAACATTCAAAAAGGCATCTCCATACGCAAATAAAATAATTTCGCAGTTCTTCTGCTTTATTTCACTCATATAATTATCAGTTTGATAAAACGAAACCCGATAATTTCACGTTCATCCTTTGCTTTAGTACATCACGTAATATATTTTCACGTGTATCTGTTGGAGATCATGTTGCGTAAAAAAAATTTAATTAAAAGGTTGCATCGACAAAATTTTGGCTTCCAATGTTCAGTGGTTGTTGGTTGTTTGATGAACACAAACTATTATTTCCAGCTCAAATGAGCATGTATACATGATTCCACACATTCCATGCGGTTTCATCGATTGTGATTTTAGAAGATGCTATGGAAATGAGGAGAGGTGTGCTTGATGTTGCTTAATTTTAGTGTGTTTGTATGTCAAATTCAATGATAGTAAATTTTGTAATTTAAAGGACCTTAAAATATGGTTTGGACTACAAGCTAGAGGGTAGGCAAACCATAGTACCTTGGAATATAGTATGGTTCATTCTGTAGCCAGGTTTCTATGTGGTTACACATTAAAAGGCATTTTTGTTATTTTAAACGTGATTAATAGCCGAAGAAATCATGAAAGGAGGTTGCTGATAGTATTGGATTGAGTATTGAAAGCTGGCAGGTAGGGGCCAGCTATATAGTTAGTTACATCCGACAATTTTACATAGTTGTCAAGAAAAGTACTTAATTTGTAGGATCAGTGAAGTAAGTAAAGTGCATTTCGTCTGACTCTGCTGTTGACCTTAGTTATTACTATTCTGTGCCAATTCGTTTTTTGAAGGACTAAGCTGTCTTTTTGCTTTTGAAAATGCAGTCATGTAAAAAAGTAATTAGACTATTAAAAAAAATATTTAAACGAGTAAAACGAGCTAAATCAGTATTTTCGTGGTTTTTGGTGGTAGATAGCCGTAACAATGAATGAGTATGTGTAAAATATAATGAAAATATAGGACATTCTATGGCCTTATCAATCTGTATCATTTAATACAATATGAAGAATTATTTATCATAGAGAAATTTTTTTCATGAAATTTTTAATGGTTTTTGACGGGATTTCATCATTTATAGGACATAAATTGAATTGAAACAAAATATCCAAAATTCAATTAATGTGTAGCTGCTTTTGACAGAATTTACATGTCAATATGAAAAATCACATCAAACTAAAACGCATCTAAAATTCAAAACGAAAACATCCATTAATAAATCCCACAAAAAAAGTTCAACAAACATTTCACAAAACATGACTTCATAAATTATATAAAGTCTAAGATGAGGAATTGTGGTTCACATCATCAGCATACATAAATCATTTCAAGTAAATCACACATGACACAAATTAATAATAAATTTTTTTTAAATTGACCATCTCTTGCCCCCACAACATGCTTTTGATGTGTTCTATACATTTTCTTTAATTGCTTTACATAAATTAAAAAGACATAAATCTAAAATTAGAAGAGAAATGAATGAGAAAAAAAGAACGAAATTAGAGGAAGAATATGGAAATAAAAAAATTTAATGCAGATGTGGGAAATGCATGCGATTTTGGAATGAGACTGTTTTGAATTTGAGGAATGTAAGCGCATTGTTTGTGAATCAGCGGATAATTTTCTATGTGTCATGTGTGGTTGACATGACTCTCGATTCGATGTTATTCTAAGTCGAGACTATTGTCCCGATCGACACAATTTTAAGTATTGCCCACCAAGTTCAAACTAAGTAGCTGCTCTTTTGCGATCGAGACCAACAATCTAAAGTATACTTTCAGCTAGGCCCACTATATAAACAACATTTGAAATATTCAAGACCAGACCTTGAGATTGAAATTTATTGTGTAATGAGAAAAAAATTCTTGATCCCTTTTTGAGAGTTCGGACCATATCCTTAAAAATTATCCATCTATGACCCTGGATTACCCGGGTGAGTACTCACCCAAAATAATAAAACAACGAAGAACATCTTGCATTTGAATGTCATATAGCTTCAAATTATTTTCTAAAATTAGGACGTCAATAGTGAAAGATCCCTTAATTTTAAAAATCAGTCTGAAAACCAACCTGCAGACAAACTGCAACAAATTGTTTCCAAATTCCAGAATTCCAAAAAAATATAAATAAATTGCCATAAACTAAAATGTATAGCAAGTAGTAAAAGCGAAAAAGTCATAAATGATATCAATTAATGGCATCGTAAAAAAAATTCGAAAAGACCAGCAGCAGAGCAGTTTTTGTACATGCAAAAGAATTTTTTTTCTCCTCACGAAACCGCATTCGTAAAGAAGCGACCCGAATGTCAAGAGTGCAGCGATGAAAATGAAATAAAAAAAACCAGAAGCGTTTATGCTGAATTAAGAAGAAGAATTTTTTATAATTGATGGTTTGTTGTGGCCACAAATATTTTTTAACCATATAATAAATTAAGTTTTCACCATAATCTTCTCTTCAGTGGAAGAGAAGTGAATTGTTGCTGCACTCATTTCCTCTTGAGACACTCGGTCGCATACATGCACTAAGAAATGAGTGATTAAGCTAGAAGTGAGATAGAATTGATTGGGGTTCTTTACGAAGCGCATTTGATGGATTTGATGGAGTAGGCTAGAGAGGTTGGGGGTACTCTAGGGTGTTCTTGGCTAGGATAAGTGGGGATATCTTAGAGTTAGGGAAAAGTAGGATACTCTGGGTAGTTCTAAAAACCGGCCCCAATTTTGCATTTATTGACTTAGTTTAAAATTTCTTCAATTTACCTTTACTTAAGTGTGTCTGTAGTACGTTACTCGACACGGACCTACACTAACCTATATCATACTCCACCCAAGATTGCACATAATGGGTATATACTAGTCTAGGTATACATCTAGAATACATACTAGCTAAGGTATATCCCAGATATTTAGTCTTATAGTAGGGTGGGTAAGAAGGAACGAATGGCGACCCCGCCCTTGGGGGGTTTCTAATGTAAATTTAATGATAATATTACTCCGTTTGGATTTAAGTATCTGATTTACTTTCATTCTCTGTCCACCAGACAAAACACCTCAAAATAAATCCATTTCAAACGTACACAATGCATCTATTAACATGCAAATATTTCATTTCTATAGCTCTACACTTGTTGCCAAACGATTTTCATTTTATGTGTGGCAACACAAACAGAAACCGCCATAAAAATGAGAGACGTTGGCCTCAGTCACTATCTTAATGGATTCGTTCTATTACGAATAAAAAAAAGTGCAACAATTGTGTGCACTCTTGGATCTAATGTTGTTTTTACTTCTTTTAAGTTCTTTTATTTTTTTTTTCATTTGAAAACTTATTTTAGTTCTTTATGCTTCTCGTGTTTTTTTGTTTGTTGAAATGTGAAAATGAAAAACAACTTTAGATGATTTTAAGAATGCATTTTTTGTGGTTTTCGAATGGATATATTTATTGGAATCTGCCATAAAAATTATACTTGGGTATTAAGTTTTGTATCCTTGAAATTGCCCGAATAGCTGGTGGTTTTAGGAAGATTGGCTAATTAGGTATGGTTAGATGGATGAGGTATGGTCAGATGAACTTAAGTGTCCAAATAGAAATTAAGATCTGAAATGTTTAAACTTGGTATTTTTTCCTGCAAAATGTTCAATTTTTATCAATAATTTATCGTGTTTATCATTCCTTAGCTTGAGACATTAAATATACCTGAATTTATTGCTCAAATATTTTCTTCATTTCTTGGCTCATCAATATTTCAAAACTCGATAAAAAATTCACAACGACAATTTCTCCTACTCTTAGGGAATATAATAGGTAAACAGTTCATTGACATATGAGTTAAGGAATTGCTTGCAAATGCTGTCTGTAAAAAAATTGAATCTATTTTTAAAATATATTTTATGGAGTATCGTGTATTCGGGGGGAGGGGGCTCTTGGGGTCCGGAAATTCAAAACTCATATAAAAAATTATAATTGACACATTTTTTGAAAATTTTATAAAAAAGTTGTAAAGCAGTACTTGTTAAAAAGTAACAGGAAGATAAATTATTTTTAGAGAAAAAATATTTCCTGTCCCCCTGCCATGCGGGTATCCCCTCGAATATTAAACGTAATAAATGAATGATCCCTTTGAGAATTTTTTTTGGATGTATTTCAATTTTTTTCAATACATATGTATGTACAACCAGTCTGCCATGAATTAAAGAATAAAATTATTCATGTTTGAAGGTGGTTTTCGGGTTGAATATGAAGATTTTTTCATACTTTTAAAGTACGACCAACGATATTTTTAAGCATTTAGTTTTGGTATAAAATTGCAAATCTATCGATTCTTACATTTTGTGCCCCTAAAATTGACGTACTCAAAGTCTCAGACTTTGCTACGCCCTTGACTTGTCTTAAATATTATGATCTGATTAAAAACCTAGATTTTGAGCCAGTTAAATACATTTAATCCATATATTATGTTTAATCTGACCACAGATGCTGTTTAGTGTATCTGACTTCCATTTTAAAATCCCCACAATTTCTTTTAATCCAAATGAAAATTAATTTTAATTGATATTTTATTGCGTTTTTTAATTCCAATTTTTTTCTGTTTCCATTTACGTTCCTATAATAAATTAATTTAAGTCCGCATGAAGAATTCTTAAAGACTCAAATTCTTTTCTTTGTTTTTTTTCGAACACACATAAAAATGTGTGTATTTTGAGTGAAAAACATGAACGAAAAATTGGAAGCATATGTGCTTGATGGAAAAGAAATAGTTTTTCATTTCTCCAGCATAAAACCGAAAGAAAAAAATTCATTTTACAAAATAATTTAGAATCTAACACTAAAATTGGGTTAACCACAGACAATTTGGCACATGGAGATGCAATTCAGATGGAAATAATTCATTCCTCTGTTCCTGTGTGTGTGTTTTAAATGAAGGAAATTTTTCAAGGCTTGAGTATCAATTAGTTACTGAATAGAGTAGGATTAAAGGAAAAATTTACATTGAAAAATGAATAAAATTGAAGAATTTTCCAGATGTGATGTAACTTGTTCAGTTCCAGATTGCTTAGAAGTGGATTTATATCAGGTGATGATTTAAAAGTTTGTGATGATTATGGAAGTGTGTTTGATGAAAACTGATGGTAATTGCCACAAAGAACTAACTTTTCACTGATAGATTCGTCTAGATATGGCATTGATACCCATGGTCCAGGTGCCTACCCACAAAAAATTTTTAGGGGGGGGGGGGAAATACTTTAAACGAAAAATTTTTTTCTAAAAAAAATTTTTTTTCTATACAAAAAATTTTTCAAGGGGGGTGGGGTCCGGACCCCATCGAACACCCCCTGGTTACGCCCATGTCATGGTCCCCGCTGATTCTCAAATTCTTTAAAAACATTACACGAAATGCGTAAAATTATTTTGAATTTTTAAAACTAAAAATTTATTAAAAATAAAATCAATTTTGACATTTTTAACATTTTCTCAATGATGCGTAAAAAATTATTAATAATTTCTGTAGGTTAAGTAGGCATTACTACTCAAAAGCCGAGGGGATTAACTTCCAAAGACACAAAGAAGTAGCAACAGAAAAAAAACATCTCAATTATGCATATTAAGAGTGATTTTTAGCGCATTTTTGAAACTTGTTTTAAAAAGGTAGCTTAATAATGCACTTTGTCTGGTCGGTCGGTCGGTCGGTCGGAGCACATTAAAAACTTTTTATCTAGACATCGTAGAGAGCTCTAGTTTTTTGCATTAGCTCCGTGCCATCGAGTTATTGGCCCCCCGGACAGTTAAAAATCTCAAAACCAACGCTAAATACTATAATTAATGATTTTTTGTTTTTATTACGGTGTAACCTGTCAAAATTTTATTTTACCTCTATAATTTCACCATTACCTCTATAATTTCAATTTTTTTTAGCCGTTAGAAAATTTGAAATTCCAAAAACCGTTAAATGACCAACCATTTTAATATATGAAATTTCACCGCAAAATTGTTAATTACACTATAATTAATGGTTTTCAAGTGCATTTACGCGGGAAATTTTCAAATATATTTTGACCGTTAGAAAATTTGAATTTTAAAAAACCGTTAAATGACAAACCATTTTAAAATATGAAAACTCACCGCAAAATTGTTAATTATACTATAATTAATGATTTTCAAGTGCATTTACGCGGGAAATTTTCAAATATATTTTGATCGTTAGAAAATTTGAATGTCAAAAAACCGTTATAAAGCCGTCGAATTTATTTAAGTCACAAAATATTCATGATTGACTTATTTAATATGCAGTACTTTGCTAATCAAATACTGATCGCTAACACAAAAATGCGCTGAAGTCCCTCGATCTATAACACGAGGACTTTCTTTAAATTTTTTATTTCTAAAAATATTTTTTTCTTCCAACTTTTTTCATTTTTATTTTATGGACGGTAAAAAATATGTTTCAAGAGATTTGATGAAAAGTGTTTCTGTTTATTCTGATTAATGATGATGAAATTAAGCATTTAGGTCATTAATGCGTCAAAAATGCGAGGGGGTATTTAAAAGTAGATTCATCTGTAATTTTTCTCTCTTCTTTCTCATTCTTCATCATTATTTCTTGTTTCTTTATTTGTTTGTTTGCTTATTTTTTGGAAGAGATTAAGTCTCGAGGCAAAGTTTAAAATTCCACTTGAATTGTAAATTGGATTTGCCTTGAAATTAAATTGTAAAATTTTTTATTTAATTGTGCGAATAATTGAGAATTTGATCAAATTTAAAATTGGATTTATTAACTAAAATTATGATCAATCATGGACGTAGTCAAAGTAGTTGTGGGGGTCAACACCCTCCTCTTTTGGTCAGGGACAAAGCCAGAAATTTCATGAGGTGGGGGGTCAAATTTTTTTAATTTTTAAAAGCTTTGTCAATTATTTTTTTGTGTAAACTTTTAATTTTCGGACTCTCTTTGAATGGAGAGCTTGTTTCAATTTGCTTAAGATTTTTGAGAAAAATTTCCTTCGAGGGGGGTTTGACCCCTTTGATACACTATTGATATAATAACATTACGAAAGATCCTAGTGAGACCTGGTCGAATTTGTTACACACGTCCAAACTCTAGCATAAAAAATATTCTGTAAATTGGAATACTCAAATTTAAAAAACTTTAAAAAATATTTCTTTTACAAAATAAAAAGCAAACAAGTAAGTATACAATAAAATTAACTTTTCATTAAATTAAGACATTTCACAGCGAATTTTCCGCTCTTTCACTTCCCCTTCACTCTTCTGTACATATTTTTTTGCGAAAGCATTTGCGCTAAATTATTTACAATCTTGCTTTCTATTGAATATTTTATTATGATTGAAATAGCTTTACATTTACAGTTAAAAGACGAACATACAAGCACAAATGATGATATTAAAGGCTGACGGCACGTAAAATCAAATAAACATTTTTTTAACTTCTACCTTTTTATTGTTAAAATTTTTTTCTTTATTTTGCTGCAATCATAAAAACAAAGTGAGGAACTTTTTACCTTTTTCTACTTCTTATTTCGCTCTCTTTCATGCATTTGTTAAAGGTACTAAATAATTGATAAGCTTCGGCATTTTTATTCAAATTTTTCTCTCTGCTTTCTTCTACTTTTCGATCTTGTTCATTGCTTTCGAATGAATTTTTTTTTCCTTTTCATCTAAATATGTGAATGTTCCAATAAAAATGTATTGCAAGGGATGGAAATTGGGATTTCAATTATTTATGAAAATTTATATTGATTATGAATTGCTATGAAGAAAATATTTTTTATTTCTGTTAAATTAGTTGGTGAATTATTGATGCCTTTTCTTCTCATTTTCACATTTGCTTAATGTTTGGAAATCTGGAATATTCAATTTTGTTGTAAGATCGGGTAAGATCGTTAAAAAATGTCGTACATGGAAAAGTTGACCCCTTGACTCATGTCGTATAATCTTTTTTAGTAAATTTTACAACTATTAGAGTCAAACAGGGATCGTTCGTATATTACGTAATACAAAAAATTGCCACTTTGAACCCTCCCCGTAATAAATTTCGTAAATAAATCTAAAAAATGATACTTTGACCCCCTCCCTTCCCCTGAGCTTTACAGAAAAAAATTGCAAACATCATAACTAAATGGCCTTTGTTTACAAGAGTATAGCCAGGGAATACCAGGATTGAAATTGTTATAAGATCAACTTAATAATAATAATAATAATAATGTAAAAGGGTGTCAGCGACTCGATGAATCCAGCTGAGATTAAGATCAAGTTAATTAAGTTCCCTTTTCAAAAAATGTTGTATTACACCTTAGCGTAGCCAGAAATTTTTCGAATGGAGGATTTTCAAATTTTTTGCGAGGGGAAAACTACGTTATGGGTTAAAATTTTGAGGGAAAATTTTTCCTTTTTTGGTGGAAAATATAAAAAAATTAGATCAGAAATTTTTTGAATTTTTTCCCTCAAAAACCATAGCAAGTTGAAGAATTTCTTGGTGCGGGGGTGATTTGTACCCTGGCTACGCGCCTGATCCTAGCTGTTCATTTTTCAATTAACTTTCATTACTAGAACATGGTTTGGATTCCATAGCAACACTCAAACCCCCTTTTCCAAAAAGAAATGCTTCCATACCATATAAAAAATCTCCATTTCCCCATATCATTCATCTCTCGATTTTTCCCCTCTTGACTTTCAACAAACATTTTATTTAAAAAATTTTTTTGATTCCCAGTAATACATCTCTTCCATAGATACATTCTAAATTCAAACTGCTCTCTCAACCAATTTTCTTTCCTTTTTCAACACTCCATGATTTTTTTATTTCTTCTTTGCTATCCTCCATCTACTTCATTTGAATCTAAATTATTCATGCAAAGGATTGCTCGCAAATTGGATATATATGTTTCAGAAAAATGTCATTGACAGTTTCAATTTTAAAAAAATATATTTTTGCTTCAACATTTTTTTTTGTGAGAATAAAAAATTATTTTTTTCTGGTAATTGTGTAGGATGAAGCTTCAGATTTTTGGTATTAAAGTGTGAATGAGCTCTAGAATTTTTAATAAGGACAACAAATTATTTTAAATTGAAATTAATTTAACCGTGTAAACTTTGTGGCGCCAACAGTCCTTGCTGATAATCACTGATTAAAAGTTGAGAAAATATTTAACTTTTTAAAAGTTTCAAAGTTTGATTCTGGTTTATTAAGTTGACAATTAAGAATTTAATCGAATAATTTGATCAAAAAATAATTTCTTTCAAGTCTTAAGACTAAGTTACAGATTACAACGAACTGTTAAGCTCGTTCCAAATTCTGATGATTTTTCGATGTTAATTCCAAACTTCCATGGTCGAGTGCATAACTGAACATGTCAAACTTCCATAAAAAAATTTAAAGAAAGTCCTCGTGTTATATATCGAGGGACTTCAGCGCATTTTTGTGTTAGCGATCAGTATTTGATTAGCAAAGTACTGCGTATTAAATAAGTCAATCATGAATATTTTGTGACTTAAATAAATTCGACGGCTCGATATTGGTTTTTTGACATTCAAATTTTCTAACGGTCAAAATATATTTGAAAATTTCCCGCGTAAATGCACTTGAAAATCATTAATTATAGTATAATTAACAATTCGCACGGTGAATTTTCATATTTTAAAATGGTTTGTCATTTAACGGTTTTTTGAAATTCAAATTTTCTAACGGTCAAAATATATTTGAAAATTTCCCGCGTAAATACACTTGAAAATCATTAATTATAGTATAATTAACAATTTGCATGGTGAATTTTCATATAATAAAATGGTTTGTCATTTAACGGTTTTTTGAAATTCAAATTTTCTAACGGTCGAAATATATTTGAAAATTACCCGCGTAAATACACTTGAAAATCATTAATTATAGTATAATTAACAATTTGCACGGTGAATTTTCATATTTTAAAATGGTTTGTCATTTAACGGTTTTTTGAAATTCAAATTTTCTAACGGTCAAAATATATTTGAAATTATCCCACTTGAAGTTGGCTCTATTGTATTGAAAACAAAAAATCATTAATTATAGTATTTAGCGATGGTTTTGAGCTTTCAAACTAATCGATACGCCAATAACTCGATGGCACTGAGCTAATGCAAAAAACTAGAGCTCTCTACGATGTCTGGTTGCTTCTATCTCGAAACACAGTCGAACAGCCGAACAGCCAGACAAAGTGCATTATTAAGCTACCTTTTTAAAACAAGTTTCAAAAATGCGCTAAAAATTTGAAACTAGCATTTTCGATTATTCATCCATGCAACGACATAAAAACAGCTATTTACAGTTTGTATTTAAGAAGATTAAATTGCATGAGCGATAAAATGCATTTATGGATTATGCAATAGCCATTCCGGATAACTTGGTCAACATGAATTTTTTTGTAAGTTCAATTAACTAATTATGGGTCACAAGGGACACATTCATTAATATTTCAAAGCATAATTACATTAAGTTGTATGCATCATTTAACACGACAACATTTCTCTAAACTCTGGAATGAAAATGTAAAAAGTTTTTCTATTTTTTACTTTTCTACAAAAAAATTTCTTCGTCTCATGAATTTTTAATTTTTAACTATCTTTCCAAAAAACTGGAGAGTTTGCAAACGAACGGTGTATGGATACAAAAAGCTATAAAAAGAGTTTTTTCTTCATATTTAATGCATAACAAATGGCAAACACTTTATTGCAATAAAAAATTTAAAGAAAGTCCTCGTGTTATAGATCGAGGGACTTCAGCGCATTTTTGTGTTAGCGATCAGTATTTGATTAGCAAAGTACTGCGTATTAAATAAGTCAATCATGAATATTTTGTGACTTAAATAAATTCGACGGCTCGATAACGGTTTTTTGGCATTCAAATTTTCTAACGGTCAAAATATATTTGAAAATTTCCCGCGTAAATGCACTTGAAAATCATTAATTATAGTATAATTAACAATTTTGCGGTGAATTTTCATATTTTAAAATGGTTTGTCATTTAACGGTTTTTTGAAATTCAAATTTTCTAACGGTCAAAATATATTTGAAATTATCCCACTTGAAGTTGGCTCTATTGTATTGAAAACAAAAAATCATTAATTATAGTATTTAGAGATGGTTTTGAGCTTTCAAACTAATCGATACGCCAATAACTCGATGGCACTGAGCTAATGCAAAAAACTAGAGCTCTCTACGATGTCTGGTTGCTTCTATCTCGTAACACAGCCGAACAGCCGAACAGCCGAACAGCCGAACAGACAAAGTGCATTATTAAGCTACCTTTTTAAAACAAGTTTCAAAAATGCGCTAAAAATTGAATTTCTTTCTTCTAGCACACTTTTACTCAAAGTGTTGCACGGAAGCTTGCATTTAAGTGCCATTTTGAGTATCTGGCTTTATGGTTGTATATAATGAGCTTTAATTACTTTAAGACGAGGGAAAAGTAGTTAAAGTCAGTGTTTCTCAAACTTTTTCGGCTCGCGGCACACCAAGTATCTTTATAGGAATTTTCGAGCTAGAGAAATTTTAAGGAAGCTATTGGATTGATTAAATTGAGAAAACTTCCTGAAAAATCAAGAAAAATTTCTAATTTCTGAAAATTTCAATTAAATTAAATTAAACTTATAAGCTTTTAAGATCTTGGGTCTTAGGGTTGTTCACAAATGACGTCTAATTTTTAGTGTATGGGGTTCTGATGCTGTGTGATACTTCCATATAAAACGAAAAAATGTGTAGGGGGTCAAAAAATCTTATATTTTGTGTAACGTCATATATGAACGGCCTCTTTACGGAAGGTTATGGTCTAGGATGGGTGGCCGTACTCTTTGGAGGAAATTCTAGAGTAGATGCTAAAAATGATGAAAATATTAAGATTTGAATAAATTTTATTCTCAAGCATCATCCCATCATCCCTCAAATATCTCAAAGAGCCATCAATTGTCACAACCCACCCCCTCAGAATATATCCAAGCACCATGACACACTTTACATTTAGTTTTGAAAAATATACACATTAAAACATAACCCATTAAAGTAAAAATATCCAAAAAGTACGCTTTATGAAACTAAAAGCATTTCCAACTTGTACCACCTTCAAAAATTATTTAAAGATCAAGGCATGACTCAATGCAGTAAGAAATGTAAATTCATTTGAAAAATAAATATTTCAATATAAATGTAGCAATATTGAAATTAGCTTAGCTCATCCCAAATATCCTCTTATAAGAACGTAGCATAGATGAGGACTTTTTCTAATGATTGCTATAAGAAGAAGTAAGGAATAAGAAAAAAAATTACAGGATATTCAAAACACAACACATTGTGATAGCAACACAGCAAAAAAAAATTGGAACACAAGGCAATAAAAACTTTTTCTATTTCTCAATATTTAACGAAGGTTCTCTACTTTACTTTACCTAAAACACCTATAAAATTGTGGCATACATTTTCTCTCATCCTCTTTCTTTTTTAACATGTTCTGTATAATAGCATAAGCATAACCATAAGGCACATGACATGAAGGTGCGATGATCCAACAAAAAATAGAAATAGAAATAACATTCAAATAGCGGTTGGCATGAAGGCAACAATAATGTTTGGATGAATACTAGTGAAATTTGGTGGTCAAGAATGGTGAAAATTTGGACAAAATGTTGAATTTTAATTATTTTAGAAGCTATAGTTAATAATTGACATCGACGAGAGTGCTGCTTTCGAGGATTTGAGCCACTGTTCCAAAATTCGAAAATTATACAAAAACCTCGAGTTTCAGAGTGTTGCACATTCACAGAATAGCTTAAATATCACTATAGTCAGAGATACGTCAAAGATCATCTAATGTTCAGCCATGTGTAAGATCACCCAATGTCCAATCCATAAAATCCTTCAAAATAGTGAATGTGACGTTATCTTGGATACTCATTTCATGAACTTTCGAACCCAGCATCCAGTTGTTGTCATAGATAAAATTTCCATAACAATTCCAAAAAAACACACTCAACAGTTGAAAATTATACAATCCAATATGTACAGGATGAGGAAAGGAATGGAACAAGTCGTATTAATAAAATTTATCGATTTTTGTTCTCGGAGCAATTTTTACTCTCATGACTCTGCTTATGCTTATACACGGGAACTTTTATTACAACATTCATGCAATTTTTCGGAGCCAAAAAGGGAGAAATAACATAGTCATCGTCATGGAGCAGCATCAACAGTAGAAAGAAAGTTGTAAAAACACTCAAACATAAATTGGGAGTGGGATGGAGAGAGAGAGAGATAGAAAATTGAGGTGCTATGAAATTGCATCAAAAAATATTTTTTTCCCCCACACCTCGACATCATACTTGCATCCTATTTGGGATGAAAATGTTATTGCAAAAATTCTTTCCTGCAAAACATCATCATGTGAATATGAATATGAAGTCCGAAAAGAATGAATGTGAATTTGCCAAATGGACATATGGAGGAGGAATTTCTGATATTTTGTTTGAGTACGTGTAGTGGCAATAAAGATTCGTGTCTTGATGTATTTCGGTATGCTGGAAAATTATCATTTTTTATGATAAATTTTAGTATATTTTGGTATGGTTGATGATTATGTTGTGTCCATTATTGCAGGCATGTTATTGGTTAACGATTGACTTATGAGTTTGGTCAAATGAGGTATTAGGAGTTGAATTTTTTGATGGATATTGGATAATTGAAGTAAATTAACCCCATCTCCTAAAAAGTGACAGTACTAAGTGTCTTAAAACCTATTTTTGATCATAAAAAACTTGCCAGATCCAGTCAGTCAGGGGCTTTCCCTCACTATTTCAAATTTCCTAACCCGATCCATACAAATTTTTTTTTTTCAACAGGAATGATCTTCCTAGATGTAGAAAAAGCATTTGACAGAGTCTGGCACAACGGACTGTTGTATAAAATGCTCAAGCTCAGCTTTCCGCTGCCTCTCATAAAAACTGTTAGTTCTTTTCTCAGTGAAAGATCTTTTTCAGTTTTTATAAAAGGTCAGTTGTCAGAAACCAAGAAAATCAAATTCGGTGTCCCACAAGGAGCAGTGCTCTCACCAACTCTCTACAACATCTTCACACAAGATATTGTACGAGAGACAACGGAAAACATCGCGCTCTTCGCAGATGATACAGCGTTGTATCATTCTTCAGAAAATTCAGCAGATGTAGTGACACACCTTCAACACACAGGAAGAAGAGTCCAACAATACATGGACAAATGGAAGATAAATCTAAACAAACAGAAGACTCAAGCCTTATTCATCACAAACAGATACTCCAGGCAACTTCCAAGAAACAACATCAAATTTCTCAACGAAAACATCAAGTGGGAAAACGAAGCAAAATATTTGGGAATGGTCATCGACAAGAGAGTGACTCTAAAGCAGCATGTGGAGTACGTGAGTGACAGAGCTCACACTGCACTCAGATTGCTGTATCCGCTTATCAGCAGAAATTCACATCTCGACGTTCGTAACAAACTTCTCATCTACAAGCTAGCCATCAGACCGATCTTCACGTACGGTTGTCCAGCTTTTGAAAGCATGGCAAAAACTCATCTTCAAAAACTTCAAGTTTTACAAAACAAATTCCTGAGAATCGTTCTCAACAAATCAAGATATGAAAAGATCAAAGATCTACACACAGAAGCAAAAGTACCCTCCATCGAGGAGTACGTCAGAAAATTGCAAGCGAATTTCAACATTCGTCTTGCAGTACAAAATTCTGAATAAAGCAAAAACAGTTCAAATCTAAAACCAAAACTAAGTGACGAAAAGACTTCAAGTCTGGTTCCTTAAAAACCAACCTCAAGAACATGTATTTTAAATTTTTTTTGTACATACTTAACATACAGAAATAAAATATTATTATTTATAAAAAAAAAAAAAAAAAAAAAAAAAAAAACATACAAATTTTTCTTGACAGCCAGATGGCATCCACATGGTAATCAAGTGTCAAACAGCCCACAAAAGTTGCCTCATCGACGCTATGTAGATGCCATTTGATCATGAATTGATGAAAATGTACTGATCAGGTAAACTCTACCAATCTCAACATATCTATGTCTTTTTATACATCCCAGAGCACACACATAAGCACACAACAATTTCAAATAAATTCTTTCTATTTCACAATTTTAAATTTTTTTCTCAAATAAAAACAAAGAAGTATTTTTCATATTCGTCCATGTGGTGTTCATATTATTTTTGCAGTTATAATAGGATGGCATTATGGAACAGGTAGACATGCAGAGGTGTAATTTTCATGCAATAATAATAATTGAAGGAAAATGCATGAATATTATTAGTGCGACGCTGTATCATGTTTGGAATTTATTCACATAAATATTTTAAAAGTTTTTTTCCTCTGCTTTTGCTTTTCTTTCTCATTTTATGTTCGCATATGTGTGCTGTATATTGTCTACTTAATTCTATATATTGTGGATTTATGTTGAATGGGGGTGGAAGGGATGAGGCGGATGTTTATCTATTTTTGAGATCCAGTTCGTGGAATATTGTAGGGGAGAAATTCATATTTTTATGCAGGGAATTGATTTTTAATGAAGAAGGTAAATTTTGGGGATTCTGAGGATTTTTTATAGGTTTTTGTGAAATTTTTAAAAAAGCCATTGACCTACTTTTTACAATATAATTTTTTTTGATGCTTACGACATCCCATAACAAAATTTAATCTCAATGACCTCGCAAATCCGCCAAAATACCCCATTTTTTACAACATCCTAAAAATTTCATAAGTAGCAATTGAAAAAGACACTTTTCCTTCCTCATGTCGTTCTCCATCCATTTCATGATTCAGCACATCTCCATTTAATAGCATCCATTCAGCCCAGGTACACACAATAATACCTTACATGAGGGATGATTCTGTATGTTTTTTTTATTATTATTTTGAAATTTTTATTTCCTTTTTTTGGCATCTCTTCAATTCACGGGAATAAAAATGTATTATGGACATTCAGACTAGAGAATGAGAACATTCAACAACATACTTCAATAATAAAAGAGAATAAAAATTTACAATTTTACGTATGAGCCAAAAATGTATTCATGTTCAAAAAGCTTCTGAAAACGTAACACGACACACAATGCTCATAGAAGTCATGAATGAATAGAAGTGAACAACAAAAAAATCAAAATGGTTTGATGCAATGGCCCCTCTATTCAGCCAACACATAAAGGCACTTCATATTACACCTTTGTGAAGCATAAAAAAATCCTCTATTTTTATGCATAGTCTCCTCTTTTTTGTGTCATTCATTATTCAATATTACCTTTGACTCTTGTCATCTTTTTCAAAATGTTACAGTCATTGAGACTTTTGCTGTAAAAGGATCAAGTGTTGGAGGCATGATGTGGGATTGTGACTAAAATGCACATATATTTTTTTGTTTCAAGGTTGATGAATGGAGAGATTTAAGGTAGAAGGTTCTCAGAATCCATTAACTGAAATGAAAATTTAATCCCATAAGAGCTTTGAGCTGATTTTATGAATTCTCGATTATTGCCTTTCTTCTGATATAAATACTTAACCAATGTGGGTTGATGAAAATTATTTTTAGTGTTTATGAGATCAAAAATAAATCCGAATATTTTTAGAATTAAATATTTTTTTACATTCTGGTGCAATCGAGGATGTCACTTATATCAAATAGTGGAGTTTGGGTTACAGGTTAGTCACATGAGACACGGGCGTATTCAGGGTCCAAGCAAGGGTGTGGAAATAATCAAAATGATTATAAATGATCAAAAGTCATTTGATCAGTTCCATACCCTTGAGTGAATCTAGGATGGGTGACCTATTTTTTTAAAAAAGACCCAATGTCATAATTCGAAAAAACATTATCCATTAAAAATGTCATGATGCGGAAAGATATAAAAAAAAAATTCATAAATTGCAGATTTGGTCAAAGCCAGTAACTCCAAAACATTGACTATTTTTCAGGACTGAATTCCCAGATATCCAGGGGGTGCTACTAACTCCAAATCAATCAAACACCAAACGCCATCCATATCACTTCCATCAAAGCTCAAAAGCCCATTCCAAAAATGACAAGAGGACACACATTTCATCATCTATTTCAACCTTTATGAAAGAATTGTTCATAAAATATTTTTTTTGAAACCATAGGATGTAAGTGATGGTGATAGCTTCTTCAATATTATTACGATGACAGTAGTAGTGTGTAGATGTCGACATGTGAATGAATGATGAAAATGAAATTGTTTTTTGCATCCAACACCGTAAAAAACCCAAATGCCCCAAACTAATATCAAGTCTCTCTCTCCCTCAAGTCAGGGTATGTAGTCAAATATTCATGTCTCTATCTTTATGCCTGCATGAAAATAAGTTTGTAGTGGGAGAGTGTAAGGAATTTTACTATTGCAGTAATTTTTTTCTTCTAGGCAACAGAATACATATAAAAGGACTTGGAATGGCATTAGATGGGAAGGTAGATGTGGGGGAGGTTTGTAGATGGAATTTTACTGTTCACATCATTCAATTCAATTTTATTATAAATATTCAGTCGGTATTGCTGCCGCAAAAATAAATATACATGCCCAGAAAATGGAAGTAAACCTCGAGGGCAAGTCAAAAAAAATATTGTAGCTTTTTGCATATTTTTTTTTATTTTACTACTGCTGTTGCATATGTAAGTACATTCCATGCTCATCCTCTTTCATTCACTCCTTATGTTTTGTGACTGTGTTGTTACTTTATGATGGCAATAAAACATTTTTTTCTGACTTCTTCTTCAATTCTGAATGTAAATTGACAATATATACATGGTGAGGAGAAATGAGAGAAGAATTTTTATTTTCTCGGGCAATGTCTTCGTGCAACAATTTTCCTTCCATTCATTCTTCTTCCTCCTATCTTTGAGACGGACATAATAATGAAAATTACAATGTAATGTCAGAATTGAATACATTTTCAGGTTTGTGAGAGAAAAAGTGCTAAAATGAGAGAATTTTCATTAAAAACTGAGAGAAAATTCTTAAAGAGCATCAATTGCTCAAAATTTTTGCTGTTAGGACTAGAATATTTATTCATGAGAGTTACTTTCTGGGAGAGAAAAAATATTTTTGATAGTAAAAATTTTCTATGAGTTGGGAATTTTCTCTCTTTGCTGAACTGTCAATTTTCCTGTTTTTTGTGTGATTTTCCTTTACGTTTGAGAATTTGAGTTACGTGAAATGTTCACGTGAATAATATTGATGCATTCCAGACTTCTTGTAATACTTGAGTGGGGTCATTCACTTAAGAAGTCTATCATTGGTGAAGATCTCTTGACTGAGAATTTTTTTTCTCAATTTAGGTTAAATATCATGTAGATAACAGTATTTAATTCTGTATAATCCAGGAAGAGTCTCGTTCATATAGTATCAGGGGCGTATTCAGAAGTTTTTTGGAGGGGGAATCAGATTTTTGGGATATCTTTTCGTCATGACATTTTTTTTTGTTCTTTTCAAAAAATAGGGGGCCTTGACCCCCAAAACTCCTACCTGGATACGCCTCTGTAGAGTACTTAAAATGATTCCACCAAGATGGGACTTGAACAATTTATTTACTGACCGGGAAATTTGATTCCAAAAAATTCAATGATAACAAATCGAACAGAATAATTATCTTGTTATATCACTTCTATATAAGCTGTTACTGAATGTCAACATTTGATAACAATTTCCTTAGATATAAAAACAAGTCCGCTGACTGAAATTTGTGCAGTCTGAAATTTCTCTTCAATTTAAAAGCTTCAAAAAGTCTCGTGGAAAATGATAAAGTTCCTCACAATAATTATTTCGATCGTTGCATTAACAAATTCACAAAATTGTGTTCCATGGACCAATGACATAACAGGATTTTTGTTCATTTGCACTGCGGGTCAATCCTGCAGCACATTTCCAAGCACCCAAAGGATGTGTTTCAATTTAATTGGAGATGATTGGGCTTCTGGAGCTAGTCTTAGTGTCAACTATCAATGTCGAATATTTCAACAAGCCAACTGCTTTGGAAGCTTTAGAGTCGCTAATCATGTCAGAAATAACTTTGGATTCAATGCAAGATCTTTTGACTGTCCTTGGAGATGCTAAGTTCTTAATATGACGTGCATCAATAAATTCTAGAGCTCAAGTTTGTGACGACTTTTAGATAAGTTATCTTTCCCCAAAATGTTAGACCTTATAAATAAATGAAAATCAAGGCTCAGACACCCAAAAAGAAAATTGTAATTAATTACAATTTTTGTATGGAAAATTAATTACAATTTTGGTTGAGTGTCTGAGCCTTGATGAAAACCTATAAAAATAAAACAATGCGCTTTAAATCCTGCGTATTGGAATTCAAGGAATTTTTGTGATCTGGCCACTATGTGGATACCATCCGCAAATTATTGCCCATCGGGCGAATTCAAAAATAGAAAAAAAAATTACATTAGCCCTTCCAAACTAAGCTGTTTCAGGTAGTTCATTAAAAAATTAACTAAACACCTTACACATAAATTAACACCGTACCATGCTATAACCAAGCTAAAGCCTCAAATTCATCAAAATTCTCCAAACATATCCAAAATCCCCCCATAAAACCCATGCAGCTCGAAATGAAACTTACAAAGAATGATATGACTCTTTACTATTTATAAAACTCACAAGTCTGTTTCAATTTCATGCTGTCACACACCTTTACATACGTTGCAATATGGCATCAGATGTAGAGCATAAATTTGTTCGCACAAAAAAATTGCATTAATATTGCAATTCACATAAGTGCATGGGGGAAAAAATGGGGAGAAAAAAATCAATAAATTTCATTTCAATGTCTGTGACTGTAAAAGAGTTGGTAAGTTTGAAAGAGTTTTAGGTGATTGGTTAAGGCGCATTTTGAGGATTGACTGAAATATTAGAAATTTTAATGACGGAATTCAAATTAGACAAAAAGTAAGGCACAAATCCCCAACACGAATCCAATTTTTCCTGAAATACAAGCTACAAAAGAGCAACCTGGCGTGCAAGAGAATTATGTGAATATACATTTATGTCATGACTCGCTGATGATCGCGATGCGATAAGATTGAATAAATTTGTACTGCTACGCATGTAAGAGCAAAACAATGTTCATTTTTTATTTATTCATTTTATCGCATCTGCAAAGGAGCATCAACCAGCAAGCATCAATGTGCAGACGAAAAACAAAATGATTATTGTAAATTGATTTTTCATCTCTTGATGCTTCCAATAAATTCGAGATGATTCCGTTTGACAATTTATAGATTGAAAAAATGTTCAGACATTCCGCGTGTATAAAAATGAATTCGCGTTGATGATGACGGATGAAAAATTATCACAAAATTATCATTCGGAGCATAACAAAATGCCGCCGTTAATAACAGAAACATAAACAAATGTTAAAAATGTCTTGTGGATACGCCACATCTTGTGCGCCTCGTCAATCATCAACTTTTTCTCTCCTGTCTTCTTTTTCCTCATTTTCATTGCGTAGGCAATAAAACATTCGACATAATGAGGAGAGCAAAGACGAATCTAAAGATTGAATATTCAATACCACAGAAATTGAGATCATCTGTTGATACACAACAAAGAATATTTCTTTATCAAGGCAAATAACGTTTATACATTTTTTTCTGTGAAAATACTTTTAATGATTATCAGTCATTTGTCGCGATGTTTGCAATCTGTGCTGATAATAATTCAAATAGCACTGGTACTGATTCAACCTTGGTGACTCTTATAAATGTTTATTTTATTTTTTAGGCCTTTTCACTCATATGGACATAAGATGGCTGCCACCCGACCGTATTGAAAAAAATCTCAGGTGCCCCTCAAGTCTTTAATTTCAATTTTTCTTTGGCTATCTTTAAATCTGAGACCAGATACAGTTAGCTTACCTACTTATCCTAGCCATTATGCCTCAAATTCCTCCAAAAAAAAAATGCTTTATAGCCAGCTCTTATCGCTAGCTTCCCTTACTCCCCTTTATCTCTTCTTCCTTTCACTCTTGTTATTGCCATTTCGAAGACAAATTTCTCGTCTAAAGAGATTGATGTATGTGGCCCTCGAAAATTAGATGATAAATTGATGTGAATCTATCTCCCATGGATGAATGGAAAATTATTTTTGTTGCTTTTTCCTTGTTCTCATTCTTCTTATTATCCATACATAATATCCAGCACATAATGAATGAATGAATTGAAAGGGAGAGTATGGAGAAGAATTAGCAAATGAGAGAAAATTGGGTTTGAATGAAATTTTAATTTAATTAAGATAGAGGAATTAAAGTGGTTTTGATTTTATGGAAAAACAGGATATTTGTGATGTTTTGGGGAGATTTAACCTGCTTAATGTATACAAAACTATCGATCAGCATTTTTCGTTCCAATTTACTCTTTTTTGTTGCAAAAATCTTGAATTTATTTCCCAGAAAATTCTGTATTGGTCAATCAATTTAAAGTTTCATTCAATATCAATAGATTTATGCTGGTATCGAATCTACCCCTTTTTATTGAGTATACAAAAAAATACCTCCTTAATGACTTTATATTTTTTACTGTCCAGTTCACACACAAACATACTGACTGATGGGAATTTAATGATAAATTTTTAACAACTATAATTGATGGCATCAGAGACGGTTGCTAAGGGGGGTTTCAGAAATGATGTTCAACTGTGTAAAGGAAGGAAGGTAGAAGCTTAGTCAGAGATTTCTCGAAAGGGTCTGATATGTCGAGAGAGTCTGGAATTTTTTGTTGTACAAATTTCAATCCAGATGGGGATCTGGACTCTCTTAGACCCCCTGGTTACACCTCTGGATGAAAAATCTGGAGCTGTATAATATTGTCCATAGTTGGTAGGACTCCCAGAATCCGGACTTTTATGGAGTAAAATCCTACCAACTCTGTAATATTCCATATTTTTTTTAAATTTGTGATGGATGTCATTTGTGAACAATCCCTTATTGCAAAAAAACATTCGTCTTTATTTTTGTTCAATTTTTTTATTACTTTTTCCAATTTTTTGGTATGATGTCTTTCACTTAATGTTTAGTCGAAAGTCTTTAATATTCACTTTTTATAGCATTCAAAACTTTCTTCATATTTTCTCCCACAATATTCTCAATTTTTTCAATCAAACGTTTTTCAAGTTCCTCAATTTTTGTATCAAGCGCCTTAAATAGAACTTTATGTGTGATTTCAAAATCTTGTTCCATTTTTTCTGCCACTTCAGTAACATTTGTCTCGCTAGTCCCAACCATATTGTCAAATTTTTCCATTTTTTGACTAATAATTGATATTTTTTCACTCACTTCCTTGTTGTATGAATTTAAGTTGTAAAAAAATCCTTGTAAATTTTCTTCAAATCTCAGCATTTTTCCATCTAGCAATGAAAATGAAGTAGACTGAGAAATTTCGAGAATGCTAATAGATTTTGTTATATTGTTAAAATTTTCTAAATTTTGTGCATGATACTCGTCAAGTTTGCAGCATTTTTGGCAACACTTTTGTTTATGAAAGTCTTCAATATTGACGTCTTTTAGAATTTTAAATCTACTAAGAAGACTTCCAGAACTTGCAAATTTTGAGCTCTTCAGCTCATTTTCAAAATTGAGACGATTTTGGTTGAAAGTTTGAAGATTTTCGCATTTTAAATTCTTGGCTTCCGCTTCCAAAACTTTAATTTTTTCTTCCAATTTTGAGAATTCTGGATCTACGCAAGTAGTTTTTACGGACTCTAAAACACCTAAAACACCAGTCCTACTATTGTCAGCAGCTCTACCAGTACATACATTACCGCAGAAATGTAAAGTCAGCAATTTTTGTAAATGTCCAAAAACATTCATACCAATTTGTGAAATTTTCAAGCTGTCCATTCTTATTCCTACCATTTCGGGATTGTAATCAAATAAGCCATCGTTAAGAGTTTCAATATTATTTGTTAGTAAATCTAAATACTGTAACTTTGTGTACGGTTTTAAGTCATCTTGATGAATTTCTTTAATTGTTGTTGAGTAAATACCAATTCCAATTAGGTTCTTAAAGAATTTATCCATGCCTCTTGGGAAATATTGAATAGGTCCATTTGAAATTAAAAATATTGCTACATCATTGTCACTTTTTCCGCCGGTATGAGTTCCTGTCATCGAATTGATTTGAGCTTTACTTGGTGAATCAATGATCAAGCTATTCTTTACTGTACATCCATATAGGCTTCCAGTGATCGAGTTGAGGAGTGTGGTCATTCCATATGTACATTCAACATCAACTGATGTAGTCATGTGGAATATTGGGATGAAAATACAGAAAGCGTAGCTGTAAAAAAATTAAAAAATATTTTAATAAATTAGCTTTGACATCCCCCACCACTCCCTATATTGCGTGGCGTAATTTACGAATGAAACCTTATTTTTATACTTACATTAACAACTTGCCCATTATTTATTTTCTGTCCTACTTTCTTGAAACCTCCTCACTCTTTAACTGACGATTGAGAAATGATCAACAAATTCTAAATTTAATAAATTCTCGACAATCTCATTTCTAATTGACAAAAATTGAGTGAGTTGAAGTGAAGTTGTGACATTGATAAGCCCAAATATACGAGTCTCATTTTTGTATTATAATCGCAATGCACGTAAGTATTTTGAATATTTTGTTATAAAATATTCATTTTTTGTGCTGATAATGAAGCTGAATATAGCTATTATAAAAATATATTTTTAGGGTTCGGTCATAAATGACGTCACGTAAAAAACTATATTTTTAGACCACCTTTCCCCTCTTTTATATTGAAGGTGTCACAAAACTCCAGATAAATGTTGGACCTCATTTATGAACAGCCCTTTAAGATCTTCTTTAATATACGACCGGAGATCGTAGTACGTTGGCTTGAGTCTCACTCTGAATTCGTTATTCAGAAGTTTAAAGGCTAAATATAAAAATCAAGTTCCAACAGAATAAAAAGATTTTATTACAATCTAAAATCTCCTTCCTCTGGCTACTCGCCTGTTCAATTAGTTTTTAAAATCACGTAAAAAAATGCGCGAGATAAATTTTCAATTGAATAAAAATTTTTTTACAAAATCAAATTTACCGTCCAAAAATAAATCTCCTAAATAATAAGAAAATAGGTCCAGTCAATACCAAGAATCAGTTATCATACCTGTGTAGGTTGAAACAAAATGAAATTAATCCACGATTAAATTTATTTCCATGGTTTTTCTCTGAAACATTTCATCCAAAAATCTTTGCAGAAAAAAATTCAATAAATGTTGTTGATAGAGCAGCTCAATCTTGAGGGGGCATTTTCGATTGAATGAAAAATAAAGGATGCTGGATATTGAAGGTAAAGGTTTGGAGGGTATGCAAATTCTCCATTTTGCTTTCTAAGAACGCTGCTGGCGAGTTTGAAGGATGCAAATAGAAAGATTTAAGATAAAAAGGTTGCAAAAACAAGGGATATTATGGTATAAATACTTTAATCTTATTGCATTGAGAAGTTTCTATTTAAAAAGAAGTAAAATATGTAGAAAAGATATCGAAAAAGGCTGAACAAATCGGTTTTTAATTAGCATTGAACGAGAATTGAGTGAGCTACGCTCTTGTCTCAAAACAAAAAAATATAAATTTGAAATTTTATATTTTAAAAAATATTTTTTAGTTTCAAAAATTTTATTTCAAAAAATATTTTTTAATTTTAAAAAAGTTTACTTCAAAAAATATTTTTGAATTTTTAATTTTTTTAAATGTTTGTGAAAAAATTAAAAAATTAAAATTATTTTAAGAGTTCTATTTTAAAGCAAAATTATTCCCTTACTTATAAAATTATGAAAAAGTACAAAACGAAAAGTATGAAACATAAAAATAAATTTAAAAATTTATTTTAAAAAATATTTTTTAAATTTAAAAACATTAGATTTAAAAAAATATTTCTTTAATTTTAAAAAATTTTATTTCGAGAAATGTTTTTGAATTAAAAAAAAATAATTTTTTTAAAAGTTCCAATTTAAAGCAGAATTGTTCTCATACTTTAAATTAACAAAAGTACAAAACGAAGAGTATGGGACATAAATTTTTTTAGAATTTAAAAAAAAACTGGCTAAGCCTCTCTCCCGAAACCATTAAAAAAATTCACCAAAATCAATATAATCCACATTTGCCATTCTAAATTGCCATCATAATGCAATCACGTATAATTACACTTTCAAAAAAATCCATCAGACAACAAAGCAAAAAACACAAGCAACAACATAGACATCCACAGATGTCATCAGTGACAGCAACAGTAGCCAAATCAAGGTTCAATTAATTTCAATCTATCCAGCAGTGAATGTATAAATAAAAAAATTCCAAAACAATAGAAACGACTACATTTTTATCCCTTCCTCGGAATTTCGATTATCCCTGACTGTTTTCATTTCACAATCCCCACAAAATCATCACCAGCAAAAAAGTTTTTTTTGGAATTGATCAATGGGAGATAGGACATGCTGGAGTTGAGAAAAATGAACTGAAATGGATTTGCGGTCATGACGAATTTGCATTTAAATGATGTGTTGATTTGTCGCTGTTACAGCTTTAAATGATTTTTTTCTCCTCTTGCTCTGTTTGTGTTCCTGTTCATCCACTAAAAAGTAATCAATCTGATAAAGAGTAAACCGAAAAAAAACAGAGCAAAGCGCATTGAGGAAAAAAAAGTCCACAGGGGATCGAAATAAAAATATTTGGATGAGGGAGTTGCAATCACGATGTTGCGATGAAATTCAATTTTTTATTCTGCCAAGTTCTAATAATCTCAATATTCCATCTACATCACGTCTAGAGTCGTCGTACGTCGTTGAGGCAAATATCTGAACATGGCATGAAGGAAGAAAATAAGGGCGCGCACATCCAATTTGCAGTGAATTTGTAGCAACATACACACTATTTTTATAGCATATGTCTTTATTGGAAATTCTGATGGGATGAGAGGTGGCAAACATATTTTGTCTGGAAGTCTAAATTGTATTTTAATTCACTTTGATAATTTATAGAGATTTTTATGATGTGATTAATCATGACCGATGAAATCACACGTTTCACAAAAAAAGAGTTGAAAACTAGCGGTCAAAAAATATTTGAAAAATAACGGTTAAAAAATATTTGAAAATTAACTCTAAAAAATATTTGAAAGTTAACGGTCAAAATATATTCAAAAAATAAAAATTTGAAAAGTAACGGTCAAAAATATCAGTTTTCTGAGAAATCCTTTAAGCTTTGCAAAACTGCGCTTTATAAAATTCTTCCTTCCTTCTCACTTTTTTACTCCTCTATGTAGTTACCGATTCTTATCGAGGCCCATTGCTCTTAATGTTCATTCCTGACTAGGTGGAAGAAGTTGAAAGAAATTTTTCTCCTGACTTTCTGAAGTCACTGATAACAATCTTTATGTTCATGCTCATTTCCATTTGTGTTCGCAGCTCATTTTTAAGCTATGAATTTTGTCGTACTTTTTCTTCATATACATTTTTTTTTCGGAACGTTAAGTGATGCTAATGGCACTTATGTTTAACCTCAGAAATATTTGTAGTTTATTTTTTGCTACCCCTTTCTGAAAATGACTTTTCGTGGAGTCATTAAAGGTTCTCTTCTCCTGTTGCTCTTTGAAGACGACAGTTTACTTTCATCAGGTATTATGGAGAAATGAGGTTACTTTGTAAAATCTTGATAAGGCTGTGATGTTGATGTTGATGATGATGATGCAAAGGCAAGCAAAGAATAAGAAACGACACACAAAAGACATCAAAGGAATGTGTCTTCATTTCATGCGTGCAAGCTTATCAAATTTTCTAAGTACTCTCTACTCTTATAAACTAGTAATACGTCCGAATAAATGCGGTACGAAAGCGCATTTTCCTGTTACAGAAAGCCGCAACTAAAAAAATACATCAATGCTAAAGCTTAAATGAGTTTGGCGTAGCTTCTGTTTCCTCAAAATCCAAAATGACGTCGGTTTCATATTCAAACACAGCTAAGGAACATATATATCAAATTTCAGCTCATTTGGTTAAAGTTAAAGCAAAAATCACTTTGGTGTAGCTTCTAACCCCTTGAAATCCAAAATGGCGTTTGTTCCATATTCAGACACAGCTAAGGAACCTACATACCAAATTTCAGCTCATTTGGTTAAAGTTTAAGCAAAAATCACTTTGGCGTAGCTTCTAACCCCTTGAAATCCAAAATGGCGTTGGTTCCATATTCAGACACAGCCAAGGAACCTACATACCAAATTTCAGCTCATTTGGTCAAGATTAAAGCAAAAATCAATTTAGCGTAGCTTCTAACCCCTTGAAATCCAAAATGGCGTCGGTTCCATATTCAGACACAGCTAAGGAACCTACATACCAAATTTCAGCTCATTTGGTCAAAGTTAAAGCAAAAATCAATTTGGCGTAGCTTCTAGCCCCTCAAAATCCAAAATGGCGTTGGTTCCATATTCAGACACAGCTAAGGAAACAACATACCAAATTTCAGCTCATTTGGTCAAAGTACATCAAAAATAAAACTAAAATGAGTTTGGCGTAGTTACATGCCCCTCAAAATCCAAAATGGCGTCGGTTCCATATTCAGGCACAGCCAAGGAACCTACATACCAAATTTCAGCTCATTTGGTCAAAGTACATCAAAAATAGAACTAAAATGAGTTTGGCGTAGTTGCATGCCCCTCGAAATCCAAAATGGCGTCAGTTCCATATTCAGGCACAGCCAAGGAACCTACATGCCAAATTTCAGCTCATTTGGTCAAAGCAAATCAAAGTTAGAGCTAAAATGAGTTTGGCGTAGTTGCATGCCCCTCGAAATCCAAAATGGCGTCGGTTCCATAATCAGGCACAGCCAAGGAACCTCCATGCCAAATTTCAGCTCATTCGGTTAAGGTATGCAAAAGTTTTAACAAAAAAGTTAAATTTGTATGAAAAATGTATGAAAAGTATGGACAGCAGTCACTTCTAATGGCTATAAGTCAGGAAGGAAGTGACCAATTCCAAAATCCTTTCTTCGGTCTGGTCCTAGATATGAAAGCTACCAGTGTGCCAAATTTCAAGTCGATTGGACCTTCCCTGCGAAAGTAGATACGAGATCAGACAGAATAACAGAATAACAGAATAACAGAATAACGGACAAAGCGAGGACAATAGCGCCTTTCAAACAGAGTTTGGAAAATGCGCTAAAAATATACTTAAGACGTAGATCATTGAAATTGATATGGATTGATCTTAATTCTTCCACAATTCTATTTCGGGGTTGTTCGTAAATGATGTCAATTTTAAAATTGGGGTTTTCGAACCCATCCCCTTTTGTCAAAATACTTTATTTTAAAAAATTTACCAACCCCAATGTTCGACGTTATTTATGAACGACCCCATTTGAAATTTGAGATATTTTCTCTTCTTCTTCATCTCCTTTTTGCCTTCTCCCTATTGTCATGAACAAAAATATTTTCAAAAGATCTTTCGATGTTGATAAGCAACAATAAAATTTAGCAGAATTGAAGACGTTTTAGGCTTTTGAAAATTGAAATTTATCTTTCAATTGAGAGAGATTAGAAAAAGATGATAATGGCAAAAGTTGACAGGTTGAGGAAATTTTAATTTACAGTACTTCTTGCGTGGGTATCTACAGATGTAATAACAATACGCTCAAGGTTGTGAATCATTTAATTTATTTTAACCAGCATAAAATGTTTTTATGGTTGAATAATTTCATTTTGATTAAGTCAAATGACAATAAATTTTGTGTATTTTATATCTACATTGTAGTCGAGGGTTGTGCTTGAAGACAATTGGTGAATCGTGTTTCAAAAGTTTTTGGCTATAAAGGTAAAGGTAAAATTGTGTTGAAAATTAGAAACCGACGCAGAAATTTATAGTTGAGATTTCTAAAATAAAAAAGAATAATTCGGAGTGGGATTCGAACCCACATTCTAAGATTTCCAGTCGCAAGATCCTACCACTGAGCTTTATGAGACCATTCAACTTTATGGCTAAATACCATTTATAAATGACTTTTTGTTTTGTTTGCTTTACTCTAAGATGATTTATTTTTACAGAACAGACTTTGAAAGAGCCGGTAGCTCTAAGATATACCTTAATGATATGCCCAGGGGAAGAGTAGGGGTATACCATGTGATTATCCCAAGAAAATGACCTAGTAGTTTAGCCAAATGGTTATCCAAGAGTATGACCTAGGGTCACCCTTAAGGGGATACCGAGCAACTGATCACAGGAATCCTAGTTTCAAACAATTGAAGCTGAAATGTCTAGGGGCGTAACCAATCATATTTCCAGGGGAAGGGGGTTTGTATGGACGCTCATGTCATTTCCTTCAATGTTTTTCTTCACTTCTAGACTTTCTATTTTTAATTTCAGAAAATTTCCTTTTCCCATCAAAACTTTTTTAACATCTCAAAATTCACAACTGTCTCTGTCTCTTGATAGTTAAGATGCGTTAACAATAGATTGATGACATCAAAGGAACCGGCATTTTTACTCAGTCAGTCAATATTTTTAAGATAAGTTTCTCAATGCGCAACTTAATCGTGAACGTAATTGATTGAAATTGAGATAAAATGACATGTAGAGTGTTCCTTTTGTGGAAATGAAATTTCCTTCTGTTTTTTCCTCTCGACTGAATTTTCTCCATTCTTCACACACACACCCCACACGGTCGGTAATATTATTACCTCATCTCAAGTTCTTCTTTTGTGTATTTTGCGTGTGTTTGTTGCTTCACAAGAGATATACAACAATGTTCTTCTCGTTTTATGATCGATGAACCTCCGAGGAATTTTCATTTTCTCAATATTTTCTTTCTTATTTTTTTTGTGTAGCGAATTTTTTCATGATAAAGCTTGATTTTTTTCTGAGTTGACGGTTTGTTTGTTCTGTGCTGATGTTTTGCGTGTTTTAGGATGGATTTAAGATGTTGAACATTTACGTTGTAATTTGAACTTGTAATATTTAATAATCTTTGTCAGAGACATATTATTTGGCATTAAAAATTTGCATTCGCGTAATTGAATGCGTGGGCGCAATTTAGAACATGACAAATTATTTAGTCAGTCATCAAATTCTCTACAAATGCGTCTTTAATGTCAAAAATTTAATGATCCTCTTGTATTTCTTTCCAAACAAAACTTTGGACATGGCTTAATTTTTTTTGCATGTAAAAAGAAACTTTTCTTTCGGCTTCCTTCATTGGCATTATTTTCTCTTCTAACTGTGTATATACCATGCGGAGAGGCTGCTGTCAGAATTCGTAAAAAGGACACTTTGAGGTTACTTTCATTTTCATGCTAGTAATTCATTAATATTTGACATAAATATACCAAAAAAGGCTTCTTCTCATTCTCATTTGTGTGTCCTTTTTTGTTCTTTGTCCGTATAAAGGGACCACATTTTAAAATTGGTAATTTCTAATTCATAAGGGACATAACAGGGGAGAGTAAAATAAATGGAAAAGGGAATAAAGAATTTTGTTAAGAGATGACAGAGTTAAAGAGAATGTAGAAAAAGTTAGAAAAAATTAATTTCATAAGTCTATAGATTCTCTATATGACAGTAAAGAGTCTCTATTGATCCTAAAGAGTCTCTAACGACCCAAATAGAGTCTCTATCTACACTAAAGAGTCTTAATTGACCCTCAGTGGTGCCCATCTTTTGGCGTCTCCAAATTCGTGCACCCTGCGCAAAATGCGACAGTTGCGATACCCTAGTTACACCCCTATTGACCCTCAATAGTTTATTTCGACCTTAAGAGTCTCTATCTACCTTTGATAGAGTCTACCTTAGTCTTTTGACTCTAGAGTCTCTCTATAGACGTACAACATCATCTAACTATGTGGCGTAGCCACAGGGTAAATGAGTGAAACAACGCTGTCTCAGGCTATGTCTCATAAAAATTTTAGGTCTAGTTGCCTTAATAGACATACCGCAGGACATAAAACAATTTATTTCATATTTTTTAAACCTTTTAAAAAGTCATCTAAAAAGGCCAATTTTTATATTTTCCTTGCAGCCAGATCTTTCATTGATTCTTTCTTTTTCATTCCTCCCCCGCCCCCAAGAGTCTACCTTCATATATTTTTGAATCTAAAAAAATTGTTTACTTCAAATATGAATATGTCTATATTAGATAGGTGGATAGAAGAACTTTTCTATTGTATATGGATATACTAACTTCTTGTCTTCTTAGTTTCCTTTTCTGTAAAAAAATAAAAGATATACGCGCGGCATAAATAGGCATTTGCTGTATTCTCTATGGAAAAAGCTAATATCTTTTCAAAAAAGTTTATATTTTCTACTGTCTGAAAGTAAATTGCTGTTTTTTCCTCTCTCTCTCTTCCTTTCTTCATCATATTTGGGTATTATGTGAATTTTTTCCCTTTTTCAGCATTTTATTTTTTAAGCAGTGTGCAAATATGAGAATGGAGAAGATGATATTTGAGAGGTAGCTGATTGAAGCAAAAAGAAGAAAAAATAAAAAATATTTTTTAAAAAAGCTCAAAGGGATTCTTTTCATATTTTGTTTTTCTCGTGCTTTGATAGGAAGTGAGGGTTTTTGACTTTAAACGGGTTGGATTGATACTTTTCAGAGGCGTTTCCAATATATTTTAAAATATTAATAAAAATAATTTATTAAATAAATTTTATTTCCAGTTGTGGAGTTAATTTAAAAATTTTAAGGGCTTATTTAGGGGGAGGGGTGTGGTAATAAAACTGTTCTTTTTCTAAAAATTTTCATAATTTTGCTTTATTAGGGGTTTTGAGAAATAAATACTAAAATTTTCTTTTCATACAAGAAAAACCCTGATTTTGCTGAAGTCGATTGCTTGGTATACCCTATCTATCCTAGGATATACCACTAGATTGGTCCTTACCTATGTATGAAGTAATGTATATCCTAGGGTCCTTTGCAACCTTCTGATTTGACTAATCGCCCCTCTCCAATTTACCTCCAATATTCCCTGCTCCTTGTTAAAATTTATGACGAACTTAAACAAACCTCTGTTTTTCGACTGAAAATGCCAAAGATTTAAATTTTTTACATCCTTAAAAATTATTCTTCACCATAAAGAGCAGAAAAAGGCATTGAAAAGCAGTCAAAAAAAGGTTTTTTGAGGTACTGAAAATAAATAAACCGACAAATGCTCAAATGGAACTGCTTACACTGGCTTTTCTCTCTCCTACAAAAGTAAAGCATTTAATAGCCAATTTGCAATGATTTAAAGCTAAGAGTGCAAGAAATAATCATTTCACAGCGTACTTGAGGGTCGGCATGTAAAATCAATAAATCTCTCTTTTCTTATTCGCATTCACCATTCTCATGCCATTTCAATGTCAATCAGGCTAATTAGAGTATGTACTTAATGTGATTTAGTGGGCATTAAATAATGCCGAAACGGATCTGGCTAATCGTTTGACCGTATGAGATTTGTTTGATGTATTTCTGATCAGTAATTACTTTTTTTCTTCGAGGAATCTGGGTTTATTTTTTGCTAAATATGATTTTGACTTCTTGGAGGAGTTTTTGGTGGTTAGATGAGACTTAAAGGTCAATATTTTAACAGACTAGGAGGAGTAGACTAGGGGGGATGATGTCACAAATATTGGGGTTTTTAAATTGTTAAACCAGAAGGGAGATCTGATGAGAATCGAACCCATGCCTTTGAAAAACAGAGAATTAAATACATCCTGCCTGACACCTGACTATTTTGCCACAGAAGTCGAATTGACAGAATCTTTAATAAGTGACTGGATACCTCAGAGTCCACTCTATTGAAATGACTCGTAGTTAACAACTCAATTCTTAAGAAAATCCTTTCTAATTTTTTCCCACAAAATTACCTCAAAAAATGATCTAATTTCCACATCACTCATTTCCGACTTACCTTCATGCTACAGAAACGTAACCACACTGATTGATATTAGAAAGAAATTTCCTCTCTTCCTTGTCAAGCTCTGATCTAATTTCATATCACATACATATTATGTGAATGCTGTGCGGTAAAAGATAATTACAACAGTGGCAAAAGCACAGCATCATCAAGTAAGCAGAATTGAGCATTGTCAGTGCTTTTTTCCCTGCCTGTACCATATGCAAACATGTAAATGTATATGAGAATACACATTAATATGAAGCTTTCATGTGGCAATAATTTCAGAGTACTTTATATGATGATAACAAAATTTAATAAAAGCAAATGTTTGTTTAAGGAAATTGTGAAAATTCCTGAATTATGTTCTACAACCAAAGCAGAAAAATGAGAGAGAGACAGAGAGAGAGGAGGAAAAGGAACGAGTGAATGAAATGAAATAAATGAATGAGTGAAGTGAAGTGAGGAGGAAATGTACTGAAATTTATATAGTATATACAATACAAGCGGCAGTGTGGGCAATGAAAAGAAGATAAGTGAGTTAATAAGTCATTAAAGGTGGGTAATTTTGGCGCATTTCTGGGATGTTTTTAAAGACGGAAGTCTTAAAATCATGAACATTAAGAAATGTTATAGAGCGATTCTGGAATTATTAGCATTTAGTTGGGGGCTCAATACCGATCAGCACATGTTGAAATGACTACCTTTTAACAACCACTTGATCCATACCTGCTTGGATTTAAGTATTCTGTCCGCTTGGCTACCGTGTGATCAACATTTAAACTATGCCAAAGAGGGTAGGTCATTAGGGTTTATAAGCATTAACTGCTATGCTAAGAACTGCTGCTATGATAAGGACAAGTTGCCCTCCCGAGTCTCGAACTTAAGAAAGGTAACCCAAAGTTGTAATTAAGGATCGTTCACAAATTACGTCATGATTTTGGGGAAGAGGGGGGGGGGGGGGGGGTGGTAGATGAATTTCTGACAATCAAAACAATATTTTTTGGAAAATTTGTGATAAGAGGGGGGGGGGGCGAACGACCCCTTATCAGGCACTGAGTCATTTCAGCACACCATTGAGCCACTTCAGCTGACAGCCATATGACAGCAAATATAGTAATGTGTCACTCGGGACTGTAAAAATTTAATTTCTTAACATCATTTTGCATTTAAAAACCACCCAAAACGATCACAAATTTATTCACATTCCACCCAAACTCAGCACAAAGCATTTTTTCCTTTTCTCATTTTCAAATAACTGCAATTTATTTATGTTATTAAAATTTTTTGGATGCATGCACAATAAAGTCTTTTGTTTTATTAACAAATTTCTTTTTCTTGCTTCTGTTTCCTCTCGTGTCTTCTCCGTTCTACCCACACATGAGTCTTCTTGTTCCTGCTTTCTTCTTTTGCCTTTGAAGAAATTTTTCGTTTAAAAAGAATTCTTCGTTGTTGCTTTTTATGTCTCGAATTTTTCCTGTTATTTGTTTTTATTCTTTGGCTGTTAACTTTTGCTTTCATTTCTCGCTTTTGCTTTCTTCTTTTGTCAGAGATTATTGGAGAATATGCCGAGTAATTGTTGAAATTTATGAAGAAGAACTTTCAAGGTAATTTCAGGTAATTGAAAATTCTGAGAAGGCATTGAAGAGTTTTATAAATTGATTTTGCATTGCAGAGTTGGATTCTAGAGATTGTCTGCAATTTGGCACATACTAAGGTCCATGCAAAAAAGATTGCTTGTGCTAGGCAAGATCAGTGGAAGATCTAGGTCAACAGGAGTCGAAAATTACCATAATTGGTATCTGAGTCCATGTGAATTAGTAACACAAAGACATAGACACCAACTCTGCAGCCTTGTCAGTGATGTATCTTGCAGTTTGTAGGAGTTATCGATTGATTAAAGAAGATCCATGCTTTATTCATTAGAAATACTTCAGATAATTTGTAAATATTTCTTATTATTTCAGTATCAGACTCAGAAACGTAATCAGTTACAAATTTTCAATGAATGTTACAACATTTCAGGGGCTAGTTTCTCAGGTATACTCTAGGGTACACCCCATAACCTAGGCGCATACCAAGGGTATACTAAGGTATATAATACAATAACTTACGTATCCTAGGGTACACCCGAGAAACCAGCCCTAAACCACCTCCTCTTTAAATTCAATATTGAATCCCTTCCTGACTCTGTCCTTGATCAGTATAAAAAAGAGTCAGTAATAACTTCTAGTATCCAAGGTAATATTTCGTATGAGTAACAGATAAGATTTCAAAAATTCACAATTTTAAATAAGTTTGTTTCATTGGAACTAGATAATCTGCAAAATGTCAATATCAACAACAATTTTGTGCTGAGTATGAGTTAAGATCTTGAGATATATATATTTAGCAAAATTCTTATTTTTTAAGCCAATTAAGCAGATTTTACAGAAATGATCTTAATCTGCAAAAAAAAATCTTCCTTACATAAGGCTAATTGACATAATATTCATGAAGAGGAACATTAATTTCATGTAAAATTTACCCAAACAACAGAATATTGCCTAAAACACATTCCAACTGCTTACTCATGACATTGTCTCAAATTAATGGTTGTGAGAGATATTTAAAAAATTATTACATATACTATTTTAATCATATGATGTAAATATTCCCCCATCCAACATCAGTATCACCAAAAAAGCTCATCCTAAACATACAAACAAACTAAATCTCTTCTAAATAGAAGAAAACAAACAAAGTAGAATGAAAAATTTACTTTTTGAGAACAGAATACAGTCTGCTACCGTTCATATTTCCCTCCTCCCAACCATCTATTTATAACAACAACAGTTGGCTTAATTTTCTTAGTACCTTCAATAGAATGCTACTTTATTATGTCTATGGGGAAGTATGCGAGTGAGAGGATATCAAGATTTTTACAGAGCTCGAAGTAAAATCAGATTTTGTATAGAAAAATAGAGTCTACTCAATACTGGATTTTGAAATGGGATTTCTTTTGGAGACTTTCAGATTTATTTGTTAAATAGTTATAAACATTGCTCAAATTTCTGTCATATAATTCAAAATTTGTGTGGTCATTGAGAAATTAATTTAAGATGAGATTTGAAGGAGATTTACCCTAGACTAGGTAACCTTAGGGGTATGGAATAGGGTTAACCTTAGGGGTATAGAATAGGGTATACCCCTAAGGTTACTTAATCTAGGGTATACTCTAAGGGTACCCTCTTGAGCAACCCTTGTTAGGGTATACAGAGCAGCTGATCCCTGGTCTATTGTACAATTATTTGAGTGTTCTGCGGTGCTCAGGTTGACCATTGCAGGAATATTAGCAGATCCTCTACATACTGTGCTAGATACGAGCACCATAAAGTGATTAATTTTCTAGAGTTAGATGCAAAAAGAAGTGAGGATTCTTTTTGGTTCAACAATCAACCCCTGAACATTGTAAATGTGTTCATAATTTAGCTTACTTGAATTTACTATCATGCAAAATTTAAATTCTGGATGATTTCCAAAAAACATTTGTGGCTTTGCCCACATCTATTACTTCTAAGCATACTTTACCAACTTCTATGTCACATTTTATTTACATACACAGGAGTGACGGTGTCATGATTGCAAAGACAAAGAACTAGAGCGAACGAGAGACTAGCCCCAATCCACATCCCCATCCCCATGCCATGAAAGTCATAAAGAACTCGAGAGACAGAATGGTTAAAAAAATATATTTTTGAACGTGTCTTATCGCGCACAGATGTTACAGCTGAATAAGCTCAAAACTGTCTACCTTTATTTTTACGACAAACCTGCATCAACCTAATATGAAAATAAAGTAAATAAGGACTGAATATTTTTTTTCACTGTGATTTGATGAGAAAAACGTGAAAAAATTGGAATAAAAAGCCATAAAAAAATGTAAATAAATTTTTAAAGTCAGCAAAGCACTAAAAGTGTTCACTTCTCGTTCTCTTATTCCATTTCTGTATGCATTTATATTTTTTTTGCTGACAACAAAATTAAATTTGTGTTTAATTCAATCTGTGCCTGCAATGAGATAATGTCCAACAAATTTATGAAAAACTTTTCGAATTAAAATATCCTGAAAAGTTGACATATAAAATATAAAAAAAATTGCAGGAGGTAAAAGGATGTAGACAGATGATGGAGATTGAGATAGAAGGATGTTAGAAGTTAGGTTAAGAGAACATATTTTTTGTGATTGCTGTCTTGCAAGGTGTGGAATGGAAATGGAATTTTGAGATTTGACACTTGCTTCTGGAGGCTGGTGAGCAGGACGTAGTCAAGGGGGTCGACATAATCTTCAATGGATGATTTTCTTTAATTTTCTGGAGATTAGAAAACCAAAGAATTTTTAAAAAAATCCAAAATATCAATAAAAAAAACCAAAATTGACTTCCAACTGCCCACCCCTTGCTACATCATGATTTTTAAATCCTCTCAAACAAGGAAATAAAACTTTGTCAGAATAATAAAAATTAGTCAAAAAACATATTCAAGGATTAAAATAAAACACATTTTAATTTCCTTCAGAATCAAAATTTTCCCATTCATTCCTACATACATGAAGGCACACACAGAAAAAAAGATTGGTGTCATGGCAAGTGAGAAGAGATAGTTTTTTTTTGAAAAATGTTTAATTGAAAATTAGTTGAAGAAAATTTTTGTGAATGAGAAACTTTTTTTTTGCTGCTGACTGTTTGTGTTTCAATTTTTTGTCTATGTTCATTTATTTAATTGGAATAATTACTTGAGTTTAATTTTATAAAATGAGCTTAATGTGTAACTCTATTCATATTTGCTTTGTGATGTGAAATTTAAAAGAACTAATTTAGTAAAATGCTAATTAATGTTATTTTTATGAAAGGAAATGGAAATAGAGGGGGGGGGGGGTTGTTTGAAAATATGAATGAGAATTTTGTTGAATTAATAAAATTCTTAAGTTGGGAAATTGAATAGCATTAATTTTTTTGTGGATTCACAGAATTTTTTCAGACGATTTTCATTATTACTCATTAATTTGAACTATTTAATACCTACACAATCTTCAAAATTTCTAACTATCCCAATAATCAATGACTTAATCCTATTAATGATAAATCTGTTCACAAAAGATTTAATTTCATGAAAAGTTCAACACTAAAGTCCCAATTAAAAATATAATTAAATCATTTTACTTTAAAATTATCTCTTTGACAGTTTCAAACAGTTTCAAAAACTTATCGAGCAAAATTTCAACTTTTCTTTCATTTTCAGCTTGTCTATAAATAATTTTCAATATTGCCTCCAACGCCTCTTCAATTATTTTTAGTGTAAATAAGAAAAGTTCTTTTATATATCTAAATTGAGCGAAAATTAAACTAACACTCAAAGACATGACACGACACTTTTGTGATGAGGTAAATGCCTTGTGAAAGTTTTAAAGTACAGATTTTTGTGAGGGATTTTTTTTGAAATTATTGATGGATTGTCGGAATGTCTGAGTATTTTTTAACCTAGCTACTGGATATCCAATCGGCAGAATTCAAATGTTATCCAGGGGTTCAAGGTGGTCCGGACCAACCCCACCCCTTGTTCCGAAGCATTAAAAGTTTCGACATCCCTCTCTGCCGGGCGTTTGGTATATTGTGAATTTTTTGGTTTTGTTCTAAGTTTGCAATTATATGACTTACCTGGTTCCGGTTCCTTGGGTTTACCCCAGTTATTGTTTTAAGTATGGCAATAGTATACCCGAGAAACCAGCTCCTGCACCTATCCATAATTTAAGACATACTCCTGTTGACGATAAAGCGTAGCCAAGGGGGTCATGTGGGATTTGTGGGGTTTTATGGGACTAAACTCTTTTAGAAATTTCAACAGACTTATCTGATGTATACAACCAAAGCAGGAGTAAGTCATGTCCATGCCAAGCGTCATGCGTCTTTATCCTTAAGCTTTACAATTCCATTAACTTGCCCTTTTCCTATAAAATTTTCAATCTTCCATTTTCAATATGAAAATCTAGAGAAAGAGAAACATTTGTGCTACATTCAAGGTTTTAAAGGTAAGAAAAACTTTTCCAATCTCTCTGCTGTGTGTGTTTTGTGTGTTATTATTACGCAAGGCAAGTTTTTCAAGCCTTTTTTGTCTCGCTTACTCTATCTATCTACGATACTTAGCAACAATGTCGATGAAAATTCATGGATAATTAATTAGCATTCAAAATGTTACAGCAGTAAAGTCGGAGATTATAAAAATATACACGGTTACACGAAAACATTGACGGTGGGATGAATTTCGAGAAGGTAGCTCAACTTTTTTTTTGGAAAATATTTTTCCCACTCAAAATCGATGCTGATAACTTCACCTGTCTCATTTCCTCTCTTGTTCTATAAGTCCTTTTAACATCATCATAATCATCAAAGTGAATTTTTATGGGAAAAGGCATTCATCTCTCTTTATGGTTTTTGTGAACTAAAATCTTTTACTAATAGGATTATGTCTTTTTTTCTAACTTTCATGTACATTCGGAACATTGTGTGGAAACGATGTATAAAGGAGGAAAAGAATAAAACTATTAAGGGCAAGTTACTTATTTACTTACCTACTTAGTTACCTCTTTTTCTTCTTTTGCTTTATATCATGCCAGGTAAAACTGTTTTCCGATGAATTTTGTTGGATATATTCATATTTTGAGGTATGTACATGAAGTGGGTGGCAGATAACTTTGTGTTTTGTCCAGATCGAGGCAAAATATATTTTAAATTGTAGTTGAGTTTTCTTGAGGTATGAAACCTTGATTTTTTGAATTCGTGAGCAAAAAATTTAAAAATTTGTTTAACAGAGGCGTAGCCTTGAGGATCGTTCACAAATTACATCACATTTTAGGGGGAGGGGGGAGGCTAGAAAAATTTGTGATAGTCTAATTTTTCAGAATTTTTTCTTAATGGAAGAAGGGTTTCGAGAAGGGTATTTGCCCACTTATCGCTACTTCTGCCTCCGCGCCTGTTCCAAATTAAACTTCATTTATAACTTTATCAACATGCGTCTAATCCTATCAATAGAAACCAAACTAAACCTAGGTCTTTGCACTTAAAACATTACTAAGATTGAATAAAACGCAAAAGCAAAACATGAAAAGCTTTGAAATTTCTTTCTTATTTCCATCATGAACATTTACAAACAGACATCCACCCACATACGCTCATGGTAAAAAGTAAAAAAAAAATTTACCATAATATAATCACCATTATTATGAGCATCAAAATCAATGATGGAAAAACGTAAAGTAACAGCAGCAAAAAAGGGAGGTAAATATTGTGAGTTGCGGTGAGAAACATAAAAAGCATCGCCATTAAGAACTTAAGAACTTTGTAAAAGTATACTTTTAAGGTTTTACTTCCAACTCATTATTTTATGCTTATATATGTGCGAGAGACAGAGCATGATTTTTTTTCGGAAATGAGTTGAAACCATAAAATGTTTTAAGTAATCCGCTTACTGCATGAGCTCCGTACTATGTCCGTGTGTACAGTCGAATGGACATTCAGCAAATGAAAAAAAAAAGTTTTATAGGAAATTGTTGTTATTTTTGTGGCAAGGACAGGATTGTTTGGTTGAAAGAGTTTAATGTTTGGACTTGTTTGAAAGTCAAGTGGTGGAAACTATTGGTTTTGTAAATTATTCTGGGAATTCTGTTTGTGTTGAGTTAAGGTTGTCGTAATTTACGAACGAAGCCGATGGGGGTAACTTCTTTCTTGAATCGAATTCTCGAATAAAACCAAGGGTATAGGTTAAGGGTATATGTTAAGGTATACCATTAAAACGGACCCCTTGCTACATCACTGTTAAACAGGCTATGAAAAAAAAATTCCTGAAATCATAAAAGGCAAACCATTTCATATCCACAAACGCACCCACGCTTATTCAAAGTGTCCATCCCTTCTCTAATACTTAGCACTTACCTCAAAAAATTACAGTCATCAGTTTGAAATTCGATAAATGACATGGCAACATTTAGCATTTAATGTGAAACTAAGAGGTTGAATTGCTATTGACATAATATGAAATAAGACCAAGTCAATGAGTATGTTTTTCTCTATTTATATTTCTAAAGCATAAAATCTATAAAAAAAAATTCATTGAAGAAGTAGAAAATGTTGTCATATCTATTCAATAAGTATTGAATGCTACATTTATGTCAAATGGCAAAAGGTAATAACGATATAATGAGTTTGATGGTATAAAGTTTTGATGTTTTAAAGTTCAGACATGTCCGGTGCTTTTAATGCTTATGACTGAGGTGAATCTGATTTGATAAAGTTTTTCGAATTTATTTTTGTTCATGTCATGAAATAATCAATGGAATTAGGCGAGAAGCATAAAATAATGGTCAATTTTTCGGATTACTCGAATTACTTAGGTTATTCAAATTACCCGTAAATGGTGCTACTTTTGACAAATGAGTAAATAATTACTGATTATTGGCTGCTTATTTGATGGAAGCATTGGATTCATGGGCAGTAATTTTGAGTTAAATGAACGCTTTTGAACATGCTATTTTGTAAAATGATACTTATTTTCAACTGATGATAGGATGTCCTTTGTGTCAATCCTATAGCTTAGTAATTTAGGTTTTATTTAGAATTTAATTGTCAAATAATGATTGATTCCTCTATGGAGTTGTTCATGACGTCTATATCATATAGTGTGACCTTAAAGAATCACATGTTAAACAGCATGTCAATACTAAAACACAGGATCTAATAGAAACCCTATCAATTTTTTTCAAACAAAACATCCCCATTACTTTCAATCATTAAAACTACATAGTTGATTATCCATGACACACAGATAAAGTTCAACTATCAGCCATTACTGGCAAATTTATATTCAATGTTATGACATATATTTTGATGTGACTGACATTAAAAATGGGAGGTTGGGTGAATACTGCATCGAATAATGATGTCCAGTGCCAGGGGTGTAGTCTGAAATTTTTTTAGGGGGGGGGGGGTTATTTTGAATTTTTTTATGAACGGAAACATTTAGGGAGTGATTTGGGATGTTCTCTAGCAAATTGAAGAAAATTTCCGTCGAGAATGGTGTTTTTGTACCCAAATCACTCCCCTGGATACGCTTCTGTCCAGTGGTCATTAAATGAATGGAAGATGAGTAAGGAATGAAGATTAAGAATGAATTAGGATTGGAAGCATTTTTGCGTTAAAATTATTGCACCCAGCACCCAAATTGAACTACATGAGTGACTAAATTAATATATTTACTTAACATATCTAACAGGGAATCGAACTCAGGACCTTTGGTCCAAAATAGATGCCATTTTACCACTCATCAACAAATTCAACCGCAGTCCACATAAATGCATCAAATAATAGTGACTTTCAATATGAAGCAACAAATTAAATATCGAAGACGATGACGATGATATAATCAGAGTTCATTAAGATCTGTTTTCACATTCTTTCATGTTTCTTTTTTTTGAATAATATTGATGACATAGGAAAAATATTTCTCCTTCATCGCCATTGCCTCATCATCGTCGTGATGATTTGACACGATAGCAATGAGCTGCAGAAAAAATGATGATAGGAGAGAAATGATGCTTGTTTAATTTGATGGAAATAATGGCTTTTTGGGGTCAAAACGTTTTTATGAGTTTTCCACCAGCTTTTCTTCAATTGTCTATTTCTTCTTCTTTCCTCTTATTTTCCTCTAAGCGCCGTGAATAAATTTTCTCCTCGTTCTCATTTTCTTATGATGTCTCTCTATGTGTGTGTCTTCTTTTCCTTTTATCTTACGGCATTTTCGGCTTTCAAACTAATTGATTTTTTATATACAATTTTTTTTTCTTTCTTACCCTCCACCTCCGTGATTTTCGTGTTGAACGAATTCTTCTGTCTTTCTTTCCTTCCTTCACTTTTGTCTATTTTATGTGTATGTGCTCTTTGGCATGTTACGTTTATCCCTCGATTACGGATGTCCTTGTGTGGAAATTTATTGGAATTAAATAGAATTTAGTGAATGAAAAATTGAAAAATAATTGAAATTATGTCAATTTAGCCAGCTGCATTTCGAAATTTTGAGCTGAACTGACTGGGACTTTTGCTTTTGGAGATTAAAAGCCAGACACAGGGCCGCAATTTTGGTTATGAGACTCGATAGCAAACCAAGGAGATCTGGACTCCACAAAAAATTACAGATAATTTCTTTAAAGGTCATTGACATATGACGTTCAATATTTAGGCAATCTAGAGCTGTATACAACAAAAAAAAGATGAAAATTTTGTGACAAGTTGGGGAAGAGTCTACAATTTCCAATTTTTAATGGACGTTATTAATGAGCATTATTTTATTATCCCTGCAATAAATTTTGTTAGAAAATTGGAAAAATATAATATACAGCGTAAAAAGTCCGAGACCTCCTCTCTCCCTAAATGCTACGTTATATCCAAACAGCCCCTACAGTGTCGGCAATTTAATAATAAAATCCGCATTTGCCCATGTATAATCTCCTGTAAAAGCTCAGCACAAGTATCAAGAAAACAAAATTTCCACACAAAATAATCGCAATAATGAAGAGTAGATACACCTTGAGGTGATAATCGAGAAGAAGAATTTCAGTCATGAGGGGAAAGGAACGAGAGAGAAAAATCCATTTTCGTGCTTCTCTGCTCAATATTTTTAGCCAAGTGATAATCAATAAACGTAATTGTGAAAATTCAACATAAAATTCTAGCTTAAATTATTCAACATCTAACAGTCATGCATGTAAACGCTTCGCTTTAATGAGACGAAAAAAAACTTTTCTCATTTACCCTAATCGAGTTGATTACATCGATATTTTATCAAAGAAATTGTCTATTATCACTGTAAATAATTACCCTACATGACAAAGTTACATGATTTTTGATAGCAATAAAATTCTATTTTTTGTCATTGCTGGGAGGCGGAGGAAGTAACGGGAATGAACTCAATATGAACATACACACAAAAAAAATTTGTTATCAGATCAAAAAAAATGTTTATAATTGAATAAATATTGATTGAAGTTCGACGTCGTTTGTTCGTAATAAAGATAAAATGAGACATCAATTTTTTTTGTCGTATCGATATGAACAATATTGAATATTGATGGAATTTATTTTGTCAAATAAAAGGAAAATTATGTAATGCTTTGAAGTTTTGTGCTCGTGTTCTTTTTGTTTAGCTTTGTGATGTATTTTTATATGCTACATATTACAAATATTTTATGTCATTTTATTAGCAGTTGAAGAGAATTTTTTGAATATATTGACAGATTTTATCAGTTTACATGTAATTATTCTAACAGGTGGTGCTGTTCCTTAAAATTTACTGAGGTTACAAACACTGCATATTGATATCCAGATGCATATCCAGATTAGCGGCTTTAGGTAACTTCCTTGATGTAGATAGGCAGGGACGTAATTAGGATTTTTGAAGGGGAATTTTCCTATTTTCCTATTTTTTTTTAAAAAAACAATAAATCAATAATATTGATTCCAGTAGTCTTCAAAATTTGTTGTAAAAAATTATTTTCTTCATTTAAAAAAATGTATTGAACTTTGATTTTGAGAGGAACACCTAAATTCCATCCTCTGATCACGTTACCGTAGATAGATATTTAGAATTGTCCTCTAAAAAACCAAGTAGATCAGGGCGTCATCTACAAATGAAGTCTTATTTTTAATGGAGCGATGAGTGTCTGAATCTATGTAAAGTAATCTTTATCGAGTTTCGAACCCATAATAAATTTTTTTGAAACCAATTTACAAAGCTCTTACTAATATACCAAAAATTAGGTATTAAAAATAATTTAAATGTAAAAATATTCAATGCTTCCTCTAACACATTCTACAGTATACAAAAAAAAAATTATCTCATTTAAATTGAAGCCAGCATTTTTGTTCAGCCTCCTTTTTCATTGTTCTTTTAAAAAATTCATACCAAAAACCAACAAAAAGATGAAAGAAAATGAAAAAATTCTAATTAACCCAAAAAACGAGAGAAGAGTACAGATATAATATTGATGACACTTCATGAATGAATAAGGAGTTAATTAAAAAAACTTTGTTACAACATTTTTACGTCCGGTTTAATTTTCATACACATACCTTCGGAAGGAACGCAAAAAAGGCCAAAGCCAAAGAGGATTTTTCTCCGAAAATTTTTTTCTTCTACTTTATTGAATATCCAGTCAGCAGAGAAGTAGAACGGAGAAATGAGAGGAAAATAATCTCCAATTAAAATGAAATTAGTTTCATTGTTCTGAATCTTTTATCAGCTTCACATCAGTACAAACAATAGAAGTTGAGAAAAGAAGCTGCTGACTTTTTTAAAAAGCAAATTTTTTTGTATTTTGATATATTTTGAGGTATGATGAACATCTAAGTGGAGACTTTGGTATGGTAGGTAAACGTTTGGATATAAATCGAGTAGGTTTATTTTTTTGGTAGTTCTAAAGAACATTATTCGTTATGGTTACGCAATTTGTCTCAATAGATTCAATATGTTTCGTATTTATCACATTTGATGCATGATGATTTATGGTTCATTCACAAGTGATATCCATTAACATTCATCTGATCGACACACATTAAAATATTGACCATACGGTGACTAAGCAAACAGTATACTTCGAACCAAGTGGGGGTTAAGACACTTAGTTCTAATTATGTATACTGTCTGCTCGGATCCTCATTTAGTGGCATAAAATTTTCATATGACTCTTTTTATTATTTATAGAGTGTTACACTGCTCAAGGCCCCTTGAAATGTCGGACATCATACCTGAACAACTTCTGATCTGCAGGGTTTTTAGAAAACATATCAAATATAAGTTGCTTTGACTTTGTACATCAATGGAATTAAATACAAGCTAATGAATAGAATCATATTTATAGTCTTAGTTACAAACATTATAAATTTTACATGGCAACAGTATAATAATTTTGATTGGACTAGTGCAGGGTTGTAGCCAGGAGAATGGGGCTTTGTTAGGCTTCAGCTTTCTATCTAAAAATCTAAATTTAATACAAAATGTAGATTTTAAATCCTCCTCGAGACCTCGCTTGAAAATTACCGTCTACAATCAAGGTACTGGTTGAAGCAATCAAGACTGAATCTGACACTAACAATTTTATTTCTCAAAAGCTTTCATGTGCATTGAAACCACTAATCATCAAATTACATCATAAAAGATACGCAACAAACCACCAAATATGCTTTCGTAACACAAAAGGTAGAATTAGTTGCTAATTAGTTCATAAAATTACACAGAAAATGATTTCAATATTTTACAGTCGAATCCACAAATAATCGCAGAACAATACATCTGTAACAAAACAAGAAGACCAACAATGTTTCAAATTTAATCCTATTGTGTTTTCTAAATTTAACCAGCATAATTTCATAACAAGTCATCGTTATCAAACATTTTCATAAACATACAAACCATCCGCCCTCAAGCAATTTTATCTTACCTTCAAAATCTTCTCAAATTTCCGACAGTAATTAAATAAGAAAAAGGATTCCTGTTCTATAATTGATAATGAGAAAATATTTCATCCCATAATTGCGACCAAACTTGCCTTCATTGCATTTACGCAGTGGTTATAAGGATGAAATGAAATTTTCTTTTTCCATGAAAAACACACTAATTTCATTATTATCACAACCTTTATACCTTTTCATTTATCTCGTATTGTCTATTGTTGTCCTACTGCCTTCTGCTCGAGAGCTTCCTTGTGGATGTTTTTGCTAAAATTGTGTACATGAGAAAATATGATATTATTTGATTTAAAAGTTCTGTAGGTAAAAAGGTAAGTTGGGGTCCTCAGTGGTCATTTTTAGATTAAGTAGCATACAAAATGTCCTTAGGTATCCCTAAGACCAGAGAGGAGCATAACAAAAGATCCAATGAAGTAAGTAATTAATTGTGTCATAAAAAGTTTCCTTAAAACCTGACAAAATTCCCCTAAAAACACACACCCAAAAAATCTCGAATTTGTTTTTGTTATTCAAGCTTCCTTCATCTTCATCACCGCCATATCGCTCGGATCTCTCTCATCTATTGAGGAGGGGTGTCAGTAGCAGTAAAGAGACAACAACAGTTGAAAAAAGTAGTTGAGATGCAAGAAAACAACAAAGGGACCGCATAAGAATGTGGAAAGTGGCGATAAACAGAAAAATCTGCTTTTTACAGAATGGAAAGTTTTTTTCCTTCTTCTACTTCTTTTCGTTTGAAGCAAATGCTAATTAGGGGAAAGTAAACCTGAAAATACCGCAGTTAAGGAAGAAATCTTGAATCTTTTGCTTACGCTATGGCATCTTTCTTACACAAATTTCCATCATCTTACTTCTCTTTATACATATAAAATTTTTTTTTTCATTAAGGTAGAAGGTACACAGAAGAAGAAAAATTTTTTTAATTGATTTTTTTCCTTATATAACACACTAAAGCAAACGACTAAAAGGTAGAAAAAGAAATTAAAAATTAAATTGAAGGAATAAGAGAGTGAGGCAATTTGAGGGGAAAGAAGGAGTGGAATTGGATGGATGAAGCTTTTTAGGTGCTGCTGATGCTTGCATAAGCCATGGAAATTTTTTTTATTCATGGAAAAAAAGCAAAACGACATGAGAAGCAAGTTCTTACTCGTTTTTTATGAATAAAAAGTATTGAGCAAGGACTGAGGTGGGTGACTATGGAAATGACGCTGGTTTTAGATAGATTCTTTTGAATTTAGTTAAACATTGGTTAAACATAAAAAAACTAGTGGGTCGTTCATAAATGATGTCTAATTTTTAGTATGCTTTCCCGATATCTCGGTCTCGACAAATTTTCGAGATCGAGACATAAATTAAAACTCAAATATCTTGAATCTAAATAATTTTTTTTTCACAAATTATAGTTTTAAATCACGTTACAAGAAATTAATAATCATTTAAATCCAAAATTTATTTTAAAAAATTTCTTATACTTAAAATATTTTGGTTTTAAGTTTGGTCTCGATGTCTCGAGATTTGTCAAGTTCGAGAAAGCATAATTTTTAGGAGGGGGAATGATCTGGTGCGATAGAGAAAGAGAGGGTCTAAAAATCTCGTTTTTGGGGTGACGTCATTTTTAAATAGCCCCTAGATGATCAGGGGGGATTACTAGGTTAAGCATGGGTTAAGCTTATGACCATCACTTAGGGGTCGTTTGGATATTACGTAATTTTGAATTAAACATATGTGACAACACTGAAAATTCAAACAAATATTGTTCCGCCTTTTAAAATTTATGACAAGGGGGAAGGGGTGGTCAAAAAAGTTGGTTTTAGCATGAAGTAATTTATGAACAACCCCTAAGGATATCCAATTGAGTCCAAACTAATTGTTGAATCTTACAATGGAATATATAAAAAAATTCATCCCCTTAATAATTTTTTCCATCACCCTACCGTAAAAAATCCAATCAACTTCCAATAATCAAAAAATCAGCTAAAAATATTTTTTGCATGCTTCAGCATCTTAAAAAATTCAGTTCATCAAGCTAAAAGTCCTACCCAGAACAGTGTATATGAGAATGAAAAGAAGCCAAGAACAAGAAACAACAAGATTGAATAATTAATTAAGTTTTATTATTGAAAAAAAGTATATACTGTTTACAAGTGGAAGCGACGCGAATTTCCTCCTTTTTTACATGGAACATAATATTGAAAAGTTTTCATTCTCATCGTTTCCAACCATTGATTATGTCGCAACAAATTGGAGTGGAGAACGTAGAATTTTTTTTGCAAAGTAAAGAAGTAAAGGAGGAGGAAGGATGAGGGATATTGAGAGAGACGTGTTCGTAAAAATGGATAAGTAATTAAGGTGGGAAAAAAATCAATATTTTTTCTTCCGCTTTTCTTATCATGGATATTGTTGGGGCTTCTTGTGTCTCGAGAAGAATTTGTGGGGATTCTGGGAAGAGTGGATTCTGAACGATGTAGAACGACTGTCTTCAGGCTTTGTCCTTGTAATACTTCAAAGAATGAGTGTCACATACCCTAACCCACAAAGAGCTAGATCTGATCTTGATAATTTGAGCTTGATCAGCCAAATTGATCGCGCTCACCTTGACGCGACCACGGTACGCATTTGAGCAAGATCAGAAAGAATGTTAACTGAGCATGATCTTGATCGAGATCAGAAGAACTTGATCAATGTTACTTGATGACATAATATTGCATGCAAGTTGCATGATGTATCAAGTCACCTGATCGAGATCAAGATCGAGTTCACCTAACATTCTTATTAATCTTGCTCGACATCGAGATCATAAGAGTTTGTTATATTTTAAATTTATCATTCTCAACTGATCGTGATCAAGATCAAGTTCAACTAACATTCTTATTAATCTTGCTCAAGATCAAGATCATAATCGTCTCTAAGTGATTAAGATAACAAACTCATGAGAGCTTGATTTTGAACTTGATTCATTTTGGAATTTTTAAAAAAATAATTATGAAGCTCTTATGAGCTAGATTTTAAGAATGTTCCAAGATCTAGATATTAAGAATGTTCCAAGAGCTAGAAAATTATTTACTTTTTTTGATTTTACCGAGATTCGAACCTGGGATCGCTGAGTTGTAGAAAAGCCGGTGCACTGTTCCTCTGATCTATTGCTGTCTGAAATTATATATTTTTCAGATGGCAAAATCTTATATTAATACTTAGGCAATAAATTCTATTGGAACTTTGTTTTCTGGTCCCGGACGTGACTTGGATCCAACTGGATCCTTTCATCATGGTCCTGGACGTGACTTGAATCTACTGGATCTTCAAACTCTCTTGAGCATGATACTGATCTAGATCATGATCGTACTCTGAGCTAGATAAATTGACTCACTCTTGTGAGACACTTTCTGAGCTTGCTCAAGATCTAGATCAGAGTAACTCTATATTATTTGTTACTTAAACACTTTCAAACTCTAATGAGCATGATTCTGATCTCGATCTTGATCGTACTCTGAGCTAGATAAATTGACTCACTCTTGTGAGACACTTTCTGAGCTTGCTCAAGATCTAGATCAGAGTAACTCTATATTATTTGTGACTTAAACACTTTCAAACTCTAATGAGCATGATACTGATCTAGATCATGATCGTACTCTGAGTTAGATAAATGACTCACTCTTGTGAGATTCTTTGTGATCTTATTCAAGATCTAGATCAGAGTAACTCTATATTATTTGTGACTTAAACACTTTCAAACTCTAATGAGCATGATACTGATCTAGATCTTGATCATACTCTGAGCTAGATAAATGACTCACTCTTGTGAGATACATTCTGAGCATGCTCAAGATCTAGATAAGAGTAACTCTATATTATTTGTTACTTAAACACTTTCAAACTCCAGAGAGCATGATACTGATCTCGATCATGATTGTGCTCTGAGTTAGATAAATGATTCACTCTTGTGAGATTCTTTGTGATCTTACTCAAGATCTAAATCTGAGAGACTCTAAATTATTTGTAACTTAAACACTTTCAAACTCTAATGAGCATGATACTGATCTAGATCATGATCGTACTCTGAGCTAGATAAATTGACTCAATCTTGTGAGATTCTTTGTGATCTTATTCAAGATCTAGATCAGAGTAACTCTATATTATTTGTGACTTAAACACTTTCAAACTCTAATGAGCATGATACTGATCTAGAAAAAAATTGACTCAATCTTGTGAGATTCTTTGTGATATTATTCAAGATCTAGATCAGAGTAACTCTATATTATTTGTTACTTAAGCACTTTCAAACTCTAATGACCATGATAATGATCTCGATCTTGATCGTACTCTGAACTAGATAAACTAACTAACTCTTGTGAGATACATTCTGAGCATGCTCAAGATCTAAATCTAAGGGATTCATGATCGAGATCATTATCATGGTCATTAGAGTTTGAAAGTGTTTAAGTAATAAATAATATAGAGTCACTTTAATCTAGATCTTGAATAAGATCACAAAGAATCTTACCAGAGTGAGTCAATTTATCTAGTTCAGAGTACGATCAAGATTAAGATCAGTATCATGCTCTCTAGAGCTTAAAAGTGTTTAAGTAACAAAAAATATAGAGTCACTTTAATCTAGATCTTGAGCATGCTCAGAATGTATCTCACAAGAGTGAGTCAATTTATCTAGCTCAGAGTACGATCAAGATCGAGATCAGAATCATGCTCATTTGAGTTTGATAGTGTTTAAGTAACAAAAAATATAGAGTCACTTTAATCTAGATCTTGAGCATGCTCAGAAAGTGTCTCACAAGAGTGAGTCAATTTATCTAGCTCAGAGTACGATCAAGATCGAGATCAGCATCATGCTCTTTAGAGTTTGAAAGTGTTTAAGTAACAAATAATATAGAGTTACTCTGATCTAGATCTTGAGCATGCTCAGAAAGTATCTTACAAGAGTGAGTCAATTTATCTAGTTCAGAGTACGATCAAGATCTAGATCAGTATCATGCTCATTAGAGTTTGAAAGTGTTTATGTCAAGTAAAATTTAGAGTTACTCTGATCTAGATCTTGAGCATGCTCAGAATGTATCTCACAAGAGTGAGTTATTTATCTAGCTCAGAGTACGATCATGATCGAGATCAGTATCATGCTCATTAGAGTTTGAAAGTGTTTACGTCAAGTAAAATTTAGAGTCTCTTAGATCTAGATCTTGAGCATGCTCACAAAGAATCTCACAAGAGTGAATCATTTATCTAACTCAGAGCACGATCATGATCGAGATCAGTATCATGCTCTTTAGAGTTTGAAAGTGTTTAAGTAACAAATAATATAGAGTTACTCTGATCTAGATCTTGAGCATGCTCAGAAAGTATCTTACAAGAGTGAGTCAATTTATCTAGTTCAGAGTACGATCAAGATCTAGATCAGTATCATGCTCATTAGAGTTTGAAAGTGTTTATGTCAAGTAAAATTTAGAGTTACTCTGATCTAGATCTTGAGCATGCTCAGAATGTATCTCACAAGAGTGAGTTATTTATCTAGCTCAGAGTACGATCATGATCGAGATCAGTATCATGCTCATTAGAGTTTGAAAGTGTTTACGTCAAGTAAAATTTAGAGTCTCTTAGATCTAGATCTTGAGCATGCTCACAAAGAATCTCACAAGAGTGAATCATTTATCTAACTCAGAGCACGATCATGATCGAGATCAGTATCATGCTCTTTAGAGTTTGAAAGTGTTTAAGTAACAAATAATATAGAGTTACTCTGATCTAGATCTTGAGCATGCTCAGAAAGTATCTTACAAGAGTGAGTCAATTTATCTAGTTCAGAGTACGATCAAGATCTAGATCAGTATCATGCTCATTAGAGTTTGAAAGTGTTTAAGTAACAAATAATATAGAGTTACTCTGATCTAGATCTTGAGCATGCTCACAAAGTGTCTCACAAGATTGAGTCAATTTATCTAGCTCAGAGTACGATCATGATCGAGATCAGTATCATGATCTTTAGAGTTTGAAAGTGTTTAAGTAACAAATAATATAGAGTTACTCTGATCTAGATCTTGAGCATGCTCAGAATGTATCTCACAAGAGTGAGTCATTTATCTAGCTCAGAGTACGATCAAGATCGAGATCAGTATCTTTCTTATGAGAATGCACTAAAAAATCTGTCTCTGATCAAGCTCATTTTTGCTGACTTTCTTTTTTGTTGTTAGGGATAACTATAGAGCACATTCACAATATTTTCTTAATTTTAACTTCAATTCTCAGAAGTTTATTTGACCTTTCCATTCCTTGAAGCCCTAATATCCGTAAAATTATGATCTTCTTCTTACTTACCCGTGTATCTTCTTCTGCTTTATATAATGAGGCTAACAATTTGTACAATTTTTTCCATCATTCATTAATATTATAGATGATAGAGAGAAGGACCGATGAGCGATATCCCCGATATCTATATTGAGATATTTACGATACAGAAAAAAAATTGTTTCATCAATGGCGACAACGTGGGGGTAATTAGTAAAGTATAAAAACAGATACACAACTCTATGTCTCTATGATGAGCAGGAAAAAAAGTTGTGTTTGAATTGAAAAATTTTATAGGATAGTGGAGAGGAAAGTTAAAAGCAAATAGAAGGCATGGAGGTAATGGAGTGGGACAATTTTATGGACGAATCATCATTAGATTTTATGTTGAATTTCATATGATGTGTCTACATTCGATAGAACTGTGTCAATATTGAAACGAGTTTTATTTAAAGAGTGTAAATTGTAACAAGAGGTCGAGGAACTTTGGTGACATATATTGGTTTGGTTATGAGAATTTTGAATACTATAAAGTAGGAATTTTACAAATTTTCTTACAAATTTTATATACTTGTGTCATTTTTATATCATGCAGTTCATTTATGGTTCGGCTGCTTAGTTCATTAGAACAATTTTCAGATAAAGAGAACAATTTGTGAAAGTTGAGATCAAATCTATTAAAAGATAGGGATTCGTTCACTTATTACGTTCGAATTTTAAGTAGAGCCTCCCCCCTAAGTGTCTAAGATTTTGTAACAGGCTAAACTAAAAAAAATTTCCGTTTAAAATCTAAGAACCGAGAAGAGTCTTAAAAGTCACTGTTCTGCGTTACGCAGGGCGTTACGTAATAAGTGAATAACCCCTAGTGAGAACTGTCATCTGAAAATAAAGTAACTATTCAAAGAGGCAAAGGCTTCTATTTGAATTTCTTATGAAGCCTTTTTGCCAATATTTTTATAAGTTTAACAATTAATGAAGTGGCAAGTTTCACATATTGAAATAATTTCAAAATCTTTGATTTATGACGAAGATTCAAGTCCTTGAAAATTTAATAAAATATGCTCAAAATGGTCATAATTTCCTCTTTTTTGCTGCTTTGTGTTGTAATTTTATTAAAAATATTTTTTTTTGTTGCACACAAGATATAGCTTAGTAGTGGTTTTTGTAATTTAGTGACAAAGGCTCTGGAGGTGTGTGATATTCCTTACAAAAAGTTAGAACCCATCTTTCATTTTTTTACATAAATAATGTTTTGAATTCAATAAAAAATCATCCTCATAACAATAAAATATTATTTATTAACACACAAAAGTAAACTGAAAACCAGTACATTTTTTACATGCATCTGACCTGATCCGATAACAAGTAAACAAATTTTTTGATACATCAAACAAAATATTGCATAACACAGCATAAACAACATAATTAGTTTTTGTGCAATTGCAAGTGTAATTAATTTCTGCGGTAAATACTGCAACTGAGAGGACTTGATTCCTCCAACATACACAGTTAATTGCAAATTCATAACTTTTTTCGCGTTGTTTTAAAATAAATTTAAATATTATTTTTTTGTGAAATTTGATATTATGGACACTGTGGATGTGGAAACAGTAAAACATGAAAACCACGTAATTTTATTTAGTTTAGTTGAGTTTGCAAAAATTTTCATCGTAAATCGATGTGATGATGGATTTTCAATGAAAATTTTCATCATTATAATTAAAACTGGTGCTGATGCTGCAGAAACTTTAGGAAATATTGATGTGCTTTATATGTGGGTGTGCGTGTATATGTCAGTGAGGAAATTACCACGTTTGATTGAAAAGTTTTGAAAATTAATTTTCTCTCATAACTTTTTTTGGTGGTGTCAGATTTCAACATGAATTATTAAATTTTCGCTTAACTTCGTTAGCTTTTGAAGGATAAAGTTATAATTGTTGTGAAGGAATCATTTTGAAGAAATTTTATTATCTGAGGTTTAGACTTAAGTTCATTTTATAATTTGAAATCTTGTTGTGCTTAAAACTATTTTTACAAATGTGTAACCAGGGGGTTAGTAAAAAACCTATTTACAGGGGAAAACCACTTGGTGGAAAAAATTCCGTGCCTGGTGGAATTTTTTTAGAAAACATCTAGGCTCAAACTTTTGGTCCTATCTTGAGCAGAACCATAATTTAAGATATTCTGACACCGTTTCCAGTTCTGGTGGAAAACAAATATTTGGTGGAAAATGACTTTTTTCCACTAAGTGGTTTTCCCCTTTGTTAATGTACGGCATTAACATAGTTTTATATCTTAAAAGCTCATTTTTATATGTCATATGTAATTTGATACTTTTGTGTTTATTGTTACTTTCATTAGATGACAGCACTTGTCATTTAATTCATATATCTAATTGCCGTTACAATTAGTGCAATCATAGATGATATCATATCTATGAGTCATGGATTAATTCATGATAATGCAAGATGACACCTTTGTGACTCATGTTGCAGTTATCAATAAATTTCACCATTTCATGCAATTTACATACTATAAATAACCTGTAATAATCGATGAATAAATCAGTCTTATTTTGATAGTTAAACTGGCAAGTTCTTATCAATTAAAGTATTCTTTACTTTGTACCAACTAAACATTTGCAGCGAAACTTTGAACAGTCGCAACGCAACATTGGTCCAATCGGTCCGTGAAATAGTACGGCGAGGGGAGACGCTGATTTAGTGGAATCAGTTTCCACAGCATCAGTCATACAGATTGTGTGATGTTCAGAATTTTATATAATAAATAAGTGAAGTTAAATACGTAAAAGTTTCTGGCCAGAACTAAGCACGTATTAGGTGAGTAAAAGTGAATTTTTCTAAGGGAATTATTCATCTTATGTACTGTAATTAAAATTTGACTCATTCAAATTGAGATTACAGAAAGAACACTTAAGTGATCCTTAAGTTTTTTGTGAAATATCTTTGTTATATATCCTGCGGGTTCAAAGATTAGTGTGAGAAAATTTCGGAATTATTCTAGTACCTTGCGGTACAGATTTTAGGGAGTTATTCAGTTTTCTCAATATACTGTAATTCAAAAGGAATTTAAAGTATCGCACATAGTGAATTTTGAACAAAATTGTTTTAATTTCGAAAATACAGTAGGTATCAGGGGAATTAGAAAATTTTGACTAGTTTCTTCAAGTCATTGGGGAAATTGTGTGGAATAAAATTGTTTGTGTTAATTTTATTCATAAGTGTTTATCAGACATACGAGAAGGTATCAGACATACAATAAGTATCAGATATACCAAAAGTATCAGCCATAGAACACTTCGGAGAAGTTTGTACAAGAAAAAATCACATTTTTGTGTCTAATTTTGAGAGTACATAAGGTACCGAGAAAATTAGTTAGCAACCATCATATTGCAAAATTTGGGTACGCATGAGGTGCGTATTTGAGTGGTGTCAGTGACATCTAATTGTAAACATTTCCTCTAGTCGACATAGAGACAGAAATAGTTTGTTGTTTTCTAAGTGAGAGAACTTTTTGTGTACATGAGGTACATTTTGTAAATTTCGTCTAATAGGTTTAGAGAAATTTTCTTTGGCGGTCTCTAGAGAGAGACTTTGAAACTTTGCCAGTAAAGTTTAAAATAAGTGAGTACAAAAGTTACCACAAAATAATTTATAATTCAGTGCGTTATTAAACTGCTACGTAAGATACACCAAGTCTGAGTTCGAGAATAAATAAGTTATCAGGGGATCAGGATTTTTTGGGTTTTCTAGCGTTTTAGCACAGAACATAAGTACAATAGTCATTATTCTTTGCTCAATAAGAAATTTTTAAGTCCTGCGGGTATAATTCTTAACATGGGTAGTAAAAAGGATAGTGAAATCAATCATGAAGCTTACAAAAGTTACGTGGAATTAGATCAAACGCAGCACGGGTTGCAAGAAATAATTTCAGAATTTTTTATAGATGCTCATAATTTATCAAAACCTACTCAAAGTAAAGTGCAGATGTGTTTGACTAAATTAGATGAAGCTTGGCTTAATTTTGAGGCCACTGATATGTTTTTAAAGCAACTGAACCTTAATGGCATTTTAAGCGACAAGGCTTATTTTAAGAAGAAACGCTTTGAGGTGACTAAAACAATGTATAATGTTACTCGAAAGCAGTTTCAAATTGAATGTCCAATTGATCAGGTGTCACAAGGATTGTCTGCTCAAGCATTTGGTTCTGATGACTACGAAGTCCAGAACAATGATGAGAGCAATCGCTTGATAATTGACAATGATGAGTTCACAGATCAAAAGTATTTGGGAAACTCTAGCAATATACGCTGCAATTATCAGAAGGATTTATTGCATGTTTTCCAGCACGCTAATGCGGAAAAACTATTTTCAATGTTTCCAGAGCTCAAGGCAGAATCCTGGGTCTGGATGAACAAAGTTAGGAATGGGAATACAAGTTCGCAAAATGTCCTATTAGGAATAAAAATATTTTTAGATTTTTTGTTCAAAATTTTTAATGAAAAGTTTCAAGCACTGTCTTCTAAGAAGTGTTATGATGTTAGGTCAGGTTTTGATCAGATGCTTAAATCCTTGGCTGAGGGTTATGGTACGGCTCAACCAATGGAATGTGACTATATTTGGAAATTCCAAAAGTTGAATATTAAGAATGCGATAAACACAGATTTTCTTCAAAAAGTTTATGATAAAATTTCCTATGAAAGGAAAGATTTTAAACTATTGAATATTGAGTTGATAAACGTAGATCGACAAAATGATGTTTTAGAAAACCAAAAATTTGAGCTCATTGCGGATGAGTCATTGTGTAAATCATTGAATGAGGTCACTAAGAACCAAGTTACTCATTTCACGAAATTAATATTAATTATGGTCCTACAATTACTTATTGTAGAGAAATGTATTAAGAGTGTTTGTCTTAATGCGTCGAATTTTGATATGTGTTCAAAACTTGCAACTAGTAAGGTTAAAGAATCTTCGATTAGCACGATGTGCAAGAAAAGTTATGCGAGCAACAAAAATGCAATGTTGTGCATGTTATGTTCTGAATTTCATGAAATTATGAAATGCTTATTAATGCCGATTGTAGATCGACAAATTTCAGAAAGGGAAAAAATTTGTTTTCATAATTCCAGTTCAAAGTTAAGTTTGACAGAAGGAAATTTCAAAAATGTTTCGAATAAAAAGGTTGATTGTTATCAACAAAGATTTTATGACAGCCTAGATGTTTTTTCTTCGGCTGAGGAGGCTCTAAATGCCCCAGGATTTAGTTGTGAGACTAAAAAATTAAGCTCATCCCATGCTAGAGCATTTCAAGTGATAAAGTGTACATCTGAGTTTGGGATGAAAGCAAAAAATGCTTATTTTGACCAATTGAAGGTCTATGATACAATTGACAAGCATTTGGGTCTGAAGTTTACATCAGCGTCTTGTGAAACATCAGATAATCAGGTTAAGTTAGTAACGGGATTTTTTATAAATTCGAAGTATGAAAAATTGGTCCATAATGACATGGATAATTTTCCGAACAAAGGTTCAGATAGTCATATTCCAGAAATTTTAGGGAATTCGATGAAAGATCCATTATGGGAGTATAGTGAAAGGATGCATAAAAGTATCAAGGCAGCTACAAAGTTTGTAGGGAATATAAGCAATCAAGACATGACATGCATGTCTAAGTTGACGAATTTGATAAATTCAACTGGTCATTTCATGGCAAAAGAATTCCATGTAGATCCATTTCAAGAATCACATTTCAAGAATGTTTCTTTAGATAAACCAAAAATAAATAAGGTTTTCGATAATGTTCCTTTAGAATCATTTGAAGGTGAAAATGTCACCAAAAAGTTGTTGTTAACACATGGTTCTCAACACGAAAATAAGCAAATAGTAACAGAGCTGTTGACCAAAAATCAGGGTCTTAGAGAAAGCAAGAAAGTGCATTCATTTGGAATGCGCAGCGTTATAGCGCATATATCTCCAAAAGTAAGAGAAAAATGTATAAGTCATAATAGAGACTTGAAAATTGACGTCATTTTTGACACATATACGTTTATGGAATCAAGTTATGGGCTACCACATTCATTTTTTGCTAACCAAAAATTAGTTATTCATTCTCTAAGCATAGGCTATGATCCAGTGCAAGAAACAATTATTGTTGTGACGATAATTGAGAGACGACTACCACAGCAGCAAGCGTGTGCGATGGTTGGAAGTATAATGTTGATGAAAAAAAAAATGATAGCAGGGACAATGGTTATCAAATCCAGCCAAATTGTGATCGTTCAAGTGAGACAAGTCATAATTCGTGTGAAACATCTGAGGGACGAATCTGAATTAAAAGGTTTTTTGGATGAAATCCCCATACAAATGGATCTTTGCAACTTGTCTATGGGTGATCTCGGGGAAGTATCGGCTGAACAATCAAAGTATGTTGTTCGACTAACAATGTGGAAAAGAGCTAAAAAAGAAGAATCTATGAAAGCAGGAAATTCTGAATTGTCCTGGCTTGTAAAATCGGGAGAATTCACTGAGAAAGTTAGTGAGATTAAGCAATTGAGAGATGACAAATCATCAATGATGAGATTTGCATTGTTTTGTATTGTAACAGCCCATCACTCAATTGACTTAGGGAATTTGAAATTCGGGAATGAAAAATCAATTATCATGCTGATAAACAACGACTTATGTAATGAAATGGTTCTGACAATGAGAACTAGCCAACGTAATTTACCATTACCTGATGATTCAACGAGAATATGGCAGGAATGGAGTAATTATTGGAGTTTTAAGGAACTTAGTTTATTAAGGTGGATCCATTTGGCATCAAACGACAAAAGTAACACTCTCAAGGAAGGAGAGATTGGAAATAATGGCAGCTTATTGTTGGTAAAGTCAGATGTTTTATCAAGCAGTAACGACTGGGTTGTTCTAAAATCAAATCGTGAGTCTTCAACAAAAATTCAGTTAGATTCTGAACACAAAGTTATGGTTGAAATGATTCAAAAGAGGATGCAAAGAAGTCCTATTTATCAAGACATGTGGGTATGTGATCCACACAACAACAATATTTACAAAGTATGCCCATTAGGAAATTATAATTTCAAAGAAACAAAACTAAATCAAACTGAAACAGCTAAAAAGGCGACTAATGGAATTCTGTGTTTCAAAATCAGCGCAATTCTTGGGAATACTGGTGAATCGCAGCGATTGCAAGGATGTCTAGAAATGAGGTCAAGTGACAACAAAGCAAAGTACATTGAATATGATGTAGATGAAACTAAATCGAGCTTAGAGTCGATTATCAAAAATTCAAATGAGACTTCTGATGGGGTTTCAACAAGGAAGCAGTTCACAGGATTATGTGGTTCGGACGGCTTTACAGAGAAAAACTCACGACAGTACGATGTAATGGTCAAAGAGTTTCTCAACACACAGTTAATGGTGACTAAAGTTCAGCATTATCAATATTTAGAAACCCAGGTTGACGAAAATTCAAAGAAGGAAAGAATTATCAACAGAACATTGAAAGGTAAATGTGAATTCATTATGAATAATGATAGGGTTTGTATCATTTTTAGGTTACAAAACAACGAAAATCAGGGATGGCTACGAGAATTATCGATTTTGAGTCCATCAAAAGAAAGTATTCCTAAGGAGGATAAAGAATTCAATAAGATTTATCTATTGAACATAAAATTAGTATGCTTCCATCCAGAAGTGAGGCAGCATGGTGTGAAGAACATCTTAGTAACAAAAGACAAAGATCTCAGCTTGTCACATAAAGCAAGATCAATCAAAAGTATGATCCGTTTATGTTTTAAGATTGGAATGTATAACGAGGAAATCCAAAATCAGCTGATGGTAATGAAAAGCATTGATATGTACCTAACAAATTATCATTCAGATAGTGATGTCTTTGGAGTTCAACAATTTAAGCAGTTATCAGGCGTTCAGATACTTCTGAACGAAAGGTACAAAGCAGATGAGAAAGTTCGGTTAATTATGAATCGAGCTGTGAATTCAATTCACAAAAAATTTAAAACTAGCTCACTGGTTGATGAGCTTTCTAAAGATTGTAGGAATGTCATAGCCATAGGAAGTTTAGTATATGAAGTATTGCATGATCATGACAAATATGTCACAGAAGGTGGAGATATTTGTATGATATGCATGTCGATTGAGATTAGGAAACTTTTCAAGTCATTCTGTAAGTCAGAATATTTTAATGCCAATCAGATCAAGTTATCTAAACAATATCTGAAGAAAAGTAGAAAATGTAAATCAATTCGAAAGGCGGTTGATTATTTGACAATTAAGTGTATCATTCAAGACCTTAGATTTTTGAAACCTAATATTAACAGGTTAAAGTTGAACTTGAGCTTAAATAACCATGTATGGTCTAACAAAATTGAGGAAAATTTTAAAGAAAATGTGAAAGCTTATTCGTTTGGGATAGTTTTTCAAAACACAGCAGAGCGAGGCTCTATGCTGGGAAATGTAGACACTGAAGAAAACAGATTTGAAAATGACACAAGTTCATTTGTCAAGAGTTCAGTTGAACATGGGACAGTAAGTCCATGGATGGTAAGGCCATTAACTACAATTTTAGTAGTCAGGAGTCATAATACTGAATTAATCAAAAGGGTTACTTCAATTTATGATGAATTAATTTATATTTGGGACATTTTTCAAGGCAAACAATTTGAAAAATTAATGTTGTACGAAAATTGGTCTCAAAAGTTAGAAAACTTCCAAGACGGGGAAGAAGTGCTGTTGATAACGGAAACCAGCAGTAGTGTTGATTTACCTAAGGCAACTATTACAAAAGTTCATTCTGACAAGAAGTGTCTGGGAAGATTTGTTATGGTAATGATTGCGCTAGGTCGAATAAATGAAAAAGCAGTAGTTGAAAATGTCACACTGCCCACAGAAGTTAAAATACAGTCCACAAGAATAGAAGTTACCGATAGAAAGTTGGTACGAATCAGAGAAAAAATGTCAAAACTATGTAAAGAACAAGCGGCTAGATTAGCCTCTGAAAATCAAATTGAATGTGCTACATTAAATATTTTAACTAGAAATATATTAATGAGAGTTTTACAACTAATGGCTTGTAGAGTATTAGTAAAAGCTAAAGGTTTTGATGAAATAGTGGTGTTCAAGATTGGCACAGCATGGAGAACGACGATAGATGCAGAAGGGGAGTTTGCAGAGAGAATATTTTCAAAACAATGTTCACATCAAGTTCAAGAATTGATGAGAAATTATAAAGAAACAGATCAAGATATCAACCAGCTCTCAACTCAACTCCGCTCCACACACTTAAAGACTTCGGCTAAAAATGCAAGATGTTTGATGGAAGATTTTATTGAAAATTCCCAAACAATTAAAAGAAGTACTGTAAATGATAATGACATCGCCATCATATCAACAGGGTTGTTTGGTTATTTTCAAAACAAGTCAAGTTATGAGACAAATCAACACGCGATTTCTCAACAAAGGACACGTGGTCACAAACTAATAATTCAAGTGTTTCTAGACACAGCTAGTAATGAACACAAAAGTATTTGGTGCAACAAAAATGTAAAATTGAAACAATCGAATCAATTTCTGAATGCTACGGCGCTAAATGAAGAATATGTGGAAGATATGTTCAAAAGCAATTGGTTATTAGTATATGAACCTACACATAAGGTATTGAAAGCAGGACTAGACACAAAAAAGGATATCAAGTCTACAGATTTTGATCATAAACTGGTGATTACAAATACAGTCAACAAGATGTATTTCGGTAATTACCATAAGACGAACCAGATAGAAGCTACATCAAAGATGATTGTAAAGTCTATGAATTCAACAATTCCAATGGAAATTGTCAAAAAAGAAACAACAGCAACTTATAGTTACAAAAAATTATCGCAAGAATACTATTATTGGATTAAAGATATTCAAAATAGGTATGGTTTTGCTTTAAACGTTACAACAGAACAAATATATCCAGAATCTACAGATAGAATGGAAGAGATAACTGGAATAGTTTACCAGAAGCTACTAAACCAAAAATGCTTTGATTTGAAAGCATTAAATCATATGGATTATGACAAAATTGATAAAAATTCAATAATATACAAATTTATTCATACTGACGAGCCACAGAAGTCAGATAATGATAACCTACAAGCTAAAATCAACTGGAAAGTGAGCAAAAATGGAAAGTTAGCAACAATTTTACGAACTCTGATGTTTAGTATCGTGTTGGGAGCTTATTGTTTTAAATACCAATTAACAAAAGAAGCGGAGCCAACAATGAACAACATCGAGATGGAACCATCGACACTGGATGAGAAACATCAAGCCAATCGATCGCCAATACTTTCACAAAAAGGCCAAGTTTTAGTTTTAAGCAAGGCTAAGGGGGGAGTAATGTTAATGTACGGCATTAACATAGTTTTATATCTTAAAAGCTCATTTTTATATGTCATATGTAATTTGATACTTTTGTGTTTATTGTTACTTTCATTAGATGACAGCACTTGTCATTTAATTCATATATCTAATTGCCGTTACAATTAGTGCAATCATAGATGATATCATATCTATGAGTCATGGATTAATTCATGATAATGCAAGATGACACCTTTGTGACTCATGTTGCAGTTATCAATAAATTTCACCATTTCATGCAATTTACATACTATAAATAACCTGTAATAATCGATGAATAAATCAGTCTTATTTTGATAGTTAAACTGGCAAGTTCTTATCAATTAAAGTATTCTTTACTTTGTACCAACTAAACATTTGCAGCGAAACTTTGAACAGTCGCAACGCAACACCCTTGCCTATTTAGCTTTTAAACTCAATCTAAATAAATATATTATGTCATTTTTATAAACTTTTCAGGAAATAATTTAACATTGTAAAAATTTAAAACTGAAAATTGAAATATTTTAAAATGTAAAAGTTTAAGAAATAAAAAATAAAAAATTTTAAAATTTAAAACTAGGAAATTTGAAACTTTTGAAATTAGAAAATTTAAAAGTTTTAAAATATTTTCCAAAAATTTAAAAGTTTAAAAAATAGATAATTTTAAAATTAAAAAATTAAAAATTAAGAAATTTGAAAATTAAAAGATATGAATATTTGAAAATTTAAAAAATCTATAATTAGTAAAAAACTTGAACACATTTACAAAATATTTTTTTAAATTTTTATGAAAAATTTTTTAAAAAAAGTTTCTAAAAAGGAATTTTATAATTTAAACTGCAAATTCGGTTTAGAATTTAAAAGATCACAGGAAAAAGTATCAACAATAATTGTTGAACAATTACCATCAATTTAAAACTTAATTAATTATTCAGTAAAATAAATAAATCCTCTTAGATAAAAATAAGTGAAATATTATGAACATTTGTAAAGGTAGAGAAGATTACAGCCACAAAAAAAAATCGTGTGGGATTAATTGCCAATCCACACATAAATTTATTAAAGCACTTCAGTTAAAGAGCTTTTAAATTTTCAAATTCAATACACGACCGTGTTTTTAAAAGCCCATTTATGAGTCATCGTTGAATTAATGAGAGCTATCAGAGCTGCCAATAATAATATTCATATCATGAGTAAATCATGTGAATTAAAAGGTGATGGAAGGTACGAAACAAGAAAACTTGCTGAATAATTTTAATAATCTTGATAACGTGAAATTGATGAATGATGAATGAACCCCCCAGCGTAAATATTGAAACAATCAATTTATGAAATTTAATTTTAATTTAATTTTACAGGTCACTTGACAAACTCTATTTGGTGATTATATGTGCTGTCTATATATTGTATAACAAAAGTTGTCGGCGAGAGAAAGAGAGTGCTTAAGTTTGCACACAATACCCCTGGCATCATCGTCAACATCACATGAACACACATTTCAGCTATTTTGCTGTTGTTGTTGATACCATTGCCTTTCACTCAGTCATTCTAGTTGACTTTACTTATTCACATTTATACAAACATATTTGAATAAGTTTTTAGCATATTTTCATCAGGTTATTGATATTTAATAGTTTGTCCGCTATTTTGAATATTTGCCCTGTGAATAGTTAAGGTGTGTAAGACTGGTAGATTAATATTTGCAATGAATTAGTCAATAAGTGAAGATTTTAATATTTTCTATAGCTATTCTATTTTAATGAGGTCGGATAGCTGATTTGTTAACAGAAATTGGGTGAAGTAATCTAAAAATCATCAGCATTTGCAATTAAGAAACCTTATTTTCTATTTTTAAAATTTTCGAGACACACCTGGGTACATGTCACGCTACATCAGTGTGCCTCAGCACATAGTTTGAAACATCCTGCAGCAAAAACCACCCTAGCTTAATTCAACGCCACATTCTGAGCCATACATTGTTACTTTTAGAAGCGTCATAACAAAAATATGCGTCCTAATCCTTTGAAACATCTTCAGCATCCTTATAACTTCCGTCTGTATTGTCATTGAGTTTATAGTGAAAAATAGTATCTTATGAATGAGGAAAATTGTGATGGCATTTATCAAAACAAAACATTCAACCAGCATCATAGTTGATTTCATTATATTCTCACACACAAGATCTACAATATGAATGATGATGATGATGATGACGACGACTATCATATACCCTTTGTGTGTGTATACAATTCAGGATAAATCTCTGTGTGTGGCTGGAAAAAGTTTTTATTTTGCCATCTATTTTCTATTTGGTTTAATAAACGTCGAGTGTGTGTGTACATACTTTGATATGAGCAGCTTTAAACATCAAAACCTCAAAATCGTATCTGAAGTTGAAACTGATTTTCATCTCGATATGAGCACGCTCATTGCTTGTTGTTGAGCTATAAAGAACAAAAAAATACAAATAAACAGTAAAGTAAATGAAATTGCTTCATTTTAAACCATTATTGTGGCTTGCTGTTGATGTAGATTGGGTCTTGCATGCATTTGATTGATTTTTGATTGCACAATTTAATCGATAAGAGTTCTCATTTCAATGAATATGCTCATTTGTGTGTGTATGAGTGGGTGTGTGGGTTATTGAGCTTTCGTTTTGAATTGTATGACTGCAAAAATTCTTTTAAAATAATAGAATTCTCAAGTGGGAATTTCGATGAGGATATGCTCATTTAAAATTGATCAAGTCCATAAAGTTTGATGAGATTGATCGATGTGTGTTCTTGTGCTGAATTTATCATTAATTGCTTTAATTGAAAGAAAGATTGAGAAGGGCAGGAAACTTAAGCAAAGGAGGTCCGGACAGCTCCACTTCATCTATAGTTGTAGAAAAACCACACCTAGCCAGTGCTCTTATGACCAAGCATTTTCTACCATTAGCGTCACCTTTGTCTAGGGCATTAGTATAGCAAGGAATTTGGCCGCGGGTCTCCCGGGCTTAGGTAGAGTTTTTTAAACAACGTCCGGGACCAAAGCCCTGATCGCTCCTTCTTGCTACGCAAATGGTCTTGGGATCATTCATAAATGACGTCAAAAAAACTTTTTTCAAAAAATAATATTAGAATTCTGAGAATTGTTAGATCTCTTTAGATCCTCCCATATGACGTCATTTATAAACGAACCCTAGATTTGAATTGTGATAAGTCCTGTAGGTTACAAAAATCTAGCCAAAATAGGCCCTCTTGCTAGACATGAGGTTAATTTAATTTGTATTGATCAATATGATTGTCAAGTAATTATTTTAAATGCCTAAATAGCATAAAAAGAACCTAGCATTTAGATTATTATGGACACAATAAATGTCTGCTTGGAATTACCTTTATAATTCATAATCATACCAAAAATGACCCAAAATTTGCTTTTAAGTAATTTTCTGTATATTAATTTAGAACAATTGCCGTAAATAATTCAAAAAGCCTTTGGAAAATGACCGACAAACAAATTACCAGTTAAGCATCAATTTTCCTTTGTCAAAGAACGACTTACATACACAATTTCTACACAATAATTCCCCAAGCTGGCATTATTGAATCAAATCATTTCTAGTACCTCCCAAATATGTGCCTTTTACAATAACAGAAACAATTCATTACGTCTGTAATAAATCAATTATTTGTGTGCAATTATAAAGTGAAATAAATCAATACGAAAGTGAAGGAGATGGAGAATGAGAGAATGGGTTCAAGTGAGCGAGAGAAAATGTTTTTGTGTTTGCATTTAGCATGTCATAAGAAAGAACATTCCATAAAATGATTTATAATCAACGCAATTGTATTTCCTCTGTTGCCTTTTTTTCTCTCTCTCTCATTCGGTTTCATTATTTCACAAATATGTTCGATTTCAATTTTATTTAATTGTTGTGTAATTTCAATTTTCATGCTGTAATTGAATTTTCTTTTTCTATCGGTGGCTTTTCTTCTTTCACTTTGCCTTTTCATGTTTTTTTTATTCTCGGTGTAATTAGAAGTTTCAATTTCCTAACCAGCATAAGATTGGGTATGAATTCAATGATTTTTGAAGGATACAGGCTGATGAGAATGAGAGCAATTTTTTTAAATGATTTGTCAGTTTGGTTTTGTGATTCATACGGCTTTGTGGACAAATTTGTGATTGATCTTTGTGTATTTTAACATGCTGCTTTATAAATTATTTCAAATCTTTTGTTCGTAGCTAATATTGACGTGGTTATGCGTGGGCTGATTAATCTATAAATTAAATGATTGTCTCTGGCAATACTTTGTCATAAAGAAGATTCCTTTGGGTGTATGGTATCTAGTTTTTGAACATGGGTACCCGAATGGCTCAAATGCTCTATTAGAAATATTTTTGGTGTCTAAGCACGTGACTAATGACCTAATGATCCACCTTTCATGTAGCTCAGGGTTCGTTCATTTTGGGTATATGTCAATCCATAGCAAACAGTTTTTATTATTCGAAAATGGTTCTTATGTTTCGAAGACAAAATTTCGAAAATGTGGTTTTTTAAATTGAAAATGACCGTTGTAAATCAAAACAAAAATTTTTACTTAATTTAATTAAATATGGTTAAAGCTTGCAAAGTTGCTAGCTGTAACCAAAAGGAATCAATAAACCATGTTTTTGAAGTGCCTAAACATTGTATAAATAAGGATAAGTGGTTTTTTCAAATTCAAGTTTGCAGCCAATGGATGTCAATAAAAATTTAAGATTTTAGACACACTGGGTTGATTTTTGACCAATTTCCAGCAAATCTTTTATTTCAGATATCAATGACGTCTAAAATGAAATTCTCAGATATAATTTCAAATTTTGTCACAAGAAAGTTCAAACAAAATCAAAATTTTTAATAAAATCTACAAAAAAAAAACAATTAAAAAGCGCTCAGTTCCATTCACTAAATCATTCTTACTTAAATTCAGTTGTACAAAATATAATCTGACACAACATTGTCATGAGAAATTCAATTTTTCATTTCAAGTATCTAGAAGAGATTCCAGTACCCAGCTAAATATGCAAGAGACACAATGTAGCCGAAATGGAAGGGGAGTGAGAAGTTGTACGAGAATATGCTTCCATACACATTAGCTTTATTATTAGAAGTGTCATAACTGAAGATGAAACATTCATTAATCAAAGGGTGATAAATTAAATTTAATTGATTTTATAATGATAGAAAAAAGAGGGCTTTAAAAAGTTTAATGAATTCGATTAAAAAATGAAGGTCGATTGAAAATGTTCACAATCATTGTTGGTTAAGGTTTTATGATAAGAAGAGTTTAGAAAAGTTAGTTTACTTGGGGGTCAGACGCGTATCCAGGGGGATGATAGAAACAAATCCTCGTTGGAATAATTTCTTCAATTTGGTATCTTTTTATGAAAATAAATTTCCGTTCATACAAAAATTCCCCTCTGCCTGGAACCGTTTTGTTGGGTATACCCTTGCCATACTAGAGATATTTTTTTGAAATTTATTTCGGGGTTTGACCCCTCAAATCTCCCCTGTCTAGGATATTCTTGAAAATCTAGCTCCTGTAGTCATTTGGATATTAAGTATTGCTTAGCTGTAGGAAGGGGGGGGGGGGTGGTGCAGAATTTAGATTTTTTGCATTAAAATTTTCCATACAGTTTTCCTCCTTTGTCACAAAATTAAGTTTTAGAACGTCATAAGTAAATGACTCCTTATTTACATCTTAGTTGCTTAGTTGCAGCACATTTCATTAAATCAATACTTTATATCCAATAAAACTTCTCATTTTCTAAAGAATTTTATTTTCACAATAAAGTATAAAACTTCTTCCTTTTCTACATCAAAAATTCCATTAAATAAGCCTGAAATCCCTTAAATAGACATAACATCATATTTCTATCGAAGCCGTAGATATGTCTTGAAAATAGTCACATATAGTCCTTTAGAAATGCTCGTATGAAAAGGACTGAAGAAATGTCTAGTGAATAATATTCACACGAGTATGAATATAGAAATAAATGTGTAAATGGAATAGAATCACATAATGTATGCAGCATGAGAGGGATATACGTACATGAAAAATCAGAAAATATGTTACGAGAAAAAAGTATAAATCTTATCATTATTGTTGTAATGTCATGGAAAATGTCTGAAAAGCAACAAATGATTTTTTTCTTCTTTTTTTCATGATTACATTTTTATTATTTTTTTGGGGAGAGAAAGAGAGAAAATTTGAATTCTGAGAGATGAGAGTGAAGTTGCTCAACGGAGAGTGTTGCTCAGTTCTGAATTTTGCAAATTCATATCCATTGCGCATTTATGAGAGAATTTAAATTCCTCTCGTGAGAGAAAATTCTCTCAAATCTCAAAAAAATTCTTTAACTTTGAACAAAAATTCTTTTTAATATACAAAACAAAAATATTTTTTTTTCTCTCTCGCACGTTACTCTCTCATTTCTCCAGCAGTGTTTTCATGTTCATATTCGTATGAATGAAGGAAAAAAATAAACTGCAATTCAACACTCGTCTGTCGAAAAAGCGATTAGTTGCTTTTATTTTTTGTAACCGTGCGGACATGTTATTGTAAAATCGCTGTAAAGAAAAAAGGAGAAAATTAAAAAAATTTTGGAGAAAAAAGTGAAAAAAGGAAAAGAATAAAATCTTTTATTTTCGGTTCGATCGGTGAAAAATGGAAAAAAATTAAGAAAGGTGAAATTTTTTGAAATGACATGTGAAAAATTGCAGTGGAAAATGTTCAAAATAATTTTTTTTGATAAACAATTCAATTTGTATAATTGAATTTGTGAAAAAAAGGCATTCAGAAAAATAAATTGTGAAAAATTATGAATGGCAAAAATTATAGAAATTGAAGTGAAATTGAAATTGCAGAGGCTTTGAAAATTCAAACAAATCAAAAAAGTGGAAAATTAAAATTAAATTCCATCGATTTTTTAAGTCTTGTGAAAAATAATTCTTAAATGAGGATTTTTTTTGTGATTTCTTCTCTCACCTGTGAATTGAAATGGAAGTCGTTAGGATTTTTTTTTATTGGTAGAGGGTATTGTGCTGAATTATGGCAAATATTTTTGAAAACTTTCTGTTATCAGTTGTGGAAGAAAAATGGAAAATCTTAAAAAATTTATTACAAAATATCTGTTGAAAAATTCAAAACGTTTTAAAATTTTTCTAGAATTTTGAAATAAAAGTTTAATTTTTTTTGGGTAATTTTTAAATATGAATAAATTTTGGTCAATTTCTTGTTATTAAAATATTTTGGAGTAAAATTAATGCGACTATGAAATCTAAATAATTTTATAAGAAAACAATTTTTTCAAAATATCCTTTCAAATTTGCTAGTCAATAAGAATATTAAAAACAAGAAATTCGAAAGACCTTCAAAAATTTTATGGAACAAATTTATGGCTGTGACAGAATCAATGAATAAGTTGTTTGAATATTGTCGTAAAAATTGCAAATCTGTCGAGTTTTTCTATTTAAAGTAATATTTGAAACATTTAATAAAAAATTGTGATAAAAATATGCAACTCAGGATTTTAATATAATCTTAAAATTAGAGCTTCCAGTAAATATGTAAAGCAAAAGATTCGTGAATTTAAAAAACTATTTGTTAATGAAATCAAAATTTTCTATTATTTTTCAATTTTAAATTTTGATACATGAAAAAAAACAACAAAAAACCTGTGCTTAAAATTAACACAGTTTAATTTAATAAATTATAAAATTTCAATTTGTGAAAAAAATCGCACTTTTAAAATTGACATGGAAAGTATCAAAATCACAACTTCAAAAAAAAAATCTCACAAAATTTACAATCCAAAGAAAAATACACAAAACGTCCAGCAACAACCCGACAATGTAAATCTTCAAAACTATTTACTTTAATTTTTGCTCACAGCAAAAAAATATCTGCAAAATTTTCATGAAGCTACAAGGTTTTGACTTGTTTTCTTGATCTTCATTGATTAAACAAACTCGTTTTTAACAAATTTGAAGTTTCTGTTTAATTTCATTAGTACTACATAGTAAAGCTGACTTTTGTCGGTAACATTGAGTAAATACTGAGATTTTGCGTGCAAAATTGTGTTTAATCTGGAACGCAGGATTTTTGTGTGCGTTAATTTGCTAATTTTTTAGAGATTCTTGAGTTAATCTGGAAAAATTTGTTAACTTTGAGAAGTTAAAATTTTTTGAAATTTTCTTAAAAAATTAAAAAATTTTGTTTTAAAAATTAAAAATTTTGTTTTGTTTTCTGTTTTAAAAATTAAAATTAGAATTTTTTTAAAACACTTTTGAATTTATAAAAATCTTTTGAATTTTAAAAAATTATTTCAAATAAATTTACTGATAAAAATGTCAAATTAAGGACGATTCATAAATCCTAAACCAGAAAGAAATCTGTAAGAAATCCAACCAAGGGAATTAGAGAGGCACAAGCAGAACAACAGAGGAAGAAAAAAAATTCTAACATATTTTAATTAAATTCATAGCAATAAATTAACATTTTCAAAGGCATAAATTCTCCGTTTCTATGTTACTCTGTTGTATTTGCCCAGCCACTGGAATATACCTTACCTTCTTGTCTTTTTTTTGCTCCTGTGTATTTGTGGAAAATTTTTGTTTTTGCACAAATTAAAGTGAAAAAAAACCATTAAGGAATTTTCAACCCTTTTTTCCCATTATGCCATCAACATAAGACCCCAAGAGATATATACATAAAAATATGTGTATCTAGTGTATAGATTTTGTGTATAGAGAAAGTGAATATTAAATCAGCCCATCCACCAGTCACCTCCCTCTGTGTTCATAAAAAAATACTACAGTAAAAACTATAAAGTCGGTCTACGTTACGTCCGATAGGCTGAAAAAAATGATTCAACATTAAATTGATTTTTAATACGATATTTTTTGCATATCATTATTTTCATCAAAAATCCATTTCGCTTGGGCTCTTTTGTGTGCTGTGCAATATACCGTGTTGTGCTACTGCTAACCGTGATGTGATGTGTGTATTTTATACGCAAGGTGTGGGCAGTTTGTGTTGTTGTGAAGAATTTGATTACTTTATGACTTTTCAAAATTTCTGAGGCATAAATTTTTTCTAATTTGATTATTTTTGGGTGGATTAATATGAAAAAAGAAAAAGTTTTTGGGGTTGTTGTGGAAATTTGACCAAAATGAATTAAACTTGCACATAGAAAATTAAAATTATTATTTTTTAAAATTTAAATGTTTTTTTAAATTTTAAAAATTTCAAATTTTTTTAAATTCAAAATTTCAAATTTTTCTAAATCCAAAATTTCAAATTTTTTTAAATTCAAAATTTCAAATTTTTTTAAATTCAAAATTTCAAATTTTTTTAAATTCAAAATTTCAAATTTTTTGAAATTTAAAATTTCAAATTTTTTGAAATTCAAAACTTCAAATTTTTTTAATTTTTTTAAAAAAATTCAAATTTTAGAAAACTTCCTTCCCCAACCCTTGAATTTTTTTCTCATTTATATTTCCTATCACAACAGAACAGCTCACAGAAAGAGAGCAGAATAAAAGGATAGACAGCTTTAATCAAAACTAGATGGTGTTTAGATCTACTCGACTATACACATGTACAATCTACATTTATTATTTCTTTCGGCTTTAGTGATGAGCAGGCATAAAATAGTGTATGAAACACTGAGAGTGAATAGATTGATTGAAAAACTGATTGAAAAAAAAATATTTCATTCTGTGGTGCAAAAAATTTTTTCATTGAAATCGAATGGAAAAAATCCATCATTTTCTTGTTGACCTAGTGGCTTTTGTTGTGGTTAATTGGGTTCTTTTGTGAAGGCTGATGAGGGAAAATTGCAGGTTATGATTGGAAATGTGCGCTGGAATTTGAAGAATTATTTATGTGATTGAATTTTGTTTCTTCATTCTAAAGAAAATTGCATATTTAGCATTTTTTGGAAAATGCAAATAAATCACAAATTTTCTTATTTTTTCAATAAAAATTCATACAAAAATATCCGCAGTTCCAAAAATACCTAATTTCCAAGTTAAACATTTTCCCTGCAAAATCTCTTTAATTATGAATCGTATTAGACAAAAATGACTAGTCTATAGCCACTTACAGTCAGAAATGTCAAATAAAATATTCACAAATATTTTTTTTATCGTCCAGTATCATGAATATTATATCCTTCCAACAACAGCCTAGTCTCGAATATATTTATTGACCAATAACAATTTCACAATAAAAGCTGATATTTTTTATTTACATTACCTTCCATTGTGACTGTTTTTATTAGAAAATTATTCACTACACGACTTATGCTTCTTCATTGTGCCTTTGAGAATGAATAAAATGTGTTAACGTTATGTCTAAAAATATCTAATAATTAGAACTATTAAGGAAGTTCATCAAAAAGGTTAATGTGAGAATTTATAAGCAACTGATTAAATTATTTTGTCGAAAATAATTAGTTGTCGATGAGGTGGAACTAATAAATCCAAAATAGAATTTTTTCGGTTAGAAATTACAATAGAAAGATAGAATGTTGATGTATGGAATTTTAATTGAATTTTTGGACAGCGGATGGACACTTTTTGTGAGGATTCAATTTTTGAAAAATGAAAAAATTAAATTTTGAAAATTTAGTTTAAAAACTCAACAATTCACTCCCAAAAAATCAAAAATACACAAAACAATCCAAAAACAATCACATCAGTCCCAAAAACAACTCAACAATATTATTTTCATTTTAAATCTCAATTTTTCATGCCTCTCGCATTAATGAAGCTAAATGAAAATGAACTAAAAAAAACTTCATCAAAATACGAACTAAATTATTTAATTAATTAAATTTGCATTCATTATAAAAACCATTCGAGATTTCTGTTCACTTCGGAAAATTCATTAATTCCTGTATGTATGAAAATTATAATTGAGTTTTTGAGAGTTATGTGGAAAAAATTGTTGAATTTTCGTGTGAATTTTTTAAAGGGATTTTTTTGGGGATTTAAAAATGGATTTGTGGGTGATTTTGAGTATTTTTGCTCTAATCAATTAGAATATTGTTTGAAAAGTGAATTTTTACTTGGAAATTTATAAAAAATTTAAATTTTTTTAATAGTTTTGTAAAAATAGTTTAAGAAACCCACTGGTTATACCCCCTGAGTGCGAATTTTAATATCAAATATATTTTTAAAAAATTTATAAAAATCCTACCCAAAACTAAAATTATCTCAAAAATTCAATTCATTTCTAACGCCCTAAACAACACCAAATTCAATTTATTCATAATTCTACCTACTTACAATTCCTAATCATTACATCAAAAATATCAAATTAATTCAATTATATTCACCTCCAAAAATCTATATACTAATTAGTAATATTATTCGACATCCACCACGTTCTCCCCATTCAATTAAACATGATTCGGAAAATTCATTATTTTAATCTCATCCACACACTTCAAATAACAAGTGTCCCCACCTCCATCATCTTCATCAAGCCAAAACAATCAACGGTAATAGCGGAATATTCCATCGAGCGGATGGAAGAAGTGGAATAGAAAAAAAAGTTGATTGTCCATTCAATTTATTAAATATCCATGCACAACAAAACAGAGAATGTAAAAGTTTTTGTGAGAACTATGAGCTCATATACACATGATGGTCGTCCAACTATAGATGACAATAAATAAATTTCTGTCCATCGTCCACTTCGAAATGATTGAAAATTAAAATGAGAAAGAAAAAAAAATTTTTCAATTAATTTTCTTCATTTTCATTTTTCTTCTACAAAACAATTTTATTGCAATCGTAAATTGGATTTTCCATGGAATAATAAAATCCTTTTTGTTCCATGTTGCTTTGTTGCACATACAGTTATTGATTTCCTTGTGGTTTATGTCGAAGGAAGTTTCAAGGGCTTAGCTTGTACAGCTCGAGAGAAAATTTTCTTTAATGGAAATTTTAACTGGCGCATAAATTGCATGATGAAGTAAATGAACGGATGATTAAAGTTGAAAATATTGGATAAAGTTACTAAATTGCTTACAATGTTGCAGCTAAGATGATAAAGTTTTTCAAGAAATTAATTATTGAGGAAAATTAGTTTTGGTAAACTAGTTAATTTTTAATTATAATTTATGAAACTTACTACAAAGTAAATAGATAGATAAGTAAGATGATGATGATCCAGGTGTGAATCAAGGGACTTAATCTTGGGAGTACCAAAATATTCAATATTTATAAATAAATTCTACAATCTCACTAAAATTTTAAAAACTTTTTAATGATTTCTGAAGAAAACAAGAAGCTATAGCCATAAACCAAACATATCAAAATAGCTTTAAAAATTTTATAGACCATGAAACGGATTAAAGTTGCTAGTTAAATTTTTTAAGTAAGGTACATGGATATTAATTTGTTTTTCGAATACAAATCGATCAATAAAATATTCATGAATCAACTAATTACACAAAGTATGGAAAATTTGGTAGAAAAATTATAGAAAATTGCTTTAGTTATGGGAAATTGATTTTATGGGAAATTTTTGGGTTGGATTTTTATTTTGTTGAATTTTTCGATAAGTTTTATAAAGCAGGAGCGATTGAGAAATATTTGACCAAGGAAGGGGACGATACCCCAAAAATTCTACTCCTATTATATCCCTGATGTCCAGAAAAAACTGTTTTATCAATATAAATTAGAAACTTTAATTAAAAATCTTGAACTTCGAATATAAAAAATCTAAAAATTAAATTTGACACAAAAACAACAAATTCTCCTTCTCAAAATATCAAAAAACAATAAAATCTCGACAGAAATCTCCCCAAAATTCACAAAATAATAAAATAAAGAAGAAATCACAAAAAAAAATCATTTATTATTGCCATTGCACACTCAATTTCCTGCCTTGCATTCTTCAATTTATTTTCAATCAATTTTCACTGAATAAATAACAAAATCGAGCTGTTCAAAAATATAAACGAATTTTTTGTATTTATTCTGTGCATTTTCCACTGAGCTGATGATTATACATATAGACTTTGATGCTGCACTTTGTAGCTGATTTTTTGGGGCAGAGTTGGGGTTAATTGAGGAATTATTGAGTTTTTTCAGAATTTTCAAGAAATTTTGAATTTTCCTGGGGTGAAAAAATTTATTTTTTTTAATTCTGAATATTCAAAAATTTGAAAAATTTCTGATTTTTTAAAAAAAAATGGATTTTTTCTATTTTTTTGAAATTTTAGAATTTTTAAAATTCCATGAATTTTTCTAAAATGTTAAATTTTATAGAAACTCTTCAAAAATTAGACATCTACAAACCCCAGCAATCAAAATCCCCCAAAAAACACCAACTCTGCTCGTTGAGAATGAAAAATTAATTAATCTTTTTTTATTATTATTTTCTCTCTCTTTTCCGCCTCAATAAAATAATTTCATTAAAGTCGATGTGTATTTTTGTTCGGATAAAGCTGAATTAAATCCGAGTGAGGCTGAAGAATAGTTCAGTTGCGGAAGAAGAAGACTTAAAGATGATTTTTCAATTAAAACAAAACAATCGATTGATTCAATTCCAATTTTATCTTTCCATTATACATGAAAATAAAACCAGCAGTGCTAGAAAATTGAAAAATAAATCAACATTGGATTGAGAATACACACAACAGACGAAGAAATTTTTTTTGGAAGAAGAAAATTAAGCTTGGAAATTGGAGATTTATTATTGTTTTGTGAGTATAAAAAAGTGTGCGGGTAAGCCACACAGTCGGTACTTTTTTTTCAATTAACAATCACAATAAAGAGACGAAAACAAGAAAAGGAGAGACAGAAGTAAAAAGTGTTTGGCTGAATCTCATTCACTGTCATCAAACAATAATAAGTGGAATTGAAGGGGAATCAGACCCGGCAAAGAAGAACTTCACTTTCCTGTTAAAGAAAAAAAAACTTTTTAAAGACAAAAAGATAAGAAATCGATTTAAAGGCATCGCAATTTCCGTTTTTGTCGTTTCAGTGAACATACAAAAAAAAATTTTGAAATTCAAATATTGACGACTTTTTGGTGTTTCGGTAAAGACATTGAAAATTGAAAACTTTTTCTTTCATTTTGGCAAGAATTCAATAAAGAAAGGAAATAAGAAACAAAAAGAATTGTTCGAAGAAAAGTTTTATTTATCGTGTTGCGTTTATTGGAATTGTTTCGTAGTGTCGCGGACGGTTTCTTGTGTCGGGAAGTGAGTAAATAAACACAAACTCGAGGAATTTATTCGAAAAGTAAAACTTTTGCGGTTAAAAAGTGATTATCGGATTTTTTTTGGAAAGTGTTAAAAGATAAACATTTAAAATTTGAAAAAATATTTTCTTTAAATTTGAATTTTTAAAAATTTGACTAAATTAAAATCAATTTTAAAATATTGAAAAAGAAGTGAAAAAATTGAAAAATCTAAAAAAAATCACAAAAAATATTATAATCAACAAATTCCACAGAAAGTATTTAAAATTACATAATAAAAAATTCTAAGCCAGTGAATGAAAATTTCAATTGTGAGACGAAGCAAATAAAAGTCAACAAAAAAAAATTTTCTTATCGTGCAAACAAATATAAAAAGCAAGCAAACAAGAAAATCGATCAAATAAACGACAAAAAAAATTATTTCGTGCATTGTCAGTGTGAAGTGATTCATCAATTAATTTTATCTATTTGAAACCAGTTAAGGTATCAGAGTGAGTTATTGGAAGCCAGCAAATTGATTGACAGCTGGAAAAATTCTTGAAAATTTAAATTCTTTAAAATTCAGCACTCAATAAAATTTTTGTGTCTATTTTCATAGCCAAAAAAAAATATTTCTGTGATGTTCGATGTTGAATGTTGATTAAAAAATATTTTTCAGCACAAAGTGTATTGATTGTGTGTCACAAAAGACGAATGATAATTAATTGAACAGCACCGACCGCAGAGAAATAATCATCATTATCGGTGAAAATAATCATCATAATATAAACAATTGTGCAGCATAGCAAACAACATACCAGTGTGAATAATATTTGAATTATAATTAAAATACATATTTTTTCGAGAGTGATTCAATTAAACTTCACATCCTGTGTGTGCATATATCTGTATGCTCGCGGGTGACCAAATGTCATTGATGACCAATTATAAAAGAATATAAAATAATTAAACCAGCGAAAGAGAATAATAAAAAAAATATTTTTGTGTGTGTCGAATATTAAAAGCAGAAGACGACCAAGAGTTGATAAAAAATAGCGAGCATATTATCAACGGTTCATTTAATCGGATATCAGCACTTGATGGCAACCGTTGAATGAATAAAAAAAAGGATATTGGACTAATTAAAACACTTTTTAAAAAAAGCGTTAAATTAAATTGTTTAAAAAAAGGGTAAGTCCACTTGATTCTTTGTTGTTTCTGTTCAAAAATAATTAGTGCAAACATGGGATGGAATATTTTTAATGATTAATTTTTATTTGATTTTTTATGATTTTTTTGATTAAAAAATGCAAAAAAAGTTGAAATTTTTTCCGAAATTTCTCTTTGTAAAATTTTTGAAATCAAGGATTTGAACCTTTTAACAACAAGTAATTTTGCTTGTTACAAATTTATTTCTTTTAATAATTGTGGATAAAACTAGGATTTAAATTAAGATTTAAATAAAAATTAAAAATCAGATTAGTAGTGTTATAATTTCCTATAAATCCAAGGGAGTCCTTCTTGTCACTTTATAATCCTTATAAAAATCTCTTAAATTCATTAAAAATTCCTTCAAATCTTTAAAAAAATCTTCACATTCAATTAAATATCACTTCTTAACTCCTCTTCAAAACTCAACAATTTAAATATTTCCTAATTACCACATTCAAAAGTTTCCCACCCCTTTTCATCCTCTCATTTTTGTCATTCATGTTCAAAGATTATTTTCGGTTAATTGCTGTGCGCAAATATAAAAAACGCTTGGATGGGCTGAAAATAGAGAGAATGGGTGATATATAAATAGAGATATAGACAATGGTTGAATGTGAGAGGATTAAAGCCTTAAAGAAGAACGGACGATGATGATGATGTGGAAAAAAAGCTATTGTTTTAATGAAGTGAAAATACGGATTTGTGGCGATCAATGTTTGAGGGTATCAAAAAAATATTTGAGGACGGAAAAAATCTTTTATATGTTAGGATATACGAAAAAAAAGAGGTCAAATCTATTGATTTAACCAGAAAAAAATGAGCGAGACAGAGGAGACTAAAAGGATAATGAGCCAACAACAAACATACATAGACACATAAAAAAAGATGAATGCTGTGTTCATGTCATGGTTAGAAAATTGAAAATGGATTAGAAAAGGGTATAACTCAATTCCATTGTCATATGAAATGATCTTTGATTATGTCTGCAATTGGCCTTTTGCTAGCCTTTCCGCCCTCTTTAAATCTCTTCTGTTCCTCTTCTTCCTCAACAACAAAGTTCCATGAATGAATAAATGTTTGGGACAACAATAAGTATCAACATACAGCTTTGCTGATAATCTTGAGAGTTTCTCATTTATTATGTTGAATGAAATTAATAAGCACTTTTGATGGTCGTTTTTGGAATGGAATATTGATGGATAAATGGGGTCACTGTATGTAATTTGTCTTCTGTTGGTTAGTCAATTGTGAGTAGATTTACATTTTGTGCAAAATTATCTATAGGGAGGGGGATGAAGGCTATGAACCCTTCAATATGAACGCATTAAAT